>CM065638.1:68330263-69745357 GCA_033220585.1 Dipteronia sinensis | reverse complement strand
TTGTCATCTAAACTGCTTCTAGTATAAAAATTAAAAACCACAACCACAGTTTTTGCTTTACATCCCTTTTTATGCTTTCTCTCTATCTGGCGTTTTAAGTTTTCTATTAATTGTTGAGATGCTCAATTGAACCATCACTAATAACACTTGCTGTATTGAGTCTTCCCCTGGAAAAGGCAGGTACGATAATCCCAAAACCATTCAAAAAAAGTTGATTAAATAAAGATAAAAAAGCAAAATTAATCCCAGTCTACAAGGAGCTAAAGAGAATGAATTGTAAATATCACCACTAACAAAATTAGTCATGATAATGACACCATATATTACGCGGAAAACCCACTGGATCAACACAAGTTTTTTTCAACAAAATTAAAACTAAAGTGTCGCTATCACCTTGCAGTGACCATAAGAAGACCTCTCGAGGAGCAGCTCCCCCCATGCCTCAACTCTGTTATTAAAGAACAAGACAAAAAAAAAAGTCAAAATGGTAATACTCAAGATGGTCGTTATTTAGTAGGGAAAAAAACATTAACCAGTTTGATCAGTAAACCCAACAGTTTTGAAATTGAAATAGAATAGATACGAGTTGAAAAAACAGACAAGCTTAGCTATACTTACAGATCTTGTTGAACGCTACAATGTCGCAGCTCTGGACGTACTCGTTAATTGGTTCAACCGTAAGATAATCTTCAATTAAGGTGTCAACAGACACCAAATCATCCACAATGGTGAGCATTATTGTCATTTTCTTAATACCATATCCAACAGGTACAAGTTTGGCTGTGACATCAAAAATTGATTTCCAGGATTAAACATAGCTAGAAACAATTGTATAACTTGAGATAAAACAGAAACTATTGAAATTGTTTGCATAAAATGTAGTCAAGTTGAAGCCCACCTACTAAGAATGCATCTATGTGATCTTGCATTTCTGCTTACCAAAATGTCAATCCAATTTGTTTTTAAAGTATCTTTTCAGTCTGAAACAAATCCCATGAAGGATTGTTTCCATTGCAACAAACATGATTAAATAAATAAAAAAAGTACTTGTTGAAAGAACATACATGCTCCCCATAGCAACCCTTCCATCCGAACACTTCTTACTGCCTCCTCAAGCTTTTTCATATCAGTTTCATCATCCCATGGCTTCACATCCATCAGAACAGAAGACTTTCCAGCTGCACATGAATAAAAGCACATTCAGCTCACATTGATTAAACGGCACATAAAAAAGTCAGTTATGTTAATCAATAAACTACTCACATTCCTTCTTTTTTGTAGATGCCTTGATGGCAGCTGCACGTTCTTCAGCAGCCTTCTTTTCCTCTTCTGTTTCTTCGCCAAAAAGATCCACATCGTCGTCATCGTCGTCCTCAGCAGCAGCAGCCTGAAAATCAAAAACACATAACCAAGTTTCAAAAACCGAGCAAAGAAGACAATATAACAATGGGTTTATAGATAAAAACTGAACCCCCGTGATCTGCAAAGTTGAAATTTATAGCAAAAGCACCACCAGGAATAAGTGAAAAAGCTTGCAAATTCTCCCATAATTATAGTTTAGTAACATATTACAAAACAAACAGAAAGTCACAAGCACATGAGCACAAATCATTACTTGCCTTTGAGTCAACTGGAGGAGTTGCAACTGCCTCTGCAGTGATAGGAGCAGATCCCTCCACAACAACACCAGACCCTTCTGCAGAAACACCACTGAAATAGAAAAACTGTGAAATTAGTGAAAAAAATATACGAGATTAGAGAATCATTACAGTTTTAAAAAGTAAGAACACAGACGCATGAAAAAACTTGAAAAAATCATCAAATCTAACAATGACAAATTTATAGCAAGACAACAATAAATAAGAAAGGAACTTACGAAATCCTTAGAAGGGCATTGATATGGCTGTACCACCGAGACGCATTCACATAATCAGATGATAGTGATTTTGAAAGAGCTGCATAAACAGTCAAATCATCCTTTGAAGCTTGGTACCTGATAAGAACAAATCAACAATGGCTTTAAAAACAGTCACACAAAAAATATAAGTACCCGATTTCATCACCACAGAAACTTATCATGATTCTCCCATTCCACACACTATCTAAGTAGCAGAACAAAACTTACCCGGTGATGTAACTACGGGTAAGAAGGTATTCATCCAGTTTCTTCAAACCAGCAGCCGAGTTGACATCATAAAACGCCACTGCCATTGCTTATGATGGGTATGATTCCTTTACTGGTGTACAATTAACAGAAACAGAACGTAAGCGCTAATTTCCTATCAATTGAATGTCTTTAAAAAACTGAAATTAAAAAGTCTTTATATTTTTTTGAACTGCAATATTTATTCAAGGAGCCAAAAAGACCAAGAACAAACAGAAGAAAAACGCAGATCAGGGAACCAATCTGCCAGTAGCATAGCAGAGCAGATTTATTGTTGTTTTAATTAAAGGTATCAGTGCAAAAATACACAACTCAGAAGAACAGAATCCCCAGTAGTAGAGCAAGCCCAACCAAAACAGGGCAACAAGCGAGAAAAACAGCAAAAAAAGAACTGCACTATCTGTATGTGCCTTAATAAACTTTTGCTTTTCAAAAATTTAAAAACAAGATATATATATATATATATATAGAATTGACATCAGATGTTGAAGAAATAGAGATATCTATTCACAACCACAAAGAGGGGAGATTAAGAGAAGAGATGTTTCGACGAACCTAAGTAAAAATGACGAAGCAGAGAAACAGTGGCGCACCACTCCGGTCTCCGGGCCGTCGGACGAGAGAGTGACGGCGGTCGAGAGAGACAAACGGCGGAGTTGAGATCTATAGTTGAGAGTTGGGACTTGAGAGTTGAGAGATCTAGGTTTAGGGTTTAGGCAAGAGAGACAGAGGCAGAGAGAGCAGTGTATATAATTTAGGGAATTTTTTTTTTATAAACCGGTTCTCGGTTCGAGCCATAGAACCGGAAATCGAACCGGCCTATCCGGTGTTTATAAAATTAAACCGAACCGAACCGGTATATAAAGAAAAAATCGAAAAAACCGGTTGAACTGGTTCGGTTCGGTTTAATGGATTTTTACCCGCCCCTAATTATAAGATGCCAAAATCGACAATAAATTCCGACACTGAATCGTCGAATCAGAGATTTTCCGGAACATGTCAAGATCAAACATTATATGAACGGTCCGGGCTGAATATCTATTCCCACAATACCAAAAAAAAAAAAAAAAAAAACCTCCTCACATAAACTTGTAAAATACATATAATGGGACTAATTTGGAACGGGAGGTGCAGAATTACTTTTCCTAAGAGATGATGTGCAAATGATTAGATTATATATTTAAAATTGTCTTAAATTTACTAGGACTCCTAATATTAAGAGTTTATAATATTTCAATATACTCGAGACAACAAAGCCCACATAGTGGCAGAGACAAAGCAACCATTACTTCACTACTAGCTATTTGTCATTATTGTAACATGCATCTTACTCTTTTTTAAGTACAAAGACACAAGATTATGTCTTCTAATGGCATGAAAACTTAACAAGTGATTTTGTCCATTTGATCACAAGTTTCCAAAGGCTGTTTTGTCTGAGGCTGTGATTCTGTGGAAGTTTCATTCATCAAAATATTCCAACTGTCATATAAGCATGGAGATATGCTCCCGTCTTAGTATGATAACAGAATTATTGAACGGTGAAGATCACTCTATCAACTTACATACGAAATGGAAGCTTACATACGAAAGATAACACGAATTTTCCCTCTTTGATTGAGAGCTTAGTGGACGTCAAAAGGATATATATATATATATATATATATATATATATATGTATAGTTGTAATATAGTGTACAAAGACTTCACATAGTTCACATCACCAAAACATCTTCAACAATGCCTATAGATATATATCTTTATCTTGTTTGTAAATCTATTAATTCAGATACACTATTCAAGTACCATTCAGATTCCATTGAAATTTGATTCAGGACCTCAATGAATTTACACCCTCTTGGATGGGAAATTGTTGTCTAAAGAAAAGGGCTCACGATCCCAATCAACCGGTTCATGATGACAACAAAGCTCAACCTCCACCAGCTGGTTTGTCTTCATTGCATTTCCAATTCAAATGTTAACATGTTACAGGCATGTACATGAATTTTTCTGGGCTGAAATTTGTTTGATGTTTTTACATTCCTTTGGTGCAGAAAATCCTTGCCAAGATTATAGATTTACTTATCATCCCCAAGAGTGGATTACCTTCATTTCTTCGAATTCGCAGAAAGGTGTGGATTATTTTGATATGACTATCTGTAGTTTCCTTCCTAATGCAACTCTCTACTATTTATGTGTTGTTTGTGCAGAAAATCGAAGTAGTAAACACAGAAAAAAGAAAGGTTTGCCAACCACTGCAAAAGATTTTTCAATTGTTCAAGTAAACAAGGATGAAATCCATCATGCCTACAAGCTCTACTGCTTTTGCCATAGTGTCTTGATGACTGCCACCCACAAATTTAGTAACAAGAATTTGATCGGCCAGGGTGGTTTTGGTGATGTTTACGTAGGACATATCAATTTCTGTACGATGAAAGCTGCGAAACCAAATGGCGGTTTAGCAATTGCTGTCAAGAAGCTCAGAAAGAAAGGAACTCAAGGCCATGATGAATGGCTGGTATAAGTTTCATTCTCACCGTCTCTCTCTCTCTCTGTGTCTTCAATGTTAGTGCCTTTTTAAGCGTCTGATTCTCTCTAATAATCACATTTTTCCTGCAGAATGAATTGAGAATTTTGGGCAGATTAAATCATCAACACTTGGTCAAGCTCATAGGGTATTGCAGTAAGGATGAGCATAGAATTCTGGTTTATGAATACATGACTAAAGGAAGTTTAGAGGCTCATCTCTTCAAAGGTAAGGCACAAAACTGTAAACATCTTGCGACTTGCATCAAATTTCGGCATATGTTGCAGTGACAGAACTAATATAGAGGTAAATATATATATATATATATATATATTGGCGTAACAGAAACTAGTACAGAGCTAAACTGGAGTCGAAGAATCAAAATAGCTTTAGGGGCAGCAAGGGGATTAGAGTACCTTCATACTTATGGGAGGCCTATCATTCATCGCGATGTAAAAGCTTCCAATGTCCTGCTCGACAATGTGAGTTTTTTTGTCTTTGATGCTCTTTACAATGCGCATGAAAGATCTGTGAATTTCATTTTGAACTAAATACATCATTAGGCAACATGATCCGTTGTATTGCAGGACTTCAATGCCAAACTTTCAGACTTCGGACTGGCAAAGTTTGGACCCATCGACAGGTCCCACCTATCCACAAGGATACTTGGCACCAGAGGATATATCGCCCCTGAATACATTGCAACAGGTACAATTCTCAAATCAAATCACATATAATAACAAGGAAGGATGACAATAGCTCCACTATAGGGACTGATATTTGTCTATTTTACAGGGCATTTGACGCTGAAAACTGATGTATACAGCTTCGGAGTAGTACTCTTAGAGATCCTCTCCGGAATACATGCAGTCAAGTCAGTTGGGGCGGCAGGGATGTGGGCAAAGCCATATCTTGGCAACAAACTGGAACTGCATCATCTGATCGACAAGAAACTGAGAAAGAGCATTCGGATGGACGAAGCTCATGAGTACGCTGAGATCGTCCTCAAATGCCTTAGTTTGAATCCTAAGAGCCGACCAACAATGACTGAAATAGTAGCTGATCTAGAGCAACTACAGCTAAACATGTGCAGCCGCAATCACAACTCACGGAAGAGATAAGACTATCTATCTATATATACACGACGAGGACTTCCCTCTTCTAAGCTAACAGCTCCCCGTGATGTAAAGAATATCACTATCTTGTAAAGCTAATGCTGTTAATTTTGTTATTTCCTATCAAACTTCTAATTCACCTTATAGACATTCCACATGTTCTTCCTTTGATCATGTTAGATTATAAAAAATAAAA
Organism: Dipteronia sinensis; assembly: GCA_033220585.1. Lineage (NCBI taxonomy): Eukaryota > Viridiplantae > Streptophyta > Magnoliopsida > Sapindales > Sapindaceae > Dipteronia > Dipteronia sinensis. Next base: position 69,739,358 of record CM065638.1, on the reverse strand, counting down.
TAAAATAAATAGTGTCTGATATCACATTGTTTTTGTATCCGTCTATCTCCAAGGTGATTGTTGTGACATACAAATATCAGATGCTTCGAAGATCAAGACACGATTGCACACCAAAATGTGTGATTCCAAGCAAACAAATCAGTTTACGATGATAAAAAATTTACATCCAAATTGATGAAATAGGTGATATAGGCTATATAGCAAGCGAAAAAAAAAAAAAAAATCATATACTCATTAAAATAGGACAGGTAAAAAATTGGAAGATACATCAAAACCTGGACTATAAATACAGATACAACAAAGAAACATACATATCATCAGGAATAAAGGTTCTGATGATTTTTCTAGTACGGTTCATTCAAAATTGCATCAAAATACACAGCCATATCACCTTTACTATCAACAAGAAATATGGGAGCATATAAGAAATTTACAAGTGAGATGATTCTTGGTTCAGCGTAGCCGTGGAGATTGCCGGTGCTGCGGCAATGGGGATGCATTCGGTGTCAGATTCCGAGGAGAACGGTTTTGGTGTTGATGTTGGCGTTGGTGTTGTCTCATTGGCGACTTACGGACTGGAATTGGGACCCTCTGCTGTTCAGATGGGGAGAGTTTGGCTACATTTTTTGGAGCTTCAAGATGCTCCAATATTGTCAAAACCTCTGACATGCGAGGCCTGAGTTTAGCTTCGGTATTTAGGCACTGTAAGGCAAGGGTAGCAGCAGTGTATGCTGCTTTCTGGGGATACTGGCCCCCCAACTTGGTGTCCATAATCCGAAATAATTTACGTTTGTCAGACAAATATGGTTTTGCCCAGTCTACCAAACTCTGCTCAATACCAGCTTTTGTTTTATCTACAGCAGAACGCCCAGACAATAATTCAAGTAATACAACCCCAAAGCTATAAACATCACTTTTTGCTGTAAGTCGACCTGTTCAACAATGGAAGTTTAATCATATATTTAACTTTGATAACACAAGATACATGCAGCAAGTATAAACATTCTAAAATTGGATGGTCTTATATTGTTTCTAATCTGGAAGATGTCTATAATGCACACCATTTCTTTTTTATATGCAATGCATTTCTTTGAAAAGGTTGAATAGTTACTGTTGCTGAATCATCATTTCATGCAGACAAAAGCATAATTCACTAGGTTGCACCATGATTCAAGTTTAATCCATTTTAAGAAAACACAAAATAGATCACATATTTACTGAGCTTTTTCTTAAGAATGATCTATGTTGCATATTCAGGTGTAGCAAGGAACTAGTGATGGTATTAAACATGGGCATTTGACAGACCTGTGGCAATATATTCAGGTGCTGCGTAGCCATGAGTACCCATAACTTGGGTCGAAACATGAGTCCTGTCACCAGTAGGCCCTGCCTTGGCCAAACCAAAATCAGAAAGTTTTGCGTTGAATTCCTGCATGCCCAATGCATTATTATTGCCAGTAATGTGCATAAGGCTAATGACATAGCATTATTTTTATGAAATGTATTGATAAAACAGTGAGATATTGTCCTTTTAATCAGCTTACCGCATCTAGTAAAATGTTAGAAGCCTTGAAATCACGATATATGACTTGCGATTTTGCATCATGAAGGAAAGAAAGCCCTCTGGCAGCACCTATGGCCACTTTCATCCTTACTGTCCAAGAAAGCGGCTGAAGTCCTCCTGCAAAGAAAAGATAGCATCAAAGATCAGCCACTACATTAAGGAGCTTCAAAATATCCAAGAACTCCATTCACAACTTTTTAAAGAACTCATCGACAGTACATCCTAACCAAATGGTGTTTCTGATTCTGTGGACCTACAGGTAACTAAGTATAGCGATGTACCCACTTATTATTTTATTACACATGAGTATCCACTGCCATCTGCAATTTGCTTTAATACTCAAAGGCAAATATGTGTATTTGACAACAGGGAATCAAATCTTAAAGCAAATCTTAAAGGTCACTAGTTGCTCATATTCTATTTTCTTGGCAATTACATGGAGCATCAAAATTGATATCTAGGAAGAATAAATATGGAATTGTATGGAACATAGTACAATAATGCTTCCTAATAATTTCTTTGAATGCAAAACTTACTTCTAAACAAGTGATTCTCTAAGCTCCCTTTGGGCAGGAACTCGTAGACCAAAAGCCGATTCTCACCCTCCAAGCAATACCCGATTAGTTTAACTAGATTTGGATGATGAAGCTGGCCAAGGTAATTAACTTCTGTCTGAAGCAAATCAGCTATTAGTAGATAAACCAAGCACAAAGATATAAAGAAGAATAGAAAATGTTAAAGAGAAAAAAATTATAAAAGAAAATAAAAAATACATACCAACCACTCTTTGTGGCCTTGAAAACCTTCAGGTTTAAGCTTCTTTACAGCAACAACCATTCCTGATCCGGGTTTAGCAGGGGTAAGTGAGAGTTCATCAATCCATCCCTTGAAAACATAACCAAATCCACCTTCACCTAGAAGACTGTCGGGACGGAAGTTTCTGGTAGCATTCTTGAGCTCATTGAATAAGAAGGCTTTCAAATTTGACGACAATAAGATTTCACCCTCAGACCTTGGCATAGGAAGACCGGAACTGCTCTTGTCACTAGAAGATGGAATGGGAAGACTGGAAGGACCATAAGAACGGCTGGATTTACTGGAACCTCTTGAGGCTACTGAATTCAGAACGAAAACAAATTGAGTTCCAGACTTCCAATAATTGCACTAACACAAAAGTAAGCAGTTTCTAACATGAAAGGACTCCAAATTCAAAGTCATAACCAACATACGGTCTATCCTAGTGTCTCTCAAGATCAAGTTCCTTCTCAATCTCTTGTTGGTGACCACGGTATGAGCCATATAGTTTGATGGAAAATTATCAAGTAAGAGATCACCGATTATCGGAGGTGATAAGTAAAAATTTACAACGATAATAATCTGTGCGATCTGTGATCCCGTACGAAAAAGTTACAAATAGTTTGATTATAGATTTTATACAACACTCTGAGACCTCCATTTTTTTTATTGTAGGGAAAGGAGAGTTAACTAAAAGGGTACTTAAATAATGTAGCTCATTATCACTGGTGATCAGAATAGTGAAAATCAGTTACCTTTAAAGCAGATCCTATGTGCCTCTCTGTCTTTCTCAGTTTCTCCTAGTCTTTACTAGTATATTAGACACTAAACAATTCACCTGATTCATCATTACTTAATTATCATATTCTCCACGCAGACAAATTCCAGATTGTTAATTGAAACCGAAAACCAAAAGCAAACATAAAAACTTATGCGACCAATCAAAAATAATAATAACGTAATTTTAAAGTATAAGCATCAATCCCCATTCCACAATAAAGCTCATTAGAAAATTAGCATTCAAAACATATAGATCTATCTATAAACCAATTCAAAGTTCAAGTTCATAGAATTTAAATACAGTTCCAAATATTTTACTTTGAATCTCTGTAAACATTAAAGAACCAAAATACACAGTGAATTCCATCTTCTGGATATGATAAAAAAGAAAAAAGAAAAGAGAGAGAGAGAGAGAGATAAACGAACTATTGAATCAAAACATTGATTCTCAAAGAAAAGACTAGAAGAGAAACAAATATATATATATATATATATATATATATATCTTCATGCTTAGCTTCGCCAGAATTTGATCTGCCACCATGAATCAAACCACAGAAACAAGTAGAAACAAAGCAACAAAGAGAAAACAAAACCAGAACAGAATTCACAAGCACAAAGCAACGAATAATCCCAGCAAAGTCAATAATTCTCAAAACTTGAAAAATTCAGCTCTAAGCCATAACATCATACAGCTCATAAAAAAAAATCAATCAGAAAATGAAAAAACTAAAAAAGAAAAAGAAATATATCAAAATTAAGCAATAACAAGAGTATTTACCAGAAGTTGCATTTGGGCTCTGCGTAGAATCTACTCTAGCAGAAGAAGAACGTAAACAGTTCCCCATAATTCACCAGTAAAAAAAAACACAGAGAGATAGATATACTACTTTTCAAGTAGACCTTTTTGTTTTTGTTTTTGTTTCCTCGTTATGTTTTAAATAACTATTGAACAAAGTCAGCTTAACAAGTGCGAAAAGGAGAGGAAAGTGAAGGTGTTTGAGGTTTCTCAACGTGTAGTTTGATTAATAAGGGCAAAACGGGAAGTGAAAAAAAGAGAGAAAAAGTTCAAGTGTGTTGTTGTGGAAAAGTGGCAGCAACAGAGAATGTTGTTGATGAGAAACAGCAATGAAATAAGGGGAAGAAGAAGGAGGAATGAAAACGCAAAGTTTGTTTGTATGCTTTTGATGTTCATGTTTTGGTTCACACCACCAACGCGTTAGAGAATAGAGAATTTGGGATTGGGCCCCGCTGATGACGTGTACAACACCAGACACCACCAACACTGCTTTTCCCCTGTTTCGTATTGACCCAATTGTTTGATTATTTTCCCTTGGATTTGGATTGATCTTGGATCATACTTTGCCTCCTTTTAGTACATTGACCATTCTACCCTCCTCCAACGATTATTTATGTTCTAATTAAATTATTTTTTATATTTATTCTCTTCAAATAAAATTATTACTAAAAACCAAGTTGTCGATAAGATGAGGTTGGTCCAGCGGTAAAGTCACCCACACTCACACCACAAGGTTGTGGATCATAGGTAAAACCAGAAATTCAAGATTATGAGGCTGGTATACAAAAACAAAAACAAAACAAAAACAAAAATTACGGGACAAAAGTGAAAAAAAAGTTAAAATTTTGTAATTTTTTTATAATTTTTTTTTAATATAAATTTTTGAGATTTTTTTTAGGGAGAGGAGTCACGGCCCCTCCCTGTTGTGGGTTCGACTTTCGAGTCTCTCTATTTATCTTTATAAAACTTGAAATTATTGTAATATTTCAAACAAAAACAAAAACAAAAACCAGATTGTCCTGTTTTAGTGTGAACCAAATTTAAATCCACGACATACTTATACGATATCCAATGTGTTTTTATGATAAATGGTATTCATTTAGCATATCTCTGGATTTGATTAACTGACTATCATAGTCTTTTAACAAATATTGCATGTCTTGACTCATGGAAAATAATAAATAACTACCAATATTTGAATTATAAACCAAATGACTTTAAATATACATTGATAACATTTTGGTTGAAAATAAATTAAAAACGTGTGTTCATTTTTAACATGTACAAATCAAACAAAATTCCTGGTGTTTGAAATGGAATCAATTGCTTTACTTCCAATTCACCCTGACTTTGGTGGATTGAAAACTGTTCACATTACTACTTGTCCACCAAGTGATTGAATGTGAATATAACCACACAAGCCTTCAAAATTCAATCATATATCTTTTCATCAAATCATTATAGTTTGAGTTGCCAGCAAGGCACCAACACTACACTTTCATTTATATATGACATTGATACATTAATATTTTTCCAATTTGACGAGTTGAGGTTTATCCAACTCCTCACACATGTACCACGAGGTTGCGTGTTCGAGTCATCCCCTTTCAAATATATACAATAGTTTATACTTCAATAATAATAATAATAATAATAGTTTTCCAATTTTGGAACAATATCTATAGCAATAAGTTGCCTTTATTTTCAATGAATTTTAATTATAAAAAAAATTGAATCATTTCTAACTTACCCTCTTTCATCAAATTAATTTAAATAATATCTTACTATTTCTCAAGTTTGTTTGATTGAATTAGAGGTTACAGTTTTTGAATTGCAAACATTTAATAGTTAAAAAAAAGTGTTGTATAATTACAATATTACAATATAATAACAAATACTGGAAACTCTTTTAAACTTGTTCGCACAATTAAATAATTTTCTTAATCAAAGTTACATTGATACTAAGTTGATGTTTAATTTATTTATAAATATATATATATATATATATATCACTTGCATTGCGATTAAGATTTTGACTACGAATCCACATTAAGCGGTGATAAGCTTATGTTTAATTAAACAACAATTAACATGTTTGAAATGCCGTCTTTTCTGTTTAGATAAGAACTTGATATCACTAATTGTCAATCAATAATTAATGAGGACTTGAGAAGTGCTAAAAACACAGTTAATTTTATCGGGATGAGGTCGGTCTGGTAGTAGAACTCATCATACTTGTACCACTAGACTGTGGATTCGAATTCTCCCTCTTACTAAAAAAACCTTAAATTTATATAATTGTATAATACTTAAAATAAAAATAAAATAAAACAAAGACCGCTAATTTTTGCCACTTTTAAATGTATAATTGTTAATTCGTCCTGATATAAAATATATCATGACGAAAAATGTAGACCATTAGATTTACATACTTTGACTCAAAATGTATGCATTTGTCAAAACTTCTCTATAATCTGTGGTCTATATTTTTTGTACTAATATATTTTATATCAAAACGAACTGACAGTAAAAAGACTGCGATAATTAAATATAAGATATTGGAATTTTATAAAGATAATTTTATAATATAATCTAAAATAATAGCACGTCAATGCGTCAATGCGTCACTGCGTGAATGGGTCTCTCGTTATCGACTCTAGCAAATTTCATAAATAATTAGTGACACTAATGATAGAGACTATATACAGGGATAATTTGGGAATGAAAAAATGCAAACGTCATGGTTGGGTAAGCAACACAGAGTCTTCAATTGGGAAAATAGCTATGAGTTATATGAGAATCTAATATAAAGTTAAATTTATTTAATTATTTAAATACTACATTGACCGGATTTCATTCCATGTGCAATCCGTTTCACATCGGTGAGTGGACCTACCTTTAATTTTATTATAAAGTCCAAAGCTTCCGGGTCCAAACATGTTTTAAAAAGTATCATACCATTATAATTACCGATAATTAATTAATTAATTAACTATAATATCTTCCTTCATTAGATGTCAAAAAAATTCTGTCAAGTCCTTTTGGAAATTGACAATCCATTGAGTGTGAGCCCACCCCACTGGACCGAATATAAAAGTGAATAATTTGTTATTTGTATCCTCCTTTTTAGAGTAGTGAATCCAATATAGAAGTTTATTTTTAAATTATTAAAATAAATTAAAGGTTTAGATAAATGGATACGAATCAAAATCATAATCTCATAATGTAAGTGTGAATGTGTGATGGATATACTATAAAGTATAAAGTCAATCTAAACTTTTATTATTATTTTATTTTTTGAAATTGATATTTAATATTATTTGATATCTTCGGTGTGTTTTTTTTAAAGTATTCTACTGTTATATAAATTCTTAATTTTTTTAGAGAGGGGGGAGGACTCAAAAGTCGAATCCACAATCTCGTAATGTAGGTATGAGAGATTTACCATTATATCAACTTCATCATCGTCCGGTGTATTGATAAAACTATTTGGTCATGTTAATTCAATGTGTTCATTAATTTGTTATACATAGGACATTAACATGGTGTGCTACTTTTTATTTGGATTGAGTCTACCATTTCTAGAATCAAAATATTATATACATTCATTTTTCCATTAACTTGAATTCGTAAAGTTGAGGTAATTTAGTGGTGAAGTCAATAAAATTGTAGATTCCTATTTTAAAAAGAAAATCGTGATTTAACGACCTTAAAAATAAAATAAAATTTTGTTTGTTTTGCATTATTTTTATAGATGAAGGATAATTTATAATAATTTATAAAAATGCCTTAAAGGAAGAATCAAGATACATTGTATATTTGTATGTAATTGCTTATTATAATCTTATTGTTCACAACGGAGGATATAAGAAAGTGACAGTGAAGACCCGAGACTCTACTGCTCTAAGACCATATAAAGAGCCAGCTTTCCCATGTGGACCCGGAAGCCCATTGGACGTAATTTTATAATTCAAAAAAATTAATCTTAAAATTCATTGTAAATGAACTGTCATTGCCTAACACATAATACGGTGAAGGATAAGGTGACAACAAATTTCTTGACACATAAAGTAACACCGTCCGAAAATATCATCAGATGTACCTGGTCTGATAACTGTGGAAGGTTTCTTACCTACAAATCTCCATAATATAAAATTATATATCAATCCATTTTTTAGTCATCGGATCAAAATCCAAAGGTTGTTGTGTAAGTGATGGGCCAGAAGGTGAAAAGGGGGTTTGTATATAATTTTATATGGAAGGGTTTGAAGGTGAGAAACCTTATTTATATATATATATATATATATATATATGTATATCAAGTTTGGTCTATCAATCAAATTTAACTCTTTCGAGCTCACGGACCTCAATCAAATTGAACACGGACCTAGCTGCGCGCGACCCATGTGACACCTCTAGACAAAATGTGCCTCGTTTGTCTGATGGGTCCAGAAAACTTGGCCCAGATGAGCCGTTGTTTATGGGGCCCGTGACAATGAATGATATTTACCAATCGAAGACTTGCTCACACGTCGTCGTATAGCGAAATTCATGGCGTGTACCCTGTATTATATATGTGATTACGATGGTACTAGAAGGGCCCTGAGTGGTTCTCTAGTCCCTTTCTGAGATGACTTGGCCCAAACAACCCTCTTAATTTGCTTTTTCCCACCTTAAAACACGATCAAGACTTCATTTCTTATATTCTAAACTTAAATTAAAAGCCGTGTTATGTACTTATGTTGTTAACTTATTAGCACAATAGCACCCAATTATACTGACACTCCTTTTATAATTACTTCCATCCACCGTTAAACAATTTTTAAAAAATAAAATAAAAAGGAATGTCAAGATAATATTAGTTGGGTGTCAATAACATGAGCTTAGTACGAAAACTAGTGTATTTTCCTATTAGATAGCTCAATAAGAGGGAGTTACTAAGTGGAAGAAAGAGATCTATAATTTTTTTTTTGGGAAAACAAACAAGCTTCATTAACAACCAAAAGAATTAAAAGAGAGTATGTCCTTATTGATCTAGAAATTGAACGAAATCAAGTTATCAACTTTTGGAAAATGATTTAATTTATTTTTTGTTAGTATATGGGAATAAGTGGGGGTGGGAAGAAGATTTAATTTAATTTGTAATGTCCGACTATAATTGCAAACTCCGTAAATAACAAATTGGTAGACATAACCACCGTTCAATGTAACTCGGTAGTAAAAGAGCTCATTTAGCCACCCGCCAATGTCACGTGTTCATGTATGTGGTAAAAAATTTGGTGGTGGTCCGGTGGTGATGGTGGGTGGCTTTATCGTAGAGATGTCAAATGGATCGAATGGAATCCGATATGTATTTATATTATCTAGATCATATCCAATCCGATATTATACGGATTCGGATATATCCGATCTGATAAATATAACATCCTAACTTGGATCTGGATTTAAGGGTATATTTTTAAATCCAAATTCGACAGGATATGGACAAAATCCGAATCTGTACAATATATGATCCAAAAATTTTAAAACTACACTATTAAATTAACCGTTTCATTATACAATTTACCAAGCAATACTTGAGTATTGCAAAATTGTTGAAATAGACATCAATAGTTTTAATATTTTTTCATTTTAAAATTAAAAGTAAATTAAAATAAAATAAAATTTATTTAATGGGGAATGCATTACTGCCACTGCTACAGTAATTCGGATTATTTCATATTTTAATTTTTTTTAAAATAAAACTATTTAATTCTTCAATAATCAATACAGTGTTGTAGTACTATTGCTGCTAATGGATTTAGTTACAATACAATAACTGTAATGTTGCTGGAGTGAAATTAGACAATGAATTTTAATCTAAGAGCTCACAAAATTTAACGGTTTGAAAAATAAAAAAAATAAAAAAAATAAAAAAATCTAAAGAAAATATTTCCTTATGAAAACTACCCATTGAAGATCCCGTAAATCTCTAGTTGAATTTTGTAGGACAGTGGACACTGACAATGATAGAGCAAAAAATAGTATGACGAGCGGTCCGAGATTCCTGTTAAATGAAAAGGTAAAAGGGAGCAAGAGGGGTTATCCCGTGGGGGACTCTCCGATGCTCAAGTTAGACGATTCTTCAACAAATAAGATAATTTCAAATTAACAATTAAACTGAATAAAAACTAAAGCAAACTGTAAATAAAATTGGTCGAGTTTTGGATGGTGTCGTTCAGCTAACCTTATATTCGTTTTGACCGAGCGTTGAGTTCATCAAATTAAATTGATAGGAGAACTCATAATAGTAGGAAAATGTATTTTAAATGACCTAAAAAATAGGTGTTGGTCGAATGGTCTTGTATAATGAGTTCTGGTTGAGTGGTTTTGTACAATGGGAATTGGTTGAGTGGTCTTGAAAAATGCAGTATAATTGTATTGTATTGAGGTGACCCCATTATTCCTTATGTTTCTTGTGTGGGAGTCAGAAGATTCCCTTTTCAAATGAAACGGTGAGGACTTTTTATAGCTAATGGGAGGTAGAGCAACTGACGCTTGATTCCCCCAATATCGGCATGATATTATAAACTAAAATATCTAAATTATCTAAAAAATTCGTGGAGTCTTCAATGTAACAATACACATGACTTAGGGATCGTTTGTTTTTTTTTTTTTGTCTGAAAACTGAATAGTTCTGAATTTTTCTGAAGACTGAATATGGATTGAAATCTGAACTTAAATGTCATGTTTTTTTTTCCACACATCTGAATGTTTTGTCAACACGTTTGTTTTTAAAAGTAAAATTGTCTGAAACTAAATAATTTTGTATTTATACCAATGTTAAACAATTATACATATTAATATAATATGAAATAAAAACGATATAAAAATAATAATTATATAGGAACACATATGATCATAATCTTCTTATTCGATTACAAATAAACTTTATTTTACTAAGAAAAGAAAAGGTTTTAAAAAAAAATTAAAAATAAAAGGGGTAGCAAGAAAACTCATACCAAACACTCTAAAAAATAATATATAAATACATCACCCTAATAGTATAATAAAATATTTATATTAAAAAATAATATGAGAAGTGATTAGGGTTCTTTTTATTTTTAACGATATTTAAAATAAGCAATATATTAAAATAAAGATTTCTGTACCATATATAATTATGATGAAATTAGATATATGTTATATATAGGGATAGTATCGGAAGAAAAGATTTGAGATTGTATTTAATGCAATTCAGTGATTTGTAATTAAGTGAAAAGTCAAGATTTTTCACTTTTTATTTTAAGTTGTTTTTTGGTATTTTTAAGTTATTTGACCACTTAAAAAAACAAAAAAACTTAATAATTATGATTCAGACCCATTAAGTTTTAAGTGAAAAAAACAAACGATCCCTTAATCATTGTAGACTTGGTCAAGGCTTGCAATTGCATTGCATCCACGTCGAGTGTGCTCCTAATCAATTTTGGATTATGTGTCTTAATATTTATTGTGTTATTTTTGATTACCACATCCATTAATTATACGAGTAACGATATTTGTATTCCTCAAAAATCATATGTACATCACAAAATTATATATTTTCAGAATTCCAATATTATCCTTAAATTAAATTTTTAATATTTTAATCAAAAGATATTGTATTACTTTTTTTTGCTAATTTACTTTTTCAAAATCTTACTAATAAAATTAACATAAAAGATAAAAAATAACAACAAAAAAAATAAATTTATCAGACCGAAATTTGGGTGGAGAGTTGGAGGTAACCGTCTTCTCCTAAACTTGGAAAGAGGGAAGAGTAATAAGCATCGTCCATCAAAAATAAGTAGAAGGCCACTGATTCTCCCATATTTATTACTTTTATTGTTATTCATTTTATAATTTATTCATTTGTAATATTTTTAAATTAATCTTGTAAGGCTGTAAGAGATGTGGTCATCATTTGGAAACTGACTCATACACTTTTCCAGAGCAAAACTGTGTTTTTTTTAACCAATTCTCATACATCAGATGGTTGTCTTGCTATAGCCTTATTAGATGGTTTTTTTTAGTAAGGTTAAACAGGAGGATTTTGAGTTCAATTGTGTGCTTTTGTAGAGTTTATGGTCCGATAGCAAGGAAAAACTAGATTGGTGGAGGATATTTTGGAAGGGATAACAACTTATTTATAGGGATTTCATAATATCTGCAGATTCTGTTTGGGATCCCCCTTCTAAAAAATATATATATATAAAAATTTTCAAATCAGTATGTACTGATATAATTTGAGTGTGTTGTATGTGGATTATTAGATTTAAAAGTTATATCGGTATGCACCGAAAAGAAAACTACAATATATATCAAAATTAAAAGAAAGGATATAGTTGGTAATGTGTAGGGTGTACTTATGAAAAATAATAATTTAAATTTTTTTAATGGAATATAAATACAAAATATAGTCTACATACGATATTTCAGAGGTGTAGATATCATCGCTCTAATTATACATTTGCTGAATTGTAGCTAGGCACGCCGCTAATTTTTTATTTTTTTTTACTGCTGACATATTACAATTAAACTTCAAACTTTATTTCATCCTTCAATAGGACAATTTATAAAAAATAATTATATTAAAAAATTGGTCACTTCAGAGCTAGAGAATAAAAATGAAAAAAGTAAACCCTAATTCGGTCTGATCTCGTCCTATCCGATGTTATACGAATTTGGATATATACATGTATCGGATTAGATCTTGATTTTATGTTTAGAAATTCAATCCGATCCAATTTATACGTCATTAGGACCCGACTTGGTCCGATCCAAAATCCGACGATATCCGAAATTATTACTTTCTTAGAACTTGGGAGAGGGGTTGAATAGTCAATGCCTGTGGAATTTCTCGAGAGGGAAGAGAGAGGTGTCCGCGTCTCTCGCAGCCAATCAAAAATGCCAGATGAAGTCATTTGACCCAATAGAAAACCTCCACGTGGAACATCCACGTAAATTCGCGCTCCTTCTTCCCTTAATAACCCACCCATTTTTTTCTCCCTTACAAGAAAGAAACGCAGTTTGGCAGTTAAACGTCGTTTCCAATTGTTCTTCATTTGATCTCTCTCTCTCTCTCTCATATTCTTCTGATCTTCTCAAAGATCCAGGCGTAAATTGCAGGCTTTGTTTCTTTTCCGGCGACGTGAAATGGAAGCTCACGGTAGTGGTTTCCGGCGAGTGTTGGTGTTGGCATTTTGCGTCGCCGGTATTTGGTCCGCCTATATCTATCAAGGCGTTCTTCAAGAAACTCTGTAAGTTATTATTATTATTAGTATCATTTTCTATAAAAATTAGTCTAATTGAATTCCAGTTTGATCTATTTCTACGAACACCATTGTTTAATATATGTTAGTCGTGGATTGGCTGCATTTCGGGATCTAATTTTTATGATTGTTTTGTTTACGAGTGGAGATTTGAATAATTGAATTTGCATAGAACAGATTTGGGTTTATCTATTAGGATTTAATAGTAACTAAACCCTGACATAGAAGAACAACTACATTGTTATTGTTATTGGTACTTGATAGTTGATATGATACCCGCAAGAGTAGAAAATGTAGCATTGATTCTCTCATGTGATCAATTATTTTTTGATACTTTAGGTCCACCAAGCGATTTGGTCCAGATGGGAAGAGGTTTGAGCACCTTGCATTCCTGAACTTGGCTCAGAATGTAATTTGTTTGATTTGGTCTTATATAAGTGAGTTTTCTTTCACTCTTTTTGTTCCTGATTGTGTCGCTTGCATATCACCTAGGCCTACTATAAAAGTGAATACACTTACCTTTTACATTTTGATGTCGCGAATCAATAAACAGTGATAAAGCTGTGGTCGACCAGAGCTGGTGGTGCTCCTTGGTGGACATACTGGAGTGCTGGCATTACTAATACAATTGGCCCGGCGATGGGTATTGAAGCTCTGAAGTATATCAGTTACCCAGCTCAGGCAAGTTCAACTTTCTTCGTGCTTGGAATATCTAAGCAGCATGTAATTCTGAGTTGCTTGATTTATTGGCTCGGTTTTTTTATCGGAACTGGTGGGTTCATGTTGCTGTATTATTGAAGATGCAGAAGTGGCTTAGATTATTTAACTGAATTATACTTCTTTCCGTGCATTTCTTTTTGTGAGGGAAACACCTCAATAGTCAATATATATATGGGGTCTGCTGATGTCTGGAAAATTGTTTTATCTAAGTACTTTCAAGGCAATGACAAGGCCATGTTCTGTGTTTATTGATTCTTAGTTCATCAGTCACAGCTTAGATATAATTTAGCTGTTGGTTTTAAATATTAATGTTATTCTTATTATGGGCAGGTTCTGGCAAAATCCTCAAAAATGATTCCAGGTGAGATATACATCGGTTGTCTTATCATTTTTAGTTTTTTACATTCTTCTCTGTATCAAACATGCATCCTGCAAGCTGTATTTGATTATAAATATAGGTTATGTATGGGTTTCAGCTCATGTAATATGCATAACTGTTAGAAAGAAAGATGGACTTGTTGTTTTCATTGAATGATCCCTGTTTACTGGTAACTTTTCTGATGTAATTTGTTGGATAAAGGGAGACGGTTGCAGATCTTAGCTAGCATTAGCCTAATTTAGGTCTTGCAAAGCATGCCAACATTACTTTTTTTAAAACGTTGCTTTATGTACTGTGGTGTTGAGTATTGTGAATTTTCATGCTTTAATTAGAATAAGGTGGTATTCTTCTTAGTAACTTTGGTCACCTTAATTTGCACAATACTTTAGCTAATTTTTCCATTCCTTTGCAAACATACTAATTCGTGTTAGAGAAAATTAGGAAACAGCTTTTGATTGGTAATAGCATCGTTAAGGAATGTGATACATCTAAGAGCAAGTCATTACTGTTAGCAGCAAATGAAACTAAATAGCATTGTCCTTTAATAACAAAGCTAGGCAAACTACAATTTTATTGTCTTTTTTTCTCCTTGATTACTTGGGAGGAGTCGAATGACCTCAGTTGGACTAGCTTGGGGTGATATCAATTTAGTTAGCCATAGTGCTTTTTTAAATGAGGCCTATGGGATAATTATGGTTTATAAGGTGGATGCTTTCATGTTTGTGACATTTTTAGTAATTGTTCATTCTGTGTTGTGTTGTTCCTTTGACAGTTGATTTTTCTTCTCTTTTGGTTTTATGGTTTTCAGAATGAATGATGAGTACTTTACCTTTATGCAGTAATGTTTATGGGTACCTTAGTTTATGGTATACGATACACTCTTCCTGAGTATCTTTGTACTTTTCTTGTTGCTGGTGGAGTATCTATGTTTGCACTGATGAAGGTAAGGAATATATTTTGTTTGGATTCTATTTCTAAGATCTATTATGCTTGGCATACACAGCTTAATTATGCTTATGGGAATCTTTATGTTTCTCCTATTTTTTCATGCATTGATTGTAGACTAGCTCGAAGACTATTAGCAAGCTGGCACATCCAAATGCACCCCTTGGGTATGGGCTTTGTTTCCTGAACCTTGCATTTGATGGATTTACAAATGCAACTCAGGATTCAATAACTGCACGGTATGTTTACAAAAAGTTCTTTCCTATATCCGATTGTGTAACTGTATTGAATTATTATCATGCAAACTTTTTTTTTCCTTGTTTCACCGTTGTAGTCTCAAAATTAATTACAAATGCTTGTTCATGGTTCATGTTGTCATTTAGCTGATAAGCATTCTTGTTTTCTTTTAGGAATTTTTTATAGCAACAACACTACTGTGCCAAGGAAGTGATGTTGCCAAGATAATAAAAAAAAAACATTTTACACCTAGGTCATCCTTTTGCTTTTATGTGCTAAATGCTTTAGGAAATCCAGATGTCAGTTTGTTACTTCTTTCCCCAACGATGGCTTCACTTTTGTTGACCTAGTCATCTAGATAGGAATATAATTTATTTGAGATCAAGGACATTTTGTGTCCTCTGATGGGTAGAGAGAGTATAAGAACAACAATACAAACCAATGTTCGTGAAATCAAAGGGCGATGTTTAATAATATATAATTACTATCAGAATGTTTCATTTGATGCTTTTCTAACCATCTGTATATGCATTTATCAATTGCATTGGTTGGTGTTGCTTAGGTTTCCAAAGACAAGTGCTTGGGATATAATGTTGGGAATGAATTTGTGGGGTACCATATACAACATGGTCTACATGTTTGGCTGGCCACAAGGTAGCGGCTTTGGGGCCATCCAGTTCTGCAAGGAGCATCCAGAGGCAGCCTGGGACATTTTTTACTACTGCCTCTGTGGCGCAGTTGGGCAGAATTTCATCTTTCTAACTATAAGCCGATTTGGCTCGCTTGCCAACACCACCATCACCACCACCCGCAAATTCGTGAGTATTGTGGTGTCTTCTCTGCTGAGTGGCAATCCCTTGTCAACAAAGCAGTGGGGGTGTGTAATTATGGTCTTCTCCGGATTGTCATACCAGATCTACTTGAAGTGGAGGAAGTTGCAGAGACTGCAGAAGAAAAGAAAGACCACCTAATCGACTAACAATTTTGAACTCTGTATTTTTCTGTTTCCTCGCTGTTTTATCAAATCTCTTTTGTTATATTGTCATTGTAACCATAAGGTTCAATGGTTCCAAAAATCTAGATAAAACAGATGAAGTTACTGAATGTATTTTAAATTAGAAGTTAATGATATTTAGATTTTAAGCTGTTAGCTGAATGCTAGATTGATGAAATCCATTATCCACATGATCTCGGTCACAACTTACTACTCTTAAAATCCAACGTTATTTTTTCATGACCTCTTAACTTAGGTGGTGGTACACCTACACTTAAATGTAAGTGACCGAAGGTTTCAGTCTCACTATGTGTATTTTACAAGAGGAGAGTTTTCTTCCGTGTTATGGAAGTAGATATCTGATACTATTTGATCTTGGCGGATTCAGTTGTAAAGACAGCATTATAGTGTGAAGGGCAAGTTGTCCACATCTGGTCAGGTGGTTGACTGACTTTTTATATATCAGACAGATTGAGTTTAAAATGTTCAGGAGAACATATATACGGATGAGTTCAAAGGGCAACTTTTACTGAACCCCTTGAGATTTGGGTAAGTTACATATTTGGATGGAAAAATTTCTTTATTATACAATAACACCCCCATGACTTAAATTTGACTTAAAAATACCTAAATACCCCTAGTTATATTATTTTATACTTTTTTTTTGACTTTTTAGCCAAAAACTTTAAAAAATTTAATAAAATAAATAACAAATCAAATATATGATTTATTAAATAAATAAATAGTTTAAAAATTAAATAAATAAATAGTTAAAATAAATAAAAAAATAAATAGTTTTAAAAAAATTAAATAAATAAATAATTTTAAAAATAAAAAATAAATAGTTTAAAAAATAAAAAAATTTAAATATTCTAAAAAAATAGTTTTAAAAAAATAAAATAAATAAGTTTGGATATTTAGAGCTTTTTTTGTTCCCATTAATGGATATCCTTAAAGAAATTAATGTTTTTAATTTTTTTCATTTATTTATTTATTTATTGAAGCTATTTATCTATTTAATTTTTAAAACTATTTATTTATTTGATTTTTTAAAACTATTTATTTATTTGATTTTTTAAAACTATTTTTATTTAATTTTAAAAATTATTTATTTATTTAATTTTTAAGACTATTTATTTATTTATTTAATCATATTTTTTATTTAATTTTTTATTTTATTAAAGTTTATAAAGTTTTTGGTTAAAAGATAAAAAAAATAAAATATAAAATAATATAATTAGGGAAATTTAGGTATTTTTAAAGTCAAATTTAAGTTTTTAAGGTGTTAGTGT
Organism: Dipteronia sinensis; assembly: GCA_033220585.1. NCBI lineage: Eukaryota > Viridiplantae > Streptophyta > Magnoliopsida > Sapindales > Sapindaceae > Dipteronia > Dipteronia sinensis. Next base: position 69,721,563 of record CM065638.1, on the reverse strand, counting down.
ATAATAAAGAAATGTTTCCGGCTAAATGTAACTTACCCAAACCTCAAGGGGTGCAGTGTAATTTGCCCAAATTCAAATGACAACCAAGTATTCAGATTAAAAGTTCAAATTCTAACCCATTTAACGATACTGGTTGATTAGAAGATTAAAGGATTTGTCTAGAAGCTATATTTGTGCCGTAATAAACTTCTTTTTTTTTCACTTGAATATTTGTTCCACTATGCAATTCAATTCAACTCAAATCCAACCGCTGTCAACTTTTAACAAGAATAGAATCAAGCAAAGATCTTGTAAAAGGTAATGACACCTACTAAGGGAAGAGTCTCTCCAGTCTACAATATGTAATATGTAATGTAATCTGAGGTGGGGTGTGTGGATGGCAACTGGAAGGGGGGTCAGGATTCAATTCAATTAGGTTGAAGTTGGTGCTTTGAATGATTGAGCACCTGCCACCTGTCCCCCTAATCATCTTAATTCTTAAGTGGGGTAATCAACAGAGATTAATAAGCTTAAGTTGGTGTTCTTGCATGGGGATGTGAGGGTCAGAATAGTAAAAACAGTAGCTTCCCTCAAGAAAAGTTGTATCCAATAATAAGTGGCAATGCTACTTTATTTTGTATGAGGTTCCCTCCCCTTCTTTAACCATTTGCTTTTTTTGCTTTGATCATAATTCATAATGATACTTGTCCCTCCTCCATCACCATCCTAAAATAGCAGAGTTCTGTTCTGAGTCTTCTGACCCTTCTTTCCCCACTAAAATTGTCCTCTGTTGAACAACCTACCTGGAGAGACTTCACACACAAGTGTTGTGCTTTCATATCCTCTGTAAGTAACATTTGTTTCTTCTCTTCTCTTCTGTTTCTTTCTTTGAATGAATGAAATCTTCAGTTGATATATGCTTCTGTTTCTCAGCTGTTTTCTGCCATTTTCTTCTCCAGGAACCACAAGGATTTTCAGTTCATGCTTCTGTAATTGTGGTATGAAATTTGCCACTGTTTCTTTTCCTTTCTGTTCTCAGATTTTATAATGCATTGACTCAAAGAAAGGTAGTGTAGATATGGAGACATGTAGGTGCACACCAAAGCCAAAATACATTTCCACTCCAATAACATTAAAGTTTGATTACATTAGAAATTAGAAAAGAAAGAAAAAATATATATAAGGTAGAAAACTTATTCTATACCCTTTTTCACACCAAAAAAAACAACAAATGGGAATCCAATCAACTGGTTAATCCTCTTTACTTGGTTTTTTTTTTTCTTCTGTTTCTTTAATCATATATAGGCGAGATACCGATGTATACTTACACTCTGACTAGGGGGGTTTATATAGCAGGTTATGTACAAGTGACAAATCAAGGCCAAAAACTGGACGGATTGGAAGAAGGTATGCCCGAAACCAATCGCATCAGAAGACAAACAAAAGAATGACACACATTAAGAAACACACTGGAGTTTAGTAGTGAGTATTATTAGGTAGTACTCTCCTAGTACTTAAAAGAAGTTAAAAACTCAGAACATGTTGTTAGATGTCTCTGAGATTCTAGAATGCAGACCAACAACATTCTAGAGATGTGGTCTGGGAAAGCAGATCGATCTTGTATTTGCCCTTTGTAAAATTTCAGGCAAGATGGCTGCAATCCCGTTTAAACGAAGAGAAGAAGAAAGCTCAATATATGTTTCACTCCCCCATGGAATGAAAGATAGGATATTATGATGGGTTTCGGCGATTTAATAGGTTTCTGCAAATGAGATGGATTAGTGAAGTCGGTTATAGGCTATGGAGAAGGGCTCTTTTGCAGGGAGGTGGTTGTGTAGGATTGAGGCTTGGATGGGGAGATGGAGACTCAATTCCAAGTGTTCTCAGTAGGAAATTCCGCTCCTGAAAATGCCAAAGAACAAAATGGTTAGTCTCATATCAAAATATATACTTAAAAGTACACTTATATCTGAAACATTGTTGCAAGAAATATCTATTAGGAATTTTAATTGTGATCTGGTTTTAGCTTTCCATGCTTAAATCTTGAATGCAAAGAAAAAGAAAAGAAAATGAAAAATGAAATTAGAAGAAGGTAATGACAGAAAGTTATGAATGAACAGAAGTGGCAAGGAGTGCATCAGGAAGTGGAGCATCATCAGTTAAGTTAGTAATATCCGTTTCATTTCATTAACTATTATTCGATTTATGTTATTTAGAACGAGATAGAAAAAAGAACCTACAGTCAATGGCAATAGTCACCCTATGTTTTAGTTTCTCATCATTGAGAAGAAGTCTGATTGAAGTTAGATTTCAACGAATTCTAGGCTGCCCGGATAGTTGTGATGACACTTAAGCACTAACACTCAAGGCAGCTTGGCAGTCATTCAACTGTAAATACTTGTCTAATAGTTGCATAACCTTCTATCTGTGATGTTTTAGCTCTTAAAAGCAATACTGTGCACCTATGCCATGCAGGATGAGTAGTTGCTTCAAGTATTGTTAGCAACAACAAAGTCGGATTTAACACCAAATAAATTTGAGTTATGGCTATGAATGGACCCCAAATCATAGAAGGTTCCTGAGAAGAAACAATATATGCAACTTAGGTTTGCAATTGGGAGAAAGAACAAATACAAGAAATCTCGTATCGATTGGTTATAGAAGTTAAAATGGTTAGTTAATGTGCGTGTGCATGTGTTCTGTGTGGTTTGATAGACAGAAAAGAAGATAATTCTTGCCTGTTTCAATCTATTATTGTTTCTTTCATTAGTATTCTTCTCCTATCTGAAAGCCATGATTTAAATTTGACTCTAGTATAACAAAAAAGACTGTCTAGGTATGATCTCAGATCTATGGAATCTTGTGAAAATTGACATAAGTTTGGAGTTGGAAATAAATTTAGTTCATGGAAGTTTTAGACTCTGACTTCAGTTTGGAATTAATCAGTATAACTAATTCAAGAAAAATTCAAATTACACCTTCACTGGAAATAAAGCTTTTCATAGACAGAAATGGTTACACTGTCACTCCCACTACAACCACCATCTGTTAATCTTTTAGGTAGAAATATAACCCCACTAATTGTACCACTAGTGGTGGACACAACTAAGTCCTACTACTATTGCGCGGTATAACTGCTTGGTAATTAATAGTTACATCGTCTAGTAATTTCTTGATCATTGGTAAAAACTAGAGTCCAATGAATGGATTGATTAAAAAGCAGACATGGAGTCCTACAATGACACCACCATCATTACCACAAATACTAATGGCTTGTCAACAAGTGACTCAAATCCTTAGACCTTTAAACATAATCCTTGAATCCTACTTGCAGTTCAATCAATAGCTGAATAATGGTCAAATTGAAAACGCTAAATAGTGCCCCTGTTAGTTCTACTAACTCTGCTACTGCCACTGGGTTGATAATCAATATCTCTGTATCCTTTTATGAGTACAACTTACCACTGAGTAAATTCAAAGACTTCACAGGTTGTTCTCTACTACGAATTCTGCTTGAGGCTCAATAATTATTCAACTTACAAGTTTATTACTATACTGCCACTAAAAGATTTATATGAAGTGGAATCAATGGTTTAAGATAACTTACACTTTCTGAGAATTTTGGGCTGGGAATTCCTGCTGCTAAGGATCTGAACAGTGGTGTAACCCGGAGAGGGGAACTGAACTCTGTACTTGATGAGGCAGAGACAACAGGATCGTTGTTCGTGTCCTCAGCACTGGATGGGAAAAACTCTGCTGCAGTAAAATAATTTTTTCATCAGCAAATGCCATTTAGCTTGGGATTTTATCCTCCGTAATAGGAAAACATATCTTTAGCCTTTTTATCCGATCTAATTTATCACCTTGATTTGTGTTTGCACTCCTTTTATCGTGTTCCCCCGAGCAATGTGGTTCTCCAATGTGAACTGATTGTAGTTCAGCTCCAATATCTTGATGCAGTGTTCCTAAGTCAGCTTGAATTTGTTCTGTTTTATCACCGGCTGTAAGAGGGATAATAGTTGATCCAGTGCTATATTCAGAGCTGGCTGGAGACTCATACAGATCGGGTTGCCTGCAATATATCATTTATCAATTATACAGCTATGGTAAGTAAATCTTGCTTCGATCTAGATGTTGGTGAAGTCAGTTTGATTGATTACCTCCAAGATGGTCGACTTCCCTCGTTACTACTCCTTAAGTCCTCTATCAATTCTTTAAGATCTTCAAGTTGAAAATCAATATCAGAGATTTCATATCTTAGGATATCATTTTCTTTGCTTCGGTTCAGGAAATCTCGAAGAACCTGAATATCAATATTTAGTAATATTAGAATCCATGCAAAAATCTTTGTGCATTACTAAAATTGTTCCACTCTGAAGAAGAATCTAAGGTACTCTAGTAACAATGGTGCTATGAAGTGGCATACTTATGCTGCATGTGAGGATCAACAGAACTAGTTCAGCCTTTTTGCTTGGGAATATGCTTACAGTTTGGACTGACATGTTATCAAGATATCACTAAGCTAAATCAGTTTACAGAAATTACTCTATCTATTCTCTAGTTACGACATTAAACGAACTATTCGTCCCCAAAGATTAGAATACTTGTTCTTTATTTATAGCAGACCATGTATTTGTAAGGACAATGGATGATGATAGCCGAAAAAGCTAAAGAAACTACAAAATTACTGCTCAGTGCTCACCTTCCACGCATTTTCCAAACTTTGTTCTGTGTTCTCTGTATTAACTTTCTGTGCAAGAGAGCTGAGAAGTTCTGCTTGTTGCATCAAAGCAGTTATCTTGGGATCATCCTTTTTCAGAAATGTTCCTTGTATCTTACAGTTCTGAGCTGCTAACAAATCAGCAAGTGAGTAATCTTAAATTTTCAGTAGTTGTAAATGAAAAAATCATCAATAACGAACACCGACTAAATTGTTCAAACGAAAAGAATGACAACTTTTCTTAATGTGTCTTTCAGGTTTTGCTTTAGTGGTTTACCGTCACTGGAGATCTCCTTGGCATCACGATGCTGCTTTGACAAGTTGTTGACACTGGAGAAGTTTTGACCCAATACTGTAAAGGGAGGTCTTGGCTGCTGACTCATGGTTGTTCCAGATTGCTTATGTGATCTATTTCCATAGTTGCAATTTTCTGTGATATCAGGAATGTGTGACCTCCTGCAAGTATCAGAACGAAGAACGGATTGTTCAGAAAATTCTTATTGGCATTTATTTGTTGGCATTCAATTTTAATTCCTTTACCTAGCTCTCTTAACAGATGCTGTACTCTCTGGTGTTCCATCTGCATGGAACCCATTTTGGAATAAAACTCTCTTGTTGTTTGAGTTTATGTATGCATTGTCGTTCTCTTTCGCCAAGGCTTCGTATTTTGCTCTCTTCTTGCACAACGTGGAGAATCGGTTCTTGACAGCATTATCGGTCCTGCATTCGTAAAATCATATGAGCATAAATTAATCCTACCATTACAATTATACATCCAGAAAAGTTTTGACAGAACCTTTTAGTTTGTATTTAAAAGATAAACTTGTATACCTTCCAGAAACCACCTTTGCTATTTCTGTCCATCTGTTACCGAATATTTTTTGTGCCTGTAGATCACCTTAAATTATCAGATTACAACATTCAATGACAAGATTAACACTTATCTAAACTCAAATGAAGTGGGGTGTTTTTTTTTTTTTTGCTCAACTTTGAGAGACAGGAATCTTAGCAACAAGTTACAAGTCTGGCCTACTTTAATAAATGTTCTGTTTCAAAAACTCAACAGCTACTGCTACTAACAAAACATTGTTATAGATAAAAAGCATAGAAATAAATGAAAATAAAACTTTTCTCCAAATAAAAGCACCAAAAGATTAATTTGTTTTATTTTATTTTTTATTGAAAAGTCTTGCAAGCACTATTGAACCTACCTTATCCTTGGATATTCAAAGTGCTAATAAGAGAATATCAATTACCTCACACAAGAGCATATCTTCTTCTGGTGACCATCCTCCTTTTTTGAAATCAGAATTCAAGTATGTATACCATCTGTGCAATTTCAATTTTACAAAAACACATCAGATTAAACTAATGATCAACTCAGACAAAAAAAAAAATTCAAAAAATAGATAAGGACAAAACAGAGGATCATTGTAATATCAATATTATGATTTCACCTACCTTCGTCTACATTGTCTGGTTGTTTTATCATTGAATTTTGATGCAATAATGGACCAACTGGATACAAATATCAAACAACCAAAACCCCTTAATAAAAATAAAATTAATCAAATATAAATCATGTATTGAGTTGATTTGATCCCATACTTGTCAGTTCCATGAATACTAATCTGTTCTCTGAGTATATCATCTTCCTGCAAACCCAAAAGACAAGACAAAAAACCCCGATAAGAAAATCCATTATATAAATAAACAAACAAACTATTAGTTGAATAATGAAGAAGAGATGAGAAATAGAACCTGTTGAGTCCAAGTGACTATGTGTCTTTCTTTCTTCTTGGAATCTTCATGAACAACAACAATATTCTTCTTAGTTTCTTGCATTGTTTATTCTTAATAACTCAGCTGCCTTTTCTTGCTTTGCTTGACGCTCCTCCTTCCCTTTATAAAAACCAGAACACGCATGCTCTAAAGCCACAAAAACCCCTCCTCCTCCTTATAAAATAAAAAAAGTTTTTTTATTTTTATTTTTTGTGTGTGGAGGGGTCTTTACAGGTTACTGTTTGGTTCAAACGGAATCGTAAGAAGCTCTCAAGAGCTCTATGCGCCTACACTGCCTCGGATTCTAACACTTTTTGATCTCCATGAAAGACCCAAAAAACGGTTCTCACTATAAATGGCAATGGCTTTCGCTTGATTATGATGCTTTGCTTATTCTCTCGATCTCGATAGTCGAGTCACATCTCATATACCCTCCTCTGCTACTATTTCTATGTATTGCTACTGTAGAAAAACCGATATATCATCAACTTAAAAAAAAAGGTGTAGATCTAAAAATAAACAGAGTATAAAACTAAAAATATGGAAACACACCAAAAAAAAGGTTGCAGAGAGAAAGAAAGGGATTGGAACTTGATAGATGTTGATGTCTGAATGAATGGTGTTGTGTTGTGTAGTGTCTGATTATTTTGTTTTGTTGGGTTCTTCACTCCCTTTCTCTCTCTCTCTCTCTCTCTGTCTCTGGTCTTCTCTACTACCTTTTTTGAAATACAGTGTAGAGTCTCTCTCTTTCTCTCTTTCTAGAGTATTATTTATTTATTTATTTATTTATTTGTTTTTTGTTGTTAAAAATAATAATTTAAATCAACGGATTCTTGCTTTAGTGCGCGGGTATGAAGGGTAGTTTGAAAAAAAAACGCTGAATTCCATGAGCTGCGTTTTTAATGAATGCTCCTGTGGACTATCACTGCTTCTTCCACTATACTTTTTTAAACAACTAAACTTTTTATTAATATATTCCCCTCTCTATTCATTTTTTTTTATTTTTTTATTTTTAAAGTTTTACTTTGTGCCTTGTGGGTGGTTTCTAAATACACTAAAACCAAGTGCATATATATATTTAATAATTATTTGTCATGACTGAAAAATTTAAATTTTGTTCAAAATTGTTACCGAAGAATAGGGAAAATATCAATAATTTTATCAGATTTTTTAAAGTGGATATTTGTCATTATATAATTATAATTGATATCTATCATGACAAAAAAAGTTGACCGAAAAATATATACCTCACACAATATTTTGTACGTATGTCTTCCCTATAGAAGCCCTGAATTTATCGTAATATTTTATAAAAATATATAATTGAAATAAGCCAAGTAATGAATAATAAATTTATGTACTATATGATGATTTTTTTTTCTTTATTTATTTAATTAATTGATTTGGTTTGATTTTTGAATGTTACAGTAATAAAAGAGGACATGGGAAACTTCGTGACCTAACATTCACAAATTAAATATAATTTCAAAATTCAATTGAATGCTGGTTTTGGTTATTTATTTTTATTTTTATTTTTTTTCAATTTCTCATCCTCATCAATCATGCTAACTCGAGCAACTTCATTATGGGGGGCGGTGAAGTACCCACGCGCCTTCTACAGAAACGCGCGTTCTCATTGGATGGGATGTCTGTTGGGCCCAGAGATGTAATAGATTTGATTGGAGTCTTGGAGAGTGTATCAGAAATGGATAGTTAGAGACTGGGGGTGGTTTGAGTTTCACGCTCCAAGCCATATTGAAGTTTCTGACAAGTAATTGGCTCAGCTTCTTAGTGCGTGGAAATGTAAATGAGAGAGCGACATCGTTTTTGAAATATTGGAGGGTTTGTGCTTGTTTTGGCATCATTTTTTGGTTTTTTGTTGCTCTCTTCTTTACTATTTGGCTTCATTGCTTTTTATTATTACGAGATGAAAATGAAAATTAAAAGAAACCAAGTACATTGAAAAGTGAATGGGAATGGGAATTTAATTTCTTAAGTAAGATGAGGGAATTAATTTGTATTTTAGTAGGAAATTTATTTCTGATTTTTGTGTATAACTGTGTGGTAATGATGTAATATGGTTCAGATAACTTGATTTCAAATAAATTTTAATAAAAACACTAATTACAAATCAGAAATTAGACTATTTGGTTTATTTTAATTAAAGAATCTACAAAAATTAAAATAAATTAAAAACTATAAAAAAAAGAGGAAAATTACTTTCATAACTAACCTTCCAACTATGGAGGTAATGTGTTGTGTTATGTAGTAACTAAATCCAACCAAAAAAACCTTTGATATTTATTACTTCCTTCGTTCGAAAGAAAGATTCTTACAATATTGTCAATAGAGATTAAAACATGTCCAATGCAAAATAGTTTACATACGAATAATTGTTGATATGACAACTATATCAAGAGACTTATTTCATATGTGGCATAAAGATAGATTTGATAGACATTCAATTCAAATTTGGTCTTCAATTCTTCTCTGTTTAAAACGTGTTTAATTTTTTTTTTCCTATTTTCTTTTTTATTTTTTTTTCTTACCAAAAATAGATGAAAAATTAATGTCAATTTTAAATAATTGCTGAGTTAGTAAAAAAAAAAATAGTTTTGCAACAGATTGTATGAAAGTAGACGATCATATTGACAATGTCTAATACTTTTTTTTTTACAATTTCAGCCTGATGTTGAATATGCACAACTGCATTTGAAATATAATTATTAACGGATTGTCTATTTATCCTATATGACATTTTTTTTCTTCACAAGTCACTTGTACTTTGGAGATGCTCTTATATAACATAAATGTTATGTCCATTAATTGGTTAACAAAACATATTTTACAATTGTTTTTTTTAAAGAAAAAAATGATAATGGAAATATTTTTCTCCAATATGAATTTAGAAAACTCCATATTTGACTCTGAAAATAAAATCATCCTTGCTCCTTGGGTGTAGTTACCATAAACAAATATCTTGCCAAAATAAGAATTTCATTAGAATTTATAATTTATTAAAAAAAATTATAAATGTACTCAAACGAGATAGAATCCACAAGTCTATCTTAAAAGATAATGATGATTTACATTAGCTTTCCTTTTATAGCCTTATAAGGCATTGGCAAATTATTATTTCCGGTTACATAACTTCAGATTATATTGTATTGAGCTTTATATAGAAAGTTTGACTCTGTAACTCTTACTGAACAATGATGCTATGAGGTATGTCAATTTATGCTTATCAAAAAATGACAATGGTCTCTTATGTCATTGGTGTTTGATAATTAAGTTAACAGTTGGGGTCATTTGTTTTTTAATTTAAAGTTTGAATAGTTCTAAATTTTAATGAAAAATGGATGAGGACTGAAACCTTAAACTGAATAACATGTTTTTTTATATTTTATCATCTCGAAATATTATATTAACTTGTTTGTTTTTAAAAGATAAAATAGTTTGAAAACATGTAATTTAATATTTACACCCTTGTTACTATTAACTGTTATGTATTTTCATTCTATATGATACAAACAACTAAGTAAAAATAACTCAACAAATTCTAAACCATTTTTATGTAATATTGATAAGATATTATTCATGAATAACATATAATAAATAATTGTTTTTTAAAAAAGCTATGATAAATAATGATTTAATAATTGTTTTGATTTGAAAAAAAAAAATTAGATTGAAGGTTTAATAATGGTGTTGAAAGTAACGACATGATTACTGTTTTTTTTTCTTCAAGATGTTTATCATAAATAATAGGTTAAAAGAAAGAAAATGAGAAAATATAAAATTATGATAAAATTAAAAATATGTTATTTTTAGGAGGATAATCTTGAAAGAAAATATATTAAATGCAATCCAGTGATTTGGAATTAAAAGCAATGCAATCCAGTGGTAGATTGTAAGTGTGATATTGATCGTCTGATGATTATTTTTGAGCGATTGAGTTAGGATTTTGGTATCGTTTCGTTTCGTCAAAGATTAGGTTTTCTTGGTTGCGATTCTTGATGAGATATTTTTTTCCTCTGGTAAATAACATTAAACTAACTTTGAAAAATCCAGAATAAAATCTACAAAGAAATTGATACAAATCATAGTATGTATGGAAGATCTAAAAGAAAATAAACCGAGAAGAAAAAAAAATAGCAAACATAGATCTGGAATTTGAAAAGAAAAACAAAACAAACATGTGAAACAATAAAATCAATAAACACTAAATATATGAAGCAAGAGATCGAGATTGAAAGAAAATATAAACAAAATGGTAAACATTCAACGATTTGAAATAATCTATGTCATTATGGTTTTGAAATAAAGAAAGTGAGGTTTTATTAGTTTTACTTTGTACAAGATTTTTTTAATAAAAATGGTATGTCTTTTTAAGTAATTTGATAAAGGGAAAAAAAGAATACTAAATAATTTAAAAAGTAGGGTATAAATAGTTCAGTAGTGAGTATGCCAATAACACCACTCTTAATTTAAAAGTCAAGATTTTTTACTTTTTATTTTAAGTTGGTTGATTGATCAATCCTATATTGAGCACCCGCAATAGTACGGAGTCGTGGGAGTAGTACAATGATAATAAAATTCGTTCCACAATGATTGATGAATTGAGTATCACAATTGATTGATTGACTACTATTTAAACAAGCAAATATTTGATGATTGAATTCTATTACTCAAAACTAATTAAATTAAACTACAACTAAAAATGCAATTAAAGAAATTAGCCAAACACATAAACAAATCAAGTCACATACAAGCAAGTGATTGTATTACTTATGATAAATGAGGCTAAGACCATGAATCCACCTAACCAATTCTCACCAATTTATAGACCCACCTTTAAAGATAAATTAGACTCCTGACAACCCTAAATTAGTCCATACTCTCTCTCGAGTTATAGGGACAACACTTATATGTACCAATAACCTATCTCTCGATGGTCATCCGAAATACATACAAGTTTATTAAGCATAGTGGTACACTAATTGAGTCATAGAGACTAGCCTCGAGTATTTCTACCTTACTAAACCTCTATCATGCATTTCATCGAGCACGTTGTGTGCTTCTCCTCTCGGTACATCACACAAACAACCAATTAAATATTAAATGTTAGCTAAACACTCAATATTGATTATAACCATACATAAACACAAGCAATGAGGATAAATTGGTGGTCTTCATTGATAATTCATGGCAAATACTTCATCTTGGCCTTAGCCAAGTAGAGTTCAGTTCATAATGTGGGAAATAGCCATACAAGATATGAAATAAGTACAAGCCATAAATAAATACAAGTAAAAGTGAAGAGAGAAAGGAAAAGAGTAAACTAAGTTGATGGCATATCCCTCTCTTGCTTGGTTGTGTTAGGCTTCTTCTCTCATTGACTTCTTTTGCTCCAAAATGTGGTCTTGATGGTTGGTCTAAGTGAGGGAATGAGGTATTTAGTGGTTGGTGAAGTGGGATTTGAGTTGAGATGGTGATTTGATAAAAGTTTTAGGTGATTTGCTAGGTTGTGTTAGGCTTCTTCTCTCATTGACTTCTTTTGCTCCAAAATGTGGTCTTGATGGTTGGTCTAAGTGAGGGAATGAGGTATTTAGTGGTTGGTGAAGTGGGATTTGAGTTGAGATGGTGATTTGATAAAAGTTTTAGGTGATTTGGTGAAGGATTTGGGTTAAAGATTGGTTCTTGAAAGGTTTGGATTGTAAAGTGAGTCTTTAGAGCTCAAAGGTCGTGATAGAGGTGCTCAAGATGAGCTGAACTGGGGTATTTATATGTTTGGAAATAGGATACGAAACTCTAGAAAAGAGCTGAGGTGGAATGCTTGGGCGCTGGTGTTGCTCTGGTCGACAGGCACTCCACCAGCTCCACCCTACTGATCAAGCTAGGGCTGGCGACGGGTGCGTTGATCATCAGGGCGCTCCACCAGCGCCACCCTACTTTCGTTTATGCGCTGATGAGGGTGCGCTGGTCGTCAGGCGCTCCACCAGCACCACCTTACTGCCTTTTGTACGTTGGTGCTCAAACGCTGCTGGTGCGCCTGTCGAGGGGCGCACAGCTCTTCTATTCTTTTAGATTATGCAATTCTTCAATTTGGCCGTCAAATTCCCTTGACTTTAAAACGTTACCCCTAGATTACTTAGAAACCTACACAAAACTCAATTTAACCATCAAATATCCAGATTTTAGCCGGAAACGGATGCAATGGATAGGATATGGAGGCTACACCAAGTGTAGAAATGGGCATTGCCATTGACCACTTGAAAAAACAAGTTAATTATTTCAGTTCATACACATTAAGTTTTAAGTGCAAAAAAAACAATCGACTGTGTTGTAAGGGTAAAAGGATAGAACTAATCTACTAATTAAAAAATAACAAAAAAAATAAAATAAAAACTAAAGATATCAACTTGAAAAATAATTTTTTTTTGGATATTTACCATCCATCTCTAAAAATTGATTGGATCACTATCCCAAATAAGATCTCTAGTGGTAAGGAAGTCCCATACTGCCAACAGGGGAGCCGCTAGTCCATGGATATCCAATCTGAGACGTAGATCCAAATTGGATCTCCAGTCCTATTTATTTTAATTTTTTGTTTTTTGTTTTGTTAATGGATCTCCACCACCCAATCCATTTTCGATCTACGTCCCACCCAAAGATGAACAATGGAGATCTACTATTTTGTTTTTAATTACTAGTTTTTTTTAATAGGATCCCCATCGTCCATCTTAGAGATGGACAATGGAGATCCAATTCTTTTTTCGTTTTTTTAAATTCGTTTAATAAAATATTTAAAATATGATGAAAATACTCTTCTAACCGTTAACTTTGATCAAGTTTGACTAACAATAGAGGAAATCGTTGCTAATTTTTAATAAGTTGGTTTCGATTGTAGACTTGCACACCTAATGTAGATATATAGCCAACAATTTGTTAAATTTTTATTATACTCGTATATTTTTAACCAAATAGATTACTTATATATCAAATCTAATATGAAGTTTATAAGTCTTTTGTACATCTACTCTTTGGAGAACGATATACACCTCATCTTTTTTGTTTGTGGTGAAAGATTCAAATCATACTACGTATATTTATCAACATGGTGTAGGTACCTAGATTTATTATGGCTCTTATGGAGTAGATATCTCTCAATGGAATGAGTAAATATTCGGACCGTGTATATACTAAGCATATAATTTTTATAATCACAATTGATCCCGATAGACCTCAACTCGATTAGGGGCAGATTTTATATTTTATTTTACAGAAAAAGTCCTTCAGTATAATTTTTATCAGTCAAACTCACAATTATTCTAACAACTTAATTGAACTAGTTAACAATCATTGGACGATCCAATAATTCAAAGAAGTAAAAAATTTAAGCATATCAAGGAAATGAAAATATTAGTCAAAATAAAGAATGGACTCTTCAAAACAAGAACCCTACAACTATAATATAATGTATAATAGAAAAATCCAAAAACAATATTGTATTTTTAAAACCAGCTATATATGTCTCTTAAGTATACCAATCTGATAATATGAAATCTAACGGCTTTTTTTTTCTTCAAAATTAAATTTCGACATTTAAAAAGGTTTTATTCGGCTAGTATAAATTCAAAGTCTGGTTGTTTTAGAAAAGTCAAATTTTCAGGCCAAGACAGAGAATTACAGCCTTTAAATTTGTCAAAATTCCCAATTTATTGTGATATCTGCAAATCAATGAACAATAAATAAAAGAAAGTTCCACAAAACACTCAAGGAAGTGACACAAACCTAACACTATTGATCAAGACTTTATATTAAAAAATTTAAAACTTTAAATTAAAATTGTTATAATTTGAAATTCCTCATGTGGGTCTCAACCTAGCCGGCCATTAATAATATCATAATCCAAGAAATAGATAAATCAAACATTCAAGGTTGATACTAATGGAAAGGTAATCTTAGTTTTAACAATTGTTATTGGATAATTAGCCTGCCAAACCCTAAGCTTCTACTAGGTTTCCAAGCCTATATATCTTGATCAAGATTCAAGATAGCTAGCTAGCTAGTATAATACTTGATTAGAGTATTGTATTCACTTATATCATTGGCCAATTAAAACGGTTTTTCCTACCAGTTTTCCAACACTGTTTTTCTCTTTTTTTTTGTCAACATGAACAGAAAGAGTAATTGAGTTTTTTTTACTCATTGTTTGTGTAAGATACCAACTTTTCTAACGAAAAAGTAACATGAGTCATGACTCATGAGGAGGAAAATGGGGATTACTAAAATGTAGGCTAAAATGTAGGGATTACTAAAATGTAGGCTAAACTGGTAGTATAATACTTGTTTACACTGTTATCTTCGGATCAGGATTCTCTCTTTGGTACTTGTTTTTTTTTTAAAGTGTAATTAAAATACCTAGTTGTATAAGAGAGAAAAAGTGATTCAAATCTTGACCATGTATTTTTTATTTTGTGTCATTAGATTATGAACAGTCAAGGAAAAACAAGACAATGAGAGAATCCTGATCCATTGTCTTCACTCATTTCATTGGCCAATTAAAACGGTTTTACCTACCGGTTTTCCAATGCCACTTGGACAGAAATCGAAACCTCGAGAAAATCTTTGGTGCACCACTCACGCTACTAAAAATGTGACATATAACAAGAAATGTACCTATTGTCATCCACACGTGTTACATTTTCATTGATCGGATGCACCACTCAACGGTGCACCAAATATTTTATATGGAAATCTCATGCTTCGTGGGGTACTAAACTTTGAATGAGCAATCTTATCTAGCTTTTAAAAATCTTGAAAAATGGTGGAGGTGGAGCCTTGCCAACACCATAAAACTACAAATAACCATCTCATTGGTCTCTTTCTTGACAAAGAAATATCCCGCCAAAAGGGAGATGCATTTCATTCCCTTCAAGTAACAATACCCCATGTAATGTTAATCATCTAGACAAAATACCATGTAAATACACAGAGAGTAGAACGGTTTTGAAATTTGTTAGAATTTAATTCAACGGGAAATATCTCATAAAATTTATCAGAAATCTCCTTTGATCATCATAACAAAAGTATATGCTCCACATAAATATAAACTATCAATATCATATACTGATATACCATACCCTCGTGTCGATGAAAATTGACCTTTTTATCGTACCGTTTGCAAGAAGTAATGATGCATAGAGCTGAAGAAAAAAAATGTGAGTAGATGGAGAAAAAATTGCTTTAGGTGGAGGAATCTTGAAAATGTTTAACATAAAAGTGGAAATGGTGGAAATGGTAGACACCGGAGAGGGTCGGTGATATTTGTCCCACAAGCAGCCATCAAAGAGCAAGAAGACCCAGAAAAGACCGACCCTGTGGAACCCTATGCAAAAGCTTAATAGCTATGAGCTATACACTCTTCTTCCTTTTCTTTTATAATTTTAACTTTTAAAAAAGCTTTTTTTTTTTTTTTTTTTAAATCCAAAAAGGGGATATACCCCTCCCTTCATGACCACGTATATCACCATTAACCATCTTATTTTTCAAAAAGAAAATCCCTCCCATTATGCCTTAATTTTGTCATTTTTTGGGTCTTGATTGAAATTGAACAACAATCTTTTGCCTTTGGACTGGTGATCATCTTATCTCTTGTCCCGACTTGCGACCCCTATAATATATACATCCCTAGCAGCAGTACTTTATCATTATGTAGCGGGAGTTGTATTCCTGATCGTATTTGTAGAAACTAATCTCGTCAGGTCTCGACAGTCGACCCCTAATTCACAATGGTATCAACTTTCAAAAAAATTAATAAAAAACATACCTTAAAGAAACTCCACTGTTTTTAAATAATATGAAACCTATCATTTTCAAGACTTAATGTGCCTTCATTTTAATCAACATGGTCCTATATATCATTCTAGTTCATAATTAGGAAGCTGTACTATTAATTTATTTAATTTTTTTCTATTAATTAGACTAGCTTTGGATATTATAAAATAAATCTGGGGTAGGAGGAATTATTAGAAGTTTCAAGTTATTAATTTTACAAAAATTAAAGACAATTGGGGTCCCTAAAAAAAATAAAAATTAAAGGAGACTGATTGATACAATTTCCATGCCTTGGCCAGCCCTATATAGACTTTGTTGTAATAATTTGACTGGTCTCTCTATACTCTCTCCCCACCGCCACCATGAAATCAACGAAACAAAAAAGGTATGAAAACAGCCATTGATATAGCAATACTTTTTTTTTTTTTTTTCATTCTTGCTGCGAGTACTTCATATCCCATTATCCAATATTTACCGAGTATTTTGATAGTAAAGAACGTTCATTCAGTTTGATAATATCTCATGTTCAAATCGCTTTACCATAAATGTTATATAAAAAAGTAAATAAAAAAGACAGTAAAAGCAACAGTTACACTTACAAGTAGTGTTGTTATTAGTTATTACTTGGTAAGTACAAAAACCATGCAATGTTATGTGGCAAAAAGAGGGAAAAAAAACATGCAATAATAACAATTAGGCTCCTCTAAACCAAAATAAAATGCATGATGATGGTGCCATGGTGGTGGTGGAGAGGCCCAAGTTCCCAAAGAGATTGATAATTTCATATTTGATGAGATTGGAGTGGGGCTTTTTTTCTCTTCTTCTTTTGATAAAACTTCTCATGATCACTGCCAGAGCGGCCAGTCAATCAATTACAACGCGCCAAGTGGCTCCTCCTCCTTTTTTTTTCCTGTCAAATTAACAGGGAAAAAACACGTGGGCCTTTTTTTGGGTTACCATAGTCTCTAAACATAAAAGATATGAGATAATGATTTAAGTACTAAATATTCAATGAGCTTATCATAACTTGCTTTTACCTTTAATTGCTTTTTAGCTCTAACCTTCAATTACTTCAATGTTGGGCTCTAGGCTAATTCTACTCCAACTCTATATAAACATACATATATTAAATCTGATACCGAACGAATCAATAATCTATCGGGATTCATTAATATCAAATACTGTATATGTGATTCAGATATCTATTTTTACAAAACTATAATATTAATCAAATATATATTATGTAATCGAACCCCAACGGTAGAAACGGAGGTGCACTGCACCACATGTGCTAAGAGTGAATTTAACTGTTTCAACTTGTTATTATTATTATTATCATTATTATTTCTTACATTTGTTTTATAACATGTATTAGTGACCCCATGAAAAAGTAAGTCTCATTTGGTTCAATGGAGAATGATCATGAAAATTTGGCTTTCAATTCTAATCTTTGATTATGATCTTGATCTATCTTCGTTCATCATTCACTATCATTATAATATAATTATGATTTTATAAACTTCAAGATTCAAATTATTTATTACTTTGTGTAAAATATATAATTAAGTTTGGCCAACCTATAATTGACAAATATCCTAATTATATTTTACTATGCCTTATATTATAATTAAGTTATTTTTTTAATTTAATTATCAAAAAAAAAATTAATAGTAATATTTCATTTTTTTTATTTGTTTAAGTTTTCTGAGATTATTCAATTAAAGATGAAACTTTATACTTTGGAGAGAAAAAAAAAGAGTAAAAAGGAGGAAAGCAGAGAAAAATATGTCACAAAAGGAAAAGAGAAATGGACAATTGGCATTGGATTGCAATGTATATACAATGTATATAGTGTATGCAATTTTAAATTAAAAATTTGAAGTGTTTGTGTTGATGGTTAATTGGTCTCTCACTGTTTTTGGGAAAAAGGAGATCAATTTGTCTAGGGACAACTTTTATCAGCCGAAGTGGCTTTTCAATAGAATACAATGCAAAATTTGTTTAATTTTTGGCTAAGTACAAATTTAATTTTGTCTTGTTGTTTGTGCACTAGCTCTACTGTCCAATAATCAAGCTTAATTAACAAAAAATAATCCTCTTCTTTTCTTTCTAAGGGACCCAATTTGTGGATTTGTTTACCGCTCCCTAATTAATCATATCTTTTCAATTAAATCAAAGTTGAATTTATCAAAAAAGAGACCAAGAAGGTCCAAAAAGAAGGCAAGGAAAAGATTTTGTGTTTTACTTTTACCCTACTTGTAAAGTTTATATGTTGAATAATTAATCAACAATTCTAAACGAGAAGAGTACAAACTACTTTTTACATTTTTTTTGCTCCAATATTGAAAGCGAAACCCTTTATTTCCAATATTTAAAATCTAAGTGAATCGCTATTTATATGAAAATAATTTGTACAAGTAAATTAATCGAAACCCATTTTAATTTTAATGTTTTAAATCCTGGATACGACGCAAAAACATCAAAATCAACTTTAAATATTCATAATCATAAATAAGGTACAACATTGTTCTTTTAATTTGTTGAACAATTTTTTTCCCTTTCTTTGCAATGAAATGACAAAATTTTGTAGTTATTCAAGCATGTAGTATTATTATTATGAGTGGAAAAATATTCCTTTGATCACATGTAAAAAAGAAAGAAAATAAAACAAAACAAAAGAAAAAAGAGGGGAAAAAAGGAAAAAAAATAAAAGAGGAAAGGCCCCACGTGTGGAACAAAATTTGGAGCATATATAATACAATTTTTATCCATATATATAAATAGCTTTTGTAATTGTATTTTGAGCGAGTGTTGTTGGGGTTCACTTTGCTTGGGATTCCTACGTTTGTGTGGGCACCTCCTCATATTTAGATATTAGAGCCACCTTTTCACTTCACTTCAATTCACTCCCTATCTTTTCTACAAAGCACGCTCCATTGTTAAAGATATTGAGGCTTTTAGGAATCCTATGCCCTCTTCTCTTTTATATTCCCATCACTTAGTTTTTATTGCTATTCTATACTTTTTCCTCATGACTAGATTCCCATGTTATCATCAATTCTGATGTAGGACATACTTCGGGGGAACCATATCTACGGTCCCGGCCTACAGAAGTTACCAGAGGTTCCCCGTAATGTATCACAGTTTTCCTTAAAAAAAAAAAAACCGTTTTGATCTTCGTTAAGTTTTTAGCTTTTCTGCTTTTAAACAAATTTTAGAAATTTCATTTTTCGGCAATGCTTGTTTCTTTGAGTTTGTTTAGGATTATTCTTTTAGGTTTTTGAAATAACTCGTTTTGAGTTTTTTTCTGATTTAGTAATCTCGAATCCTAGAGGAGCCGGTTTGTTTTTTCTATTTAAGCTAAAATTAGAATAATTTTTATAACTTTTGATTGATATTAATAAAAATCGTCATTTGAAGTAAAATTCTTTCGTGATTCCTGAATCTATCTCTTTCGCTTCGTCAACTTACATGTATGTTTTTTTTTCTCGGTTTTACAGATTATTTATACCATTATTATATTACTCAGGACAAAAGACTGATATTAACTAAAGGTCCCATATAGATTTTATCATAAGATAAGATTGATAGGGTTCCCATTTATTTTTTAATCTAAGAAAGCATGAATTTAAATCATAGCTTGAGATAGGACCTTGTTAGCTAGTTGCTTCTCTGTTGGGCTTTTCCCGCCAGTTTGACAGAAATCTCTTAGAACCTGCTAAGCGAACTTGAGTTCAAAACTTGATAGTTCGATAAAAATAGGGCTTTTAGGATTCGAACTCAGAACTCCCGACGAAATGTTGATAATACTGCTAGTACTGTACCATGGTATATACAGGTACAAATACCAAAAAGAGACAATTTTACAAAGACGGAAAAAGAGTGACTTTATAACAGAATGTGCAGAAGCCAGAAGGGCAACTGGCAAAGGGAAGTTTTGTGGGATGGATTTACATAATTCTGTCATTATAAAATGGATCTAGCTATGGTTTCTTTAACACCTTTTAATAAAGATGTGTGTGTTCATGGAAGAGCTCACCTAGAAGAGAGAGAGAGAGACCTTGATAGATATTTAATAAAAACCAACCATGACATGACACCATCACACCGGTATCTCATCCTCCCCCCACAAAGCTATACTGCTTCTTGTTATGCTTTTTCTGAGGAAACCAAATAAACAAATAACAATAAAATAAAGAACAAGTGACCTACACTCACTACAGATCATAAACCATGGTCAAAAGTCCTCTATTGAAAATTGGGGCAACCCCAGTTTCAGTTTTCTTTTAATCTATGACCAGAGAGAGAGGTTGGTCCAATATTCTTCTGCTTTTCTTTAACTCTGCCCCAAGTGTTTGTGTAGTTGATTATAAGTAAAGCATGCATGGGACTCAACACAATGTGTCAGTCAGTTCCTACCGTTTCATATCATATCTTCAACCAACATTGATCAAGCTTTAATTAACTAAATACCAGTTTGATATTACTTTTGAAAAGTTAAAATTAAATTATTTTATAATTTTGATATAAAATAATATTTAGTAAAACTTTTAAAAGTGATTAATTGACAATCTGACAAATTTTGACAATGATTTTAAAAAGTAGGTGGAGGGTTATTTTTTGAAAATAATTATAGAATAATCTATTTCAACATTTAATGAATTTTAAAAAATATTATTATTATCCTTATGAAATCAAGTAAAAATCATTTATATACCTTATTTCATTTCAAAATTAAATATTCTATTTAAATATTGATTTGGTTTATAAAATATTTTAACAATATTTTTATTGTTCTTATGACTTTTTTTTCTAATTTAAATATTCTACTTAAATGTTAATTTAATATATTTAATTAATTAAAAAAAATGAAACATGGTCTTAAAATCATGTATATTTTAGTCTTTATAACTTATCTCAGCACTAGTATAATAAAATTACTAAACATAAGTGTACTGCTTTTAAGCTATACGTCAGTTTTAAAAATATAATTACCCAAACATCTGCTAATTAACTTAACAACTGATTATTCCTTTAGCACATCTAATGGTGATTATTGTAAAAGTTACGGTAATACCAAACCGATCTTAATTCCAATGACCAGTCCAACATGATTAAGTTAGTACTTATAAGTAAGTACTTACTTCTGAAAAATTGACCGTAAAATGACATATTTGCAATCACTTAATGATCATTATGTAATTAATCATATCATTAAAAAATAATCGCTCTTTGTCGCTTTAATTAAAGTAATTTTAAGCATATTCTTTAGAGAAACTTCTGGGAAGGTCTCTCCAAACTAGAACAGTTGATGATCAAAATTCAAATTAAGAGTCATGTCCCACTAACCGTACCATATTATGTCAAATGTCACTCACTCACTCCTCTAATGAATTTTGATCAAACGATATGTTATAGGTGATCCGTGATTGTAATTTGTAAATACACACTTTTGAGAATTGAGGTGGGTGTTTGTACAGGCAGGCAGGCAGGCAGGATCTAACAAACAAAGCTGGCGTAGGACTCACCGGCTCTGGATCAGAAGATTAACTGTGAACTGTGCTATATCTATATGATTACTTACTTTTTTACAGTGAACTTTTTAAAAGCATTTTTGTCAGAATCTAATGAACTAATTCCATAGTTCCATACATATAGCATCATTGAAGTTGAAGAGAGGTAGCTAGCTAAGCTGTTTTGATTGGATTCTTCAAAGTTTTAAACTGAAGTTCATGTCTGTCATGGGACCCCTTTTTAGCACTCTATGTCACAGCCTCACAGGTATACAAATCTGATGCTTGCTTGCTTACTTTTCCTTCACTGTTTCTTGAAACTTAACAGGTTTGCTTTGAAGCCATAATCAGAATGGAGCCAGTCAGGTGACATCCAACAGGTGTCACTCACATTTCATCATGGTCTCTTGGCTCCATTTCTTTTAAAACAGTAAAATAAAAAAAAGAAGAAGAAGAAGCATATTACATCAAGAAAAATACATCAACATAGGGGCTTAATTAAATGGCTTTGATTCAAGCAAATCCCAACTTGGTAGTTGCTGATTTGGGCTCATCTGTCCAGTCTTATCTGAGTGTAACTAGTGATAAATCATCGACCCTACTAAACATGAAAACTTACAATAAAGACATGTATGCACACTGAACATGCAAAATTCAAACTGAGAATTGACAGTAAAACAACCTTTATTTATAATAAATAAATAAATAAATAAATTAATATATATATATATATATGGGAATGGCATTAAAGTCATATAGGCCTGATGGTTACGGTGACCCATCAACAACTTTAATTGAGGGGTGACAAGTTTTGGGGTCAGCTGCTTCTGGTGCTTGACCTGCAAGACATGGTCTACTGAGATTGACATTTATTAATTTTCTTAGATTTTTTTTTTCACTGTTAAGGATTGGATTAGAACAACTTGGAAACAGAGAAAGCCGGAGGATTCATTTCATTCATCTTTTTTTTTTGAAGATTAAATTAAGATGATCTTTTGTTGACCATTCTCCTTAATTGAGGAATAAAATGTGTAACCTTTTATGTAGGCTTTTTGACATTTTAGTGGAATCTGATTAATGACTCGTATATAGAAGTATTGAAGCTGCATATATGATTGAAGATACTAAACTCCTCATAACCATTAGGCCTTTTACTTTCTCCGTTAATCTCTGCCTCAAAAATTCAATTTGATATGTGGTTTTACAACTTACAAGGTCTAATTTAAAGTTTTTCATAAAATCTTATGTCACCACAAAAATATAGTCTAAGGAAACGGAAACTACGTAAGGAATGAACGATCATCGAGCCATAACTTGCGTGAACAAGTCCGTATGTATGTTACTATTGCACATTTATAGCTCATGAAGACTGATCAAGTAATATATGGTAGTACTTGATGTTGGAAATTTTGTGATGAACACACATTTTGAGAGTATTATTTGGATATGATTGATTCCATGAAAATGGAAGATCAAAGTATATTCGAATTCTCCTTCGTGAGAGCTTCGAAATGGTATAATCAAACTCACCAAATTATTAATGGGTGAATGAGAATTGAGTCTCGAGGTGAGCCCATTGTGCAGGGAAAAATGTGCATCACACATTGGTTGGGGAAAACACTTATATATGGTATATAAGTGGTTGTGTGATAGTAGTTTATAAACATGTGTGTGGGCGCGTCATGCGTACACGAATGCTGCACTGATTTAACTGTGAGAGTAAAATTGACTTTTTGCTACTCTTTAAATTTCTTTTTTCCTAAATCAACATTGTTTAAATGATAAGGAAAAGTTGACTAATGAAATAGTTAATTTCCTTTTTGGGTTATGGAAATTAATTAGATTAAGGAAGGAGTTGATTTCCTTTTTGGATTTTGATACTTACTTGATCACTAAGTAATCAGAATCAGTGTTTATTAGGAATATATCTTTTTTGAAGATTATTCCTTAATTATTTTCCTTTATCATTACAACCATAGTAATTAAGTATTTCCTAAATCAATCATACTGATTAGGTTTTCTATTTAAACCCTAGTATATTTTCCTCATTAGATTTAATTCTTGAAATCACGAAATTAAGAGAAAATAATTGTTCTCTTTTCGGTTCTTCTGTTCTTCGTGTCTTGGTAAGTTTGAATTCAATTTGAGTTCGCTGAGAGTGGTTTGTGTTCTACACATCCACTGTTTAAATCGTTGTATCCTAAGAGACAATCACCATACACATACGGTGTTAACCGACAAAATTGTCTTAAGGACACCGTGTGAAACACGGGCCTCGATTTCCTTAACGTGATGTTTTATGTTTATTGTTTTTCTGTCTTTTGCAGATTCGAACCAGATTATTTTTGAGCAATACAAACAACACTTGAAAGTTGCAAAGATATTAACCAAGTTACATGATCATATCATTAATATTTAACCAGTGACTAACTATATATAATATATGTCTATCATGAAGAATGAATTTAAAGAATTTTTCAGCAATGAATCTCCAACATTTACCCAACAATCAAGCTGACTTCGAGTAAATCATGCATGCGACGTCGACGTGTTCTTGAGTCACTAAATATGACAGCTCGTAAGTCAAATTAAGTTAAAAGTTAAAACAAACAAATATTAAAAAAAAAAAAAAAAAAAAAGATTATCAAGTCAAGGAGACTCCATTATCGCGGCACGCGTCGACTCGTTCACTTCCCGAGTTAACTCATGACTCGGCTCTGTTGTTTTAATAGGCCCATAATTTGAATTTGTTTTGTTTGGGTTCAGCCTGCAAAACTGAATTTGGGCTCAGTCATGAATCAAAACTCATTTATCTTTTCGGTTTCGGATGAAAATCGGTCCCATTTCCAAAACACCCAAATTCATTTTCTGGTAATGTACTTCGGTGCAGACCAATTTTTCTCTATCGTATCAGATACACAATATAACATATTTATAATAGAGTAAATAGTATTAGACACCATTAATTAGTGGGTCAAATCCTAAAAAAGTCAGTTATTGTTTAAATTGTTCTAAAATCACCATTTTGATAAAATATTATTTACTTGGCAGCCATTCTGTTAAAATCTAACAGAAAGCTACCGTTATGTATGATATGACGCCCATAAAGAATTTTATAGGTAATATTTTATGTATTTTGATTATTTAATTATATATAAAAATTAATGATTTGATTAATTTATTATTTTTATTAATTTATTATTTTTATGGATAATACTTCCTGTTTATGGGTGACATAAAACTGATTATTATTCCCTGATTAATTTACGGTGACATTAAACTTATTTCATGATTAATTTATTATTTAATTATACATAAAAAGTAATGATTTGCTTATAAGAATTTATGGGAAATATTTTCTATTTTGTAAAGTAATCACAGTCAAAATATAGTCAAAATACAGGTAAAAAAACCTGTTAAAAACCATTTCAAAAACCGGTGCAAAACATGTTTTACTATTTTGCCCCGTATTCTAATAATTTATGATATAAGCAAACACACTTCAAACAATTAATAGCCAAAGTGGTAACAATTGATACTTTTTTTCTATAAAATGGCTAATTTGAGCCATTTTGAAAAATTAATAATGATTTTGGGACTGTCTCACCAAATCAGTGGCTTTAGATATCACTGACCCTTTATAATATACAGTAGAACCTCTTTAAATTAATATTCTTAAGACCCACCTTTAAAATCCCTTGAGTATTAATTTAGAGGGGTTATTAATTTTAAGAGTTTTATCTTGTAAAGTGTTATTTTGTCTTAGAAAACTTGTAGAAGTTGGTTTTCATATTTATGGAAGGTTCATTTTAGGGATTCATTGTTTAATTGGTTTTCTTCTTCAAGGATTTTTTTTTTAGGATTCCTAATCACAATAACACTGTCCACACGGAATCAAAAGGTTTTACTTCTCATTGACAATTGCACTGTTCATGTACCACTTACAGAGCTACCTAATCACATTCAACTCAGAAACATAGTGCACTATCTGCCACCAAATTTAAAGAAGTGTGTTACACTCCAACTGAAGAGGATATCACCAATGGCATCACAAGGCAGAATTATGATGGTGTGGTTGAGATAGATGATGACGATGACGTTAGTCATGAGGTACCTAAAGTCTCTACAAGTAATGATGTTGAAATGCTAAATTGAATTGAAACTTTTTGACTACAACAAGAAGGTGATCACAATAGCTTCTTAAAGATAATTCAAAATATGAAAGATGAAGTCAAAAATATCAAACATGGTGGCCAAGTGCAAACTAGCATCTTGAAGTACTTTTCTAGATCTTGAATAATATGTAATATATTTTATACTTTTATAAAATTTTAATTTGTACGACTGTCGAGACCGAAATTTTACATTAAGTTTTTTTAAAAATTCTTATTTATTACGATAGAGGTTTTATTAATTTTTTACATTGGTTCGAGTCGGAACCATAATTTTTTATTAATTTAGAGAGAATATTAATTTATAGGAGATTAATTTACAGAGATCCTACTGTACTAATATACATCATCATACTTTAGCTATATAAACAATACAATTTTTCTCTCATAAACATATGTTATAGGTATATCTATAGCATACTGATATATATCAGTACAATTTTACAATATGCACGATTGAAGTTATATTACTTATTAGGCTAAATTGTTAAAACATTTATTAATATACTATAAATATGCTTATGATATGCCCATGATATAAAAACTCGTTAACATCCTAACTATAATCATAATAATGCATACGGTAAAAATATAATTATGTATATTTACATATTATAAATATGTCTATATTCAATGTCACGAGTGAAAAATTGAACTAAGAAAAAT
Source organism: Dipteronia sinensis (assembly GCA_033220585.1). Lineage (NCBI taxonomy): Eukaryota > Viridiplantae > Streptophyta > Magnoliopsida > Sapindales > Sapindaceae > Dipteronia > Dipteronia sinensis. Next base: position 69,694,891 of record CM065638.1, on the reverse strand, counting down.
TGCAGTGCAGACCACGACTTCAACTATGCAACCTGCAGATAAAAATATCTGGATACTGGGTAGCGCGCACAGACACTAAAACTTAACTATACTTACAAATTTCAGACGGATGAAATGAGACTCTGATTTGAAGTAAACAGAAATTGTTGCTCACATCATTAAACAACCTATTTAGCCCCTTCAATGATTAAAAAAATTATACCATTCATGATTCATCGATCAGTAACCAAAAATCATTAAGAACAATATATATATATATAGTGAATTCATTGCAAAATTTAATCTAATGATCAAGATTATCCCAACTATAACAGTACACAAATTGAAACATCCATCTTTGCATTCACAACTATATGAGATTTGATTCCAACACATTTCAGCAAATTAAATGTGCCCATAATTAAACAAAAATTAAAGAGAAGCTCTCAAAAACCCTTATTACCGGTTTCTTTCAAAACGACAGGCTTGTCAGCCATGGAGAGACAATATTTAGCAATCTCTCGAAATCTAGGCACACTCCTGAGATCAACCTTTGTACCATCCTTCAATGTAATCACAATATCACCCCACTCACCGATAAATCTCGGCACCACTTGCACGTCTTTGATCACATTGTAAGGGAAATCACTCCTATCCTGACCCGTCAGTCCAGAAATCACCGTCACCCGCAGGTTGGTGAACCTGTATCTCAACGAGAAAGCTCTGGAAACCGCAGCTAGAGTCAATGGTAACCAGAGAAGAGTGAAACCCAGAACCAGGTTGGCTATTAGGTCACCGTAGTGAGCTCCTCCATCGAAAAAGATGGTTTCTTCTTTGGGTTTTTTGGTGCTGGATGTGTTGGTGGTGGTGGTGGTGGTGGTGAGGGGTGGTTTGTTGGGCGGGGAGGACACGTGGAGCTTGGTAGTTGGTCTGTTGTGGGTGAAAGTAGGGAAGGTGGTTGTGAAGGGGAGTTTTGAAGAGAGGTAAAGTGATTGGTGGGTGATGGAGGAGGCGATAGCGGTGGCGGTGGTGGTGGTGTGTGAGAGAATTTTGGTGGAGGCCATGGAGGTTTATCCGTTACGAAGAGTATACTGTTTTTGGTAGTTGATTAGTGGAGGAGAGAGTGCATGAGTCTCTCATGGTCGTGCTTTTGACACGTGGCGCAATGGCAATCCTAATGTTATTGGGCTTGAAAAGCCCAACATAGACCCAACCCCACTTTCTTTTTGGATTTTTCTTTACATTTAGTTTCGATCCAACCCCAAAATTTGAACTTGCGACTTGTGGGATTTTCTTGTCAATGGAGTTAGGTCAAACTTGGGGTTTGCCATTCAAAATTTTGAGTTGTATCAGTCAAGTTGAAAAATTGATCATAAAGAGATACAAGTCACAACAATGGTGGGGGGTCGAGTTTCACAATACGTATTTTATAAGTATATCTAGAGAGTTTTCTCTTTGATATTGTGGGAGTAGATATCTTCTGATTATGAGAGTAGATATCTAGACTGTACAAGTAGTCAGTGATATGAAAATGTTGAGGCCCAATATCTAACTCTCTTAGGATGGGCTGCAAAGCTCAGAACTCACAATGTGTGAACAAATAAGGACAATCACACTCCCTGCTTGGCCAAAGCAAGACAAACACACACATAGATTCATTCAATAATTCTTCACATTACTCATGATCAGTGTCAACCTCCAGCTTATTAGAAAAAAAAATGCTTATTTTATATTGATGAATCATGGGCTAGTAAGATTATATACTTTTTTCAAATCTATTTGTTTCAAGTGTACTCATCTGAATCTCCCAAACTTTAATTAACTGCTTTATATATATATATATATATATATATTATATTGTCTTACTTAGCCGTTGACGCCACACCCAGATTGATCATCATCATGTTGCATTAACATGATAATAATTACAAAAAAAAAAAAACAATTTAATTAAAATCCAGACAAAACCTTTTTGTTATTGCCAGTCACATGTACTGATGTACACTTCATCTTTATTACTAGTAATGATCTCAAACCAGTTCTATTTATTCCATTTTAATCCCACAAATGGTTGCTTAAGGGAATTAAACCACCATGCATGCACGTGGCCACTTTACATTATCATAATCAACCACCAATTTTTAATACTTCCAGTCCACTAACACATTTTATAATTATGTTGGTTGGCATCTGAAACTAACTACCATCAAATGCCAATTTTTCCAGCAATATATGTTTCCAAATATGATCCCAAAACCCACATCACATGATTCCATAATTAAAATAATAACATGCATTAAGGCTGCTGGGGTCTCTCTCAATTTAATTTTACGTGCTTGATCATCTCATCTTTTTTACTTTAATTATTTATGTGGCGTCAACTTTAATATATATATATATACATCAAGATATCCAGATTCTGTCACATGCTTGTTTGTATATAAATTGGGTTATTAGGTGTATCAGAATCTAGTTATCTGTTATATGACAGTTGTTGCAAATTAACAAACTTTTAAAATGATCTCTCCCAAGTCACAACTGATCAACACAAGCCCTTTATATTATATGCTGAGATGAACCAGATTTGCAGTATAGTAAAAACTTCTAGACCCACAATTTATATTTGTGCATTTTGATCGCATTCATGTGTGCATTTTGATTCTGGTGATCAGTGGAAAATTATTGATTTATCTGCATATTGGTATATATTATTCTGGTTTTAAAACAATTATTAAAGGTTTGTTTCTCTATCATGCATGTGTTGTGACTAAGTGGATATGATGAAATTACATATAACCAACCATATATATGAATCTTTTTCTTGATTCAGAAATATGAAATCATGACAGTTGTTTTATATATCCAGTTGACCTAATTAAACCATTATAGTTCTGCCACTGGTCGATCTAAGTCATAAACTAGTCACTAGTGTCTGGTGGCTCCTACTCTAAAAGCTGTATATGGTTCATTTATTTTATTCTTGTAATGATTTTGCAAGTGGTCAAAAACGACATGATGTTGCATATATGGAAGATAAACAATATTGACTCTCATTTCTATAATTGAAGAAACAATTAATTTTGGGGGTTTTTTTTCCCCAACAAAAACATATGTATCATACAGTATATATGGAGAAATATATATATTAATTAACAAGCCAGAATCAATGATGATGTGAGTATTGAATTATTATTAATTGTTGTGGTCAATGATATGAAGAAGATATCTAGCTAGCTATGATTGTATGAGAAGGAGAGAGTAGCTGATAAAGATTCAATTAATTAGCACATAATAATGAGAAGAAAAAGGACTGAGTTTGTTAGAAGAGGGAAAGATGATGTTTCATGGAATTTGGACATGACAATATGTATGCAGCTCTCTGACCAACCCTAGCTATACCTACATGAGCTATAAGACTTTTCATTGAATCGAGTCCCTGTATTTCCATCATCAAAACCGAGGAAAAAAAATGTTTTTACTTCACAAATCACTATATGTACCAAATTGTGATTTAATTAGAAGCATATATATAATATATACATGCTGATATGTTGCATTAGCTGCACTGTTAATTACTGTTTACGTGTGACATGTAAATAAGAATAATTATATCATTATGATTAATTACCCATTTCTAGCATGAAATTTGGGCTCAAATTCGTGTAAATAATGATACAAAAAATTAACATAAAACGTTAAAAACTTTAATTGTCACCGCAAAGCAACCATACAGAAGTACAATGTGTGGAAAAGATCAGAAGGTGAGTTGTGAAAAGGAGATGTTGGATGCTAGGTAGTGGGTGACAGTGGGTCACATGAATATTTAATACTTTAAAAGAAAAAGAAAAGATGAGAGAGCAGTGTATTTGAGTGCCAAAAGGTGGGTATAGTCGAATTGAACTAAGGCTTTTGATGTCTGATATCTGATGACTGAATTCTACTGATGATAATGATGATGCCCATTTTACATATCTTTCCTTGTTTGTCAGAATAACATTGCCAACGTCCCCTTCACGAGAACGACCATTTCCAACTCTCCTTGTTTTCTTCTCATCTCTTCTAATCTCTTTGTCTTCTTCTTCTCTTGGAATGTGTGTTTGATACTCTAGAGTCTAGATTTACTATATACTATTTCTTTCTTTCTTTCTTTCTTTATTAACTTCTACTAGATTTTGTTCACTCTTGGGTTTACTTCAATCATGAAATCAGCAAAAACAAATCATTGTACTATGCCTAGCTGCCATCAGCAAAACCATCTCTCTTCAATATTACTACTAATTCTTTTTTAAATTGGAATGATATATAGAATGGAATTTATTTATTTTTATTTAATGACCTATTATTCTAATTAGAGCTTCAAACTAGTTTTCTGTTTTTGGGTTTCCAATGATCTCCAACCTAGCAAATATGGTGTATGTATATAACTCAAAAGACACAAATATACCCCTTTTTATTCCTCGATAATGATCGATCTTCAATATCTCTCATGAAATTTGAACTCATCAGCTTGATATTTATATATAAATATATATTTTCTAGTATTTTATATATGCCACTCTAATAAGTACCCAAAACATTCATGGACTACTAGAAGAAACTCATGGAATATATATGATATTGATGGTGATAAGTGATCATAATCAAATTTTGCCCTCTTGTTCGTTTTTTTTTTTGAACATTAATAATGCCAAACTGCATGCGAAATGGGTATATTACAAATCGATCTTCTGATTATCATGATGATCATGAATTTGATTCTCTCTGATCTCAACTGAAATGTTGTTGCTCCAACCATGGCCAAAATCCAGACTGATCATCCATGCCACAAAACATGCTGCTAAGGCTTTCTTCTTTAGTAGTAGTACTAGTACCCATCTGATGATGTTGATGTTGTTGTTGTTGTTGTTGCTGCTGCTGCTGTTGATGATGATGAATCATCTTCTGGCATTGAAGGTCTGGCCTTGATGATGTTGATGAGTTGTTGTGGAAAAGTTGAGTGGTGACAGTTGTAGGCCTTATTACAGAGGATGATGATGATGGTGGAAATAGATTTCTGCTTATAATCGGATGGCTGTCAATAGCTGCTGGTGTCCTTGATATATCCAACTTTATATCACAACTATTTTCACTTCTATTACTGCAAGACCCTTCTGTTTCTTTATTCAAGTTGATTGACTCATTAACTTCTCTGTTTTTCAGTGCCATTAGCTACAAAACATTAATCAAATTAACCAATCAAAATCAACTTCATTTTATATATATATATATATATATATATATATATGCAACAGAGATATTCAATTCTATCATATATAGTCAACTATAATTAATCAATCAATCCAACTAGCAAAAAGTTAAAGAAATGATGATAAAAAAAAAAAGGGTTTGTGAAAAAATCATCATCATCATCATCATCATACAGGTGAAAAAAAGAGTCAAAAAAGCTATGAATCATAGAAAGAAGAAGAGAACATGATTTTGCTTGCAACTTTATTTATTCTACAGAATCTAACCAAACTAATCAAGTTCATGCGATGATTTGAAAAACAATATTGGCTATGACTAATTAATTAATTAACCAACCTCTGCTTGTAGCTTGTGGTTTTGAGCTTGAAGTGCATCGTTATCAGCTTTGATAGCTTCATATTGTCTCTTGAGGAGATCATAGTCTTTCTCGAGTTGCTTGGTCTTCCATCTAGCTCTCCTGTTTTGGAACCAAATAGCAATCTGTCTAGGTTGGAGACCAAGAGCCCTAGCTAGTTGCATTTTTCTCTCAGGCTCAAGCTTGTTTCCAAGTTCAAAGTTCTTTTCAAGTGTCTTGACTTGCTCCATGTTAAGCCTTCTCTTCTTCTCTCCTGCTTGTGAACCATCATCAGACAAATCGTCTTCTCCATTTGCTTCTTCTCCAACATCAATCCCTGAAAACGACATTGATCTCTTCGCTAGAAATGATGCTACTCCTGCATATATCATATTTATATAAATACCCAACAAAATTTGTTAATGATTCAAACCCTTGTAGGAAAATGAGAGAGAGAGAGAGAGAGAGAGAGAGAGAGAGAGAGAGAGAGAGAGTAATTACCATGAAATTCCTGTGGGGTGCATGAAGGTAGAATTGGATTGAGAGTAGAGGTGGGGGGTTGATGATGGTGATCATCATCATGAGGTGTTTGTAGCATGAAATTTGTTGGGAAGAAAGCCATTCCATTGCAGCTCATGATCTTATTATATATAGACTTGTTTTGTGCCACCAATAATAATCTTGATCACAGGTGATGATGATGATGATGATGATAAGCAGCTCACTGTCATAGAGATGGTGGCTGATCAGACTGATGAGCTGGGGTTGTAGATGTAGTATAGGAACAACAGGATCATAGAGAGGCTTCTTGTTGAAACATTTAAAGTAAGAGAACAGAAAAATTAGGATTCTTTCTTCAATTCAATGGAATGAAAGAAGAAGATGCACCAGATTGGTGTGGTGGATAGCTTATATACCTTATCAGCTCCTAGGAGGAGATTAACTTTACTATATTTGTATATATGTATATATATATATCAAAATATAAATATATTTTGAATGAGAGAGAGAGAGGGAGAGAGGGAGAGAGAGGGAGGAGAGGGAGGGAGACTGGAGGATGTGTATGACAATTCTCTATAGTTCTACTTCTCTTTATATGAGAAAGATGTCTCCTTCTGTTTTCTTTTGGTTTTCTATTTTACTTTTTATTTTTGTGTCTCTTTTCTATTAGACCAAAAATATATAGATATACTACTTGAAATCTTTAGACCTAAATTAAAAGGGAAAAAAATCACCATTGGCTATGCAATGATATTTTTAGATAACAAGTAATAAAAAAAAATGGGAACAATGAAATTTGAATGAAATAAAAACCTGCCGGTATTTCTAAAATTAATTTCACTATAGAAATTGAAGGCAAGATAGAAAAATTGCAGTTAATTTCTCAGTATTATTTGTTTTTTTTTTTTGTGTGTCCCTCTCTCTCTCTCTCTCTCTCTCTTGAGAGACAAGTCGTGGTGTTATCTCAAAAAAGACAGTTGTCTTTTAACATAAAGAAGTTTTAGAATAAGAAATAATAATATATAAGCACTTGATTGATTCCATTGTTAAAGGAGAGAAAATTGGGGTTACATTTTTAAATGCCACTTTTATGTGAAGTGGGTGCATGACTTCAACATTAATATATACACATGCTAAGCTTATGATTAAGCATTGATGAACTCATAACGCAAGATACTTTCTTTAGATAGGTTTGTCTTATAAAAAAAATAAAAAAAAATAAAGTATGATATTTAATTTTTATGTTGGTCTTAGTTTTGTCAAGAAAGAGGTTACTTAAGATTAAAGAGAAATGAGTTGGTTTGTATCTATAGGTCTAATAGGATTGAATTGAGAGAGGGAGAGAAGTGCTTCAATATGCCCAAGGTGTACATATACGTTCAATCTAAGATGTACATATATATTCAATCCTCTTATATTGTGTTATGTGATTAGTTTTTTATATAACTGATGATGTCATGATTCGATTGGATGTTAGGCATATAGACATGCCAAGTGCACCGGACGTATATGCTCAACCTATTTATTTTGTGTCACATTGTATACAAATAGATTTTATATGTGAATGGTTATTCATATCGCATATCATGATTCAATTGAATACTAAATATATACGTCAAATGTATCGAAACATTTCTCGAGAGGCAGGAATCTAGGGATGGGTCCAATAAGGGGGGCAGGGGTTGCTACCTAACCCACCAACAGCTATCGTGCATTAAGATGAACCTCTTTCCAATCCTCTATCCTTTCATCAGTCATAAACACTCTCTCTCTATCTCTGTGTGTGCAGTGCAATGTTGTATGAGAGAGATAGGGAGAGATGAGGGGTTTTGAAAAGCCCAAGCAAAATCCCTGTTCTCGTTACCCTACAAGAGCTGGTCTTTTTTGTCTCTGTACCCTCCACATTTTTTCCATCTCTCTCTCTCTTCTGAGTTCTGCCACAACCCACCTCCATATGCTCCTCGTCATGTCCAATCTTCACTTTCTCACACTGAATTTTTATACACAACAACAACATTAAAAGATATATATTATGACAGCATACGTTATAACATCGTAGCTATATAGTTTTTATTTTTTTTTTATTTTTACTCTTGATAAAATTAATTATTTATTATTAAGATGCATATATGCCCACATCATGCATATTATTTCAGGCTGCAGGGCCATCCTTTGAAGAATCTTGAAACTGTGGATTTCACTTCTGGTTTCTAAAATTTGATACACAAACTTTTTCTCATCTTTCTTGATTATGAGCTTTACACTAAGCTAGAAAAGTCAAAAATTTGTTGTTTTCAATCAACAGTACTCACAAACATGTTCCAGCTCACAATCTATCTATCTAAATTCCATAGGGTGATCTTCTGGGAAATTTTCATTTCTCTGAACCTGTAATAACACCTGTGGACTACGTTAGAATAAAAAAAAAATAGACTGAAGACTGATAGTGCAATAGTGTGCGGTATATATCTATATATATATATATATATATATATATATATATATATATATATTCATGACCTTTTATGGTCTCTCAACTACTCTTCATTTTCTGTACTTAAAAAAAAAATACTCTTCTTTTTCTTTTCAAAAAAAAAAAAAATACTCTTCATTTTAATATCCGAGTTTTCTCCTATTATGGGGTTTTCTTTCTTTTGCTTTTCTTTCACTTCTCAATTATCATGTCTATGTTTTTTTGGTAAAAAATGAAAATGGGTTTGTTTTGTTTTTTATATATAGGTTTACAATTAAGCAAGATCATGGTCAAACAATATGATGTGAGTTGATGGATAAGAAGCTTATTTAAACATATAATTATTTAATAACGAAGGTTTTGGTCATAAAGAGAATAGGAGATCGAGTGTGTGTATGTGAATCATCATCATTTTAGAACTATTTCGAAATTAAACTATGTACTATTATATATATCTTGTTGCTTATTATTCATTTTGTCCGTAGAACTTGGAGATAATTATAATAGAATTAGGAAATTTTAAGAATTGTAAGGGGGTTAATCAAAATTAGTTTGATAATTCGTATGAGGTGAACTTAAAATCAAATTAAATATACCGATAAATTATTTATATAGTATATGATCATAAATCTACAATTTTTATCTTTTTAATTAGTGATTCCTAGCTAGAATGTAGAAAATTAAATATTAAGAGTTGGTTTTTTTATACATATATTAAGAATTACTAAGATGCAAAAATCTGTAAATGAAAACTCCACATCTAAATATTACTAGATACATATAAACTTTACTGATATCATTGACATGTATGAATTGTGCATCTTACTAGCATGAATACGTATATTTAACTTTACCTTAGGGCCAGTTTGGTATTGCTGTAGCTTTTATAATAATTACTGTTAGTTGTGCTGAATGAATAATCAGCTGTGAAATTAATCAGCAGATGTTTGGTTAATTGTATTTTTATCCGTTACAATGATTAAAATATACATGATTTTAGAATTTTACTTCATTTTTTTTCTCATTAATTATGTATATTAAATCAATATTTAAGTAGAATATTTAAATTAGAAAAAAAAATTCCAAAAGAACAATAAAAATATTTTTAAAAGATTTTATAAATCAAATCAATATTTAAGTAGATTATTTAATTTTAAGATGAAATAAGGCATATAAATAATTTTAACTTGATTTCATAGGAGTAATAATGATATTTTAAAATATTCATTAAAGGGATTTTAACTTTTCAGAAGCAATACCAAACCGCCCTTAATTTTATTAGAGCCAAACAATCATTAATCAGAACAACCACATACATAATTAGTTTAAAATAGTATCTCATCTAGCAAATATAATTGGTAGCTAATAGTGTGCACAAAGGCAGTAGCTATAGCTATAGCTATACAAATATATATGACTAGCTACCTAGGGCATGGTCCTCATGGCCTAAATTTAAAGGGATCTACAAATCAATCACTGAAAAGATTTGCACAAAGTTACCTTTGTAGAATATATTCTAGCTTTTCTCTTTTCAGTTTTCACACACATATAAATATATTGACACATTGATGTAATAAATCAGAAATAGTGCAAAGGAAGGGTGACCAAGAATTGAAGTACCCCAAAATTCACTATTATTTTCCCACAGAGAGTCCCTTTATTGATTTTGTCATATAGCATGGGAAAGAAAACAGACACATAGGTCCCATGAAAAGAATTAAGTATCCAACATCTGGCCCCAAAATAAGCTAATTTCGCCACAATCCAAATTCGTTTGTGATGTAACTGGATACATTGCAATTTTTTTTTCTTTTTTTTTTCCAATTTATATCAATCTCTCTCAACTGATTGAAAATGTTAGAATTGAAAGTAAGATTTTGACATGGAAGAAAGCGAATGCCACCATTCATCTTCTTAGCTTTTTCTTCTTCTGTTAAACAAATTGCCCCACTTGAAAGTTGAAATAAAAAAAACACTCCTCTTTAAAACCCTAATATCAGTATAACAATAATAATAATAGTAATTTCTTTTTGTGCATGTACATATGCTGCACAAGCACAAGCTCTCTGGTTAGTGATAGATTTTGGTGATGATGATGATTAAAGTTTGAAGCAGTAGTGCATGCATGGAAGTGATAGGAGAGTTTTGATGGAGTTTAATTTTTGATTTTTGATTTTTTTGTTATTTTTGTTTAATGAAAGTTGTAAAGTGGGGGTTGAATGTTGTGTTGTGAATTTGTGTAGGGAAAATCATTAGCTGCCCTTATTCTACAGCGGGGATGTATCTAAAAAGAAAGGTAGGGCCCATGATCAATCTGCAATATATATTGGTGATGAATTATGAATGATGATGGATGGAGAGTGTATATATATATATATATATATATATATAGGTCCCACAAAATAGTGGTTTAAAAATGGGCAAAGAAGACAAGCAACTCTCTCACACCATCACATGACTTTATTAGTTGGAACCTCTCTACTTGTGTTGTGTGTACCCCATTGGAATTGGGTGGATCCATGTTCTATAGTCTGTTAAATATATATATATATATATATATATATATATAAAAGATCAAGCAAGTAACAAGTTTACCAAAATTAATATATATATATATATATATATATATATATATATAAAAGAAATATCAACTAGGTGGATTGGATTTGCTCTCTCCACATGCATGCCCTCATATGCTTCTGCTCTGTTCATCCCCTCATATGCTTCTGCTCTGTTCATCACCTTACACTTTTATATATATATATATATATATATATATATATATATATATATATATATATTCCATGTGCCTTTCTTTTGCTGCTCATTTTTTTTTATTTTTTTGGGGCCATTGAATATATATATATATATATATATATACATACATTTTTTGATGGTGATTTGTCAACTGCTGGACCAGTTATGTTTTTAGTATTTTATTCTTTCCTCGTGGCCATGCTTAGCTTTTATCAAGGGAGATGACCCCATTGATGAAATTCATCACAACCCTCCATTTTTTTTTTATATATGCATATATACTTTGGATTCTCATCACAATAACTGATCAAAAAGTGTACTACGTACAAACATATAGAAAAAATATAAACGAGTTCTCGAGTATGAAACGGAAAATAACTTGTTGATTTAGCTACCCTAACCACCACCTGTGTTTTTTTTTTTTGGAATACTTGATTGCCGTCACAAAAAAACAGCTTTATTTTTTGATAGATCGCTTCATTTCTAGAATAAGAAGGCATTTTGATAAATTTTGTATTAGAAGGTTGCTTTAAATTGCTTTATCGATCTCTCTTTTTTTCTACGTCTAATATTCTATCATCAACCTTTTGCATGCTGGGTACTGAAGTGGCCATTTCAATTTTTAAAAGCAAAAGTTTGGTGGGGTTTTAGCCTCAAAACAAGCTAGAGCAATCCAAGTGAACAAGTGAGCATAAATTTCAATGTTACCGTCTTCTCATCTATCTGTGAATGTTAAATCTCCTTTCTAAAGTAACAAATCAAGTTTATATTATATGATGTTTCTCTAAATATATACTAGAGGTTTGTAATTAATATTTATCAACAAGGTACAAACAATTGGACGATTATTATTTGTGGAAATGGTGATGAATGACACTCTTTTGAATTTGACTTTCAAGAGTATCATCACTTTAATAACTTAAGTTTTAAAGGCACCAAAGTAAATGAACTTCTATAAATACTTTTACTTTACATATATTTTTTATTTACTTTTTCAGTTTTTCAATTTTATTTTCATCGGCTTCCATTGGAAGTCGAAGTCGTTCGACCTTCATTGGAGGTCGAACAGACCTCCAATGGAGATTTAGACCTCCACTGGAGGTTGAAGTCGTTCGACCTTCATTGGAGGTCTGTTCGACCTCCATTGGAGGTCGATGAAAAAGAAGATGAATTTTTTTTGTGGAAAAATTCATTTTTGTCTAATAAGTCTCGGAAATAAGTCTCGCGTTTTTTGGTGTTTCTGAGACTTATTTTTGTGTTTCCGAGACTTATTTTGGTATTTCCGATACTTATTTTATATTTTCGAGACTTATTTTCTAATTTCCAAGACTTTTCAGATGGTTTGAGACTTTCAGGTAATTTCGAGACTTTTCAGATAATTTTCGAGACTTTTTTTTTTATAGTTTTCAAGACTTTTCCGAGACTTTCTAAACAAAAATGAAAATTTTCAAGATTTTTTTTTGTTTATAGTTTCTGAGACTTTTTTGAAATTTTTTACAATTTCCAAGACTTTCTGGATAGAAATGAAAATTTTCAATTTTTTTCTTCATATTGCCTAACACCTCCGATGGAGGTCTTTCATCTCCATTGATGTTCCATCAATGGAGGATTTTGAAAAAATTATCAAAATAGTGAAGAACTATACTCTGGGGGGCATATTTTTTGGAAGGAACTCATTTTACGAGCTATTTAAACTTAAGTTATTAAATGAAAGTTACTCTTAAAATTCACCCTTAAAAAAGTGCTTATAAATTTGTGAACCCATTATTATCTTGGTCCATGTATTTTTTTGATTTATCATTTTTTATTGATGTTTGTATTTTTGGATCACATTGTCCCTAAATTAATAAATTTACATCATTTAAGTCCATTTATTAATCAAATTTAATGATTTTGTGATATATTTGTCCAAAAAATTAAATATGTTAAGTGTCAACTTAAAAAATAAGTGATTCTACTTTATTCAAATTTGGTATCCAAATGGCAGTACTGTAATCAATTTATTTAAATTATATAAATCTAATACAATTTAAATGAATAAAGTAGAACTATTGAAAAAAAAAACTTTAAATAAAATTATATATATAAACATACAAAAAATTCATAACTTAAAATTAAAAAAAAAAATTGTTTTTCTTAAAAGAAAACATAGTAAAGGCGTGTGGTGGAGGCTGTTACCGGGCGGATGGCCTACAGGGGTCATGGTCCCTTCAAAAGTTTTACATTTTTTTAGATAAAAGGTTAATGAAATTATCTATATATTTTAAAAGTTTTTCATTTTAACCTACCCAAAATTTATTGTTTTTATATTTATGGTTCCGTCACTAGCTGCTACGGTGCTACCTCCAACTAAATATTTAGAGAGAGGGTTGGCAAGCTCCTCCCTACTTTTTCAGGGGGAAGGCGCCTTCTCTAAACAATTAAATTTCTTGTTTTTATTTTTTTTTATAACTTCCTTTTAATAATTTAATTTTTTAAATAGGTTTTATTAATTTTTAAACTTTTGTATTCCTTTAAAAATACTTTATTGTAATTCCTTTTCCATATATATATATATATATATATAGAGAGAGAGAGAGAGAGAGAGAGAGAGATTTATACTTTAATATTTATTTTTAATGATATTTTGGTATTTTTAAAGGGATAAATCGAAAATTCAAACTGACATTTGTATTTGAATTTTGATCCATGGAAAGAGTGTTTGAATTGATGATAAGAGAGCTAACCCAGTTCAAAATGTGATGGCTGGCTGGCTGGTCATGCCTGGAGCATGGGTCCGACATCCCAGGTTACCGCAGGAAACCCGAAAGCACAAAGCTAAAAATCATGTAGGTTTGCCTCAACCTAATTCAAGAAATTGGCATCACACTTCACTTCTCTACAAGGTCCATCATCGCATTTCCCTTCATAACTCAATAATGCATTGTACCGCAGTCTCTTCACTTGTATACTCTGATAAGAAAAATAGGATCAAAGCAAAAAGCTAAAAGCAAGAAACCATGTGCCACTTTTCTTGAAAGCCAGCCCAGCCTCTATATATAGCAACGTTTTTTTGATCAATTACAGGACAATCATCTTAAAAGTCCCAACTCCTTAGGCAAAAACGACATGAGGCCAGTGAGATCTATAATACCGAACAGAAACCCCGTGATTTCTGGGCAAGTCCTTCCAATGTTCATTGAACTTAAAGATCTTGAAACTTGACCTCAGCTTATTACGTGCAATTTTCAATCCTGTAAGAGAGATCAGCATTCTTACCAAGCAAGAGTTTCCATTTGGCAACAAATCGAGAAACTCGATGGCTTATCACTTGAAAAATCACACAACATAAAGAGCTGAAGCATGCAAACCAAATAAAGCAGACAAATGTATAATGAACCACATTGTAGAAAGTCGAATCAGATTGCATGATCAACCAAAAATTGACCCAAGCTAATGCTCCACATAAGTAAATATAACAAAAATGATATTAATATAATCTGATATTTTACTACAAGAACTTGAGGCATTATACTCTCATCGGTTATCATGCTATGATGTATGTGCTTTTTTCGATATAAATGATGATTTACACTCTACACAAGGTACAGATCCGGTAAAGGGAAAGAAAAATGAATGAATTTGAATATGTAACTCTGGTCATTCTTTTTATCTGAAAATTATACATACGTGCATTGGTAGGTGGGGCCACCGGGTTTGAAGAGGTGCTGAATCAGAAAAGAAGTGTTGGCCATCCCTTAAGAGATGCCTGAAGGGAGCCTCTGAAAGAAAATAATTGAGCAGTGCTATACTGTGCTTTCTGATAATTGTTTACCGATTTGTTATCACCTTGAATGAAGTCAGTGTGGTTGTTATCCAAAATGAAATCCGGATGACTGGAAGGAATTGCTCGCAAGATTTGGCAGCTTCCGCACTGCAATAACACCAGCTGCGAGGGCACACCCGGTAGCCAAAACAAAGGCAGGTATATTTCCTCCGCCAAACAAAGCATCCCATGGACCGGCACCAAGGGATATAATCATCTAACAGAAGAATAATGTGAGATATCAGTTTCTAATGAATTACAAAATACCAAAGATGTAATAGAAACATGAGCAGGAAGAACCTATCACCAGCATGTCGAGAAAAAAATAATAATTACCATTGTAGCAAAACGATATGATCAACATTATATAAGATGGCCAAGAATCATCTAATACAGAAATGTGCTGATTTCATCACAATGTTTACAAGTGAATGATAAAAAATAAAAAAAAATAAAAAAAATAAAAAAAAAATCTCATCACTTTTGATGTATCTGTTCTTGTTAAAAATGTGAAAAGAATATAGGTATTGCAGAAAATTGATAACTAAGCTATTACTAGATAAAAAAATGATTACCGGATCATGTTCTAACAGAAATAAATTCATTCTTATAAGGAAAAGGGTAAATATTACACCATAAAATCAGAAAGGAAAACAATATAAAACAAAGAACGCAGTTATCAACCTGTGGAATAACAATGGCGAGATTCAGCACTCCTATTGCCAATCCTGCAGAATCATATAAGTTCGTCAGGATAACCATATAAAATTTCATGATGATCGAGAAGCTAGACAGAAAATAAAGCCACTCAAACCTTGGCCACCACCCGAATCAGCAGTCAACTCCGCTGTGACGGAAAAGGGAACACTGTAGGTAATCTGCAAGCACAAATAATTATGCATTGAAGAAAGAACTAACAAAGACATAAATTATAAATATTTATTAATCAAAGTACACTGATACATACAGCAAGTGGAAAGCCAAGAAGAGCAAATAAAACAAGGGAAGCCATCCTGATTGCTCCTTTTCCTCCAATTACATGTTCAATCCCTTCAGAGTATTCTCTGACTGATATCAAACTAATGACAGCCGTGCCTGCCATACAGGCAAACACAATGAAATTGCTCATTGCCCATACGATCCTCGCACCCAGCCGCCGGCACATTGGTTCGATAAGGAAAGAACTAATTCCAAGAACAACCTATGGCCGACAAAAGAACAGCAAATCAACAATTATTGGAAAGGGAAAGGATAACCGTTTAGAATATTGAACTATTTTCAGCCATAAAACAAAATGATTATATCCTTCAATTCTAATTAATTATCCACAGTATTTAGGAAAATCCAAACATCTGATTCTCAATTTTGAGTTCTTACTGAATTCAATAGCAAACCAAATGCACCTTCTCTAACACCTTTATCATACAACTCTACTTCAGAAGAATTCCCCTTTGGATTCCCATGATAAACTTCTCTCCCCATCCAATCAGTGTCGAAAAGAAAGAAAGGAAACCAGGACAACTGCAAAAACAAGATAAAATGAGAAAATAAGTCTTTGAGACAAGCAACCGTCACATACGACTTTAGAATTATATTATTATCTGTTAACTAATTGCTAGACTTAAAAGTTTAAACTATCAAATAAGGACTTAAACAATGATATCAAATTCCCTGACACTCCTCTCATGTGAAAGATTAACGGGCTTGTCACGTGGACTAAGTTCAAATACAAGCACAAAAAATTCAAACAACAGAAAAACAGAACGTGGTTCTTTGTCCAGCCACTCTTGGTTAGAATGGATCCCAGACCAACTTTGTTTGGGATTAGATATAATTTCTTTTCTGCAATCTGGTTTTTTGTGCAGTACACTTTTGTATTTTGTAATGTTTTAGCTTTTGGGGAGAGTTTTTAGTCTTTCACCTCCTTTTGAGTCTATGGACCCTCATTTCACCTCTTTTCTTTTTGTACCTGGTTTTTTTTTTTCAATAAATCTGTGTTTCCTATTAAAAATAAAAATAAAAGATCCCCGTTGTCATATTAAGTAATTGCTTTACCCATAAAACTTTGGCTATCAAGTGAGGACCAAAAACATTAAGCTCTTTAACCAATCAATGACCATATAATTGACCAAAGGATGAAGCAAGATCACTGAAGCACCTACCCAACTGAGAGCCATAACAATAAGCACCGAATGCATTGCAGGGGGTAAATGCCTTAAACTGGTTAACAAATTGACTAATACAGCTCCAGGCCCATCATTGAAAGTTCCATTTTGATTCTCCTCAACTTGTGTGTTCACACGCTTCGGATTTACATCCCGTTCATAGTTACTCTCAGCATTGTTACCTTTGGCACTAGCAACAACTGGCATATCATGACTTGAATTGGAATGGACAAGGCCATTTTGTTGAGGATCATCCAATAAAGGAGAAAAATCTGATAAATGATTTGGCTGATTTACAGTTAGTGGAACCTCATCAGCAAAATATAAGGTCACAAGAGTACATAAAGTCAGGAATACCTGCAAATGTCCAAAAAGAAAAATTAGACTGATAAAAGTTTGCATGAAATGAAAATGAAAGATAAATATGAATGAATGCATACTAATATCATTTCTCATAGCCAAAAACAAACATTCCCTACCACAGTAGCAGCAGAAAGTAGAATTTCTCCTCCAACAATGAAATGATAAAAAAAAAACCAACTCAAATGTAACAAATGGATGGTCATATGGAAAAAAATAATAATAATTCAGAAGCATGGTGTATATTTTCGAACTATTCCTTCGTCAACCAGAGGCTGATCATGTTTCGGCATCAGCATATATAGAACATGAACCATATCATATATCAAAGCAGAGAATGAAAATATGGGGCCAAGATATTTACTATTCTACGTTACTTACCCCATATTATAGTCCATCACCCCCCACGCTTAGCATACAAGACAAGATGTGGTTTTGATGGTTAAGAGACTATGCAGGATAAAAATCGTACAAGTACCCAATTGTCAATGTTTTAAACAAAAGGTCTAAGGATTAAAGCATTTTAAATTATATATCATCTACAGAACTACATTATAGTAACCATGCTTGTCTACAAAATGATATATAGCATTAAATATGTCAGAAATACAAATTTCATAACATAAGCCACTTGATTGGCACACTAAATGCATTGAAATAGTAGATGGTGAAGACTCAAATTAATAAAGCAAAAAATGTCAAAGTTCAGTGTGTACTACAACTCACCACTGCCACAAGAAATGCAGCTTTCAGATTTCCACAAGCTGCGCAACAAGCTTCACTTGTTAGGAAAGGGAACCATCTGCTCAGATATAGTTGTAGCATAGATTAGTCATCCGGAGCTCAAGGTGCATAAGTATGTATATAATACATATAGAGAAAATAGAGACAAAGAAGCATTTAGATCATGCATAGGTACAAGATAAAGTCTAAGCATATAAAATGAACTTCAAAATAATTTGATCACATAAGATATGATGTAATGTAGGATATAAAATGTTTTACATCACATTACATAGAATAGAAAACGAAACTAACTAAAGGAAGGAGACAGAAGAAAAAGTTTAGATAGGAATGGAGAAGATGAATAGAGAGGAAACAGATATAAAAAGAAGTGAAAAGAGAGAGAAAGAGAGATCATAGAGAAGAATGGAACGGGGGAGAGGAAACAAAAAGAAAAAAGAGAAAAGAAAGATAAATTAGGGTTTCTCAATTTAATTCATTTTTGTTTTCATTAACTGTCTACCAAAAAACATTGGAGCCCCGAGCCTTTACATAGACTGAAAAAAGATTCTACCTAAAAATTAGTACCATAATTTACCTCAGTAACATAATATACCTCAAATAAGAACATAAAATCCTAGACAAACAATTAATTCTAAAAATTCCTAAAATGAATCTCTAAATCCTCCATCAATATGTATACATGCACACCCACAAATATATTACACAACCACGAAACTGAAACCAAATTTTAACCTGTGCCACTTTCCACTAGCACCAGCCGAAAATCCTAGGATGTTTCCAACAGCCATCCACGAGCAGAACACAGCGTTTGATGAGTTGCGTTGATCAGGACCTAAGGCATGATCATAGCACATCATGATTTGTATTAAAAAAATGCATGTAGTACTACAAACTCATAAATAATAGACATATACATTGAGATGCCACATAGTAATACTTCTATTAGGGTTTAAATGGTTAAATATTTTGATAGGAACCTAAATGGTCAGATATAAAACAAAGAAAAGAGAATTCACCTGATAGATCAGCCAAAAGAGCACGAGCTGGTCCCTACGAAAAAAGAGTGAGGTGTTGGAGATCCATTGTTTGTTCAGATAATAAATGAAACCTAAAGCACTAATTTTCATGCAGAACGGATGGAAAGGCACTAACAATTACCATAACAATATTACCTGCACTGTATTGTTAGCAAGATCCAGCATCCAGAAGCCGATAACAAAAACAAACGCTGCCCTTGTTCGAGTGCCTTTGAATGTTCTGCATTTGTATAATGAGTTGATCACTACTCAAATTATACTTACATGTGTAGAATACACAAAGATTAAGAAGTGGGAAAAAGAACCTGCAGGACTCCTTCGTATCACCGATTAGATAACCAATGTCTGCAGAAAACCCGATTATTATCACCTAAATTGCAAGACTTAGTTCAGCTGATATATAGCACAGTATGAACAGATTTAGAACAAAAACTTGAAAGATATCAATGCTTACAGCCACTGCGATCATGAGAGATCCTGCAAGAATAAATGGCCGCCTTCTTCCATACTTTGAAGTGCATTTATCACTCCAAATACCAACACACGGTTGAACCTAAAATTATTAAAGCATATAACTCAGGCAAATCTAAATTCAACTCAAAACACAGGTACATATTTTTGTATATATTAAAAAAATAAATCCGTTTATTTAGCTACAGCAGTTTACAACAATTTAGTACCATCACATTTAGTTTCCATATATTGAACAGGTCTGAAAAACCACACTTGAAATGTCAAGGTAATTGAAATACTAAAAGAGCCTCTGTAGGTAAGTGGCTGAATGCAATCTGGTAAGAAGTTCATCTCCCCATCATAGATAAATTTACAGGTAAAATAAACATGATATTATGATAATAGAAATGAAAATAAACTACCATATCACAATTCTCAAAATAACTGTCAAAATAAATCAATAAGACCAGTATTGGACAGAAACAACACAAAAGAGCTGAAACTGGCCAGACCTATATAAATATAGATTAAGCAACCAGACAAGATCATGGTGGTGGTGGGCACCCTGAGATACGGTGTAGCTCAGCCCAAAGGAACTTGAAAGGTGAGTAAAATCAGTTTAAGCATGCACCAGTAGCTGTAATAAAGAATCTTATGCATTCCAACTAGCATATATGATCAAATCATATTCATACACCATAAAAATTAAAATAATGTGATAAATGTTGATGATAGGTTTCAAAGTGACAAAATATCCAGTACCAATGTTTAAATAGCAGGCTCATCCAGCAGATTGAGTTATATGAAGTGTCAATTCTAGACATTTCATCAAATAAGTGGGAGGAAAACAAGGGGAGCAAGGGGCAAAAGTATTGCCATCACCTACCACAAGGCCTGTAATGGGGCCACAAAGCCAAATGAATGAAGAAAAGGCATGCTCTATTCCAAGTGTCTGCGACAATCAGCCATAAAGAGCATAGTTTAGCAAAACGAAAGCAGTACATGCTAAACAAAACTCTAGAGAGTATCATAATATATTACAAAAGAGCCAGAATGAAACAAAAATAACTGAAGTAGGACTATCGCATGAAGTTAAATTTGTTGAAATTTCATAACTATAATTGCCATTACAGTTACCACTAAACATCCTTACACAAACACCAATAAATACCCTCCCTTCCTCTTCCTGCTCCCTTACTACTGATGACTTTTTGTAATAAAAATTATAGATGAAAAGGGCATCAAGCCATCAACAATATAAAACCACAGCACAAACCCACATATTGCAGTAAACAGTTTACATTATAGCAGAGAACATGGCTATATAATTTATCCACATAACACAAGTACTGGCTATGTTGATTATAACAAAGATGACTGGCCAAGTTCATTCCTTCTAGGCTGCTACAAAACTTTCAATTTCGGATAGGTATCTTGAGAAGCAAGACAAATCAGAAATAACACGTCACATTTGTGATGCTTCAACAGAAAGGTAGGCGAGTTTTGTGGGAAGAGAATGTAAAGAACAGTTTCTCTCATGTCCTCACTGCTAATTCTCCATCACTAGTATTTATACTACGTACTACGATTATGATATTGCTGCATACATTTTTTCCATTTTAAATACTAGAACTCCTTAAAAATCCAAGTTTCCCGCATTTTAAATTCATTTGGTTTGGGAACCCAATTTCCAATGAAGCATACAGTTAAAAAATATTTCACCAGCAACAGTTACAGTAAAGTTGCCTTTGGATGAATAAAATTCAAGTTTCAGAATTGGGGAAGTCAATTCTTAATACTTTTGCGGAAACGACTTCACATTTCCATCCATTATCTCGTTCTAAACACATAGTACATGTAATCTCTCACGTAGGGCATCAAGGTGAGTAATTTCAATACAAAAGTTAAACACTGCAATATTTTAGATCTAGTAACAATTAATCATATCATTCTACAATCAAATGCAATCATAAATTTGTCAGAATCAAATTTAATCAATTTGATAAGTAAAGCTATCTATAGCTATCAAGCAAAAAAAAATTTGTGGAAGGCCGCAACAGATCAACTAAATTAAGAAAACTGAACCAGCGTCAGATCGCGAGAGAGATATAAAAAAGCAAACCTGAATATAAGGAGTTAATAGAGAGAGTTGCAAGGCCCAACCGAACTGAACACCGGCGGCGACCGTACAACTGAGGATGAGAGTAATCAAGCTACAGTGTTGAGATCTGACAGCAAAATTGGAAGGTCCATTGGAAATCGGCAGCGAAGAAGGCGAAGAAGATGACGAAGAATTAGAATTAAAGTGGATCCGTTGGTGAAAATCGTCGACACCAACCATTTCCACTTCCGTCTCCCTCTTAAGGTTCCTGTACGGAATCTTAGACGACACCGAATCCCCCATTCTAACTCGGTCTAACCTGACTCAGTAGTATCTCTGTTAACTGTTAATTGTTATGACTATGAAACCAATTGTATCTGTACTATTAAAGTTAAAAACCAAAATTACCGTTACAAAAATGGGTTCAGATCTGATTCTAGGGTTAGAGAGAGAGAGGATCAAATTTGCGCGGGTGAGGAGGAGTCTGCTGATGAGATGACTCGAGATTCAGTTACGTTGGTAACTTGCAACCGCATCAAGCGTCATGCTGCGGTGTCCGTTTACCATTCAAGGACATCTGGATTCTGGAGCATTGTGGGTCCAGATATGAGAGATGTATATAGCACCCTGATGTAAGATTTTAAGTAAGATGATTGAATCAGGGACGTTGATAAGTGTGAAAAAGAAAAAGTCTTTTGGAAAAGTAGTTTGTGAATCTGTGAGTGTCACCGACGCGGGAATGTTGAAGTCCAATTTACGTAGTTTACTTTGTACACTTTTTCTTTGGTCGACATTCCTGCTTGGAAATTTTATGTATCAAGATTTCTTCCTAGTTCCGCTCTATTTATTATTGTCAAGGAAATAGAGAGAAAATGATCTTCTTCTTTTTCTTGGAAAAGAAAATGATCCTATTTTTTTTATTAAAAAAATGGTTCGATACTTCGATTTACAATTAATTGCTTGAGAAATAGATTAATACATAGCATGGCACATTCTAATTAATGTACAGAATTGTTAGAATACTCGGTTACAATAAATTGCATGAGAAATAGAATGATACATAATATGGCACATTCTAATTTATGTATAACTATTGGAAATACTCATTATGTATCAAATTTAGGGTAATTTAAAAACAATAGCCAAAATCCTCACTTTTATAAGAGATTATATTGTAAGACAAATTTGGAAGAAAATTACATGGCGCCAATTTTAGCACCAGGTTTTCATTATGTCGAAGGTTTGAAAGAGAGAGATGATAAAGATGGTGTCAAAGAATAAAATTAAAGAGAAATGGAGAGGTTTTTATGGAAATAATAAGTTTCTAAATACAAATTATGCTGGAAACGTTAAAAAAAACGTTTTTTAAAACTTTTTTTCCAAAAACGTTTTTTTAAGAAACGTTTTCCAAAACCCATTTTTAAGAAAAGTTCTCCAAAATCGTTTTTAAGAAACGTTGTAACCATTTTGCGAAAACGATTTCCGAAACACGAAATTGCTGATTTGCAGTGATTCCTCTACTGATTCTGTGTGGGAACAAGTTTATCAGAAATTTTTTATAACCTACTATTGAGTGATCAAGTAGCTATAAAGCTTTTTGCAACGAGAGTCCTCCTACATAAACTAGCTAGTAGCTATATAGTTTTTAGAGTACAGATATACAGAAACAAGAGAAGTATTCAAGTTAAGAGAAGTATTCAAGTTAGTCAAATGCCCTTATGGCCTACCAGCACGACCACCCAAATCAGCTGCAGCTTGAGCTGCTTGATTTAGAGCACCGGACACCCACAGTGCTCCCTTGGAAAAGTAGCTACTATTGATGACAGTGTTTGCAGCTGCTGAAACTGCCGATTTGGTGGTCTCTGAGATGTGATACTTTTCATCCACAGATTTAACGGCTTCAACACCTGCACCAATCTTATCAATGAGGCCAAATTTCTGATTCAGCTCGGCAACTTTACCTGCAGCAGTTGCTGAAACATGATGAGACTCGTCAAAAGCTTTGGCCTGGTTTAAAGCATCTTTCCCCAGAACAAAACCCTTGGTCAGCATGGTTTTCACAACTTCCTGAGCCATAGCAACTGCTTCTCCAGCATCTTCTACCAATGGTCTTCTTTGTGAGGGTTGCTACAAAATAATTGGTATTGAATTAGAGGATGATGCAGAATAACAGATGGAATTGTCACAAAGGTTCAAATTACAACAACTGAAAAAATAGGATAACAGAAAATATATTAAGCATACAGTTGACTCTGTTTCGTCTTCATGTCTCTGGGAGGGCCTGTTCCAATAATCAAATTCATCTTCATAATGTCCCCAGCGTGTTATGCATACACGTTGATCCAAAATTGTGGCACCCTGTGACAGATTTTGAAGAATAAAAATGCACAAACTGGATTATGTATTACACAGTCATCATAATCCTTATGAATACAGAATATTTCATATACATCACTATCCTTATTAGCTCTATGAATTAAATAGATCGAGTCAAGTTGGGAAAAGGTAAGATGGATAATGGGTGCAAACCCAGATGACGAGACTCCATTTTTCAGTGATCAACATCACTATTGTTGAATTATCTATAACACTGAAATTTTAATAGTAATAACAGATGGAATGTGTAAGACTCGAGATTAGAACATCAACATGGAATATGTAGTTCAAACATGCAGCTAACATTTTCTTTACCACCATAATATTGGTTGTGAAATCAGGGAGATATACACACGTGTCAGGTGTAGGAACAAAAGAATCAAATCTTCTTCCTACACTCATAGTTGCAGAAAGGGGGAGGAATTTAGAAGGAATTGGAGAGGAAAATTATGCCTATTTCTTCATCAAATCTGCGTAACAAAAATACTCAGGCTCCTATTTATAGTGGCCAAAAAGAGAACTAAAGAAGGTAACAATCTACCTTCACAAACTAAAAATATCTTATTCCAACATGGAAGTTAAAATCAAATAAAAATGGAAAAAAAGATGCTAATCACTCAAAATCAAATCTTCTTCCCATTCTTGACATATTTGTGTATCTACTTAAGATATATCTACATCAACATGAATTAAATATACATCATTTTGATAGGCAAACAAAGAAATCAATTATATTTGTATTAACCATTCTCACTTTCCTGGTAAAGATTCATCGTATCAATACTCACACTAAGTAGGACAGCTGTTTCTTGAGAATAAGCATCTTTGAATGTCACATATGCCGTACATGCATGATCACCAGATCTGTTTCTTCCAGACATAAGAAAGAACTATATTAGATATGCAAATCTAATAACATAACCATATGGTTACAGTCCACACCAATATAAACAAGATAAATGACAATCCGCTAATACTTATGTAACATGATCTACTACCACTTTGCGGACAAAATGAAGTTCACATTATGCTTAAGTTTCTTGATACAAGGCATGATCAAGGTTCAACTATGAGTAGACTGCAACTCAGACACCACGAGGATCAACACTCCCTTCTAGATTCCAATAAAAAACTTAAGTATTTGATGTGTGCGCCACGCAAGCGCCATGCATATGACACCAGGTCAGTCCAAGACAGAATTGCACCACATCAGTATTGCATGGTCACGTTGGTTCACCTTGAAGACTAAGTCAGTATTAGTTGGTTGTCACAAATAAATGGGTCCTTGTTTCCCGATCAGGTGTTGATTGTGGCTTGGATTCCGCATTGTTTCTTACCCATTATTTCCCAATTACTTGCACGTTGTTTTCAGTTGTTTCACTCATTCGTTTGTATGGCCTACAAATATGGCAACAGTATTTGGATGAGATTATGCATAATATATTTCCAAAAACTCCTCTATCTGTCTTTGATTCTTTTCTCTTCTCTCAAATTCTGTTGTCTTTTGCCAAAGTGTTAAAAGTACATAACAATTTGGTATCAGAGCCGGCTTACCCATGGACACCCGTGGAAAGTCGAACGCGGTGTTCCGCAACGAAGTTCATGAAACCTTCGCCAGTTACGAGTCACGTTTCGACCAAATTCTAACAGAATTACAAGCTTTACGATTGCAACAAACCCAACCAACAATACCACAAACCCAACCTACCAGTGAAATCAATCCTCTTGCACAAGGTGAAACATCCCAGAACCGCACCTCTTCTCAAATCTCCTTGCCAACAGACCGACATCAAACACATCTCAAACTATCCTTTCCCAAATTCAATGACGAAGACCCCCATGGATGGATATACAAATCCGAACAATACTTCGAATTCAAAGAAGTCGTTCCGCAGCAACAGGTGCAGCTAGCATCCTTTCACTTGGAGGGAATTGCCCTTCAGTGGCATAGGTGGTTCAACAAATTCAGAGGACCGCTCACGTGGGGAGAGTTCACCAAGGCTGTGCTCCACCGGTTCGGACCCACCGACTACGAAGACCCTTCCGAAGCACTCACCCGTCTCAAGCAAGTCACCAGTGTTGGAGTGTATCAGGCTGAATTCGAAAAGCTGTCACAACGGATAGACGATCTGCCGGAGAATTATTTAATTGGGTGTTTTATTGCAGGCCTTAGTGATGAAATCAGATTGGACGTTAAGGTCAAGCAGCCTCGAACCTTGTCAGACGCAATCGGAGTCGCAAGACTGATTGAAGAACGTAACCAGTTACAAAAGAAGACAAGCACTCCGTATCGGCCATCAACACTAACACAAACTCAAAGAGTTGCACCAAATTCTTCTACGGGATTAATAGGGCCACCACCAACTCAAAAAATGAACCAAACCATACCTTATAGGCGTATTACCAGTCAAGAGGCGAAAGAACGTCGAGAACGTGGGTTATGCTTCTATTGTGATGAAAAATTCACCTGGACACCGCTGCCAACGTCCACAACTCTTCATGATTGAGGACCTATCACCATCTGAGGATCTTGACAGCAGCGAAAATATGGTGGAGTCAATAGAAGAGGAATCAATTCCAGAGATCTCTTTCCATGCAATTTCCGGCACGAATCACCCTCAAACAATCCGTGTAGTAGGGAAATTAAAAAACAGAGACATTACTGTACTGATTGACGGAAGGAGCACGCACAATTTCATCGATCAATCAGTGGTGACGCGATTTGGATTGCCCGTGGTGCGGGATCAGACCTTCCAGGTAATGGTTGCTGACCGTTAAAAAATCGAATGTGCAGGGCGTTGTTTGGGACTTACGCTGCTCGTCCAAAGATATACAATACAGGCCGATTTTTTTGTTTTACCAGTTGCCGCGTGCCAAGCCGTACTGGGTGTTCAATGGTTAGAAACACTTGGGCCTATCGAAACAGACTACAGAAAACTAACTATGACCTTCCGTCATAATGGTGTTGAACAGACATTCCAAGGGCTCAGCCGACAACCGATGGAGGTACTGAGTAAAAAAGAGTTGTTGAACTTGGAAGGATTGGGATTTTTTTTCCAAATGATATCCATGGATTCTCTTGACAATTCTGCTGGTCATCCACACGAACTCAATCAGCTCTTGGCAGAGTATCAGATGATTTTTTCGGACCCAACCGAGTTGCCACCAAAACGGATGCTAGACCACCAAATACCACTGTTACCCCACCAACAACCCATAAGTGTCCGACCTTACCGTTATCCGCACTACCAGAAATCAGAGATTGAAAGAATGGTGAAAGAGTTCCTTGACTCCGGCTTAATCCGTCCGAGCCACAGCCTATTTTCGTCACCGGTTCTCCTAGTAAAAAAAGTTGACGGTAGTTGGCGATTTTGTGTCGACTATATGGCATTGAACAACATCACAGTGAAGAACAAATATCCAATTCCGGTCATCGATGAGTTGTTAGACGAGTTACATGGAGCCGTCTATTTTTCGAAATTAGACCTTCGCTCAGGATACCATCAGATACGAGTCTGCGAGGATGATATTCATAAGACGGCATTCCGTACTCATGAAGGACATTACGAATTCGTAGTCATGCCGTTCGGACTCACAAACGCCCCCGCTACTTTCCAGAACCTTATGAACGACCTTTTCCGCCCATATCTCCGACGATTTGTCCTCGTTTTCTTTGACGACATATTGGTATACAGTAAGTCATGGTCTGAACATCTCTCACACCTCCGCAGTGTTCTATCAATTTTTTCTGATAATTGTTTATTCGCAAAGAAATCTAGGTGCCGTTTCGGAGTCACTGAGGTGGACTATTTAGGCCATATTATATCAGGAAAGGGTGTACAGGTTGATCCATCAAAGACTAAGTCAGTTAATGAGTGGCCGATTCCAACAACTACGAAAGGCGTACGGGGATTTTTGGGTTTGGCAGGTTACTACCGTAAGTTTATTCGCGGTTTTGGCAGTCTAGCAGCTCCCCTTACCAGATTGCTTTCCAAGGAGGGTTTTCGTTGGACACCTGAAGCAGCTTCAGCCTTCACACAGTTAAAGCAGGCATTGGTGTCTCCTCCCGTTTTGCGCTTACCAGATTTTAGCCAACCATTTGTTATCGAGAGTGACGCTTGTGGATTGGGAATTGGAGCTATTTTAAGCCAACATGATCGACCCATAGCCTTCTACAGTAAGGCCTTGAAGGGCTCCGCTTTGGTCTTGTCCACCTATGAGAAGGAGATGTTGGCAATTGTCAAGGCCATCCGAAAATGGGGCCCCTACTTGCTTGGGAGACCCTTTATTGTGCGCACCGACCATCGTAGCTTGAAGTACCTCCTAGAACAGAGAATTACGACTCCAGCGCAAACAAGATGGCTGCCGAAAATCTTGGGTTATGAGTATGAGATTCAGTATAAAAAGGGAAAAGAAAATCAAGGAGCGGATGCCTTGTCAAGAGTAACCGAGTATGAATGTTCCGCAATTTCACTATCAAATTGGTGGACAACCCTTCAACAAAAGGTCACTCAGGACCAATTTTATGCACAACTAGCCAACTCGAGTTCCACATCACATGCTCAGCAATATTCATTTCGTGATGGTGTATGGTTCAAAAACAATCAGGTTTGTTTGAGTTCTAAGTCATCTCTAATACCTGCAATTTTAGTTGACAGTCACTCATCTGCTGTGGGTGGCCATTTTGGTTATCATCGGACACTACAACGCATCAAACGGAGTTTTTTTTGGCCAAACATGAGGTCGGCGATCAAAGAATTTATCAGAGAGTGCGACACTTGCCAGCGTTGCAAACATGACAGCCAGAGCCCAGCTGGCCTTCTTCAGCCGCTGCCAATTCCGCAGAAAATTTGGTCAGAAATCTCCATGGATTTTATAGACGGACTGCCCCCCTCTCAAGGATATACGGTCATCATGGTCATCGTCGATAGACTGTCAAAATATGGCCACTTCGTTCCCCTGAAACACCCTTATACGGCTGTATCTGTTGCCAAGGCCTTCGTCGATAACATCGTCCGTTTACATGGCATACCGACCTCAATTGTCAGTGACCGAGATAAGGTATTTGTTAGTTTGTTTTGGAAAACATTGTTTCAGTTACAGGGAACAACTCTCAACATGAGTTCCAGCTATCACCCACAAACGGATGGACAAACGGAGGTGGTAAACCGGACGTTAGAGCAGTACTTACGCTGTTTCACAAGTGAGCAACCAAAGAAGTGGATGGAATGGCTTTCTTGGGCAGAATACAGTTACAACACTTCGGTCCATTCTGTCACACAAATCTCGCCTTTCGAAGCTGTCTATGGTATTCCGCCTCCCTCCTTGCTTTCGTATATTCCGGGTACCACCAAGATTCAGGCCGTGGATGAGTTGCTTCGTACTCGTACGGAAATTCTACAAGATTTACGTCACAATTTGATGGTCGCTCGTAATCGGATGAAAGTACAAGCCGACCAACACCGGCGAGAGGTCACTTTCGAAGTTGGGGATTTCGTGTATCTAAAGCTTCAACCTTACAGGCAGAAGTCAGTGGTCTTTCGTAGTTCTCTTAAGCTGTCCCCTCGTTTTTTTGGGCCATTCCGTGTGTTGGCTAAGATAGGGACAGTTGCTTATAAATTAGAACTTCCGTCAGGTTCTCAGATTCATGACGTGTTCCACGTGAGTCTTTTGAAGAAAAAAATTGGGTCCGTGCCTCCAACCTCTTCAGTTCTTCCGCCGACTTCAGAGACTTCCCACGTGTTACCACAGCCGGAACTTATCTTGGACCGTCGTATCATTCGTAAAGGGTTGTATCGGCCTAAGACAGAAATTTTGGTTAAATGGTTAGGAGCTCCGCTGGAGGATGCCTCGTGGGAAAATCAGTGGCGATTTTTGAAGACGTATCCGGATTTCATCCTTGAGGACAAGGATAATTCGAGTGGGGTGGAATGATGTGTGCGCCACGCAAGCGCCATGCATATGACACCAGGTCAGTCCAAGACAGAATTGCACCACATCAGTATTGCATGGTCACGTTGGTTCACCTTGAAGACTAAGTCAATATTAGTTGGTTGTCACAAATAAATGGGTCCTTGTTTCCCGATCAGGTGTTGATTGTGGCTTGGATTCCGCATTGTTTCTTATCCATTATTTCCCAATTACTTGCACGTTGTTTTCAGTTGTTTCACTCATTCGTTTGTATGGCCCATAAATATGGCAACAGTATTTGGATGAGATTATGCATAATATATTTCCAAAAACTCCTCTATCTGTCTTTGATTCTTTTCTCTTCTCTCAAATTCTGTTGTCTTTTGCCAAAGTGTTAAAAGTACATAACAGTATTTTGTAGCTCACACTCTATGCAGAGAGCTTCAACCAGGTGGTTGAGCATTATTACATATCTAATATTAAATATGAATATGATAAAAGAACAAATGAACTTAGCATTGACTATTGAGACTGCTGAAAAGAGGGTTTATTCAATGAAGTAATGGAAAATATGGGGTCCAATTTTTTGGAAATTTCGGTGAAAACGTCACCATATCCTCAAAATTCAAGGATATTTTTTGTATCAGTCACTCCAAAATATGGAAAAGATCTATACTTCCTGGTTTATTCTTTTATTCATATCCAAATTTCACATCTCTTCATCGAAAACATGAAACAAAGTGGACTCATCGTTCAGCCCATCAATAACGTCTGTGAGAGTTCAACAAATTATAAACTAACGCTAACTATAGACTGAGAAAAAAAAAATCAGGTATAAGAATAAGAAAAGCTGAGAAAGCAAAAACAGTACCTGACAATGTCAACATGTTCGATGGCACCAGAGAATGAGAAAAAGTCGTATAAATCTTTCTCCGTTGCTTTTGGGGAGAGCCCTGTCACCTCTATCGCATGTCCTCCTTGATTCATCTTATTCAAAATCTTCTGCGATCAAGACCTAAATTTTGACCGATTTTCAACCTGGTCAAAACAGAGTGATGATCAAAATCGGAATTTAATTAAGCTTGAATAATTAAATATAAAGAATAACAAAATAGGCAATTGATTTTGATTCGAATGTTAGGTACCTGTTTGGAGTCTTTCTATTGCTCAGAAATCAAAAGACTGGAGCTGATTAGCGTTAGGAATCTAATCGAGAAGGACGAAGAAGCACCCATTGCGTGTTTTTTATTTCTGTAAACTAATTTCACTAAGACACCTTAAATTTAACAAATATAGCATAATCTTCGCTTGTTTCCAAAAGTCACACAAACACTCCCTATCGTTAATTGATCACGGTTAAATTTAATTAATTATTTTAAGTTGAAATTTCCCCCAAGGTCTTTTATTGTCAAATAAAATTAGATTAAATTAAGTTATTAAAAAAACATTCAATTGAAAAATAATAAAAATAAAGTGAGAAACTCCACCTATAGCGGAAACCACTACCGATCGAGATTCGATTTCCTCCGCAATGGGAAGAAATTGTTTGACGATCCCCTCCAACTCCTTTCGCAAAGAAGATCAGAGATACTAGTATACTACACTAATGATGTAGCGGAAGCTCTATAGAGAAAAACCTGCAAGAAACAATCGAAAACAACCAACTATCGTTCCGTTGATTCGCGCACGAATATCAGAACATTATGCTTCAAATTCGTTGATTCACAAAGAATACCGAAATTGGATATAATTAGATAAACTCTAAATTTTATTAATAAAAAAAACTGAATAGCCTTTCGGCTTACATGATTATTTAAAGTAAACAAATCCTAACCCTAATCGTATTCCTTGCAGAACAAGAAAACGAACCTAATTACGAAAAATTACCAAAAAGGCAAAATTGAGATTGATGCAGAAATTAATACTATTAAAAATCCAAAGCAAGCAGAAATTGACGGAAGTCGATTCGGATTTGGAAAACTTAAATTATTGTAAAAACAAAACTTTCCTAAAACGGTAAAAAAAAACGGCATTTTCGGAGCCTAAACAAAGCAATTCGGCTAAAAAAAGGGTATGTACCATGACCAAATGTCGTGATTATTGAAGATCTCGCCGAAGCGCATCAACTGTGAAAATTTCACGTCAATCCGACTTCGTCGCTCGGACTAGTAGGAATGAATTGGCATTTTTTTCTCTGTCTTTTTTCTATCCAACCCCTCCATATATTCCAATACCATGTAATTCAATGTTGCTGCATCAACTAACTATGGAGTTCATTTTTTAAACACATTTTGGGTTCAGAGGTAGACTTGTAGTAATTATTTATTAAACATTTTATGGAGTCATGACTCAAGTAAGAACTTATATTGGTGAAACATATAATTATAAAACGTTTTAGGGTTAATTTGTAATATATTTTGTTTTACTTGATAAGAACAAAAAAAAAACACCAGCTATTATGTCAAAACTAAAGCTTGATTGTGGGTAATGAGGTTATCTCATTATCTATGTCCACGTTGGGTCGAATCATTATGTCAAAATCAAAGCTTGATTGTGGATTTGTGGCTAATGAGGTTATCTCATTATCTATGTCCATATTTGTTCAAATCATGTCTCTGGTTCGCAATTTTAAAAATATTATTATAGTTTAAAAAATAATAATAATAGAGGGTGATTGTAGAATATTTGATGTCAACCATTATGTTGTATTTGTTAAATTCAAAGTAAGTTCGTACAAATTATTTTTTAATTAAGATTAAATAGGTTTAGATTTCACTTAAAAATTAAAAACCAAACGATGTGTTTTTTTTTTCAAAGAAAAACTAAACGATTTGTTGTTATTATTATAATTATAGAAATCTTGATAATCATTAAGTTAACACTACTGTAGCTCAAATGATAAGAACACTCATTTAGTGTTGTCATGTTTGAATCGCCGTCATTAAAAGTAAATAATCAATTTTGAAAGAGTATTACCAAAATTATTAAATAAATTGATTTAAAAATTTTCATAAAATTAATACCTAGTGGAGTCTAGTCTTGGACTCAATATTCGTGATGCCCAAATACACTTTTCTTTGAGATCAGATGTTCAGGTAATCAGTGCCAAATCGTAACTAGAGAACATTCTAAATAAGAGCCTTTGAAGCCCAAAATCCAAGTCCAGCAAGATCTGTGTGAAACCCAACAAAAGGCCACCATTTCTGTTTAAAGGTTCCAATGTCATGGTTGGATTCTCTATAAAGAAAAACTTAGATAAAAAAAACCTACAACTTTCTTTGTAGTCTAGAATCAAGATAGCTACCAAAATTAGCGTTTGTTTTTTTCAAACAACAAAATTAGTGTTGTCTGCTTTGTAGTTTTCATAAGAAATGTAAACGAAAGGTACACTAATGAGCCTAGAGCTGGAAGATCAGTTCAATTTACTAGATGGAATGAGTAAATATATGTTTCGGTGAAAATATCGGGGTCTAAATTTTTTTAAACTTTCAAAAGAAAAATAAAAAAATACCACCTATATCCTCAAGATATTGAGATATTTATAGATATTTTTTTCCTATTAGTTCCCCACTAATATATAAAAAATATCAACATTGTTGAGTAGCAAACCATTCATACCATATCCTCATGATCGACATATCATAAACATGCATGAGAGATAATAGATAGGTTCGGGATTTTACAAAGTTTTGGATTTTAAAATTAGCGTAAAGCTAAATCAGCTTAAATTTGTGATTTCAACATCTCAACCACTCATGTGCTCTTAATCCAATTGATGAGATTTGAATGTATTTATAATTTTTGGATTAAGAGTACATGTGTGGTTGAGATGTTGAAGTCAAAATTTTAAGTCACAAATTTAAGTTGTTTAAGCCTAACCCTTAAAATGAAAACAATAGCTTAAACAAAATGAAAATAATAGATACATGACATAAATCTCATAGATGAGAATTTTATTTTATTATTTATTTATTTATTTGTTTTTTTATCAATTGGTCTTCAGGTTGGTTTGTACTTGAACAAGATTCAAACTTCCCAACCTAACTATTGATTATAAAAATGTTGCATGTTAGAGATAAAAAAATATATTAACTTGTCTATATTGAATTATTGATACATTAATATTTAGAATAGACTAATAAACATAATGTTTTCAGCAATTGCCAATTGTTATTTTCTAAAATTTATTACACCCGTTTGGTCGATCAAAAAGTAAATTAAAAAACATATCTCACTTTTGTTTTAAATACCGAATTATTTCAATTGATAGGAACTATAGGTTTTGTACAATGAGTTCAAGATGTGGATGATAATATTTTTTTTTATATTTATCAAAAGCATTTTATAGTATATTTCTTAGAATTTGATTGAATTGAAATATATAGACAAAATCATTAATTTTTTCCTTAAAAAATGTCATAAAATACTACTAATATTTTTTTTTTTCATTTTGTGAAAGGAATACTACCTAATATTTTTCACACGGACGCACAGTACAATTGAGAAAGGGTTTACATATTTATTTAGTTATTTTTAAATAAATCAAAATCACTCTTACCAAAATATTTATTCATTTAAGTAAAATAAATGTTTTATAATTGATTCAAATGAGACCAAATTCTCTGCCGACAAGCACAAAAAAGAAAAAAAGAAAAAAAAAGAGAATGATTGCCTCCCAAGCATTGTATCTCTAACATAAATCCATACCATTAATCATTGAAGAAAAAAGAAAAATCATTATGTAATCAACCGGCAAACAAAGAATTTCGAGCATGATTCAAGCATCATAAATATAGATCAAGTTAATCAGTGATATCTATTAGTCTTTTTTTAATCATTAAAGATAGTGAAAAAAAAAACGTTGATATATTATTTTTCAACAAATTTTTAGACAAAATGAATTGATCAAACATTATTAATATAAACACAGATCATCACAAATTCACAAAACACGCATATATATATATATATAGCTAGGTGAATGATAAAAATCATTCAAAAATCAAATACTAGAAACATATAATGAACATGATGTCCCGAGGGATATCGGCCTTTTCCATTAAAATTCTGAGCAACTGACATATTGATAAATTTTGACAACCTTTTTAGAAGCAAAATCATGTTGACTTCATGTGGTAAGATAATTTATTTTAGTGAGTGTTATATATATATATATATATATATATATATATATATATATATATATATATAACAGTTGAATACTTATTGTGAACATCTTTGCTATACATTGTGACTTGTAGGGACATATCAGACAGGTTGTCCCAAATTCCACTTTCGTGTTCCTGACTGACTCTCTCATTAGTCATTCCATGCACTCATTTTTCACACTATTTTTCAACAAATTAATTATAGATCCCTTCACTATTCAAAACAAGAACATATATGTATAAAGATTAATTGATCGACGATGAACGATGATATAATAATTCTAATGATCAGTGAACGTACATATGTCTGCAT
The DNA here is from genome assembly GCA_033220585.1 of Dipteronia sinensis. Classification (NCBI taxonomy): domain Eukaryota; kingdom Viridiplantae; phylum Streptophyta; class Magnoliopsida; order Sapindales; family Sapindaceae; genus Dipteronia; species Dipteronia sinensis. The sequence goes on along the minus strand of CM065638.1, from coordinate 69,659,165 downwards.
ATGTAGTTTTGACTGAGCGTATTCTGGCACTATGACTATTATTTGTGGGGCTGATTTACGGAAAAGTTTTATAAATATCCCTCAAATTATGAGTAATTTCAAACATAGCTCGTTTGGAATTTTTTTCTTTTTTTAGTCAAAATTAAAATATTTTGGACCAAAATAACTTTTAGCTACTCCCACCCCCTCCAATGCACATAATAAAGAGAAGAAATCATTATGAAGTTTGACAGAGAAGATCACGATCAATTAGAAAAAAAAATGAACATATGATCGAATCTAAGGAGAGAAAAAGCATTCAAATAAGTGAGAGAATTCCACTAAAAACCTATAGAGAAATCCATTGAACGAAGGAAGTTGTGTAGAGAGAATACAACACCGGCGAGTATTTACAAGCAAGAAGACAGAGAATCACGGAAAATCATGTATATTGGTGTGTACAGATATTTTTGTTATTGGTGTGTGAACATATTTTGTTCTTAGCATGTAAACATTATTGGTATTAGTGTGTGAGCATTTTGAGTCATTTGGGGTCTTGATGTATGAATATTTGATGTTTTTAGCATTTACATGTTAGCACTCGATACTGAATACTACGCACGCGGAAGCGTTACCGGATAGCACGGAAGCGTTGCCGGATAGCACAAACAAACAATAATATCAATGAAGAAATAAATTAATAAGATGAAAGAAATTAAACATGAATCCAAACACACAAACACAAAATTTTACGTGGAAACCCTAATCAAGAAAAAAACCACGGGCCGTCAAAACGACAAGAGATCAATCCACTATTAAGAAAATTGTTACAACTTCACTCAAAATTCTCTCTCTAATAACCCCAAACATAATTACAACCCAATGCCTACTCTCAAAGATCTCACAGGTGTTTGCTCCACTCAACACATATAATAACCTAGTTATTATGAATTTATAATATATTTATACCAGTTACAGAGAGTTTAAACCTACAAGGAAGTCCATCTCCTATACATACAAGACTTTCTTATTTTACATAAATACCATTTCCTTTTAAGCACAGGTCTTCTTATAAAGAGAAATCATTTTCCTTCAAGTATAAAAACATACTCTTTTGTACACAAGAATTTCCCAAATTAAAAACCTTTCCCTTTTCTGCTCAACTTTCCAAACCTGTGCAAAATACGCCGTTACCGCGGTCTGGGCCGCGGTTTGCAACCCGCACCCTACACTGTGGAAAGGCATTGAAGATGACTGCTTAGAATACTGCAGTCTGCGTCTTTGCCTCCGATGTGGTCTACACCACGTGTACCCACTGAAATTGTTCGAGATCAGTGCCGATGTCTGTGCACTGCACCTAAGCTGTAGTTCACGTTGCGATTCATTCCGGAATCTGATTCTTCAATTCTTTTTCGGTCTTCAAGCCTCCCACAAATACGATCTCATAATTCCAAATGTTCTCACGTCTCTAGGAAGTCTCCGCATCGGTTGAATCATTGTTTAGTAACCATTGGGAATACGAGTCATATCCAATATTAAACATGTTCTTTACTTGATGTGTCAACATTATTGGTCTTCCCGTGTGAACATTTTGAATCATTTGTGTATTGACATGTGAATATTTGATGTTATTAGCATGTACTATTCTGGTCTTAGGGTGAAAATATTTTCGTTCTTAGTGTGTGAACATTTGTTCTTAACATGTGATTTTTTGCGTGTGAACGTTTTTTAATTTGTTTTCTCAACGTGATGTTGGAAAACTTTGGAACGATTTAAGGAGATAAACGCTATCGGATTTGCACTCATATATAATATGTCATTGGAATCGCTTCGTTGAGAAGAAAAAATTCGTAGAGAGAAGAGATGCAAAGAGAAAATAGAAAAACACAAATGGATGACATATACAAGTATACAACTATACAAGAAAGAGAGAGAGAGAGAGAGAGAGAGAGAGAGAGAGAGAGAGAGAGACGCCTAATGAAGGGAGAGAAGAAAGTCGTCATAGAAAGAGAAACACAAACAGATGAGAGATATGGGTAACTCATGTTTTTAGATATAAAGGGGGTTAAAATTACCATATGGGTAGCTCAGTCATTCTTCTTATTATGCAAGGGCATTTTTGTTGACTCAATGGTAAATGTTGGCTAGAAAAGAAAAAAATTGGGAATGACTAGTTTTGTAATTATCAATAATTTAAGAAACAAAGCGTGCAATTTCCTCGCTGATTTATCCTCGATCTTTCACTACAACCAAATTGGGTCATTTACGGCTTGAATTTTACGGCGCACATAAATGGCGTGTCGTAAATGTTATTATTCACGACTTACGTTCAGTGCAAGTTGTAATAGTGATGCATAATTTCTCAAAGACGGTGCACATTTGAGGAACGCCGTAAAAAAAGATTATTTACTGCTTACCTGTTGCGTGTCTTATTTGAGAGTCTTTTAAGACATACAACTCACGCCTTGTATACGTTTTTCAGAAACAAGTGAATGACTATTTACTGCATTCATTGCAAGTCGTAATAGTGATACATAATTTCTCAAAGACGGCGGGCATTTGAGGAACACCTTAAAAAAAGGATTATTTACGACTTACCTGTTGCGTGTCTTATTTGAGAGTCTTTTACGACATACAATTCACATCATGTATATATTTTTCAGAAACAAGTTTTTTGGCTCCTAAAAGGAACAGTAAGGTTAAAACTTAGTTTTTTGTTAGGCGGGTGTTTTGTGACAAAAATAATATTTGTTGATGATAATGATTTTAGGGACTGCATTTTCCCTTTTTTATCTTGATTTTTTTTTAAAGTTTTGCCTAAGAGACAGATTAATAATTAAATTTTCTTCAATTTTGTATATTAATTATTATAGATTAATTCAACATGTTATGAAAAAAAATATAATAATAAGAATCTAAAATGCAAAACCACTTTTTACAAAAGTCCATTTACATTTCCTCTTCCCTTTTGTAATAGGGATTCAAGTCTTACATTTATCTATTAAATTGTAAAATGTAGAGAAACATCTCTCTATCTCAGGTACGATTACCGAAGTTCCTTTGATTCAACAATATATGATTTAATTTTTTTAATTAAATGTTAATTTGTCTATCATGTAAAATAAAATTTATATTATTGGAAATAAAATTTTGATTTAAAAATAATCAATAAAAATTTAATAACATCTATAATTTATATATAAACATTATGCAATTATTAACAAATTCGAATGAGTAACAGAGATGGTCAAAGCTTTGCTTGAACACTATGAGGTCTCAAGTTCGAGGACTAATGTGAACAAATTATTAAATGGTGTGAAATCGACGTTTTTCAAGATATATTGACGACGCGTTTCGTACGCCGTAAATGGTCATTTAAGGCATTCTTTGCATGCAGTAAAACAGTAAAGTCATAATTTGAAGAGATAATATTGGTCTAGTGATATATTCCTTACAACTACATCATAAGATTGTGCATTCGAGTCCCCCTTTCCCAATCCTGAAAATATATATATGCAATATTCAACCAAAAAAAAACTATAGTCAAAATTTGGTGTTTAGTTTCAACAACTTTGAAACATGAAAATGTAAAGCAATTAATATATATATATATACACTTACCACTTAAACATGAAACGATAGAGTAAGGGGCCGTTTGTTTTTTTGTCTGAATACTGAACAGTCCTGAATTTTTCTGAAGACTGAATAGGGACTGAAATCTGAATCTGAATGACATGTTTGTTTTTTTTTTCCTCACATCTGAATGTGCTTGTTAACATGTTTGTTTTTTAAAAACAAAACTATCTGAAAATAAGTAATTGTACATTTATATCCATACTTAACATACACCATTTTTTATAACATTTTGTATGGTTTTTTTTTTTTTTTTGCAAACAAAATTCAATTTAACAAAATAAAAGGTTAAACAAAGAATATAATTTTGCATGTTCTGCAAATAAAGTTTAAGTTAAATTTATTGTCAAAAAAAAGTTCAAGTTCAAGTTCAATTTTATATGTTGTCCACGTTTCCGGTGAATATAATTCTTGAAACCATTTTTGTTTTTGTTTTTTTTCTGTTTCCTGGATCATATGCACCGGAAACCAAATAAAAAAAAGTTTCTTGAATTTTTATATACAATAATTCTATAACATTTTCAAGCCACGAAATCTACTTAATATGATAGACAACTTTATTGAGCACTATACGAATAGTTAGATAAAAATAAATAAATAGAGAGTTCTTACCGGGATTTGGCAGGAGAGAAATTCAATTGTTCAATCTCTGAAAAATTTCATTATGAAAAGTATTTAGGTTTTTTTTTTCTAAAACGTGTTTAAAATAAGAAATATGTTAAAAGAAATATTTTTACACCATAATAATTAATATAAATTTAGAAATATATCTTTTTTTGGAGGATAGACTTGGAAGAGAATATTTTAATTGTAACCCAGTGATTTGGAATTAAGTTAAAAGTCAGAATTTCTTACTTTTTATTTTAAGTTGTTTTTTGATATTTTTAAGTTGTTTGACCACTTAAAAAAAACAAACAAAACAACTTAATGAGTTCAATTCAGACCCATTAAGTTTTAAGTGAAAAAAACAAACGACCCCTAAGTCTATGTAAATTTGTCATTGAAAGTGAGTGTATGCAAATTTGTCATTGTCCATTGTCTAAATCTAAAGAAAGGTGAGATTGTTTACATATTCTGTGAGGATCAATTAATGTATTTAATTATGACGAGGATTGACTAATTGGGAATTAGTCTGGTGTTTAATTAAAAGAATGATATTTGATGATCTTGACAGGTGAGATCTTAGGTCTCTTTTTAGGAATTAATTATTAAAGAGAAAAATTATATAAAGACCTTAGACCAAAACCCTAGACTTTAAAGTCTCCACATGCACAGGAGGAAGCTGCTCTTCATAATTCCTTTCCCTTGCTCATATCAAACATTCACAAACAACCAAGTATATATTCCTCCTTATTGTTCTACATATCAGGCATTGCATGTTTGATAAATAACCCAAGAAAATGTTAACTTTGCGAAACCATAAGCCACACACACATATATATATATTGATTAATCCGTTCGGGTGGTTAACAATATTTACTTCACGGGGCCAGGGTTCCATTCTGGTGCAACTCAATTAATTCAATGGTGTGGGGCAAATCAGTCACGTGCTAGGCGCTATCATCAGCTCCAAGGTTGACCATATTCCGGGTCCACTACTGATCAGTTTCTGGTATATAAGAGAGATTGACACAGAAGATCAACTAATATACAAATACACAGTTACACACAAAACAATTTGCAGTCCCTAAATTTTGAAATTTTTTTGCCATATACAGCTTATCATATAATATTACTGAAAAGTGTCACAATCAGCAGTATAAGATAATCTTTTTAAATTTACTATCTTGGACCTATTAATCGGCCCAAAATTGACAACTCTAGAACACCACCAATGTGTTTTGGTGGTTATTGCAAATTCTGTGAGTAAAATAATGTCTCAAGTTTAAGTCTCATCACAAGTGGTATATATATAACAAAATTGAGAACTCTAGAAGAACGTTTATTATTATATGATGATCATCTTCAGTTAATTAAAATACTACAAGCTGAAAATTAAAGGGACATGTACCATGGGACTATTTATATATATAGAGCCCATGTTCACCCTTTTCATGGTCTAATGACCAAACCCTAGATACATATATCAAAGAAAGAGAGAAGAAATAAAATAAAGCAAAGAGAAGAGATAATCATATCTGGAGAAAATTAAAGCTCTCTAATATTACATAAGTAAACTCCTAATTATTGCAGCCTCAGCACTGGTGTCGTCTGTTGAAGCCAAAAGCTCAGCTAACCGGTCGCTTAAATCATCCACCTCTCTGTGTAAGCTTCTAATGTAATCACAAGTCTCCTGTAAAACTCTTGAAGCTGACACCTGCACCCCCAGAATTAATCGATAAAATTACTATCGATTTGTAATAATAATAATAATAATAATAATAACAGTAACAATAATATGCATTGATTATTATTTGAAGTCAATTTTCAATATTGAAGCATGTTAGTCCCACACTGCCTCATCAAGTTGTTGCACCAAAAGAAAATAAATGAGGTTGCTGTGAGATGTGTATAGGGATATATCATGACTTATCTAAAACAAATAAAGCTAGTGCAAATGAAAGCCACACAATATTTGAATTCCTTACAAGTGGACAAAGATAGCTAGACACAAAGAAAGAAGAAGAAGAAAAAAAGAGAGACCAAAGTAGCTAGCTAATAATTATAACCTTGTTGGAACGCCTAGCTCGAAGCTCAGGAATAAGTTGTTGTAACTTTGACACGAGATCGCTGATCTGTTCATCACTGATCCTCGAAGCACCTGAAGTCTGCCTAGACTGTGATCTTCTGCTAGACATTATATTGTAAACAATATATAAATTTATATATAACGACAAATGACTATATATATATATAACGGAATAGAAATAGAGATAGAGAGATGGCAACGATCTGACAAAGATATATATTTTCTTTCTATAATTAAGAAGAGTATGGAAAGAGAGAGTGAGAGAGATGAGAGAGTGAAGAAGAAGATGGTAGACAATATATAAGATGAGTGCATGGGATAAAGAAGTGGGAAATGGAGCTTATTAAATAGGGTTTTTCTAGAGAGAGAGGAATCTATAAGTAGAGATACGCCATACTGCTGTCCTTCTCTCTGTGTTCCCGAACTGGGGTTAGTGTTCAAGTGGGTTAAACCCAAATGTGCTTGTTTATCCACCAACTAACCGGCCCTCTCTGTGTCAGTCCACGCAGCACACCCACGTTGTCTTACTACTTCTTGTCATTTTATTTTACAATTTTTTTTCAATATAATTATATATATATATATATACACACATACAAATACTTGTCATTATTTAACCATTATTATTTTCTTCCTATATCTTTTATTTGAAGTATTACGATAACTATTATAATACGACTGTCGGAATCCATCGAGATTAAACTATACATATACGATCCGGACATCTACTCTTATAACGGAAGATAACTACTCTCATAATCCGAAAAGAAAATTCCCCTATACATATGGTGAAATTTAAACTCATCATCACTTATGTGAAAGGATGTGCCGTTAAAAGGTGACGTGTTATTTTCTTCTAAATTAAAAATAAAATGCTATAAATAATAAAAATTTATTGAAAAAGGTATACGTCATGATGAGGGAGAGATGGAGATTGTTGACCATGAGTCAGTCGGATCATATGTGAATGTGTATTATCATGATCATCCTATGGCTTCCATACTCTTTCCATAATTTAGGTCACGACAGGGCACGTGTTGTCTCGTACTCTCTGCAATTAATATTATTACACCGAACCCGATTCTTCGCCCAAAGTTCCTTTGCTTTATTATAATTCTGTTATTTCAAATTAATTAATCATATCTATATATCTAAATTGAACCAAGGCATTTCACCACCGTTGAAGTTATTAGTCACTTATACAGTATATAGAATCTCACTCCCAACTTCCAAGTTTTATTATTCTCTGTTGCATGTAATTAATTAATTCAAATAATTAAATGGTGAGATATATACAGTTGAATATTTAATTAATAAATTGATTGTAAATGTCGAGTTTTATGTGTGCACGTGACATAGTTTTTTTTTTTTCACTTTTTCCGGCGAGATTCCTGGTACATGGAAGTCTGTTCGTGGACGGAACCTAGTTCTGTCTGGATTGGACAGAGTAATTAGTTGGACTCAGCCATCACATCATTACACTAAATTCAAAAAATTAGTATTAATATAAGCATAGGTTAAAGCATTTATTTACATTTTACACAAACAACAAGTACTAATTAAACAATATTATTTATTTTCAGTCTTGCATGTCTTAGTAGGCAAGAGAGAATCCGTAACACCCCATTAGTGGGATTTGTTTTTTGGGGTTTTTTTTTTTTCAACTTAGGATAACACATATTTTGGATATGTTTGGAAGTGTTTATTGTAAGAATTTATTTAATATACGAAAGAAGGAAATTTTTATTCGAAAAAGTAGACGAGACTAGCATATCACCTCTTAGAGGAGTTGATAGTGCATCTCACTTCCACATATGTGGTGAGAGGTTTAAATCTCACCATACATATTATACAAGCATGTGTGAGGAGTTTTCTTTCCAGATCGTAAGAGTAGTTATCTTCCGTTATGAGAGTAGATATACAGACCACACATGTATTGTTTAATTTCGACATGTCTTGGTAATCCTACCGTAATAATTCTTATAATACTTAAAAAAAAAAAAAAAACAAGACATGACTACAAATCCTGCATATATATCATCATTTAGAACCAATTAAATTCTTCACACAAGATGGCAGTACACTTCTTCTAAACCTCAAAACATACATACAACTTGATCAGCTCTTCATAGAAAAATTTGGGATTTACGATCCCAGATAAGATCGGTTCAGGATTTCTGGATCTTTTTCTATCAGATAGGAAGGACTTTAATTTGCACAAACTATACTTGTAATAAGTAATTGCTTTATGGGTCCTATATATTTCTATCTATATGCATGAAGAAGATATGATATAACAAAGGTGATTCTTATTTGTACAAATGGTACTTGTAACAGCATGAAGAAATTAACCATAGCCTTATCTACCACGAGCAAACTCTTGTTTGGAGGGAGCTAATCATAACAGTAAAATAAAATAATTATTAAAAATCTAAACTATATAGTTGGAGAGAATTAAAACATAATTATATAAAAAAAAAAATGGGAGCAAGAAGGACAAAATTGATCAGTAGTATAGCAGCGTGAAATTCAATAGCAGGTAGAAGAAGATCGAGCCGATTCCTTAACAAGAAAAACCAGTCCCTTTCGAAAAGGCAAAGCATCAGCAATATCCGGAGGATTAGCAGACGAAGCAGCCATTACTATACTTTTTTGATTACGAATCACAATTAATTACCACGCCAATCCTTTCCCACAAACTTTGACTTTGGAGTTTGTACCAGGTAAATTTTATTCACTAATACCTATTTTTTCTTCCATTTTTGTTCTTTTGTTGTTTTGTTTTGTTACTCTCAACATGCATTATCGCATTTGTTAGTTTGTTACCATTTACTCTACAGAACTAGTGTGCAACCCGTATAATACACGGGCTTTGTTAAAAAAAAATTATTTAAATAAGCTGTATATTAAAAAAAAATCACAAATCAACCTGTTTTTTTCTTTTGTTTTGTTCCTTTCAAGATGTATTATTATAATAGCATTTGATACCATTTACTGTGTATAGAATGCATTTCATATATTTACTCTTCAAAACTGAAGTTAATACCATAATTTCGAAGGCACAAAATAATTATTACATTTTAATGTTTAAATTTACAACTTCAATAATTATCCATTTATTTGCTTTAAATCCAACGATAGAGAAGAAGCGTTATGATAACATTTAAACTACATTTAAATTTAAATCAAATAAATGGATGTACAATGAAGTCATACATTTTAAGTCAAATTTTCAAATTGATTTAACGTGACACTAATTTAATATATATATATATATAAATTTATTAATTTTTTAATCCTTAACATGTGTAGATGGTCGATCTACAATAAAAGTGGGTCGGGTCGGATTCGAGTTAGGCCCAAACAATTTGGTCGTCTAACCGGTCGAATCAGATGAGTCAACTGTGGCTGAAACCTGCAAAAAAGATGGAAAACAAACAAAAAGGAAAACAAGAATAAATGGAGAGAAAAAGAGATGGTGAAATCTGTTTGGCCTTAGGTGCGCTTGGGTTGAGCGTGAATGTAGAGAGTAATTGTAAAGAAACTGAATTTAAGTATTTTGATGACCGGAGTTGTTATTTTGGCAGAGTTTCGGCAAGCAAGAACTTTATGCAAATGGAGAGAAATCAGCATAATCCCCTCTCTGTGGATGAGAGGTCCTGCTTATAGACTTTCCAATAGATTTGAACATTGAAGGATAGTTGGAGAGTATCCTGAAATCTCGATCTGATTTCATGGGATCAAGCAATCGCTTGACCAATTCACACTTGATAAGTCCGTTATCAATTTCAGTAGTTTAGTTGGAGTAGAAAAGTGAATAAGTCAAAACGGTGACTTGGGCAAAGCTCTTCGGGTCTACCTGAATTAGTTGGGCATGGACTGTGTCAAATACGAAGTTGCTAGTGGGCTTAACGCTCTGTTTGATAAGATGGAGAGATGGAGGGAAGAGAGGGTTGGAGGGAGAGGGATGTAAGGAGAGCTCAAATACCTTGTTTAGTTGGAGAGAGAAGAGATGGGAGAGGAGAAGAGGAGGGAGTTGTCCTCCTTTTGGGCCCACCAAAAACAATCTGCCCATCAATGGGCGAATGAGAAAAGGGGAGGTTAAATAGGAGGGAAATGACAATAATGCCCTCCAATTTTTTATTACCCTCTAATTTATATAAGGGCAATATAGTAAATTTATAAATTATATACCAATCAATCCATTCAACCATCTTTTCAGTACCAAACAACATGAAGGATTTATGTTATCCTCTCAATCTCTCATACTCTCTCTCCCTTAATTCATCCATCCTATCATACTCTCTCTCCTTCCTACCAAACATAGTCTAAGCGTTGAGCCTAGAAGCTATTTTAGGCTACCTACAGTTTGTCATCCATTCTCTAAAGAAGAAATGATGTAGCAGGGTCGTTTTGGTGCTGTCACTTATTTGTTTGCAATGTCTTTTATTTTCCTTAAGTGGTCTTAGAGACCACGTGTATTTTATTTTGTCTGTAGTGTTGTTTTTTTAAATTCTATTAGACTGCCTTAAAAGGCAAGGGAGGTGGTGCTATTTTTTCAGCTGGTGATAGCTCATTCGATTGTGATTTGAACTCTTTGGAATATAGTGAAATTCCTCTGGGTATTATCAACTGTTCTTGTTGAGCCCAGGTTGTTTTCCGGTCATTGTAGACTCTTTATATCAAAAAGTCTCTGAGTTAGAGAGTGATTTTTTGTCGAGTTCGTCGTGAGTTCGACAAGGTGTCGAGAAAGGCAATACTCTTGCTACAACAAAGTGTCGACTACCTTATGAACCTTGAAGATGGGAAGTTCAATCAATATAACTAAAACGGTTCAGTTTCCTAGGGCTGACGTAATATTTCGTTTTAGGCGATTTTTCTCGTTTTGGCGCACTTTTTGAAATTACTTGAATTCGAATTTGTCTTGATAGTTATTGGTTAGCTGGTAACCAGCAGTGGTTACGACACGTGGCAACCTAGTAAAAGCGTGGATCTACAAACCCAATCCTTTCAGTTTTCCATCATTTTCAGCAATATAGCAAAGTTGTGTGAAGCTTCTTCGATATGCTTACAAATTCCCTGCCAAACCAAGTCCGGTTTTTCTAGAGATCAAGTTTTTCGTAAGGATAAGCAGAAATACCTCTGCTCTCATTCATTTTCATTCATATGAGACTAATTTTTGAGCATATAGGGAGCTAGCAAGGCAATATTTAGGGATTTACCCAGATTCAATGTTTATGTTTTACGTTGGGTTTTGAAAAATTAGCTTGCAACTTGGATTAGATCCATATAGGCGATGTTTTATGAGAATTGAATTATTTATAGCTTGTTGTGTCATTGTAGGGCTCTAGGATCTGTAGTTGATCGACTGAGGTTTCAACGGATCAACCCTACTCTTAGGCTTTGACTGCATGTACAAACCCTAGGTTTTGATTTTAGATTTTGGTTTGTGCTTGACTTTTGTATTTTTTTGCATTTGTCAGCTTTTGAAGGTATCATGTCGAGCGAGGCTATGACCTCAGACCCAGCTCATTCTTTGTACCTTAGGGTGCGTTTGGTACGCGGGACGGAACAACTTGTTCTTGTCTCATGTTTGGCGAGACCTTAGCATGAGACAGGACGGGACAAGGTGGGACAAAAATCACAAAAAATTGTCCCACCCAAGACCCTAGGACAACTTTTCCCATGACATGAGACAAGTGTCAAAAAGACCAATTTACCCTTTAAATGTTCAAACAATTACAAATATATCAAATATATTATATTATATATATAAATATTATAAAATTATATATAATAATATATAATATATTAAATATATTATAATATATATTAATATTTAATAATATATAAAAATTATAATTACATATATAATATAATATAATATAATTTATATATATATTATAAAATTATATATAATATATTAAATATATTATTATATATATAATAATATTAATAATATATACTATATCATATATAATATAATATATATATATATATATATTATATTATATTAATATTATATATATATATATTAATATATATTCTTAATATATATATATATATATATATAATACATTATATATGATATATACCCTATATATATTATTTTATATATAATATATATATGATATAGTATATATTATTAAATATTATTATATAAATAATAATATATTTAATATATTATATATTATTATACATAATTTTATAATATATAATATTATATATGTAATTATAATTTATATATATTATTAAATATTATTATATATAATAATAATATATTTAATATATTATATATTAGTATATATAATATTATAATATATAATATTATATATGTAATTATAATTTATATATATTATTAAATATTAATATATATAATAATAATATATTTAATATATTATATATTATTATATATAATATTATATCATTATATATAATAATATATATAATATAAAATATTAATATATAGTATTATTAAATAAGTATAATATATTTCAATTACAATATTACTATTTGTGTTAAATATAATAATATTGTAATTGAAAACAAGAGGTCATTTGAACCTCTTGTTTTTGTTTAATATTATAATATATTTTAATTACAATATTTATTTAATATTGTTTGTTTAATATATTGTTTAATATTAGACAGAACAAGGAGGGCACTCTGGTCATTTGAACCTCTTGTCCCGTCATGTCCCAGCCATACCAAACGTATAACAGTACAGTCCACAGTCCTGTCCCAAAAATTCCAAACACATCATGGAACAACTGTCATGTCCTAGTCCAGTCCAGTCCAGTCCCGTCCCCATACCAAACGCACCCTTAGTATTTTGGGAGACGGTGTCGAGGAGGATGTTCAGTCTGACATCAATAATGTCAAACGATAGATCTCCATTGCTAACCCGTCATAAGTAATCCTATAGAAATAGATCAGGCATGTTAGAGACGAGGGTCGTATGTGCTATTGCTTAGCGGGTCGAGTTCTAGGACCATAGAGAAGTCAAGGAGCCATCCTGCTCAGATAGACAACTAGGTATCTTGGCAAGTGAAAACTCGGGGAGTGTGCTCACAGATGACGACATGGATCGTCTGACTAATGCTGTATGGGATCCTTGAATATGTCAAACTTCGTGCGACAAAAGAGCACAAACGAGCAGACTAGGATATTACAGGGTGGCCATGTTTCTATGAATACAACATGCGACAAAGGTTTAGATTCTCAGTTCCTTCTTTAGCTTGAAGGCTGCTGGTGTATTACAACATGGCCTCTAGCCAGTTGATGCCAAACAGTTGGAGGATTCTTTTAAGCCTAACTGTCATTCGCAAGAAGAAGAAGCTGAGATTTGGATTAGGCTCTCTTCTACACAATTACTTCCTGAAGCAACATACCCACGAGAAGGGTTGGTTCGTGTTGTGTTTGAGGTATGGTGCGATACACCTCATTACTGACCTCACGACCCAACGACCGATGATGGAAGAACACTTTCTTTTTAGCCAAGGGTTCTTTAATACATGAGCCCTTTGGGAGTGAAAAGTATGTCTACCCATGTATTTTGAGTCGACTTGGTGAGTGTCAATCTTTAGTGTCGTTTGGATTAGTTTGAGTTTTCCTTAGTTTTGATAAGTTTATCTATCCTTGTAGATTTAGTGAACGAGGATAATAAGCCACTATGCCCTGATCCTGTTGAACGTACTAACAATGTGTTGGCGTTTCCTGCTCAAGAATGGAGTTGGAAGGTGTTAATGTAGGAAGGTAATCTTAGACCTAGTACCATATGGCTTCATTCGACAGGGAATATGCCACGGACACCGTATCCCTTTTCACAATATGATGTGTCCGTACGCCTCAGTTAGGAGATGATTTGAGGTACTTTGTGGTACGAGGTTTTTAACCCATATAACTGACGCTGAACTTCGTTTCGTAGACAAGTCGATGTCGAACGCAAAGTTCAATATGCCTGATCCTACGAAAGCGTTGAGACTTCACAAAGAGGCCATGACCAAGAAGAGAGCAGCTGCTTCATCCAAGAGGAAGAAGGCGGATGAAATGTCGAAGGATAAGGAGCCAGTTGAATTTGAAGAGATAGTGTTTGACTCCTCTCCAAAAGAAGGTTCTCTGAGGACGAAGAGGATGAGGAAAACAACTGAAGCTGACGCAAAATGAAAGGTTGTCGAAGCCGATCCAATAGAAGTAGTTATCAAGGTCTCAGTCGAAAAGACCTAATATGAGTTTGGTAGCATTTCCCCCAAGAGTATCAGCTTTCAAGTAGCCAAATAGCTTCTTAAAGAAGTCGAACGACATTCTCTTCCCGGTTAATGAAGATTATCTTAAGGGAAAGAAGGGAGGTAGAGGAGGTGGATCGACACAAGGCTTCATTCGACCTTTCAGGTAAGATTTTATATATATAGTTTTTTCAAGAACTTTGATCATGTCAAATACTTACGGCGACTGTTTTTTATTTTGCAAGCTTTACAGACGTAGATGTATCTAAAAATAAGTTCGTGGTCAGTCAAGAGAGATGTGCAAAGTTCCAAAAAGCTAATGACACTCTCAATAAAAGCTATAATAAGCTCGACAAAGCCAATAAATAGGTAGAAAAGAAGGCCTTAGCTCAAGAAGAATAATTGAAGAAGTTGAATGAGGTCGTTGTTGAGAAAGATCGACAAATGGAGAAGTTATAAAATGATCTTGATGAAAGGGATCGTCGATGCGCTAGTTTAAAGAAACAGCTTATAACTATTTCGATCGAGGCCATGTGCACTGCTAGAGGCGATCTTTTCAAGCAGTATATAGTTGGTAAGCTCGCACAATGGGATTCCCAGGCGATCCAGATAAAGGTTGACGAGTGGGAGGAGGTGGAAACGCTTGAAAACTGAAGAATCCCCAACTGCGAGAGAGGATGCAAATGTTAAAGGCGCAAATGGAGTCGACAAAGGCCTTTAAAACGCTGCCGAGCCAGATGCTCAGGTTATACCTCGACCCTGGATCAACTTTAGATCAACTCTTTCAAAGACCAACATATTTGTCTATCATGTCTGTATATATACTTTTTTGTCGAGTGGGAGTACTGTTCTAATTTTCCCATGTCGATATGATTTGTAATTGATTTGGTACTGAATTTTATTTGTATATATTTTTTTACTGAATAGAGTTCAACTCAACCGCTTATTTTGTTTTTGATTGTGTAGTTTTGATTTGATCTTATGCAAGGGTTTTCAATATAATAGGGGTCGACAGCCCACTACTTGTTAATAATTGAAATGATGTCGATAAACTGTTTGAACAGAATAAGGTCGACAAGGCCTGCTACTTGCAATTATATGGATCTTGAGGTCAATAGACCTTCGAATGGATAAAAGTAGTAAGATTGATTTGAGTAGGTAAATTATTTCAGTAGACAACCCTATCGAATAAAATTTTATTGATAATGCAAGGAGACCAAACTGCAATGATTACATAGATGCACTTTTGTACAAGAGGTCGACTCGACTGTTTTATTTACAGTACCAACCGTATATTTGCGTAATTGGATTACAACGGAGGGTCGACTCCACCGTTTTAAATACAATAGAAATCGCATACTTACGTCTCTTCTCGACATGGGGTTGTCCCCAGTGTTACTACCCCAACTTACATTGTGCAAAGTCAAGTGTGGACAGTGGGAGTTGTAGTCAGCTAAGAACTGTTGCATATAGATCCTTGAATGCAGGACATTAAGTGGTAAATCCTTAACTGCAAGATGTCGTTTGTCATCAGGTACCCTTGAAGGCAAGGCTTGGATCTTTTTCATTGGTGTTATTGGGTTCTTGCGAGAATTTATTTCACGGCTTGTAGAAGTCGATAGCTCTTTATCGTAAGTAGCTAAGCTTTGAAAAAATGTTTTTTTTTATGAGTTTAGTTTTGCACTTAGTTGCAACTAAGGCGTCATAATTGCTCTTGTCGATCGTCTTGTTAGTATCAAACGTGTAGAAGATGAAAGCAATAATGTAGAAATAAGAAATGGCATAGATAAGGGATTAGAAGTGATACTCTTTTAGGTATAGAGCATTCCAACTGTTGTGTATCTCTCGACCGTCGAGGTCTCGTATTTTGTATGCCCCTCGTCCTTTCACATCTATTATTTGGTAGGGCCCTTCCCATGTCGGACCCAATTTTCCTGCACCTTGCTTTCTGGTGTTATGGAAGACTCTCTGTAGTACCTAGTCACCGATTTTGAAAGTCCTAATCCTTACATTTTTGTTGTAATGTCGAGCTGCCTATTATTGGTATGCACTGTATTCTTAAAGCAGCTCGCTCTAGACGTTCGTCGAGGTGATCTAGTTCGAATTCAAGCTACAGATTATTATGTTCTTCGCACGGGTTTTCACTTCGAGTGATTGTGAGTCGTGTCTCAATTGGAATAACTGTTTCTGATCCGTACACAAGTGAAAAAGGTGTTTCTCCTGTCAATCGACGAGGAGTAGTCCTGTACGACCAGAGGATCTTAGGGAGTTTGTCGACCCATTCGCTCTTTTCAGCTGTTAGGCATTTCTTCAATGTGTTGATGATGGTTTTGTTGGTCGACTATGTTTGTCTGTTTGCTTAAGGGTAGCGAGAAGTTGAGAATCTCAATTTTATCCTATACTTCTCAGTAGAAATTTGGAAGTCGAAACGAGATGAACTAGGCACGTTGTCGGTCACAATCTCTTTAGGTATTTCGAACCTCTAGATTATATTTTTCCAAATAAAATTCCTGTACCTTTATGTCGCATACATGTTGGAAGGCTCCCGCTTCGACTCATTTTGTGAAGTATTCTGTCAAGGCTAGCATGTATACTACTCCTCTAAGGGCTACTGGGAGTTTACCTACAATATATATTCCCCATTTCATAAAAGGTCAGGGCGCCAAAATAGAATTTAGCGTACCTGGTGGTAGGTGAGACACTTGTGCAAATCTTTGGCACTTGTCGCAAGTTTGGACGTGTTTTTGAGAGTCAGACCGTATCGTAGGCTTATAGTATCTAGCTGTAATTGCTCGATTCGACAAACTTCTTGCTCTTAAATGGTTCATGCATTCTTCATAGTGTAAGCTTTTAAGGGCGTTGTACGCCCCGTGAGGGATTGAGACACCTCAAATATAGATATGTAAATGAGTTTTTTAGAGCTTACCTTAAAGAACGTAGAAGTCGGCCGCCTTGGCTTTAATTTTTCTTGTTTCGGCTCTATCGCCAGGTAGAATGTCGGCCTGTAAATAGTTCATTACTGGATTTATCCAAGTTAAACTGTAGTCATCGACCTCTGTAATTTTTTCTTCATCGTGTATTGCGAGCTACAAAATATGTACAAAGAGGATCGACCCTAGATTTTCTAGTGCATCTGCTCGAGCATTGTTTGACCTTGGTACCTACAAAATAGAAAATTCATCAAAGTCGATTATAGTTGTTTGGTTTTGGTCAAATATGCTGCCATCATCTTGTCTTTAGCTTCATATGTTTCGTTCATTTGTCGAACGACAAACTAGGAGTCACTTTGCACCTGTATATTTTTTATCCCCAAGCTTTTTGCTAGGTCGAGTCCTGCAATTGGCGCTTCATATTCGGTTTCGTTGTTTGTCGCATGGAAACTGCTAGTGAATTGATTGTTCTAAATTTTCTCCTTGTAAAGATTTAAGCACAAGTCCGAGTCCACTCCCCTTTACACTGATGGAGCCATCGACATACAAAGTCCATGTTCCGTTGTAGAGCTCTTCGTAAGGGCGATCAATTCCTGTTCAGCCTGTAAATTTTCATTGGGGGTGAAGTCTGTAATAAAGTCAACAGTTACCTGGGTTTTCATTGTTATTCGTGGCTGGAAGGTGATGTCGTGCTCGCTGAGTTCGACCACCCATTTCGTTAATCGACCTAAAAGTTCAGTCTTATGCAATATATTTTTAAGCGGGTAGGAGGTTAGTGCCTTGATTGGGTGGCATTGAAAGTAAAGCCTTAACTTGCATGTGACTACGACAAGTTCTAAGGCTAGCTTCTCCAGGTGTTTGTACCTGGTCTCAGCGTCAAGCAGAGCTTTACTCTCATAATATACTGGATTTTGTTTGCCTTCGTCTTCCCTGACCAGTATGGCACTTACTGTTGTGTCGGACATTGTCAAAAGTGCAGTGTTTCCTTATCTTTAGGCTTCGACAATAGTGGAGGCAATGCTATGTATTCTTTTAAGTCTTATAGAGCCCTCTCGCATTGTTCGTTCCAGAACCCTTTGTTTTTTTCTCAAGGTCTTAAAAAAAAGTTGGCATCATTTGAACGACTTGGAGATGAACTTGTTCAATGCTACTACTCGACCTATAAGCTTTTGGCCGTCTTTGATGCATTTTGATGATTCTATTGCTCTGATCGGTCGGATTTGGTCGGGGTTGGCCTCGATCTCTCTTTGGGTTAACAGATAACCTAAAACCTTTCCAGAGGATACACCGAAAATGCATTTAGTAGGGTTTAGGTTTATACCGTATTTGTCGAGCACATTGAACGACTGCTTCAGGTGATCTATATGTTGTTAAGCAACGAGGGGTTTGACTAGGATATCGTCGATGTAGACCTCCATTGTCGACCTGAGCATATCAGTACATATTTTATTGACTAATCATTGGTATGTCGCACCTGCATGTTTCAAACAAAAATGCATAATCTTATAACAAAAAATACCTCTTTCGGTGATAAAGGCTGTCTTTTCCCGATCGTTTGGGTGCAATAGGATTTGGTTATATCCAGAGAAGGCGTCCATGAAGCTGAATAATTCATGTCATGTTATGGCATTGACCAACATATCGATGTGAACAAGCGGGAATGGGTCATTTGGACACGCCTTGATAAGAACCGTGAAGTCGATGCAAACGTGCCATTTTCCATTTTTCTTATTTGCAACCACGACGTTTGCCAACCAGTCCAGGTACTTCACTTCCCTGACAAATCCGATGTCAATCAACTTTTACACCTCCTCGTTGATTATTTTATTCCTCTCTGGTGTGAACTTCCTCCTCTTCTGCTTTATTGGTGGATAATCAAGATCTACCTGTAAGTGATGAACAATTATCTCTGGGTCGATCCCGACCATATCTGAGTGTGACCAAACGAAACTGTTGCTGCGTTCTTTTAGAAAGTCGATCAGCTACCTAGAGTAGCCTAGACCCAACTAGAATTTTATGCTCTAGGTTGTTCTGGGTCGATCGACACTTAGACGAGTTCTTCCATTTTTGGCTTATTTGGAGTCGAATCAATCTTAGTTTCATGTAGTTGTTATAATTGCTAATTTTCTTCTTCATGGCATTTTGGTAGCATTTTTTGGCTCTGTTCGCCTTTGATCTCCCGTACTTCCTACTTGGTAGGGAATTTGATCATCTGGTGGTAGGTCGAAAGGATCGCCTTTATCTCGTGTATCCAAGGTCCGCTTAAAATTGTGTTATATGGAGACTGACAGTTGTGCACCAAGAAATTAATATACAGGTTCACTCAATAGGTGAAGATGGGTAGCACAGCCTCACCTAATATGCTCTTCTGTTTGCCACTGAATCCGATTAATACTGTCATTCGTCGGCTGATTTTCGACTCCTCGACATGCATTTCTTTGAGCGCACAGTTAAATAAGATATTACAAAAGATGTCATTGTCAACTAAAATTCTTTTGGTTAGGCAATTAGCAATATATAAAGAAATGACTAAAGCGTCGTGATAAGGAGAAAACAAATCTGATTTGTCGGATTGTTTGAATACGACAGTCTCGTCGATCTTTGACTTGTGTTTTCTATCGGTCTAGATTTTCGGGTTCGACACTTGTAGAGTGTGCCTCTTGGAGGCCGAGTAGCTCACGCCGCTGACTTCTGATCCACTTGTAATGTAGTAATAACTATTTCTTGTTGAGGTGGCTCCAGTGGACTGTCTTCTGGATCAGCTTGTTGTTTCCCTTCGCGTCGAGCGAGGGTCTCTTTTTCTTTGTCGGTCAGGAATTCCTGAAGATGTTTGCGCTTCAAGAGTTCTGTTACTTCCAGTTTGAAGGCGATGCAATCTTTTGTGCAATATCCATGATATCCGTGGAACTCGTTTCAAAATCTGACGTCTCGATGCTCTGTTGGAGCGTTCATCTTTCTTGGCTACTTGACCGTTCTTCCCAAATCTTTCATGACCGCCACGAGATAGAAAAATTCGATATTGAGGTTGTACTTCGGGATTGGCATTCGTTACCGACCTGTTCTCGGTGGAGCCTGTTTGTACAACATCCTGTCGTTTGGTCCGTTGTAGCTTGATAAGTCGTTGCATCGATCTCTTGTCGAGTAGGGTTCGAGTCTCCTATCAGTCGATCTTCGTTCGACACGGTCATTTTGTTTATTGGCGACGTAGTTGTTCGCTCTCTTAACATAGTTCGCTTTATCCTCTTCCCAGCTGTTCCCATGCTTTCGCCAACATGTCCTTCATTGTTTTGCATGGATATTTGGTGAGCTTGTTGTACATGTCGAAGTTGAAACTGAGTCTGTTCCTGAAGGCGTAGATAGCAGTTGCTTGATTACAGTATGGGATCTGCACCTTTTCTCTGTTGAAGCATCCGACATAGGACCTTAGGTTCTCACCACGTTGACAGAAACATCGTTGCAGTGTCGATCAAAATATGAACATTTAAGTTCGGCCTCGCAAGCGCGCGAGTCACAGAGACTAGCACAGCGGCAAGCAAGGATCGTTCCGTAGAGAGGTGAGATTCACCGACCATCTCTAGTTCTAGCTATTATTACAACACGCCAAAACGACTCTTGTGTTACGTATACGGAAAGAATGTGGAAAAGTAAATGTTAAACTAACCTAATAAACTACATAAATAAATAATATGTACATGGATAGGGTGGAATGGAGCGATATGCATGAAATATGGTTACACTAAGTGAATGACTCCACCATAACAATCACACAATTTCGTAAAAGCATGGAATATCAATGTTGAAAGCCGTGCTCACTTAATCCTCACCAATATTTCCTCTCGAGATATAAAGGCTATACCGATATGCACCAATAACCTATCTCTCGATGGTTGCCCGAACTGCACTCGAGTTCATTAAAAGCTATGAGACACATGTAGCGATTATACGTGCAAAAGCCTCGCGTATTTATACCTTACCCTGCACGTAGTGGACAATCTACTCATGCACGTTGCATGTTTCACCTCTCGGTCCTTTACACAACAACCAAAGCCTAACTAAGTGTTAGCTAGACACCTATAGGCTATTCAAGCGGTGGTTAGCCACTCAAACGCAATAAGTACTTCGAATGACCACTCAACCATCAACAAACATACTCAAAAAAGGCAACAATGCTAGGTTTCAATCAAATCCCTTATGAATAAAAGTACACATCGAAGATGAGACAAGAGACACAAAGAAAGAGGAACAAAGATAGAAAGGAGAACCCATCTGATTCAGGGTTTCGAGCACCGGCTCTTCTCTATTGTCAATCTGAGATATCTTAACCGCTGGACGATCACGACGGGTCTCCGATCTCTTTAATGATTGACTCTCTCAAAGAAGAGAGAATTCTCACCTCTCTCCTTTTCTCTCTAAATCTCCCTAAGATGGATGACATGAAATAAAAACAAGCTCACCTAATACTAATGTGCATCAATGCAAATGCTAAACATAAAGAACTTTCAAATGAATTAAGGGTTCATTCTCTTGATTAAGACATTCACCAAAATCAATTAATTACCCAAACCGGCCAAGGATTGGTAAATATGTCTTAAAAGAACCATTTAGCACAAGGATGTGAACCAAGGCCAATTTAGCAACTAAATGCATGAACTAACATTTTCCACTCTTTGGGGATAAAATCCCTAACACTTAAATCACTCAACACAAGGCATTTTGGTCATCCATTAACATACAAACATTCATGGAAGCTAAATTACTCTACTATTACATTAAATTATTATACTCCTAATCTCATTCATGAATACATATAAATTTCTAACCCCCACACACATGAATTTCACAATAAGAGATTAAAACATATATAAATAAAAGAGCAAAACAAAACCCAAACGAATTCATGAACAAAATAAATATGTATAACACATGTGAATGTTTACAATATTCCCAAATTTGTGATACACATCAAAGACAACAAGAAATACAAGAAATGAGTAAAAAGGAGCAAACCCTTGAAGACAAACCCTCCAAAGATGCTCCTAACTTCCCTAGCTCGAATTTGTATTTCCTTGTAATCTACTCAAGATGGATGGAGGAGGTGTAAAATGGTGTGGTGGAGGTGTATGGTGAGCTCCCATGGAGGAAAAACCTCCATGGGAGCTTGATTCATTCCTTATTTGATAAAGATGATGGAGAAGATGAAGAAGATGAATAGAGGGGTGTTTTGGGAGTGAGAGGGAGATAGAGAGGGAGAGGAGAGAAGTGAGTTCTGAAGAATGAGGAGAAATTGGGTATTTATAGTGCTGGGAGGTTAGGGCAAGAATTGAGTGTGAAATGACAAGATTTCCCCTCAAAAAGGGGCTGGAAAATGAGTTTGACAGTGTAAAAGGCGACTTGTGAGGCTACTTGTGGGAAGTCGCCTCACAAGTCGCCTTACAAGTCGCCTAACCCTCTAGTGAAGAATTTCCAGCATCGTGTACCGTTACGAAAATGCCCATAACTTCCTCTAGAAAACCCAGAATTGTGATCTGTAAAAAGCACTAGAAAGTAGACATCTGGAGCTTTCTGAAAATTGGTTGTAAGAAATGTAGTTCAATCTGTGAAGGAGATATGACCCCAGAAAGTTAGGTGTACTGCACGACAATTTCCATTTCAGCCCAAGTAACCTCCAAAATTCTTCAATTAAGCTCAACATCTTATTTTAGGGAATAAAACCTACACAAATCTCACACAACACATTATTAACCAAAATATGCTCAAAAACGAGAACAAATGATAGGAAATAGGAACCTCAAATAGCTATATAAATCGTTCTGATCACACGTCTCTGAGATATGGTGTAGAGGTGGTCCGACTATTTCTTAAGCTTTTGGTTGCTTTTGAATTGCTTCATGAATATATCTGTAAGATGCGTAAAAGAGGTAATAGAATTATTAGGTAAGTTAGTGTAACATAGTAATACGGGGCCGCCGAGACTGGACCTGAATGCTTTACACATGCACGTTTCTCTAAGGTCGCGTGGGATTGTCGTGGTGAACATGTTATGCTTATATTGTGCTAAATGGTCGTCCGGATCTGTTGTGCCCTTGAACTGCTTCATGTTTGGGAAGTTTAATTTTCTAGGCATCTCTACGAGGGCTATCGCGTCCACAAACGGTGAATACGTGAAGCTGTTCGCCATGCTTTTCTTGATGGGTGTTGGGACTCCTGGAATCCTCTGAATAAGGGCTTCCAGTAGTCATTATGAAGGGGGCCCTAGGCAGGAAAAAAGACACCACGAGGAGTAGCTTCCTGAAGAACGACGGAAGTGAAACTTTTAGTGTCCTGCGTAAGATGGTTTTAGTGAAGTCACTTCAAGAGCTCAAAAGGAACTAGAGCTTAAAAGGAACTGTCGACTTTTGCCCCACGACTAACCTTGTCAAATCAAGTTGAAACTTCTCTAACGACAGCAACAGCGACAAGACGGCGGTCATTGGTCGTTTCTTTAAACATGCGAGAGAGTTCAGGGTCAACAAAGACATGTGGACCTGAATTAGATTTTACCAACTTAGGGTTCGATTGGAGTGAAATTGGGGTCCTGGAGGCATTCTTTGGTTGAGGACTGTTGTTCTGCTTTGGCTCTCATTGTGCCCCTTACCTGGTAGACACGATTGGCGGATTCGCTTCGGTTTGAACGGTTGGAGTTATGCCTTGAGGGTTCATTCCTTCACCATGAATCAATTCTAGTGCTCTAAAGTCCATCGTTGGTGTTACTGGTGTTGTTCTGTCGATGTCTTGCATGGCGTCGTTTTCTTGGACCGGAGGTGTTGGTGGCACGTTGCTAGGTACTCATTCAATTATCGCCCACAGTTCAGCATTCCTGGTTCGGACTGACCCGTTCTCGGCTTCGAGTTCGGCAGTTTTTCGACGTATGCAGCCATCTAGGCAATCAGCGTTGCGATCTGCTCTTCGATAGTTAGGGCGTTTCCATCTCCTGACATTTCTAAAGTAGTTCGCTCGATTCAACTGGTTCATCTATGAAGCTGCAATGGGCCCCACGGCAGGCGCCAAACTGTAGATGGTCGATCTATAATTAAAGTGGGTTGGGTCGGATTCGAGTTAGGCCTAAGCAACTTGGTCTAATCGGTCGAATCAGACGAGTCGACTGTGGCTGAAACCTGTAAAAAAGATGGAAAACAAATAAAAAGGAAAATGAGAAGAAATGGAGAGAAAAAGATACAGTGAAATCTGTTTGACCTTAGGTGCGTTTGGGCTAAGCGTGAATGTAAAGAGTAACTGTAAAGAGACTGAATTTAAGTATTCCGATGACCGGAGTTGTTATTTTGGCAGAGTTTCGACAAACAAGAGCTTTATGCAAAGGGGGAGAAATCAAAATCCTCTCTCTGTGGATGAGAGGTTCCATTTATTATTTTATTTATGTACTTATTTCTCAATATTATTCTTCATTTTTTATTGTTGCTATTTTAAAATCCACTACATAATACTCATATCAGATGCCAACCTGAATGATTGTCCCCCACTATATATATATATATATATATATATATATATATTAAGAGGAAATCGCAAGAAATGATCAAAAACATTATTGCTTTATCGTTTTTAACCAAACTTTTATCTCTTATTATAGTTATCATCTTTAGGCTTGAAGTGACAAGTATGCCCTCATTTTGTCTTTACTTGACCCAATATTTCCCACCCAATATTTCACTGTCTTCAAGTCCTGAAACCCTCCAATTTATTTCAAAACCAGATATTGTTTCTCTCTCTCTCTCAACACCGATTTTGGCTCTTCCAATTTATTTCAATACCATATATTGTTTCTCTCTCTCTTTCAAAACCGATTTTAGCTCTCCAATTTATTTCAAAACCAGATATTCTCTCTCTATCTCTCTCTAAACCTGATTTTGGCTCTTCATCTCTGCATTTAGTGGCTGCATTTCTGTACTTTATCTCTCTCTGTGTCTCTTCAACAAAAACTCATTAACATTTCTACTCACAGCATTCTTAAAGGTAGATTCGAAACCCAACATTCTGCTCACAACATTCTTGAAGGTAGATCTGAAACCTTACATTTCTGCTCACCACATCTCTCTCTCTCTCTCTCTCTCTCTCTCTCTCTCTTTTGACATAGATCCGAAGCCAAACGACATTCTTGAAGGTATGTATCCCTTTCCTACTTGTTTTTTTTTACAATAATCATTATGTTTGATATGAAGAATAAGAGATTGGTTTTGATTTTGAGTGAAACTCATGTACTGTAATTTTTTAGTTCCCAGGTTACATGCCAAGTTATTTAAAATTACATGCCAGTTCAATTTGACATTACATGCCAGTTTATTTCTAAGTTACATGTCACTCGGTAATTTCGATTTAGAGTGAAACTCAGCTACTGTAATTTTTTGTACCCAAGTTACATGCCAGTATTTTTTAAAGTTACATACATGTTATTATAAATTTTACATGCTAGTTTATTTTTTGTATCCAAGTTACATGCTAGGTTATTTTTGTGAGGATTGCTACAAAACTACTAGTAGTCTTGAAGCATATTCCGGGAACATCTTCCCGGTTAGGCATCCTAGTGAATGGAATATTCCTCAAAATGTACTATCAAAGGTTGTTCATCCGCCTCCTTTTCGTGCGCAAGCTGGAAGGCCAAAAAAGAAATGATTTAAATCTGCGGGGGAACATGGAAATGGAAAGACCAGAAATTGTACAATTTGTAAAAAATCTGGTCACAACCGATAGAATTGTAAGAATGCTCAACCATGTCATGCTCTTTAACCATGTCCATCTGTAACATCGAAGCGATTACATAGACCGTACATGTGTGGAAATGTGGAGAATAAGGCCACAATTCACATAAATGTTCATTAGCATTGGAAGTTGGTGGTACAACTTAGCAATGATGTTTTAATTCTTATATGTATGGGTGGAATACTATATTTTGTATTGTAGACTTTATTAAGTTAGATTCTAGTATTGAATGAATTTATTTGAAGACCAAATTCCAGTATTGAATTGAGTACACTGATGAAATTCAATTCCAATATTGTTACATGCCAAAAGTTACATGCAAGTTCAATTTGAAGTTACTTGCCAGTTCGTATTGCCCATATCATTGCAAGACACTTGTACCAAAAACAAAATTCCAGAAGTTACATGCCAGTTCAATTTGAAGTTACATGCCAGTGCAATTTGCAGTTACATGCCAGTGCAGTTAGTATTCATTTTCACAGTTGAAAGGCACTTGTACTGAAAACAAATTCCAATATTGTTACATGCCAGAAGTTACATACCAGTTAGTATTCATTTTCACAGTTGAAAGAGACTTGTACTGAAAACAAATTCCAATATTGTTACATGCCAGAAGTTACATGCTAGTTCAACTTGAAGTTACATGCTAGTTCAATTTGAAGTTACATACTAGTTCAATTTGAAGTTACATGTCAGTTCAATTTGAAGTTATATGCCAGTTCAATTTGAAATTACATGCCAGTTAATATTCATTTTCACAGTTGGTAGACACTTGTACTAAAAACAAATTCCATTATTGTTACATACTAGTTCAATTTGAAGTTACATGCCAGTGCAATTTGAAGGTACATACCAGTTAGTATTCATTTTCACAGTTGAAAGACACTTGTACTGAAAATAAATTTCAGTATTGTTACATGCTACTGTAGTTCAATTTAATGTTACATGCCATTGCAATTTGAAGTTACATGCCTGTTATTATTCATTTTCACAGTTGAAATACATTTGTACTGAAAACAAATTTCAGTATTGTTACATGCCAGTTCAATTTAAAGTTACATGCCAGTTAATATTCATTTTCATAATTGAAACACAAGGTCCGAAAACAAAGTAAACAACTTCATACATTTCAAGAACTTCAAAAACAATGATGATTTACCAACAGAGTTATCAATCTGATGCTACACTATTTGCAAATATTTCTAATGCTATTTCCCCCCTAAACCAGGGCACATTCTCGAATCCCCATCCCCAAAAACATTTATGACGCATCAACATGTCTACATATCGACATATGAAAACACCACAACTATCGTTGTCCAGTTGTGCCAGTAACTTCTTTGAAATTGATTGTTGAACACCAAACATTGTCCCATTGGGTGGCATGCCTTTTTGCCGAAAATATCCGGACTCCTGTAGAATGGCTGGAATGAAAGGCAAAAGTGGGGTGATTTGCTTCCGACGTGTGGCAATCTTCTTTTGACGATGTAATGGATCATATATGCAAACATTATGTTTGTCCAAATCAATTAGACATATGATCCAATGTCTATCTGGATCCCCAACCGCACATGTGACCAACAACTGCAAGAAAGGATTAGAAAACATTAGTGGTATTCAATGTACTTGTTTTTATAACATGACTAACAGTACTTATATATTGAACAAACAACCAACATGTTCCCCACCCAGGCTTGTCACCCGAAGCATACAACACCCATTATGTTAGACATTTATATGATAGTGCACCGAATTCACATGTCAATGGTGCATTCTCAAATCTATGGTGTTTGTGAGTTTAATTTGAGAAATTGCTTTACATAGCAAGCAAAAACCTCACTTTGTTTTTGTTGTTTCATTACCATTCACCAAATCAAATCACTTCTTTAATCCAAATTATTAAAAAAAAAATTGTTTCATATTACATTACATTGAACTAATGAGTCACATAATCAGATACTACAATGTGTATATATATATATATTATTACATTGAACTCGTTTAGATTCATAAGCAATCCTAGAAGTGGAAAAATGGAGTAAATCCAACAAGCACATTACATACTTGTGTTATGTAAAAATCCTGAAAAGTTATATAAACAAAAAAATGAAGCCCGACTACGATTAATGTCATCAAACTTGTACTGCCCCATAAATCAAATACTAAAACTTCTTCTTACCCAATCCACCATTGCCTTTTTGCATCATCGCCACAATCCCAACAACACGAGAACATGAACAACAACAGTTCGAACAATTCAAATGTGCCCAATTATTCATCGAATCGAATCCCAGCAAATTCAACACATTAATTAAATTTTTTTTTGAAGAAAACATATTTTTCTAAATGATAGTATATGTTATGGTGATTAACTATTGTATTATGTAAGAACTCACATGAATATCGAGAAGTGATTTACCGTTTGTACACAGAACCAGTTGTTGCGTTAACGGGCTCCAAGCGAAGTAGGCAAAGAGAGAAAAGCGGCCAAGGTGAAGCGCTGCGTAGACGGGCTCGGGAGGAAGCTGGATGCAGGTGGCGGCATGATGCAGTATTTTATCTCTACTCAATTTAAAGAAAAATTCGTTCACTAAGATCGGTGATTCAATTGGTTGAAAACTAATTAATGTGGTTAAAACATAATCTAATTGCTTGAAAATTAAATGGCATAATGCTTATTTTGATCGAAGATGATTAATCAACTAGATTGCAAGATAAGTAAATTGCTACTCCTAAGTACACACGAGAAATAAATATGGAAGGGCGTTAGGGAATTAATGTAACCTCATTAAACTACTCAATGCAATCCTCAAGTCTCATGAAGTTCTTCAATCCAATTGTTAGGGCTTGTTTTGTTAAACCACGAAGTGCTTAAGCCTTCCCACTACTCACACATGGTCATGTAATGAGCAATAGTTGGAACTAATTTTTAGTTAAAACTCTAAGCCAAATTAAACATAGCATGGTCATGCATATGACAATCCTCTCAATTATTAAGCTTATGGTGAGGCCTAAATGGGATGGTCACCCACACTTAGTCCTCAACCTCATAGATAGACTAATCCTAACACACACATTCATTGAGGTCACAAGTGAATATGAACAAAGAGATTAGAGCAAATATTTCAATAAAAGAGACAAACAATAAATTGAGTTAAAAAGGGTAGACCTTTGGATTACAAGAGTTGCTCAATGTGTTACATCAATCCCTAACTTAGAGTTTAGTTACACATCTCAAAAAGAAAAGAAAACATAGAAGAGTTAAAGAAGAAACCAAGATGTGTCATCCAAGCTCCTTGACTTGTAGGCCACCTCTTCTTGCTTCAATCTTCCAAGATGGATGGTAATGTAAGGGAAAGTAGGGTGTGATGGTTGCTGGGAATTCTCTATGTGTGTGAGGGCTCTCTTCACGAATTTATCATTGAGAATTTATATGGGAGCCAAATGGGCCCACGAATCGACCTAGGAAGTCGTGATGGCGTGTTGTCGCGATCATGAATGTCGCGGTCGTCCATGACGGCACTTCGACCGCGACGTCGTTTCATCTTCCAATTCGCGCGAAAGCTCAGCAGCAACCTCGGCGGCACTTCATGCACGAAAGTTTTTGTCGAGCGTAATGTAGCATCATTTCCAGGCGACATATGGCTAGCGACACTTCGTCCTCCATTTCGCTCATTCCCTTCCACGCGACCTTCGCGACACTTCCCTCGCGAGAGTTGCTGCCGCCTATGGTGTCATGCCATTTCCAGGCTACAGCTGGCCCGCAACACTCTTTCCTTCATGCATAGTTTCCAATTTTACACTTTAGGCCTCAATTCTTCTTCCTTTTCCACAATTGCCCCTACTACCTAAAAACAACCTGCAACCAACTCATTGAGCCATCAAACACTCGATTTTACTCGAGAATTAAGCAATACACGTAGGAAGGTGGACCCAAAATCTAGTGTTATCGTGGCTAGATCACGGCGTCGACGGGCAAGAGATCGACGATAATGGACGAGGGAAAGGAGGTGACGATAGACTTTTTCTTTTTCTCTTTCTCTTTCTCTTTTTGTTTCTCTTTCTACTAGAAACCCTAACAACAACAACAATAACAACAACAAAAAATCTTTTTCTTTTCTTTTTTTTAAAATTTCAATTAATTTAGGGGCATTTTTATCCAAAATTGCTCAAAAATGATGAAAACAATAAAAAATATTTTGGTGGCTAAAAACAATAAAACCATCCTTTATGAATTCACCTCTATTATTAATTGCGAATATTGTTAATGTCAAATTTCACATTGTACAAACTAATTATTAGCTCTACCTTGCAAGTAATTTGTAATATTGTACAAATTACATAGAAAAGCAACTGTATTTCGGTTCTTGTCTACATGATGCTCTCTGATTTTACTATTTTTCTCACACTCACTACTTACTAAGGTTATCTCCAATTGAGAACTATATGCTCATTTTAAGTCTCAAAACCTTTCCTAATAGAGAGTTAAAGTGAGAGTTGAAATAGGTTGAGAGTTATTTGAGTAAGTTATATTTAGTAAAGGTGAGAGTGAGAGTTATATAGTGGGACCCATGTGTAAGGTGGTGGGGCACATGTGTTGGATGAATAAAAAAGTGATATTTTTATTTTTCTGTGGAACCCATATCATAATTAAGAAAGATGAATGTGTGGGACCCAGTTAGATTTGTTGACCGTTGGAGATGGATAGATCAGATTTATTGACCGTTAGAGATGAATGATTTACAAATTTTCCGACATTAAAATTTGAAATAAATTATTTTTTTATCACAAAAATACTAGAAAATCAACAAAAATTCAAAATAAATTATAAAAAATTAAATTCCTCCAACGGCTAGTTTTTTGAAATTGTCTATATATACCTCATTCCCACATAACTTTACATCACAATTTTTCCGACATTAAAATTCCCAAATAAATTAATGAAGTTATGGAAAAGAGGAGGGCACGCAACAATTCCTCTGAAAGCACTTGGCTTCGGGAAAGCACTTTCCCTTTTCGTCTCGCCTTTGCGTTCAAGTGAGTGTGATACACGGCTTTTTAGAGGTCACCACTCCTCGTCCGCTACCAGGTCAACGTTCAATGCGCTTCCAAGAAACAAGCAAGTCGGTAGCCGCCAGCCCCAAGCTTAAGAATACAAGCTCTCACGAATCAATTCTGCGCATTGAACAGCCAGTGTCGTCTTGTCTTCTTTCGAACTTCCTATCTATGATGGAGGTCGACTCGACGGAAGCTCTAGCTCCTTCTCGAACTTTCGTGTATGATATCGGAGGTTAAAATCCACGAAAGCTGCTACGAAATTGAGTAACGAAAGAAGTATCACTGGTTGTTCTACGACGTTTGTGATGTGGGATTTTGGAGTCCAATTTTTAGACTGATTGGGAAAGGAATCCCGAAGGCGAAGCCTGAGGACAAAGCAGGCTCCGGCCGGAGATTAAGACGGGATCAACCAATCCAAAGATCAAGGAATCACTTCAACAATGTCAAAACGAATTATATGACCAAGTTTTCTAAGGAAGAATTGAATTATTCCACTACCGTAATGTGATACACGAGAAAAGAGAATCCTCGTTGTATGGGCATTTACGTGAAGTAGAATAGAAGTAGTACTAAATAACCATAGAGTATCAATACAGCCCGATAAACACGGGCTAAAACAGGACAAGACAAAGGACGTATAGCGAGGGCTGCCTCTCTCTCCTTCCACCTCCCCCTAGGTATGTAAAATTGCTCCAGAGAAATTTCTATTTAGTGGAATGTGATCGGGTTACAATCCGTCAAGCTCGGGATACAATTCCTCAAACTCGGGATACTCTCCTTCAATGGAAACTGGGTACTACCCGTAAGCCCCTGACTTCCCGCCTTCATCCAACTACTAGTTTAAATTATGCATGTAGTTCAAATTTGTGATTTACATTTATGTTTGTACTTTTGATTATGCATGTAATTTTTCTTTATGTATGTCTTTATGTTAAGTGTATTCTAATCTATGAAATTTAAATTTTATGATGTTTCCTTATTTAAAAATTAAAATTTTCAATATTATCAAATTTGGTAATAATTTAAATATATATAAATATATTAAATATTAGTACCATTTTAATGATATCATTGAGAAATTTACAATAATATTATTTTTATCAACATTAAAGTTTATAAATTACAATTTATTGACCACTTATTATAAATTAGGCATAATTAAATTTGTTACAAAAATATCACTCTCAGCACAACTGGAGCAAAAGTACATATAAACATCACTCTCATCATTATTTAAGACCCAAATATAACTATAGCTCTCACTCTCTATTGGAGATGGCCTAAGTTGCTATTAATTGTTTTCACGCTTCACTCATATATATATATATATATATATATTGTAAATATGGAGAAATATGGGGTTTTATCACTCTTTTAGAGAAAAGTGTGGGTCTGCAAGACTATCACCACTTAATAATTTGAATTTAAATAACACATATTATCGTAAACGGATAAAAATGTCCCCATAGTTTTGATTTTTTCTTTTTTTTTGTTTTACTTTTCAGTGTTCTAATTTTTTTATAATAAAAATTGTTCTTCTTCGTCTTCTTGTTGGACCTCATTTGGAGGGCCAAATCGACCATCAATGGAGGTCCAAATCGGCCTCCAATGGTGGTAGATGAAGAAGATGATGAAAAAAAAAACAGTTGAAAATTTTCATTTTTGTCCAATAAGTTTTGGAAATTATAAAAATACTGAGAATTATTGGATATTTTTTAGACTTATTTGGGTATTTCCGAGAACTATAGGGTATTTTTATAATTTTGGAGACTTATTGGGTATTTCTGAAACCTATTTTTTAGTTTCTGAAACTTTTTGGATAATTGGTGAGGAATCTGAGCATTTCCTCTCTCTGATGCTTTTCATAGCGTCATTTCGATCCCAAAGTTGGGTATTTTTATAATTTCTGAGATTTGTTGGATAAAAATGAATACCTTTTTTTTCATCTTCTTTTTCATTAACCTCCATTGATGTCGAACAAACCTCCATTAGAGGTCGAACGAAGAACACATCCATTAGAGGTCGAACGAAGAGGTTTGTTCGACCTCCAATGGAAGTCCAACGACGAAGACGAAGAATAACAAAAATAAATAAATAAATTTGAAAACTGAAAAGTAAAAAAAAAAAAAAAATTCAAAACTGTGGGGGTATTTTTGTCCGTTCACCATAATTTGTGTTATTTAAACTTAAGTTATTAAATGAGTGATATTCTTAAAATTCACCCTTAAAAAAGTGCTAATAAATTTGGAAACCTATATATATATATATATATATACAGTAAAACCCCTATAAAATAATATTGTTAGGGACCAGAAAAAATTATTATTTTAGAGGGGTTATTTATTTATCGATAAATGAATAATTTATTAATTTATCAATGAATGAAATTTTATTAATTTAAAAAAGGAGTTTCATGTTTTTACTATATGTTTTTTTAAGTTTTATGTTTTTACTTATACATGTATTATATATATTTTCGATCAAGATACATAAGTACATAGAAGTTAATATGTACTTATATATTAAAGGTTATCGAAGGTTTGACAACTGTTGACCTATTTTTCTTG
The DNA here is from genome assembly GCA_033220585.1 of Dipteronia sinensis. Taxonomy (NCBI): domain Eukaryota; kingdom Viridiplantae; phylum Streptophyta; class Magnoliopsida; order Sapindales; family Sapindaceae; genus Dipteronia; species Dipteronia sinensis. The sequence goes on along the minus strand of CM065638.1, from coordinate 69,625,330 downwards.
CCTCCTAATACAACACCAAATATTCAACCATGCGATGTTGGGATTATTCGAGCACTAAAAATTCATTATCGACGTCGTTTCTACTCTAGCATCTTGGATGGCTACGAGGTAGGAGCAACAAATCCCGAAAAAATTAACATATTGAATGCTATGAAATTTATTAGTGCGACTACGAACATTGATATGAAGACAACAACCATTGCAAGATCCGTTCAGATGAAAATATGCCACAAATATGGCTTCTGAACCACAATTGGTGAAGATGAAGGCATCGATAGATTACATGAAGCCATTTTTAGTCTACACTATAGAAATGTGATGAATGTTGATCATCTTTTGAATTATTCTAGTGAAAATGATATAATGATAAAATCGCCTACTGATGAAGAAATTATTCAAGGGGTAATGAATACGCATACCGATGATCATGATCTAGATTCCAAAAGAGGTCTTTCAAACAGTAATAAGATTAAATAACTTCTTACTACATAATGAACACACACACACACACACACACACACACACACACACACACATACAAATATTGTGATGGATGTTGATCATCTTTTGAATTATTCTAGTGAAAATGATATAATGATAAAATCGCCTACTGATGAAGAAATTATTCAAGGGGTAATGAACACGCATACCGATGATCATGATCTAGATTCCAAAAGAGGTCTTTCAAACAGTAATAAGATTAAATAACTTCTTACTACATAATGAACACACACACACACACACACACACACACACACACACATATTGTGTATAATTGTAACACACATAATTGTAACACACACACACACCAATATTGTGTATAATTGTAACTAACACACACACACACACACCAATATTGTGTATAATTGTAACACACATAATTGTAACACACACACACACACCAATATTGTGTATAATACACACACACACACGCACCAATATTGTGTATAATTGTAACACACACACACCACACACACACTAATATTGTGTATAATTGTAACACACATAATTGTAACGCGCACACACACACCAATATTGTGTATAATTGTAACACACACACACACACCAATATTGTGTATAATTGTAAAAAAAATAAAGTATCAAATTGAGTTCGGTTTCAGTACAAATAAAAGACAAACTGTATAATTGTAAAAAAAATAAAGTATCAACACACACACATACACCAATATTGTGTATAATTGTAAAAAAAATAAAGTATCAAATTGAGTTCGGTTTTCAGTACAAATAAAAGACACACACACACACCAATATTGTGTATAATTGTAACTAACACACACACACACACGTATATTGTAACACACATAATTGTAACACACCAATATTGTGTATAATTGTAACTAACACACACACACACACACCAATATTGTGTATAATTGCAACACACATAATTGTAACACACACACACACACCATTATTGTGTATAATTGTAACACACATAATTGTAACACACACACACACACACCAATAACATAATTGTAACACACACACACACATACACACACCAATATTGTGTATAATACACACACACACACACACACACACCAATATTGTGTATAATTGTAACACACACATACACACACACCAATATTGTGTATAATTGTAAAAAAAATAAAGTATCAAATTGAGTTCGGTTTCAGTACAAATAAAAGACAAACTGTATAATTGTAAAAAAAATAAAGTATCAACACACACACACACACACACACCAATATTGTGTATAATTGTAAAAAAATAAAGTATCAAATTGAGTTCGGTTTCAGTACAAATAAAAGACATACAAATAAAAGACAAACTGTATAATTGTAAAAAAAATAAAGTATCAACACACACACACACACACACACACACACACACACACCAATATTGTGTATAATTGTAAAAAAATAAAGTATCAAATTGAGTTCGGTTTCAGTACAAATAAAAGACACACACACACACACACACACACACACACACACACACACACACACACACACACACACACACACACACACACACCAATATTGTGTATAATTGTAAAAAAAATAAAGTATCAAATTGAGTTCGGTTTCAGTACAAATAAAAGACAAACGATTTTAGAGACATATTTTAAGAAAGATTTTAATTGAGAAAATAAAAGTTGTGTTTTTTTAAAGGAAGTTATTAAGTTAAAAGTTTATTGATATGTATTATGAATTTTTATGTATTATAATTTTATGTATTTAATCAGTTATTAATTTATATATATGTTGGGACCTAAAGGACTTCAAAAAAAATGTTATCTTATGCATTTAGCGAGGTTATTAATTTAGTATATATATTCGAGTCGAGATCAAAAGATTTATTATTTAAACGGAATTATTAATTTATCGACCATTCATTTATCGAAATTTTCATGTATATACGTAGGAAGAAAATGTTGAATGCAGAAATGTTTTCACTAGTCACAACATCACTTGTGTTGTGTGCTTATCTGATCAAATAATACTACGTAATAAAAATATTAAATATGATATTGAATGAAAGAAAATTAAAATTTTAAAATAATTGTCAAATTTCATATGGAGGTTCTAATGAGACTATCCAAGCTTTGCTATAAATATACAAGTACACTTAATACTGTGATCTTCGCAAACTTTTAATTGTCTTCATGTTCGTGAGTTTTTTCTTCTTCCACCATGTAATATAATATATAACATAAATTTAATAGATGATATGTACGTGCATCATGATACATTCTAGACTTTATCGTTCACAATATATATTTGAAATTAAACATATATAACAAATGCATTTATTTCTACACTCTCATGTGAAGCATTGAAAACTGCTCTCGAAAATATATTTCATCGAGAATTAATTATATGTTTGATTGATCACGTGCATAATTATAATTCTATGTTTATGAAAATAAGATATACAAAATTTATATATATATATATATATATATAATGAAGTTGTTTAATGTTTCTATCTATATTCAAATAATTTCTCGAAATTTATAAATATTATTTTCAAATTTGGAATCAAATATCTCAAAAGCTTTCCATGGAATCAAATACCACATACAACTTTTTGTAAGTTTAGGTCGTTAGGTCGTACGAAAAGAAAATTGACAATACATACGGTAGTTGATCAATTTTTAATAAATATATTGGCCTTTTATATAACTTAAATTCTTCAACAAATATAAGATGTATAATATAGCTGTTTTATGTTGTGATACGTACATTTGTACGTGTTGATTGTTATCTTTTATTTACGATAATGATCAACAATAATCATTGATCTATAATTCTATATATTTTGATTGACTAAATGAAGTTAGACTCAGTAGTGGTATGTGGGTGCCCCTCAGCTTCTACGGTTATATTATTCTGTGAGATTTTGAGTTCGAATCGTATCCATCTCTTTTAAATTCCTTGAAAGTTATATAATATAAGCTTGATGATTATCATATATACTGTAGCCTTGGAGGCTATCTAAATCCAGAATAAGAGTCAAGAGACAAGCCCTAATTACAACGATATATTCTAAAGAACATAATCAAATCTTCTCCATTGATTGAGAGTGATTGTTGGGATTTTGATAAGTGATATATTTTTGACGGAGACACCCTGTTATGTTCTATCTCATTAATTTATAGGCACGCTATGACTCTATGTAAAAACACAAATTTATCTATAAAAAAAATCAAGAAATTAAGGTCCAATTAACATGTACTCTATAAATAGTTAAATACACACATGTTTATCGAAAAAAAAAAAGTTTGTCAAAGCAGTGATGAGGAGGTGCAGATGCAAGTTCCATATGTCCCACGTTAAATTAGGTATGTTTGTCAAAGAAAATTTGTAGATTTTTCTTTGAAATGTTTGAGAGATCATGGATCGATGATGACATGCATATATGCTTTGGTTTACATTGCATTTACATGCCTTTGATTTGACCTTTTAACTACATTCAGATTCATTAGTATTTATATATATACTGTTATTATTGCTAGCTGCTTATATATAACTCATATTCTGCCGTCGAATTAAAGGTCTGTGGCTCACACTTCATTGTACAATCTGGCAGCTATGTAATATAATGTATCAATTTTTATTATATTTTATATACAATATAAATAATGGTATTTTTAATCGTATTTGCAGGTTGATAATTTGTGTACGGAAATTCGGCCGACTAATTGTTAGTAAAATTAATGATCTACTCGACATCTCTAAGAGTTGGGTCACCATTTCAAAATGTGGAGACACGTTCAAGTAGAGCTGTGATCTGTACCTTCATTTTTTTAAATGTATTTCATTAGATATTTATATCAAGTACAAGAATATAATAGCTATTAGTTCGATAATATTTCATAATCCAGAAAAACAAGTGATTTGAATTTTTAGTACACGTGCTAATCAGTTGTCATTTGTCAACTTGTTGATTATTGTCTCGTGGTTAACTTCCTCTAATTAAGCTAGATTGGTTACAATCCGTTATTAACAAAGCACTTGGACACTTTCCATTTATCCATAGACCGTTCTTATAACAATTTATTTTATCGGATTCCGACAGTTTCATGATTCAATTGGTGTCAAATTTCAAAAAAAAAATAGCACATCTTAAGGAAAAACCATTGAAATTAAAGTAGTGATTAACACATTTTAATTACTTTTTTTAATACCATTAAACATGCACATATAAGGTTGCATAAACATTACTCTAAAGACTATAAGACAACATAAAATGAAAATTAGGCAAGGATGTACTTTAATTCAAAGTTCTAACCAAAGTTTGACCACATTATATATTCACACGAGTTTTGACCTAATTGACATATGGGCCAATTTGGTATTTATGTAAGTTTTCTTATCATCACTGTTAGTTATGCTAAAGGAATAACCAGTACTATAAGCACTCATCCTAATACCAATAATACCCTTATTGAATAAATATATTATTTATAAACACTCTTAAATTATTATCACATCCAATTTTAAAAAAATCATATTATTTTTGGAATTAAATCATCTTTTAATGATGGTCCAATTTACTTTTGGAAATATCTCAAATGTAGAAACCTTATAAAAGGAAATATGTAGAACCGTATATGGGGTCATGAGATTTTTAATCTGTAATTCTCTTATTTATACAGCTATCTTAAAAAAAACTTATTAATAGCTACAGCTATCTTAAAAAAACTTGTTGATATCTACGACTATCGTTAAAAAAATAATATTTTGTTTATTGATAGAATTCATAACTATAAATAAAAGAAAGACAAAAATAATATGATAATCATGTAATAATGAGAAGGTTTGATACTTGAAATAAAATTAGAGTTTAATTAGGGTTTATCATAAAAATTAGGATTTATCATAAAGTTTATCATAATTTTTTTAATAAAGAAATATAGTTAAAGATATGGGTGTAATCAATGAGTGTATATAGTATTTGGTTTATTTTTAATTAAAATAATTTGTCCTTATTGGTAAATTTCTATTGGGATATTTTTGTAATTAAATTTTAAATAAGAGAACTTATTTTTACAATCCAATTTTTTCTTTTTACACTTCTTTTCTAAAAAACACTTCAATATAAAAATTTAAATTTAAAAAAATTCTAAAGACACTTCTTTTTATTCCAAAATTATCTTTTGAGTGGTGTTATTGGCACACCCCCTATTGATCTATTCATGCCCCACTTTTTTAATTATATAATATTCTTTTTTTTCCTTTATCAAAATTACTTTAAGAGACATACAATTTAGGAAAGAAACCTTCTACAAAGTAAATCTATTAAAATCTCATATTCCTTTTCCAAAAAAAAAAAAACCCAATAATTTGTTTCTTCAAAAAAAAAAATTAACTCTTAAACCCTAAAATATGCTTCTTACATACATCTAAAATATTATGAAAGAGTTTGAGAACGATATCAAGAATATGGAAGAATTATCTAAGAATGATATCAAACATCTTGAAGAATTGTCTGAGAATGACACAAAACAAGTATTGTCTGATAATGATACTAAGCATCTGGAAACAATTCATTCTCTGGAAATAAGTTTGAAGTTTTTTTTTTCTTTAGAATAATATCAAGCTGTCATTATGTTGAAGTACCCTGTTATTTTTTATTTTTTCTTTTCCATCAATCAATAGAAATGAGAGAGGTATATACAGATACAGAGATGAGAAATCATATATGGTATGTACTAAGTTTGAAAAATAAGTAAAATGGGTAGTTTTGGAAATAAACCAAAAAATTTAATAAAAACATTTAATTTTATTTAATTAAATCAAATTTTAAAAAGTGGGGCATGAATAGATCAATAGGGGGTGTGCCAATAACATCACTCTTATCTTTTTTATCTTTTCACACTCATATTCGACACTTTATTTTATTTTAATATTACCCATTATTATTTTTGAATTTTAATTTTAATATTAACATATAACCAAAAAAAAAAAGCAATTTGAATTTGATTTCTTTAGCCCACAAACACAATACTGGCACAACTCATACAATGGGTAAAAATTAAATGTGTTTATAGTAATGCTGGAATTATTGGGTCGAGTAAATAAATTACAAAAAGCTAATTCTACTTACAGTTGACCTCTAACAGGTTTCTTATTGCAAATTTGTTGGAATTTTGTGAAATAATATAGTAAAATGGAAAAAGAAATTATTGAGAATTAGAGGATAAAGAGAAATAAAGTTGTAGCATATTTCAGGAAGACAACCACCATTGACCATTTAGAGACCTGGCAATCAAAGATTCAAATGCTGCATTCCATGGCTGAAAAGGCGAAATGTGACGGTATCAGATGCAATAATACTACCCTTCACCAGCAAATTGAAACCAAATACAACACATTGAAAATTTAAGTTGAAAATGAAAATAAGGACAGTAAAATACTTTTTTTTTTCTTTCATTATTTTCATCCTTTTTCACTTTTGCACTTGTATAGGACTTTTCATTCTTTTGTAAAACAATTATAAGGATGAAAAAAAACTCAAAAGAGAAAAAAAATTGTTTTCTAAAAAAAATACTAGGTTGAAGTGTTTTTAGAATTTTTTGTCCTGATTAGTAATTTTAATTTAGGTTAAAATTGTCATTAATAAAAAAAATTATAATAGAGCGTAAACAGATAATTTAAGGATTGTAAGGAGAAGTTCTCTTAAATAAAATATAGGTGTACTAATAAATTTTATGGGTGTTAATATCGGCACACATTCTTAATTTAGATTGTTTAAAGAGAATAGTAGTATGTCCCCTCATACCTACATTATGAGGTTGTGGGTTTCAGTCTGTTCCTCTCTTCAAATCTCGAATTATTGTAATATTTCAAAAAAATAAAGTTAGTGATACTCTGTTCTCCAATTAATTTCAAACGATTTATGTATCCTTGATCTCAATCAAAATTTAATCAATAAAAAGTCCATTTAATTTTTTTCATATGTATATAAGTCAATTTGATTATTATATTTTCAACCTACTATTGAAAGATGAATTATATATAAGTTATGAATCAATAAGTTTATGAATTGGCTATCCATATATGATTTTCAGCATGTTTTAAATAAAAAGCCAGCTAGATTTTCCAAGAAGCTTCAAATAACCAAGAGAAAAATATTTATTTTTAGAAGAAAAATATTTATTTTTAGAAAAATAAATATATGTATTTGCGAATTACCATTTTTGAATTTTTCCATTGTTTACCGAATTACAAGAGCAACAATTATTTTCAGAATATGTGAGCGCAACCAGGTTTTAACCGGAGACCGGAGACCTCTGGTTCTTGTTGATCTGCATTCCCTAGGATGATAAATAAATAAAAACCCAGTCTATTTTGTTTACATGATTACCATGAATTTATATACAGCTAAAATTAATCTCCTCCAATATCTTAACTTTTACTTTTACTTTTCTTTCTTTCTTTCTTTTTTTATAATATTCAACCCTTTGTTACTATATTATCCTCCCAAAATGGTACACTATTTTTCCATCTCATTTATATGCATAAAACATCAATTGTTGCGTTAGAAATGGACACACACCAAATATATGCAAGCTCATTCTATTTGTGTGTTGAATGGTTTTGTTATGAATAAATATGTCACCTAATATATATCACGTAAAGCATGCTCAATCAAATTAAATTAATTAATACAAACGATTTTAGATGATATGAATTAACAAGCAAACGTATAAGAATTTTATTAGCTAATTTTGGTTTTTTGATAACCCTGATTAAAAAAATAAATAAATAAAGAATACGTGACATTAAGGAAAAAAGAAAAGTATGCCCATGGTTTTGAGTTAGTAATTTAAGATCATATGGTCTCACCCCTCATTAAACAACTATTATTTTCAAAATTATATTTATTCAAAATTATTTTCAAAAAAAAAAAAACTATTATAAACTAAGGAGTTGGGGTAAAAGGACATGACTTGAATCTACATTTTCATTGATGTAAATGTGGAAGACTTAGGCGTCCTTCGGTATTGTTCTCAACTTTTGTTTCTAATTTACATACTGTAAAAAGTATATCAACTTTTATTTTCTAATTTACGAACTGCAAAAAATATAAAATATACGTTCGTTAGATGTTTTTATTTTGATAAAAACCAAAACGCTGAGAGAGACGAGAACTATTCTCACTTCTCAGTTTAACGAACAGAAATAGAAAGCGTCTAAATTGTGTTTTCAATGTTTTTCAACCTGTTTCATGCAGTGGCTAAAATTCATCCACAAACTTATCATTTAATAATTTATCTTTTGTTTAATATATCAATTTAATACTGGATTTAGCAATTAATTGGGTTTAGCTACAAATCTACAATATAATTGTATAGTTGCTGGTTGAAGAATAGACATTACTGCATTAAATTTTAATCCAAGGGTCTACAAAAATAAAATAAAAAACTAAAGAAAATATTAAGAGAACTTGACACAAAATCCAAATTCCATCAGAGCCATACCTGGACATGTGCAATAACAATTGTGAATGAGAGAGATGACAATGAAAAATACCAAACCAGTCACATGAATAATTCAAGAAGGTCAATGTCACATAATATTAGCAGAACAAGCCATTACAAGCTCCAAGAGCTGACCAATTAATTCATATTTCATAATATCATATGCATGCATCATGCATGTACTTCAACTATCCAGACACCCCGCCACTAAATTTTCGTGCCCTTTCCATGATAATTCTCCGTCACCATAAATTCAGTGTCTTCTGATCATCAGACCAATTGCTAATCCTTAAATTTTTTCAACAATCATTATTAATTCAACTCAAATTTTAACATGTATATCGTTTAACCTGATTCATGATCCATAAAAAATTATCTTAACGATGTTGTTTAAAATGTAAAATATTCAACTGAAGATAATCATACCCTCGTGAAAGGACATGTACCAACACATGTTAAAGTTTTGAAGAAATAAAAAATGAATCAAAAGTCGTATATATTTATTATTTCAAGACACCGAAAACCATGCATTGATATATTAACGTGAAAGACGAAAATGGAACACCACACATTGGAAAGAAATTAAGCATTTGATTCATGCATGGTCGTCGGTGATCATGACTCATGTGATTATAATTGAGTTTTTTGTTGTCTTATTAAAGCAAATATTGGTGCCAATTCGTTGAACTGACCAGTTACCACCCAACAAAGGAACCTAGCTAGCAAGCAAGCAAAACAAGAAGACACAAGTACGTGGTTAAATAAAATTAACTTGAAAAAGAAAAAAAAAAACACAACTTGTGTCACTGCATATTACATGCCTTACCATGTGGGCTGTTTGATGTTTTCATTCTCTTGTGATTAGTTGAGACAATTTGAAGACTTCGAGTTTCATGCATTCCAATCTAAGACCTTCTACCAACGTCTCAAAAGTCAGCATTCACTGCATTCACATATGTTATATCACTATATTCTCTATTTCATCTTGTGATTGATGTGCTCTTCAAAACTCTATGTTAATTTCTTGCAAAATGGTCAGTTTCAAAACCTCTTCTCATCACTCAAGATAAAGGGGCTGACAGAGACAATGGTCTTCAAACAAAAAAAAAAGATAGAAAAAGTTATATATAATTAATTTTCATTTTTGTACAATTTTACTTTTCTCCTCTAAATGTTTTATTTTACTATATTAGCCCCCAAATAAAATTGTATGGATCCGCCCCTGGCTGGTACCCACAGTCCACATGTACACATTGGAACATGACTGGTTTTACTCAAAAATATCAATCACAATAACGGAAATGATAATCAACAAAATCGAAAGAGTAGGACAACCAGGGCCTGCCCTATGAGGGCAGCAAACCCAGCCATTTGATGGGGGCCCCCAATTAGCCCAATGTACTTCTTTTTCTTTTGGGACCCTTCAATTGGTCCAATATACTTATACTTCTTTTGTAAAATTAGGAATCTCATGACCCAATCTATTTAAATCTAAAAATGGTCCAATCTCAAATCTTTAAGATCTTTTATTTATTTATTTTCTTCTTCATTTCGATGCCCAATTAACTAGTCAATTTAACAAAAATAAACATAAAGGTCCAATTCTAACATAACATCTGTCCAAAAAAAAATACAAGAATTCTAACATAGTAGATTATCATTTTACCAGACATCGTTGCTAAGTTGACAATTGACATTATCTGAGTCAAAAAATGTTAGCTAGTTTTAATGGTAATAGTATAATTAATAAATTTGCACTTCAGAAAGCAAAAAAGAATAGAAATGTAAACGATGTTTTGTTCGTATGTGTTTAGAAACGATAAATCTTTTTTTGTTTTAATTTATGTGAATTACATTGGATTTGGTAAATGAATAATTATTTATTGAATTTTTTTATATTAATGGTAATAATTTTATATAGGGTCCCGATTTTAATTAATATCATAAAATCGTTCGGATCCCAAAATATCTGAAAACGGCTCTGAAGACAACGTCCGAAACTATCGGAAAAAACGGAATTGCAACGGAGAGTAATATAGGAAATTGTAGCAAGAAATGGGGACAAAACCCAGTTGTTGGTGAATGAAGTGAAAATGGTGGTTAACTAGGGTTAACGGTAGGTAGCACATGTTATGTTTGTGAGAAATGAAACTTGACATGCAAATTATTTAGAATGTGCAGTGTGGATACTTGCTGATAGTGCAGACAACTGAAACGGTTAGTGAAAGCAAGTCACAGTCAATGTCTCAAACCCATAGATTGTTTTTTGCCTGATTATGCATGTGATTTTTGTTCCTCTATGGTTTGTAGGGTCATGTCTTATGGCACCATAATTGGGTATCACAACCTATCTTTTCTTCGCAATAAATGTCTGTCTTCCAGTTCCATGTCCCTCCACATTTTTTTATATATTTTTTTTAGAATAATGTCTGGGTACTGACTCTCAATAAATGTTTGTCTTCCGTTCCATGTCCTCCACATTTTTTTATATATATTTTTTTAAATATTGTTTGGATACTGACTGGTCAGTATCCAAAATACTGACCCCACCAATAGAAATGTAACAGATAACCCAGTATTTTAGATACTGACCGGTCAATACTAAATATTGTCCTTTGTTTTTTATAACTCAAAAGTATCACTTTCCTGCTTAGTATACCCAAGTTCAAGATTGGCCGTCTCATCGAATCCTTCTTAGTAAACGAATCCTATATTCTTAGAAATCCATCGAACCTCCTTAGTAAACCTTAGTTCAAAACTAGAACTCTCCCCAAATCGAGGATTCTTAGAAATCCATCGAACCTCCTTAGTAAACCTGAGTTCAAAACTAGAACTCTCCCCAAATCCCCCGTACACGTTTAGTAAACCCACGTTTGAAACTAGAGCCCTCGTCGATCAATACTATCTTTAGAAAAGAGGAAACTATGACATTTGACCATGTAAATACCTATGAGGGGATTCAAACATCACACCTTGTGAGAGCAAACTACATATATGATATCTGATCATTCAGCTAACCTATCGTTGGTGTCTATCAATTATCTTTCGTTTTTTTTCACCATCTCCAACAATGTTTTGTTAAGTTGTTGCCATGTTTTATTTAGCTGAAGTTACTTAAAAGTCAACATCTTTTTAAAAAATAAATAAATAAAACCCTAAGATTTTTTTTTTTTTTTTTTTGTTGAAAGAAATCAATAAAACCCTAAGATGATACTGAATTATTCAACAAATTTATCACACCCACATCAACAAGGTTGTAAGTTCAAATCAAATTCGTTCCTCCAACTCCCATCGTTCAAAAAACAATTTTGGCAAGATTTAGCATCAAATTCAGAGCCCCAAAAGAATAGGTTTGGGTCAAATCCGACAATTTTACATTGTAATCTTTACAATCCTGCATCTGGCAATAGACAGTTCAGGTTGAGTGTTGCTAAATGCAACACACATATTCCAAGTAGATCCACTTCACAACTAAGTACTGTACAACCTCACCAATATACAAAAATGGATATCCATCGAATACAGGCTTGGGTCTATTTATTTATGAAATGCATAAACTGAGATCATCATGGCACTGCCTTTGTAGTTGTGTTTAATCCCCCTTCAACAGACCATATATGTACTTCATCCCCATAAGAAGAGAAAAATCCAATGAAGTATGAGTTTTAGATTTTCATAAGATATCAAAAAATAGGGAGTTATGGACTTCCGTTCTGCCACTGTGTATTAGTTATAACTGATCTTTGTTAAGTTGTATACGACACTACAAACAACATGATATTAATGACTTACACTTCTTTCTTGCTAATCCAGCTCTTGCTCGATAAATTATGGGAAGCATTTCATTCTCTGCAAAATGACAGGACACAAGTTCAACTCAAGAGTACATATTAATAGCATCTGCGGTATATTTCATGTATTAGTAAATCATAACTCCATATAACCTGTCTCTCAATTTCAATGGCAGATGCAGTTAGCCTTCGTTTCAAAACTGACCTCTCATTTTCACAGCTCTCCATCTCTGTATCTGAAAGAAATAAAATACAGCATGAAATTCCATGATTAATTTGCAATTTCTGATTTATCCTTTTTGTTGTGGGAAACTACTGAAAAACTAGAGATAGTTTAATAAGACAGCCTCCATGCTCATACTAACACTGAGGGGCTGCATTGCATAAGAGTACAACTTTAATTAAATAAAGTAAAAAGGAAAAAAAGGTAGAAAATGTAATCGAGTTTTCTTTATTCGCTTATTGTTACAGACTTACTATTGACATGTTCAGGCTATCTCATTCTAGAAAAGAACCCTTCTTTTAATATAGAGAACTTCTAATAAAGTTACAAAATTAGCTAATAGTCGACCATATTGTCTGATATGAGCAACAGCATACTGCAATAGATATTTTTCTCAATCATTATCTGGTTCCTATCCTTGGGTAATATAGAAAATTATGTTAGACTAGAAACTGGATGAAGAAGAAATGCTATGTCAAACAGGCAGATGACCAGGCTGCAAAAACAAATAGATTCCAGCTAATGGTAATCCTGGTTGCAAAGTGATGAATTGGCTGGTTCCAACAACAGAAAATCAACTCTTTTTACAAGCTCTCCTGAGTTTCAGGAAAATTTTGATATGGATACTGAATCAACTTACTAAAAACATTTCTGGTAAGAGGGCTTTCCTTAGGCATTGATTCTAAAATTCTTAAACAAGTATTGTGCGTATGTTTTGGTCATTGCTCAATACCAAATGATCTGATTTTGGATGTATGTCAATCACATCATACAATGCTCAGTGTCATTAACAAGATAATTCCAAAAGAGAAAAATCATCGTACAGTTTCAAACAGAACAAAAAATAAACAACATAGTTGGAACGTAAAATGAAGAGAGTTGTGAAGAAAACGAATAGAACAAACCGAGCATTTGGCATTCGTTACAGTATAATGCTTTGTTATTTCATATCTTTGAAAAACAGAGGATAACAAATCATATTACTAGATATGATACCCAGTGTCATTGAGTTCAATACGAGTAGTATCTACGACATTATGGTTATTGACTTACACCATAGTCAACACAATTAATTACCGGTGAACTTATATACGGTGGAGTATCCATGGGAAATCAGAAGTACAGAAGAGACAGCTGAGATGAAAAACCAGAAGCAAAGAATAAGGGAGAGAGAAGAATAGAGCATTAAAGATCAAGGTTTATGTGTTTCTCAAATCAATTCTATTGTTACAAAAATTAAATCACGGCCTAAGCAAGATACCACAAACTAAAAAATAAGAACAGGACGCTTATTTCTCACCATAATAGTACGAGGACAGGATTGTGATGCGCTCAGTTGGCTGAAAGCAAGAACATACAGAATAATTAGCCCAGTGGTAACGAAGCAGTGACAGCATAGTTGACAATCTCAATTAAATTAATATAATCATCACATAAGTGGACTAACATACCAACAATCTTATGAAAAGAACAGGTGTAGTTTTATAACATGTAACTCTTTCGGTCTTGATAAGTAACCGCTTTGACCTAAACACTTAAACTTGTAGGTTAGGACTCAAACGTTAATATTCATATTCAAGTGTAAGACCCCTCATGTGGAAGACCAACAGGCTTGCCACATGGCCAAGCCCAAACATAGACACGGATTCAAACACAAATATAATTAAATGATGAGACTCAAACCCAGACACTCCGAATAAAATTGGCTTTGATACCATGTTAAGTAACTGTTAGACCTAAAAAGTTTAAGCTTGTAGGTAAATACCCAAGATTATAATATTTAAGCACTCTAACGTTACAAGTCTATTTATTTATTAAACATCAAAGTCAGGGACGATGGACTGATTATTTGCTCTGCTTCTTGTGCAAAGTGTTACAAGAGTAATATACCCTGCTACTAAATTAATCTATTCAAGAACACATGAGTAAGCGATTAAATGCAAAAGGTGGAGAAAATCACATGATGACACTAAAGATTTTTAACTTTCAACCGAATCTGACTTGTATATCCAAATTACATCGCTAGAGAAGGGCAAATGTATCACCTGTGACATGTGTATGAGTGAGTATGACATCACTGTTTTCTTTTATGTCAAATTATTATAACTAAGAAGCAAACTTTAATAACTGTTATATACGATAGATGCAACCAAATGATTTAGACTCCCAAATTATCACTCGTCCATGTGATATATATCCAGTCCAAATGTGCAATCTCAATGCTTCATTCCCCGGTTCTAGAATAAAGAATTGGTTGAAAACATACCATTACAAAGATCCCCTCACGTCGAGTAGGTAGTTGCTCAAGCTTTCTCAAAGTCTCATCGCCTTTAGTAACTTTACCAAATATTGCATACTGAGGTGCATCAATGTCATAGTTTCATCAACAATAATGTCATATGTAATTATAAAATAAAAATAAAAAAAATACTTCAAAATGACTTTTGGCAAGTGTAAGGGGGTGGAGGCATACCTCACGATCAAGATGGGGAGCATCTCCTAGAAGCATTGAAAATGAGGATTGTGCACTGTTTGGATCAGAATATCTGAACAAAAACATAATGGGTTGATATTATTAATAAATAAATTTAACAGCATGGATTTGAATATAATAAGAAATTTGAAAATTAACATAGATGACTAGTCAAAATGACTCCTGAAGGCTGAAATATCTCTTAACGGTCAAACTACTTCTGAAGTTTTGAAACTTACCATGAAGTTTTGCTTCATAATCCAATATAATAATGTCAAACGTGCAAGGAGGTGCTATTCACAGTAACATGAGGCATTCATGGAAGCCTAGGAATGGAGCTGACAATATATATATAACCTAAACCAGCAATCAGCAAAGCAAAAGAACTATGCTAGGGAGGTACTTAGCAAAAATAATGAAACAATATGCACACACATTGATAAATTCAATATGTAGCTGGTTCTGTTTCTACAAACTTATGAATATGTTCCAACTACATTATGTCCCAGTTGACAATATCAATCATCCAAGAAATTAACACTTAAAATTGTTAAACGGTAATAAAAAAAAACGCCACAATGCAAATTAAAATCATGAAATGTGATTTTAAGTAACATATTCACATGGTGGTTTTACAAAGACTTTACCTGCCCATAGAAAGAATACCTCTAACATGTTTGACATCACTAAATTCACCAACAATAGTCTTTTCTGCCTCTCTCCTTTGCTCTTCGTTCATAGGAGCCGAACGTCCGCTCGCAACATCAGCCACTTGTGCAACAAAACCCTTATCAACCTACATCAAATTCATAGCATAATCACAAAAACAACTATAATTTAAACAACAATCAACACAATTTGATGCATTAATGGGGTCTTAAACAAGTATACCCGGAAAAAGTGATTGGTGTTATAGCCACCTAGACGGACAAGCTTGAAAATGTGGTCAACAGTTTTGGGTGCCACACTTGGGTAGAACCCAAATTCAATGTCTCCATATTTTGTCTGCAATTGCATAAACAAAATTAAAACATATTTTTACACAATTGAACAACAACAACAGTATAAACCACCCAAATATTCACATAGTAATAAATAAATTAGCGTGATCAAGAAAACAAAACCAAACAAAACAAAAACAAATGAAAAAACCTGAAAAACAACACGAGCTGAACTGAGCTCCGGTTCCTGAGAAGAGACTACAACGAAAAGAGAAGCTACTGCCCAACAAACCCAACACAGCTTCCACATTCTTTTTCGCTGAATTTTAGTTCCTGATCTGAAGCTGCTCTGTCTCTGTATTTTGTCAACTGCTACGAGTACACTGTTAAGATTTATTAAAAATGAATAATGGGCCGGGTTTGAAACCTTGACCGGCCCATATGGAAGTTTGTAATGGCCCAAGCCTCTGCCATGGGCTGCAACACCAGTCTATGAACTCTGCTTCACACTAAACGTAATTTGATCAATTCTTTATTTACAAGTAGTAAAGTTTATTTTTTTTTGGACACTATCTATCCACCTATCTAGACCATGTATTTTTTTTGAAGTTTTTTAACCGCTGACTTGAGAGTTATTTATCCAAACCCAAAGTCTGTCCATCTATCATCTGAGCTACACCTCTTAGGGGGGGGGGGGGGGGGGGGGGGGGGCGCACAAGTAGTACGGTATTTGTTCTAGTGCTCATTTGGTTCGAGTTTTCTACTGCCTCAAAATGTCCACAAACGTCTATTTGAATTTTTTAGAGTTGTTTGATTTGGCTTTTGAGATTGTCTATTTTAAATTGAGTAAATATAGTAAAGCTTAAACCTCTACTAAGCAAAAGATCATGGAGAGGTGCTTCTTCAAATAGACCTTTTTTTTTTAAGTCTACCAATCAAACAACTATATATATTTTTTTTAAAACTCTATTTCTAATAGATCTACTACAAGTAGATCTTTTACCAATATAGGTTTTTCAAAAGCCCAACCAAATAAGCTCCTAGTCAAATCTGGAATTTGCTTATTGTGGAACCAAAAAATATTTCTTCAAATGAGAAGCCCATTCAATGTCCAGCATGGCCCAGAATCAATAACCAAGAAACTTAATGCGATGGATCATGGAAGAATAATAATGCATTAATTAATTTATTTTTCAAAATCTAGCATCAATCCAGTTAGTAGTTTGCCAGATTTGGCTAGATCAATTGCTACATGAACAGTTTGGAATATAGTTCCAACTATAAGGGAGTTCCTCCTATACTTTGGGGTTTAATGGATGAAGGTGAGACTTGAACATTTGTCGTATAAGTAAATGAGGAAGCACCTACGTAACCACTTTGTTAACAATGGAAGTGCAATGGTAATTGATATATAGCAGGATTACGAAATTCAATCTGAAAAATAGATTTTTGATTGATTTCACTTAGAATTTCTAAGGGATCATAAATTTTAGTTTTTGCATATGTTTTATTGTTTTGAATTGAGAATCACAATGTGGAATAGAATTATTATTTTTTCCCCAAACATAACAATATATTGGGTCTGAATAAGGACCCAAAAAAAGTATTTAAGAGAAAAAACCATCTTTTGTTTAACATGGATCAGCTGTAATCAAGTTTTTTTTTTTTTTTAAACTCGGACCAGCAATCTGTCGAAACCGATTCGTAATGCAACTCCCACTGCATGTAGGGAATCTCCCTGCACTTGATCCATCGGTTCATAAATATTTGTAAATTGTAAGTTGTAATCGGCATATGGTATTAAATGTGAAATGCACGATTCAAAGTTGTAGTCTCCTGAACAGGATTTGATTCTTGTACATGGATCATATTTTTTTTTCCATGATTATTACTGTGTATACAGACATCTCACAACTTATAGTCTTGTTTAGTGAATACTAGGCTACCAGAGTGGACTAGCAAACAGTTTTTTATCAGCATTTGATTTTCCAGGATTAATAGTCCAAATCTTCACCTGTAACTCTATAATCTACACAGGATTCTTCGACTTCTGTATACCGCAAGTTACTAAAAGAAAATTCTCAATTTTGTTCTATCTTTTCAGCCATTTTTTCCTTTTGTTAGGGAGGAATCCTCAACACGCTGCCATTTTCTTAGTTAGATTAAATTCTGGTTATGTATCATTACTCGTGAATCATGAACCCGCATGTTTTTTTAAGTGTGAATTGAAGAAGTATTATTACGGAATCAATTTTGTCAAAAACAGGCAAATGGGATATTGTTGGAACTCTTTCAAGGATAAGAGAACACAAGGCCGGCAGTTTTATCTGCCTAACCCCATTAACTAAATACGAGATTAGTGGTGAGTATATAACTCATTGGACATCCTCTCCTTACAAACATAGTTCTACCTAATGGTTTCGTATTAGTAGAAAAGGCTAATCTGAAGTCTTTATAAGATGGAATTTCGTTGAACTCCAACATGAATCGTGACTAACCATATATTTCGATTGCTACAATACATCGTTTACCTAATTTCAATGAAATTGATTGACTCTGCTACTACCAATCCTACATCAATTGAAACTATAAGTATTAAGAAAGTACTAATAGTATCTCATATGCCTAATTTTCAAGTGAAGTACTTATGTCAATTAAATTTGCACTTACTATGATGTTACCAAACTCAACCCCCATGAAGGGGACCAGCTACGGTAGGTATACATGAAAAAGTGTTGGTATGATACCAAGCACTTTTTTAAAATAACTATAGTTCACTTCAACTATGTGAAAGTGGTTTTTAAATATTAAAGTTTTTTCGTAAATTAACTCAAAACTAATATTGAGTTGTTCTCAAAAATCGTTACTATAAATGTCAATTTGTCATAGTTATGGGTCAGATCAAATCATATCATCAAACATCAATAGCACAGTGAAATCCAGCACAATCAATGAATACACATCACCTCTCAAAAGAAGAATATTATTTTACAAGACATTTAATCAAACAGTTTTGTTGAAAGCAATGTTTCGTGCTTGTGGGATTTATTCCATTACAATTTTTTGAGTGTCAAGAAGAAATTCAGTGTTTGCACTCCACAGAGAACCTGATTCTGGTGGTGGCTATGGCATCTGTGACCTGTTCAAATTTTATTTTATTTTATTTTTCCTGGTTTAATTGTCACACCCTTAAATCTTTATCCAAATCAAATACTTTGTTTGTATTATTAAAGATCAAGATTGGACTTGGACATTGCTAACAGTTCTCATTCCAGCAAATATCCAGAAACTTGGGTTAGCTTCAGCTTTATTTTTTCTGTGGAACGGTTTTTTATTGGTGGGATGTCAACATCTCTAACTCTCATGTCATTGTATTCACATTATTCACTAAACTGTTCATGGGTCATAATAAACTGCAAAATTATCAAAAACAAAAACAAAAGCATTTTTTTTTATATTTTTAAATAATTTTCTGTTAATTAAAAAAATTATTCATGAGTGTTTCTAGAAGAGAGAAAATGGGGAAAACATAGAATTCCCAAAAGAAGAAAAAAATATATAGATGTAAAAATTTTCAACTCGACAGACAAACAAATTTCAATAAAGTTGCACGTTTATGTACATATTTGAAACCCAACACACCATTATCTATCTAATCAACCGACTTTAAAAAGATTAATAAGCACCACGCTAATCAACTTTTTGGTCATCCTCTTTTTCCTTGTTACAAGTCTTGTCGATTTTTATTTTTTTTGGGGTTTATAAAATCAAATCATAATACATGTGATACTGATTATGCCACATAGCTTTACTTGGTAACTATGTCACTTTTTAAAAAATTACTCATAATAATTATGTCCGACGTACTGTCTTTTTATACTATATCAATTGAATATAAAATGTTTGAGTTTATACGTTTTTTTATATTATAAGATTATTTGTTCAAATTTTTTGACCTAATTCCATCATCTGCGTATAGAATTAAACGTTTTCTATATATAAGTTTTGAAATTTTTATAAATTTATCCGGCATGCATCATGTAAAAAAGATCAAAGTTTAAAGGAATAAATGTCATCAAGACATCAAGTTGGTGTATAAAATAGATGACATTAGATAAATTTTTATAATATTTTTTGATACACCATTTATAGGTATAACGACTAAAATTTGAGATATTATTAGAATGAATGAATTCTTTACCATCAAAACGCATTGGGGTTATAAAATGTTTTATTAACTTATAACATTTTGGTAAGAAATAATTAATCATATTATTACATGTATTTTTAATCAAAATGTAGATATAGGTACATGCTAGCTAGCCCCACTATTTATGCATTTAAATAGTGGCGGGCAGACAATTATTGTCAAAAATAAAATCTCTATCAAAATAGTCGGTAAAAAAAACATATAAATCCTTGCATCTTAGAAAATCTTATGAAGTACAACCTATAAACAATTAAACACCATAATTAGACTAAGATAAGCATGTCATGATAAAAAGAAATCACGTGAGAAGCCTAAAATTGATGGAATTTTTATTTTATTTTATTTTATATATATATATATATATATATATATATATATATCTTTGGCATAGTAAAAGCATTATGAGATTATCAAGCAGCCATGTTAATACTATTTATTAAAATATAAATATTACTATATCAGCATGAGCAAAACAAAAGCATGTTTTATTTTAAATAACAATAATTATTATTATTATTATTATTATAAAAGCATGTTTAACTCAAAATGAAAAAGCTAAGGCGTGGAGTCATTTAGTTTCACAAAAAATAAAATTACTAACATTAAATATATAAAAACCTTATAATTAAAAAAAACTTTTTTTATTTAATATAATTAATTCGGAGTTTGGTTTCAATTTTTAAAAGATTTCAATTTGTTTTCCTCGCTGTTGATTATTTTTTGACAATATAAATAAATATATATATATATATAACCACATATCTAAATCATATATTTTTTTGAAATATTTTTGTTAATGGATAAGATTCGAACCGTTGATTTTGAGAGTCATTTACTCAAGCTTCAAACTCGTCAATCTATCAGCTGGGCTACGTCCATAGAAGCTTCCTCGTCATTGATCGGAGAAACTTTACTACGTGTTAAGTTCGATCATAATTTATTTTTATTTTATTTTCTTAACTTTTGATCTCCACTAAATATGTTCTTTCTTCCATCTTTTTGTAATTATGCTTCCGTGATGCAAGTATGCAACAAATGACAAATCCTCTAAAGAGTTGTGGGCCCCACCTAAAAATAACATGCCCAACTAATCTTCTTGTTCTACGTCCAGGATCGCTCCACGTGTTTGCAAACATGTATATTAACGAATTTCGGTTGAAAATTCGTTAGAAAGAACATGAGAACATGCAATATTCTGAAACCACTAGCAATTCAATCAATGTATTATATAACTATAATAAGTTATAATATGAACCAATTCTAATGCGGTGTCACACACCTAAAAAGATTCTCCATTTATTTATTTATATGAGCATCACATGATTACGAGAGCCTATAATTTTGGAACCTCCATTTTTGTAGCTAGGTCTTTGTTTTTTTTTTTTTAATATGATTTTAAAATTTGAGAGATCTATTTTATAGATTTTGTTCGGTTAAATTGAGTACATCTTTTTTTTTTATAATGCAATAATATTTGTTCATTATAAAATATCTCGGCTACATGGATTTACATGTTATTTGTTCAATATTTCGGACGTGCACAATTTGAACTTCTTTTCGATAACTTGTGTTTTGTACTTTTTTTTAAGAAGCTAGTTTCAAAAATCATATGAAAGCAGTATTTTACTCTTAACGATTATTTTTATCAAACACGATTCCACATTTTTTGTTTCCCAAGTATGTTAACTACACCGTGAGATATCTCACGTTCGAGTCCCCCTCTAAAAAAAATATGAACTAATGTAATATTTGGAAAAAAAAAATTGTTACCTAATATGTATATTTTTTTGAAGAGGTGTTACCTCATATGCTCATACATAGAAAATATAAAATCTAGTTTTCTACTTTAATATATATATATATATATTAATAATTTGTCAATGATAACTTCATTAATCATAAGATATCATTTTACAAGTTTACAGCAACTCTTGTAATCTTATTAAAAATAAATAAAGGGGGGATAATTCCCCTGGTTGCCATCAATTTAGTGATACACTATCAAAATGTTCTTTAGATTTCATTTTCAAATAGTCATTTTTGGCGAAAAGTATAACATTAATGGTCATTTCATTTAATTTCATCAAATGAGTGACATTTTGGTAAATAAAGGGATGACATTAATTTATTTTAAATGTTTTTTGAAACGAATAATTATATTTATGAGTCGTTTGTTTTTCACTTAAAACTTAATGGGTCTGAATGGAACTCATCAAATTGATTTGTTTGTTTTTTAAAGTAGTAAAATAACTAAATATCAAAAAACAGCTTAAAATAAAAAGAAAGAAATTCTGACTTTTAACTTAATTTCAAATCACTGGATTACGATTAAAATATTCTTTTCAAAGTCTATCCTAAAAAAAAGATATATTTCCAAATTTATCTTAATTTGATATGGTGTAAAAAAATTTTCTTTTAACATATTTCTTATTTTAAATAGGTTTAAGAAGAAAAAAAACTTTATTACTTCTCATAATGAAATTTGTGAGGGATTGAACAATTGAATTTCTCTCTGGCCAAATCCCGGTAAAAACTCTTAATTTAATTTTTTTTATCTAACCATTCGTTTAATGCTCAATAAATTTGTCTATCATATTGAGTAGATTTCGTAGCTTGAAGATATTATAGAATTATTGTCTATAAAAAATTCAAAAACCTTTTTTTTTTATTTGGTTTACGGTGCATATGATCCAGGAAACCAAAAAAACAAAAATGGTTTCATGAATTATATTCACTGGAAAGGTGGACAATATACAAAATTGAACTTGAACTTTTTTTTGACAATAAATTTAACTTAAACTTTGTTTGCAGAACATGCAAAACTATATTCTTTGATTAAATTTTTATTTTGTTAAATTGAACTTTGTTTGCAAAAAGAAAACATATAAAATGTTATTCAGAATGGTGCATGTTAAATTACTTATTTTAATTAGTATGAGTATAAATGTAAAATAACTTATTTTTAGACAATGTTTAAAAAAAAAAAACAACAAACAAACATGTTAACAGTACATTCAAATGTGAGAAAAAAAAATAAACATGTCATTCAGGTTCAGATTTCGGTCTCTATTCAGTCTTTATAAAAATTCAGGACTATTCAATCTTCAGACAAAAAAACAAACGACCCATTGGTACGTGTATATATGTATAGCATATCTCATATATATACGAAACTTTTCACCTCAGTACGCACTGATAAAAATTTATTATTGTGTTGCATATGGACTATTAGATTCAATTGATTTGATCCAGTCTGTATGCACTTATCAGTGCTTATCCATAATTTATGGCCCACATGAAATGCACTGATGTATTTTATACCGGTGCGTACTTAGGAGAAAATGACTATATATATATATATATTATATCTCATACATATATATATATATATATATCTTTCTTGAGAAGATTAAAGCTACAAAATATTAAAAATAAAGAAGAGACACATGTATTGATCCAAACCATTAATATATTATTGATCTTAAGGCTACAAAATTGTGTCAAAATTTATGTGTGTATGTGATTTGTTCTTAAACATCATCGATAAGCTATATATATACAATCATTTTCTCCTTAGTACACACCGATATAAATGTCATCATTGCATTACATGTGGGTCATAAATTATGGATAAGCAATGACAAGTGCATACAGACTGGGTCAAAGCAATTAAATCTAATGATCCACATACAACGTACTGATAAATATTTATCGGTGTGTACTTAGGTGAAAATTTCATATATATATATATATATATATATATATATATATATATATATATATATATATGGGCATGATCTATGGCCCTACTTTTTTACACATTTTGTGACACACTTTTATAGCAATTGAATATTTATTATTTGGATGGACAAGATTGAATGTTTGTTAATTCCTTTTCTCTTTCCTTATTCAATATTTTTAATTTCTCTCCCATATTTAGTATTTTCTCTCTCCTACATTTTATTATTTTATTCAAATCCTTTTTTTTCTTCTTTTCTTTTCACGTTATTTTTCCTCTTTTGTTTTCTTTTGTTTTCCTTGGTCACTAATTTTCAAGTTTTTTTTCTATCATTTAACTTTTCGTATATATGTATATTCTTTTTTTTTCCTTTTTCCTCTTTCTCATTTCTTATTTCATTAGCTCCATCAACAATATGATTTTACAAAGTTGAACAGTAGCATTATTTTAACTTATATCGGTCATGTGAATGTATTTGCAAATATTGAACAGTAGCATCATATATTCATACATTTTATTTTATTTTTCATTTTGGAATAAGTTTACAATCAATTAGATGCAACAATGTTGGCATGAATTTGTAAAGGGACAACTTAATAGCTCTATGATTTAGGATACAAATCAATTTAAACAAGTGTAGATAAGTAATTCTATGTAAAATTACAAACAAAAAAATTGGTAAAATGAAAACTAGAAACAGATAAAAATAGAAGAACTAATTAACAAAAATTTAGCATACTGTAAACTACAATAAATCTTTTCAATTCAATTTTTTTTTTTGTCATTATGATAAGGATGTAAAATTAATTTCGTGCTAATCTAAGGAAATAGGAAGAGAGAAGAAATAAAGAATTTTTTTAAGAGTATTTAAAGGAGCCAAGTGGATAATGAAGTTCATGTTTATTAAAGTTGAGGAGAGAGGAGACAGGAAAGAGAATTGTTGAGGAGAGAGGAGAGAGCAGAGAGGAGAGATGAAATAGGAAGAGAGAGAAAAATGATTAATGTATTGATCTTGTCCATCCAAATAACTAGGATCTAATGGATACAAAAGTGTGTCAAAAAATATGTAAAAAATTAGTGTCATAGATCCTACCCATATATATATATATATATATATATATATATATATGTATGCATATTGTAATATAACGAGAGATTTCTACAAAAATCGAAAAGCTCGTGGAGCAATTTACATTATAGATGATATATGGACTATAGTTATATACTAACATCTTCTTATAAGTTATATATATATATATATATATATATATATATGCGTGTGTGTGTAATCCCTTATTATAATTTCGGTTAGGACCATGATGAAAGCATATTGATTTTAATGAATTTTGTGTGAATGATGAGTTCAATGAAATCTACATATGAACAAAATTTGAGAATTTTCCGAGAACTAGAACTATTTATTCAAATTTTGTTAAATATGAAGGCATCGGAAAATAGACGAAATACAAGAAAATTCAAGAAAATAGTTATAGTATTCTCAAATTCTCAAATTCTCAAATTTTGTTCTTAGGTAGATTTCAATGAATTCATCATCTACAAAAAAATTCATATCAAAATTCATTAAAATCGATGAATTTTCATCGAGGTCTTTACCGAAATTAAAATATTGTGAAAATAAGGGATCTCTGGTGAGTGTGTGTATATATATATATATATATATATATATATATATATATATATATTAGATATGTTATACGTATACACACTAAATATAATTATTCGTTTAAAAAAACAAAAGAAAAAAATTGATTTTCGAAAAACATCAAAAATAAATTAATGTCATCCCCTTATTTACCAAAATGTCACTCGTTTGTAGGGATGAGCGTGAGGGCCCATTGGGGTGGGGGAGGGTCCCCCCACCCCATCCCCATTTCTGAAACCTCCCCCCATCCCCGCCCTAAACCCCATTTGGGGGAAGTGGGGATGGGGATGTTTGGGGGGGAGCTTCCCCTGCCCTCACCCCTGTCCCCCATTTCCCTCATTTCCTCCATTTCTAATCCTAATATTTTTCATTCCGAAATCAGAAATTTATAATTCTGGATTCGAAATTCAATCATTTCAATCACCATGTTTCGATATCCAATCCATATAATTGTCCAAAATTAATAGAAATAACTATAGTAATTTAGTATTACACATAAAAGTCTAGACAAATTCATAAAAAAAAACTAAGTACATTCAACTGTCAGGTAGTCAATTAATGGTGGAACCATGAATAATAAAGTTAAAGTTATTTTAAAAAATAATAATATTAAAAATATAAATATATATATATACATATGGGGAAATGGGGAATGGGGGCCCACCCCCATTTAAAGAAATTGGGAAATGTGAAAATGATTGTGGGGGTAGGTCCCCCCATCCTCATCCCCATTTAGGTTTTAGGGGCAAAATTTGCTCTCATCCCCACCCCCAAACCCCATTTGGAGGCAAAATTTGCCTCCAAATGGGGGTGGGGGTAAATGGGGATGGGGCCCCGTGGGGGAAATGCCCATCCCTACTCGTTTGATGGAATTGAATGGAATGATTATTAATGTGACATTTTTTGTTAAAAATGGTCATTTTAAAACTAAATCTCAATCTAATGGTTATTTTGATAGTGTGTCACTAAATTGATGGCCACAAGAAAATTATCTCAAAAAGAAAATTAAAAATCATGATTTATGAGAACATTTCAATTACTATGAATATTGAACATTTTTATTTTTATTTTTACAAAAAGGAAAAGAAAAGAAAGTAAAGTAAAGATAAAGTGGGTTGCAAAATGAATGGAAGATATGGTTATTTATTGCTTCTAAGTTTGTGTTTTGTTGTTTTTGGGATTGATAGGTCATCCTAACATGACACATCATCTATTTCTCAAGTCTTATCATTAACAGCAGGAAAAAGCATATCTCTTCTTCAGCTCTTTTTACAAGTGATGGACTTATGGGCCAATCAAACAACACCAATTGCAAATAACATGGCATGCCAAGTGCCAACAACAACTAATAATCCCAATAAGATTCAATGTCATAGTATATGCTTTTCCAAATCACACTTCAAATTCTTAGTCGTTTTCGACAGCTCCTATAAATACATTCATTTTCGTATTTTGAACCAGACGTTGACCTAGTGGTATGCCGTAGTATGGAAATTAAATATTTTAAAAAAAATGTCGGTAACTTGGGTTAGGCGAAATTCACGGATTTGTTGTTCACTCTCTTTATTATTATGATGTGATTAGGACATTAATCTTCATATACATAAACATCATCAACATCATCATCATCAACTAGAAGAAGACATCTGCCTAACCAGATTGTTTTTATATATTGATAGATAATATTATTATTCCCTTGTGGAAAAATTGAAGGGAGATACAGGGAGTCCACAGAGAATACGTCTCTTCTGCTGACTATTTCCACTTGGCTTTTTTATTCATTTATGTCTTTCTTTGATTAGTATTGACTTTAATTGCTCTCAATCGTAGACCCCCTTCAAACTTGATTTTATCTTTTAAACACTTTTATCTACATATTCATTTTAAGCTCTTTTATATTTTTGTAGATACATGCATGCTTGTAGTTTATATGTATACGTATTCTTGCAAAGGTAGCTAAGTTAGCTAGCTGCATAAATTTGTAATCAATTTTTTATAAATAATAACGATGTGTATATGATTTACATAAAATTCACGTATTATACGGGTTGTCATGTTGCAAATAGAATAATAACTACAAAAGAAAAAAAAACTAAAGAGTAAGGAAAATGTTATTAAAACGAAGAAAAAAAAATGTCAACCTTATAAAGTACAAGGTTGTCATTGATTGACCTTCCTTAATTTGGAAATTAAATATAAAAATGTTATGTTGGTTTTGAAATTCGTTTAGTCTTTATTTTATTGTTAAGTTTTTGACAAAATTTCACAAACTTTTTTTAATTCACTTTGAAAAATAAAAATGGGGTCGATGAATGGAGTTAATTTTAGTACTCTCTCTACTTCTATATAATTTTAACCAAAAACAAATGATACATATTAATGGTAAATGATGGATGTGTAACTAACTTTAATTGTTCTTAACAAAAAAAAAATTAATTTTAAACATCAAGGGTTCAATTTGTAGAAACTCATATGGACGGATGGTCGTTTAAACAAAACTAAAGCCTTAACATTCTACGAATCTAGGGTTTATCTAAGGAACACATATATGATTATATGGTGTGTAACATTGAATTTGAATTTGAATTAATTAATTTTAATTGATGTGGATGCATTGGTTTAAAACCCACTTTATGGTAATGGAATGGGCCCTTTGCCAGATAAACCCCCAGACTAATATGCAATGTGGTGTCATGTAAACAACCATACATATCACATGGGTAGCCCCCCCTTACACCACAATACAAGAAATTCCACCAACACCAACAAAAAAAAAAAATTAAATTAAATTAAAAAATTAAAAATTAAAAAATGATAAGCTAAAAAGATTAAGCAAGATACGAAAGTCAAAATTATATTGTTGAATTGTTTACACTAATTCTCTCTTCCTCAATTTTTTTTTTCTTTCAATAATTGCTTTCAATGGTGCTTCCTTTGCGTTTCTTCCTTACTCATCTCCAATGCCCTCGCACTTAGGGGGGAAAAAGGAAATCATATGCCATTATTATTAAAAATTATGTTCAAAGTTTTAGGATACGTTCAAAACATATTCTTTTCAATTTTTCTTTTACGAAAATATGACTAAAAAAGATCTCAAATGGCAAGTACTTACTCAACTCTGGTAGTGGGTTTAAATATTACGATATACATATTAAAAGTATGTATAGATATTATTCTACCCCGTACTGTAGAGTAGTTTGGTATTTTAAGACATTTTAAAATACAATATAATTTAAATTAAATTGAAAACTCATTCAAACCGATAAAAAAAAAAAGTCTTCTTGAGTGCACTGGTCACGCCGTGTTAAGTCTACTCAATTGGTATGTGTCTCATATGATAATAGTATAGTATATGTATACCACGTGACATATGTACATGAGTTGGGTGTATACGTTGAACCAAACGTAACGGAGCCTACTAAAGTCTCTCTCTATCTCTTTTCAAATAAAACCATGAACCATAATCAGCTTCAGACAAATCACAACCACTAATTAGTTATAAATATAGATCGATGATGCTTTTTACTAGATTGCGTGCTACGCAGTGCACGTCTCCTTTCTTCTTTTCTGTTTTTTTTTTTGGCTCTTTGTTGGCTTAACGTTTTTATACAAATAGAAGTCAATGTGACTTTGTAAGAGAGAGTGCGTGTGTTTTCGGTTAATTTTCTATAATCACGGATGTTTCTTCATCTAAGTTTGGTTTTTTTTTTTCAAAAGAAAAATGATTCGACCACACAACGCGGTTTATATATTATTGGACCAATATCATCTCGTTCTTAATCTTAGGTTTTTAATGTATGTGTTGACATCGAAAGGATTAGGAATTTGTTGGAGTCTATTTTTACTCATCCCCTTCAAAGGAGATAAGCATTACTCTCTTCTAAAAACATGACAGGTGTTCATGAAATGGTAAATTTATCTGAACCCTATTATTTTTTTAGACAAATTTACCTCTTCATTAACACATATCATATTTTAAGGAGGTCATGTTCACCCATTCAAAGGGGTAAGAAAAAGTGAACTCAATTTTTTAGGATTCGACGATATCAAATTTATTAACAACTCTAACAAAATCAAAAAGAGAATGTTATTTTTAAGGGGGGTCATGTTCACCCCTTCAAAGGAGTAAGAAAAAGTGAACTCAATTTGTTGGGATCCGACGACATTAAATTTATTAACAACTCTACCAAAATCAAAGAGAAAACGTTAATGTGTATAATAAGACTCAACCCTAAATAATAACACGGCATCAGTGACGTTCTTGTGTTTTGGCGAGTGGCAATTAGCAAAATTAATTAATGCCTTTCTCACCGTCCAATAATGCTTCACATGATAACACGTCTTTACACAAGTGATCAACACGTGTTAGGGAGTGATTGGAGGATAGGTGCCTCGATTCATGAGAGAGGAGGAGAAGGTTGGATTATTATAAGTAGTTAGTGCACGCCAGAATCTTTTTTATTTGTGGATTTTGTAGATGGATAGTGGAGTTGCTTGGTTTTGAAGTTTGTTGTATTATTGTTCTCTTTTTTAAAAAATAAAAATAAAAACAATTAAAAAAAAAAGAAAAAGATAAGGGTTCATTATGATTTTTTTTATTCAAAGTCTTTAAAGATGATGCATGCACGTGGCCATGTTTAGTGTTTTCTCTTATTTTAGATTACCTTTAAACCAATTTGCGTATCTTCTTTGCATTTTTGTCCTTCCTTTTAAACCTAATCACATCTTCTTATATTAACTCGTCTATTTTTAATTCTATATCAAGTATTTCGAAAAATAGCCGCAGTTAGATAACTACATTCGAAATAGGAGAGAGCTCTCTCTTAATACTATTTTTTTTAATAAATAAAACAAGACTCAAACTTCTGTCACCAAGACGGAGGTGTAATTGACGATATGAATTAATATAAATTAAGAATCAAAACAATAACAAAAATTATAAATTTCATTAACTTGTGAGATATAGTACATTCTAACTAATTAACAATTTCTAATACCAAATGATTTTATTTATTTATTTGTTGAAAGATAAGTTGTTTGATAAAATTATTATATTTGGTACTTTCTAAATAAACAATAAAAATTAGTACTTTCAAGTTCTTTTATTTGTACTTGTTTAAAAAAATTAATGGAAATAACTATGCCAACAAACTAATTTCATCCACACCTATAAATTCCTTACCAGATTTACAATTGATAAATAATGATTGTGCAGGCAAATAAATATCCAACAATCAAACAAGGACACAAATATAAATAATACAAAACAAAGGGTGTCCCTACAAAAGTCAGTCACCGTAAGCTAGAAAATGAAGTAAGAATAGACTCCCTTTACAATTTAGTGAATTTACAAAGATAGTTACACTCAACACTTCGAAAATCCCAAAACCTTACAAGAATATTATCAATAATAGAAAAATATCAACCCACTAGGCTTACATACCTTTAAAGAAACTAATACCATAAATATATTTTTATTATTTACACAATATATATCCAATAAAAACATTTCCATTTTACCAAGAATCCAAATTTCAAATTTCAAGTACCGTTGGATATTCGTGATAAATATAATAAATTCAATTGTACTTATTTTTAGTTGCAAACAAGATAATATTAAATTAATACATCTCATTCATCAAATGCATCAAACGATTCGGATTTCAAGATAAGAATTTTTTTTGGATAACTACATTTATAAATTATAATTTACGATACACGTATTAAAATATATACTTACAGGTACACAAGAGTTTTTATACCATATATATATATATATATATTTTGATATGATATCAATAGGCCTCAACAAACTTTTAATCTGATCGTTGAATATTAGAATTCAAAATTTATTGTAATAGTTAAAAAGAAAAACTATCCCTACCTTAGAATTTGTAAATAAGTACCAATCAAGTATGTATCGAGAGTTTTTTGTACCACACGTACTATATACCGATATACTGATATGATATCAACAAGTCTCAATAAAACTTTTGATTCGGCCGTTTGATGTCGGCACTCAGAATTTATCGTATTAATTTAAAAAAAAACTATTCCCACACTAGAATGTTAGAACTCGCAATTTATCATAATAATAAAAAAAAACCTATTCCTACCTAGAATTTGTAAACAAATACAAAAAATGTGCTAAGAGTTTTCTGTACCGTACATAATTAGCACTAAGAATTTATCGTAATAGTTAAAAAAAAAAAAAACATATCCCCGCACTAGAATTTGTAAACAAATACCATCCAAGTGTATAAATACACAAATATATAATTAACATCAATGCATTATGAAATTAATGACAAACAAGAAAAGAATATTATAATTAGATAAGCATATGAATCATCATCATCATTATCATCGTTGTATTAAATTAATGTAAAAAAAAAAAAGGGAAGCAAAAGCCGGCACAGACGGACATTCTCCCATGTGTACCGTTTAAATTTCTGGCTCAAGCCGATAGTGTAGAGGCGGCCGTATAATTAATTCAAAATTATTACGGAAAAAGAAAAGTTTACGGGCTTTTATTATTATAAAAAATAATAAAATAATAAAAACATTTTTGGCAGTCTCTCCACTAAGAGCTGCCCACGTGCTCCGACACGTGGCTCGCATTCCTAGACCGATGTCTTTGCATCACCGTGTTGTTTACACGTGTGTGTGCGTGTTTTTCAGATTGAACATCGAAGTTTTCTCTCTGTCACGTGCGCCGCACGAGCTACTCATTAGTTCCCTTTTGGTCCTCCCACGGTCCTCGACGACGCCGTCAAATCATCAACCACAAAAATAAAAAAAACGATTATGTTAGGTAATCAAACCTTTGAGGCTTCAGCGAAATTTCGACAATACCCCCATTCATGTATCTGCCAAAATCGAATGATGAAAATGTAAACAGTGGCTATATTTGTCTTTTTATTATTTTATGGTCACAATTTGACGTTTCTTGAAAACATCAAAATTCCCACCAACTATTTAATATAATATCGATTAAAGTAAATGAAATATTACATTGTTATTAAAAAATAGATCTATATCTAAAAAGGGTGTTAAATTAACAAACAAAACATATATAAATGTTAGAAATGGAATTAGATGGTCAAAATCTCATGATAGAGCGGCTGAAATTTGGACCGTGTGATGTGAATACCGAGAGCCGTATAGAAAGACAAGTCGGTGGGACCACTACCAGCTTGACGGTTTGGAACCGCATCCACTAAACAGCTGACTCACAACCTATTACAATTTACAACTAGATTTGGGATTATTTTTATTTATTTATTTGTGAAATAATAAATAGAATTGAATTATCCTTTGTTGTTTGGTAATTGAATGAAGATAGTGGTCACTTTCTTTATCATCATCGCCTTCTTTTGACATATATTAATGAAAGTCTCACACTAAAATCTTGTTACAGATAAATTAAACTAATATTAAATAAAACGTGATTTACTTTGACCTGGCCGCTTCCCCCACAGCTGGCCCGTCCCATTCATTAAAAAACGCGGCGCTCGCCATTACCCAATTTACCCTTTTGCCCCTACAAAACGGAACGGGAGTCAATTATCAATTATTTTATTTTATCACATATATTATGATTGACTGATGCCGAGATGTGATGTGATGTGATGTCTAAAATCTGATAATTTTGTTTAATATATCTTTTTGGATAATATATTACAATACAAAAATATTAAAATTCATTATAATTGTAAATTTATATATATATATATATTTTTTTTTAATATAGTAGTTGTAATTTTTAATTAGAGAAAAAAAGAAAAGAAAAAAGGAGGGTGTGATGATTAAATTGACGGTGATAGGGATGAAAGTGAGGAGGGACCCTATGTCAAGGCTATATATTATAGTATGCATAATTGAAAGTTTGAATGATTAGTTAGAATCTAGGCACAGTTAAAGGTTATCAATATGTGCTGTTAATTGAGAATTTTATATCTCTTTCTCTCATGCATGACTCTTTCTTTCTCTATCACAGTTGTGTTGTGCACTTGTGCCTTTGCTTTTGTGTGGCCGGTTGTTTTTAGGTTGCGATTAGTGAGTTGTTAAATACTAGAGTATACCGTATCCGTAATTGTAATTAACAAAAAATGGACAAGTGATTTTACTCATTTAAGTAGTGTTTATAATTTGAATTTAGCTACTGTATATAGAGATTCGTTAATTATGAAAGTGGTCAACTTTTTTTTTATGTAATCTTTTGATTTTAAGGGATACAATTAAAAATATATATATATTTTAATTAAATTCATGAATGATATATATATATATTATTTTTTTTATTGCACGACCCTCGTAATTTCCGACTACCATATAACCTCAATAAATTAATAACCTCAATTAAATAATATTTTTTTTGTTGATATCGACTTAGGACTAATGTGGTAAATTAATAATTCACTAAATTTATAAAATGATACATTAAAAAAAAAACACATAGGTCACACTTGATATATAAATTAATAATCCCCTTATATATCAAAATTGTATATATACATGGCTCAATTATGAAGCCTTTGTAAAATATAATTCTAATGTTACTTGTTTCCTCTTAAAATTGATACATCATTGGACTTCATCTCTAACTTTTTTTAGTGCTTTAAGAAGCTTTGGTGTAGTGTTCTATATTGCAAAATAAAATTACACAATGTGATTGTTGCTTTGAATGCATCTTTACACGAGATAGACTCCAATATATAACTATCGTTTTCAACCTCATATTTTTCATACAGACTCCAACATAGAACTATCGTCTTCAACCTCATATTCTTTATAAAGAATACCCTGATAAATTAATTTTTTATTAATTAATGTATAAATTAATATAAATAATATCTTGATTAATTAATAAATTTTCATAGTTCAAAGGGTATTAATTTATAGAGGTGTAATTGTAATTACAAAATGTTAAATGAGATTGGTTAATAACTAATGTGTTTCATATACATCTTTTTATACATAAATGTTAAACGAGATTTTCTTAAAATGTTTAAAATATTTTTATGAATATCGGTAAATACTACAATATGAGGTTGGTTAAGTGGTAAATCTCTCACACATACATCATGACGTTATGAGTTCGAGTCATTCCCATCATAAAATCCCGAATTTATATAATATTTTAGAAAAAAAAGTAATGATAAATACAATCAATTCCTTTCAATTTGAACTTTATTTTATACACATCCTTTCCATACAAGTGTTGAGAGGTTCAAATCCCACCATGCGTATTTTATAAACATGTATGAAGAGTTCTCTTCCCGGGTTGTGGGAAAAGTTATCTCTTATTATGAGAGTAATTATCTCCCGTTATAAGAGTAGATATTCGGGTCATATATGTATTGTTTGATCTCGACAAGTCCCGATAGTCATATTGTAATCGTTCTTTTAATATTAAAAAAAAGAGTTGAACTTTAACCTCAATTGAATAATGCATTTGCACACCTGAAAGACAATAACTACTTAAACATAAAAGTTTGAACTAGATACTATTTCCATAATTGAAAAAAGATTTGCCCAAACTTACCATAAATAACATGTCACAAAGATTTTATAAAATTGATAACACTTGAATCTTGATAAGAAAAGGGTTCTACCGAATGTATTACCTTGATAAGCGATTTCACAATACATATATATTTAAGAAATAAAAAATATATATGTATACATATATTAAAAAAAAAATTAAAATTTAAAAATTTGCGCAATTTTAATTTTTAGCAATATATAATATTACATATTGCTTTGTTATTACAATAAATCTTATCGGTAAACACCATCTAAAATTGTTTCCATTTTTTTTAGTTAGTTTTAAAGGTTTATTTTTTAAGTCTATAAACACATAAACTGCTACCAATGTTATAACCACTCAAACCTTCAAAATATAAATTTCAAATCACTATTTATATCTACCTATTACGGTAAAACCTCGATAAATTAATAACCCCGTTTAAATAATAAAATCTTTCGGTCCTGACTTGGGCCTATGTATTAAATTAATAACTTCGCTAAATGCATAAGATAATAATTTTTTTTTGAAATCCTTTAGGTCTCAACGAATATATAAATTAATAATTGATTAAATACATCAAAAAATATAACACATAAAAATTCAGAATACATATCAATAAACTTTTAACTTAACAACTTCCTTTTAAAAAAAAAAAACTTAACTTCTATTTTGTCAATTCAAATATTTCTTAAAATATGCATCTAAATTCGTTTATCTTTTTATTGTACAGAAACCGAACTCAATATGATCCTTAATTTTTCTGCAAATCATACAGCATATTGTTTTTTTTTGTTTTTTTTTTCATTTTGTAGAAGAAGTTATTTAATGTTATTATTGCTCGAAAGACCTCTTTTGGAAAAACACTTCGTAAAAACACTGTTGTCATCTGGACCATGATCATCGGTAAGCGTATTCATTACCCCCTTGAATAATTTCTTCATCAGTAGGCGATTCCATCACTATATCATTTTTCAATAGGATAATTCAAAATGTAATAAACATCCATCATATTTTTATAGTGTGGACTAAAAAATAGCTTCACAAAAAATTGAAAACAATTTGTAATGGTTGTTGTCTTCATATCAATGTTCGAAACCGCATTAATAAATTTTATAGCATTCAATATGTTAATTTTTTCGGGATTAATTGGTCCTACAGTGTAGCCCTCCAAAATGCTAGAGTAGAAATGACGTCGATAATGAAACGTTAATGCTCGAATAATCTCAGCATCATTTGGTTGAATCTTTGATGTTGTTTTAGGAGGCAATAAAAACAGTTCAATATTTTTCAAACCTCCGAGAACCTTTAATATGTAAATATTTATTAACTTCTATGTACTTATGTATCTTGGTCGAAAACATGTATAATATATGTACAAATAAAAACATAAAATTTTTAAAAAAAAGGTAGTAAAAACATAAGACTCCCTTTTAAACTAATAAATATTTATTTATCGATAAATTAATAAATTATTCATATATCGATAAATAAATAATCCCTTTAAAATAATAATTTTTCTCAGATCCAACAAGATTATTTTAGAGGGATTTTAGTGTAACTTGTTTTAATAAATAATACAAGATACTCTCAATAAGAGCTCTTATGAATAGGCTTATTTTATTTTTTTCGGTTTTTCAAATTTCAAATAAATGTTGATTAATTACAATGAATGTTACAAAACAATTTCAAAGTAATCAGAAAATGGTAAACAAACCACCTGGTCAATCAGTTTTCCCGATATTTATAGATTCAGACAATTGACTGGTCAAACTATCGATGTTGTCGTTAATTGTAATAATTATCTTAATTATTACTTGGATAATGTCTAATATCAATTTGACTAGTAAAGTTTGGATAATTACACTTAAAAGGTGAAAACGGGGTTGTAGTGCAACCGAAAACCCCGTTTTCCTTGCCGCGTACAGTAACAAAAACCACCCACCCTTGAATACGATAAATTGAACCGAAGAGCATTAAAATCTCATATTCTCCAGACAAAAAGACGTAGCGGTAACGGAGTCCTCTCAGAAAAAAGAGAGACAGAGAAGGACAGTTTATTCTAAAATTCACAGCCAGTTATCAACACGTGTCTGAACCGGAAGTCGCCGGTTCCCGGTCCTCACTCGGCTAAAAAAACCGTCTAGTGAAGGTAGGACCCACCACCACCACCCTCCTCCTCCCTGGAAAATTTACCATATCTATATATATTTTGCATATATAAAGAAATAAATAATAAAACAATATATATATATATATATTGATATAATGTGTAAAGTTGTAAAATATTTGGAATAAAAAAAAGTTTTTAAGAGAGGTAAAGGGGGGCCTCTAAAGATTTTGCTCTTGAAAGCCGAAGAAATTAAAAAAAAAAAAAAAAAACCAACCCAGCATAGAAGCTCCCTCTGATTTGCAGAGAGAATCCAAAGGACTACTAATAGAATTAGAGAGAGAGAAAGAGAAGAGAGAACAAGAAGAACAAGAAGAACGCGAAGAACAGAAACAGTTTGTTAATACATTTGTGTATAAAGAGATAGAGAGAGAGAGAGAGAGAGAGCAATTTGTTTAATTTTCAAAATTCCAATCAGGTCCTCTTTTACTTCTTATCCAATCCTCGTAAGTCCCTTGCATTACTACTATTGATTCCCTCTTCTTTTTTTTCGTTCTTTTAACATTTCTCTTTTCGTTTTTTTTTTTCTGTTTGTTTAATTTTTTTTGTTTTTGGTTTTCGTCGTTCGAATTGTCGAATGAGAAAATTAGGAGATAAGTATTTCATTTTGATTATGTAATTGTAACCAGATCTCATTCAGTTCAAATTTTGTTCGTTTGATTCATCTACTTTTTTTTTTTTTTTTTTTAAGTTTTTGAATTTGAGAGTGCTAGATTGTGTTAAGCGAAGCAAAGCATAAACTCGCAATTCTTGTTATGCTCTTATTGTAATTTAGAGATCTGGTGAATTTTTATTTGTTTCCCCAATAAATCGTGCATGTTCCTAGTTTGAGTTGCAAGTTTTAGATTGCTTAAGATTCTTCGCTAATTTCGATAAATTCGATTTTGTTTTCAAATAAAAATGAAGCTTATGTTTTGAGGTTCAATCTGGATTGTTGGTTTTATTGGATTTGGATCAGTTAACATTTGAGCTTATAGCTAAAAGGCTTTAGTTTTTGTTCATTGTGTTCATTTGCTTTTTTTTTTTTTTTTAATGTAATTATTGATTAACAGTTGACAATCTTGAGTTTCCTTTTGTTTGAAAAATACAAAATCAAAATTTTGATTAAAATTTGCTTTTGACTTAGGTTGGTTCTGTGTTTCCACCGCTTCACAAGGGACTTGGGGGGTGCGGATTTCTTTTTCTTTTTGTTGTTGTTGTGTGGAATTTGTTATTAGAGTGAGTTGAGAAGAAATTTGTGGAGTTTGTGATTTGGTGATTACCGGAAAGACATGTTGGAGGGTCGATACTTGCTGAGTAGGAGTGATTTAGCTAGTTTGTGCCAGTCTGAAACCAAGTGGCCTTACGTTTCCTATATGCTAGACCTAAATAGCAAACGGCCCTTAGATGAAGATGATGATTTTCATACCCAACCCAATAAGTTTTTAAGGCTATCCAATGATTATCGTGAATCAATTCGAGCTTCGCCTGAGCAATCAGACGATGACCAGCAATCCCATGGTGGGGATACTCACTCACTTATCAATCCCATTGGCCGAGACATCTCCATTAGCTGTCTCATTCGTTGCTCCCGGTCCGATTATGGTTCCATTGCATCTGTGAGTCAAAGTTTTCGGTCTTTGATTCGGAGTGGAGAATTGTACAGGCTGAGGAGGCAGAAAGGGGTGATTGAGCATTGGGTTTATTTTTCTTGTCATCTACTTGAGTGGGAGGCATTTGATCCAATTCGTAATAGGTGGATGCATTTGCCAAGGATGGCTTCTAATGAATGCTTCATGTGTTCCGACAAGGAATCCTTGGCTGTGGGCACTGAGCTTCTTGTATTTGGTAGGGAGTACATGTCGCATGTTATATATAGATATAGTATCCTGACAAATTCATGGTCATCTGGTATGAGGATGAATGCTCCAAGGTGTCTATTTGGGTCTGCTAGTCTTGGAGAGAAAGCGATTTTGGCTGGTGGTTGTGACTTGGATGGTAATATTTTGAGCTCTGCAGAGATGTATAATTCTGAGACTCAAACTTGGAAGTTACTGCCTAACATGAATAAACCAAGGAAGATGTGTTCTGGGGTGTTCATGGATGGAAAGTTTTATGTTATTGGGGGAATTGGAGGAAGTGAGTCGAAAGTTCTTACATGTGGTGAGGAGTTTGATTTAGAGGCGGAAACATGGACTGAAATTCCTAACATGTCTCCCGCACGGAGTGGTGCAGAAGGGGAGAATGGGATGCCTGCAGCTGCTGAGGCACCACCTCTGGTTGCGGTGGTAAATAATGAACTGTATGCAGCTGATTATGCCGAGATGGAGGTGAGGAAGTATGATAAGGAGGGGAAATTATGGTTTACGGTGGGAAGCTTGCCTCCAAGGGCAAACTCAATGAACGGATGGGGTCTGGCATTTAGAGCTTGTGGAGACAAGCTTATTGTCATTGGTGGACCCAACGTTGCCGGTGAAGGCTTTATAGAGCTCAATTCGTGGGTTCCGAGTGAAGGGCTTCCGCGGTGGGTCATGCTTGCCAGAAAGCAATCTGCTAATTTTGTCTATAATTGTGCTGTGATGGGTTGCTGAAGAAATGATTACTGTGGCACCAACGCGGACTATAGTGGTGCTGCTCTGACCGGGATGTACAAGATTGGTTTGTACTTCAACACAGGATTCTTGCTAATGGGTAATGTTCCCCTTCTTTCTTTTTCTTATCTTTTCCCATTTGGGTAGGGAAAGATGGGGCACAGTTTCAGATTTTACTCAAGATTCAATGAAATGTTTTATTGGAAGGAGGTCTTGAGTTTTTATTTCATTTTTCAAACTTTATTAAAAATTTCTTTTATTAAGTTTGCGTCTTCCCCCATTTTTAGTCACATGAAAACATTCAAAAGTTGGTGTCATGTAGCACAGGAATAGGTTTAATAATTCGAAGTACCAACACATTGGTAGGGTGTCATTAGAGTTTGCAGAAGCTTTTTTAAGAACACAGAACTAGTATATGGGTTTCGTGATCCTTTAATTTTCTTGGCATTGTCTTCAAGGGAGGAAATAAGTTCAGGAGGTTGTCATCTTGGATGCTGGCATATGTACTGATTACATTTATCGTTGCAATCAATGGGCTATATATTATGATCATTTTTATTTCTGGATCTCTTGTGTACCCTTTTGGAACCTTAAATTGATTTGACTTCTCTTTTTGTTGTTTTTACTGTTTTGTTATCTGAATATGATTCATCAATTACCATATTTACCAATATATTGATTTGGTTTATGGGATGCCATTGAGTACTATTTTTTATTTGTTTCTCAATTATTAAGTAAGGTTATATGGGATGCTAAAATATTGGGATTTTCGTTAATAAGAAATTTATGATATTCTATCTAGCATTTTAAATTTTAATCCAGTAATATCAGTTCTTTCTGCTATTTCTCAAGACGAAAATGGAGATTGGAGTTAGAGTTAAACATTCATCGACTTCTGAAAACAATTGGGATTCACTTAGCACCGTTTTGCATATTGACTAATTGAGTTGATAGAATGGAAAAAGTTGGTTGATTACTTTTAATCTTTATTGACATAAATTAGTTTATTTATTAATAATTTAAAAATATTCTTAGGGATGGATCTGTCGTAACACCATTTTAGCTTAGATTTTGCACATAATGTTTTGATGCATTTCAATGGTGACTATAAGTACTCAGTAATATGTCCTTACTCCTTAGACGTGGAGTATAAAAGTTGCTTTATATCTTCATCAGCAACTTGAAAAAAATAGTTAATATGCTGGTGGTCCCTTTAAAAAAAAAACCCTAGAAAAAAATAGTAGATTGTAACTTTGGTCCTAGGGATCTATTATTGTTATTGGCGGGCCTTTGTCCAGGATTTATCTTGATATAGTTCTTGGTAGGGCATCCTTTTTGGTGATTAGCAACAAAACCCTTTTTGGTGATTAGCAATGTTCAAAGAGGTTTGGACATCCTTTAGAGGAAGTGCTAAATATTGTGTCAGTTTTCATAAATAATCAAAACGACGGTTGATATGTAATTTAGTCGATTATTACCTGTAAGTAGTGTTTACGTTTTTAGGAAAAATGTATCTATAGTTGTTTACAGATGTTACACGATCTTTTTAAAATTGTTTCGTGTCCCTAATAAATCAGATCAATAATATAGTATTTTGCTGACAAAACATGGAAACAAATTGCCATATCGTATGTCTAAAGAAGAAAAGGATGACTTCAAATCTTACCATCAAAGCCCTTAATCTTGTTGCTTAACATCATTCACATCAGACTTTCAACACATTATGATATTATGTGACAGGTTCTGTAAAGAATTAAAGATAGATAAGCTTGAAACCGATGTGCATACATAGGAATCTATTGATAAGTTTAATACTCAAACATCATCTTGGCAAAAAGGGACGTGTTGTCAGTTGTATTGACCAACTGGAGCTATCTTTGATAAAATAGAGTTTCTGGTTAAGCAGGTTATGAGAAATAATTTTAAACCTATCAAGTAATTATAGAAGGAAAGCAAACAAAAGCTGAGC
Source organism: Dipteronia sinensis (assembly GCA_033220585.1). Classification (NCBI taxonomy): domain Eukaryota; kingdom Viridiplantae; phylum Streptophyta; class Magnoliopsida; order Sapindales; family Sapindaceae; genus Dipteronia; species Dipteronia sinensis. The sequence continues at coordinate 69,583,078 of CM065638.1, read as the reverse complement.
CAAGCTAAATACATTTCGCTATTCGAGTCAGCTTAATAAGTTGATTAAAATTTAAGCCTGGCTCAAACAAATTGGTTAGAATATAAGCTTGATTTAAGTTTCGACTGGGCTTGGAAAATAATGCTCAAATTCTGTTCAGTATATGAAGTGTGAGCACAATTTGTTAGGTTTAATCAAGACTAGATAATAATTTTTTTTTAATTATTTTCTTCGTTAAAAACAATGAATGTAGTACAAGTTATGAAAAAAAAAACAGCTTAAATGCAAGATATAAATAATGATGATTACATATATGATGTGAATAAGGTGTTGGCTTGTTTACGTGTAGGAACTCATAAAGCCTATTTAGAAAGCCTTTTGATAATATCTTTAGTATGTGAAGCCTGATTTGTGTGCTTATGACGGTTACCTTATTGAGTAGCATCTGTATAACATTTATATTCTTCTTGCTTTATGTCATCTAATTTATTATGTGAAAATACTGGATATCTGTGTGAAATTTATCAATTTTTTTGTCTTTACTTGGGTCACTTTTCTGATCATATCTATTAGAAGTACTTTTGAGTGTCTATTTCATTGTTATCTATACAGATTGACTGAGCTTTCCAGCATTTTATCATTAAAAATCTCTGTTGTCTCAGTGGTGTAGATAAATGTCTATTTTCAGTTATCATATGTATGATGTAGCGTCTTAATGTACTTGTATGCTAACTTAAAATATTGTTCTATTTCTTTTTAACTTGATATCCATGCTGTGTTACCACTAGTTTAAAGGCTAGTACACTCTCTTTAAATGCATATAGTACAACTTTTTCCAAAGTGTATACATAGGTCAGCAAAACTGAAAGGCAATTTCCTTGCAAAATTTTAAACTTAGATCTATGTTGGACCTATCTGCTCTTCAAGATTCTGCAAGTTATCACCCTTAAACGTGTGGTTTTGATTTGGTCCTGAAATAAGTTTGATCTTGGTTGCTTTCTTACTTGGAAAACGATTTTGTTAGGGTCACTGTGTTGCTCTGAGGCTTTAAGGAATGTTAAGTTGTTTTTTTAAAAAAAGAATCTGGACTTTAGATCAGCTTATTAGCTGAAAAAGGGGTTTCTTTAGAACTGGTGTTATTTCTCTTTTTTTTTTGCTTTACTTTGTTTTAAGATCACGTCACATATCTCTGATACTGACATGCTTCCTATTTCCCAATCATCTAGGATGTTCTTATATTCATGTACAATGATCAAAGGTTATTGGGGATACCGTATCGTGAACACCAATGAAATCTTTCAGCGAAAGGTCATGTGTGACAATAACCTTGCTTCAGTCTTAAGTTATATTACTTATAACATCACAGGAATCCCTGTTCTCATATTCTTTACATGATTGATTGGAGCATAGACCTTGAAGATTATATAGATATTATACAGGTTTTTATTTTTTTTCTTGTCAGAAATCAGAATGTTGTTGGATGAAGCTTGCCTATTTAGTTTCAGCGCAAATTGAAATGATTGGCCCTTCATTGTGGCATCTATAAACTGTTATCTTAGTTAGGAGGTCATGTTCCATGCATTTCTTCTATCCAGCTTCCGTCCTGTGCCCGAGTCTAATTAACTAACTCCTCCACTCTTATTCTTAAAGTTTGACACCTAAATATATGACTTAACTTTACCATATTCGAATTTATGTCCTGAAATCTCTGCTGCAATATGATTTTGTCTTGCCTGTGGTTATTATTCGGATTCAAAATCTCTGTACTAGAGGACTGTTAAGTTTATTAAGCAGTTCGCTTTGAGTGGGCAGTTGTAATTGTTTGTGCTTTGAAATGTTGATGGGTGTGGCAAGTTGCATTTGTACCATTGTCTCAAAATCTCAATTTGTTTAGTTTAAATTTTGATTGGCGCCAACTAGATTATAACGGTGCATACAGATTACAGAAACATGAATATGATTGTTTTGGCATTGGCAAATCTGATTTTGTGTGTATGACTGTATATAAGGTTGATAAGGGTTTAAATTTTATTAGGATATTTAGAATTTTGATGTCTGCAAACAGTACCTTATTGGGGCTGTATATGCTGATGTATTATCACAATAAGCTCAAGTGACGTTCTGGCAAATCAATAAATAAATAGTCACACATTTTACCAATTAAACTAATCCCTTGTTGTGGAATTGCACGTTCTCTCTCTTAATGATTCAGGCGAGGAAAGCTACTCCATCATAATTCATAATACAATGTTATTCTACGCTCTCTTTCACTTCAAAGGTCTTTATACTAAACAAAAGTTGGTGCTTGTTATTCTATGGCCTCTGCATAGAATGGGCCGAGTCGGAGTAGAGCCTTAATTCCAAAATCCAAACCCAGAGGCCAGGAGCGGTCTCTCTTTAGTTCATGAATTGCCCAAGAAACAAAACCAATCACTACCAGATCACTCTATGAATCACAAGGCATCAATATTTTTAGAGTTTCACTTGTGTTGAAAGATTTTTCAATCTTTAATGTATGTTCTTAACACACACACACAAAAAAAAGAAGTAAGAATGGCATCAAACAACGCCAGATGGGGCCTGACCTTTAAGATTGACACATGATTAATAACTTTGAGTTTGTTTTTTTATAGCACCTAACCAAATTAATCTTTTTTAAACAAAATTTTACCCTAATTCTTGTAATAGCTTAATAGTTGGTCATTTTAAATGCTAAAAAAGATCAAATCAATCAATGGTCTCAATCAACTTTACAAGCTGGTTATCAAAAATACTTGATGACATTTGATAGGATAGGTCGATAGGAAAATCAATGAAAACCCACCTAGACTTTATTAGACTAGTACGTGGGATTCCACTACCTAATAAATTAAACACGTGAATTAGAGTTAAAGCATATATTTTTATCTATCAAACAGACCCAGGTGTCAAATTGTATATTTAATCAACTAACATATCCTGATTAGGATCTTGAGCTGCCCAATGAGATTCCAGATCTAGGGTTTTCTATTCATATATACAATTTACAAAGTTTGTGTTTGATTATATGCATATTTGACCATGTACAAAAAAAAAAAAGCATGCTTTATTCTGTTTAGTGCACATAAGCTGTTGGGCCATAATCAGCACAAAATGCAAGTGCCAGCTATCAACCTTAGTGGAGGCTGCTGGGTGGCACTGGTGCGGTGGACTTTAAATTCCTTTTGATGCCTTTAACAATATTGGATATGATTTCTCTTTCTTTAATTTCTTCCTTGCACTAATTGTAGAAGATTTAAATTGTAGCTCTCATTTTCTCCTGTGGTTGTCTCCCTCAAAACCATCAATCTAGAATGGATTTTGAGGTAAAATGATTCATATGTTTTATTATCAAAAACTTCTCTGAATGTATTAGTGTAGTCCTTTCAAGTTTCAACTTGAACAACCCACTTTGCTTGGAAAGTGGAAACCATGTAATCTTTTCAGATTAAAGATAACTTTAAGGAACCCATGACTCGTTTGATAAGTTTTTTTTTTTAATTGATTCAGGGTCCGTGGAGAGGGGAGTGAGAGACGAAACTCGAACTCACAACCTCAGATGTGACGGGTATGCTGATGCCATTCAAAATTATATAAAATGATTACATTTTAAAAAGAGACCAATCACCAATTCAATAAATAAAACTGGTTATGACATGTGATGTATGTTGCCTTTCGGATCAAATTTTATTATCCAGATTCTAGATCTTTTACTCTTCTTTTTTTTGTTAAATAATTTATTATATATTATTTTTGGGTTTTCCAGTACTCAATAGGTTTGACATACTCATGGAAAGAGCATACATAAACTGTTATTTAAACATATATTTATATTAGATTACCTTTTTATTTAAGGGTGGTCTGTCCTTTTAAGATTTGTAAAGATATGGTTCCGGGAAGTTTCTTATTCTTCAACTGTACATAATAAAATAATTAACAACCTTTATCACTTATTAAAGAATTTTTTTTATATGATTGCTATTGACATGAACGATGGAGAGCAATCAAGCATGAAAAAGAAGACCATAATCAGATTATAATATAATAATAATTAAAACTTTAATCATGAACAAAGATTATGAACATATTATATGTTAATGCTCCTTTAATTGATGTTGTGTAGAGTAGAGATGCTATCTGAATATGTATAATTCATGTTTGGTCACAGATTCCGAATCTTATAAATCAAGAATCCATCAAAATATATAATACTTATACTTCAAAAATCAAAATATATAATAATTATAATCAAGTTTGCTCCAAAGTGTATTATAATTAACTCTTTTAGAATGGTCAAGTCTTAACTTTTAATTATGCTCATAATATCCCTCAATTATGTGGCATCTTGGCCTCTTGGGTCAACTGATTCGTCATTTATGCATTACACAGAATAATTATTATCAAGTTGTAATTAGCACTATATAGAAAAGATGATTAGAATCTAAGTGTAACTTTAAAAAAAATACAAGTGGATGAACATTTTTTTTTCTTTTCAATTTTAATTTTTAATAGATTAATTTAAACATCAACTTTGGTAGGATTGGTCGTGTACATTTCCTAAGTTCTTGATGTTGGTGTTCCGTGTTCGATATTATTTAATTTATAAAAATACAAGTGTGAAAAGCTTTTTACTCGTCAATACTTAATCTATATAAGTCTCGATAAAATCTTAAGTTCTAAAAATGAAAAATATATATATATCAGATTTTATTGATATTCTAAAATTTCAATAAAATAAAATAAAAATCAACAATTGTTCTATAACCTATCTAAAAGTTTCTATTATAAGAATGCCATTAATTAACCATAAAAATAAACTAATTTCAGTCACCTAATATTGGAAAGTATGGGTGGGAAATGTACATGGTCACATCAATGACATATATCTATTATCCTATTTATAATAATAGTATATATTCATTTAATGGTCGGGGAATGGTAGCTGTTACTATCACAGGTAATTTATAATATAAGAAGATAAGTATATAAGACATTTAGATTAGATCAGTAAAACATAAAAGCATATACGATAATATGGTTGTATAAGAGTAAGACATTTAGATTAGATCAGGAAAACATAAAAGCATATATGATAATATGGTTGGTAAGTGTGCATAATCAATTACAGTCAAATATGACTTGATTTTAAGAGATATTGATTCAATCCATTAATACTTTAGATTCGAGTCGTTCGTAGTATATGTGGAATATATTTTTTTTCTTTAAAAAAAAGTGTGCACAATCAGGGGATACTTATCAAATATTGGACATTAAGTCCTTAATGATGTTACACTACCATTAGTCATGCAATAGTGTTCATCACTGTTTATAATTTCAGATTATATATAAAATTCCTTTTCAAAGTTTCATATCTGATATGAGATACAGACTAACTATTTCTTGTATTTTGTTTGCAAGATACATCCACCCTTCCCCAAGTAACTTGTTTGCAAAGGTTTTGAGTTATATATGCAATACTTGTACATTATTTTATATGTTGTGTTTATATAACATATATTCAAGTTACTTCACGGAGCTGCAGTTGACTCTCAATATTCTATAGTCTATAGATCACTATTAGCTTGATTTTTATATTCTATATATATCACAGTTTGCACTAACTTTGGCAGGTATTTTGAACGAGGAATGAGTTGAATATTTGTTTGCACTTTTTGAACAGATGTAATAGGTAAGAAGGCAGTATTATATTGGAGAGTTGGAGAGTTGCGCTTTGAATGTTTGTTTTGTAATGTAAAAATCATTAGTAACCGATAAACTCAAAAGTATAAACTGTCAGAAAAGGATTTAACACCCGGTGAAGCCGGGTTGAGGCATGAAGTAACTCTTGATTGTGAAAATTTGTAAAAAGATAATGAAATTGTTAAGCCAATTTTTAATAAAATATATAATGAAATTTCATGTAATTTTTACCCCAAAAGTTTTGTTATTTACATTTTCTTTATTAATTTTTTTTATCATGGCCCCCCATCCCCCAAAAATTAATGAAGCTGGATTCACCATTGGTTTCAACCATAGTGCATCGCTCTAATCGGAGAGAAACATCTCATACATGTATTCACTCAGATATTTACTTCTATAATCGGGTCATACATATTTATAAAATTCATATATCGAGACTGAAATCTCTCACTGACGATATGGAATGACAAATACATAACAATAGGCAATTGTGTAAAGAGAAAGATAAGTTATGTTTGATAATGACATATGTATATATAATTGAAACCAGGGTTAAATTAATAAAGAATAGAAGGAATAAAGCAAGAAGCGACGGCAGCAGCTAGCTAACATAAAAAAGGCCACACAACCAAAACACATATGATGGAATGGTCCATCTGCCGAGTGGTTGAGGAACCAACACTTACTCTTCTATTTATCAACTCTACCTTCCTTTTCCTAAACCTAATATTATTAATATTATTAATTTTACATAATTGATTGAGACAATATCTTTCAAGACACTTATTGGATTTTTTTATTAAAAAAACTTGTTTGATTTCTTTAAACGGTAAAATTGAATCTAATCGATATTAATTGACTCATTAAAGCTATAGAAATTGGTTGGATATAACAATCCAAATAATAATAATAATAATAGTGGGTTGGGCAGCTCAATTAAGATTTGAGAGACAATATATAGTTTATCAAGCAGGGAACTCGAGTATGTTTCCCTCGTTAAAAATCCTGGATTATTGTAATATTTCAAAAAAAAATTACATATTTCATCTATCAAATATGTTTTACAGATGTGCTTTTATGGTATGGACCGTTGACAGTTCTGAAAAAAATAAATTATATTATTCGTTTTGTAATATTATTGAATCAAATATGTAACGTTATATACAAAGATAATTCTACCATATTATAAATCAAAGTTTTTTTTTTTTTTTAGGATCGTCGGCGTTAGTCGATTATTATGAAATGTAGCTCTTAGGGTTTTAAAAGGAATTAGGTCCACTTACCGCATGGAAGGGCACTTTTCATGTTACCATTTTGCCAACCCCCACCACATGCCCACTTCCTCCATCAATACCATCATCTCCGATTTGTCACATGTTCGTACAACTTTTGCCTTCGCAAAATTGTGATATTATTGAACTACCATGTTTTCTTTTGGGTCAAATAATTGATTCTTGACAAACAAGGCTTTAATTGACAAGTTTTATTGGTCCTGTTGGGACATCATTAATGATAACTTTTCTTCCTTCAAATTTCAGTAGATCATCAAGACATCAACTAATGGATTTCATTTTTGTGATGACTCGCTTTCAAGTCCATTTCAATATTGAATAGTACTTCACTTTACCATTTCAATATTGATATTCAATATTTAGGAGTCGTTTGTTTTTTTATTTGAAAACTGAACAGTCCTGAATTTTTCTGAAGACAGAATAGGGACTGAAATCTGAATTTGAATAACATGTTTGTTTTTTTTCCCTCACATCTGAATGTCTTGTCAATCCGTTTGTTTTTTTAAAAGTATAATTATCTGAAACTAAGTAATTTTACATTTATACCCATGCTAAACAATTATACATATAATATGGAATAAAAACAATTCAAAAATAATAATTATATATAAACACATGAGATCATGATCTTCTTCTTCGATTACAAATAAACTTCATTTTTACTTTAAAAAAAGGTTTTTTTTTCTAAAAAATTACTCTAAAAAAATAATATATAAATACATCACCATAATATCATAATAAAATATTTATATTAAACACTAATATGAAAAATGATTAGGGCTCTTTTTTATTAAAACTATTTAAAATAAAGATTTATGTACCATATATAATTATAATGAAATTGGAAATATGTTATATATGGGGATAGTATCAGAAGAAAAGATTTTGGATTGCATTTATACAATTCAGTGATTTACTTTTTATTTTAAGTTGTTATTTTGTATTTTTAAGTTGCTTGACCACTTATAAAAACAAATAAAACAACTTAATAATTATGATTCAGACCCATTAAGTTTTAAGTGGAAAAAACAAACGATCTCTTATTCTCTACATTTTCAAGACTCCTTTTTTTGAATATTACAAGAACTATTACAATAGGACTGTTAGGACCTGTCGAGATCAAACAATATATGTGCGGTCCATATATCTACTACTATAATGGGAGATAACTACTTCCCACAACCCGGAAAGAAACTCCCTAACACATGCTTGTAAAATGCGTATGGTGAGATTTGAACCTCTCATTACTCACGTGTAAGGGAGGTGCACCGATAGCTCTACTAAGAAGTGATATGCGAGTAATTTTCTGATATTAAAAACATATAATACCCATTTTGATTTTGATTTTTTTTAAAAAAAATTGATTAAAAATGTCATAATTTTGATAATCAATAAAAAATTAAAATATTTACTTCTGATAAATAGTTTTCACACTGAAAATCTTTTTCTTTTCTTTTTTATAAAACAATGCCGTGTGAACTAAAAAATTGTGAAATCAATTTCAAAAGCACAATCTAGAATATGACTCACGTTATAGGGGAAGCCAATCTCTCTGTCCATTGTGACTTAATAAGATAATATTTACGATAACAAAACTCGAATCATGATGAGAGCTTCTTCGAAGTCTCGACCTCTGGACTACATGAGTTTTCAGGTCCCACGATGATTGATGACTCAATATGAATAATATTTACTAAAGTAATCCCAAAAATTAAATAAAAATAAACCAAATAAATTTCCAGATGTGTCTCTTGAGAGTTGAGATAGAATAAATTTGATTGTTTGGTCAAAACCAAACATAATAATATAAACATAATCAGACAGTACTGCAGTCTCGACAAGGCCGCCGTGTGTTTCATATCTTCCTTTAGGATCCCATCTTCTCTCCATATTATTAATTAATTAATTCAATACCAAATCTTAATATAAACTCATGAACTGGTCACTTGACACGATCTAGAATCTAGATCTCCAATTCCATCACCAAAAAATAATTGTTATTAATTTATATGGGTGGTGATCGGTACATAAGTTTGATTGAATCTCAACGATACACGTGATTTGTATCCTAATTCCCATAATTAAATAATTGTTCAACTTTATTAAAGTAAAGCTCATCTGGGTTGTCGTCGTCATCATCATTATCATCGATGAATCAAAACCGGACGAAGTCAACAAATTTTGTTTGAAGAAATCAATATAGTAAAATATAACATTTAGGGGGTCAAAGTTGAAAATTTACAAAATTTAATGTTAAATATATAATTTTTCAAGGAAAATTTTAATAAATTTTTTTATTTAAGAGGCCAATAAGGCCATGGCCCTTGCCAGCCCCATGGCTTCGTCCGCACTTGTACCTGTACAACCCTTTTTAAAAAAGATGAATCCTATCGTACGAATTTTATAAATATATATATAAAGAGTTTATATTTAATATTATATGTGTAAATTTATACTGTTGAATTTAATATTTTACCTCAATAAAACCTGACAGATCACCAAATACGAAATAATATAATGGTGATAATTTAATTAAGTGCAGTGTTGATATATACTCTCAGAACACAGGTTAACAACTATATAATTAATATTAAAAAAGTATTTATTTTAAAAATATATTTATTATATCAGTTGAATCAAACAAATACGATAAATATCTTACTTTTATAATATATCTTGTGTTCTTAAAACAGATGATAATACTGCCCTTTAATCAAAGAGAGAAAGAAAGTTTCACAACCAATACGAAAAAGAGTGGCATGATACAGCAGATATGGATATATTAAAATTGAAATCTGCTTAAGACACGCAAATTATAAACACTTTGAAGCCATTCGATCCGGCATGGGTTTTGTCGTTTTATATGGAACTTGTAAGTTGTAACTTGTAAGCGACTTCTTCTATACGGTCAAACCAGGCACTTTCTTCAATTAAACAAGCTTTGTTTTTGTTTTTGGTTTTTTTTATTTATTTATTTTTTATTGAGTTTACCTGATTGTGGCATTTGTGGGTTAAAAATATAAGAGCAACAGTTGTTAGATTCGTAAAATTGAAAATTCATGTTAAGTGATATACACTTTTTAGATCAATATCACCGATACCTTCTTCGATATCACATATTAACTTGTAGTTTTCGCAAATTACAAATTTTTATTGAAACTATTCCTAAGCTTCAGGATTAATATTCTAAATTTTGGTTCAACTTCATATGGATATGCACGTATAGCCACTTTTAGATGTGTTTGTTTTTGTGTGGGGACCCATCACCCATTTCATGTAGTGAGAGGTGTTTTTAAAATTGTGTTCATAATGGTTGACCTTGATAAGCTCTGGCAAATCTCAACCTGACTGATAAATCCCTGAATATTAAAATAACTATCGGTCTCCCTCCTTATGGACCATAGCCATAAGATTTTCTTTGAATTGCAATTATTTGACACTTATTCTTATACATAATATTAGTGAAAAAAAGAAAAAAAAACACATTTTAAAGTTATTACAAGTATTTAAAATGTTTTTGTAAGAAATACTTGTGAGTGGATTTTGTTTATATAAAAAATACTTTAAAATGCTATAAAAACATTTGTAATTCAACTCGAGAATATTTCAATTTTGAGTCGCCTCCCACCGTAAGTGATATAATAATACAAAAACGATTTTCCTATCCAGATATTTTTATATTTCTTTCGGTAACATTTTGAAATTTAAATATATATATAAATATATAACTGATTTTTAATGATTTAAAAAAAGTAACATTAAAATATATACCAATAATACACCCTTTTAATAAGTGGTGCAGTTTGCAGGATACAAGGAAAACTGTTGATGGCTTCTATGGCTTTGTTCTTTGAGGCTTTTTTGTGGATCATTTAATCAATCACTCTATTGTTTATTGACTGGGCGTGTTTATTTTTAAACATATTTTATATAATTTAATTACAAGTTGTGATCTAATCTTTGGAATAGTGGGTTAGTTCAAACTTCAAACGATTCAGATTTGAATGTTTCATGGTGGACTATATATAATATGATTAGATTAACATTAAAAAAATGACAATAACTTATGTTTTACATTGCTCTAGGGCGGCGAAAATAACCTCCCTTTAATAGGTTTCACCGGTGTGATTTTTTAACAATTAGTCAAGACAAAAATAAATAAATTATAAAATCGTGGTACAATATTGATCAAGTATAGCACAGAGAAAAATTTATTAGAAGGATAGAAATCTAACAGCACTAGAAAAAATATATAATTTAAAAATAAAATTAAGATATTTAAAAAAATAAATATCGTATCGTAATTGTTTTTTTTATGGTATCTATCTAGATCAGATATTTTTTTAGATAATTATATATCTGTTTTATGAAAGTTGATGCAGCTCAAATTCTAAATTAATACTTAAATAAAAATAAAAACTATATATTTATTTTTGAGAGCTACCACCTGACCAAAGTAGGGATTCATAAGGAATATCAATTTAATAGGACACCATAATTGTGGTTTTTATAGATTTTCTCACAACTGTTTTTATATATAAAAATAAAATTTCAGCATTGCTTTGGGAAAGACAACAAACCAAGTTGAAATTATAACAACGAATTGATAAATAGTTAAATATTAGTATTTAATAAATATATTTCTTTCAAATTTTGGTAAATCAAAATAATAGCCATTTCAAAAAATAATAATAATAATAATAAGAAGTTCGAATATCATCACCGTAGATAATATATAAAATAAATAAATAAAAATAATGTGGTTCACAAGTTTGTATGTATATTGTATAATAGGATAAGGCGTGGAAGGGGATACAAGATGCAGACCAAAAGATATTGGATAATAAACAATGAAAAAGAAAAAGAAAAAGAAACAGAAACAGAGAATTATCAATTATCCAGAGACCAGACTCCAGAGCAGAGAAGTTTTGTTGTACCTTCTCTTCATGAATTGAAATTATGGGAAGGGCTGGTTGCCTAGTTGCAACCAAGACTTGGTGTCCTGAACAGACAATTTATTTGGGACCAGTTGGATATATGCATCTTCTTTTCATGTTTCTAAATTCCACTTCCACTTTTAATAAGGTTGCCCTGGTCCATCCTTCATTTCTGTCTCCCTTATCTATTTTCTCTTCTTAATAAATGAGTTGGTACCATCATTCCAATGTGTTTTGTTGGACATAATACTCATTCAGTACGGTAATATTTTAGATTTTAGTCACCGACCGACAATGTATAATATATATATATATGAAGCATATCACATATCTTCTTTTACCATATGTGGTGTGTAGTGTATACATCTTCTGAAACCTAGCGATTATGGAAATATCCAAACCTGACCCACTAGTTGTCGGATTTTGAAAATTAAATAAATAAATGAAGCAAATCTCACATCCATCAGCCACCTAATGATCTTAATTAGAAATTAATTTTCTAGAACATAAAGTGTTTTATCGCATATATAAGTTAGCTAGATAACTTCAAAATTTTTAAATCCTAATATATGTACAGGAGTACTACCTAATTTTCAAAGCAAACGAGTCATTCTATACTTGAATCCTTTAGGCCAACTCCAATGGGTCTAGACTCACTCAACTCCAATGAATCTCTAAATTGTGCTAATCGAGGAGAAAAAACTTTGAGATCAAGTTTTCATCTCCATATTTGGAGATCCAAATCCCTCATCTCCATTTCACTATTTACTTTTTATAAACCCACTTTACCCATATATTATTTCTTATTTCTTAAATTAACCGTATGTCATTTTCAATTTTTTTAACTAAACTCAATTAATTTATTATAACTCTTTAATAATAAATCTAATTACTATAAAAATTAAACTATTAAAAATGTTTTGTTGAGATCATTTTATCAGAGTATAATGTTGACTATATTTTAATAATTTTAAATTTTATTTATTTATTACACCTTATATTTTAATCAATGGACTAAACTTATTTTAATTAAAAAAAAATGTTTTCAAATCATTAATTGTAATCAATGTTTTCAAATTATCAATAACATTAAAATCTTCAAATTAAAATATAACAATGGAAAAATAACAAAAAAAAAATACATTGAAATTTAAAATTTAACACAAGTATTATGATAAATCATTTCTACTCTAACCATATCAATTTGGAAACATATCAAAACTACTCAAATCACTCGACAACCCACCTTGAAAATTAGGTGTAGAAAATTAGGTAAATAATTAGATAAAAATATAAATAATAAAATATTTGTTATCAACATCATTATATGTAAAAATAGTTATGTGTAACTCATTATAAAAAAACAGTAGAAAAATTTAGATGTAACAAGAGTGAGTAAATTATTATCTAAAATAATTAAAAGAAAACAATTTTATTAAAGGAAGTATGAGATATTATTTAGAAAAGAAAATAATAATATTTTATTATTTGGAGATTGTAAAATGGAGAAGTAGTAAATTTATAGAAATTTAATATTCCATTTTCAGTCTCCAAAATAGAGAAAATTTTGGAGAACAATTGGAGATGACCTTAAAAGCAATAGATGAACTATAAATCAATTGTGGGTATGTTAACTCAAATATATGATATTATCAAATTGAATAAATGAAGCTGAGATATTAGTAGACTGAATATTTACTTTTTCTTATTAAATCACATTGAACGGTGGTATGATATACATCATGAACTTTTGAACAAAAATAATAAAATATTATAAATTTATACATCTAATATAACGACTGTTTATAGAGATAACAAATGTATCATAACCCAAAGTGGCTTTACCAATGTTATTTGTTGGTAAGAAACAATTATTCGATATTTTTTTTTCAAGTTGTATTTTGTTGTACTGCATAATTTTTTTTAATGGATTTTCTATTAAATTTGAGAATATTTAAATACACACTATAAAATTTGAACTCTTATATAATGGAAGTGTAGAGCCGTGAAACCTATTAAATGGAGGTTATTTTTGCCGCCCTAGTATTCTAGTAATGTAAAACATAAGTGTAGAGGTGTGAAATTTCATTTTGGTGTGTCATTGTGATAATGGAAATATGTTTATTTTAATGTGTTATCTAGGGTATATATTAAATGATTATGTAATTATTTTTTCGATATATATACACACACTACATTGAGAATTTTTTTTTATAATTATTACACAATTACATAAATTCGGGGTTTTTTAGAGTGAGGGGACTCGAACATGTAACTTTATAGTACATGTGTAAGGGGTATACTACCAGACCAACCTATCTCATCACTTACATCGAGACTTGAATATGAAATAATATATTGTTGAATAAACCACTTCTACCAACGAACTATATTATACCGTGTTAATGATTGCATAACTAATAATGAAACGTGCCTCCAGGGCTTCGCTCTGCTAGTAGATAGATAAATTTATGAATTGGGTAAATAACTCTCAAGTCAACGGTTCGAATCCTATTCATGACAAAAAATTTTAAAAAATATCTGGTCTAGAAAGATGCATAGATATATACCTTAAAAAAAATCAATCACGAAACGTGAAAATCATAGTTTATTTTTTGCAATTACATGGCTAATTATGCAATTAAATGGGAAAAAAAATAAAGAAGATAGAATGATATTATAGGATTGTGATAGGAGAGTTAGGGTTATTCGAAGCAAGTATTGGTCCCCAATCACCTACACAACACTTGTGATTGAACTAACGATAAGTTGTACTTGTACAGTGAAGCAACTTGTGAGACAATCCCATGGACATAACTATGATCCACATCCACCATGGGTTGTGGTTGTGTGTGCAAACGCCATAAACATGTGATTGGTGATCCTCCCTGCTATCACCACCTGTCCATCCAACTATCCATCTATCTATCTATCTATCTATCACCTTTCGTCCAAATCCCCATCCCATCTTACCCTGCAATTACCAAAATACCCCTAACGTTTTGATTTCTCGAAACTCTAAATAACACCTAGAGTTACGTTTTATCAGCCAATTCCTTGTGGCTTGTGTATTAATTTTCTGCATTTCCCCAGATAGAAAAGTGTGTGGTAATGCTCTGCTATGGCAGCTATGCTATATGCCTAGGCTGTTTCTTCATTCAAACCCATCTGGACCGTCCATTGAAATCCCAAACAGATCTGACATATACTAATAGTTTTTTTTATCTCAGAAACCGGGGACCACCCGAAAAACGATAATAAACAAATACACTTTTTTAAGAGATTTTCCCACTTCGTGTTGTGTGTAAAACCTAATCAGACTTTTTCTCTCTCCTCCCACGACTCTATTCTTTTTCTAGCTTTATACACTACAATACTGACTGTCTCAACTCTCTAGTCTTTTTCTTTTTAATAATTACAAATTTGTCTTTTTCTGCGGGTCATGATATTTCTCTTCTCGAGCAAACGTCTACTTCAATGTACAGCCGTTGGATGTTCCTCGATACCACAAATCTTTTTGGAAAGCTAATCCAACGGCTTAAAAGCAAGGAAGAGCTACTCATAAAACGTTTCGAGTATCAACTTTTTTATTTTATTTTAAGCATCTTTTGCTCCCTCTCAACATAAATAATAATAAATAAATAAATAAAAACGCATTAAATATTCTCACTTTCTTGTTTAACTCATTTTGACCGGAACTCCACTTTCTTCCACCTCTATATAATCCTCCTCCCTCTCCTCTCTCTCCTCACAAATACTCTTTAACTTTTTATCTCTAAAAATCATCAATCTCTCTTGTACTTCCTTGAAACAAAGCTAGTCTCTGTGTCTGAAAATGGCCGAGACACAATCAAAACGCCCTAGAGAAGAGACCCAGATTGTTGATGTAGAAGAAACAAAGCGCCACAAGTCGTATAACCACATACTCTCTCTTCTCGAAGCAGAAGAAGAAGAGCCAACGCAGGACTTGTCCTCTCTCATCACAACCCTTCAACAAGAACTCTCCTCTGACTCTGTCATCGACCCTATACCTTCGCAAACCGCTGACAACGACCTTGAAAGCAACCCCACAGCCGCCTCTACCGCCACCGGAGAAGACTCCATCGCCAGCTCCTCCACTTCTTCTCCGACCTCTTCATGTTCTAAAGAAGATGAAGAGGACGATGGGCAGAGAGTCATAAGACATCTTCTTGAAGCATCTGATGACGAGCTTGGGATTCCAAACATGGATGTCGTCTGCGCTGAAAATGGTGTTTATGGGGATGGAGATTTTAACGGTGGGGATGTGTTTGCTCTGTGTGATGGTTTGTTGTGGGAGCTTGAGGATGAAGCTGCTAATTATTATACCTTGTTACAGTCTGAACTGTTCATGTAGTACTGTTGTTACTACTAACTGGCTACGAAGTAAACAGAGAGAAACAATAGGGGTTCAAATTTAATTAGAAAAGAGTGAGGGGGATGAATTAGTAAAAATGGAGGCATTTTTAGGTATTTCATTTTGGTCCCCCTCCTTTGTAAAAATTATATATCTTGTCCCCTATTCTCTTATTAGAAAATCAAAGTGTAGAAGAAGAAAAAGTAACTTGATATTCCATCCGTTATTCAATTTCTTTATATGTTCTCATTTTTAATTTGTTGGAAATGACAATACTGTCCTTTAATGAAAACAAAAGTGGGCCTGTTTGAATATAGTTTTTTGCATGCTTTGATGTGTCTATTAACTTTTACCTTTGTTTGGACTTTGGCCTGAAAAAGTTGGGGTTGTACCATATTAATAAAAAAAGAAGTAGAAGTGGAAGTGGCCATATAGCAAATATCTCAGAAAATCTGTTTTTCCCCAAACTTTTTTCTTTATTAACAATACAAGTGGCCATAGACGAGCCGATAGGTCATTTGGTGATCGGATATATTTTAATTATAATTTATCTCATTTATATGTATGTCTTTTTATATCTTTCTACCGATAAATGTATGCCTCAGTGGCATATATCTTGGGACAGGAAAGATGGGATTGCATAGGGATATTATATATATATAAATACTGGTTTTTCTGAAATTAAATATATCGGAATATTTAATATAAGAAGTTTTGATAAGTATATACATATCAAGTTAAAGTATATAAAATTAGTGGTTCATATTCAATGTGCCTAATAAAGATATGATAATAAAAAATCTGTATATATATATCAAAATTCCTTTTCTCCTCGTATCAATATAAAAATAAATAAATATAATAATCCGTAATTAAGGTATTGATATATATTTATAAAACAAATTAATATAATGGTATATAGTTAAGGTAATGAGATATACATATATATTTATATTTATTAGTGTGCAGAGAAAAAACTCATATATATATATATATATATATATATATATATATATATATATATATATACACACGTATATATGAAACAGAACATGTGTAAACATGTTTATAAAAACGGATAATGATCGACTTACCAATTGAAGCGTGGTACATTAGTAGGTCACCTTTTTTTTCTTTTATTTTTTACGTTTATCTTCTACATGTGTTATAAACCGGGACTCATACTACACTTCAATTAATAAATTAATATTTTGAATGTTGACAGGGTAGTACCTGAGCATTATTCTTATAAAAATCAAAAATTTAAAAACTTAAGAAAAAAAAAGAAAGAAAAGAAAGAGTCATCACCCGAGTATTATCTTAATAGAAACCAATTTTGAAAATTAAAAAATAAAAACAAAAAAGTTTATTTTTCTGATTAACGATTTGGGGGTATGTTTACTTACAAATAAGATAGATAAATATTGTAAATAAAAAAACAAAACAAAAAACTAAATAAGATCATCTCCCACCATACTTTTAATTTCTATCTCTAATAAATTTTAGGGTATGTGTTGCTCTCACCATATTCTAAAGTTATGTTTTCAAGAAAGTTTTTAAATTCTAATATCGATACTCTAAATTTAGAGTATAAAATCTCATACTCTTAATTCATTTTTTAATATTTTTTATTTTATTTATATCATTTTACCTCTTTTCATTAAATTCAAATAATGTATAATAAATTTTAATTTATAAACTTATTAACATAAAAATTATACCATTAGAAATGTTTCATTTAGATCTTTAAAATGAGTCTAATATTGAATATTAATTAATAATTTTTTATACTTTCCTCATTTTCATGTTATTATTTTGTTATAATTTTCTCTAAAAAAAATTATTATGTTATTAAAAAAATCTCTTATTACATATTATTAATTAGAAACTAGATTACAAAATTTTGATTGAAAAGTTTGATAGAGATAATTAGGTAACAAATAAAACATGTAAGAAATTTTAGTGAAAAAATTTGATTGTAAAAGTTAGAAAAGAAATAATTAGGTTGGAAAAATTATTTGAAAAATGTCAAAAAATAAATAAGTAGGTTGAGAAAATTAGTTACTAAAAATAATATTTGTGACAATTTTATTGAACAATAAGTTATTAAGAATGTAAAAAATAATAATGAAAATATAAATAGAAACAGGGATAATAATAGAAATAGAGCGTACATGCGGTAGGAGTAAATTTTTTTTAAAGATAAAATCTAAAATGAATATTCCTTTTTAAATCCCTATTTTAAATGACAGAGATAGTCATAGAGGTGCTTTAACGAAAAATAAAACAATTCTCCTGATTAATAGTTAATATTTTTAATCAGATAGAAGTTTGTATTAATTGTTACCGTTGCTTTTACCGATGACGTGCAGCACACGCGTGCCGGCTCCTTCGGTTTGAAGGGAAATTTTTATTTAAAGACGCATTAGTCCCTAGGGTTGTGCAAATCTTGGGGCACTGTCCGTATAGTACAGCTCATTTAAGCCCAGCATTGTACGTCACAAGCAACTCACAACTCACAACTCACAACTAACGTTAGCTTTCCATTGGATACCCTTTCGCTCTCTGCTTAAGAAGTCTCACTTGCCATGTTATGTGCGTGTTTTACACGGTCTGTACTTGGAAGATTTCCTCTACTTGGACCCATGTGAATTATTTTTTGCTCTGTCCTATTCTTACTGTGAGAAAAGCTTTATTTTTAATCAACTCAATTCCTGTGTGTATGAATGTGACACGAATAATAGTAACAGATAGATTGTTTAAACCTTGAGGGATGCCTTAGTGGTTGCATGTGAGTTACACAGTTAAAGGAAGGATTGACGGATAAGTATATAGACTAAAAACCGGAATCCTTGATATTAAAAAAAAAAAAACACAAAATGAAGTAATTTATTAATAGATTAACTTTTTATAAATCATGATATGTGATATGTATAATTAATTTAAAATATAGTATATCTATTAACTTTGATTTGGTAAGTAATAAACTAATAATAGATAAATTCATATAGTATAATAATGTGATGTTATATAAATAACCTATTATACAAAACACACGTAATATTATGTTATTTAGCATACCTAAGTGAGGAAGATACGGTTCGAATTCACAAATTCACAATTCTTAAAACTTAGGATGGTGTCATAAGAGAATTAAAATCAAACTACCCTCTTGTTGATATGCTCCAAAAACAAGCAGAAAATGTTGGTGGTGAATTAAAGTTTCACCATGCACAATTAAACTCTTACCTGTGACAAGTAGGTGGATTAAATGTACAACTCATGTATTGATCAAGTTTTACACGAAAAAAAACGAAAGAAGAATAAATAATTGGGGTGGTGACATGGTGATGTGACGGTGCGTACGTGCTAGGGACCAAGTTGTGATCAGAATATTTGAGGGGCGAGTAGTCGAGATATGGGGACCAGACACAGAATTGGGGACCACACAACCAATTGGACAGAGAAACGTCTTCGAGTTGCTGTAGGGCTGTTGGTGGGGCCCAATTGTAAGAGAGGGCCCCACGTTATAGTGACAAACTGACGAGTCTCTGTTTCTTGTCTGCCATGTCCACATGTGTTCTTAAATCATTTCATAAATAATTAAATATGATAATGGCATGTCAAATTGAGTGGTCCGTATCATGCATGATGCATGGATCATGATTCATGAGTATAATATATATATATATATAACTTTTCTCTGTGTATACCTTTAAATATATATAGGTGTTTTACACGTAAACCATTAGATTTAACTTTATTGAATTAGTCTATATACAATTATTTATAATTTATGGTTCATATATAATGCGTCGATGAATTTTATATCTATACGTACCAAGGAAATAAAAAATGACTGTATGTATCATGATTCATATATATAAGTCATCTCCAGTAGCAATCTATGTTCTCATTTTAAGTATCTATCTCCAATAAAGAGTTAAATTGAGAGTTAAAATAGGTCGAGAGTTATTTGAGTGTGTTATATTTAGTAAATATGAGAGCATAGTTATATGGTGAGAGATATGTGTAAGGTGGTGGGGTACATATGTTGGATGAATAAAATAATGATATTTTTATTTTTTCTTTGGGACCCATACCATAATTAAAAAAGATGAATATGTGGGATCCAGTTGGATTTGTTTACCGTTGAAGATTGACGAATTAGATTTGTTGACCGTTAGAGATGAATGGTCTACAATTTTTCAGACATTTAAATTTGAAATAAATTAATTTTTATCACAAAAATACAACCCACGCAAGACTGAAATACGATCTATTGGAGCAAGTCCATAATCTATTTGGAGAGACAAATAATAATTTGTGATTTACGTTTATATTTGTGTTTTCAATTATGCTTGTAATTTTTCCATATGTTTGTGTTTATATTCATTGTTTTCTAATACATGAAATTTAAATTTATGATATTTCTTATTTAAAAATTAAAATTTTTAATGTTATCAAACTTGATAATAATTTATAAATATTTAAATATATTAAATATTAGTACCATTTTAAAGATCTCATTAAAAAATTTATAGTGGTATTATTTTTATCAACAATAAAGTTTATAAATTACAATTTATTGACCACTTATTATAAATTAGGTATAATTAAATTTGTTATAAAAAATATCACTTTCAGATATTACTATTAGCACCACCGAAATAAAAATACATATAAACATCACCATCACTCTCAATATTATTTGAGATCTAAATATAACCATAGCTCTCGCTCTCAGTCGGGGATGGCATAAGACCGAGTGATGTCCGATAGATTTATGATGATAGTTGGTATAGGGTTAAAGGATGAGACATCCATTAGTTATAAAAGCATGAAATGTATGTATGGATGGAACTGTTTTCAAGAATCAGAAGCAGAATCTTGTTTTGATAACTACTAAAGATTTTTGCTGCCTTTCACTTTAGGCACGCTGCACACACGGATCATCATTTATCAACCCCAGCCTGGCTAATGTGGAAAACTAATCACCACCGTCACTTATCTATTCTTAGATCCAGCGGTGTAAATCTTATCATTCATGGTTAAAAACATATTTTTGTTTTGTTTTGTTGTTGTTGTAGTTTTATATACCCTGACCATAAATATAGAGATTAATTAAGGGATATAATCATTTTTCTCCTTATAGTTTGTCTTATTACACGCTTTATCCATTTTAGTTTCAGTAATATCTATTCTATTTTTGAAAACTAAAATATTAGACACTTTACGCCCTCTAGTTTCAGTAATGACCATTCCCCCCTAAAAACCAAAATATTAGACATTTTACCACATAACATTTAGGAATTTCGTTAGTTCACTTCTTTGACTGTCATAAAAATCAATTAAATGACCTCATTACCCTTGAACACATGAGTTATGCCACATAATGATACCACTAATTGTTTATAAAGAAAAAAAAATCAAAATTAAAAAAATAAAAATAAAAGTTATTTAAAAAAACAGAATTGAAAATAAAAAATTAAAAAAATAATTGAATCAAAAATTAATATAACGAATTAAATGTAAAAATAAAAAATTTATTTAAAAAACATTAATATAAAGAATAATAAAATAATAAAAAAAAATTGTAAAAAACTAAAACAATATTAACATTTTTTTTTTGAAATATTGAATTTTTTTGTTGCTAATTTTTTAATTTTTAATTTTCAATTATGTTTTTTTAAATAATTTATTAGTTTTTTTTTTCTTTAAAAACAATTAGTATTATCATTAGGCAGTATAAATCATATGTTCAAAGGTAATAATATCATTTAATTGATTTTTTGACGGTCAAAGAAATAGACTAACGAAATTTTTAATAATTATAGAGTAAAATATTTAATATTTTGATTTTTAAGAGAGAGAATAAAGTGTCTAACATTTTAATTTTTAAAAAAAGAATAGTTATTACTAAAATTAAAGAGGGCAAATATCTTCTAAGATAAACTGCTCGAGAAAAAATGATTATATACCGTAAATAAACAGTTGCATCTATGATCTATCTATAAAGGGTCAGGTTAGAGTGCACAAGCACAACTGCACAAGCATGTTGACGTTGATGTGAAGGTTTTTGAAAGGCAAAGTTGGCCAGAGTCAATACCCTCTAGACTCCGGGAATTGAAATTGGTACGATAAGCATTAATTTTATATATATATATATACACGATCATTTTCTTTTTATTGTATATTGATATAACTTATATCGGTGCGTTATATATGAATTATTATAGAGAAATTTTGATAAATTTTGATAAATGTATACATTTTAAGTCAGTAAAAAAATATATAAATCTAATGGTTCACATTTAACGCACTAATAAAATTATATCAGTATATACTGACTTGAAAAAATTATATATATATATTTTATCGATTCAAATTTGAGTCTTACAAAATTAAATAAATATTCTTTATCTTAAAGTTACATTGGATAGTCATTGACTCATTGTTTCAAATATTATTTCTAATTAAATATATTCTTTCGCTTATTACTATCTTATCTTAATATTTTGTAGATATTTAAAAGTGTTCTCTTTAAATGAATATTTTTTTTCGGTGTGTTTATTTGATATTAAAAATAGTTTCTTTTGCTATATTTGATTGATAATTGATATCCATACATAAAATATATAAAAGGTTTTAAATTACATGAAAAAATAGGTGCAATAATTAATTTTGAAAAGGGAAGAAATTTGTACGATATGTGGTTGATTCAGTGGAAAAACCCTGACACCTGCACCGTGAGGATGCGGGTTCGGAGGGGGTTGTTTATAATTATTTACATATAAATTTAAAGTTTCTTTTATAAAGACTTTTTCAACAGAAATGCACAATTGGTTTGTAATCAGAGCTATCATCGGTCTCTACAAGATCATTAAACATATTATGTATAGCGTACAATTTGGTTTTAAATTGCAGGCTATTATCGGCCTACAACACACACGGTATATATATATAACGCCGAATGAGTCTGAATGTAAAAGTATTACGAGATCTCACGATATAAATCATTTTATGTACGGGGCATCCATCTGAGATAAGAAGAAATGTTTATTAAACCATACAACTTTGTTACTTTAATATCCTAGATAGCTAGCCTCAAACGTTGTATTAAAGTAACCCTTAATGTGATCTTTGCTAATGAAAACCCTAATCTGAACCACTAGACCTCTTATTGAACAACAATAAAATAAAAGAAATCCCACCATGGCACCAATGTTAAAACAATATTAAACTTGTATTCAACTGACTCCATTTTATTTTTTTTATTTTTTTTTGCAGTTGTTACATTGTTTTAAAGTGAGACAAAAGTATTCTCCAAATGAGGTCACATCATCCAGATAATTAGCACTTGAAAGAACACGTTACACGTAAGGCTTTTTCTAGGAACAAGGAACAACACCAACAAGAAGAAGAAAATGTGGTTTCAAAGCATCTTAATTATTATAGATAGCTATAATATCCAATTGCAATTTCCATCAAAAACAAAATCTAGACAAGTCTACTCTCCTAAAAGTTGTGTATCATATTTTGGTAGGCCGGTTTTGTCTATATTTCTTGTGGGCCCTGAAAATAAAAGTCCATCGGCCCATCATTTACTTGTTCAAGTCATTTCCTATTAGAAATTATTAATGTTCGGAAATTGACTTGATTTGATTTCCATTCAAAAGAAAAATGAATGGATTTTATAACTAGAGGGCCGTGCCGTACCCGTTATGATCCCTATTGTTTCAAGTTTCAATCTTTTGGATTTCGATTAAATGTGGTTGGTCCAAAAACCTCACAACCACACTATTGAAGTCGTGAGTTTGAGTCGTATCATCTCTCAAACCTTAAATTATTTGTTACTATTCATTTAAGTTTGTATAGTTATTAAAGAGATTATAAGTTCTTTTTAGATAGTGGCAAAACCAAAATTTCAAGTTTCGCTAAGTTTGAGGGGTCAAACTTTATAATTGCCATTTAGAGAAGCAAACGAAAAAACTTCAGTTAATTATAAGGATTAAAAATGGATTTTCCAAGAAGCTGCTCGGGCACTGGCCACCGCAGGCCTCATCATAATTTCGTCCCTGTTTTTAGGCAATTATAAATTCTTATAATTTAAGTTAATTCCATTTTTTAAAAGAAAAATTTAACTAAAATCGTTCCAAACTTTAGCTCTATATCAATTTACTTTTCACATTTCTAAAAATAACAAAAAATGTTCATTGCCATTAGGTTTGTTTAGCTGTCGTTAATTTGGTTGTGTTTAACTTGTAAAAAATGTAAATAATTTTTAAGATTAACTAAAAAAAATACTAAAAAAACATTTGAAAAATATGATAGAACAAATATACGAATTGATTGTTAAGCCAATTGATTTGACCTCACAAACTAATTTGGCACTCCTTATAAAGTTAAAGACGATTGTGACAAAAAATTGACAAATACAAAATATTGTATATAAGTTAAAATATAAGGGTTTATTTAGTAATTTCCCTTTTTTTTAAATTTATAAAATATTTAATTTGTTTTGACTTTTGAATTAGAATCTAATAAATATTAATTATTGGGTAATTATACACGTAACAAGTGTATGGTGTTTCTTTTTTGGGTTCACTTTTGTATAAATAATTGGACAATTACATCTTCAAAATTGGGTGGTGACCGATTAAAATGTTATATTCTTTACGTATTAATGTATTATAAGTTGTTTGATTGATGGTTGAAGAATTATCAAAGACCCACTTTAGCAGTGATTTTTTTTTTTTTTTTTTTTTTTTTTTTTTTTTTTTTAAGTTTCCTACTTTAGTTTGTTTGATATTAAAGAAAAGGGGTGGGATATCTATCGAAGATACTACCACTAAAAAAAATAGTGGAATAACTAGGTAGGAATCATTAAGGTACAATATCAACCTGAGTCTATATATTTGTATTTCATTTAAAATATATCATAAGTATTTAAATCGTCTAAGATTAATCATTTTAAATTACAATTTAGAGCACATCACTTCTTAGTATAAATGGTAGATTGAGCACCCCTATTTATATGTTAGTGTGGGAGTTTCGAAACTAGATAACTCATGTCATAGAGGTAGATATCTGTGTCACATATATCCTATGGTAAGCTCTTAACACCATAAATTGAAATGGTGAGTTCAAATCGAATCTCCATCCCTCAAATCCCGGATTCATATTTACACAAAAAGGAAGACAACTTAGTATTGATAAAAATCTGAACTAGACCAATCAGCACAATGCCATGGATATCAAATTATTAGTATTCAAATTGGCATTATAATAGTTAGATACTTGTTAAAATTATAATATCCAAAAATCAGATGCCCCTCATTGTACTACCCAAAAATAAATGGAATTTCACATTAGGCTTTTTAATTTATTGAAGCAAAGAAAAAGTGGTAACCATTGATGGCTCTGCTGGAGCAGATAATGGGGCATCTTAATTAGGACCTTATTGGCATAGACAACCACTTGTTAATGGAGAATCCATACTCCATAGCAATTAGGATATGCCTTTGTCACTTCGGTCTAATTAAGGTTGTTCCTTGTCCCAACTCAACTATATATTCTGTAAACTTTAGTTGGTTTTTTTATGTTTATTTATTTATTTATTTTTGTACTATCCTTCTCTCATATTTTCAGGATATTACTATATTACTAAATACACTGACATTGCTCGAAGTTTGATATAAATACATACAGAGAGCAAGTATTCATTTATGTACTCAAACATCCCCAAATCTTAAAATTGAACTAATAAAAAGGACAAATTACCCTTAGGTATTATAAATGAAATAATATTTTTATGAAAAAAAATGACAGTAAAAACTACTACACATAAATTAAAATTGAGAAACAATTTATTACTACAAATTTTAATTTTTTTAATAAACGAATTAATTTCAAAATGAACATAATTTAAAAATTAATTTTATTTATTTACTTTTAAAATAGTAAAAATAAATAAATTTAAAAATGAAGATAATTTAAATTTCTCAGTATATATATTTTTATTTTTCTATTTATATTGCATTGAAAGCATTATTTTCAGTTAATTTAATTTAATTGTCTTTTTTATAAAAAGATTATCTACATTTTTTAATTTTAATAGTTAAGGATAATTTGATATTTTTATTAGTTCAAATTTAAGAGTATGAGAGCATCTCCAATGCAAGCGTGGCTTGTGAAAAAAATAGATGCCACGTAGGATAAATAGACATTTTGTTAATAATTGTGTCTCCAATGCAACTGTTCATATTCAACATCAAGCTGACGTGGCAAAAAAAAAATAGATATTGTCAACATGACCGTCCACTTTCAGACGGCCTGTTAGAAAACCCTTTTTTAGGTTGACTCAGCAAACATTTAAAATCGACATTAATTTTTCATATATTTTTGGTAAGGAAATAAAATAAAAAAGAAAATAGGAAATAAAATTAAATACGTCATTAAAACAAAATGTGTTTTAAACGGAAGCATTGTAGATCAAATTTTAAATTGATTGTCTATCAAGTCTATATTTATGCCACATAGGAAGCAAGTCTCTTGACATTGTTGCCATATCAACAATTATTCATATGCAAGCCATTTTTGCATTGGAGATGCTCTGAGATGTCTGAATAGATAAATGCATACTTGCTCTCTAGATGTATTTATGTCAAACTTGAGGGGAGATGAGTCAATTTACCCCTACTGATATTTACTTCCTTGGATTTCAACCCCCCCTTTTTTTTTTGTTGAATTTTTATTTCTATAACTACAACGAAAGATGTATTCTGAGGTTGATAATGCGTTTGGAAATACCGAAAGAGTTGAGTTAAAATTGCTTGAATTCTTTTGAATAGACTTCAACAAGATGTTGGTTAGCAGTCGGAAGCTATTGGGTTAAAATGTTGAGTACTATTTTCGATCAGTATGCATTGCTTTGGTATTAGGTTTGGTGGTCGGGTTAAAAAAATAAAATTAAACCAAACAAGTTTCAATAATAACGTGAAAAAAAAAATTAAATCAACTTATTTGTATCATGATCCAGTCATCCAGTGTGTTTTGATATAATTATTTCATATATATATATATATATATATATAAATTTTCAAGTCAGTACGCACTGATATAACTTCATCAGTGTGTTGGATGTGGACCATTAGATTTACATACTTTTGACTCAAAGTGTATGCACTTGTCAAAACTTTTTTATAATCAGTGGTCTACATACAACGCACTGATATAAGTTATATCAGTACACACCGATGAGAAAATGAATATATATATATATATATATAATAAAACCTGTTAGGTATAAAAAGAAAAAAGTAACTTGATGGAGATTGGTAGATGTCATAACCCATAACATCATACTATGAGTTAGCTATGGCAAAAACACCTAACCCAATAAAATTCTGCGTATGAATGTATGATTCATATGCATAGAATTTTATTACATTCGTGGTTCGTGGTTCGTGGTTCGTGGTATGAGTTAGGATCCTTTCAATTTTCAAATTTGTTTTTAGTGAAACACTTGCTTTCTTCAAATAGAAAAACAAAAATGAACAAATTTTGACAATATTTTTTTATTTTTTTTTATTTTTATGTTTAGGTGCCATTAGATTAGGAATCAAAGTTCAAAATGTTTTGATAGAGATTGGATGTATGCATAATTATGTAGATGATCTTTTGATTCTTCGTTGGTTTGATCTTCGTGGTCGTCCGGCTAGGGCCCCGGTTATTAAGAGTGTGATTTGTTCGCCTACGGCTCCTGGTTGGATCAAAGTTAATACTGATGGTGCCGCCTTAAGTTCTCCAGGTGTTGGGGGTTGTGGGGGTGTCTTCCGTAATTGTAGAGCTTTTGTGAAGGGTTGTTTTGCTGCTCCTCTTGGTCAGGCGTTTGCGTTTGAGGCGGAACTTCTTGCAACTTCGATGGCCATTAATTTGGCTTGGCATGGTAGAATACATCATATATGGCTTAGGAGTGATTCTTCTTATATGGTTCATCTGCTCGCCTCTCGCTCCGAGCAGGTTCCTTGGTGGATTCGGCAGGCTTGGCAACGCTGTATCTATCAGATATCAAAAATGGAGTTTCAAGTTTCTCATATCTTTAGAGAAGGGAATCAGGTTGCTGACGTTCTTTCTAAGCATGCTTTGGCGTTGGTGATTGATTCGTGGTGGACAAACACCTCATCTATTTGCTCTTTGTTGGTTGACAATGATTGCATGTGTTGAGAGTCTTTTAGTTTTTTTTGATGTGTTTTATGTTCCTGTTTTTTTTGGTCTGCGTGCCAATGTTTTTGTTAGGATTGTTTCCCTTGATTTTTATGCTTTTCTGGTTTCTGTTACTTTTTATTTTTTATTTTTATAATATGGATGGATACTGCCTATGGGTTTTTCAGCATATGATCATTTGTGATGTTTTTTCCCTTTAGGTCAGTCCAATTTTATCAAAAAAAAAAAAAATCAAAGTTCAAAATGTTATGAAAAATTAAAATGCAATTATTGACTTTTGATAGCATTAATACGTGTTTGTTGTAGTGTAGATGACCAATAAGAGAGGCAGTAAAGCAAGTCCTTGTTAAAGAAGTTGTATGGCAGAAAGATTGAGAGTGGTGTGATGAATATAGCAAATGCATGAGGGCCATTGGTGATTGATTGGTCCAGTTTCTAAACAGATAATATGAAAACTTCAAGGAAAAAAATAATAAAAAGTTTGATTGGGATTTGGGTGTCAATTTCAGTCTCAGATTCCAAATCCTGCACAACCTACTATAACTCTATAAGCAAGTTGATAGAAAGAAAACCAAACCAGTGTACGACACTGCAAGCCACAGCCTGGATTGATTGTTATGTGTTCCTACTTTCTTCAATATCCATTATATGATATATATCATCATCTTCCCTTCAAATATTACCATAACTAATTCCTTCAATTATTATTCCAACCCCATCACTATTCACTGCCACTTTCTTCTCATCACAAATTATTTTCTCTACATCCATATAAAAATCCCATCCTATGTAAATTTATATACCATTCATATATATTTTCGGACAATATAAAAAGAAAACAATCATATTGATGTTTTATATAATTTAATATGCTCAAATGATCTTATATGTGAGTGTAATTAAGATATTATTCATAGCATAATTTAATGATTTACGAAGTATTAAGTATTGACAACTTATACAGCATCATTTGAATTTGAAAATATAAAAAAAAATCGTATAAAATATGACATTTCTCTTTTTAAATATCATTTTAATTGATTTTTGTGGATGAGGGAAAATATGGTACAAGATGATTTTTTTTCCTTGGTCCACCATCAACCAATCACTCAGGGCCGACCCTCTTTCTTTGCTACGAGGGGCGGCCGCCATGGGCCCATTTTTTAAAGGGCCCTTATGCACATGATTTCAGTATTAGTCAATGGCCTATTTTTGTTTTATATCATAATATAAATGTAGAATTTCACATAAGTCATATCTTTTTGGTGATTTATCATATTTATAAATGTCTTTCCAAATTCATTACTTTAGTCCTTAATTTTTCCAAAACTCATCACTTTAGTCCATTTGACCAAATATGTAAAAGTCAACTATTTTAAAACCCATGAAAGTACACTTTTGCCCTTATTACTATTTAATTTAGCTAAAATGATTATATCAGCTTTAAATTAAAATGAAAAAAATAACAAAATTCTCAATAATAAAATCTTAAATAAATATATTACAAAAAAATTAAATAAATAATAATAATAAAATCCATTAATTTTTTCTTATTTTGTATTTTTTTTTCACAATGGATATTTATTTAGCTAAGATAATTATCTTAGCTTTAAATAATTTTGAAAAACAATAAAATTCTCAATAATAAAATCTTAAATAAATAGATTACAAAAAAAATTATATAAAAAATCATTTAAAGCTAAGATAATCATTTCCGCTAAATAAATATCTATTATGACAAAATACAAAAAAAGAAAAAATTAATGGATTTTATTATTATTATTTATTTAATTTTTTTGTAATATATATATATATATTTAAGATTTTATTGTTGAGAATTTTATTATTTTTTATTTTAATTTAAAGCTAATATAATCATTTAGCTAAATTAAATAGTAATAAGGACAAAAGTATACTTTCATGGGTTTTAAAATAGTTGACTTTCTTATGTTTGGTCAAATGAACTAAAGTGATGAGTTTTTGAAAAAGTAAGGACTAAAGTGATAAATTTGGAAAGACATTTATAAATGTGACAAATCACCAAAAAGATAGGACTTATGTGAAATTCTGCCTAATATAAATGGTCCAAATTTTTATTATGTGTATTAGTAAAAGATCCATAT
This sequence comes from Dipteronia sinensis, assembly GCA_033220585.1. Taxonomy (NCBI): domain Eukaryota; kingdom Viridiplantae; phylum Streptophyta; class Magnoliopsida; order Sapindales; family Sapindaceae; genus Dipteronia; species Dipteronia sinensis. The sequence goes on along the minus strand of CM065638.1, from coordinate 69,552,426 downwards.
TAAAAAAGTTCAAAAATTAAAATAAACAAAAGAAAATTTGGTCAGGACAATAAAGATCCAAATGAAATTTTGATTATGTTTTTTTTTTTCTCGAGACATTTACTATCTAAAGCTTAAAGGTCCATTTTTCGTCTCTATTTCTAGCCACCAATGTCTCTCTCAACTCTCTTAAAAAAAGGTATCTCTCAATTCTATTAGCTCTCCTTCTGTATTATTATTAACTAAATTTTCCTTTTTATTGTGTTTTATGTAAAATAAGAAAAAATGAACCATTTAATGACAACTCTTGGATTAATCTGACTGTTGCCATTAAAATTTGTTGATTTTATAATATTTAAAAAAATTAAAAGAAATGACATATTTGGTAATATGTTAGGCGAACTTACAAAATTTCATCTTTTAAAATTTTTTAATGGGGTGTCATACAAATAGAGATTAACATACATTTTTTCAGGGGTTTAAATATCGTCACTTTTTTTTAATTATAGGTATTGAATATATTAAAAAAATCGTGAGATCTATTTTGTGATAACAACTTATTCCTCATTTGACATGTCATGGGACCCGATTTTTTTTCATTTTTTACATTTTTGGAATCCGTTTTATGATAACAACTTATTCTTCATTTGACATGTCATGGAGTCAATTTTTCCCATTTTTTACATTTTTACCCCGGATCTCAAAAATGTCATGGCCGGCCCTGCCAATCAGCTTGTAACAAGGGCTTTAAATGGTGTTAGTACTTAGTAGTAAAATGATAATATGGTAATATCTAAATGAATTATATTTATTGTGGTTGTCGGTCTGAATTTGAACGGCCTGAACTGTCAAAATTATTAAATTACGTGGACTTTTTGAACTTCCTCAGAATAAATAGTGGTCGTACAAATTTCCTAAATGCGAATGAGTTTTCCATACGTTACAGAATTTTGCAGTGCACATCCGATGTCATTACAAGAATAAAAGCAATGCAAAGAGGAAAAAGATGATCGAAGTCAAGTACAAACACAAGAGAAAACTTCACTTGGTTAAATGGGGGTAAAGGGCTCACTGTTGTGTCTATTCAGTCTACCAGCAATAAAGACCCCCTCAAAGGCTTATGCTCGGAAAAAGAAAAATGGAGGTAATGAGAACAAAATTCAAGGTTGGTAAAAATGATCGACAAGAAGACAATCACATAAACAAGTGGAGTAAAACTCACAAATGCGATTCAATTATGGTAAAGGCTTTAACGTTTGGATCTTTATATGCATTTTTTTCATCTCTTAAAATCTATTACTATGGAGTTACATCGACTAATTGTTATTTTTGATAGAATATATATATATATATATATATAAAATCAAGTGAGGTATACATTAGTTTAATTTCGGTAAGAACCTTTATGAAATCACATCGATTTTTATGAATTTTGATCTGAATTGTTGCGTAGATGATAAGTTGAATGAAATCTACATATAAATAAAATTTGAGAATTTTTCAAATACCAGAACTATTTATCCCGATTTTATTAAATATAAAAACTAAGGGTGGGCACGGTTCATTGAACCGAACCGAACCGACCCAAACCGAACCGAAATATGGTGTTTGGTTCGGTTTTAAGGTTGAGTTCGGTTCAATTCGGTTCGAACCGAATGAACCACATAGAATATGATTCGGTTTCAGTTTTGGACCTTCCAAAACCTAACCGAACCGAACTATAAATACAAAAAAAAAATACAAATTTTATTATGGATTGCATGTTGGATTATTTATGTATGATCTTATTTTATTTTGGACTTCTATCATTCTATGTAATGTATGGACTGAATTTGGTAGAATAGTAACTATTGAGCATGTACTTATGATTGAATTGGACTAAATTTGATTAGTTAAATAGTAATGTGGTTTATTTAGATGTGTTTTGAACGTAAGAGATTGTGAAAAAAACATAGCCCAAAGTCAATTGCCCAAAGGCCTAAGGTCTAAATACAAAGTTAGGGTTGTTAAATGATACAAAAATTGAAAAAATATATAAAAAAAAACCTCAAAGCCCAATAGGCCCAAAACCTAATTGAACCGAACCGAACCGAACCGACATAAAGGTGTTTGGTTCAATTCGATTTTGTGGCCCAATACAGTTCAAACCGATTCAAGTTTTCAAAAACCGAAAATATAACGGTTCGGTTCAGTTTGGTTTCGCAATACGGTTTTGGCTGAAACCGAACCGAACCGAACCGCGTCCACCCATAATAAAAACATCGGAAAAATGAGAGAAATATAAGAAAATTCAAAATAATAGTTTTAGTACTTGAAAAAAAATATCAAATTTTATTCATAATTAGATTTCAATGAACTTATTATTTACAAAAAAAAAATCAGATCAAAATTCATAATAATAGATGTGATTTCATCAAGGTCCTTACCGAAATTAAAGTAAGATATACCTCACTTGATAATTACTATATATAGTCATTTTCTCCTCGGTGCGCAATGATATAAAATATATCAGAGCATTGCATGAGAGTCATAGATTATGGATAAGCAATGACAAATGCATACAGACTGAATTAAAACAATTGAATCTAATGGTCTACATGCAACGTACTGATAAATATTTATCAGTGCCCACTGAGGTGAAAACTTTCATATATATATATATATATATATATATATATATTGTGGTATTCGTCTACACTTGGAATCTTGCGAAAGGGGTAAACTATGTTGGGTTTAGTCCATAATATATCTAGTGATGTGCTGTAATTTCTCCAAATTCTTGTAGTTTTTCAAAAAAAATTTCCTTTTTAAGCAATAATTTTGTAATCTTAACTTTGATAATAGGGTATTAAAGTTGTTTTAGAATTAGTTAATAACTTTGATAAAATAAAAAATGAAAAAATTCGGGGTTGTATTAAATTTAGAATTGGTTGGAATTTAAAAGATTTTAAAAGTGGGTGTATTCGATTCAGATTTGTAAGGAGCCTATAAAAGTTTGAGTGTATTCAAATCAGACTTTTATGACTCGTTTGATGTGCGTGATATGATATAATTATTTTTAATTTTTTATAGATTTTGATGAGATATGATTATACTAAAATTAGTGTAGACATGATGCCGGTTCGGTTTGATCCGACGAACCGAACCGGAACCGGTTTAAAAAAACTGGACCCGAAACCTGTTTTTTCGATTCTGGTTCCTTTTGTTGCGGAACCGGACCAGAACCAGCCGTTCGGTTCCGGTTCGAACCGACCGGGTCCAAATTTTTTTATTTTTTTTTATTTTTATAAAACAGGACCGTTGGAGGCTCAACGGCTTGCCGACGTCAGCAGGCCGTTGGGCCTCCAACGGTTCAGTACTTTTTATTTTTATTTTTTTAATTTATTTTTTCTTTTTCATTTCTATAAATACCTACCCTCTCCATTCATTTTTCTCCATCCCAATTTCCTCAATTCTCTCTAATTCTCTATAATTCTCATTTCTCAATTCTCTCTCAAATTTCAATTCTCCAACTCTCCAAGTTTCCATTTATATTATTTGCAATTACTAAGTTAGTAGGTTTCTAATTTATTTTATTTATAATTACTAAGTTTCTAATTTATTTTGTTTGCAATATATCTTATTTCCAATGTATTTAATTTGCAATTAGTCAATTACTAAGTTTCCAATTCCATTTATTTTATTTGCAATTTATTTTATTTGCAATTACTAAGTTTTCAAATTTCAATTTATTTTATTTGCAATTTATCTTATTTGCAATTTATCTTATTTGCAAATTGCAATTACTAAGTAATAAGTTTCTAATTTTCTTCCAAATTTATTTCCAACCATTTAAACATTTATTTTTATCAATTTTTTAACATTTTATGTTCAAGGAATTTTACAATTCAATTTTTAAAATGGCAAGTGAAAGTGGTGACGGTCCCAGACGTTCTATTTCAATGAAAGGTAAGGGTTGTATGATAGATAATATCGGTCATAACGACCGTGCCTATCACGAGTATCTACAACACCAAGTCTATGCTGAAGACCTATGCCTAAACTTTCCTCAATCTCATCCCTCTCTAAGAATTTATGAACCCAATCCCAATGCCACCCCCCATTTGACAAGCCAATAAGAAAATATGCATGATCTTGGCCCTGATAGCCCTGATCCTTACCCCCCTAAAGATTTTGATTTTGATCCACATACAGAAGAAAAGTTACCGAAGCAGGTCAAATCTGATCTCTTTGTATTCCATATGAAGAAAGTTACGCAAGAAGATGGAAGCACTATAGTGATTTGCAATTACTGCAAAAAAACATTTAAATGACACAAATATGGAGGATATGACACATATCAGAAGTATATAACGAACACTTATCCAGACGCACATGCCAGATCGAGTTCACAAATTCAAATTTTCAGGTACGCTACCCATAACCAACAATTATTTAAATATAGTGATGCAAAAAAATATAGAAGAATTAACTAGAATGGTTGCAGTAGAACATTTATCATTTAGTTTTGTTGAAAATGTTGTTTTTAATAATTATTGTCAACGAGCATTAAATCCTACTGCATGTTGTGTTCCTAGAACCACGCTCACAGAAACACTTGAAAACATTTATGAAAAAGAAAAGAAAAGTGTTGGATTTTTTTTTTGAAAGATATAATGGTCGTGTTTCCGTATGTGCCAACATATGGAGTGACTATTGGCAAATGCATTCATACATATGTGTCAGTTGCCATTTTATGGATAATGCATGAACTATCAAAAAAAGAATTCTTGCATTTAGAGTTTTTGATGATAAACACACTGCTGCTAATATTTTTAGACAACTTTTAATTATTTTTGCAGAGTATAAAATTGATAACAAAATTTTTGCAATTGGTTTTGATAATACTTTTAACAATACCGTTGCTATTCCTGCTTTAATTGAATTATGCAAACCTTATCTTGGCGGTAAATTTTTTCATAAAAGATGTGCATACCATGTTTTCAATTTATTTATTCAAAAATGATTAAAAACTCTTGAACATTTTATTAAACCTATTAAAGATTCAATTAGATTTTCTCATGATGTTCCAACACGTTGGAATTCTACTTATAAATTGCTTGCTAAAAGTTATGAATATAGAGATTTATTAGTTACTTTTATTCAATATCATGTTAGTCACATTAATCTTTATCAAAGTGATTGAGATGTTTGTAGCAATGTTTGTGGTTTGTTAAAAGTTTTTTGTACTGCTACTTACAATTTATCTGGTGTTTATTATCCTACAACTAATTTATTTATTATTGAGAGTCTTAATATTGCTGATGCATTTGTTCATTGTGAATCCGACTCACAATTACATGAGTCTGTTACTGCTATGAAGGAAAAATGATTAGAATAGTATAACGAGTTTCCAAATATTTATTTGATTGTCTTGTGTTTTGACCAACGTTGTAGATTATAAAGTTTGTCTGATTATCTTTCTGTTTATTATGAACAATGTTTAAAAATAAATTATGATGTTGATATGTGTTGTGCTAGGGTTAAGACATTATTGTATGATTTATATAATGAATATCTTAGAGTGTATGGTCCATCACTGAACATAGATGTTCCACAAACTCAAAATGTATCTCATTTCTCATCATCCTCTGGATTTTTTAGTTTAGGGTATAATCTTTTATCCAAAAAAATCAAAAAATTACAAGGTTCTTCTTCATCAAGCTCTACCATATATTTTGAGCTTGAATCTTATCTAAGTACCTCTTTTGAGTTTATAAAAGACACTGAAGTTAAAAAATTTGATATCCTACACTGGTGGAATGATCATGAAAGGTACTTTCCAATCCTGGCTATGATAGCCAAACAAATCATTTCAACACCAGTTTCTACTGTGGTGGTGGAACAACAGTTCAGCGCCGGTGGGAATATTCTAGATCCAAGACGTTCCCTTATGAGTCTGAAATTACTTCAGATGCAAGCTTGTGTCGAAGATTGGACGAATGCTCAATATAGACAACAAGAAATCGATCAAGAAGAACCATACGATGTCTTTAAAGATGATCAACCGGCTGAAAGTCGAACGGATGATTATGACAACGATTAGTCCACGACTCCACGCCAATCGCCATCTCCAAATATGCAATAAAAGGTAAGAGAACTACGTGGCATTTGATTCCTCTAAATCCTTAAGAGGATACGTAGACAACTTAATTGTTGTAAAAATTAAGTGCAATGCCAATTTTACATTTTTTAGTTTTTTTTTTTAATTTCATTTTTTAATTTGTCATTTATTTTATTTTATTTTATTTTGTGGGTGACCCAATAAAATACATTTATCAATTACATTTTTATATGACTAATGTTTTTATGAAATAACGGTAAAAAAAGGAACCGAACCAGCGGAACTGGAGGAAAATGAACCGAAACCAGAATCGTCGGTTCCGAACCGTATCAGAACCGGAACTGGCGTCATGTCTATATTAGTGTTGTCATATGTTTGGTGTTGTATGAGATATGATTAAAATAGTCTCATATTCTATTTGGTATGATATGATATTAGATAAAAAAATAATTTTATCAAATATTTAATACAATGTGAAATTGATTAATATAAGATTAAATTAAATTATTTTTAAATAAATAAATTGTTAATTTAAAAAAAAATAAATGAATATTAAAGAACATACCATTTTTTAATTAATATTTAATAGTTTATAGATATTTTAAAATATTATAATAAGATATATTAAGTAAAAATAAAATCTTATAATTAAATAAAAAAATAAAAGAAGAAGATTTTTTTTTTTAAATATGGGATTAAATAGCTCTATCTCACCAGGATAAAATGATTGTATAAAATTTGAATGGTTAAAATAATGATTTAAATTAAATTTAAAAAAAATTAAAATATTTTAAAATAATTTAAATATTTAAAACCAATTTTAAATAAAATAATTTTTTATCTGTTAAAATTTAAAATTGTTATTTTTAAAATATTTCAACTTAAATATTTTATTAACTATTAAAATAAATTATATTTTAATCACATAAAAATAAAAATAAGTTGAAAAAAAAAAGAAATAAAAAAGAAAAGTATAAACTGCAAGGACAAATTGCTTGCATGAGATAAATAATACCATCTCATGCGAGCAACAAACATAGGATACAGAAATTAGTTATATTTCATCATATCCCATGAAACAAACATGACGTAGACCTTATGGTATATTTGGCAAACATGATGTATTATATTGGACTGGACTATACTGCGCTGGATTACTGGATTATATTTAGTACTCTCCGATGTTTGGTACTCAACATTACATCTTATTTGACTGAATTATTTTATTATTTTATATAAAAAATTAATATTATTATTGTAAAATATTTTATTCATGAAAGATAATATTCATATAAAAAAATTAAAAATACTTTGTTAAATAAATGTTTTTAGCAAATAATTCAATTTAAAATACAACATCTTCAATAGCTATTAAAAAAGAAAATCGTAATTTGAGATCCATTGTATTTTTAAACATAAAAATAAAAGCAAAAAAAAAAAAAACATATCCTACGATAATAATGTTCACTTGTCCGCTCCTTATAAATTATTCACTATTGTCACAATGTCAATCTATCTTCAAATTATTTAATTTAATAATTATTATGGGATATGTCTTTATCTTCTTTAGATACTCATTTTATTTATTATTGAACTTTTTTTTTTATCTTATAAAATTTAAATTAAAAAATAATACAAATTGATTTTTATTTTTGTAGTGATCAAAATATGGACCTTCAGCCCAAATGACAGACCCACAAATTACTTGAAGAATAAAAGAATCTCAAACTCTTTTAAAGATCATTAAAAGGCCCCAATAAGAAAAAGGTCCAAAAGCATGACCCAACCCACCAAGGTATCTGATCAAGACAAACATATGGTCAAAAGAAATTCAAACAGCCACACTCACATCAAATGTTATGTAAATCCAATGTCTGACAAGGCCTTTATTACCAGATTTAAAAGAATCAAAACGGGTAATACCATACCTCTTCTCAAAGAGAGGGGTCATGATTTTCTCAACTCATACGCGAAAGCTCTCTAAACTTAGCTCAACAATTCTCTCATTTCATTTATTGCAATTCCAAATTCCAGTAGAGATCGACTTAGTCATTCTCAAAGACCGATTGACCCTATCCCCGATCGACCTATGTCGGGTCAAGAAACCATCGGGGTATCGATTCTTCAAAAGTCATCGATATACAACATTGACCTAATCACCGATCGATCGACATCTAGTATAGGGGCATATTTGGACTTCGACCCATAAGATCCATTGATATCCATCGTTGATCCAACCATATCAACGAATAGCTGGATTCAATATATTAAGCACAATGGTTTGTCAGTCCCAACCCATTTTAATTTCAGTTCACTCATCGAATAATATACTTACTTGAGCGTTGGAAAGTCCCCCCAAGGGAACACCCCTTCCCCCCTTGTTTTACAGGTTGCATGTGCCCGTCTCGTCGACCTCGAATTAATTGTAGATCCGATTGACTACAATTTTTTAATTTTAATAATATGTTGGTTCTGTTGGAGATGTTATTATTATTTTTTATCACACTTCATTTGATATTATATATTTATATATTAAATTAAATTGAAAAGGTTATATAAAAAAATTGAAAAAAATAATCTGATTAAGTGAAGTCTAGGGGTCCAGCCGTGGCAGGCATACATGGACCAGATTGAATAGTACTACGCGGGCCAGATTAAATTATCCAAATTATCCATCGGATTAAATAATCCGATTTCAAATTTTTTTTAGTGAGAAGGAGGGCATAAGCCCAAGTAGAAAAGAAGAAGAGAACTACTCTACAAAAGGACCAGGCCTGGCAAAAGCCACACCCTTAGCATCATTGTCCAAAACACCTAGAATCTGCTGGGGGGGGGGGGGGGGGGTGGGGGGTGGGGGGTGGGGGGGGGGGGGGGGGGGGGGGGGGGGGGGGGGGGTTTCAAAGAAATAAATGCCCAGGTCAAGAGAATGCCACAAACTAGCAAGCATATCAGCAACTCTATTGCTCTCTCTATAGTTATGTTGCACATAGCAACACCAATGTTCCTCCAATAAAGCTTTGCAGCTCTGGATAAGACTGAAAAGAGGGTGATTGGGATGAGTAAGGTTACTCAATAAATGCACAGAGTTCTGGGAATCAGAATCCACTAAGATCTTCCTAAACCCTGCCTTCCAAGCAATCTTCAACCCTTCTAGCAATTCTGGATCAATTACTGCCGGTGGTGTTATTAGAGACCATAAGAAGAACTGGTTGTGTGGTTTTGCTGTGAGAAAGGGCATTGGCAGTGAGGGGGGGGGGGGGGGGGGGGGGGGGTTCAAAGAAAGAAATGCCCAGGTCAAGAGAATGCCCTAAACTAGCAAGCATATCATCAACTCTATTGCTCTATCTATAGTTATGTTGCACATAGCAACACCAATGTTCCTCCAATAAAGCTTTGCAGCTCTGGATAAGACTGAAAAGAGGGTGATTAGGAGGAGTAAGGTTACTCAATAAATTCACAGAGTTCTGGGAATCAGAATCCACTAAGATCTTTCTAAACCCTGCCTTCCAAGCAATCTTCAACCCTTCTATCAAACCCCATAATTCGGCTTCAACAACACTGCCAATGCCCTTTCTCACAGCAAAACCACACAACCAGTTCTTCTTATGGTCTCTAATAACACCACCGGCAGCAATTGATCCATAATTAGGATTTAAACTACCATCCACATTGAGCTTAACCCACAATTCCAAAGGAGGAGACCAAGCTATGTAACAAGGGTTCAAGTCAACATTCTTGCTATCAACATAATTTGCATTCAACCAATTGTCCAAGAATCTCTTTATAATCAGACTAGGACATGGAGGAAATATGAAATCAGGATCAAATATCTCTTTACATCTCCATTTCCAAATAAACCAAAGAGACACAGCAAACAGCAGATAGCCTGCCACTTTCCCAAAGATAAGCCTGTTATTCTTCAAATTTTGCATCAACCAATCATCCCAATCACAGATAAACAGATGAGACCTGGTGATCCCTTTACAATTGTCTTCCCAGACAAAGCATGATTTCTCACAACTTCTGAAAACATGATTAATGTTCTCACAGCCAGCCTTGCATCTCTCATAGATGGTATCAGATATGAGACCTCTAATAGCTCGGTTATCATTGGTGAGTAACTTATCATGAAGCAGGATCCATAAAAAACTTTGGACTCTAGGAGGTATCCGAAGCTTCCATAAGAAATTCCACTTCCAAGAAAATGAAGCATCAATCATATAATGAGTATCATAAGCACTTTTTACCGAGGAGTCCCCATTGTTAGAAAAACCCCAAATCACTTTATCATGCCCACTTTGCCTCCGGCTAGCATGAATATTCATGATTCTATGGACAATGTCCCAAGGCAGAACAGAGGATAATTTATATATATCCCAATCTTCATTAGTCATGAAATTACTAACCTTTTCAGACAACTGAGCTGCAGAGAGAATGAAGAGAGCATGGCTTTGAAGAATACCAATCTCTGGCACCCAATCATCAATCCAGAACATGATTTGGCACCCATCACCAACCCTCCATTTTAAACCCTTAGACACCAATTTCATACCAAAAGAAAGTCCCTTCCAAGTACTCGAGCAACCCTTAATCTCATTAGTAGCCGCATAAGTAATAGGTCCCCCTTTAAGGTACTTTTCATTCAACATATGACTCCATAAACTAGTCTCATTCTGAGTCAAACGCCAGATGGCTTTAGCAAGTAAAGCTTGATTCAGAAGTTTCATCTATTTTATGCCTAGACCTCCTCTACTTTTAGGCGAACAAGTAGTCTCCCAGTTAATTAAATGAATTTTCCTTTGATCCACTGAGTGACCCTAAAGAAAATCCCTGTTAAGTTTATCAAGCTTATTACAAACCTTTATAGGAAGCTTAACAGATTGCATCGCATAAACATGTATAGCAGAGGCAACAGATTTAATGAGAGTGATTCTCTCGGCTAGAGACAGAGTAGCACTCTTCCAAGTAGCCAATCTTTGTTGCGATTTTTCAAGAATCTCTTTATAAATTTCAATTTTTTACCAAACAGTCCGGTCCACTTGTCCGGCCCAATACTGTATACCAAGCAAGGCCCTATTGTTTCCCCTCTCTTCGTTTTCTCTCTCATATTCATCGCCGCCGTCTCCTCTCCCCCTTCGTCCCCAGCCATTGCCGAGTCGCCGGAAATCTTGTAATCTTTGGCAGGTTAATAGTGTCTCTTTGTCTTTTATAGCTAGTCGAATCATAGGTTTTGATTCCTTTTGAATCATAGCTATTTGAATCATAGGTTTATAGCAATTTAATCTTTCAAAGATTTTTTTCCTTCTTATAGATTTATCTGCATATTCGTAAAAATTCTTTCTCTCTTTCAACTAAATCTTTTTTCTACTCAAATTATCAACTAAATATCAGCATGTTTGAGATGAGAAGAAACTTTGGCTGATTGGAAACAATTTGCTTGCTTACTAATAATTGCTTTTTGTTTGTATGAATTTCATAATTACTAGTATTTTATTTTAGAAAATAAAAATACAAATTCAATTATAAAAAATATCAATTATTTTTAAGAAAAACAAAATTATAAATCTGAAAATGAGCTGTGCAGGAAGAAAAAATGTTTGAAGGATTAGTTCGGCAGCTGCTATTGGGTTATTTAGGGTTAGGGAGATACCTGAAGGATATCCAGAAAGAGGATATGAAGATCACTCTCTGGAACGTAGAAGTTTTGCTGGAGAACGTCGACCTCATTCTTAAAGCCTTTGATTTTCTTCAGTTGCCTTTCGCTCTCAAGCAAGGTATGTATTAATGTATATACCTTTTTTTTTTTATCGTTTTCTTCATTTGTTTTGATTCTGAGAATGTCTTTGTTTCTTGAATAAGTCGTGTGGGGAGATTAAGTATCAGAATACCGTGGAAAAAAGCTTTTCCGGTGGGATCCTATTCCTATCATAATCATTTTAGAGGATGTTTTTGAGTCTGCCTCTCAGAGGGATGACCAAGGGGTACAAAGAATTAAACTTCACTTCACTTTTCTGTTTGTAGTACAATAAGACTTTATTATTTTTGTCTTTCTGTTACCAGTGGAGTTTGGACGCAGTTGAAAGAAGAGAATTTGCTGGTAAAAAGGCCAAACTTGATGCAGCTGAACTAGTAATGTTATCTAGGCACGTATGTGGTGAGTCTAATTTGAACAAGCATAACTTTCTTATTTGCTTAATATTCTCTATCTAATGCCTGCCATTGTTATTGACTGGATAAAATCTGTTCTGCTTCCCCATTGTAGTTATGATATTTTTGCATTATCAGCTGTGCTCTCATTTGAATGTTGAGTATGAAAGTATTTTGTACAATCACATGCTTTTGTTTCCGTATATTTTATGGGGATCATATGACTCACTATTCTGAGGCTTTGTCTCTATTACCGTTGTTCTAAGGGTTCATATATCACTTTCATTTCCCCTAACTACAAAATAGCCTGGGTTGGTAATTTTGATCTTAGAGCAATTGTTCTGCTTCCTTATATCTACTACTCAGAACCATGATTTTTCTTTATTCTCAAAAGTTTTTGTATTCCATGCTAAATTGTTTGTTTAAGTCCATAGCATAGTTGTCAACAGCGTCGCTGGGTGCATGCCTAGGCGGCCGGCGGCAACAGGCGCTGGGCAGACGCCTTGAGACAGTTAGTGCGCAACTGGTTTCAACATGCGGGCCTAGCCCGGCCAGGCACCCAGGCTCTAAGGCATGCCTGAATGAAGCAAAGCCATTTTTTTCATTTTCGAGGTTGCCTGAGAGATTGGACGGCTGTCAATGGTCGGTATAAAGCCTTTTCAATCTTCCCTTTTTGAGTAAATTATGTTCACAAGCTTTTAGAGGGAATTGTAACTTTGATTTAATTTGGAGCGTTTGATGCTTAGTTCCCTTTTCTGCAGATTATCAGGCCAGACAATCATTTATCTCTAACTTTACTGCAAAGGTTAGAGAACTCTCTTGGGAATCTGTTATTGCTATCACTTTTTATGCTCTTTTGTCATGTCAACTGAGTTTTGACGGTCCTTAAAATTAAATTGAATATTTCTCGTGTACCTTTTTTCTCTTCCACTGTAATTCCTTTCTTTTACCTCTAGGTTCTTGACAGCATCCAAGTGTCAATTAGAAATTTCCATGTTTTGTACAGTAATACACAGCTTGACTCTCTAAGATACCTCTATGTTGTACCTCTCTGCTCATTTCTCTTTTTTGGTGTTGTATGTTGTATTATCCTGCCTGATACATAATTTTGCTAGAGTTTGGAACTGAAGGGGATTGATATTGGAAGTTTTTTGCTTAGAAGTGTTAAGAATGTGGAGAAAGAGGCAGGTTCTGCCATTACTCATTTGGCTTTCTTTACCCTCTTTTTAAACCTTACAACTGAATTGGTCCCGCATCCATATGTCAGAGAGATGTTTGTACCATGCATTAATGGATGAGAGGGCAGATGGAAGAAATTGACGACATATTTTTTGTGTTAGGAGGATTAAGTTGCAGATGGTGCGATGTATTCTTCTGATACTAAATACTGGTCATCTGTTGTTGTGGTCTTAATGAATGACTATGAAAGAATCGTATAAAAGATAAAAATATAATGTTGTTTTCAATAATAACTTTTTTTATTATTCTACGTATTAAAGATTGTTAAGTTACAATCATTTCATTTCATGAACCTTTTAAAAACCAAATTTAGAATAACTATTAATAATAGGAAAAGAGAACAACAATGACATATTATCCGGTTGTCCTGAACAGAGAGTTGTAATAGATGGCAAATATTCATGTTTGATTTAATGAGTGAACGGTGGTTTTCAGAGGGATGACAAATGCAGGATTTTTTCAATACATACAAATGCGGAAGCAAGTGTACTTTCGTTTATGCCTGGGTTCACTATTGGTTTCTCCCTTAATTCATGGGCTTTTTATTTTTTATTTTTTTGTTCTGGATGTGAATCTTCTTGGTCTTATATACAAGAGACTTTCGATACCAAAGAGAAAAATAGATAGCACTAAATGGTAGTCGAAGGTGAACATTAAATTGTAAGATCAGCCCTAGAAATATTTGCGCATAAAATGTTTATTTACATAGATAAAATAACAGATGATGTGAGTCGTTTGTTGGATAGAGTTTCTGCTCCTTGAATTTCTTTGGGCCTTTGATTCAAAGGAATTTGAAGACTCTCCTTTCTTATTTATTCACCTATAATGGGAAGCGTTATTGGTTGTCCTTGCAACTTTTGGGGTCCTTTTGGGACTGTACATGTGTTTTCTGAGACAGGATTTTTAAATTAGATATAACAATAATGTGTCATTGTTCTTCTGTATAGCTCTTGATAGTCCCAGATGCTTTTTACTTTTTCCTCTAAGTGGACTGCTTGTTTACTGTGTCACTTTTGATTTATCATATTCAAGTTTTCCAATATGAAAAATATTACAATAAATGGAGCCTATTAAAAGTTGTACTTATCAACAGATTCCTTTCCTTCATTGTATATTAACAAATTATATGCTACATCTTTAAAGATTTTTGTTATTGATTATTTTAGAGATACAAAAAATGTTTGCTTGCATTCTTAAGTATCAATTTTTTTAATGATTGGATCACAGAGCATGAATGCTAATTTTTTCTAATATATATAGGCACAGACTATGTTCAGCTTAAAGTTTTCCAGCTTGACAATAATGAAGCAAAATTTGGCTGGGTAATTTTTTAGGTTATTTTGAGTTTACTAGTTATTTAGTTTAATTCTTTTCTTGTAAATTGTAATGGTTTTTATTTTTTTATTTTATTATTATTTTTTATTTTATAATTTATTATAATTTATTTTGAGTTGAAAAGGCATTTATGGGTTTGTATCTTGATTAGTAGCTTCATCGATTTTGTCTTAACATGTATCTCTTCGTTCTTTGATTCACTCTTTTATTTTGGAAGAAATAGATCCTGCTTTGTATCATATTATGCTGTTATGATTTGCAGCTTATTATTTTCTGATATGCAGATCCTATAGTGGGAAGGCCAGAGGTGGGCATGTAAACAAAATTGTTGAGATTAAAGATTTGGAAATTTGTTGCAGTACCTTTCAATCAGATGTTAAGTTGCTGAGTTTGGACAATGTGGACTCCAAATTCTGGAGCAATAAATTCAACCACTTATTAAAGCCATTCAATGTATCAGTGTCACTGATGGTAAGCGTGTTTGATTAGAATTCTGCTGCCACATATGACATGTAATAATTTTTGTGCTTTTGGTTGTCTAATGATGTATGTTGTTTTATTTTGTTCATTTTTTCGTAGTAGTGTCTCTTATTTGAGGTATCCTGGATCCTTTTTCAATGTTTGTTGGGAAAATCCATTGTTGAGGGTTTGAAAAGATAAGCTAAGGAATTTTTATATTTGTTGTCTACTTTTCCAATTTTAAATGTCACTATTTACTGTTCCAGCCAAGCTGTCCAGTAGGACCAGTACAATTTTATGGAGCATTTTGGGTGATGAATTTTTTAAATTTTGTCTTATTTGGAAAATGCAATAGTTCTTTGCTCAGTAGGAGTTTGAGATTTTAGGAGACTACTTTTTGTTTAGTTTTTTACGTCTTAATCTTTGAAAACGGGCAGTGCTGTTAGATTTAGATGTTGCCAAGATAGATGTGGATTTGTTTGAATTGTGTGTTTCCTGTTTTCTTCAAAAGGTAATGCAATATAAA
Organism: Dipteronia sinensis; assembly: GCA_033220585.1. NCBI lineage: Eukaryota > Viridiplantae > Streptophyta > Magnoliopsida > Sapindales > Sapindaceae > Dipteronia > Dipteronia sinensis. Next base: position 69,536,638 of record CM065638.1, on the reverse strand, counting down.
CGTATTAAAGGGAAGAATGGCCTTCTTTCTGTGTTAAGCTGAGAAATTTGTATGTATTAAAGGGAGTATTACTAGGGATGGATGACATATACTCTTGGCAACTTATGAGGTTATTGCTGTAGTTTTACCATTTATAAATTCATTTTTACAACATAAATGTTCGATGAATTGTTGGTGCATTTTAGATTCTCATTTTGCTTTATTGTCTTCTGATTGAAGTAGCCATGTAATAAATTGTTAATTATTGTAACTTGTAATATTAAGTCTAAACTAGGTTCTTATCCTTGTTTGCTGAAGATTTTTTTTTTCTTTTTCATTCAGATCAACAGATCAGGAAAACTTGACGATGATTTCCACAGTATTTGATCAATAATGAGTTAACTAGACTGGTTAGTTCAAGTTTTGAATTCTCTATAGAGTTCTTTATAGTTTACTCATCAACTTACTATTTAGTATTTACCAAAACAATTTCATTGTAAATTTTTATAGGTCTTGTCATTAGATGAAGTTCAGCTACAAGAAATCTATATTCTATTAGATTACTTATCCACATGCAGATTAAGAGCAAAGTGAGTTTCAATATTTTCTCATAGCTTTTGCTGCTTTTTTTTGTTAATAATTTGTTCTGGTATGATATTTGCTCACTTTTTATTTACCCTTGTTTTGCTTACGATTTGGCATGACTGTTGATGTGTTGATGCAAGTCTGTATGTTTATAACTGAATTGTACGTTCTCGGCACAAGTGGTGTAATTTGTGATAATTGTGAGAAGATTTATTTATATTTCATTTTTGTTCTGTTAGAATTGTGTCTATAGAAGTTAGATTTTTTAATTTTTTTTGATAACAGTCTGTATATAAATATTTGTAGAATTACTCTTCCATTTAGGACTTCATTCAAAAAGTGTTTAGTGTTTTCTTTTTGCGCCTTACCATGAATTGGGATTAGGTTAAGGGGATTTTGTGTGTTGCGGCTCACATGTAATAGTAGTTTGGCGAATACTGACTAGCTTAGTTGGTAGGTCTCTTGTCATTGTATTAGAGGTCTTGGTTCCTTATTATACAAGGTCTTGAAATGGCTCATTTAATTAGTTGGGGGATTGTTTCCATGGCATGGGATAAATGTGGTTTAGGAGTTAAAATATTGTGAAAATAAATTTGGCATTACTTCGGAAATGGCTTTGGAGATTTCCATTGGAGCCCAATTCACAAAGGGATAAAATTATTATAAGTAAGAACGGTCTTCAGGAATTAGATATCTAAGGCTCATTTACATAGTTGGGCGATTGTTTCTCAGTCACGGGATAAATGTGGTTTTAGGAGTTAAAATATTGTGAAAATAAATTTGGCATTACTTGGGAAATGGCTTTGGAGATTTCCATTGGAGCCCAATTCACTGAGTGATAAAATATTTAAAAGGAAGAATGGTCTTCAGGAATATGGATGGAACCGTAAAGTGGTTGCTAGAGGTTTCTGCTGCTGCCCTTGGAAATTTATAATTATAGTATTCAATGATTTATCTTCTATTATTTATTTCTTGTATCTTTCGTTTTCTTTATGTTGTTAAGTTTGTTGTACTGTTGTATTGGTGGGCTACTGCTTCATTTTTGTACTTGCTTTCTTTTCTCTTTGAATAAATTTTTCTATTCCTTTAAAAAAATATAGGATTGAGTTATAAGTGGTTGTTGTAGTGGTTGACAGATAACTTTCTGTTTAATTGTCTCTCCCAATCATGTATGTTAAACATACCATTTGATGTGGATCAAGAAAAATAATATATTATTGTATCAGGTTTAGATTTATTGACAATTTCTTTCATTTTAAAATTAATAGGGATTTTTCTGTCTTTGTTTGGTCTAGAAGTTTTCTAATTCCATAGGTTTACTTTCTCTTCTTTATTTGATTAGGTTAGGTTTAGTTGCCTATAAAATTAGGTTTAAAGAGTTGACGAATGAATAAGGGTTAAGATTTTATAAGCTAATCCCCTTTTTTTTAATCTATTTTCTTTAATTTTTTTGCTTTCTTAACCAAAGTCTATTTTCTTCCCCTTTTCTTTTTCTCTTTTCTTGTCTTATATCCCATTATTGTGCTTTCATTTTAGGAGTTCTAGTAAAAAAATTGCTAAGCTCATTCTTGAAGGAGCAGTAATTGATTGCAATATCTGGGAAGAGTTGGCAAACATTAGTGCTTTCATCAAATCAGTGAAGATGGTTTCTCCATGCAATAAGAAAGTCATTCTACTAACAGGAGGGGTTTGTATTCTTGTGCACCATCTATATAGCTTCTAGTTATTAATGCATATTTTGTTTAAAATTGTAGACAAATTTATTTTCTTTTTTCGCATTTGATAATTGTTTTGAAATTCGTTTATCTTTTAGCCTAAAAAAGAAATGTGTTTCTCTCTCCCTCTCTCTCTCTCTATATATATAAATTAATTAATTAAAATGGAAAATATTAGTCTTCTATCATATTTCTCAAATTTATGGACATGTCCAAACCTTTCATATACATTGTTTTTGTTAGCAACCAACATACCCAAAAGTTTAAGCTAAGAACTCGACAATAGTGTTAGAATGTTTAAATAATAATGTTGAGCCCTTTCCTATTAGCTAAATTTTTTTGGGTCCATTTGTTACGTGATTATATTTGACTTGGTTATTTGTAATATAAAAGCTTAAGCAAATAAGATAGAGCTCGACAATAGCGTTAGAATGTTTAAATAATAATGTTGAGCCCTTTCTATTAGCTTAAAATTTTTGGGTCTGTTTGTCACTATCATGGTATCAGAGCCTGCTTATATTAGGGAGTCTTGGGTTCGAATCCACCCACGTGATTATATTTGACTTGGTTATGTATAATATAAATTTGTTATTTGTAATATGAATTTGTTGTGTTTGTGTTTGGGTTCAAGCCATGTGGCAAACCAGTTGGTCTTGCATATGAGGGTTGTGTTAGAGTGCTTAAATACTATTGTTGGGCCATTTCCTATTGGCTTAAGCTTTTGGGTTTGTTGGTTACTTATAGATTTTATTCATGCACTAACATCCACCCTCATGTGCAAGACCAAAAGGCTTGCCACGTGGCTCGCGCTTAAACACAAACCCAACAAATTCAAACAACAAATAATAAAGTCAAATATTATTACGTGGGGGGGTTTGAACCCAGGACTCCTTGGTCCACGTGATTATATTTGACTTGGTTATGTATAATATAAATTTGTTATTTGTAATATGAATTTGTTGTGTTTGTGTTTGGGTTCAAGCCATGTGGCAAGCCGGTTGGTCTTGCATATGAGGGTTGTGTTAGAGTGCTTAAATACTATTGTTGGGCCATTTCCTATTGGCTTAAGCTTTTGGGTTTGTTGGTTACTTATAGATTTTATTCATGCACTAACATCCACCCTCATGTGCAAGACCAAAAGGCTTGCCACGTGGCTCGCGCCTAAACACAAACCCAACAAATTCAAACAACAAATAATAAAGTCAAACATTATTACGTGGGGGGGTTTGAACCCTGGACTCCTTGGTAATAAGACTCTGAAACCATGTTATTAGTAACCAACAGACCTAAAAGCTTAAGCTAATAGAATATCAGGAAATGTCCCAATAATAGTACAACTCAATGTAATACATTTTCATGTTTCACACCTACTCTTCTTAAAGAACTTATGTGACATTATCATATTCTTATATTGAGGATTTTACAAATCTGTAAAATGATGAGTTCAAACATAGTTATGAGCTTAAAGACAAAGTGATGACTAAAAGTTACTTCTTAGTTGGAGGGATTGTCTGAAATTTTTTTTGACTGGAGAAAATAATGATGAAATATTTGTATATTTTTTTTTTTTGTTGGGCAATTACATCTTAAAGTTTCAGCTTACATGTAATATCCTAAATAGTAATATTAAGCACCAATAATCCTCCACGTGTAAGATTAACAGGTTTATTGTGTAGACCAGTCAAAATACAAATATAGATTCAAATGTAATGCACATTCATATATCTTTTATTTAATACAAGCAAAGTCGCTTGAAGGAACTTGAACTCTTAACCTCTTAGTCCTACTTCCGATACCATGATAAGTTACCACTACACCGCGATCTCCACTTGCTGATAGGACCAGAATAATGGCTTTGAACTCCACAATTATTTATTTTACTTTTCAAAGCTCTTTGAAAGGTATTTGGTCGTATAGATTATTATTGGGTTGATCTGGCTGGAGCTGGCTATTGAATTTTTTATATTTCTTTTTGATAGGATGCATTGAGTTGATGAAATAACATTTCAATCTTGCTTTCGGTCTTCAACTTCCATGCTCAGGTTTATAGAGGAAAGCATTTTTTATTTGCTTTACTCGCATATTTGATCGTCTTTGCAGTCATGTACTGAAGAAAATGCGCTTCAAAGTGAAAAATCTTCTTTAAGAGTGGAAGTGGATGTGACAGCAAATCAAGATGTTGAATTGTCAGTGAAGGTACTTTTAGTGATCTTTATTTTCTTCTCTTTGGATTTTAGTGCCCATTGGTATGCTATTCCTTGTGACTTTAATGATTATATAACTGCTCAACTTCTTGGTAATGTTAGACCCTGTATTTTGTGTATTCCTAAGTTACAACTTACAATACACAACTTCTGTATTCAGGTGCTTCAACCACTTTAAGCTACATTTGATAGAGAGTTTTTTCTGAACATCATGGAGTTTTTTACTGTCTTGAAGTCCTTTGAATCTCAACATGAAAGGGTGAGCTTTTATATGCACAGATTGTTCTTTTTTTTTATTTTTTATAATCTTTTTTCGATCGTTGTGAATTGATGTAACTGCATTTTGCTTCATTTATGGTATGGGCTTTAGTAATTCACTCATCGATGAATACTGTCAGCTAGACTGATCATTATATGGTGTGCCTTTTTTTTTTTTTTTTTTTTCAGTTGGTTTTATTTTTGCATATGCATACTGTTTTTTCATTCAATAAATATATGCTGTCTTAGGATGCTTGTGTTTGTGCTGTGATAAATTAGTTAATAGTGGAAATGATGTAAGTTGATGTTGGGAGGTTTAGTAATTGCTTAATTGCTATAATTATTCATGTCAACAGTTGTTTTATTGAAGTGTCATGTAAGTTAATAGTGCAGAATGGTGTATCATTTTCATATCATTTACCAAAAGAAAAACATAGATTTTTTTTAATTACTTTTTTTTATAGGAAACAAAAACTTCATTCAAAAATGAAGAAAGTACATTACTGGTAATACACCCAAAACAACAAACTAAACAAAAATAAAAATGACAATCTATATTGTAGAATTCTGTGAGTTAGGGTGATTGATTGGTTTCCTATTCTAGGAGATTTAGTCAACTACCGTTTTTGTTTTTAGTTTAATGTAAATATTGTTTATTTCCTGTTTTGTAGGAATTGTGATTGTCCTCGATTAGGAAAGGAAATCACCTATTAATTATTAGCGGTAAATAGGCTGTTTACTAGTATATATATATATATATATATATATATATTTCTTCTTACGGTTGTACAATTTAATTTAGAGAAATAAGATATAGAAAGTGTTTTTTTTCTTCATGGAATTAGAGCATATCTGAACCGGAAACCTACTTTCTCTGCTGCTCTTTCCGGTAGCAATCTCAACCTTCTCTGCTGTTTTTCCGGCAGCAATCTTAGTCTTCTCTGTTGTTTTTTTCCGGCGGCAATCCTTTTCTTCTCTTCTGTTATTTCCAACAGAATCTCGACCACATCATGTCCAAATTAGAAACTAGTGAAGTCTTAACTAGAGGGGCTTCTTCTTCCAATAGGGGAAACAATAACCCATCTTCTGACACTCAAATGCCTATCACTAGCCATAAACTCACCGGAAATAATTATCTACCCTTGTCCCAATCCGTTTTGATGTTTGTTAAGGGCAAAGGAAAAACAGACTTTCTTACTGGAGAAGTAAGGCATACAAGATTCGGGAGACAGAAAACAGCAAGGTAATGTCATGGCTTGTGAATTCAATGACACTTGAAGTAGGAGAAAATTTCCTCCTGTTTGAAACAAGAAGAGAAATGTGGGTGGCTGTGAAGGATTCCTTCTCGAACAAAGACAACATCTCAGAGTTTTCAGCCTTGAAAGGCACTTACATGTAGAGGTGCCCACGGTTTAACCAAACCGTGTGTATAAAACCAAAACCGAAACCGACCATCCAAAACCGAAATCGAAACCGTAACCGAAACAGCCGGTTACGAAACCGGTTGGAAACCGGTTACGAAACCGGTTGGAAACCGGTTACGAAACCGGTTGGAAACCGGTTTCGAGCCGGTTCGGTTACGGTTAGGGATATCCCAAAACCGTCCAAAACCGGCGGTTTGGGGCGGTTTTGGCCGGTTTTTATATAAAAAAAAAAAATTCAACCAATAGAAACGTGCCACGTGGACAAAAAGACATAAAAAACAACAAAAACCGAAACCGAAACCGTCCAAAACCGAAACCGAAACCGCCCAAAACCGAAACACAAACCGCCCAAAACCGGCGGTTTGGGACGGTTTTGGGCGGTTTATATATTAAAAAAAAAAAAAAAATCTAACCAATAGAAAAGTGACACGTGGCCATAAAAATTTTAAAAAAAATATAAACCGAAACCGAAACCGAAAACCAAACCGGTTTTCTCGGTTCGGTTACGGTTTGGGTGGCCACGGAACCGAAACCGCCCCGAAACCGAACTGTGGCCACCTATACTTACATGACCTGTGACAAGGAGAGTTGACTGTCATAGAATACTATACAAAGTTGTCTCGTTCCTAGCAGCAGCTTGATACGTTTGAGAAGTCACGATGGAAGTACTCCGAGGATGGAGTACTGTTCAGAGACTTTATTGAGCATAAACGGGTCTTCAAATTTTTGCTAGGGTTGAATGAAAAAATGGACGAGGTGCGTGGCAAAATTTTGGGAACAAAACCACTTCCTAAAATTAGAGAAGTCGTCTCGGAGGTACGCCGTGAAGAAAACAGGAAGAAAATCATGCTCATGAAATCCGATTATAGTGGAATCGGTGGAGGGGCTTCTGCACTTGCTTCTACCCGAGGAAATTCCAATCAAGGTGTTGAAAACCAGCAAAGAACAGGTAGGCCTTGGTGTGACCATTGCCGCAGACCTGGTCATGGCAAGGATACCTGTTGGAAGCTTCATGGAAAGCCACATGACTGGAAACCTAAGAGCCAAAGAGACAAGGATGCTAAGGGAGATACAACCAGCAGTACAACCAACTGCAGTGAGGGTTAAGGGATAGATTCTGCCCTGTTGAGTCCTGGGCAGTTGGAGCAGCTGCAGAGAATGTTCTCGGGTATGAATCCCTCAATTATTGGGGCATGATCTGTAGCAAAGTAAGATACATACTCTACTTTCAATGTTAAACAAGAGGTTCCAGGATCCTGGATTGTGGATTCAGGGGCAACTGACCATATGACGGGTGATGCGAGAGTATTTAGTACTTTTGAACCTTGTAAAGGTAAATACAATGTTAAGATTGCAGATGGTTCTCTTTCAAAAGTCGTTGGATGTGGTTCTGTTGAGATTTTCGATACTCTAACTTTGCATATAGTGTTGTTTGTTTCGAATTTGGAAGTCTGTTATCAATTTCAAAACTTACCCTTGATGAGAAGTGTATGACTAAGTTTTACCCTACCTATTGTATTTTTTAGGATATGATCTCGGGGAAGATGATTGGAACTGCTGAGGTGTGGGCAAGTCTTTATCTTCTTACTGCTAAAACTGCAAAGGGTATACAATGCAACTCTGTTGATTCTGAATTGCATCCTATTGAGTCTAGCTCTAGGTCAAATAAAAATAGTGTTGTCATGTTATTGCACTATAGGTTAGGTCATCTAAATTTCATGTACCTTGAAAAATTGTTACCTGTTTTATTCATCAATAAAAATTACAGAGATTTTCATTGTGACTTGTGAATTTTCTAAACATACTTGGTTGTGTATCCTCTTAGTAGCTTTAAAGCATCTAAACCGTTCTCATTAATTCACAGTGATGTTTGGGGACCCTCCAGGGTTTCAAGCATCACTAGAGCTAAGTGGTTTGTCACATTTATAGATGATCATACTGGGTTACTTGGGTGTTTCTCATGAAAGCAAAATCTGAGGTCACTAACATTTTCAAAAACTTTAATTCAATGATAAAATCTCAGTTCCAAACTCGAATTCAGGTTTTGAGGTCGGATAATGGGAGAGAGTACATAAACCAAGAACTTAAAGCTTATTTACTAAGTGAGGGTGTAGTTCATCAAACCTCATGTGTTGATACACCTCAATAGAATGGAGTGTCAGAGGGAAAAAATCATCATTTACTTGAGGTCACCCGTTCAGTGATGTTTTGCATGAGGGTACCAACTAGTTTTTGGGGAGAAGCTGTTTTGGCAACTATTTATCTGATTAATAGGTAGCCATCCAGGGTATTGCAATTTAAAACTCCTATTCAAAGTCTTCTTGAAATATATCCTCACACAAAGCTTATTTCCACCATTCCAATTAGAGTTTTTGGTGGTATAGCCTTTGTACATGTTCATCCTCACTCCCATGGTAAACTCGATCTGAGAGCAATGACGTGTTTATTTCAAGGATATTCTCCTACACAAAAAGGGTATAAATGCTATGATCCAACAGATAGAAAGTTGTATGTATCACTAGATGTCACCTTTGTTGAAGACCAGCCTTTTTTCCCTCACACCGAAATTCAAGGGGGGGAGTGAACATGAATTTCAGCATTGAGTGAAACACATAGACCTAGTTGGTCTCTTGTTGAGTCTGAAAATTTTGAATCTCCTATTCTACGGTCTGATTCTTTTATACCTGTCCAAAAACAGGCTCAACATGGTCAAAATCAGTCTCAAAATCATTATGAAAATTCTCTTGAAAAACAGTCTCAACATCCTGAAAATCGGTCCAAATATCTTGCTGTTCCCATTGTATATTCCAGGCAGCCTAAAGCAGCAAAACAACAAGATGCAGACCTGACAGCACCTCATCAAGATCATGACTCAGATCCGGGATCCTCTGTCCGGTTTCATGCCCCCGAAATCAGTTCATTAAGTGAATCTGCAAACAGCTCACCAGACTTGACTTTAAACAGACCTGCAGATCTGAATTTGAGTCCAGCAGGTCCGGGTGTGAGTAAAGGTAGTGAGGAAAATACCGTAGAAAGTGATAGACCCATTGCTTTGAGAAAACCTGTGAGAGAGTGCAGATCCAGACCATTGTGCTCATTATGTAAGTACTTGTCATATGAAGGCTTGTCACCAAATTACATGAGATTTGCTCTTAACATTACCAATGTTCCTGTACCAGCCAACATTGATGAAACTATGGCAATTCCAAAGTGGAAAAAGGCTGTCCAAGAGGAGTTGGAAGCTCTCCAAAAGAATGGTACTTGGGATGTCACAGATCTACCTTATGGAAATAAGGCTGTAGGATGTAAATGGGTGTTTACAGTGAAATACAGGGCTGATGAGAGTGTGGAATGCTACAAAGCAAGGTTAGTTGTTAAAGGTTTCACACAAACATATGGCATTGATTATGAGGAGACGTTTGCTTCGGTTGCTAAATTGAACACCATCAGAGTTCTTCTCTACATAGCAGTGAGTTTAGAATGGAAACTTCATAGATGGATGTGAAAAATGCTTTCCTAAATGGGGAGTTGACAGAGGAGGTCTGCATGGGGGGGCCGCTCGGTTTGGAAACAATGTTTGAGAATAAGGAGTGTAAATTGAAGAAGTCTTTGTATGGCTTGAAGCAGTCACCCAGAGCTTGGTTTGAGAGGTTCACCAAGTCAGTCAGGAGGTATGGTTATACTCAATGTTAGACTGACTATACTCGTTTTTTAAGCATTCTGCAGGTGGCATAATCACTATGATTATAGTGTTTGTAGATGACATGAATACATGATAACAACCGGAAACAGTGAAATGGAGATTCAGAAGTTAAAGTCTTTTCTGGCTACAGAGTTTGAGATTAAGGATCTTGGGAAATTGAAGTATTTTTTGGGCATGGAGGTTGCTAGATCCAAAGCTGGGATTTTTATCAATCAGAGGAAGTATATACTGGATCTACTCAGAGAAACTGGAATGATTGATTGCAAGCCAGTTGATACCCCTATGGATAGCACAACTAAGTTGGGGCTGATTGAGGATAGTCCACCGGTGGATAAAGGGAGATATCAACGTTTGGTTGGTAAGTTAATTTACTTATCTCATATTAGACATGATATCTCTTTCTCTGTGAGTTCTGTTAGCCGGTTCATGAATAAACACAAATGAAGAGCATATGGGAGCTGTTTATCGGCTACTAAGATATTTGAAGATGTCCCCTGGGTAAGGGATTTGTTTCAAGAAAAATGAGAGCCGAAAGATTAGTGTGTTCACGGATGCGGATTGGGCAGATTCAGTGGTGGATAGGAGGTCCACTTCTGGATATTGCTCCTATGTATAGGGCAATTTGGTTACTTGGCGTAGCAAGAAGCAAGCAGTTATGTCAAGACGAAGTGCTGAGGCAGAGTTTCGAGCTATGGCTCATGGAATTTGTGAAGGAATTTGGCTACAACGGCGGCTAGAAGAGCTCAAAGTACCTATATCTACTCCTATGGAATTACTGTGTGATAATCAAGCTGCGATTAGTATAGCCAAGAATCCAGTGCATCATGATAGGACAAAGCACGTGGAGATTGATCGACATTTCATAGAAGAAAAGATTGATTCAGGAATGATCAAATTGATGCATACGTCCTCAAACTCTCAAGTAGCAGACATTTTCACCAAGGCTCTTCCTAGAGCATCATTTGAGGTGTTGTGCTCCAAGCTGGGCATGATTAACATCCACTGCCCAGCTTTAGGTGGGGTGTAGAATTCTGTGAGTTAGGGTGATTGATTGGTTTCCTATTCTAGGAGTTTAGTCAACTACCGATTTTGTTTTTAGTTTAATGTAAATATTGTTTATTTTCTGTTTTGTAGGAATTGAGGTTGTCCTCAATTAGGAAAGGAAATCACCTATTAATTATTAGCTGTAAATAGGCTGAAACATTTGACCTGTATTTCTTTAGATTGGAGATAATGATCTATATATAACAATCTAAAACTTAGTTTGTTATTTTAAATCTTTAAAAATAGAGGTCAATCTATAATTGCTTAATTTTAGGTCATGTGTGTGTAATCAATTGTCTATGACATAGAATCGGTTGCCAAGATCATTATGGGCTTCTTTTAATTAAAAATACTTGTTTCTTATTTGTTCATTTGAATTAGGAAGGGGTATTCGGTTAATGCATTTACTTTTCGGTGACAAATTCAATGGGTCAAAAAATTATTTGTTTTGGACTGCAACATTTTTTGTTATAGGGTAGAACATTATCTAGTTATAGTATTTTTATAAATATTTTGAACCTCTCTTGTATACTCTTTTATTAATGGAAGATTATTTTTTCCTATATGAAATTGTTTGCACTAATTTGATTATGTTTTGCTATCAAGTCAAAGGTTCTGATATAGGACTGGAAAATAAGGATTGAAGAGGTGAGAAATGGAAGGAAAAAGAGGCATTTTAAAATAGAAAAGGGAAGGGAAGGAAATTCCGAAGAAAGAGGAGAAAAAATGGATGAAATAAAGGGTTGGGACCTAAGTATTAATTTTATTCATCACAAAAAGAGACCTCTATACAAGCCGTAAACCTAAACCAACTCATATAAGTAGTCTTCAACCAACATAAATAAGATATCCCAAACCGAAAAAAAAACAAGTAAAAATCCTAAAGCCTTTAGATTATGTAAAAACTGCCAAATACATAGTAATCCTTTTAAATAATCAAAACACTTAAATATTTGGTCTTCTTGTTCAGCATAGGTTCTGGTTTTGATATGTTGTCCGGGAAGCTAACTAATGATGGTAGGTGTTTGAGATAAAATCCTTTCTTAAGGTTTTCTGTCCAAGATTTATGATGGTGTTCCTTCAGAAGATTGGCAGTTTAGTGTTGCTACCAAGGTTTACTTTTTTGTATGGATAGCGGTTTTCTCACGTATCCTTGCATGTCAAAATCTTGTAAAGAGGATGCAAATTTTGTGTTATACTGCATGTGCAAAGGATTGTGCAGCAGTGCAAAGGTTAGCGCATTCATGTTGTAACAAGCAATATTTATCCTATTTCAGGTGTTGTCTTCACTAAATTGGATCAAAGATATCAAGGCGCCACTTATATCAAAAGCGGGGTGAGGTCTTTCTCCAGATTAAATGTTTTATTCTTTTTCTCTGCAAGGACTACTGGCAGTTAAATTGTTTCTACTGGAGTCACGACCCTTCCCACCTACAGGAGCGAGCGAGATTGCTTGTTGCATAATCTGTTTGCTTAAATACTAATGAGTAAAATGTGCTTCTTCATGTTTTGCTGATATATTTTATCAAGTCGTAGAAAAGTGATATGGGATGCTAGTATCACCAGTGTTACCATAAGTGTTCCTTGGAGGAATATAATCGCAGAGGAATGTAATATGGTAATTCTTATGTATAATAAATTTTTTGGATCCTGTGTTTGATTATTCTTCATGTTAAATTTGCTCCGATGTTCTGGTATATGCTGATATTCTTACATTTCATTTGCATGTTGGAGTATTTTCTTTCGAGTGTTAATATTATGAATGCTAGATACGCTGTTATTTTGAGAACTTTTATAGATTCAAATAAAGAATGAAGAGCAAAGAGAAAAAGAAACAACCATTTGCTCGAATAGAATTTTTTATCACCATGCACAAAAATGTACAAGAGTTGGGATTTATATAGTTGGCAAACCCCAACCAGTGAAGGATAAATTAGACTAGGATTAAGGGACACCTAAAAATCACTAATGATACTCTGATGATGGTTACCTCTATCTCTCTGTCCTTGAAAGTTTTTCAAATGATGTCTATAATTTTCACACTTAATTTTTTTTTTTGATAGGAAACATAATCTTTATTCAAAAGCGAAGAAAGCACATTAGTGAACTAGTGGTTCACCCAACACAACAAATTAAAAATTACAGTGAACTCAATCAAAAAACAACCACCTTCCAATCCAACAAAATGAAAAAAAAAAAGAATTGTCTGTAAATTCTTATGAGATGGATGCCCCATAGAGAAGCTAAATAATAACCTTTATCCCGTAAAATAATAACCTTTATCCCGTAAAATAATTTCCTTATCGCCCCCCCCCCCCCCCCCCCCCCCCCCCACCAAAAGCTTGTAAATCTTCAAAAAAGGAGGAGACAACAGTTTCAATCCCCCCATTGAAAACAGCCTACTCCATAAACCTTTTTCACACTTAATTAGTTAAACTTAAAATAAGTATTTAGACCCTTCTAAAGCATTTTAAACCTTTTTGGCTAAGTGTCTTGGTTAACACCAGTTTTGGCATGGGAATTAATTGGTTATCGACATTAAGGTCGATTAACCGGTAATCTACTGCATGGTGGCGTACATCATGTAACGTTGCTTCATTTTTATTCTTTTTGATATTATTTCTGTTCTTTGGTAGAATGTTGGGTTTTTAGTTAAGTTTTTATTGCACTTGATTTGAAGGCTGCAGTCATTTTAGTTGTTTTTGTATTTTGGTTTGTCAGCTTAAGATTGTTTTCACCATGAATTTCAGGTTCACTTATGTAGTTGTATCCATTTTTTTTTTGTTTCCAATCAAGTAATTTTGAATTTCATTATGTTTGTTTGCCAATGTCTCTTTTATCTTGACCTGCTGTACTACAGGTTTTGGAATTGGAAACTCTTATTATTAAATCAAAATGTGATCTAGATTCTCTCGAAGCACACTTACTGGATTCTACTTGTAATCGTTATAATTTAATGGGATTCCAACTTCAAGATCTCTTTAATTACTTTGAGGTCATACTTAATGACTGTGAGGTCAGTATTCTATTTGGTTATGTGTTTTGAGTTCCATCTTCATGTTGAGTTTCTGATTTGCCAAAGTTGATATCTTGCAGATAAAGCTAGTGATGCCTCATTATCTTCAGACAGTTCACATGTTGGAGAAATTTTGCGCTTCTATTACCTTCGCTTCTTCTGTTATCCCTGATGAATCAATATTAAATCAGTTGGAGGTAATTAATTTGAACTTTGATAGATGTATGTGGTCATGTCAATAAAGAATTGTCTTTTTATTATAGGTGAATCAAATATTATATCAGTTGGAGGTAGTATGATGGAAAATAAAGAGTTGTCTTTGAATTCTTTATAAGTGTTTATCTTTTGCAATTTGTGTAATTGCTCGAGTTAAAACTCATATCTCTTGCTTCAGTAATCTATATTTTGTCATATTGTTTTTGTTTTGATATTAATTTTTATAAAAAGTGAATGGTTTAGGGTTAGAATAAAATAATAGGTTTATGATATCATTTATGTAAAATATCATATCCAGGTGCTTCTGATATCATATTTGTAAACATATACACTCAAAACACAACCTCACACCCCCAAAAAAAGAAAAAAGAAAAAAGAAATAGAAATCTCCCCTTTATTTATTTATTATATTCCTTAGGGTTTCTTTGTTGTCCATCCCACAATTATTTGATTTTGAGCTAATCAGGTACTTTGTGAGCTTGCTCTTTTTTCTTGTACACTCCACTTTCATAATGCATATTTTTGTTTCTTATTTAAAGGAATTGTGGTTGAGATATTGGCAATTGCAGGTTTGCCTTATAAATGAGGTTTCTATTTTTCTTTAAATTATTTAATCAGTTCAAAGGATATAAGAATGGGGTGTAGAAGTATACAGCTCAGATTCTTCTTATAAATTGCATAGAAATTGGTTTATGTGAAATATCTAGATGAAATGGTTTTCTCCGGAGTGGTCTTCCTTAGTTATTCTTTTGATTTCAGGTTCATGTTGCCATATCGCTGCTTCAATATATGGGTCAATCTTGGCATTGATTGCCCATCTAGATAGTCAGCAATCAAGGACTGTACCTACCATGTTAAACAATTCCAGTTCTATTTTTAAGAATCCTAGAACAATTTACTTGAAGTTATAACTATGAATTGATGCTCGTATCTTTCCATTTGTAGTTTTTGATGTTATGTAAGAGGGTTGTTACTGAGGCTTATGTTGAAAACCACTCCTGGTTTCTATTAATGGTTTAGCATAAGCATTCGTGCCTATGGCTGCCCCTGTAGTGAATTTGAATATTTAATCTATAATTTCCTTAATAAAAGTCTAGTTACATCAGATTGCTTGTACAAATGTTGAAACAAGTGTTAACGTTCCAAATATTTTCAAAGGTTGCTTAGTTACTTTTTCTTCTTCTTCTTCTTGTCCATATGCGGAAACAATTCCAAATACTTTCAAATGTTTCTTAGTTGCTTCTTATTTGCGGTTTGTATCAGTTGTTTAGCATCTCTCTGTGGCAGCCACTATAGTATTTGGATATCAAATATCTTAATTTATGGCTCTCAATTCTGTAGTTTACATCAAGATTGTTTGTCCTTATGTTTAAATGAGTGTTAACATTCCAAATATTTTCAAATGTTCCCGTTGTATGACTTACAGCTATTCTCTTCAAGAGCTTGAAAACTGCTGGATCCACATGAAAGCATTGAAAATCTCCTTTTATCCACATAGATAAAAAGGACAATCATATTTTGGCTTTATGCGGGGATGCATTTGCTTCCAGTTCTGCTCATAAGCAAGACATGCAAACCATCAACTGACGAAAGGTCGATTTCATCGACTAACTAGATTTTTAGTATTAAAATTCTAAAATACCTTTAGTTACTTATTTATACTTTATTTTGTTTCCTTTAACATAAAATAAATTATATACAAATATAAATAAAAAACTTTTAATTATATTTTTTTCAAACATATTTTAAAAGACAAAAATATATGAAACAAAAAATTTAAACTTTAAAAAAATTAGAAAAAAGAATAAAAAAAAAATTTAAAGAAAAGAAATAGAAAATAGATCTCAAATACGTATTGCTGGGACTTGGATCCACAATCATAAAAAAACAAACAGGGATTTTAAGTTTAACATTAAAATACAATCATTATTAATAATTCATAAATCAACAAACCACAATTATATTCAATTTTCAGTCATCAATAATGATTGTATTTTAATGTCAAAAACTTAAAATCTAGTTTTGTTTTTCATGATTGTGAATCCAAGTCCCAGCAATAGCGTATTTGAGACCTGTTTTCCATTTCTTTTCTTAAAAATTTTCTTTTATTCCTTTTTCTAATTTTTTTAAATTCTAAATTTTTTGTTTTATATATTTGTCTTTTAAAATTTGTTTGAAAAATATATAATTAAAAGTTTTTTATTTGCATTTTTATATAATTTATTTTATTTTAAGGGGAACAAAATAAAGTATAAATAAGTAATTAACGTATTTTAGACTTTTAATACTAAAAATCTGGTCAACAGTTAGTTTGGATGGAAGTCAACTAACGGTAGGGGATGTTTGTATAATATTTAGTAAAAAGTCCATTTGTGTGTAATTAGGCCTAAACTCGGGGGACGTTGTTGCAATTACTCCTAATAAAATAAATAACCTTGTAAAGAATTTTAGTGGGAGTACAAATAAAGATCTACTATAACAATATATAAAATGCTTATAGTACATCAATAATGATACTTTACCAAAATTTGGTGTCAAAATCCGGTGTCCAAATGATGTGGTATTACTGTAATCTATTCATTTAAATTGTATTAGATTTGCATGATTTAAATAAATGGATTATAGTGATGCCACCAGATTTGAGCGTCAAATTTGGACAAAGTAGCATTACTCATAGCACATTTATTTCTTTTGAAATTTATGTTGGGTGTACTAATACATTTTAAAATTTAAATGTGGGTGTACTTATCTAATGGGTGTATAAATCATTATAATAGGTGGCAATATCTGCACTCAATATTAATATATAGTTCATTCATTAATAAAAATTAATATATAAATTTTACACATAACGTATAAAATCTGGTAGAGAAGTAAACCTTCTGCTGGTATACGTTGTTCTGTCGATCAGCATGAAAAGGTCCGGGGCTAGATGAAAGCCATTGATGATCAATTCACCACTTCAGATAAGGCACCGACAAGCACCCTAATCATGAAGTTCTCATCCATAAGGCTTACCAATGTGAAGGGTGTGCGTGAGCATATCATGCAGATGAGGGACATTGCAGCTCAACTTAAGAAACTGGAGGTTGAGATGTCCGAATCCTTCCTAGTGCATTATATCTTGAACACCCTCCCACAACAGTACGTGCCATTCAAAATCTCATACAACACACATAAGGATAAATGGTCATTCAATGACTTAATGACCATATGTGTTCAAGAGGAATGGAGGCTTGTGATGGAGGTTGGAGAAAATGCAATACTGGCTACTACGCGTAGGAAAGGCAAACCTCAAGCCAATCAAAAGGTGAAAGGTAAAATACCACCCTAGGCTAATATCAAGAAAGAGGCCAAGTGTTTATTCTGTAAGAAGAAGGGACATATGAAGAAGGAATGCGTCAAATTCCCGAAATGGCTTAAGGATAAAGGTAATCCAACCTCGTTTGTTGTTATGAATCTAATATGGTTAATGTTAATATTAACCCCTGGTGGATTGACTTTGGATCTATAATCAATATTACAAACTCATTGCATGGTATGCAAAACCTAAGGAAGCCAGTGGGAAGTGAGCAAAACATCTTATCCGGAAACAAGATGGGCTCACATATGGAAGCTATGGGGACATGTGTTTTAACTTTAAGTAATGGTTTTGTTTTAGAATTAGATAAACCTTCTATGTTCCAAGTATTTCAAGAAACTTGATTTCAGTTTCCAGACTTGTACTTTTGGGATATTCCTTTAATTTTTCAAACACTTCATTCAATTTATTTTATAATTCTAATTATGTTGGGAATGGAATTTTGTCTGATGGCCTTTATCGTATTATTTTACAAAATAATGCCATTTATAGTTCAATGTATGTTCTCACTGGCACTAAACGGTGTATTATTAACGAGGACTCCTATATGCTATGGCATCAGAGATTAGGACATATCTCCATAGAAAGAATTAAGAGATTAGAGAATTATAGAGTACTTAGTACTCTAGATTTCACTGATTTTGAGACATGTGTGGACTGCATTAAAGGAAAGCAGACCAACAAGTCCAAGATGTTAGGGATTTGAACCAATGATCGCGGAAACGTCATGCCTAATATACGCCCATAACTCATAGCAATTAATACCGTCAATAGAGAAAAAAATAAGATGAGAGAAAATAAACCAATCACAACATAAGATATACGTGGAAAACTCAAATCGGGTAAAAAACCACGGGCCGTCAGGACGACAGAGAAAGTTCCACTATATGATAAATTGTTACAATCATATACTTCAGGATTCTCTCTCACACCTCAACCTCAAACCACGCTCACAAGATCCTCACCAAGAACCCCCCAATATCCCCTAGGTCTCCCCTGAATATCACCCACGGATCTCTAACTTGATCCATTGATATTCCCTTGGATCCCTCCCCGGATATTCCCTTGGGTCTCTCACCCGGATCTCACCACTCTCTGATGTTACATGATGTTTCTTGACTCCACACCAAATAACCTAATTACAAGGTCTATTTATACTAGCTATAGGGAGTTTAAGATAAAAGGAAATCCTACTTCTAAACATACAAGAATTACTTGTTCCACATAAATACTATTTCCTATTTATGACAAGTCTTCTTGTAAGTAGAAATATTTTCCTTCAAGCATAAGACTTTCCTATTCTTCATGAAGACAAACTCTTTTTCCTTTTCAAATAAGCACAAGAACTTTCCAGAAGAAAACATTTCCTTTTTCGCTCAACATTCATGATCTGGGAAAAATCCGCTATTACTGCGGTCTAGGTCGCGGTGTGCATCTCGCTCCTTACACGGCGGAAAAGCCACTGAAGTCCACCGCTTAGAATACCGCGGTTGGTGCCTTTGCCTCCGCCGCGGTCTACACCGCGTTATACATACTGGAATTGACCGCTCCCTTTGCCGCGATCCATGCGCTTGTCCGCATCGCGGTCCACGCTGCGGTTTCTTTCAGAATCCATTTCTTCAGTTCTTCTTCGGTCTTCAAGCTCCCTCAAACACCAAATCTAACTTCCAAACGTATCCCACGTCTCCAGGAAGCTCCAACATCAGTTGAGTCTCGTTTGGTTCACATTGGGTTCACTTGAGAATACAAGCCAAAACTTAACACAAGAAAGGTGCCAATATGAGTTCAGACATATTAGAAATCATACATACTGATATATGTAGTCCAGATATGGATTCACTTGCTCAGAGATACTTCATCACCTTTATTGATGATTACTCACGATATATGTATCTCTACTTGCTTCATAACAAGAACAAAGCATTAGATGCCTTTAAGATCTTTAAGGCTGAAGTAGAGAAACAATGAGGGAAACAAATAAAGATTGCGAGGACAGATAGAGGTGGAAAGTACTATGGTAGATACACTGAGGATGGACAAGCACCTGGTCTATTTGCTAAGTTTCTTCAAGAGCATGAGATAGTTGCCCAATACACAATGCCTGGTTCACCGGACCAGAATGGTGTAGCAGAAAGAAGAAACCGAACATTGTTGGACATGGTGTGGAGTATGCTTAACAACTCCAATCTTCCTAAGTCCTTGTAGACTGTAGACTGAAGCACTAAAGATTGCTGTGTACATATTGAACCGAGTCCCAACCAAGGCTATCTCAAGGACACCATTTGAATTATGGAAATGTGGTAACTGATCCATTCATGGCCATAAAGCTTGATGGGAGCTAGGGTATATAAAGGGATTTGGTCCCTAAGCTCGACCACTCGTGACATACATCATACACCATCATTTTTCAGAGTGTTCTGAGAGCTGTTGAGAAGATTAGATCGCTCCCATTGTTCATAAAGTGCGATGTTCACTAGAGTGGCTGGTATTAGTGATTGCTGGTGGTTTATCTTTCCTGATAGCATATTCGATGTCTATCCACCCTAAATGAAGAAGAATTCTCTATTTCCATACCTTATAGTTATCACCTTTTAGTTTCAGGAATATCACAACGAATATCAGAGAAATTAGCAGATTGTGAAGCTGTATAAAATAAATGCTTACGTCAAAATTGAGGCCTAAACCATTAAATTGTATGTTTTACCAATGTAAATCATGCAAAAATTGAATCTAATGACATAAAAATTGCCTGTGGGCTAAATTATTTCAAGCAGATTCATTTTCCTTATGATAGAATTATCAAATTATGTACTTAATACATGATTTATGGGTACATTATAAGAATAATTTGATAAACTTTATGATAAAACTATCAAATTATGTACTAATTCATAATTCCTGTGGGTATATTATGGAAATAATTTGATATTTTATCCTAATTAATTAAGTAATAACAAAATGTGTAAAGGACTTTGATTTAATTTGGAGCGTTTGATGCTTAGTTCCCTTTTCTATAGATTATTTCTATAGATTATTAGGCTGGACAATAAATTATCTCTTACATTACTTCAAATGTAAGAGAACTCAACATTACTCTCAAGTTGGATAAGAGCAAGGCCTATGAAAGAGTAGAATGTGACTACTTGAAAGCTATTATGGGAAGGTTGGGGTTTGCCGAGGGTTGGATCGGGTTGGTTATGAGATGTTTTAGTTCAGCCTCCTATTCTTTTCCTGTGAATGGAGAGCCTAGAGGTAACGTTATTCCTTCTCGGGGTTTAAGGTTAGGGTGACCTTTATCCCCTTATCTCTTCTTAATATGTGCTGAAGGTCTAACTGCTCTCATTTCTAAAGCCGAGACTGGTGGTAGTATTCATGGCATCAGGGTGGCTCGTGAAGCACCTTCTATTTCTCACTTGCTTTTTGTTGATGATAACCTTATCTTTGTGAGGGCTTCTTTGGATGAATGTAGGTGCTTGATGAGCATTATAAGGAGTTATGAGGCTGTTTCAGATTAGTCTATTAACTTCAAAAAATTTGCTCTTTTTTAAATGGTAGGATTACCAAAATATTCAAAAACTATTTTAAATGATAGAGTTATATTAGACATTTTAGTGTTATTAAAAAAACTCGAAAAAAATCTATTCGGAAAAGCCTAAAATTTGAGCTTATCTAAGTAGATGTAAAACAGATTTTTCAATCATCCAAAAGCTCTATTGAGTGACAATCCAAAAGACAAAAAAAAAAGCTCAAGTTTTTCTAAACGAGCATTTAAAAAAGCTCTTTTAGCCAATAGAGAAACTCTTCCAAACAAGCACTTAAGCTTTTCTTAGTTGGTGGTAGAGAGGTGTTGATTAAAGCTATTACCCAAGCTATACCTGCTTATGCTATGAGTTGTTTTAGACTCACCTCCTCTTTGATGGGTGAGTTAAACATGATATTTGGTAATATATGGTGGGGGTTGGCAGATAAGAAGAAGAAAGCTCATTAGCTTTTTGGAGGGAGATGTGTTTTCCAAAAGATTGTGGGGGGTGGGGGATGATGGTTTATATAAGCCATTAAGTGACCGTTATAACGTTTTTATTAAAATAAATATTTGACCATTATTCAAATTAATGGTATTTTTAATGATGTTATTACTGTGTAACAGTCAGATATAAGTAGTGTATTATTCAAATTAATGTTGTTGCTAGGGTGATAAAGGCTAGCTTGTTGCTAGGGTGTTAAAGGCTATTAAGTGATGATTTTATATAAACAATTATGTGACCGTTATGATGGTTTTATTAAAAAAATATATTCAACAATTATTCATATTAATGATATTTTTAATGATGTTAATGTGCAATGGTAAGTAGTGTATTCTTCAAATTAATGGTGCTGCTGGGGTAATAAAGGCTAGCTTGTTGCTAGGGTGTTAAAGGCTAATAAATGATGGTTTTATATAAGCAATTATGTGACATGACGGTTTTATTAAAATAAATATTTGACTATTAATTATTCAAATTAATGGTATTTTTAATGATGTTATTAATGTGCAGCGGTTAGATATTAGTAGTATATTCTTCAAATTAATGGTGTTATTGGTAAAAATTGGAAAGATGACACGTCAGCACAAACCTTTTGTTCCGTGGAAATTGGAAGACAACGTGTCTACACACATGGGTTAGATAAAACCAAACTAAGATAACCAGGAGACAACACCATAATACTTGGTCATGGTTGCTTAGATGATCGAGTGGGGAACGTTCGAATCAAGGTAATTAGATTAATCAGGAAAATAAGATTCGATAGAGAAATCTCAAGATGGTCGGAGAAACCCAAATAGGTCGGGTCTAGCTATCCGATCGGGTGTAGATCCCTCGTCGGTAGAGAAAGATGTCTGATCGGGTTTGGTAAGCAGGTCGACAGAGTGACAAGTAGATAATTTCGAGATACGCTCGGATACGTGACACAACGACATCATGAGATTCAATACAATCACGACTCAAACACGTAAGAGAAAAGTCTTCCTCAAATAAGGTATCACGAAGTACATTTTGATAAGGAAACATATTCCTCTAAAGATATCAGTGAAGCAAAACGGGAAGGAAGATTATCATGACTCCAACAAGTCATAGTTATTTTTACTTCGTTAAATCACTACCACCTATCCTTTTACTTGCACTCCAAGAATTAGGGTTCTATGCCTGTATAAATAGACCCTAAAAACACCCAATGAGGGGTTAAGAAGTCATCAGATATTTTAGAGAGCAAGTGAGGAAGAGATTGTAACATTCTTTTCATAGTGTATTACCTTCTCGCCATCATCGGCAACCGTGGTTTTTTCCCTTTAGGGTTTTCCACGTAAAATCTTGCTTGCGTTATTCTTTTTTTGCTCTTTTCAATTTCTTACATAATCGTAAATTTCATATAACTTGTGTGACGCGTGATTTAATTTATATAATCCCAAAAATCGTCGTCAACAAATGGTATTGCTAGGGTGATAAATGTTGGGTTGTTAAAGGCTATTTAATTATGGTTTTTTTATATATAAAAATTGGACTGACCTAATGAAAAAAAAAACATCACAAACGATCCTATATCGAAAAACGATCCTATATCGAAAAACGATCATATGCTGAAAAACCTCTAGACAGTATTCATATACATACATATATATATATATATATATATATATGATTGTTCTCTAGTAAGAACGTTCTGAAATTATAAATTAATGATGTCCAACCACAGTCACACATTCATATTGGGTTTGAGTATTTGTTAATGTGAGGCTGTGGACTCAATGTGAATAATTCTAAAGTCAGTATGTCCTGACTAGAGAACCACCGTGTGTGTATATATATGGGTCCATGAAAAAGTCATTTAAGAAGAAGTTCTTTGATATTGTTAGAATTATTTTATAGGGCCTAGATTTTATTTCAAAATTCTATCACAATTCACAAATGATCTTGACATAACTTGTAATGGTTGGAAATTTTATTTAAAATTTCAAATACAATTATACATTTTATTAATTTTAGAAGTTGCGACCGTTGTTACTAAATAATGGTTTTATATAAGCAATTATGCGACTGTTATGATGGTTTTATTAAAATAAATATTAGATCATTATTCAAATTAATGGTATTTTTAATGATGTTTAACTGGACAAATATAAGTAGTGTATTCTTCAAATTTATGGTATTGTTAATGATGATAACGATCATATTTTGAATTATAAATAATGCATTCTTCAAATTAATGGTATTGTTAATGATGATATTAATGTGCAACAGTCATACTTTGAAGAGGGTGCTATTGATACACCTCTACCGGTCTATTTATGCTCCATTTTCTTTAATTATGTAGTATTCTTTTTTTTTTTTCATTTATCAAAATTATTTAAAGAGACATATAATTTAAGAAAAAAAATCTTCTACAAAGTAAATCTATTGAAATCCCACATTCATTTTCTAAAAAAAAAAAAAAACCACGTTCTTGTAATTCATTTCTTGAAAAACAAAATTTCTTAACTCTTAAACCCTAAAATTTGCTTGTTAGACACATACAAAATATTATGGAAGAGTTTGAGAAAGATATCAAGCATATGGAAGAATTGTATGAGAACGATATCAAGCATATGGAAACAATCATTGTGTTGAAGCAATCCTGTTATTTTTTCTTTTTTCTTTTTTCTTTTTTCTTTTCCACCATGAAATAAGAAGAAGAAAAAAAAACTAAAAAAAATAAATAAATAAATAAGAAAAAAAATAAATCGTTCAATGAAGGTGGGAGAGAGACATATACAGAATATCAAAGATAGAGAGACAGAGATTGGGTGTTTTAAGTTTGAAAAAAAGAAGTAAATAGGGTAGTTTTGAAAATAAATAAATAAAATTAAAAAAATATATTTAGTTTTATTTAATTAAATCAAAATTTAAAAAAATGGGACATAAATAGACTAATAGGGATGTGTCAATAATACCACTATATTTTGAATTATAAATAGTGCATTCTTCAAATTAATGGTATTGTTAATGATAATATTAATATGCAACGGTCATATTTTGAATTATAAATAGTGCATTCAATATCATTTTGGAAGATCTCCTCTTTTTCATTAGTTTCCTACTTTTTCTTCAAGTCGACATGAAAACTCTAGCTGCTTCTATTGCACCATTGTCTCCTGGTCAGTCATTTTCACCAACCTTGAATTTTGTTTTCTCATTGCCTGGATTTTTCTTTCTTCGAGCATAAGCCTTTGCCAGGTCTTTATTGATGGTAGACTGAATAGGCGCAATAGTGAGAGAGGTTTAAAAATACGTACTTAGCCAATAAGTTTTTTGTTGCCTCTGGAAGTCCCGAGGGAGATTAATGTTGGGCTCTTTGTTTTGGGTCGTTCAAGCGAGGTCGACCTTCCACTCTTTGATAACCGGGTTTCTTCGGAACTCATTTCTTGGGCCTTTATCATGTATAGTTTATACAAGCCTAAAGTGATGGGCCCAATCTCTTCTGAAACCTGAAAAAAGGATGCTTTGACCAGTCAACAATTTTTTGACGTTGAGTGGGATGAACCTTTGACTTATCAACGCTATCGACGTAGCAATTTTAACATACAAAATTTCCTTATAACAGAAGCTATTGGTTAAAATGTTGAGTACTAATTTCAATCGGTATGCATTGCTTTAATATTAGGTTTGGTGATTGAAACTTGTTTGGTTAAAAAAAATATATAGAATCAAACCAAACAAGTTTTAATAATACCTGTGAAAACAAATAAATTTAATCAGCTTACTCATATCATGATCCAAAGTGTTTTGATATAATTTTTTCTAATTTTTTTTATTAATTTATTATTGAATTTTTTTTTTGAAGTATTACAAGAACTATTACAATACGACTGTCGGGACCTGCCGAGATCGAGCAATACATGTACGGCCCGGATATCTACTCTCATAACGGGAGATAACTACTTCCCACAACCCGGGAAGATTACTCCCGACACTATGATTGTAAAATGCGTATGGTGGGATTTGAACCCCTCATTACTTATGTGGAAGAGAGGTGATTATATATAAGAGTAATGTTATACAACCCAAATAATTAACCCAAATGATGTGACAAGTGAGTTGTCACTACCACACACAACATGAGATGATGTGGTTAATGAAAAAACCACTTGCCACATAATTTTGGTTGAAATTTAGACTAAATTTTTGGATTGTCTAACATTACTTATATATAAACATGTAAAAGGTTTAACATGTGAGTTAGGTGTAAGAAAGAAAAAGTAACTTTCGGAGCCGTGATAGGTAGGTGTCATAACTTATAACCCATAACATTGTACAAGTAGAATTTTATTCCATTCGTTGTATGAGTCAGGATCCTCTCAATTTTTTTTAATTGAAACACTTTCTTTCATGAAGGAGAAAAAAAATGAACAAATTTTGATAAAAAAAATTTCTTTTATGTTTATGTGTCATTAAATTAAGAATCTGAGTTCAAATACTATAAAAAGTGAAAAACTTTTAATCACATAAACTAACATAGTAACATAGTCTTCTTAAAAATTATATTATCGACTTTTGATAGCATTCATCACATCCTATCGGATGCTCGTGTTTGTTGTAGCGTATATGCCCAATAAAGAGCCAGTGAGGTAAGTCATTAATTGTTAAAGAAGTTGTGTGTGGCAGGAAGATTGAGAGTGGTGTGAAAGATGTTTTTTTTTTGAAGTACCATGATTTACAATAGAAGATCTGTCAAGGTCAGAAAATATATGTGCTGTCTGGATATCTATTCCAAAAAATCGATAAAAAACTCATCACACATACTTCTAAAATATATATAGTAGGATTCGAACCCCTGGACCATGACCACTAATGTGGAAGGGAAATGCACAACCAACTATGTTAAGACTAAAAGGTGATGTGCAAGTGGTGTGATGAATGAAGAAAATGCATGAGGGCCATTGGTGATTGATCGGTCCAGTATCTAAACTGACAAATATGAAAACTATCAAGGAAAAATCAAAAAGGGCCACTTCAGCATTTGACAAAACCCCGGAGGGTCGGCCCAACCGTATAGAGATTTTATCAACATGGTCCACCCTCTGGTCAGTTAGGTTAGCTTCAACTCTAGGAGCAAGAGGATCAGCTTGCTCCCCTATCAGAACTAGCATGTCCATCGTCAGAGTCCGAGTTAGTAAAGACTATCTAACGCTTGACCGAAAACTGCATCAGGGCCTTACCGGCACGTTGCACATGAGGCTTAGTGGGAGCATGATCTGTTGGGCGGTTAGTTTGAACGGGAACCGGTCCAGATGGGGGTAGGGCTATGTTTGTTCAGGGATAGTTCGCTCACTGACCCCATCGGGGGGGGTTGATTGTCCATTCTGGGTTGTTCATGTGGAAGATAGGCAAATGTAGCAGAAACCCGATCAGTTCTCCTTTTCGATCGTTGCTCCCTCAAAATTAGATCAGTTAACGTTTCCTGATCATCATATTCTTCTTCAGGATCAATGAACCCGACCTTAGTGTGATGAGCTTCCAGACCCATAACTATCTGAGCCTCCTCCTTTTTGCTAGCAGCCTCGGGGGTGGAGGACCCCTCGGCAGTTTTGGTTACCTTTCTGGCAGGGTAACTTTCAGAAGTGTTAGCCACTCTTCGGGCAACCGTCTCTTTGGTGAATCTTCTCTTCAAGCTCTTAGGAGAATTCCTCATCTCGCTGTACCGATCAGATGATTTATTTTCTTGTTCCCAATCGATAGCAACCGAGGATGTGTTGGGGTCGGGTTCGTAAGTATGCTCAACCAAGTTTTGTTGAGGGATAGCAATTCCCTGAGCCAATTGGGCAGCAACTTCCAGCTCGACTAGCCCTATCAAGATTCTTAATTTTCTCAGCTTGCTCGCCAGCAACAATATCCGTTTCATACACTGAAGAATTAACCCAAAGAGTGTCAGAAAATGCAAATATAGTTAATATAAGCAGAAATTGGGGGGAAGTAGAACTTACAGCGTTTGCACCGGTTCGAAATAGCAGGAAACAATCTCAGCTTGATTAGGTACCTTTCAACAAGCAACACCCGACGATCTTCTGGTCTCCCAAGTTGTCTGGGCAGCCTTGATCACATTCTTGGCTTGTTCTTCAGTAAGCATTGCGGGAGCTTTGTTCCACAGGTCGAGGTTGCAAAAATGTCCGGGAACACTATTTTAACCAATTCTTGGCGATGGTCGGTAACAGGTAGTTTCAACCTATTCACCTCAGACGAAGAACCAACTGTTCTTCTAATATTTATTGGATGAAATGAAGCCTCAAATGAAGCCCTTGTGATCCTTGCTAGACGCGAGGGTGGGCCACTGGTCATACCCACGGGGAATCCAGTGGCTGAGAGAGCTGGATTGAATATGGAAAGTACCCCCGTTGTCCGATCGACCCAAGCTATAGAAATTACTGAATTTCCTGGGGGTTGGGGATACTTGGCACAAATTTGCTTCCACAAGTGCCATAAACTGATCAGGACCCGATAAGAATTCGGGGTAAATTGAGCAGGAGCAATTCCAGCTTCTGCTAGGAATCGGGCGATAAAAGACTGCATGGGCAGCATGACCCCAGACGTGAGCATGGCCCCGTAAATGGCCATAGCGCCCTGATGGGGGGTTCCAGATAGCTCGCAGATCGCTCATGAAGAGTTTAGCCGATTAAGGAAGGTCAAACCTCTCGATGTACTTTATTATTTCTTGCCCGGTCAACACATTCACTTCGGAATCAAAGGCACTTAGATGATCAGCAGAAAACTTTAATAAGTGTATCTGACACCTTTTGGAAACATCTTCCATCTTTAGCAATTGGGAAGGAATCTTCAAATCAATCACTGGGGAATTCCTAGCAGCCGCTTTGCTTCCCCAGCCGGATCTTGATGTGATCGACATATCTGAGCATGTATTAGCAGAAGTAACATTTGGGTTAGCGGTGCTTGGATCAAAATAAGAAGGTTGATATTCAGGGTGAGCATTTGAGTAATCAACGTTGCGAGCTGTGGGTTAAACAGATGGGTATAGTCTTGAGGACGTCCCCATAAAATAAACTCAATCCTATTAGCGTTCTCTTTGTCTCCAGTTTCAATAGCACGCATTAATAGTTCAAAAAAGCGGTGACGGGTAATAGGATCCATACCTGAACAATTATAGTGGATGAAAAGTGAACGTTGACGACGATGAAGTTGAAGGTTCGATGAAGATGAAGAGTTTCGAGAAAACTTAAGCAAAGAAAAGCTTCGAAGAAAAATAGGGTTGCAGTTTTGAAGGAGGGAAATACAGAGATCATGTGAGAGGGAAAATGAAGAGTTTTAAAAATATATATAGGTGAAAGTGACATCATGCGAGAGTGGGGGTTAGTGTGCGAATCATGGAGATTACACGCCAATTGAAATTCAAATCAATTATCTTCAGTTTGGTCACTCACGTCAATCAACTAGGCAAATCAAACGTTTACGGTTAAAATTTAAAGCTTAGCTATTAAGCATTACTAAGCATTAAGGAGCTATATGACAAAAATACACTCAAGTTAAACATATCTCACCAATCGAGTTCTCTTTGTTGAATAAGATACTCAGTTTGAATGTTTAAGGAGATATTGTTATTGGTAAAATCCAGAAAGATGATACGTCAGCATAAACACCATGTTTTGTGGAGATTAAAAGTGACGTGTCAACGAATGTTGACTAGATTGAGTCAATCCAAGATGGCTAGAAGATAACCCCATAATACCTGGTCAGGGTTACCTAGATGGTTGGGTGGAAAACATTCAACCAAGGTAATTAGATTGATTAAGTAAAGTAGATCCAGCCCAGAAAGCCCAAGATGGTCGGAGGAACTCAAATGGTTGGGTCTAGTTATCCGATCGGGTGTAGATCCCTGGTCGGTGGGTGAAAGATGTTTGGTCGGGTTTGGCAGATGGTCGGCTAAGCGACATGTGGACAATTCTGAAAGATGCTTGAGTGAATGGCACGTGGACAACATAAAATTCAATGTAATCACGACTCAAATACTCAAAAGAAGAATCTTATTCAAATAAGACTACACGAAACATATGTTGATAAGGAAACAAACTTCCTTAGAGATATCAAAGTCCGGAATAGACAAAAGACCTGATGCGTTTAAAACACAAGCAATGTAAAACGGGAAAAAAACACAAAAAACTACTTCAACAAGTCAGAGCCTCATTAAATTACTACCACATTTTCTTTTACTTGTACGCCTAGAATTAGGGTTATATACATGTATAAATAGGCCCTAAAAATACCTTTGAGGGGTTTTAATGCAAACTAAATATACAAGAATGCAAGGGAGGTCAAGCTTGTAATAGATTCATCATCGTAAAGTTTTTCTCCTCGCCGTCACTGGCAACCGCGGTTTTTTCCCTTCCCAGGGTTTTCCACTTAAAAACTGTGTTTGTATGGTCTTTTTATTTTTCTTGATTCATAATATTACTGTCAGTTCACCATAATTTGTTAGTCCCGTGATTAAGTGTACATAATCCTAAAAATCACAGTCAATAGAAAGGAATTGTAGACCAGTATTTTTTCAACTTGGTCTCCATGGGAACAACTGCAGTGCCTAAGACATTATCTGTCCTATAAGTGTTTAACATTACAGACATTTCCACAATATGATGGATTGCCTAGGAAGATGTTAGGCAATAGACCCCGGAAGGAGTTATAGTGGTATCGTAAAAAACCTTTTAAAATTCAACAAAAATCTTTGCTACATACCAATCGTCCGAGGTCAGTACTGGATGGCCAATTTCAGTCATTTTCATGTTATAAAAACCTGAAATATGTGTATCATAATCCAAACAAATTTTTAGAATTAAGTAAGTAGAGTTCCACCTTACTAGGCATATCTGTTTGGAATAGTCAGGGTCGTAGACCGAAAGTGTGACAGTATCTAACTAACTTTCCCAATCTTGGATTAGAGTTGTTGATCCATGAAATGACATCTTTAATCCGATCTATACGATCGCTTACCTTCTTCATATCCAGACTGTATAACTAAATTATGATATGACATGTACAGCATTGGTGGAAGAAATAACCCCCATCTTGCGGGATATTGTTTCAAAAAAACAATGAAATAGAGCTAGTATTTGCCGATGCATTATCTAATGTGATAAAAATGATGCGTTGAGTTATTTCATAAGTTTCTAAAATAGAAAGAATGACATTATAAATATTTTCTATGATATGTTGAAAATCTATATGACGAAAACCAATATTTTTTTTGTAACCTCCAATCAGAGTCTAAATAGTGTTATGTGATACATAAATAGTTATGTTTAGAACATGCGTTCTAAATATCGGAAGTTAATGCAATAGATACGCTTAGATGCTGTAATTCAGCCATCAAGTCATCTCGTTGGGTTTTAAAACATTTTAACAAATCGCTCTTAGTGGTGTTTCTAGAAATAAATCGAAATTGGGGGTTGTATGCATTTTGGATAAATTCTTCATAAGAAACATTGTCACCGAAATTAATCGGTTGGTCAGTTTGTGCAATGTAACATGCCATGCATTCTCTAGCATGCACGACGTCGTAACGGACCCATCTGGGTGCCGTTGTAGTTGTGTCTGGGTTGTAGTGTCTACCTGTCCGTGTGTAGGCATCTGTTTGTCCATATGCCCTCTCAAATGCCCGGTACCCTTAGAAGTGGCATAGTCATTATGACAAAACTTACATTTAGCTTAGCTCTGTCCCAGACCGTACCGTCTAGGAGTGTCCTTTGTATTACGTCAAAACACTGGCATACTTCTGATGTCAACTTTTTAGATCTGGGACGTGATGTCGGTGTGGTGCCGAAACCGGAAGGTCTCGTTGCCGTTTTCGCCAGTCCGGAAAGGTCAAAATAATCGTTGTTCATATCAAGACCGCCCGGAAAATAAGGATGATTATGATCCATTTCCTACAATACAAATATTAACTCATTAGTCATTAAAAACTAAGCATAAAATCATAAATATACTAAGAATAAAACTATAAAAGCCATAAAATGATTAAAGTACTAAACAAAAATATTAAAATTAATAACTAAACATAAAATGATAGATTTACTAACAAAAATATTAAAATTAACTACTAAACATAAAATGATAAATTTACTAACTAACCAAAAATATTAAAATTAATAACTAAACATAAAATGATAAATTTACTAACCGAAAATATTAAAATTAATAACTAAACATAAAATGATAAATTTACTAACAAAAAATATTAAAATTAATTACTAAACATAAAATGATAAATTTACTAACTAAACGAAAATATTATAATTAATAACTAAACATAAAATGATAAATTTACTAACCAAAAATATTAAAAGTAACTACTAAATATAAAATGATAAATTTACTAACTAACCAAAAATATTAAAATTAATAACTAAACATAAAATGATAAATTTACTAACTGAATATATTAAAATTAATAACTAAACATAAAATGATAAATTTACTAACTAAACGAAAATATTAGAATTAATAACTAAACATAAAATGATAAATTTACTAACCAAAAATATTAAAAGTAACTACTAAACATAAAATGACAAATTTACTAAAAAAATATTAAAATTAATTACTAAACATAAAATGATAAATTTACTACCCGAAAATATTAAAATTAATTACTAAACATAAAATGATAAATTAACTAACTAAACAAAAATATACTAAGAATAAATTAAAATATACAAATATTAAAATTATTACTAGACATAAATTCAAAAAATGATAAATTTACTAAAATCTAAGATTCTAAGAATAAATATTAAAATTTATATCAAAGCATTAAAATATAAACTCATAAATACACTAAGCATAAAAAAATAAATATTAAATATACATCAAATCTAAGAATACATATCAAAATTAATAACTAAGCATAAATATATTAAGTATAAATATAAAATTTAAAAACTAAAACATAAAATTAAATAATAACACATAAAGAAAAAAAGATACCTCTGAGCTTTGGTGTCTTAGTGCCTTGGTGGAGGGATTAGAGAATAATAGTTAGATGGTAAATTAGTAAATATAATATTAGAATAGTAGATTAGTAGTGTAGAGAATAGAGAGAGAGAGTGAGAGTAGAGGGAGAGAGTAGGAATGAAATTATGAAAATATGAAATAGTGTAGAGAATAGAGATTAGAGAGAGTAATAGAGAACTAGAGGATGGAGAGAATGAGAGATTGAGAGAAAGTGTATGAAAATTGGAATGGGTTGGGGTATTTATAGAATAATTTGAAATGTGGGTAAAAATATAAAATAGAAGAGATGAGGGGCAAATGGTAATTTTTGGCCCTTTTTAAGATTCAACCGTTGGCTGACGTCAGAAATGGTCATATTTAAAAAAGATATATTAAAAAATAAAAGGTAGCTGTTTGATTCAATATATATATATATATATATATATATATATCCAGTGGGTCTTACAGTCGGCACGGTATGCCGACCGTAGGCATGGCACACCGACCATACGTGTCGTGCCAGGGCGGCACGGCTGTGCCCTGACCCAACGCCCAGCACGACACACGCATTGGGGATGTGCTTGGCCTGGCACGCCCCACATACGAGCACGGCATGCCATACTTGGCAGGCCGGCCGGGCCGAGCACGCCATGCCCGACCCATATTGACAGCATTATATTGAAGTATGAATACAAAAACTTATTGTTATCTTTTGTTATCCTTATAAAATTGTTCATTTGGAGAGAATTCTTGTTGTGTTTAAAAATTGTATTGAATATTGTATTGAAATAATATAGTTAATGGGTTGAAAATTTTAAATAATATAGTTAATGGGTAGTAATGAAGAAAACTATATATATATAATAATTTTTAAAATATTTAATTATATAAAGCCTGTATAGTAGTATTGAAGATTAATTATCAATTACCTGTTTGCTCGCTCAATTTTATTCACTCGAAAAGCAATTTGTGGATGGCAGATATGTCCTTGATATTGTTAGAATTATTTGATAGGGCCTAGATTTTATTTTCAAATTCTATCACAATTCACAAATGATCTTGACATAATTTAAAATGGTTGGAAATTTTATTTAAAATTTCAAAATACAATCATTACATTTTATTAATGTTAGAAGTTGTAACTGTTGCTACTAAATGATAATTTTATATGATCAATTATGTGACCGTTGTGACGGTTTTATTAAAATAAATATTTAACCATTATTCAAATAATGGTTTTGGTTTTTTTTTTTTTTTGAAATATTACATAAATTTGAAGATTTTTAGAGAGGGGGAGAACTGGAACCCACGACCTCATGGCGTAGATGTGAGAGTTTACCACCAAATCAATCTCATCTCGTCAAAATTAATGGTATTGTTAGTTATGATATTAATATGCAGCGGTAATATTTCGAATTATACTCAACTAACAAAACTTGAAGTGAAACATCTAGAAAGCAGGAGATAGATTCTATACTACATGCAACTAGCAAGAGAAACAAAAAGAAATGAGAGATAGAATACCATTTATGGCCTAGCGTATTAAGTTATTACTCACCCAAAAAAAAGTTGAAGGATAAGATCAATTCAAAAATGCTTTTTGATGTATTCTTATATTTGATTTATTCTTATAGCACACAGAATTCCATTGGTATAATTGGAGACCTTTCACGAGTCTATATATCCTATAACCATATCAAGATAACGAATACTTGCTCGGTCCTTACATTTATTTGTGGCCCTGAGGAGCTGTACTGATTCTTGAATACCTACTATGGTAGAATATTCATGCGGGATTTTCTCAGATTTTGGGCGTGTAATACATGTTGTCTTTGAAAGACAGTCCATGTTGTTGTGCTTGGGTTCCTCCCTCATTCGCATGATGCACTTGCATAGACCAGGTCACACTAGGGAGAATACCCAATGCACGTCGGGGAAGTGTTATCCCGCCACGCCATCACTATCTTTTGGTCAACGCTCACCTCGTAATAGAGACGAAGGGTACACCAGTTCTCCAAGCAACTATGTTACGTTATAGCGGTTCGGTCATTTGGCAGCACCCGTTGAGCCAATAATATGATCGAAATCATATATTCGAAAAAACGGAAAAAGAATAATAAAACTTCGTAAAAATGAAAGCTATTTCGATATCTCTTTTTTAGTTCCGATCCACAGGATTTTTATGAATCCATACGACTTTTGCTCTTCCATTTTTCTTTCCAAACCCTTTTTTTCAATTCTTCATTCGTTAATTTTCTTTATTTCATTGCTTTATTCATTCACATTCAATTCACAGGCAAAGTATGAAAACTTCATTCTCGATTTTACGAGAATTTTTATGAAAGCCTTTCATTTTCTTCTTTTCGATGGAAGTTTTATTTTCCCAGAATGTATCCTAACTTTTGGCAGTCGATATTTTCGCTAGTCAGTAGTTGGCTTAAGGAAGCGAAGGCGCCTAACACAAAATGTATATTGGGGCCCTTATTCGGGTAAAATAGCCAAGGTAAGGTTCCAGATTCCTTTTCAAATCGAGGAACAATTTCAAAATAACGAGAAATAAAAAAAAAACAAAAAACAAAAAAGAGGTTTCATGCCAAAGGAATTCTTAGATAGAATGTTTTCATGAAGAACATTCAGGTTTAACATGTACCTGCATGTGGTCTACTCAAAGGTTGCCCGAGGATAGTTAGATTGATTCAAAGCTTGCAAGGGACTAAAGATCTATTTCAGAAGAGAATGGGATAGGCCAGGCGGAAATACAGAATTCGAATATCCGGAAGTGGGGGTTGAACAGATGGGTCAGATGGCATTGAAAGAGGATGGGCTTTCTACTTTCTCGCAGGCTCACTGGCAAGAGCATGATTGAGGGTTTTAGATTGTAGTCTATAACTCTTCAATTGGTTATTGGCTCTACCCCCAGCCCTTTCATATTCCGTATCTTGATGCTTCTTTGCTTGCTTTTCTCGATTATGAATTGTGCCTCTCAAGATGGGCTATTTAAGGTGGCCTACCTTGGTCATCAGCGCGGTTGCTCCCCTTGTCGTATCTCATGGTCGGGAGTGGGCCATGAGTACTGGTCTGTGGGGAAACTGGTCGTGATCACAGCACAGGCCGAGTGGGCCAGGTTGGTGCAGTTGAAAGTTGCTTGGGAGGATCTGTGCTGGTTGGTAGACTTTCTGAGGTGGCTGTGTTTGGTGACGTTGTTGGAGGTCGAGATCTAGCTGATCGATTAGAGTTTGGTTTCAAAATGATATAAGATATATCAGTTTGAACTGACAATAGAAAAATTGTATATATATATATATATATATATAAGTATTTTGTTCATTTCAGTTATGTTATTGTTCGTAATTCTTTGGTGTATTTTGAAATTTGATGGGATTGTTAGAAATTTAATTTAAAATTTCAAAATACAATAATTATATTTATTAATTTTAGAATTTGTAACCGTTGTTGCTAAATGATGAATTTATGTGAACAATTATGTGATCGTTATGACTATTTTATTAAAAAAATATTTGACCATCATTCAAATTAATGTGCAATGGTCAGTTTTTGAATTATAAATATTCCCTTCGAAATTATTTTGGAAGAACTCTTAATCTCATCAAAAGCCTACAAGGAGCAAAACAAGATGTACAAATAGCAATGAGTCATTGAATGCTAGTAGTCATAACCTATTTTAACTTGATTGTACCAGGACATTGTTCTGGAGGGACGCAATCTGATCTTAAGTACAATTCTTTAGCACACCTTAATTGATTTCCACAACATCCATCCAAATTTTCCAACAACAACTAATTCAACAATAACTGATAATTATAAAATCACAACCATCACCCAATGTGGTTTGATGGTAAATTACACTCATTCATGACAATATTCCAAATTTGAGTTACTGCACCTAGGGGCGGAGATAGGCGGGGGCCGACAGTGGTCATGGCCACCCCAACAAAAAGAAAAAGAAAAAATGTTCTAAGTTTAATAAATCTAATTATGTATGTAGCCCTTATTATATTTTAATTACAAACATAATTGTTACAATAAATAAAGAAAAACAAAGAACTCACCAATTATATCAAATTTCATGTAATTCTATTTACAACACGTTTATTAATCGATAATGAAATAAAAGGGAATCAAATTCTAAGGGAAAAAGGATCAAGAAAGAGAACTTGATTCTCTTTCCAACATGACCTTAATTTATGATTTGAATTTGAGGCCTATCAATAAACATGATGAAATTTGTCGAACTTATATTAAAGCTAGTCAATTCCAACACAATCTTGACCATTATGATAAATCTGCATCATATTCTCATCAACGTAGCTTCCTGTATTCTTGGTTTCATTTATTTTTTACTTGGTTAGAATATTCTTCTACAAAATATGCAACTTTATGTCAATCGTGCTTTCACTTTAGTTGGCCAATCGGACATTGTTACTGCTTTCACTATTAATGAATTTAAAAATTGGGAAATGGTTAATGATGACAACAGTTGTGCATTTTTAACGCATGTAGGAAAACGATTACATATGACATATAATACTAAATGATATTACATTTTGTTTATTAATAACTTAGTTTTTAAATATTAGTATTTTTGATATGGTTTCCCATAACCAAAATCCTGGCTTCGTCCCTAGTCTGCTCATGCATGTGATATATATAAAAATTAATTATAAAATCACAAGACACATTTCGGTTGGGATATAGTTTAGGCTTCGTGGTATTACTCTATCATTGCAAACATTTTGTGTAAGAGGTTTTCCAATCGTTAGAATATAATAAAATACGTATAAATTTAATGCACTTTAAATTGATCTAATTTCATTCAATGTAATTCAATAGACCTTTAGACTGACACTAATTATCAGTTTGATTTTGAGACGATCTTATTTTGAAAATATATACACCTAACTAATTATATATAATTTTTAATTTAAATATCTCAAAATTTTGCGCCAAATCATTACACAATTTTATCGAAATTTGAAGAGAATTCATATTTATGAGCTAGTCAAATTTTCTGTTATCTTCACAAGAGTATCGAAATTTGAAGAGCATTCATAGGTATGAGCTAGTCAAATTTTCTGTTATCTTCACAAGAGTATAACTCATCTACGCCGAAATTGACAAATAATTGACCCGTTTTAAATTAAAAGTACTTAAAAATAAAAACAATAATATTACAATAATTCGGAGGGGAGGCCTGGAAGGGGAGAGACTTCAATCAATTTCTCTCTTTTCTCTTCACTATTTTCTCCCTTATATAATCTTTTCTTTTCTGTTTTTGAAAAGCTTGAAATAAAACAAGGGCTTAAAAGCCAAAAAGGAAACAACAAAGCAAAAGATTAACAACCTCCCAGTAACATTGTGAAACATAGAGCGCATTCTTTAAGCTTCATTTGTGCCAATCTCTCCGAAAGGAAAATGCGTTTATTGTCTTTATAACAAAACTTTTTCTTAGGCTTTGGTGCTGTCCTATGTTCCATAAAATGTCTTTGCAATTTTGAATGATACATGCCTTTGTACTGTTATACATGTCAAAACAAAACAACTTGAGCAAGGTTCTCCCTCACCATCGTCAATGGTTCCTAATCAGAATATGATTAAGTACCAAAGTAGACATTCAATTAAAATGCAAGTGAATGTCACAAAGTATATTCCCATGACATACAAAAATTTTCTTGATGAAAGTCTATCAAACACAAAACAATCAAAATTTCCTATGATCCAACATCTCTCTGAAGAAAAATATCGAGTCCGGCGATTAAAAAAAAGAAGTTAACATGAAAAAACAAAAAACTCAGCCGTAGTTTCCTAATATAACCCACATCATTGACTATCTGTGCACACCAGGAGATCATTCTTCATCTTCTTCATCTCCATCTCCACCAGATGCCTTCTTTACAGCAGCCTTCTGGTTCCTTCTCTTCACTCTACCTGGGCGTCCACCTCCGAAGGGGCTTGTGAGCGAGAAATCAATGTGCTTCTGTGAGTCCACCCTCACCATGAAAGAGGGAATATTCACAACCTGCCTTCCAACCCTGATCACCAAATTATAAATTAATTAGTATACAAGTGAATGTGCTCAACGACCAAAACACAATATTTTTAAGTGCCTAGAGGATATACAATAGTTTAGGTCCTTGAGAGACTGTAACATTAGGTGACACAACTATAACAATCTTCATAAAAGGGATTGATATCCCATTCTCCCAACTATTGCACAATTAATAAATCTGGGGTAAAGACAGCCAGCTGATTACAAATTTTTTTTTTTGTTTAGTTGAAATGCCTGTTCCCAGTACAAACAGAGCAATATAGCAAAAAGCAAGTTGATGCAAGCAAAATTTAGTTTTCTAATTGGAATTGAAAACCTAATCATATACATGATTCCTGTCATCACATCATACCAACAGTAGCAATGTATTTCAAATGCAAGAATCAAGAAACAAATTTTTGTAATGTTAACAATCATTAGCTATTTAGAGCACCGCAGAACAAGTAAAACTCCTTAGATTGTAACTGACTACTGGACAAATCAAGATTATAGAAATTGCAAGCAAAATAGAGTTGGAAGCTTTCTAAATCATAATGAAAAGAATGAAAATCCAAAATATATGCTAAGCTTAAGAAATCTCAGAGCCAAGACATGTAATTGTTTCGATAGCAATAATTTAAGAAACATGTTTAAAAAATCTACTTATCACAAAAGCATGTCCACATCAAGAATCCACTCCCTCATTCAAATGAAAGTAATAAGAAGAAACAATGACACGAGAATATTCTTAAGAAAAGCAATAATAAATCATAAAAGTATTTCGCTTTATCATAATTTCATTTTGCAGCCTGTTTCTCACGCTCTTGTCCTTAAAAAATCCATACATGCAGGGACTGATTCTTGAAACCCCAAGCAGATAGTTACATTAATTAAAGGTAAAACGTGAGAACAGTAATGAAACGGCAGTGTGTCCACATCTAACAACTACTAAAACCAGAAAACACTATATATTGTTCAGGAAAAACAGTGGACAAATCATACCTAATGTGCCTCTGCCTGATGAGGACTCGGGCATGGTGAATTGACTTGGCCATACCAGACTTGAACACAATAGTCTGGAGACGGCGCTCAAGAAAGTGCTCCACAGTGAGGGCCAACACGTAATCGAGCTTGTCCTTGCCATCTTCCATGAGCCCATACTTGTGCATCCTTCTCAAGAGAGCCTCACCCTCAAAAATACGACGTGGGTTCTTCTCATCAAGGGTGAGAAGTTCCCTTGCAGCATTTCGAATGCGGCTAAGTGCATACTGAACTCTCCAGAGCTCCCTCTTGCAGCGTAGCCCGAACGTTCCAACGAGCTTCAGCTCAGAATCCAAACGCTCCTTCTCATAGGGACGCCTTGGCTTCTTAAAAGTCTTACCATCTATTCAAACACAAGGGGTTTAATCACATGCTCAGATATCAAACGGTTACTATTACCTATTAACAGATCAAAATCTTCACTTAGCTAACCTAAACATGCTCAGAAATCAAACCGTAACTATTACCTATCAACAAATCAAAATCTTCACTTAGCTAACCTAAACAAGTATATGTCTACTTTCAAACAAGTGAAGAACATAACGTACATGAAAAACGAAATCAATATAGCTTCCTATCATTCCATTGTAACGCTACACAATATCAATAGAATTCTAGATAAAAAGGAAATAAAATGCATAGCAGATCAAAGCATGATTTTATAAAGATTCAAAACTAAAACAAGTAGAAAATGATTATAAGAAAAAGGAGAGAAAGTCATGAAAGTAATGCATACAGTTCCTGTAAAAAGAGACGTGCACCATAGTTGGAAGGTGCTGGTGCGGCTCTCAGTGTGAGATCTCTACTGGAAGCTTTAACAAACAAAGTGTACAAGGTGAGAATAAGAGACGAAGAAGGAGACTTTGTTTTCTTATGTATGTTGTCTTAAAAAACCCTAACCCTAAATGCTTGTGGCTCTTTGGGCTCTGGCCCATCTCCTATGTTAAAAAAAAATAGTAAGGTCTTGTTTATTGATTTAGATACAATTTTATTTTATTTTATACTGGGACATCCACGATAAAATTTGTTAGATCCAATGATAAGATTTCTCGAGATCTAACGAGATCGATCACTAGCACGACCCAGAATTCATTGGACTCCCATTTTATAATGCTGCATTTGTTCACAATAGGATCTGTATTACCCATTTAAATTTTAATCACAGCTTTAATAAAATTAGAATAAATAGTTAGAATTGAAAATAATTTGTAATCCTTTGCTGTTAATAATACCAAAATCCTACGCATATTCACTTCAACCTATAACCAACCAAATGCATTTTAAATTTGGAATTTTACTATTATATTGTATCTATATAATTTATTTTCTTTTTTATAGAATATGTATTAAATTCTAATTGGAATTAGCTTGACCTAAACGTTGCAAGACTCTGTAAATAGTTCTTTTGTTATTAAAGAGTAACCAAGGTGACTTCAGTCTGGAAAAAAAAATAATAAACAGATTGCTATCAGAAACTCCAATATTTTCATTATTAAAATAAATTTGTTGGTAACTTTCATAAATAAATAAAAAAATGTTTTCAATCATTAATGTATGCACATATTTGACAATAATTGAAAATTAAAAATAAAGAAATTCTACTTGAACGATCTTAAAAGTGCAAAACTATTGTAAAGCCCCTCACATCATCTTCATATCCACTACCAAAACATGCACAGTAAAAATAAACAAATTATAATTATATAAACCCTCTAACAACATCTTTAAACTCAGATCTTGACAGCATAATATTCTATTTAACTTGGAAAATTGATAAAACCATTCGTTGAGCAATCCCTGTTCAACCAATGGATTCTTGTGTATTTCCTCATCAAATCCCCATGTTTCCCAAGATCAAATGCCATTCACTATTTGTCTGAACATCACAGACGGCCAGACGGGAACTGGTTTGTTTCTCTAGCCTAGGTAAGGAAGACCAGAACAAATAGGATGATGAACAAGACTAGTAAAAACACTATCATCATGATCTGACCCTTTGCACCAGCTTTCTTCATAACCATAGCCACTTTTTTCTGCAAGGGAAAATTAAGGTTTACTTTAATAATCTCTCACCATATCACCGGTATAGGTCTGACCATTTTAATGAGATTGATAGTCTGCAACTTATTTCATTATCATCTGCTTTGATTCAAAACTACAAGAAATGAATTACCTGAACAAAGTCAAGACGGTTTGATGTACTGTCCATTTCCATACCCAGTTCGTCTATAATCCTTTCCTGAAGCAACCGAAAATTTAGATTTTATCATTGAAAACCAGCAACATTGATACTCAGGTGAAGTTTTACAAAATCAGTTCATAAGTAGACAGGGTTTGCAAATTGTATGGGTGGGCGTCCAAATACACACAACTGCCAGTTTCTATCAAATGGACTTTGATGGAAGCCCTAGAAGCACTACATGGAACATCATCCCATAAAAGCTAACCTGTGCAATTAGTTCTTCATGTATAGTAAGCCCAACACCTCCAATTCTCTCCACACTTGCACTAAGTTCATCCAACTCCTCATCTTGTTGCCTACAATCACCGATTAAGCAAGGAATTCAGAAACAAACTTGAACAAGTTGAAGAAAACATGTTTACAATGACCTAGCATAACATTCATCCGCGATACATTATTACTCGCCAATAAATGATACTCTTTTTCAGATAAATAGGCAATCAATAAATAATTTCCTATAAGTATGTAGCCCTCAAAGAA
The DNA here is from genome assembly GCA_033220585.1 of Dipteronia sinensis. Taxonomy (NCBI): domain Eukaryota; kingdom Viridiplantae; phylum Streptophyta; class Magnoliopsida; order Sapindales; family Sapindaceae; genus Dipteronia; species Dipteronia sinensis. Next base: position 69,494,319 of record CM065638.1, on the reverse strand, counting down.
TCAAACAAAGCTGGCATTAGTAAAAAGTAAAGTCTTCAGGGAAAGATCAGCACCATTTAAGAAACCTCAAGTAGATCCACCCGTTAAACCTCAAAGGCTCAAACTACATCATATTACCTAAGTAACTTCTTTAAAATTGATTTCACATAAGAGGTACCCACGCAAACACAAAAGCATATGCATCAATTGAAGCGGTTATGCACACACAAACACTAGAATAACAAGAAACTAAAAGGGGCGAAGATTAAAAAAGACTACTTTATGAGAAGCAATTGTCTATCTGATTCTGATTCGATAAAATCATCATTATCTCGGCCTGCGTAATGGTTGGATGTATCAGTCTGATGAGAATTAGGCATCCTCATCAATTCTCGACGCATCCGAATGGCAGTCCCACCGCCATTCAGCTCCTTTCCAGCTAATACAGCCTTCTTCATGTTGCCAACCTAATAAAGTACTGCAATCCTTTAGGTTCGATAACTGAAAAAATTAAAGCCCAGGATTCACCAAGTAGTACACTGTCCCAAATTTATAATAGACTTGAAAATAACCATGGTAACAAAGTTCATTACACCATCTTTGCAATTAAAGATCATTCAACGAATTTTTACTTCCACTGAAACCTTTTGAAGAATACATTTATTCCAGATGATACCTGAGTACGAGCAGTGGCCGTCCATCTCCTACGCTTTTCAAGTTCCACATTATCAATGCCATACCAAGAAGGATCTCTACTTGCTACACCTATCGCTTTGTCCAATTCATCCACCTTCCTATCAAGAAAGAAGGGTTTCAGCAGTTGTAAACAGGAATCTTTTAATATAATTCAAGCTATAAGGTTGTTTCCAGATTTCATGCTAACTTGAGGCTCATTTACTTCCTATGCTCAAACTCAAACACTTTAGATCCCAGTTTAAAAGCTCAATAAAAGTGTTAAATTACGTATTAATCTTATACTTACATATTACATGTAATTTGAGCATTATGCATGTTATAAAAAAAGTTCTAATAGTTGACTCAAGTTCAATCTGAACTGGCTCCATGTCTTATTGAGCCAATTCAACTCTGAACTTGAGCTTTAACAAATCCTTTCTGAACCAAGCTTCAGCCTGAATTTTCGAAACTCAATTAACCACGAGCCTTCATCAGGCTAAGCATTTGGCTCAGCTCAACTTGACACATTTGTGCCACCTTCAACACATCCAACCACACAAAGAAAAATCTCTTTTATTAATTTTTAACAAGAAAAAAAAAAGAGAAAGAAAAAGGATGAACCCAAGAGATATAAAATAATTTCGGTTACCTGCCACTCAATGCTCTCACAACCAGCAAGTAGCTCCTTGGTGAGATGTACTTGCTCTCCAGTATCAGAAGGAATACGTTCCCATTGGTGAAAAGTAGACTGCAACTTATCAATCTATCCAACAAGGAAACCAAAAAAATCATCTAACCAAAATATCAACCATGTATACAAGAAATTTAAGCAATTCAATTGACAATTTCCTCTACACAACATTTGAAAGCGCTGGTTGATACTTACAAAATATATCATGTGCAGAATAAAATTAATAATCAGTCTGATAAAAATAAATAAAATTAATAATAACAAAACTCAAGGGTTGAAGATCTAATTCGGACTCTAAAATGTACAAACAAAAAAAAGGACCTTGGATGAATTTAATTTCTTTTTTAAAAGAAAAAACTTACAGATTCTTGAATCTCCTCTTTCACAATATAGAATGGATCTTGAGCTGAAGACATTTCTTAGTTTATATCAATAACCCTTCCTACAAAACAAATATTATTTTTATAAACATAAATCAATGAATTGCAATTTGACTACAATAAAAGTAAATATATAAAGACAAGAACAAGTCTTTACCAAGAACTGGGATGGTAGTGTCGGTGTCAAAGATGGTTTCTGTCTTAGATTTTATCCCGCGGTTGTGGATATTGGTCTCTCTTGTAACTAAAAAATAAAATGTAAGGATGCAAACAAACATAAAATGACCAAAACATAGGATCAACTGTCTGTTATTTGCTGGTTGATATGAAATTTGCCTGTCTTTTTAAATCTTATTAAAAGAAATTTTCTTCACTAGAATAAAAAATTTAAGTAAACCTTATGTTTTATTAAACATTAGTTTTTAAATTAAAATAAACAGTAATTAAATAATATGAACAACCAGAGTATATCACACTTGTTCAATTCAAAGTCAATTCTCCTACATGAGAAAACTGAGAAAGGATGAGTGGCACAAGTTTAGCAAATTGATTTTATAACTATTTAACAAAATCACCTACCAAAAAGGAAAGTCATGTATCACAATTTCTAATACAGTTACTATATGTTTGCTTGTTTATGAGTTGGGCAGATCAAATAATATTCAATAAACAATTAAAAAGCATTTAATTCCAAACCCACAACGATTGCATCCAAGCCACAACATCTAGCTTAGGCATTTTATCAAACACTTTTCTTCTTGTTACTTAAAGCAAAATTTGTTTTTTGGCAGAATATAACAAAGTAAAGTCTTTCACATTATTTTCAACACTCAACACAAAACAATCAGTATCAGGTGATAGCAGTGTACTTCAAAGACAAAATATTCATATGACTAGTACATTATTCTCTGCTAAAGTTGTCATGCAATTACATTGCATTGATTCAAGATGATCTTAAGCTTTGTTACATGAACTTTTTTCTGAATCGTCCGCCCTTTATTCCATTACTCGTTCAACTGACATGCTATCTCCATTACGATTATAAGCCGACATTACTCAGAACAACTAAAAGATTTCTAAACTCTACATACTATCAAACTGAACTGAAATTGTTACTATCAATAACTTTAAAAAAAAAAAAAAACATTATGTTTCAGTCAAATAAAGTCATAATCACAACAAATAACAAATCCACATAGATGATGGTCACAAATTGTCATAAAAAATGTACAATATGCAAATATCATTCAATTGTCAATATAAATAATTCAAATTTTTTTAAGAAAAAAGTTACATTATTAAAGGATTCAAGCAATTTCCAGGACATTCGAATTCGTGCCACAAATTAATCCAAAGAAAATGACAATAGTATAAATGAATAAGCAGAAATAATCCGCTTAACTCAATCAAGACAACAACAACAACAAAAACAAGCCTATGTGCGTGCATGTGATCGATTTGCATCAAAATAGAGCCGTAAATGGACCACAAAACAGAGAGAGGTCACAGGGATTTCGAAATTGAACAAATTAAGTGATTCAAGATCTTAGTAATGACTTTGTTACCTGACAATAGCAAGAGCGCAGTCTTGAAAGTGCCTCAGATTCCGACGAGATCGCTGCGAATCCCTGGACGAATCGAGCGATCGCGGTCCGTTTATTAGAGTTGGTGCGACTGGAGACGTCGAGATACAGAGCAGTGAAGCCGATGTTAGAGAAATCAGAGATGTAAATAATTTTATCTGCCTAATCAGAAAATATATATATATAGTGACAGTTGTAAATGTTTGAGAATAACCTCAATTAATTTGGTAGAAATTACCGTAGAATAATACAAATTATATTATATAACAAAAATTATATTATAGGACTATAATTTAACAATTTTTTTACGAAAAATAATATGCTTGTCAAGTTATAAAATTTTTACACCTTCCTCACATGTTACTGACCGGATTCGAGTCTCACCGGTCACCACATGCATCTCTATTCAATTTCAAATTATTATAGGATTTGTGCGATACGACTCCATTCCCAACCTTAATGATATATGTGTTATGAGCATTCTATTAGGCTAAACTCATCTCATCCTAAACTTTATATATTGAATAACTCAAATATTTATCCTTATTTAATTTGGGTATATTATTATCATTTAAAAGAAAATAAATACAAAAAAAAAAAGATGTGCAATAATATTACATTAAACTTATTTAATTATAAAATAGCATGATAGTTTTCCTTTAAAAAAAAATAACATGATAGCTACAAATCAACTTATCACATTATTATTGTCATCTGATAATGAATTTTAAACTTAATTGATGTTGGTCCAATGCTAACTGGTATCAATGGAATAATATTTATACAATTTTGTTTGAACTATTATATTTATACAATTTTGAAAATAATAAAAACTATTTTTTAAAAAAAAAATTATACAATTTGTTGTTTTGCATAAGGTAACATGTCACTCACCCTCTCTGAAATCTGAATAGGGTTTAACTTGTACGAAGTTGAGATTTTGATTAGAATACAGTCTACTTCTAACTTAGAAAAAAAAAATCTGAGAAATGCAAACCCTTCAACGCATACTGTCAAAATCCATCACAAAACCCCATTTGAATGCAACCATTCTCTTCAAGTCCCTCTCAACCAAAACCCCCAAGAAGAACGGCGACGACGAATGGAACGACACCTGGGAAACCGCTTGGCTCCCCGATGACTTGTCACCCAAAGACCGACCTCCATGGGAGACAGACGTCAATTTCGGCTCCAACGATTCCAATACCATTGTTTTGCCGTCTGATGCTGATCCGGAGACGAAGGCGTTCGTGGAAGACATGAACGAGAACTGGGACGAGAGGCGGAAGAATACTAAAGGCAAGGAGGGCGGCGCCGGCGCCGGCGGGAATGAGAAACTTTACAGTTTGGATAATATGAAGAAGGATTATAGGTTGAAGAAACAGAGGATTCATGCTGGTTTGTGGTTGACGGAGATTGAGAATCAAAAGGAAGCTAATTTGGCTGGAGACGGTGCCGATGATATCGATAGATTGCTCGATAGCTGCTCTGAGTATGCTTCATTTCTCTGTTATTTTATAGTTTTATTATTATTGATATGTAACTGTTTGTTCTGTTGCATTTGTGATCATTGATTCAGGGATTTTGTTTTTTTTTTTTTATTATTGATTAGGTTGTATAAGATGATTTTTTATCTTCTTTTGGATATTTGAACTACAAGTACTTGGTGTGTAGTTACAAGTTCTACTTGTGGATGTGTCAACAGCTCTTGCATTTGATTGCTTTAGAGAGAATTTGTTTTGAACAATAAATCTGGCAATAATGTTTCATTACATTCTTATTTAGTTTAAATCAGTTACTAGTACCTTGATATATGCATTTGTGTTTTTTTTTTTTAATTTGTAGAAATTTCGAATTAATGCATATATCAAGGTACTTGATGGTTATTACCAAGGTACTTGATGGTTATTACCAATTAATGTACTTGGTGAGGTCAAAAGCATTTTCCTAAAGAGAAAACAATGTGAAGGAGAGTCTGAGTATCTGGTGTTGAAGTATTTGGTCATTCTGACTTGGTCAGCAATATGCTTGTCAGTTAAATTATTGTTATCATCATTCATTTTTGCTAGCTAAAGTTTGTGAAAGCCAACATTCATATATAACTTTGATATGCAATATTGAAGGCTCAAATCTTTAATGTTAAGCTGGAGACTGGAGTCCTCTTCTAAATCACCAATATGATAGTACATTCTCTTAATCATTCATGAGGAAATATTTTCATAAATGTATGAGAAATGTGCTTCCACCAATAGCAATGGAAGAAAAATTTTCTTCTTGAATGCTATGAGAAATTGGCATAGATTTATTAAATTGTATTTTATTTTCCTGTTCTGCAAATCCTGGAGAGAGTATATCATTGTTGATAAAAAAACATATTCTGTCTTTAAACTACCTGCATAACTTTTTATATACTCGATGTTCACATAATTATGCTTTTGCCACTATACATCGATGCTTCAACTACGTGAGTCTGTAGCAACTCGGCTGGTTAGGCTATTGAGAACTTGTGGCTTTAACAGTTAAATAAATGCAGGATTTTTGACTCAACGAACAACGATTTGGACAATGCAAAGATCCCAAGCTCGTCTGAGTTCAAAAACAAGCCTGATGGTTGGGAAACAACAGCCAAGGAACAAGATGGAAATGTGTGGGAGATGTCACAAAGAGAAGAAGATATTCTCCTCCAAGAATTTGACCGCCGAGTTGCGTTCTGCAAATTCCAGGTGTGTCAACATGCACCGACATAGTCTTTGTACTCTAGTCTTATTATTTTATACCAAACACCCCTTAAATTACTTTTGGTATGGAAATAAATTTACGAGGGGAAAATGTGAATGCATAATCTAGTGATATTGCTATGACACTTACCTACACTCAGCATCCTGCCAGTTTATCATGCATAGGCTGACACTCAGTTCTAGTATCAGTACTTTTTTTCATGTCACCAAGTCTCCATCATAATTCTTGCTACTAGTTGTCTTTCTTATGTTCGATTTTATGATTTTGGTGTGCAGATAGCTAGTTTTATAAAGACGCACATATTTAGTAGGAGGAGACCAATTGATGGGTGGAAATTCATGATAGAGGAGATAGGACCGAATGCCAGGAAAGGGAAAGGCAGTGCTCCGAGGTTACCAAGTCTATCGGATCCATCAACTCAACCGTTCAAGGAGGAGAGGACATCAATGAACAGCAGGCTCACTCCATTGAGGAGGGGGAGGTAGTTGGGTTTCTGCCTACCCTCACACAGTTCTCTTTGTAGTTAAAGAGAGATTGCAGTAAAGACATTGATGGTCATCTGTCTCTGCAAAAATGGTACCATTTCGCGTTGTCTATGTACGATGCAAAAATCTTGTAGACAGTAAAATTTTGTATTACTGTAAGCTAAGACAATGTGTATAAATTCTCTCCAAACCTTCTATTCTTTCCATATTCCCGTTCTAATTATATTTGTGTATGTGATGATGTTATTCTTGTCAATGTTTTTCTTTTGAAGTAATACAGGACGATAACTTTGTGGAGACCTGCCGAGTGGTAGGGTACCATACGGCAATCTACAAGCATTTATGTTCATCTTGCCAGTTTACCGCCTATCCAATTAATCCTTTTTTTTACACTTGTAATCCCAGTTGTGGTTGGAATGGAGAAAAATTATTATTTTTAGAGGATTTATTTATTTATCGATAAATATTATTTATTTATTTAAAAAGACTTTAAAATTTTTATTATATGTACATGTATTATTTTTTTTGGATCTCCTTCAGTGCATCGGTGCTTTCATTAAGATTGTGTCTTTTTGGGATCTATTACATTAAAATTTGTATTATTTTAACATGATCACATGTAACTCACAAGCGATCACATGCAATTATGTACAACAGTCACCGATCACCGAAAAAGTCAAACTAAACAATTTGATGGATGTTGAGCACATTTTAAATTATTCTAGTGAAAATGATACAATGATGAAATTTCCTACTGACTAAGATATTATTTCAAGGGTACTGAATATGTCTATCAATGATGATCGTGATCTAGATAAATGTTGTGTTTTACCGACCGTTTCTCCAAAAGAGATATTTCAAAAGAGATCTTTCAAGCATTATTAATCTTAAATAATTACTACTTGCTGCAAAATGAATATATATCAAATGTGGTGTATGCATTGTAAAAAAAGTAAGGACGATATTTGTAACAACCCGAATCCGAGACACAACGAACCGGGATATTACGTGATTCGGATCTTACAAAAACCTTAATTCATAAATATTCACAATTAGATTCTTCAACAATATATCCACAAATTACAATACTCAAACCTTATACTATTCATTTTACTAAAATCCAGAGAGTCTAATGTATTTGTAACATTAAATAAATCCTTAAACACATATGCATATGAAATAAAATATGTGATACATATCTCCAAGATTGCTAACACAAACTCCATTGTTTCCGTATCCAAGAACTTAATCTGTAAAATGTTAGTGACGATGGGTGAGCCGTCTACTTGGTAAGAAAATTCATACATAACATGTAAAATAAAATAGTCTTTGAAAAATCATTTATATATTCATAATCTTAAATCATAAGAAATTCATCAGTAGAATAGACATTTATAAATCATAAGATCTAAAATAATAATAAATTAATGCTCTCTAATTTGACGGAGATAAACAATACAAATTAATCATTTTATAAAACAGTAAACAAATAGCTCAAGTCTCATAGCATCACAAATCTCAAATAGTGTCACCCGTAGTCCGGTGATTCCGGTCCAAATAATTCTGATTAGTGTCACCTGTAGCCCGGTGACCCGACCCAAATGATTCCGATTAGTGTCACCCGTAGCCGATGACCTGGCCCAAATAATTTAGATAATACAGTCAATGAGCCAAATAAGAAAACAATCACTCTCGTTACCTTGTTGAATTGCATATTAGAAACATTAATTTTGAAAATAAGAATATCAACTAAATAACTTGTTGTATATCGTATCTTATAAACGTTTCAAAACATTTCAAATACTTAATTACCATACAAAGTTGTAAATCACATTTACAAACAAAGTAGTGACTACTTAAGGAGAAACCAATAACGTAACTTATTCCAAATCATAAATCAAAATAGATAAAATATTTAAATACGTAACATATATATATATATATATATATATATACACATTTGAAAAGACATGGATGTACATATAATTAAATTGGTAGCCCTTTTGTATAACAATAACAGTATAAGCAGTCAAACAGAATATGCATTCAAACGGTATTAAAAATGAGTTACAAATGAATTAGTGTCAAAACATTTTATATACAATTCTTACTGAAACAATTTTATTAAAACAAGTAAAATCATTAATAGAATATAATAAGGTGGAGATGCTAAAAACAGTAATTCAATAATTCAAAACATAAACAAACCATGGATGTATTTTTTTTTTTTTTACATAATATTACTCATTTGAAAATATATATAATACACCATGATCATGTATGAGTTTACTTACCTCGAATCCGCATAAGAATTTAGCTCTACATCAAAACACCAAAAATCACACAAACCCCTTTCCAAAAGCTGCAGTCGATTCCCTTAATTTAATAAGGAGGCATTTATATATATATATATATATATATATATATATATATATATATATATAAAACAAGAGTATTCAAAACCCTAACTCATTAAGGAATCACTATAGGATGAAAACTTCATTTATTAAGATTTAATTATGTCTCCTTTTCTATTATTCCATGCAAGATTTTTGGGTTGACTAACTAATATAGAAAGAATTTATTTCTTTCTTGATTTAATTCGGTTTGGAAAAATACAGCTATTACAATATTGATTTCGGTTTAGATATAAAGAAAAGGCAAATGACTTTAGATACATTTTTTAAGATGGAAGTTGTAAGTAAAAGGTTCATTAATATATATTATGAATTATTATGTGCTATTTCTTTTATGTAATTAACTAATTATTAATTTAAATATTTGTTGGGCCTTAAAGGATTTTTTTTAAATTATTCTCTTATGCATTTAACGAGGTTATTGCTTTTAGTGCATTGACCGAAGTTGGGATCGGGAGATTTTATTATTTAAACGAGATTATTAATTTATCTAACATTCATTTATAAAGGTTTTATCGTAACCACATTGGGATGTTATTCTTGTCAATTTATTCATCCATATTTATATCATTTTATCTATAGTATCAATTTGATAACATCGCATCAATTGGTCACGTTAATTAGTTTTAGTGTGTGTTTGATATGGGTTTTGAAATGATCAAAAACGTTTTTTTTAATGCTAGAAGCTATTTTGAAGTTTTTTTTAGTTGTTTGGCAAAACTCAAAGTAGTTTTTTAATGTATGAATTGTCTCAATTACTCTTTACAAAAACCATTTTATGTCTACTTGGAGAACCCAAAATTTGGGTTTTTCCAAAAAGCTTTTTTTTTAGTTTTTTTTTTTAAAAAACATATGAATTGTCTCAACCACTCTTTATAAATTTTAAATATTCCACCATAACTCTTTCATTATAAATACATTGTCAACACCTTTTTTTTTTGTAATTCACTCTACCAAAAGCTATTTCTAAAAATACATTGTCAACGTTTTTTTTTTGTAATTTACACAATCAAAAGCTTTTTTTGTTAGAATCTCTACTCATTAGAAGCTCTACTATAAAATATTTACTCTAAAAGTTCTACTTGAAAAGTTATACCAAATACACCCTTAATATAATGATGAATAGAAATAAAAAAAGTAAGGAGGGTGTCTTCGATTAGGATTTCAAAAGATTTTTAATGAGTTTTTTAAGTGAATGACTTTTGCAGATTTCATTGATTTCTATTGACTTTTATAGACTTTACAGAATTATGAAAAACGTTCATAAACTCTCATTTTAAAATATTTTCATAGACTTTTATTTCAAATGACTTTAAGAGACTTTCATTTTAAAAGATTTTCATAGACATTTATAAACATTTATTGATTTTTAAATATGATATATACTTTATTTTAGTAAAATTATATAGATTTCTCATATCAATAAAAATATTTTTTTTTAAAGAATAAAAAAATAAAAAACTCATTGTTAATTAAACTTGACAAAAACATTCTTACATATATATGTGATTTTAAAATTTTTATTTGTAATTTTATTATAATTTGCATCATAAAGACATTATGCATCTAATTTTTTTTAATAATCAGTCAAAATTTTATTTGTTTTTTTATAATCAGTCAAAATACTATAAATTTTCTTTTAGAATAAATACAGCAAATCTACAATAATATTAATGTTTACATGTCTCTACGGAAGTATGGCAATGGGTATAAAAATCTACCCAAAATTAATTCAAGTTACTAAAGATAAAACATAAAAACCGCACATAGTTGTTGAACAAGATTCATGCCTAAAAGTTGGTGGTTTGATATTGATTATAATTACATGGAGCCACGCTCATACACGACTTTGATGATGACATATTGGCATGATTGAGTAGTGGTTTTTATCTTTTATGATTTTTAATTAACATAATTGAAGTTCGTTTGATTTGTTTCAGTATTGTTTAGTTGCTTTGAAAATAGAAGTAAAAAAAAAAAAAAAATTCTTACGTCCTTAATTGCATAGCCTATAGAGAGTTGTTTTATATTACTTTTTAGTTAATTTTCTTGTGTTATAGATCGTTAATGTTTGTATGTTTTTTTATAATGTTTATTCATTTTAAAAGTTATTTATTTTATTTTATTTATATAATTTATTAAGAATGTGTGTTCTTTTACTTGAAAATATATCATTTGTTTGATGATTAATGTTTTTCAAAGACTTTTATGATTTTCTTCTAAAGTGAAATTCTTTCTATTTTTTTTTTTAAAAAAAAGTCATTCAAAGTCTTTGGTAGAAATGAAAGACAAATTGTGAGATTTGTTATAACTAAAAGTCATTAAAAGTCATTGATATTTAAAAGTCATTGAGATTTTGAATACCTCCTAACTTTTATAGACCGTTAAAAAGTTTTGATTGAATACCACATAACTTTTAAAGACATTTTTAAAGTCTATAAAAGTCTGTATTGAATACCTTATAACTTTTATAGTTTTTAAAAGTATATATTGAATACACCCAAACTTTTTAATTCCATAAAAATCATTAAAAATCTTTTGAAATCTTAATTGAATACACCCCCTAAGATTAGATTAGCATCGTATTTTGTCTATTAAAAATTCTCACAATGGTTTTTTATTTTCTTTATTTCTAAAAAAATATAAAATTCTCACTTGACCATTAACTTACAATTCAAAATTGGCCGGGAAAAAGCCCTAATTCTTTTCCATGAACTTAGCTCATAACAAGTCACGCCTGGGACAAAACTTGAAGAGTTGGTCCAAAAATTTTGTGCCAAATCAAAACTTTGTTGTCTCACGATATGAAGATCTCATCTCTCAATTACAATCATGCAAACAAACCCCAGAAATCGCTCAAATCCATGGATATTTTGTCAAGACTGGCCTTGACCAAAACCCTTTCAATTTGAGCAAGCTCCTAGCATCGTCCGTACACAGCATACAATATGCAGCCTCCATTTTCGAGCACATTCAAAACCCAAATCTTTTCATGTTCAATACCATGCTTAGGGGTTATTCAATCAGTGATGACCCAAAACAAGCTTTTGGCGTTTTCAATAAATTGAGGGCTCGATGCCTTCTACTTGATCAGTTCTCTTATATTACAACTCTCAAAGCTTGTGCGCGTGATCATGAATCAGCTGCTATTCTTGGCCAAGTAATTCATGGTCTTGTTGTGAAATCAGGGCATGTTTTGTTTATCAATGTGAAGAATACCCTTCTTCATTTTTATAGTGTCAGTGGCAAAATTGGTAATGCCTATAAACTGTTTGATGAATATCCTCACTTGAATGATTTGGTTTCATGGAACACTTTGATGGATGGCTATTTACATGTTTCTCAACTTACTGTGGTTGTTGATTTGTTTAGGCAAATTTGTAGGAATGACTTGAAAGTTAGTGCACGTACGGTGTTGAGCATTTTATGTGCTGTTGGTGACTTGGGGGATTTACGCGCAGGAGAGTCTCTTCATGGGCATTGCATCAAGATTGGCTTCTATTCGAATATGAATGTGGTTACTGCTTTGATTGATATGTATGCTAAACTTGGGGATATTGATTTGGGTCGTAGGATCTTTGTTGAGGCAAGTGAGAAGGATGTTATTTTGTGGAACTGTATGATAGATAAGTATGCAAAAAGTGGGTTGATAGACGAATCTATTGATCTATTACGGCTAATGAAACTTGAACAGGTGAAAGTCAATTCATCAACATTGGTTGGATTGCTAGCAGCTTGTGCTGCCTCTGGATCTTTGACATTAGGCCAATGTATTGCCGATTACGTAGAAGACGAGGTTTTGGCATTGGATGCAAATCTTGGAACAGCAATGGTTGATATGTATATGAAATGTGGGGATTTGGACAAGGCAATTGACATTTTTCAAAGGATGGAGGGCAAAGATGTGAAATCTTGGACAGCGATGATTTTTGGTTACGGGGTTCATGGCCAAGCAAGAAATGCTGTTACACTCTTCCATCGGATGGAAGATGAAGGGTTTAGACCTAACGAAGTTACTTTCTTGGCAGTTTTAAGTGCTTGTAGCCACGGAGGACTAGTGGAAGAGGGCATGGAATTTCTTGAAAGAATGGTCATGGGATATGGCATTTCACCGAAAATTCGAACATTATGGATGCAGTGATTGATCTATTGGGTCGTGCAGGGCTGCTAGAGGAAGCACATAATCTAATTAAAAGCTTGCCAATCCAGGCGGATGCCACTGCATGGCGTGCATTGCTTTCAGCTTGTAGAGTCTATGGAAACATTAAATTGGGAGAACATGTGAAGAGTGTGTTGATTGAGATGAATGATGAACACCCTACTGATTCAATACTTGTTTCTAGTACTTACGCCATTGCTGGAAGGCAAACAGATGGAATAAATAAAGAAGTTGGGAATAGATCGACGGGAAAGGTGGGAGAAAATAAGATGAAGGAAGCTGGATGTAGCATCATTGAGATGGTTATTTAAGAACTGGAGTGAACTAGAATAACTGAAAAAGGCGACTGTATAATTATAGCTGGATTCATTTGTATTGTGTAATCATTGATGAGTAATAAAGCATGAATACATTCATTTATTTACTGATTTCCATGCAGAGTGGCATTTATATGAAAGGTTAAGTACAAATTTGAACTAAACAAGATTGCTATAAGATCCTGAACATCTGTACATAACCATTGATTACATGGATCAAACAAGGTTAAATGAGAGACATTATAAGGTAAGAGAAAATGATAAAAATGCTGAAACTGGTGGATTTACCACGCTTTGAGCTGGCCGGTGAATGCTGTTTGCCAAATTCTCATCAACTACTATTACTGAATTACAAAAAGAAGCTGCAGACTTCAAATTCATCTTTACTATTAACATTTAAACAGATGGATATGTACTTTATGCAGAAATTGATCGGTTTTCATTAAGGATACAGAACCGCTTCAGAGGGAAAACACTGAGCCTGCTAAAATGAGAAATTTGGTTAACTATATTTGGAATCCAAAAAAAAGGGGGGAGAAGAAGAAGATGAAGAAAGAAAGAAAGAAAGAAATATGCACATCAGACAGTTACTGCAGAATATCCACATTTCTCAAAAAGCAGTTTCCTTCATCCTTTCCGTGTACTCTTTTTCCTACATTTTTACTTTTCTTTATGTATCAATCTACCTGCCAAAACGTGACCCAAAACCCTTGGTGAAAACTCCATTGAATAACTGTGCGGAAAAATTCACAGCTTCAAGTGGAGAGGATGAGGGTTATTCTATGATAGCAAAGTCTGTCGGTCAAGTCTGCCTTTTTTCCAGGGAAACTAATGAAGTGCAAACTCCTAATCTGAACTTGCAATGCTGTACCGCTCGCATACTCTATCTCCATTTACACCCCACCACTTCTCTGCTTCTTGTTCTGTGAAGTGCTTTCGACTGTAGAACAAAATTTAACTTATTCAGTAAATTGGTGAAAAAAATCAACTATATCAAATTCATACATATATTTAAGGTCATTTAATAACTAGAGTTGCAGTCTTTTTCTCTTCCGAATAGGAACTCAAGTGGTTGTTGATGCATAAAAACTTCTTGATAGATGTTAAAGTTATAAGCATCAAAAACAGCTGCTGGGTTTTTACTTCTGATAGTATCTAGAAGAAACAAGCTCTTCCAGGCGTGTTTCAAAATTGAAAATTATGCTATAGAGAATTATAGAAACCTAGTTAAAACCAAAGCCGGACCTTGGCCTCCCACATGACAACTTCAGCTATTTAACTGCTCCATATAATGTGATAGTGCTTCAATTATTTCTCAATTCATATGAAGGGAAATTTGTCTTCAGTACTTTATACATATTTCATGATTCAGCTATCTCTCTCCCTCCTTTTTAATTCTTCGCCGTGAAAAGACTCTGCTATCTATCTATTTAATAGTGCATATTGTCGCCCATTAAAAATTTTAGCTATTTCCACATTGCAGATCAATGTCACTTAAATTCATAGAAATTAATATAGTGAAATCTAAAATACTACAGACACTACCGTAGCACTGAATTATATATATGTTCTGCAACCAATCATTAGCTGAGTTAAAGATGTTTAGATTGATTTCAGGCAAAAACAAAAATAGGTTAAGTTCAATACGAACAAATACGACAAGGTCAGAAAGAATAACAAAGAACCATTCATGAATAAAGTAGTCTGAGAACAATCAGAAGGCCAGAAATAAAGGTATTTAGTTATTTTTATTGTATATTTATTAAATTCATGAATCAAGGATAGCTGCATGGATACCTGAAGCGAACACGCTTGAGTTCATTACCATCACCAGGCAAGGAAGACAAAGTTATGTACACGCCTGGTTCATCTTGCACCACCCACTCTGGCTTTTCAGTCTGTGCCTTTGCTCCATGTGACAAGATGCGGTTTACCGAATTGCCATTAGACTCATTTTCAGAAGATGTGCTTGTTTTGTATTTATCATTTTTGAACATGTTTCGAATACCAGAGATGTGTTTGGCAGCAGAATCAGTAGTGAATCTGGGACTATCTCCTTCTGGTATTTTTTCAGCCATCTCTTTCAACTGCAAGGCCAATCAACCATTCAAAACATCAGAAATTGGCATAATAGTAGAATTGGTTACTATATATTGTTGCTAATTTGATACGTTTGATTGCTTAATGTAAGCTTATTGTCTTTGGACAATCAAATTCACCACTTCCACTGGTCTGACAATGATCTATGCATATATTTGTACATTAGAAGTTGCAAAAGAACACTTCTATTTCTATCCTTCTTTCTATAAGCCATTAACGAATGCCGGTACCGCCAAAATAGCAGCGTCCTTGTCGGGATGTTGAACTTACAGACTTTACATTCGAAGTAATTGCTCTAAAACTCAAATATTTTGCCTTGAGGGTAGTAGTTTCATAGTAAAGCATGTAGCGCATATCCATATTTAACATGTACTGTGAGCACACCAATGAACATTGACAGGCTATTTAGTAGACAAGAAACAATCATTTTAAAAGCTGCCTCTCGCAGCTATTCCCAACACAAAGCTTCTCTGCCCCTGATCGATTGTCCAAAGACAAGCCTTGGCGGTTATAATGTGTATCCCTCAATTCAATCCCTTTTTCCTTTCTTCAGTAAATCCCAGGTTGCCTCATCCTGGTTATTTTTTATTCAATAAAATTGGATGTGTAGAATCCAACATCAATTTGGACGTTCTTAAAAATTATAAAGTAAGAAAGCAGCAGAATATATATTTAACCTGAGCAGTTAGCGACTTAATAACTTCCTTTGCAGATTTGCATTTTTCAGCTTCATCAACTGCTATCACAGAGACCTGCTTTAGTTTCTTTGATGTTCTCTCAAGTTCAGCTTCAAGATGTTGAGATTTGGAAGTAAGCTCTTCCACCTACAGAGCATTTTCAATATCCATCAACCAAATTAAAGTAGATGAGTAACCAGTTATGTAAGTCAGTCAATCAATTGGCGTCCCCCACTTTCTATGAGCAGACTCTAACCTCATGCCTTAGCTTATTTGCCATACTCTTACCAAGTAGCTGTTATATCCAATGAAATATAGAAACAAAAATGATTAATTTATTCATATGAACTGCAAACTCAATTTTGGAGGTTATTGTATGTTATTAGGACTATATAAATTTGTTTTCCTCAACAAGTCGTCCTAAATATTGAATGGGTTTACATTCTGCAGTACTTGTATACAATGCAACATCTTATGACTTTTCTGCAGGTTTCACCAAGAACTTCAGAAATCATATCGGTATTAATGAAAAACTAGCCTCCTACTTCTCACAATGTGTAGAAATCAATATAATGTCTATGAAACTTGGAATTTACATGTCAAGGTTCGATAAAAATTTCATTCTAATGAGCTTTGAACAGCAATCAAATGAAACATAATACACATAATTATAAAAAATTAAACCAACGTTTTTGTGTTATGCATTGAGCACTCCAGTTTCAGGTTCCAGTTAGATAAATAAAGTTCTAAGGGTTGGTTACACTACAAATTCTATTGGTTACTTAAGAAAATGTATGGGCTCTCCATGGGTCAATGGTCAGTTTTCTAAATAGTCATTTCTTGAAGACAGAAGAAACTTCAGGGGAACTTTTTCAGGCACTAATAATATTAAGATACCATCAAAGAAACTGTCAAAAGATTGCCCCCTTTTTAGGCTTAGTGCATCAATTTTTTTAAGAAGTGGAAACACAATTCCAGGAAAATCTTCAAGGCATAAAAAATATTAACATTTTTCTATGCTTCCCATCCTTGCAAGGCTGCTTCTCTCCATGAGAAAAAAAGGCATACCTGAAGGGGCAGGGAAAAGACACTAAATTATATTGTATAATTCTTATCAAAGGGAAAACAAAACCGAACTCACAGAGCACTTCGGAAAGTTTTGCCAATGCAGACATGGGACAAAATAAACAAAGATTTAGATATAAGCATGGGTGTGATTACATAAAAAGAATAAATTAATTAAAGAATCTTGGCAGCCTACCTGTGCTCTTAAATTTATGATTTCTTGAGTTAGACTTAAATTGTCATTCATATGCTTTGAATCATCGAGAGCCACTTCAGAAGACCGAGGTGGACTGGACTTTCCTGAAATTGGAGATGTCGCCCGAGAGGTCATTCTGGAACCAGGAACCGAAGCAGAAAACATTTTCTTAGAAGCTCCAAGTAGTGAAGTTGATACTTTTGATGAATAAAAGCTCCCTGGCTGAAAAATTCGATTAACTGAAAAATCACTACAGTCATTTGATTCTAATTTTGTGCTGTTCTTGTATTGTTTGTTTTCAGTATATTTGGTCGAGCCAATAGATGAGAGTCTTGAGAGTTGCACCTGCAATCTGGGACCCTGAGTCTCTCTATCAGCCGCCTCAGATTTCTGATGCATAATTCCATTTCTGACCTTAGGAGTTCTCACAAAAGAACAAGATTCCATGGGCTTTCTAAGTTTAGTGAAGCAATCATCACATACCCGATAAGGCTTGTTCATGTTTGGAGCCAAAGCAGCTTTCAGAGATTTCTTATTGCTGCATGCTTTGCAAAAGACTAACCCACAGTTGTAACAATTATGACGTTTTCTTCGGAAACCAAATGGATTACGACATCTGGAGCATACAGAATGGTCAGCACTAAGTACCCATTTATGAAGACATATAATAGCAGTAAAGTTGGAACCGCATACTACGCTCTTAACATGCTTATCTTTGAGAAAATCAACATGTGTAGGTGAATTCCTGTCATCTTTGTCTCCATGGCCTAATTGCCCATTTGTGCCCTTTCCCCATGTGTAAACCTCTGCTGTGGAAGTCAAGGCTGCAACATGATAAGAACCACATGCAATCTCTTCCACATAACTATTGGCTAGTTTATCTCCAACACGAGTAGGGACCAATCCATCAGCAGTAGGATTCCCCAGCTGTCCATAAGAAGTACTCCCCATAGTATACACATGTCCTGAGGCTGTCAGAGAAACTGTAAGATTATGCCCACAAGCTACTCGACGTGTATTTTCATCAGTTAATTGAGATACACACTCAGGAACAAGTCTAGGCTCTTTATCACCGTGTCCCAGTCGGCCTTTATCTCCATCCCCCCAGGTGAATAGCTTTCCAAATGAGGAGCTATCGAAGGTTGAAGAATTAGAAGATTCAGTCACTACTTCAACAATTGCAGCAGTGTGCCAAACACCACAAGCAACTCTTGTCGTACGTAGCCCTCTCAATGTTTCCACTTCCCGTGGAATCCTAGAGCTACTGCGATCTCCATGCCCCAGGGCACCAAAGGACCCATCTCCAAAAGTAAACAACAGGCCAGCAGATGTCACAACAGCTGTATGCCACAGTCCACAAGAGATATAAGATATATGTTCACCATCCATATGCCCACTCAACTTTTTAGGGATCCAGTGACTGACTTCAGTTCCATGCCCAAGCAGACCAGAATTATGAATACCATCTCCCCATGTATAAAGATCCCCAGAGCCTGTAACAGCACAAGTGTGATACTCTCCACATGCTACTAATTCAACATTCATGCCACTGAGAGTTTCAATGAGCTTTGGCTGGGGAATATCTGCTTCTATGCCATGCCCAAGCCTTCCTTCTGATTCCTCCCCCCAACTAAAAATCTCACCTTGTTTATTAACTATCACAGCATGCCTGCTACCACAAGCAATATTATGAACATCCAAGACCACCGTCGACTCCAATTCCTTCGGCAGAAGTGCATCCACCTTAGGGATAGAGGAGTTCCCAACTCTACGCACTCCACCACCCAAAATTCCTCCTCCAATACCTTCTCCCCAAATGAAAACATCGCCTAAGGAATCAAAGTCTTCATGACAAGAACCATGGCTTGATGAGCTTACAGCACTAGATAAACTGACTCGAAATGCCTCAGCTGAAGAATTTCGATCGTTTGAGTTATCTGCACACGAACTTGTTAATGATCTCAAAGAATGGGAAACTGATTCTGCTTGACTGCAGCTATTGGCAGCTGCAGTATATGTTATTATGTCAGCAACTGCCTTCCCCAGTCCACTCTGAGAAACATTCTCAGAAGGAAGTTGTATTACTTGAGTATCTCTGAAATCCTGTGGTAATGTCAAAATATTAATCAAAAAGGAAAGGAGAATGTCAGTAGTTTGTCAATTATTTTTTATAAAGAGAGGGACTGATAAAAGGCATTGCAACGCACAAATGGTGTAACTGACGGAGAACTTTTTCTATTACGAGCATGTGGACTGTGACTGTCAGATGATGTAGTGCTATTTCTTGCATCAATTTTCCATTTGATATTGCTACCACGAGTAATCAATGCCTTAAGACCTACAAACCAAACTTCAGCTTCATCCTTGTCTTTACAGATCTGTCCAAAAGACCGTAATGGTGTCAAGAGATGACATTTGCAAGTTACAAGTTTCTCGTTCAACATGTAAGGAAATAAACTGGTTGTTTACACATCTTCAATACATGAACATGTGTTTGAAAGAAAGAGCTTACTTTTATTTACATTGATAGGTTAAACATGGTATTTTGTGCTAAAAGAAAATAGCACAGAGATACACTCACCAAATCCAAGGACCTATCATTGTATAAAAGAGAAAATGACTGATACTCCTTTTCAGGCCGAGGATAACGCTGAAATATTGCCTGAAAGACAGGTTACTATTACATTTCTAGAAGGTTTTGGCATTAAATTATAAGCAAACATTAAAACTTAAAAGTACATATTGTAATAGGAGACAGTCATCAAGGTAGCAAAAATATTGTCCATACAAAGCAATAAAAATTAGAATATCAAATATTAACTTCCCCCACAACATTCTCCGAACTCAGGATGTTAAGGATTTATAGAAAGGAACATTGTCCTTTACGACATTTAGCTTTGTTTTGAGGGTTTAACCCCCAATATCTTTTAACAAGGAAATGTTGTTATACAAACTTACAGTTCGCTGTCCAGGAATAATCCTCGAAATTTGACTCAATTTAAGCTGTCTTTCGTCTTTGCCAGAATACCATATCAGCATAGACTCATCCTGAAACATAGCCGCAAGTATCTGATTAACTAAATGGTAAAATAAAAAATTCCATTTCTAGTATAACTCTCTACCATATTAAAATGGTGAAGTCATTCTGAAGATTGAAACCCAAGCAACATGATGCTGTTACACTTAATACATTGAACATTCTTTTCTTTGCTTTAGAAGGGAACTTCTTACACTAAAGGAAAGCATTAGTGTAAAATACTAAATTGGAGCACCTATATTTATTTTTTTCTAAAGCAAGAAGGGTTCTATCACCCCATACCTTGTTCCCTATTTTTTTTTCTTCTCAAATATAAGTAATTGTAAGTTGAGTTCTCACAAGAATTTATTACTAAACCTTCAAGAGAATAATTTTTTTACAGTTTATGAATTCCATTTGAGTGTTTAAGCACAATAGCACATCCACACAGGCAAGGCTGGAAGGCTGGGCTGGACTTCTAGATTGTCAAGAGTATTGTGATTATATTTTTAACTCATAGAGTGGGGATTTCCTCGGTTCGAACTCGAGACCACTAGGTCATATATGCTCTGATAACATGTTAGTAATCACTAGATCCAAAAGCTTAAGCAATTAGGTAAGGACCAAACAATGGTATTTAAGCTCTAACAGTGGCAATCTAGGTCAACATAGTAATACTAATGGGGCCACTAAGGAAACAATAGAGGCAGCAATTTCAGATTTGTATATTGATTATGTTTTGATTTTATTTTATTTTTTTAAATGGGGCTGTACAGCTGACCATCCATATTATCTCACTAAGGGGGATTTACTAATCCAGAATCTTAATGAAAGAATGGGAATTTAATTCCTAATTTGTAAATTGTAATTGCAGTGTTTACTAAAAACAAATCAAGTTATGTGGACCCCCACACACAAATCATGAATTAAGTTCATGCTAGGAAGAGAACTTAATTCCTCCTTCCTCCCAAAGAATTATTGGCGTGTTTACTAATCGGTAATCCTAATAAGGGGAAGGGAACCTAATTCATGCGTCGTAATTATAGTGTTTACTAAAAATTGTTAGGAATCCACTTTTGTGAACCCCAAATGCAAATCAAGAATCAAATTCCTATTGGAAAGGGAATTTAATTTGAATTAAGTTCTCTTTCATGATATTCTTTCAATTGGAGTTAATTCCCTTTCAGTTTCAATTTCATTACCGATTAGTAAACATGATCTAAGCTTCCTTTCCAATGGTTTCATCCTCGATTAGTAAATGCACCCTAAAGGTATTTTTCCGACATCATTTAATGAGCTATGGTAGATCTTTTTGGTTTTTCCATTTTTGATTTTTTAACTCAAGGAATTGGTAGAAAATCTCTAACAAACATGCCAAGGAAGCTTACATTTGAAAGTTGGAATGGACAGAACTTTGGCTTTCCTCTGCGTCCGTATTTTAGCAAATATGCGCCTTTCTTAAGGGATGTAATGGCCTGTGAATGAATTGAAAATAGAGAAGTCACTATATGAAGTAAAGTTTTTAAGGTCATAGCATAGTTTTATATGTAAACATTTTGAGGCACAATAAATAAACACATGCTTGAAGAGAGCTCAATGCTCCATAGTTACCACCCATCTTGAACACGATTTTAGCTTCAATCTAACTGGCAAATATGTAATGTAACATCAAGAAAGAAATAATTGCAAGGAATAAACATACAAAAGACACCACCACAGATACACTGATACGAGGAAGTGAGAAAATGTACTTACAAAAGGAAACTGACAAATATGGTAACATCTTCAGAGGAAATAAAGATTAAGATATGGTACTAAATAGAATTAAAAACAAAATTTTTGAACAGATTAATTTCCATCGCATCAGAATATCACTCTCCACATAACAATGTGTTACTAGTTTTGGCATACAAAATCGATAGCACCCATACTAGTAATATATTGTACTGCTGCGAAACAACAAATTTTATCGGTTTCCTATGAGAAAAGAAAAGTATATGCAGTATGTACTAACATTAAGAAGTCAAATACAATTTTGATCAAAATATCACATTTTCATCAGTCCATATATAAAAAACAAAAAATCTGTAAAAGTTTATTAAAGCAAAATTAAAACCTGCTCGATATCCCTGTCGGCTAGACCAACTCTCTGAGCTTCAGCCATTCAAGGTGCTGCCCTGGTGTAGAACCAATATCCATTTGAACACCCTCCAATTCTAAATTTTACACCATGAGTAGCTACTAATCTCAAACTCTCCCCCATAAAAATGAGAAAATAAAAGAAATGCCAACACTCCTAGCTTCTAGGGTAATCTTGTAAAAACATGCAAGTATGCATTCCTCATAACAACGAAAGAGGCCCAAAATCCAAATTGCAACCGTCAAAACCCTAGCAATCCAATAATGCCGGAAAAAAAAATTAGAAATGCTTCAGTGATCGATTTCCAGCTCTTCAACAGCTCAAAAATTCACTTCTTTAGACAACGCAAGAACCCTAAAGAATCGTGTAAACTTTTGAAATTCCTGAAAAAAGCTCTTCAATTCTCGCACATTTAAGCATCAAAAAGTAACAGTGTGATTCGAAACGCGCTGACTACACAACAATGACGATTGAATTTTACCTACATTGAGAGCAAAATCGGCGGATTCCGCAAATTTAAACCGTTCACGACGAGCAGAAGACGACGTCGTTTGAGCTCACGAAGAAATGTAGGACCCTAAAATTCGATAGAGAGAGAGAGAGAGAGAGAGAGAGAGAGAGAGAGGTGTCGAAAGCGCGCTTCGATGATCACGAACGAGGAAGAAACGAGTTTGCTGGGCCCCCCTCTCTCTCTGGATTTTATTTTTATTAATTATTATATATATTTTTATTGTCTTAAACTTTTTTTTTTTTTTTTGCATTTGTTTTTCCAGCTTAATTAACTGTCTGCTTCTATCCATCGTCGGATGAATCGTCAGCCAATTTTCCTTTTTTTTTTCTTTTTTGTTTTTGTTGGTTAATGCCACGTCAGCAACTGAAAACTCCCGGGATGGCGATTTGTTGGTTTGTCTCTGTTCGTTAGACACAGGTGACATGTGGCATTTCTTAGTTGGTTGGCGGAAAATGATTAATTTTAATCCTCTGCGTGAAGGTCCACCGTATCAGATTCTGAAGATCAAAAAGAACATGATCTAAAATTCTAAAAAAAATAATTGAAAAATGAAATGGAGATGCGGGGTATCGATCCCCGTACCTCTCGCATGCTAAGCGAGCGCTCTACCATCTGAGCCACATCCCCTTGTTGAACAATATTATTCAATTATAATATATAATGTATGACAACGTCTTCCAATATTTTTGTGTGCTCCCTTTAGGTGCGTTTGGTACGACCGTACGAGGACAGGATGGGACGAGACAGTACTGGACAAGACAGAACAGTTGTTCCGTATTGTGTTTGAAATGTATGAGACAGAACTGTAAACTGTACTGTTATTCGTTTGGTATAGTTGAGACATGACGGGACAAGAGGTTCAAATGACCACAGTACCCCTCTTATATATGATAATATTAAATAATAAAATATATTATATATTATATATATAAGATATGTATAGATATATATAATATTATATATTAGTACATATAAAAATATAATATATATTACAATATATATCTTATATTATATATATATAAATATATATGTTTTTTATAAAATTGGACTTACCTAGAGGGAAAAAGCATCACAAGAGATTATATGCTGAAAAACCCCTAGACAGTATCCATCAATATTATAAAAAGACTAAAATGAAAAGTAACAAAAACCAGAAAAGCATAAAAACCAAGGGAAACAATCTCAACAAAACATTGGCACGCGGGCCATAAAAAAAACAGAAAACATCAAGAAAAACGAAAAGACTCCCACCCATGCAATCATTGCCAACCAATAAAGAGCAGAAAGACGAGGAGGTTGCCCACCACGAATCGACCTCTAACCCCAAAGTATGCTTAGAAAGAGTGTCTGCAACCTGATTCCTCTCCCTAAAGATATAAGAAACCTGAAACTCCATCATCGATATCTGATAGATACAGCGTTGCCAAGCCTGTCGAATCCGCCAAGGAACCTGCTTGGAGCGAAAGGAGAGCAGTTGAACCACATAAGAATAATCACTCTCAAGCCAGATTCAATGCCACCCATTCTGCCAAGAAAAATTAATGGCCATCGAAGCTGCAAGAAGTTCTGCCTCAAACTCAAACACCTCACCAAGAGGAACATCAAAACAACCTTTCACAAAAGCTCTGCAATTACGAAAAACACCCCTATAACCCCTAACACATGGAGAACTCAAGGCGGCACCATCAGTATTAACTTTGATCCAACTAGGAGCCAGAGGCGACCAAATTACACTCCTGATAACTGGGGCCCTAGCAGGACGACCACAGAGATCAAATCGACGAAGAATCAAAAGATCATCTACACAATTACGTATACACCCAATTCCTAACCGGTTAGCGTCAGACACCGCACGCCAAACCAAAGACAAAGCAGATCTGAAATCCATAACCTTACCCTTAAAAATCCACTGGTTACGGGCAAGCCACACACTCCAAACCACGGCATGAATAGCCGTCTTCCATAAAACCCGCACCTGATCGCTAAAAGAAACTGACATGGCCTGGGAGAAGAACGAGCTCCACGAATCGGCAGAAATACGTCGCTGAAAAGCTGAAAAAACCGCCTCCCAGAGAGCAGCCGCTAGGGGGCACCGAAGGAAAAGATGATCAGACGACTCATTGCTAACCCCACAAACACTACATCGGGAAGCTAAGTGCAACCCAGTCCTACACATGCGATCCTTTGTGGGAAGCCAACTCAACAAAAGATGCCATGTCAAAGCTGATCGGGAAGGAGGGATAAAACAGCACCAAACATCCTTCCACCAAGAGACATGTGGGGAATCACGAATCATACGGGAATAAGCCAACTTGCAAGAAACCTGCCCATCTCGAGAATGAGCCCACACTAAAGAATCTGCAACTGGAGAAATAGCAATCCTATCGATTCGAAAACAGAGATCTGAAAAACGGGCTCTAAAACTATGGTCAAGAACCCACCGACCCTCATGGATAAAATCAGAGACTCTTTCCCTAAGAAAGCTAGCCAAGTAACTAGGAATCCCCAGAAGCTCAAGAATGGGAACCCCCAACCAATTGTCGCGCCAAAAATCTCGTTGAGAATTCTCACCAATGAGCCAAATGCCCTCCCTAAGAAGATCTAAATAATGAGAGTGAAAAGAATGCCAAATCGACGAAGTGACATACCCCCATGAGATTCTGAAGCTGCGTGAGATACCACTCCCTCAGAAACGAAAAAGCAACACTGTCAGAGGTCATAAACTTCCAGGTGAGCTTTTTTAAAAGAGAATCATTCAGCAACCCAAGATCCTTCAAACCAAGATCACCTTGAGAGTAAGGCTTACAACAACAATCCCAAGCAACCCGAATCAGTTTAGTCTCCTCACAAGAACCAGTCCATAAAAAATTTCTCAACTTGCTATTAACCAACCGCATCAAAGAAGAAGGCCATTTGTAGATCATGAAAGAATGCACAAATGAGCTCGTAATGACCGACTTGATCAGAGTAGCGCGACCGGCCAAAGAACGGGCTTTCCCCTTCCACTTAGCAAACGTAGACAAGATTTTATCCGCGATAGACTGTAACAAGGACTTTTTGGGCTTTCCCAGAAATAACGGGACCCCCAAGTAAGAGAAAGGCAACTGACCAATCTGCATACCAACCAAGGACCGCAATCTACCAATTCGGGACGGGGAAACAGAAGATCCAAAATAGATAGAAGACTTACCCCAATTAACCAGCTGACCTGAAATGTTACCATAAACCTCAAAAGCACTCATGATATTCTTCAGATTCCAAACCGTGCCTCTGTAAAAAATCAGAACATCATCTGCATAAAGCAAATGAGTAGGAGCAGAAAATCCTCTCGGAGAAGAAATAGGCATTAACTAAGAGAAATCTACCATCCTCGACAGAAGCCTACTAAGGAAATCCTCTGCAATACCAAACCAAAAAGGGGAAAGAGGGTCACCTTAAAGAACCCCTCTAGAACAACGAAAATAACCCTCTAGGGACCCATTGATTAGCACTGAAAGCCTCGAAGATCCTAGGATGCTGTCAATCCAATATATAAAAACTAGAGAAAACCCAAAAACTTGAAGAACTCTGCGAAGAAAAGACCAATCTAGAGTATCGAAAGCTTTACGAATATCTATCTTCATGGCCAAATTGCCTCCATAATACTTCTTATGCATCACATTCACACAGTCAGAAGCCAAAGCGATACAGTCCTCAATGTGACGGTCTTGGATGAACCCAAACTGATGAGGAGAGACAATCTTAGCTGCAATCTGAGCTAATGGATCAGCCAAAATTTTGGAAGGGATTTTAAACAAGAAGTTACTAAGCACAATCGGACGAAATTGGTCTATCGAAATCAAATCCTTCAGCTTCGAATTAAGAACAATGAAACTATAGTTCAAACCCGAAAAAACAACTCTTGTACGGGAAAAGTCCTGAACAGCAAGAACCACGTCACTACCCACCACCTCCCAACAACACTGATAGAACCCTCCAGAAAAACCGTCCAGCCCAGGGGCAGAGGATGTATCCATAGCAAAAACTGCATCATGGATATCGTCCATCGTAAGAATGCTAATCAGAAAAGCATTTTCCACATCAGTCACCAAAGAAGGATTCGAAGAAAAGAGATTCGAATAAAACTCGATGATATGATCCCTGATAATCAAACAGTCATCAGTAAGCACCCCATTAATCGAGAGAGAAGACAAAGCGTTCTTGTACTGCCTACGTCTGACAGAGGCATGAAAGAATAAGGAATTACGGTCACCATCTTGCAGCCACTTAACTCTTGACTGATCACGATAAAAGCACTCATGTCTGCGTAACAACACGTCAAGCTCATGATGAATACGAGACTCGGCCAAGAAAAGCTCCTCTGAAAAACCCAGATTAGACATCTGAAGCTGAATAGACTGAAGTTCTGCCGATTTCCCAGTAATGTTGGAATTTAAATCCCCAAAAACCTCTCAATTCCAAGTCTTAAGAGCATTCTTCAACATTTTTAGCTTATTGATAACCACCTGAGGAGGCGTACCCACAAAAGAGGAACTCCAAATACGACGAACTAAAACCATAAAATATGGGTGATCCAACCACATGCTTTGGAACCGAAAAGGCCTAGGACTAACGGTCTCAATATCCGACAATCGAATCACCAATGGACAATGATCGGAAAATCTACGAGGGAGAGCCACACAAGAAATGTCCCGCCAACATGAAATACAACCCTGAGAAACCAAAGCTCTATCTAACCTCCTCTCAATTCTAGTACGGGGATAACGACCCCTAGCCCAAGTGAAACGAGTACCCTGGGAGCGAACACCAATCGAATCACAATCCTCAATAACCGACCTGAAATCCTCATAGGAGCTACGAGGTGGAGAATGAAGGCCTAAAGACTCAAGAACTCCCAAAATAGCGTTGAAATCACCCACAACCAACCAAGAGGAAGTAACCAAATATTGTACAATAATATATTATTGTATAGGTAATAATATTATTAAATAGGTAATAATATTTAATATATTATATATTATTATATATAATAATAAATATAATATATATATAATATATTATATTTATATTTATATTTATATTACATATATATTTTATATAATATATATATATTATTAATATATCATATATTATATATTAATATATCATATATTATATATTATATATATAATATCCTATATATAATAATAATGTTTAAAATAATATATCATATATTATATATTATATTTAATATCCTATATATAATAATAATGTTTAATATATCATATATATATATTATATTATTATATATAAAAATATATAATATATTAAAGATTATAATATATATATGATATAATAAATATTATTATATATAGGATATATAATATATATTATTACATATAATATATATAATATAATAATATATATGTAATTATAATAAATATATATATATATTATTAATATATAATATATTAGACATGTTTATAATTGTTTAAAAATTTAAAGGGTAAATTGGTCTTTTTGACACTTATACCATGTCAAGGGACAAGTTGTCATAGGGTCTTGAGGTGTGACAGATTTTTGTGATTTTTGTCATATCTTGTCCCGTCCTGTCCCATGCTAATGTCGCACCAAACGTAGGACAATGAGAAACTGTCTCACGTTGTCTTGTCTCGTCCCGCATACCAAACGCACCCTTGTTGAAGTTTCTCATGCACCCAACTTGATCTTGTATTCACAAATGCTGTGGAGTAAAATAGTGTATAAGCAGTATGTGAAGAAAATTGATCTCATAAACTGCATTATCTTATACATTTGGGCTAATTTTCTCCTGATGTCTCTCACCTTCAATTTTTGCTAAAGGTACTTTCAAAATTGAGTTTTCAATCACCATGTTGGAATCCAATTTTGTAAACTAGATGAATATTTTGAATATAACTATAGAGAGAGTTAGATGAGGCTAATCACACTTCTTTACTTGTTGATATAATGGGTTTAATTTCCTCTCATGTTGTTTTTATTTTATTTTATTTTTGAATTATTACAATAAACTCAAGGTTTGGGTAAAGGTTTGATATGTCATATTTCATCTATGCGTGACCCCATATTTTCCCATGTTTTTCGCTTATTTTCCGAGCTTTAACCCTATATTTAATTTATTTATCATATTTCGCAGGGTGTCTTTAGTTTTGAGCTCCCTGTCTGATTTTGTCCGATTAAGGAGCGAAACGGAGCAAAGTTGTTATATATGTGTTAAGGCTTGATTTTGGACTACCAGAGGAAGAGGCGACATGAGAGGCGACTTGCCCATGTCGCCTACAATGTCGCCTCGCACACTGTCTATCTTGCAGAATTGCTCCAGAAGAAGTGGCGACATGAGAGGCGACTTCCCCATGTCGCCTATGATGTCGCCAGATACACTTGGAGGATATGGTCGAGGAGAGGCGACATGGGAGGCGACTTCCCCATGTCGCCTAGAAGGTCGCTTGTTACACTGGGAAATTGATCCAGAAGAAGTGGCGACATGGGAGGCGACTTCCCCATGTCGCCTATGATGTCGCCAGAGACACTGGAAAAACAACCAGAAGAAGTGGCGACATGGGAGGCGACTTCCCCATATCGCCTATGATGTCGCCAGAGACACTGGGAAAACAATCAGAAGAAGAGGCGACATGAGAGGAGACTTGCCCATGTCGCCTCACATGTCGCCTTTTGGCCAAAGAAACGTTTTTGGACCCTTTTGCCCCTCAATTATTGGTTTTCTCCTATATATTTCCCTCTTCTTTGTCTCTTAATGGATCTTCTCCCCAGCACAAAAACAAATTTCCTTTCCTTTAACATTCCAAGAACCACATTTCATCTTCTATAAACACAAACCACTACATCAAACCTTGAATCCATCATCCAAACCTCATTTCCACTATCAATACCTATTCTTGGAGTATTAAAAGGAAGCATCAAGGGGGAGATCAAAGCAAGCACATCAAGCCATCAAGGAGGAGTTCTTCACAATTTGTTTACTCTAAACTTTTACCTCCTTATTTATTGCATTGTATTTGAGATGGCTTGTTTGATTTATATATATTTTATAGTCATTGATTGTAATATGAACTAACTTCATCTTGGCTAAAGCCTAGATGAAGCCTTATCCATGATTCATCAATGAAAACCATCACATTAATTCCATTGCATTGTGTTATGTATGTGTATTTCTTATGCTTAATGCTTCTAGGTACTTAGCTAACACTTAGATGATATTTTGGTGGTTGTGTGAAGGACCGGAAGGTGAAGCACACCACGTGCTCGATGAAATGCCCGATACAAGTCTAGTAAGATAGAAATATGCGATGCTAGCTTGTAGGATTCTATTGTATGCCAATGCTCTTAATGAATTTGTATGCAGATCGGATAACCATGTAGAAATAGGTTGTTGGTGCATATAAATGTTGTCTTTATTCACTTGACAGAGGTTAGAGACAATTTCCGGGCATACGAATCTATATATACACTTGCATAATTTATCCAAATGATGTGTCTAAGTTGATGAGTATTGGGAAGGTGGATTCGAAGCCTTAACCTCATTCTCATACGTTTTACAATCTCAAGTTCAACTGTGTTGCTTGCTTATTTCAGTTTACATTTATTACTTTGTGATTAGAGTGTAGTTAGGTTTAATTTCGTAATCTTGAAATGCCAATGATTTGCTTGTCTGAATAGCAGTTAAATCAGTCAATTGTGATACTCAATTCCTCATTCCCTGTGGGAACGAATCTTATTTACTGTTGTGCTACACCATGGCCTCGTATTATTGCGAGCGCGTATTTTGGTGCGGTCATAAAGGTTTTAGTAAGAGGGATCCGACTTAAACCCACAACTTCTTAGTGTAGGTATGAGAGGTATAATATTAGGTCAACCTCATCTTATTCTCATCTACTGTTTTCACTTGAGGAAATGTTGATATTATAACAAACTTATATTTTTGGTAAAGGTTTTCATGTGTAACACAATTGCATTAGGGTTTTTAAAAATCAAAATGATTTTTTTCCCCAAAACACTAAAATTGGTTATGATAAATTGGTAACTAAGCTTATGGCCAAGGCCAACTAGCCTAGTGATAACTGATAAGTTTGCAGCAATTGTAAATAAAACTGTATAAGTAATGAGGATTTTGGGTATCAAAATGTACATTATGGTTAGGTAAATAATTTCAGAAATTATAATATAATTCAGAAATTGTTTTGTTAAACCAAAAAACAGAAAAAGAAAAAGAAAAGTAGATAGCCTAGATACAACCTTGTAGTTGCATCAAAAAACAATAATTTGTTTTTTCTTCGACATACCACCATTTTTGGATATACTTTAACTAAACTCTTTTTTTCCATTCAATTTTTTATTGTAAATTTCATTTTCAAAAATCAAAACATATTTTTATCTAAAAAAATAAAATAAAAATCAAAACATATTTTGGATTGTAAACAAATGGGGCCATGTGATTGTGATCATGTCTGCCAGCCCATGAAAAGTTGTTGGGCCTACTAAGTTCTAATCATTAGTTTTGGATTTCCATTAGTGCTTTCTCATAAATTCTAATAAGTATTGTACTTGTAATTATTATAAGTTGTCATGTGAATATGCCCCACAACTTTTGTGCTGCAATGCAGAGCAATGGAGAAAGCAGTAGCATTGTAGGAACTTAATTCATGAACAGGCAGGCAGAACTCAGAAGCATAAGTAAAATTTATGTAATGCAAAAACAGACAAGAGTGAATCTCTTCCCAAATACCATTACCATGATCACAGCTTTTTGTTCTTTAAAGATAAATATAACAACATCCCCGGCTACCCCTGAATATTCCGACAATGTCATTTCCAATCGTGTGGATAGACAAACATTGACACACGATTGTATTAAGTTACATAGCATATTCAATCCAATACTATATGACCGGTAACATGAAGGAAGAAACAACGGAATTGCGCATCATCTGTAGGGATACAGAAATTCTTCAATATATATAATCATCATCAAAGATCATGTAATTATTGCTCTTCCTGACTGCTCTTTCTTCTCTCTGCAAGAAGTTTTTAATTCACAAGACAAAAGATCACATAAGGCATTGTGATTATATTAACTTGAAAAGTGAAAACACTCTATTATAAATACAGGGCAAGTAACATAGATCAATAAAGTACAAGGAAAAAAAAAAAAAAAACTCTTTAAGTGGGGGCTTGGATTGCTCAGAACTACAGAAGCTGTAAACGTGCACCCAATATCAGTGTAACAACATTAACTTTGGATATTATATACTTGAAACAACTCTTAAAACATGTTCAACAGTCTAGGACTTATAATTATTCTCCAATCATGACGATCCTGAATTTTTTTATTTTTTTCAGAATCATCATTCTGTAACGTTACAGACAGTCTGAAAAAGGAAATTTTAGGACTGTCCTGACTAGAGAAAGACCCCTAGGATGAATCGGTGCAAGAAGTAGTACTACCAAATAAAAATGACCCTCCTAAGGATGAAGTCCATGTATTACATGAGTGAGAGGTTGAGTGAGTCTATGAGCTTCGAGATTACGTGTCTTGCAAATGTGAGCTGATCTTAATTTATACAAAATGGAAAAAGAAAGGCCAAAACAGATGGCCGACAAGATAATTCAAATAGTAACAGAATCTTTACAAAGTGAAATGCTAGCTTTTACCGTTTACCTTCTGACTATTTGTAAACATTTTGTAACTATTTGAATTATCTTGTCGGCCACCGGCCACCTGTTTTGACCTTTCTTTTTCCATTTTGTAATTTATAATTCCTGAAAGTCCATTGCTTTCTGGTTCTGTGAACTTACAACTTATGTACATTACTATTTCTTTTGCATATTTAGAGCTTTCTCATTTAGGTTTTTGGATTAAAATTCCAGCCCATCCTTACTACTAGCATCCGTTTGGATTATCTTGTAATAACTATATAGAGAGAGTGCTATAGGGCGTATAGTTTTTACAATTTCTTTTATTTTTTGAATTAGCTTTATATCTTAACTATTGAATATCTTTGGCCATTTTTGCTAAGCTTATTGTACAGAGATCTTACTAGGGTACTTAAATTAGGAGAAGGGTGTCGCTATAGAGGTAAACCAAAACTATAACTTGATAAAAGGAGAATGGCAAGCACAAGCAGGCTCTCCATTAAGCATCCAAATGCAGCATTAAGAGCATGATTACAAATTAATTACTTCATTGAGTTCCCTAACTAAGTTAAAGATAGTCAGAAATCATATGAAGTCGCATAATTTTGTAATTATAAATTTAATTCCATGTTGAGCAAGATAGTAATTAAGTAAGCTATGTTATGTTGAATGTTGTAGATAACAAAAGCGTAAACATTACTAGTTTCATAGACACATAAAATTCGCTAATTCTAACAACACATCATAAATTTTGGGCATACCTTGGCTATAAGCCTTTCAAATGCTTCGGTTCCATTCTCTTCCATATATCTCTCTGCAGCCGTGAGAACGTCATCTGGTTGGCTGAAGATATTCTTCTTCCTCGGAACATACCATATTCTAGAACTTGCACTCTGCGGGTTCATATAGAAAGGTCTAATGAAGTGCCGGTAAACGTAGGCTGCTCCATTGAAGTGTGGTAAGACCAGCCAGCATGAAACAATCAGCTTGGCATAAGGCCATATAGCAATCCTGACAATACATTAAGAATTTTATGTAGTTGAAAATGAACAAAAAATAAAATTGGAGAGCAAAGATTAAACTTACTAAAAATCAAATTCATGAACATAAAAGCACCCATATATCAAATCAAGATAGCTTACAATTCAAGGACTTTGGCAAAAGTGAGTTCGAAGAGTGTTATCATTGAATAAAGAACCCAATATGTAAGCCATTGCTGGTCATCTTTAACAGATTTTGTCTCTATTGCCTTAATTGAAGCATATCTGTTAAAAATATAACACAGAACATTTCAAGTTAGTACTATCATTTCCATTGAATGCATTGGTTCAATTCCACAAGCATAAACAACATAAATTTGTGTCCGCGTTGTTCTTTTAAGATGAAAAAAAAGACATAAGAGATCTCACTTACAGAGGAAAAACAAGAGTAACTAGAGGCCTGCAAACAAAAACAAAAAAACTGAGAATTTGACTTGGTACATTATAAATCAACCACAATGCAGTGAACTTTGACTGTCTAACATGTAATTTGTTCTCAATATTTATGGTAAATTCAAGTAATTTGAGCATCAAAAGAAACTTACAAGGCAAGAACATCAAAGTTCTTTGCAACAACTTGGAGAAAATTATTATTAGAACCCATCACTTGATTTCACTCTCTTATTCCAATCTTGTTCTTTTAGTGTATAAAGTGTGAAAGCTTTAACCTTTAAATTAAAGCAGAGAAGAAAAGCTGGACAAGCAGAAAATGTAAAGTGGGGTAAAGGGTCCATTGATTGACGAAAACTCAAATTTTCCGGAGAATCTTAAGGTGCACAAGAAAAGAGGCACCGATTTTTTTGAATTTTATCTAATAAGAAGCTATCACAAGCCCTCCTTAGAAATGCACCAATTGTTGCTTGTCACCTTAGCAGAAGTACATACATTATTGGCTTTGTAATATTATTTCTGTGTTGTTACCATGATTGATGTGGCAAAAATATGTATAGGTCATAGGTGTGATGGCTTCTACAGGAAAGACAAGGCTCGAAATGAATTTTTTATGATTCTAGCAAGTGGCAAGTTTGACAAAGTTGAACAAGGGGGACCCCCCGGACTCTGGAGCTTTAGACCAAGCTGAGGGCCGGAGCTGAGACCAGTCAATGCAATACTGACTCTGCAGTAGCCAAAACCTGGTTGTCTGGCCCTAAGTTAATGACTCAGGACTCAGGCCCAATCCTTATCATCACTCTGTGGATATGGACCACTGTTTGTGGTAAGCTATACGCTATTGTTATATATGAAACAAATGATTATATATAATATGATAAAAAAAATTAAATGACAAATCACATGCCACATCATTTGGATTGGTTTTTAGGTTAAATTTTTTTATTAAATAGTATTACTGATCATGATTATATAGATGTTTGTAATAATTCAAAATTGGGAAGTGCCAAGTGCACCAACTCATTTATATTGTGTCATGTGG
Organism: Dipteronia sinensis; assembly: GCA_033220585.1. Classification (NCBI taxonomy): domain Eukaryota; kingdom Viridiplantae; phylum Streptophyta; class Magnoliopsida; order Sapindales; family Sapindaceae; genus Dipteronia; species Dipteronia sinensis. The sequence goes on along the minus strand of CM065638.1, from coordinate 69,459,048 downwards.
CATGAATCTCTAATGTAATTAATTATTCATGTCATATGATATAATTTGATTGAATTGAGAGTTGAGAGTATACTCCAGACGCCAAAGCATTTCTCAATTCTCATAGTACGGATCATTATTAGTGTTATAGATAATGTTGGTGGGTATAAGTCCAATTAATTTATATTTTTATCAAGTTACACAAATTTTTTATGTGATTAGTTATTTATGTTACATGATATGATTAGATTAGATTGAGAGTACATACTCCAGAAGATGAAGCATTTCTCTTAGAACGAATTGAATCATTATTAGTGTTATAGATAATGTCAGTTATGAAAGTTATGTTTATTTATTAAACTTGGACAGAGAATTATGAATTGATTAATATAAACTATGAAGTGAGGGCAGATTATTAATTTTGTTGAACTGAGAAATTAGAAAATGGTTCTGAACTCAAATTAAGCTAGGAAAAATGGATCTAGCTAGTCATGTGTTTTTCAATTATATATATTATTGATGATTTATATATATATATATATATATATACATAAAAATATAAAATTGATGTATGGAATGATTGATTCTAATTTCTATACTATATATATATAAAATAAAAGAAAAAAATGAACACAAGTCAAATGCTACTCGGGACTAGGGAGGGAATTCAATAGTGCTGTTTTGAACTGTGAGGGCCAGTCACGTACGGGACTACGGGTTACTACATAATTGAGTTGGTGAGATTTTGAATCCTTCTATATATGGACACGAAAACGTATGTTAAATGCTTAAATCGTACAATCATTAGATTTACAGTCATTAGATTTAGAGACACGTATAAAACCCAATTTTTTTTTAAAATATTAATTTTATCATCAAAGCTTACCTTTCTTAATTAGAGATACATGAAAATAGAGAGGTGCATTTTTTGTGTGTTAGTTTGATTCCAATTGATAGAAATATGAAATAATCATGTAGAGCGAACTGTGAAGGGTAGTGAAAATTAAATCTCTCCATCGTTTGTCATGTAGGAAAAAGACCACATAAAGCCTGATATGTTTGCCAGATTAGACATATATATATATATATATATATATATTTATATATATAGTCATATATACATACATATATGTATGTATATGTGACAATGTGACAGATAAGCAGGTAGCATATACAAGCGATCATATTCATCCATATGAGTACCCCATCATCCCCATGTAGAAAACAAAAGCTAACAGTTGAAGCTGCTTCAATTCAAAATGATATATATAATTTCTTTAGATGAACATGCAATAATTTTCTTTCACACAGTTACCTGTAACTTACAATCTTCTCATCATTGATGACCATGCCTTGTCTATAATATATATATATATATAAATTAATTAAGAAATACATATAAAAGGCATATATATTAAAAACAAGGATGTGGTGAAGAGCTTTTAATAGGCAGCTATACCTACATACATACATATATATATATATATATATATATATACATATAGTTTTTCAGGTTCGAACCGAGATATATCAGTTCTTTGTATGTGGGTCATTGGATTTAAAAAATGATTTGACAAATGTATACAGCCAAGTCAAAGCATTTAAATCTAATGGTCAACATCTAAAAAAAAATATATATCTTATATCAATTTGAACTGCCAATAGAAAAATTATATATATATATATATATATATGTCAGGTTGAGTATATATAAAGCAGCTTCATTATGGGCATTATATGGCACCCACTGCACATTTACTCTCACCCTGCAGTTGCACTTTTCTTCCAACACCCTATATATTTTAGGGATAAACTCCATGTATTATGAATCTTGAGTTCGATTTAAATACAGACATATCTGAATAATTTATATCTTTTTGATAATTTCCTTATCGTAGAGAATGTTTTCTTATAATTAGCTGAAAATTTTAGGAAATTAGTCTTTATTTTATTATCAGGGAGTTAGTGAATTCTGTTTTGAATATTGTGAACAATATCAATTCATCAACAGGAAAAAAAAAATCTGTTGAGTTTATATATGATCTCAAAATATAAACAGAGGAATGGTTGGCATGCAATACATTATCATGAAAATGGAATTATATTGTAGCTCAAGCTAGCCCATTTTATTTCTAATGTAACTGTACTCTTCACAGAACACTTAAGTACTTTACTGATATCAATTAATTAAAATTAAGTTTTATTTTTCAAGGCCTCGGAGACAATATGGACACAAGTAGATGTGCACCCATTAAGGAATTAAAGAGAACTGCACTACAATTAGGGCTAAAACAGTATGAAGTTAATTTATAACATGCATGGGACCCAGATTTCTTAATGTTGAATTGATATTTGATTAAAACCCTGTACTCCAATTGGTAATTGTATGCCTTGCCAGCCAGTAATTCATGAATTACGCCAGCTAGCTAGCCGAAACATTAACAAAGTATGGATATAGTCATTAATATTGTATTAATTATCTTAGTATATTTGTATATAGACAATTAGTTGACATGAGAAGACTTAAAAAGTGATCTAAAACATATTAGAATCGGTGGTCATAATCACATTATATAAATATATTCTAATTAATGCTTATAATTAGAGGGAAAACACTCATATTGGAGACATTTTAGACAGTACTAGTCCCACAAGGCTACATAGAATTATTAATCCATTCAATTTTGTTACATTACACATGTAATTGCTTTCTTTTGATTCGGCCACAAAAAATATCAGATTAGAAGATTAATTTCAGGATCGTTTTATTGTAACCGGTCGTAGGTTATATGGACCCATTGAGAAAAATGATTCAACCCATTTCAATGATTATAACTATCAACTGCGATGTGACGAATTGAATCTGAGATATTAATAAGCTTCTTTTACCACAGATTCAATGATCGATAAGCTCTAGTTTTGAACCATATATATTGTTATGATCATCATGTCCCACACACCTATGATCAGCAGTGAACTATATATATATATATATATATATATATATATATATGTGTGTGTAACTTGACAATTCATCACCCATCATCATGGTATATATAATATATGACTAACTAAACTTCAAAACTAAAGTAGGGACCTAATACTAATCTTTGGGATCAGTGGGATCTATAAGCCAATGATTCAATAATAAATTAAACAAGATAGATGCCAAACAGGCAAATCAAAGATATATACATCAAAAATTTAAAATGATTGTATAAGCCTATTATATGCCCTAATTAAGGAAATTAGACTCCATAAGTTTCTTTAAAACTATTACAATTTTTGGGTGGAGAGGGGGAAAATGATTCGAAACTACAATTTATTGATGTGGCTTCCGCAGAAATTGATAATGAAATTAAGTAGATTAATCAGTACTATTAATTTCATCAAAAAATTAGGCTCTTAGAAGTTCCTTTTAGTGACAATCTTGATAAAGAAACTTATATTCAATTCAAATCAATTTCAAGAACTAATCCCTCTTAAGTAGGTGCTGGATGTGATTTCAGAAAGTAGATTATATAACTGTCATAAGAGTTTGATGTGGGTCTAATTAGAGTAAAATCTTTTTTTTTAATTATTAAAAAAAAAACTAATTGTTCTTTGTTTCTTAAACAGAAACTAGCATACAATCTCACAGAAGCACTAGCTACAAGAATAAAATGAAATTATTTTTCTAATGCACAAAGCATGCAATTGGAGAGAATAAATATATAATTCCAGCAAAGTAGACTTTAATTTTATTGATAGAGAATAGCTAATAATTATAATTCACTGAACCATAAAAGCCAATAACTGATAATCTTAAATGCCCTAAAAGTCCCACAGCTGATCGATTGTCTGTCACACACAGAGAGTACACAAATTTATATATATATATATATATATATGTAAGAGCTGGGCAGATTCATCAAGAATGACCCACTAGATTGAAGAACGGTTCAGAGATGAATAAATATTTGGACCGGACAGGTATGGTAGTGTCTTTAATACATACGAACCATAATATTCAATCTCTATACCGCCAGCATCTCATCAGCTATTCTTTACATGAAAAGGAGCAGGAATGATCCCTTTTGAAACTCACCACTGCTTGCACATTCGTTTTAAGCCTATTTATATAAATATATAAATATATATATATTTTTGTATTATATATATCCCCACCTGAAAGAGCAACCATGAAAACCTGAATGTGATCATCTGTGGGCTCCTCCATCCTAGTATAGGCTGGACCTCCTTCTGATTCTTTGATGGTACCAAAATCACAATTGCAGTAGTGATACATACATAGCTTGACATAATGCCTAAGCGAGGTAGAAAAATGTAAAAGATACAATATTATTGAAAACTAGCATTAATTGATCTTATGCGAGAGAGCAATGCAGTCTGCAGGCAGTTAAAATGTTTAATTTTGTTGAAATTAAGATGAGAGATTGTTGTTAATTTCATGAGTTTATTAAACCTAACATGATGTGTAAATTAGTAAATAGTCTATGCAATATTGCATGCATATATTTTAGACTTTTTTTTTTCTTGAACACAAAGATATAAAGGTAACAAACCAACTGTGACCACATTGGGACACTCATTCAACCTGGACAATATTGAGATAATGTTTAGTCACACCTAAAAGAAGAACTTGGTTCATTACTAGCAAAACCTAGCTACAATACTCATGTTAATATACTCATGATCATCACTTATCAAACCCTAAATTTTCCCAGATTAATTCACACACATCAAAAACAAATGGAAACATCGATCAAACTCAATTTTAAAAAGCAGTTGAAACTTGCGGCGCCTGTGTTGCGAAATGCAAATATATAGTTAAAAATAACTAATATGAAAATTAACAAGCCATACACTTGTGTAATTTGATCATCATCATCAACAACTAGGAATGGTGATGATGACTAGTTGTATCTTGATGATGACCATGATGATGATCTTGATCTCCTCCATGGTGATGAGGATTATGTGACCCACTGGCCGGAGACTCCGAAGCGCCGGAACCCGGAACATTCCTATAAGCATTGAGCGCTGCAAGCATACTCAAATGGCTATCAGTCATCATCGCAGTACCGGTGGCGCCACCGCCAATTCCGGAGCCCAATTGTTGTCCGGACAAAAGAGCCATCGGAGTTGGAAAATTCACAAAATGCACCCCACTAGACATTGAACCTCTATACATATTACTATTACTAACAGAAGGAAATGTCCACATAGAATCACTACCACTCATCATTTGTCCGTTATTCGGATTCGTCACCATCAAATAAGTCGCCGGAATCGGACTATGACTTGCCGGAATAGAGCCGGCGCTGGATTGTAGCAAGTAATTCCCCATCTGATGATGATGATTTTGTGAGAATAATTCTTGCTCCGTCGTCCTTCGCTTTGATCTCCCTAAACTAGTCTCAGCATCATGATCATGATCATCAGACAAATCTAAGCTTGTGTTGTTATTGTCACGTAACTCTTGCTTGGTTTGAAACAAAGCGTTAACATTACCGGTCAACGGAAAAGTCAGCGAATCGTCTGATGATGATAGACTGACACCACCAGGAAACAAAACCCTTCTCTGTTGAGTCATCGTCGCCGGTGACGCCGACGACGACGACTCATGATGATCAATCACACTCCTCTCCCACTCACTTCGCATCCTAAATTGTTGTGACCCGAAATTCGGATTGAAATAAGAATTCCTCAAATGGGTCGCCGACATACTTGACCCGGAACTCCTTAGCGAAATATTAAGCGACGTGAAATTCGCAGGGATAGTACCTGTACCGGTGGCGGCAATGACTGACGGCTCCGCTTGTTGTAGCAACCACTCGATGGTTTCGCCGTCGGATTTGTGACCCAGTTCTCGGGTCAGCTGGAAAACCCTAGCAGCGCACGTGGCGGGCATGCGGATCCGGCGACCTCGGCCATCAACTTTGGTGTGTCTGTCTTTTGTTGAGGTTCTCTTGGGTGGAGGCTTCTTGGGTGGCTCAGCTCCTGGGACTTGAAGAAGACAAGAACCGGACCGGTTCGAGGCCGGTTCGGTTGTACTAGTGATATTGTTGTTCGTGCTGCTGTCGTCGTAACCGGAGGTAGAGATGGAACATGAAGCAGCAACTGCAGCTTCTTGTTTATCTCTTTTTTCTAGGAGTTGTAGTGGGAAATTTGGTCTGCGGATCCCATTTTCGCCATCCATGATCATGAAAACTTAAGATAATATTTTTCTTTTTTCTTTTTCTTTCTCTTTTTTCACTATTGCACTACATAATCAAATTCGGTCTCTTGATGGCCTACTAATGGGTCTGATCAGTTGAAATTCCTTTGAGATGGGAGCTGGCTGGCAGCTGAGAGAAAGAGAGAGAGAGAGAGAGAGAGAGAGAGAGAGAAGATAAGAGAGAAGAAGAGGGCAGGCAAGCTTTAAGCAACAAATACAATGAGTGAGAATTATAAGGGTTGGCCTAAGAAAAGCATTTCTTTTTTTGGGGGAGGATTTCTTTGTAATTTTGGTTTTAATATTACAATAATTAGGGTTGTGAAGGATGAAAGATTCAAACTACCGGTCTCACGGTGGTGTCCGTGCAAATAATATATCATTATATCAACCTCATCTTTGATTTATTAAGGCGAGTGTAAATGACATATCACTGTATCAAATTTATTTTTTTTTTTTAAATATTAAACTATTATATGAATTCGGATTTTTTTAAAATATTAAACTATTATATGAATTCGGGTTTTTTTTAGAATGGATGATTCGTTTTAGTTTTTATGGGTTCAACTACTATACAAGATTTGTATAATTGTTGTTTTATTGGATCAATTTCTAATCTTTAGATTTTAACGATCTAAAGGTGTATAAAAAATTAAAAATTCAAGAATTAAAAAAAAAAAAAAAACTAATTCTCTTTAATATAACTGTTTATTAACCATATAGATCATGTATTATAGCTAAACCCTGTATTTGTGTTTATAATTATTTTAATATTTGTTTTTTTTAAATGAAAATAAATTGGTGTCTTTTTATTGTGGTTGGACAGTGCCTTGATTCAGACTCCACGTGCGGTGCTCTTTATCATTCAATCCATAAAGACAGTGGTGGCCTGAGGTGGGACCCAATCTCCCAAGTCAAAAAAACTGAAAGAAAGAAAGACTGGTAAAAAAGAAAAAAGAAAAAATTATTATTAAGTGGATCCCATCTCATTCTTGCAATCATACCATTTTCTGCCTTTGCATTTCACACCTTTGCCTTTTTAATTTTTATATTATATATCCATTCTCTTTTTTTAAAAGCCATGGTTTCTAAATTAGGGTTAAATAAAATATTACTACTTAATAAACGAAAATCCGATACTACACTTATTATTTAATGTTTTTATAATACTACACTTCACTTCACTATGCTTTTGAATATTTTAAGTCACCCACCATATAGTTCAATAATGGAAAATATCATATCAAGATTATAGATATGTTAAAATATTATAGAAAATTAGAAATATCTATATTTGTATTCGATATTATATTCTGAATTCTCTTAATTGGCTTTTATATATATATAAATGAAAATTCAAGAGATTCGTAAACACCTATTTTGTTAGACTAAATTATGGTTTTCATTAATAGTTTAATACAACTAACTGTAACAAGTTCAATTATTATGAGAGTTTTTAATGCAAAATTAAAATATATAATCATACTATTTATAGCTAGATTTTTGAATTTGTTAATATTCAAATAATGTAATTTTTTAGTAATACTGGACTTTCCAATTTTTTTTCTTCAAATTTCTTCCCAAATGATGTTTATAAATGAGGATGTCAACATCACATAACTCACAATATAATCTCATGATGTATAAGATATTGACACCTCACGTGCCAACATCATTTGATAAAAAAAATTGAGAAATCTAGCATTACTCTTTTTTTTTACCGGAAGAAAATAATAGTAACAAGATATAAATAATTTTAAGAAGATGGAATTACCATTACTTTATATACATTTATCACTATTGATTTCTTTATGACTTTTTCTTTCTAATTATGGGATTTTGATCAATTCTTTCTGTAAGTGTTACCAAAACTTTTAAGTTTTTATGACATTAGAATTATTAAAATGAGTAATAAAATCATCATTTTTTTTCATTTACCGTTTTATTTATAAATAATCAAAAGATTTTTTTATACATAAAATCGAATTTTTTTAACAAAGGACTCGAACCGACGACCCCATAACATATGTGTGAGGAATTTACCATCAAACTTACCTCATCTCAATCAAAAACTTGTTTTTTATAAAATAAATAATTAAATAATCAAAAGCTTGAAAATTTTGAAGTAGAGTTTAGATGAGGAGACGGTTTTTGTCTCTATTAATGAGTATCTAATAGATTTGATAGTGAAATATCTTATAACGAGATAATTAGAATATCTCTAATGAAAAAATGGCTTGATATGAATAATTGTTGACATGACAATAATGTTAAGAGACTTGCTTCTTATGTGATATAAATATGGACTTAATAGATAATCAACTTAAAATTTTGTTTCTAATATTTCCGTTTAAAACACATTTTGTTTTAATGATGTGTTCAATTTTATTTCCTATTTTCTTTTTTAGTTTATTTCCTTACCAAAAATAAATGAAAAATTAATGTCGATTTTAAATGTTTGCTGAGTCAACCTAAAAAAGGATTGTGCATTAAGCCGTCTGAAAATGGACGGTCATGTTGATAATGTCTATTTTTTTTGCCATATCAACTTGAGGTTGAATGTGCATTGTTGCATTGGAGACACAATTATTAACAAAATGTCTATTTATCCTACGTGGTATCTTTTTTTTTTCATGATTGAATCCTACTCACACCACAAATTTTCGGTAAATTTTGGGAGATTTAATTTATATATTAGTCGTATTGATCTTTATTATTTTTTTATTAAAAAAACACTTTATTTTTATATATTTGACATGATATTGGCAAATTATCATGGTTACACAGAAATTTCAATCCATCAATATGAAAGATAACTTCGGTACTTGACCGAAAAAGACTCAGGGGCTGTTTGTTTTTTTCATTATAAGACTTATTGTCTCTTATATCTTAAATTAAGATAAATCTATTTGTTTGTTTTCCAACTTATATCTTATTTTAAGATATATATGTTTTTTAGAAAAAGAAATTTTTTTTTTACTTTTATCTTATTAAAAAAATGTTATATTAGAGTTTTTGTAGTAAATTTTCATAAATGTCCTATAACAATTCATATATTTATAATTTTATCCGGACATAATAAAACCCTAAAAATCAATTTTCTAAAAATTCCCAATTTTGAAGAAACCTTAACACAATTTAATCAATTTTACATTTGTAATAAGTCATCCAAAATGAAAAAAACAAACATATCATAGTATTTTAATTTGTAAGACTTATCCATATATCTAAGAATTTGAGGTCTTATAAGATGTTAGATAAAAAATAAAAATAAAAACAACCCCTTAAATAAAAACTATTAAAAAGACATATGTGCCTCCTCTTCCACAACTTAATGGTGGATAATTTGAGCTCTCCTAATTTTGAGAGGATGTATTTGGACAGTATATGAAATGCCTAAATCTCGACATGTCTTAGACAGATTCTTACTGTTTGGTTGTGAGATTTCAAAAAAATAAAATACTTGGAAAAGGGAACAAAGAAACGAACAAAAAATTATGAAATATGATCATATTTATCACAAGTAACCAATATTTTTATGTTATGTTTTTGTTCATTATTTTATCAAGTGGAGTGAAAAAAAAGCTAGTGATTTATATTTTATACTACATTGCCAAGAACATGCATATTGGTCCCAAACTATAGAATTAAATAATTTCTTGAAGGTATTTTAAAATTAATATTTATTGCATGAGTTTTAACCAGCCAATATATAATTTCGATTAATATATTTCGATTTATTTATTTTGAGGTCGGTTTGTTTGTTTAACCCTCACAATCATCAATTGAACCATTGATTTTCATACTTATAGTTATATGAATATTGAATTTCTTGATATTTGAAAATTGTTACAGTTGGTAAATGTTTTCTCTCATACCGGTGAAAGTTAAAATTAGTTAGAGATATAAATAAAACAAAGGCAAACCTTAACTCCATGGTGATCGATAAAATTTTGATTCTCACAATAGGTCGAAGCGAACAATACGTCTTCAATATGATAAGTACCTTATCTTATATTCATTGTATCGAGAAATTTTCTTAAAAAATTAAATTAAATTAAATGAACAATCAAATTTTGATCACTTTTCAGAAATTAATTTACCATTTTTATAATATTATTAATTTCTTAGATCTCATATCCTAGAGAAAAAAAACTCCAAATGGCTAGCTATAAATATTATTATAATTGAGATATATTGATCTATGTTAATTATTGATTACAATATTCCATGTATTTTATTAACATGAAGAGGGAGATAGCTAAACCTTCTATATAGGGTTATAATTTCTTCACCTACTCTCTCTCTCTCTCTCTATATATATATATATTATGGACAAATGTTCTTAGTTGATTCTTAACTAAGAATTGAATTTGATATAACTAATTAATTAATTATTTAATTTGAAGAAGATATATATATATATATATATAATTATGTTTTGATCATGCATGTAAAGACTATATATACAAAGTGACAGAAGGAGGTATATGTGCATGATTGAATATATCAGAAATCTATGAGTAGATTTCTGAGTCAAAACACAAACACTTTTCAGGGTCTCAATCTTTGGAGATGCATGTGAACCACACACTGCGCGCAAGACATGTGGTCCTCGTGATATTTCATCATCTATTTCAAAAATTAAAAAAAAAAAAAAAAATCTGCCTTTCTTTATCAACTCACAATTCACAAAAGACTTTGCAACTCAGAGACCTTGTTTTCTATGTCTAATTAATTATTTGTCTTTTTCATACCTATATATCCAGTACACTTCTCAGTTCTGACGAATCCATTAACAGCCAAAGTTAATCTATATGCATGCATAAGAAATTTTAATTATTATTAGGCTTGTCATCAAGCCAATGATAAGATTTCATCTTCTTTTTTATAATTTTTTTAATTAAAAGTTTTTTTTTCATCTAAAAAGTAATTTTTTATTCGGGAGAAAGGAAAGGTAATCGGAAGAAGTCAAAAAATTGTTGTATTTGTAATTTTAAATTTAACATTTAATTATTTAATTAAATGTGAACAACACGAGTATATCCAAATAGTTCTGACATGTCAAAATTTGTCAGAACACACATGTAAAACTTAAGAAAACGAGATTAATCTCACATTGGAAAAACATATAACACGAGAATGATATATATATTCATAGATGTCACAATCAAATATGTTAGTTTTTGGGTTGTAAGGTTATCATCGATGTATACATCATTTCTCATTATACGGTATATATAAAGGGGGCGGAGTCAGCATTTTGGTTTTGTAGGGGCAAGGACAAAAACTAATATATATTCAGGGTTTTGCAAGATAAATATATTAATATTCAAAAAAATAAAATGTGATACCATTTAGTCTTAAAGGTAATGAATGTACATAAATAAATGAAACTTTGAGGTAACTTACTGCTCTTTTATATCTCGAAAATTATCTATAGCTAAATCTATCTAATTTTTTTTGTGATCTACATTTCAATTGCATAATCGAAGGGATTGTGAGAAAATCATCTTTCATCTTGTTGCAAAACCTATACAATTTTAATAATATGCATAGCTGAAGATGATTATCTTTTAGTAGTTCTCAATTATTAAAATATAAATTTTAATAACTTAATTAAAACCTTAAAAGAAATAATCAATATTCACTCTGATTTAAATGGCGAGCATACACAAAGCAAATATATTCATCCTAACATATTTTAAATATGATTTTACCATTAATATGTTTAAATCACAATTATTTTCATACTTGTAATTTAATTTTATAATATTTATGTGAAAAAAAATTAACTTATACTAATTTTGATCAAATTTAAACAAATACAAATTTAAATAAAAAATTTGTAAATTAAATTTATTAAAATCTAGTAACCTAAAATAATAATAAATATATAATAACACAAGTTTCAAAAAAAAAAAACTATAAAAAAAACTATAAAACCTTAAAAGAAATAATCAATATTCACTCTGATTTAATCAATATTCACTCTGATTTAAATGGCGAGCATACACAAAGCAAATATATTCATCCTAACATATTTTAAATATGATTTTACCATTAATATGTTTAAATCACAATTATTTTCATATTTGTAATTTAATTTTATAATATTTATGTGAAAAAAATTAACTTATACTAATTTTGATCAAATTTAAACAAATACAAATTTAAATAAAAAATTTGTAAATTAAATTTATTAAAATCTAGTAACCTAAAATAATAATAAATATATAATAACACAAGTTTCGAAAAAAAAAACTATAAAATATTTATTAATTTATAATCCCAAACCTAAAATATTTGAGAGTGATAAAGATAATTTGAACAGTTAAATTTAAGAATTATTTGTCTCAGCATAAGATAAGTATTATATAATAAAATAGCAACGGTGCTTGTAAAGTAAGAATTTAGTATCTTGTTACGGTTAAAATCTAAGAAAAAATAATGTATACTAGATGGACAATAATGTATGAAATAATTGGAAACTAATAATTTTTTTTTCTTTTTTTGCATTGGAAATTATAATCCTAAATGGGATTGATTTTCTACTACTTTCATTGGCAATAAAATATGAGTGGTGCTATTGGCACACCCCCTACTGATCTATTCATGCCTCACTTTTTAAAATTTTGATTTAATTAAATAAAATTAAATGTTTTTATTAATTTTTTTTTGTTTATTTCTAAAACTACCCATTTTACTTATTTTTCAAACTTAATACATATCATACATGATATCTCTATCTCTTATCTCTGTATCTGTATACATCTCTCTCACCTCTATTGATTGATTTATTTTTTTTCTTCTTATTTCTTTATTTTTAGTTTTTTTTTTCTTCTTATTTCGGAAACGAAAAAATAAAAAATAACTGGGTACTTTAACACAACGACAACTTGATATCATTCTAAAGAAAAATAAACTTCAAACTTATTTCCAAAGAATGAATTGTTTCCAGATGCTTACTATCATTGTCAGATAATTCTTGCTTTATGTCATTCTCAGATAATTCCTCAAGATGTTTGATAATATTCTTAGACAATTCTTCAATTTTCTTGATATCGTTCTCAAACTCTTTCATAATATTTTAGATGTATGTAAGAAGTGGATTTTAGGGTTTAAGAGTTAATTTTTTTTTGTGAAGAAACAGATTACTGGGGGTTTTTTTTTTTTTGGAAAGGAATATGAGATTTTAATAGATTTACTTTGTAGAAGATTGTATGTCTTTTTAAGTAATTTTGATAAAGGAAAAAAAATAATATTATATAATAAAAAAATGGGCATGAATAGATCAGTAGGGGGTGTGCCAATAACACCACTCTAAAATATGAAAGATATTTATATAATTAATTTATACTATTATTTAGGAGGGGCCACACTAATATTATTACATATATACTAAATTACGGTACTGATATTGACACCCATAAAATTTATTTGTATATCCATGTTTTATTAAAGAGATTTTCTTTTTACAATCTAATTTTATCATTTCACACGCCTTTTATAAATACACTTTATCATAAAACTTGCATTTTAAAAATTTTCTAAGAACATTTTTTTTTTGGTTCCAAAATTATCTTTTTATCTTTTAAGTTTTAACACTCCTTTTTTTTTAAACACGTATCATAAAAACCTATTTTTGAATAATAAAGTACCGGACCCTTTTTTAATTTAAAAGATGACCCTTTTTTGAATATAGAGATCAGTAATCTCTAGATCCAAAAATGTTTTTTTTTTTGTATTTTTGGATTTAAAAAAAAGGAGATCTAGAATCTCTATTAATAGAGATTAATCTCCATCAATGGAGATTGTGATCTCTATTATTGGAGATATAAGATTTATAATTTTTTTTCTTAATTTTTATTGATTGTTTTGTCTGGTATGTTTGTGATGATAGATAAGAAAATATAGGTAGGAAAAGAAGAAGAACATGTTTTATGGTTAGTAAACCAGTAAAGAGAAAGAAAATAATGTTGAACTATAAAACAATGGTTTGTAGTGTATTTATAACTTTTTTGTCTTTTTTAGTAATTTTAATTCATGTTAAAATTGTCATTAACGAAAAAAATTCAAATGGAGTGTAAAAAGACATTGGGTAGATTGTCAACATTATCTCTTTTTATTAAAAAATTTAATTGCAAAAACATCCAAATAGAAATTTATCAATAAGGACAAATTACTTTAATTAAAAATAAACAAAATACTATATACACTCATTAATTACACACATATCTTCAACTATATTTCTTTATTAATAAAAACTTACATTTCAAAAAAAAAAACTTATAATAAACTCTAACATATGATAAACCCTAATTTTTATGATAAACCCTAATTAAACTCTAATTTTATTTCAAGTATCAAACTTTCTCATGATCGCATAATTATCATATTTTTTTTTTCTTTTTATGTATAGTTATGAAATCTATCGATAAACAATTTTTTTTAAACAATAGATGTAGATATCGACAAGTTTTTTTTTATCATAGCTGTAGATATCAATAAGTTTTTTTTTAATTTTAAAGATAGTTGTATAAATAATAGAATTCCAGATTGAAAATCTCTTGACCCCATATACGGTTCCATATATTCCCTTTTATAAGGCTCATACATTCGATATATTTCCAAAAGTAAATTGGACCATCATTAAAAGATGATTTGATTTCAAAAATAATATGATTTTTTTTTATAAATTGGTTGTGATAATAATTTAAGAGTGTTTATGAATAATATGTATTAAAATGAATATATTTATTTCAATGAGGGTATACTATTGGCATTAGAATGAGTGTTTATAGTAATATTTATTTTTTAAATTTTAGATATGTGTGTACTTATAAAAATAGTTGTACTCATAAGTTTTATAAATGTCAATATCCAGCACCTACTAGATTATCCTAATTTAAGTATATTAAAAATTAGTTATTACATTTCATCATTTCATGATCCCCTTACATCCGCCTCTGCATATATACTCATGGATGTTACAGTCCAATAGACGAACCTTTCGAGTTGATGAAATCTAATGTATTTGTGTTGATATGTATGGTCTTCTTTGATTTATTTAATCACTAATGCTAGTCAATCAAAAAATTCAACCCATAAACCAGCTCAAATTATGTGTCAAGTGATTTGTCCTTACCGTATTATTCACCAAATCACCTCATGATTTGTATGGTAATAACAATTCATTTACCATATCATTTAGGTTGAATTTTGGGTTAATTTTTTTGGGTTGTATAGTATTACTTTTATTTAATACTACAATACAAAATTTGGTTTCTGAATGATAGATATAATGCAGATCACATCTTACCACAATATCCTTTTCTTACACATAATGTATATATGTGTGTTGTGTTGGAGGAGTTTCTCCCTGTCATTTGTGGAAATAGATATTTCCAAATTATGTGGGTAAATTTTCGGGTTGCTCAATTTCAGAAGGTCTCACTACATCTTTAACCCTAATGTCAATTTTTTTTTTTTAAATCTCTTTCTTATGCACAATGAACAAATTGAAAAAAAAATGAAAGTATAAGTCTAGAGAGAGAGATGTCATGTCTAACCCATGTGCCAAACAACTCAAAGTGTAACTTAAAAGGGAACAAAAAATAAAACACATCGTCATAAAACGGCAAATTATAAAGTATCAAATATAATTCAACAACCAGCATACCTAACCAATGATGAAAACCGATTTCATCATCAAGTCATGTATATATATATATATATATATATATTTTACTCATGTATATATATATATGTGTTAATTAATTATTTAAATTATAATTGCATTTATAATAATAATAGTAGTAGTAGCTGTTGATGATCATGATCACGATAATGACCAATCCATGATTGATTGAGTTTCGTTTTGTACTATAAACTTAGATTTAGCTGCTGATCTATGACAAAACTTTGTCATGTCTTTCTCTTAACACACATTACCAACATGTGTGTACTTTTCACCTGCCAATTGAAAACTTTGATCATTTAGTCATTTACCGGCTGACTGACCCATCTCATCTCAACCTACGTACCATTCTTTTCATTTCTTTTAATATTTTTCTAAGAAGAGAACCAATAATATCAAACTTGTCTCTCTCTCTCTCTCCTTTGTACTATATATCACTAGATCAGCCAACAGACATTATCACGTTATACTGTGACCCTAATAGGGACTCACATCATGTATTTGTATCATCATATATCATGTATTGAAGAATACATGCATACTGCATACATATACATGATCTCTACTGCTCTAGAAGTGAATTATTGGTTTACAATCACATTGACATGTCAATTACAATGTCAAATATATACATATACTTAAGTTATCTATTTGTCTCCAACGGGGTTGGTCGAGGGTGTGATTGATCCCTAGACCTCGTATACTATGTATCTAATAGTTTATCTATATGCAGTTTTGAAAATTCTAAGCTATGTCTCAATCGTTTCTTTAAGGCACAGTCAAACTCAATCATTCAGATAAATATATACGTATCAAACACTTTGATTGATCTTTAAAGTAGACCTAATCAAAAAATTATAGATCTAACTAACGAAATCTATAAATCAATTAACTATCGCATATAAATAAAAATAACTTTTATGGGGAATCCTAGCTACTTTTTGGTGCTATATATGCACATCCGATTGAGAAACATTTGTTTGTAAACACTTAGAAATTAAACACAATAGAGAGCTGATGATGATGAAATCACCTTTTAACATATAGGAGAATAGGACCAAGCCCTTTTCATATAAATAGAAAATAGATTGAGGAGGCATATTAGGCCACCTATCGTTGTCCCAATTATATGACTTATGTATAATAATAATAATATTATGTATAACATCACAAAAACAGTGAAATTGAATGCATGCCACCACCTTGACATAGTCTGGTGACAAGGGCTGCTGGAAGATCACGTGCCTTGCCCCGTGATGTGGATGTCTTACCATCCAATATTTTCCACCACCCTAATCATTCAAATCTATTTGTCGGAATGTTGGCGGTTACTCTGCTACATTTCAGTCAATTTTTCCAACTATTTTTGGTCAATCCCCATTGTTTCTCATCAAAGTTACAAACCCAATTACTATCATCTCTTTTATCTTCATTCTTGAGTTTAAACACAAACACATATCAAGTTTGATATTGATATTAAACGAGTCGGATTTATTGAGACATATCGAAATTAATTACTATATACATGGATTGAATATTTATACTCATAATATAATAAGAAAAAAATCTCCTGACATATATCGAAAAATACACATTTAATTAATCACTATATCCATAAAACTTTTAGACCTTGCACTAGCAAACAATTAATCAATTTTTCTCCTACGCTGTCAATGAATTAACAATCTTTTACAAGATATTTGGTCAGATAAAGTGAAGAGATCATTGTATTGAAGCCACGTATAGAGAACAAGCCATGTGCACTTATATATGTACTTTATACATGTAAATAAATATTAATTTTTTTCTTAAAGAAGATATTTCTATCTTAATACGATCACGAGAAGAATATTTACAAAGAAACAAAAAAAAAGAGAAAAAAGAATGACAGGTCGGCATGTAAAAGAAAGAATGGAAAATAGGAAAATATAGAGAGAAAAACAATATCAGGAGATGCCATTGAAAAGAAAAAAAAAAGTGTGATAAGGGGAATCAGAAAATCCACTTAAGAAATCCGTACCCTCTACCAAAAGTGATGAATTATTATTGTGTGAAATGAGAATGGCGTCGGTGGGTCTACTCCCTCGCTGTTGCTGTTAGTGACCTTACCTCGTAGCCACTCTCTTCTGTCTCTTCTTTACTTTCTACTTTCATCTTTTTTTTTCGACTATAACCAATTCAGGATTCAAAAGGGAGTGATACGACTCGAAACTATAACCCACGACTTCAATGGTTTCAATGGTGTAAATAAATATGTGGCATACGATTGAACCAATCCCACCTCGTACTTTCAAGATCTTCATATTAAATTCCTTCCTGTTTCATGACATAGTTATCTATATTGATTAAATTGTATCTTTGAAAATTATTTTCTACTGGTTTTTCTTCTTCTTATTATTTTAGACGATGATGTTTGTTGATGTGTCTTTTCACGTTCCATTAATAATTAGAAGATTGAGAATAAATATCTGAGAGAACAAATAAATTTGATATGATTCTATATTTGTTCAATTCACTTGATCAAGATTTTTAAATAAAAATCGATCGTACTCGGAATTGGTTTATATTTAAGTATTACAGACTAATAAAACAATTCTCTCTTTAATTAATAAAATGAAATATCGCTTAATTAACTAACTAGATCTATCACATTTACTGTTTAATTGTCTTGGATATGCATGAGCTAAGGCTAGCTGGTCTTATATATATATATATAAATTTTCCAGTCAGTACGCACTGATATAACTTCATCGGTACGTTGGATGTAGACCATTAGATTTACATACTTGGACCCAAAGTGTAAGCACTTGTCAAATATATATATATATATATAGTCATTTTCTCCTCAGTGTGCACTGATATAACTTATATCAGTGCGTTGCATATGGATCATAGATTATAGAGAAGTTTTGACAAGTGCATATACTTTGAGTTAAAATATGTAACTCTAATGGTCCACATCCAACGCCTTGATGAAGTTATATCAGTGCGTACTGACTTGAAATTATATATATATATATATATATATATATATTTGAGTCAAAGTATGTAAATCTAATGGTCCACATCCAACGCACTGATGAAGTTATATCAGTGCGCACTGATGAAATTATATCAATGCGTACTGACTTCAAAATTTATATATACACTGATGAAGTTATATCAGTGCGCACTGATGAAGTTATATCAATGCGTACTGACTTAAAAATTTATATATACACCGATGAAGTTATATCAGTGCGTACTGACTTAAAAATTTATATATATATATATATATATATATATATATTTGTGATTTCTTTAAGAAGTGGACATAGTCTTATAATTTATGATAATGTCATCACATGGATTTTGTCGATCGTCATGATGTGAACAAAGTGTGACACACAAAATAAGTTCATTTTTCCATTAAAGAAGGCAGCAAGCCCGCATGTTTTAAATTTTGGACTGCCTATACAACATTCTGACATTGTATATGCTTACAGAGTTACATGAAGTAGCCTCTAATTGCAGACTTGGTCAACTATATTTTGTTCTCATTCAATACATAAATTTCCAACTCCCGCTTAAATTTGAACGGATATGGAGGATACTAATTGAAATGTATTTTTTGTGGAGGAGTCGGGGTTTTGATTCTGACCCTAGCTTTGCTGAGATTAAGCATTGCTACAGCCTACAGTCTCCATCACTATTCGAATGGTGTGATGGTTGGTGGCATCTAGTACCGCTATATCAAAAGTTTAAATTATTAATAAGGATAAGAAAACTTTATAATAGTAGTGTGAAGCCGGACAGCCATACTTATTTCGTAATAGATAGAGCCTATAGATAAACGAATACGTTTTGTTTAAAGGACTTAAACAATAAAACAGTAAAAAAAAAACGTAAACACCCCTTAACCTAATGACAATAATAACATGTATACGACACTAATTAATTACTCATGCCCAGTATTAGTATTCATGCTCTGCATCAGTATGATGATTGTTAGTATAATTATAAAAATGATCCTATTAACCATTAGATTCAGGATATATATATATATATATATATATATATGATAGCAATCCCATAGGATGCGATGATTGTTAATATAATTTTAAAAATGATCCAATCAACCATTAGATTCGGGATATATATAGATGGTTAATTTAAAAGAAGTTATCATATGTCTATCTCCAAATTATTGCAAGACAGAATGGCTCACTAGTCAAAAGAAATGCATAGTTGCATAAATTAATAACCTGTGGAGCAAGATGTTATGGAAGGGTTGTTGAATTGAATTGTTGGGCACAATAAAATAATTGATTTATAAGTCGTTGTCTTTGGAGGCATATATAGTCTTGCTAGCTGTTGACCATATATGTTGTATATATCTTAAATTCTTAATTGGCAGCTCGCCTTTTGCACTTGTATATATAAAGAAATTGACAATCTAGTGAAGCAACTAACTGGATTACAACCACACACACATACATATATATATATATATATATATATATTTATATATATATGTGTCGGCAATTTTTTTCAGACGATGCATGATTGCCCCACGACTTTCTTACATTCCCTTTTAGCGCCCGTTTATCGCACTGGGTTGGATAGAATTGGATTGTATTGGTTTGTACTCGATTGTTTTTATACCGTACGATCATGTATATATATATAGTACTCATTTAGTTGGGTTTTCTACTACCTCAAAAATGTTTACAATTTATATTCGAGTTTTTTTAGAGTTGTTTAATTGAACTTTTGAGATTATTTATTTTAAATTCAATAGAGACTAGTAAAGTTTAAACATCTACTAGATAAAAACTTATGAGGAGGAGTTTCTCCGAAAAGTACCAACAAAATAATTATATTTTTTTTTCAAAGGCCCTATTCTTATAGATCTACTATAACCTAGAGGTCAATTTAGGGAACGGTGCAAAACAAACTATATTGTATTATTATAATACATTTTAAACTCCTAATACTACACAACGTGACTTACCAAACAAGCCCTTATTTTATTCTATAGCATACCTCAATAAAACCTTTTTTTTAAAGAACAAAATCATTCTATTTTTGACAATTATTTTATAGAAATCTATTAAGATCTACAAAAACCAAACACTATATATACAACTCGAATATATATATATATATATATATATATATGACTTTTTACAGTCCACACTTTAAACACTTTTGATGATATTGCATGGATATATTGAATTTTGATTTGATTTTTTATGTGGATAGTGAAAACATTGAAATACATTTATGGAAAAAATTTAAAAAAATTCGGGTGCAAAAACTAATTTTATCCGATTTTTTTGAAGATAAATCATTTAAAAATATAAGAAAAAATAATTCTCAAATCCAAAAAATTTCCAAATATTTACCAAATGTGTGTTTTAATTTTCTTAGAATGTATACAAAAAATCTCATCGAAAAACATTTGATTTCATGTAATTTTATCAAAGGTACTTAAAGTATGCATCGTAAAAATTCTCATTGGAAATTACTATATATATATAAATATAAATTCATAAAAATATATGTGGTTTCATCGAGGTCTAATCGAAATTAAAGTAAGGTGTACCTCGGTAATTACTTATATATAGATAAACTTTATAGAACACAATTAATCACGATTTCAAAGAAGATATCCGAATCAGAATGCAGATAGCATCCTATATAAAAAATCAATCAAGAACAAAAGGAAAAAAACAAGAAAAGCATCTTTTGTTGTCTTGAAAGTGAAGAAGGATGAAGAGGTGGGTTATTAAGTTGTGGTGAACCATGAGCCAAAACTACAAGAGAGTGGAGCCAAGGCAATGATGGAGACGAAACATGTAGAGAGAGAGAGAGAGAGAGAGAGAGAGAGATATGGAATGAAATTGGCTCTCCTAACCAGACTGAACTGGATGGATATCACATCACATGGGCTCCAAAACAGTAGGGTTAACATTGCTGTGTTGTAATGTTGTATTGTGTTGCCACTCTCCAATTCGAGAGAAACTTGGGTGCAGCGGGATGCACATGTATTCCCGTTATGATTACATCCTTTGTCAAAATTTATCATATGACAAGGATCGTAATGGGAGATGTATAGTGTATCCCACTGCATTAGGATTTTTCCGTCCAATCCATCTCATACCACTTTATTGCCATGTCCTTCTCCACTCTCTCTCTCTCTCTCTGGCACTGTTGGTGGTGGGGGGTCACCTGACAGTCTGACACACTGCCACCTCACTCTCCTCCTTCCCTCACCCCATTCTCACATAGTACTATTCACCTCTTCATTATTCCCAATAGACAATAGTGAATATGGTCTGGTAATATTAAAGGAAACTGTTTTGTAACGCCAGAGAGATGCATGGCATCACCCATTTTGGAAGAAAATCTTTGGTGGGGCAGGTGCGATATATTTTATATTTATATAATACATTGACGGATCCAGAAATCTTCATGTAAATGAGTAGTTATATTAAAATAAAAGATTTAAATGAGCCTAAAATCGGAAAGTGATGAAACTTAGTGGTAAATTTATAATTTTTTTAAGTGTTCTTTTTTAAGAATTTTACAGGAAAGAGGTATATGCCTATATGGCTCTGATATAAATAATCGATTAACATATACTCCATTAAATTTATATTATATGATATGATATGAGCGGAGCGGAGCCAATGCATTTCCATTTAACTCGGTTTTATTTTAAGAAAAATTGCACAAACTTCCCATAAGTTAAATCAATATTGCACTCAGATGCAAACTTTGCTAAAATTGCACATATTTCCCCCTACTTTTATTGACTAATTATTTGACTAGTCTTAAAATTTAAAATAACTAAATTACCCTAAAATTAATTTTTTTATTATAATAATTATTATATTTTATGATTTTATTATAATAAGATTAATTAACTAACGATTTTTTTATTTAAACGGTTAGGGATTTTATTATAATAGAACCTAATTAATTAACTAACAAATTTTTTATTTAAAAAAACATTTTTTAAAGAAAAACAAGAACAAATTGATACAAATATTTTTTCTAAATAAAAAATGGTTAGTTAATTAATTAGGTTATATTTGTAATAAAATCCCTAACCGTTTAAATAAAAAAAATGGTTAGTTAATTAATTTTATTATAATAAAATCCTTAAATATAATAATTATTATAATAAAATAATTAATTTAGGGATAATTTAGTTATTTTGAATTTTAAAACTAATCAAACAATTAGTCCATAAAAAGTAGAAGAAATATGTACAATTTTGACAAAAATTACATCCGATTATAATATTAGTTAAACTCATCGGAAGTTTATGCAATTTGACCTTTATTTTACTCCTCTTCTTGTCTTCTCTTGATTGATCATAAGATAGGGCTGATGTCACCATTCCAATAATAGAAAGAAAGAAAACAAGTTAGTGAGTTGAGTCACATCATGTATGACTTTTCCACACTGCTTGCTTTTATGGACACAACAATTATGTTTGTCGTCCATATATTGGGCTGGGCTGGCTGCCAGATTGTCCGAATTCCTTTACAAATAGTTGCTACATATTTTAATCTTTTATTTTACAAAAATAATTAATAATTATTATCTATTTCAAATCTGTATAATACAAAAAGTAGTTTTCAAAATAGTACCAAAAACATGTGTTCAAAGTTCGAACACGTATTATTAATTCAAAAAATTAGTAATTTTTTTGATAATTTTCAAGATACAAAAAGTATTAATTTCATGGCATATTAAAGATGTTGCTAAATTTGAATAGAACCCATAATTATATGGGCACCCACCAAATATCTTAATACATCCATGTTTTAATGATTTTTTTTTATTTTTAAAATACCTTTACATTTAATTTTTTAAAATATATGATTTTATAATTATAAATTAAATTTATTTCCTACCCCCATAAGTTAAACACCTAATCACAATAAACCATAATAATATATACTTAATCAAACCCAACATCAAACAGAAAATATAATTTTTTTTTTCACTTATAGTCAATAAATGGATGAACAAAAGATTGATTTCATGAATTTTGAATCCATTCAGATATGTTTACTTTGATTTTTATTATTATTTTATGATTGAATAAAAAATTATTGCATTTATATTCTTGTAGAACTTTTTTTTTTAAAAGCGGTTGTAGAACTCACACACAACTCACCCACTCTTTTTACTTTAATTCAACTACTAAATTCTTATTAGTTTAATTGGTTTGTAAACCTAAAAACTTGGAGTGATGGATTTAAAAAAAAAACAAATTTTTTTAATGAAAAAAATTGATTTGTTTGGTGATTGAAAAAATAGTTTTTTTTTTTAAGGAAGCTACATATTGTTGCTTATTTAATTATTATTGTTGTTGTTTTCTATGTGATGATTAAGTATGTAAACCATTATGATTTCATGGTTTTTTTAGATAATTCAATACACTGATTCCATAAGTAAATGGAAAAAAAATATAATTAGTTTTAAAGTTGAATTTATATTTTATTTTTGTCTAAGTAAAATCTTAGTTATAGAATTTTATTTGAATATGATACTTTTTTTATATGAGTAAATTCTATAATATTTGCTAAAGGGAACAAAGAAATTGTATATATATATATATATTTTTTTTGAAAGAAGAAATTGTACATACAAGATTTTTTTTTGTTGGTTGAAGCAAATAAAGAGAAATTGGTGTAATGCGAGAAAATATATGCTTAAAATTAAAAAAAATACTTAAAGGATAATTTTGGCATTTTAAAGAATGTATGGAGTAAAATTAACAATTTTAATTTTTTAATATGGATGTAGAAGAAAAATGGGTGTAGGAAGGTATTGTGTGTGTGGCAAACTAGCAATAGAGCCACCCTAATTATATATATATATATATATATGTAACAATTATAGAAATTGAAATAACAGTTGTGACTTGTGAATAGTTGTGATATATGATTGAACATTAATTGACGATTAAAAATGAATACTAAACAATTTATTTTATATATTCACAGTTAGGAGTTGATTGTTGGCCTATCATAAGGTGAACATATTTATATGCATTTATTTATATATATATTAACATGTACTTCAATGATGCATATTGACATGATTCTTGATCATATCTCAGTTTCAAAATTGTATATCAATGTCATCACTCATCACTTACAATAATTTAGATTTTATTATGATTTGATGTGAATTGTCCAAACCAAATTGAGTTTTCAACAAAGTCTCAATCACTTTTTTGGAAATATCTTTGCACTGACATAACCGGACCCTACAAGATGCTTAAATTTCAAAGCAGCTGCTTATCACGTGATTGACTATAATTTATATATATATATATATATATATATGCGGCTCACAGAGTCACAGGCCACAGTCTCCCAATTTTGATTTGTATAATTGTATGCAAATAAAATTAGAGTTGAAATTAGAATGATATGATTGTTTCGGGTCATCTTTTTTGGCTTTAAAGTGTTAAAAAGCTTACTTTGGTAAACAATTATTTCAATTGTATCGCCATGATTGAAGCAGCCTCATCTCTATATGAAAACATTGACACTTGCCAGTACAACAGCATATTCTACTCTCTAGAAAGAAAAAAATTAAAAAAGAAATAAGGAAAACGGATTTGATTTGATAAATCATTTCAATATAGATACCTTTATTTATTTATTTATTTTTATTGAATCTTTAGTTTTGGAAGTTAGTATATGGTTTACTTTGAATAAGATGGGTGCATGTCATGATGCCCACAAGTTAGAATGTTTTCTATTTAAAATTTAAAATATATTTATTTTACCATTCAATATGACTTAAAGGTATAGAGCATTCATTTAACATAAAAATATCTTTTGATTATAAAAATAAAAATAAAATTCCAGAAAAACAAATTCATAAAACTTTTTGGATATTCTAAAAGTAAATTTTTTTTTCACTTTATAGGGCCGTAGAGCTAGAAAGAAATAAATCACAATTGGGCTACAATATCCAAATATGAGATTCGGGGGGAAAAATACCACTTAAACCCTCAATATGTTGATGTACCTCAACTTTTGTTCATAACAGATTTTAGGTTCTGATGATTGGTTTTTTTTTTTTTTTCTCTTTTTTCGTGTGTTGAGTCCCTTTTATTTAAGTTAATAATATGTTGGGGATGTGTTAGATGATGAGGGTACTAAAGAGGTACCAACTTAGTTGGAAAAAAAAAAGTACTTAAAACCACAAGAAAAAAAAAAAAAAATAAACACCTCGATATTACCATTGAACGAAAGGAACATCAAATTTAATAAGACACTTGGAAGAATATACAGTTTGTCATTGAATTAAACAAATTACGGTAAAAGATTAAAAATAATAATAAATAAATAAATAAATAAATAAATAGGGGTGCATAGCATTAAAGTGTCTAGTAATCTCGAAGGAGAATCTCTCAAAAACATTGGCCAAGGAATCACTCCCATCCCCATATCCAAAACCAAAGCCTGTTTTTGTCCAAGATAAAGCAATTCCTTTTAGTAAAGCAGAGACTAGAGAGGATGTACTTTCTCATTCTACATGCATCAAATAAAGATCATCAACTAATAATCTCTATAAACCACTTTATGTGCGTCAACATTTTCTTGGATTCGAAAATGATTTTACCTTTTCTTTGTGCTAATAACAGCATCTCAATCATTTGCTTCCCTGTAATTCAAAGAAATGATTGTGCATCCAAGCATCTTTTTGGACCCAATCTCCTCTACGCTCACACCCCACATTGCCTGCTTCTGCTTGAAAGCAACGTCTGTTAAAAATTAGAAATTCAGGCTCTACAAGGATAGCTCAACAGAGCAAATATTCTCAACTCCACACATTCATGAATCCCTATTGTTCAAATTTTGGAGGATATTAGTAAGTCAACAAACTTGATACATAGATCAAAAATGATATGTTTTTTCTGCTTCCATATACTGAAATCTCAACTCCAAAAGACATCGAGCTTTCTATTGATTATCACCAAACAACTATATGAAAACAAAAAGTTAACAATTATTGAAATTGAAAAAGAAACTAAGAGTCTAAGACACATGTTCTGGTGAGCTTCTAGCTGCAGCTCAAACAGCCGCAGGACCAAAGAGGCTCCAGTCATTGACTGTGAAGCTAGAAACCGCAAGTTTAAAGACCTCAGACAACGGCATAATTCCGGATTGTGCAGCAGGAACAGCTAAACCAGCACCAACTGCGTTAGCACTTTCACTCAGAGGGCTGCAATCACAGTAACATAACAGTGAGCATCAGACAAATAACCCATTAAGGGAACCCCAATAACAGTGAGTGCCTTAAAACCCTTTTTTTAGCTTTTAAGTAATCCTATAGGTGCACTCACAATCTAATGCCCTAACATCGGTTTAAAATTATAAATCAATCATATGCACATGCATTCAAGTGTGAAATGTTCATTCAAGAAAAATTTATCCTTTGATTCATATGCAAGATAAGTACTCCGCTGATTGTTCCTGATACTTACTTTATTATGATGGGCTCGTAAGCAGTTGCTAGTACATCTGTACCAACTTCCTTAAGGCGAAAATTTGCCAAATAGACCTGCACATATTATTAATCATTTGACTTCATATAGCATTTTGCAACAACTAGCTGATAATGGAGGAAGCACAAAATATAACTTACCTTCACAATATTTTGTGCTTCCCTTCCTTGTCTTCCCTTAGAAATGGCCTACATATAAGAGATAAAATAAATTAGAGACAAAGATCAGTAAGAGAGGACGTCGCTGAAGCGAAACAAATATGAGTAAGAGATAACAATGCTGAAGAGACAAAAAAAAAACCTCAAATTTTTTATCTTTTGCGCGTGTTGATACGAAACAGAAAAAAATGGATTAAAAGAAGGAAAAATGGAGCAAGCTACCACTAGAAACTACAGTGATCAGCTAAAAACAAAATAAATCGACACGAGAACACAAAGAAAACCAAGAACAAATATACAAGACCCACTCCTAAGTTAACACAGGCACAGCTTCAGATTTAAGATTGATGAAAAGGAATATAAATAAAGACAGAGGAGACTGAAACTCACAAGAATGCCAACAAATAAACTTATCCCACAGTGTTTGGATACCATCTCCTGAAATGTCATTAAACACCAGCCTTCTTTCCTCTACCAGGAAAGCTCAGCAAGATGCTGGTTTAGGCCATTTATAACTGAAAGTAGATCAAGAATTCATCCTAAGCTGTGATGCTACAGGGCTGCAGAGGATTTTGTTTACAGTTTGTTTAGACATTACTATATTACATTCCTTCCATGTATTTCTAATGTATAACGTCTACGACTTTCCTATCCATGGTAAAATGAAAAATGATCTGACAGACCAAGCAACATAGAAAAGCCCAAAAACCCAGAAAAGATTATGTTGCCAATGCTCATAACTGCTAAATATGGACCTATCATGGTAAACCTCTGAATTTATTTCATACTATTCAAACACTAACCAACATACGACTATAAACTGACATATTATTCAAATACTAACCAACACTACGCCTATCTGCCTATAACAATAATCAACTGACAGGAACAGGCTGAAAACATATATATCTTACAAATGGTACTGAGCAGCACTGACTCCAATGTTCATGTCATGCAAACATGCCAGACTACTCAGTGTAACAATCATAGATATGCTTAACCTCTTGTTATTATGTAAAACGATAAAGTTAAATTGCCAATAAAATTTTTATCGTTATGAGATTACTAGAATTGCACATGGTGAACAAACAGTATTTACGAAGTCTACAACGGCTATTTACTATGCATAATTACAAAGTTTATAACACCAAAGTTAGTAGACATAAGCAATCAAACAGTAGCACAAGATAATGGACACTCATTGTAAAAAATATTCTGAAAGAGTGATTTTGTGGATTAGTACAGCAGATATTGAAAGGTTAAACCATTAAGCCAATTAGAAGTTTAGCCATATGCAACACTTATGACACTTACCATCTGGCCAGCTGCCGTTGTAACGACAGCAGGGATGTTTCTATAGTGCAACCCAGGGGCCTCGACCACTCCTGACTGCTCAAGCAACTGAAATTTGTAGTATGAAGGGATTTTAGTTGCAACTAGCTCGAATCAGCGATTAACTCATAAATTAAAGGGTACAAATGGACGCACTCCTCCTCACACCGCCTGCCCCCTCTATTACGCACACAACAGGAATAAGCTCACAGTAATTTTTCTAATAACTAGTTAATATTGAGTCAATGACACAATGCATTGAAGACAACAATACTAATCCAAAATGTTATAAAGAATCTAAAATTTGCATTCACAATGATAATATATATATATATATATATATATATACAAGAGACGCAAAAAAACATTTTGCTTGAGATTAGTCAGTGATTAAGAGACATGTAACAACAAATTTAGCTACATTATACTTGAATTTATTCTCTGGATGTTAATATGATGCCAAGACAGCCAATTGTAAAATTACCGTGCATCCTTCAGCGTCTTGTTCTGTGGCAAGGTCTTGAAGAAACCAAGCAGCACTTCCATTATCTCCAACATCATCCTTGAAATCTAATAGCTCAAAGATCAAGCTTTCATCGCGTGCAGGGTCCACAAATACCTCCTTTAAATCCAGCAAAAATAAAAATCAATATGGGCAGAAAATTATCAACCATTTGTTTTATATATATAAAAAAAAGACCGTATAGTCAAACTAACCTGATGATCGGGGACTTGTCGAATGTTGCTCACATCCTACAAAATTCCAAACGCTAAGTCAATACAAGGCCTTAAATCATGTCAAAACATAGCAAAATTTAAATAGCCAACAAAACATGAAAAATGTTGTGAATTACCTGGAATCTATGAGGGAAAGCGGTGGCAATCGCACCACCAAACAGAGGACGCTCAGACAATGAATTTCCAGACATCTTTTAAGCACAAACTGGTAACATAGACCCAGCCATCAAACTATTAATAACTAAAGCGAATATTAATCGACTCAAATTACAGTGGATTTTAAGGACTTGCAGTAATTGATTGATTGTTATGATGATCAAAGGGAAGTTTTGAATAGAAAACTAGTGAAAAAAAAAATATTTATCAAAGTGTGAGAGTGCGAGTACCTGATGAACCAGAAACGAAGCGTACGGTTTTTGGCTGTGGAAGTGTCTCAAATTTTCGCGGTTTCAAGCGTGTGTTTATATATGCGTGATTGCGTGACGTGGGCGCATAAATTTGAAGCGATCTAGCTTGAAAATTAAGCTAAATGAGTTATGAAAGGTCTAAAATACCCTTGATTTGAAATCCCAGATTTCCCGTTAATGTGATTTTGTTTCTTTCACCGGCTTCGGTTTATTTTACCTAAAGGTGTCTAAGGGGCCGAATTTATCCGACCCGGTCCGAGCCCAGTTCGGCACAACCCATTACAATATATGGTTGGTAATTTATATGGGCTCAGTAATTATAAACCGGAAATAGAGTTGGGCTTTAATCAATTATTGTGAAAGCTAAGCCCAATCTGAATCTGAAAAGCTCAGATCCGCACGGTAACTTTTAAAATACTAGTAATAGTTTCCATAGAATAAAATGTTTATTGTGATCTTTTGGCCGATGTTATTATTTTTTTTTTGAAGTATTAAACTATTATATAAATTCAGGATTTCTTGGAAATTAGGACTCGAACCTGTAACTTCGTGATACAGGTGTGAGGGTTTACCATTGGATCAATCTCATCTCGTTGGCTGGTGATATTTTAATTTTTGAATATATTATATTTATAATAAGTATTTTAAATTAGACATGTAATTGTTAGTAGCTTGGTGGTAGGTTAGTACTCAGGAAACAAAAGGGTTAAAAAATTAAATAACACTTTTTCAAGGTGTAATTTTAAGAGTATCACTGTTTTAATTACTTAGGGGTCGTTTGTTTTATGTACTTAAAACTTAATAGGTCTGAATTGAAATTATTAAATTGTTTTGTTTGTTTTTAAATGGTCAAACAACTTAAAATAAAAAGGTAAGAAATCATGACTGAAATTACACAACGTGTGTCTAATACAACCTAGAGGGGGGATGAATTGGTTGTTATCAAAATAGTTACCAACTTTTCGACTTAATCAGAATTAATCTCAAAGCATAACATAAATCAACCATTCAAAAACAATAAAAACACAATGAGTTATTTACGTGAGAAATCCTCCAACTGGGTAAAACTCACGAGCTAGATTACTAGCCATTTCCGGTCCATAAAATCCACTATATGAGATATCGATTACAACCTAGGTTGACCTTCTATCACACCGTTCTCGGAAGAACTCGACTATCTCTACCCCCAAGCCTTTTATAGTGATCGTGACCTTGTTTGTGCACTACACCTTGTAGTCATAAAACTTTAACTCAATGAAGAGATAATGCAAGTCTAAGTGAATATGCAATGATACTCAATAATGCAATATAATGTTAGACAACACTATATGCTTAATTGGAGATTTAATGACAAGTCACTAAACTCTAATTATCAATGTCTAAGTGAATAATCACAAGACTTAGCTAGATGACATAAATGACATGAAATTTGTAGCTATCACAATCTACCACAATCAATCAATATTATCACTCACAATGTTTTCAATATTAACATATATCAATGTGGTAGAGACAATGCATTTAGTCATACAATGAATGCAACCCTAGAATCAATCTATCACAAACAAACCCAATCAATTGTTATAATGATTTTGCTAGATGTTATATAAACCTAGAATGCTAGCAAACGTAAATAAACTCAATCAAAGAGAGACCCACGAAATTCCTTCACAAATATTCAACATATATTCAATAAAAATACCCAACAATATATTTATCATATAATCAACAAATATTCAACAATACATTCATCAAGAAATATTATTCAAGCTTTTAATCATGTAATAAAAGCTAATCATAGGTCAAGAACATCAATAATATGAAATGGAGATGTAAATAATATTATTTAGTCAAGAACTTGAAGACTAGTGTCAATATAATGATGAATGATGAAAATGATGAAAGATTGGAGTTGATTGGAGAGTTAGAAATCAATGATTGAAGCTTTCTCTCTCTAAAAATGAGTTTTCTCTCTCTGAGGTTCAATTTCTGGGTTCTTAAATGAAAAAGATGAGAAAGTGATGAATATATTGTGCCCAAGTGAAACGACGACATTTAGAAGAGTTAAAAACACAATTCTAGGCACTTGTGCGGTACGTACAGCGCACGAACAGCGCAACTAACTGGGAACACAAATTTCCCGTAAATGTGTTGTACGTACAGCGCACGTACATCGCATACTTGCTGGAATGCAAGTTGTAGGCAATTTGCGCAGTACGTCTGACAGAGCATCAGCTCAATAATCGAGCGCCTCAACGCATGATCAAAAGACATCGAAAAAAGTCGTATAATATACCGTTGGAACAGTATGGAAATCTAATTTCTAATCCTTTTTATAGAATGGGGTTTTGATGTTTACAAAAACACAATTCTGGACACTTGTGCGGTATGTACAGCGCACGAACAACTCATTTACCGCGCAACTAACCGGAAACACAAATTTCCCCGTAAATGCGATGTACGTACAACGCACGTATAGCGCACGTACAATGCATACTTGCTGTAATGCAAGTTGTAGGCAATTTGAGCAGTACGCCTGACAGCGCATCAGCTCAATAATCGAGCACCTCAAAACATGATCAAACGACATTGAAAAACGTCGCATAATATACCGTTGGAACAGTATGGAAGTCTAATTTCTAATCCTTTTTATAGAATGGGGTTTTGATGTCTACAAAAGAAGTTATGATCATTTGAGTGACCAAAGGTCAGATTCGGGTAACAGCAGATATGCTCTGTTTTAGTGGTCACTTTGGAGATTTCAAAATCAATCCAAATGGTCATGAAATATTACGAATAATATACCGTTGGAAAGGTATGAGTGTCTAGTTTATCCAGAAATTTTCAAAACACATTATGAATCTTTGTATAAAACGTTATGGTTGTAAGACCATACAAATGTCAGTTTTGAAAAATATTTAAATCATTGAAAACCAATCTTTTGAAACTAGACACTTTACTTCAAATAACCAAACTAAATCTAACACAATGCACATAACGAGAAACACAAATGCAATCATAGAAATGCAATAACAATGAATATACATGAAGTGTGTGATAAACACAAATACATATAATCAAATAAACACACATGCAAGAGATATGGAAATGCATATGAAAGTGTGTGTGTGCAACTAATCTCTTCAAGAAGACATGCCAAGTGATATACCTTCTTGAAGCACTTTGGGAAGTTCGGAAGCTTGTCAATCACGATCACCTAAGCTACCCGTTACAAAACAATCCCAATGTGGTTTTGACAACGAAATAAGCCAACCAAAAACTGATGAACTTACAATGACTTTTAACTTAATCCTAAATCACTGGATTGCATTTAATATATTTTCTTCCAAGATTATCCTACCAAAGATAACATATTTCCAATTTTATCATAATTTTATATTATACAAATTTATTTCTTTTAACCTATTACTTATGATAAACATCTCAAAAAAAAAAACATTATTCACTTTGTAACTTTCAACACCATCACTGAACCTTCAATTCTTTTTTTCTTTCATAAATCAAAACCATTTTAAATCATTATTTATCCTTTAAAAAATAATTATTTATCGTATCATAATCATGAATAATATATTGCAATTATTACATAAAAATGGTTTAAGATTTGTTAAATTATTTTTATGTAATTGTTTATATCATATAAAATGAAAATATATAACAATTAATAGTAACAAGGGTATAAATGTCAAATTACTTGTTTTTAAACTATTTTATATTTAAAAAGAGTGGTGTTATTGGCACACCCTACATGTCTATTTATGCCCCATTTTTTATTTATTTAGTATTTATTTTTCCTTTATCAAAATTACTTAAAGAGACATACAATTTAATGAAAAAATTATTGTACGAAGTAAATCTATTAAAACCCCACATAACTTTTCTAAAAAAAAAAAACCACGTTCTTATAATCCGTTTCTTGAATTTTTTTCCTTAACTCTTAAACCCTAAAATTTGCTTCTTACACACATACAAAATATTATAAAAGAGTCTAAAAAAGATATCAAGCATATGGAAGAATTGTTCTTTAGAATAACTGTCGTTTTGTTGAAGCAACTATGTTGTTTTTTTCTTTTCCAACATGAAATAAGAAGAAAAAAAAACTAAAAAAGAATATGAAGATAAAATAAATTTCAATGGAGGAGAGATAAAGAGACGAGAGAGAAGTATACAGAGATCAAAGATAGAGATATCAAAGATGTGGTGTATTAAGTTTGAAAAAAAAAAGTAAATAGGGTAGTTTTGGAAATAAATCAAACAAATTAATAAAAACATTTAATTTTATATAATTAAATCAAAATTTTAAAAAGTGGGGCATAAATAGATGGTAGGGGTGTGCCGATAGCACCACATTTTAAAAAAACAAGTAAGTTGACATTCTATTCAGAGGTGATACAAATAAAAAATAAACATGTCATTCAGATTCAGATTTCAGTTACTATTCGGTTTTCAGTAAAATTCAAGATTGTTCAGTCTTCAGACAAAAAAACAAATGACCTTTTAAGTTTAAATAGCATCTAAAGCGTGGGATCTGACAAAAATACCCTTAAAACACACTCACGAAAATAAGTCTTGTGTTTTTTTTGTCTTCGATACTTATTTTGGTGTTTTCAATACTTATTTTGGTGTTTTCGAGACTTTTCAGGTAGTTTCCAAAACTTTTTGTTTATTTCTGAGACTGTTTGGTAATTTTCGAGACTTTTTGGTAGTTTTCGAGACTTTTCCAGGACTTCTCTTGTAGTTTCCAATTTTTTTTGCAATTTTTTGAGATTTTCTTGGTGAAAATGAAATTTTACAATTTTTTTTATCATTTTCTTTATTGAAACATCCATTGGAGGTAAAATCAACCTCTAGAGGCCGATTTTGAGCTCCATTAAAGGTCTTTCATCTCTAATGGAGATCCAGAGGATTTTGAAAAGAAAAAGAAAAACCTAACAATGGCACAAACGTAATAAAAGAAGGATATTATGTATTTTAGTCATTTGGTACCATTTAAACTTAACCTATTAAAATGATGATATTCTCAAAATTCAACCTAAAAAGAGTGCTATTTGAAATCATTTCCACGGAAACATAATCGATTTTAGCCCTAACAAGTTTCAGGTTTGATTCCATCTCGCACAAATATTCAAGTTAATAAGATTTTAAGTTGTGATGAGCCTAAATCTGATGGGCCCAAGTGCAATACAGCCAAGCCTGTTAAGACTCTGGTCTTAAGGGCTGGGCATAAGACACAATTTATAAATTCGGGCCGACCCGATCCATATAGTAACTGGATTGAGTTCGAGCCCATATCCGAAGTCTGATGGGTTCCAAAATTTAAGGTTAGGGCTGGCCCGACCCGGCTTCTTTGACACCTCTACCTTCACCAAATAGACTCTTTTTTTTGTTCATGGAGGGTTGTTGATAGCTAATCTGATTTGGGTATACATGTTCATCAAAATTCGAACATTCAGTCCGGCCTCTTTGACACCTCTACCTTAACCAAATAGACTCTTGTTTTTGTTCATGGAGGCTGTTGTTAGCTAATCTGATTTGGGTATACATGTTCATCAAAATTCGAACATTGTTCGAAAGATCATCAACAAACCTAGTATCCCTTGATTGGTGAACCCAAAATATCACTATATTCCAATAAACGAAATCTTTGTCAGACATTTTTTCAAACAATTTTAATGCATCCATAACATCTCCAGATTTCCAATACATACCCAATAGTGATTTGAACATATAAATAATCATAACCTTTCATGGCCCCCCCTTCCCTCAACAAAACTCTAAAATCAATATATATGAATTACAAAATTATTACTATGTTTCAGCTTACTCCTTTTTTTTTCACTTTGGCCCCCTTAAATTTGTTCATTTTTATATAATGATCCTCCAACTGACCTAGCCTTTTTTACATCACAAAGCCCACCTGATGAAGCATAAACATTTTTTTTTGATAAAACGAAGTAGAACAAGAAAAACTAACTGAGAAACTAACCATGTTTTTCAGTCTCAATTACACTACTAATGCAACTAGGAAATTCTTCCAACAAGTACAGTACCTTCAACACTACCAAGCGCATAATTAGCAAGGCCTTTGGCAGCTTTGTTAGCCAACTTAGGAACATGGCGAAACAGCAACCCTTGAAAACAATCAGACGGCTTAAGAATATCCATGAGAATAGCACCAAACTCAGAGTCTATATGAGGACTACTGTTGACCCAATCAATCAAATTCACATCATCCATCTAAAGCACATGAGGGAAATGACCACAATCTACACCGAATTGGAGTCCTTTTTGGATGGCTACCTAGGTTAAAAGCTTTGGTGCATAAATTAGGCCCAAAAATTTGAGAGCAGTAAGAAAGCATTTCACCTTCTGAGTCTCTAACAACAACACATATACCAATCCTCTCACCATGTCTGCCAAAAGAAACAGCACAATTCATTTTAATCATACTCATATCAGGTGGGACCCAGTGCACACAACCATAAGGAACATCAGAAATAACTTGTTGCTTTCCCTGGATATTACTCTGAAACAAATCTAGGAATTTCTGACTCTAGCAAAAAACCTCAGACGTGTCCGTATTAGGAGATCCATGAAGGAGGACATTACGACAACCCCAAGTCATCCACACAATAACACAAAAAATCACTTTGTCCTTCTCATTAAACACAGAGAACCAGTCAAGCACAAAGTCAAGAAAGCTAGTAGGGTTACCTCTAATAGCAGACTTCAGATGATACCATTCATTCTGAATATGTTTCAGCTTTTTACAGTCCTACAAGGTATGCTTAGTTGTTTATAGTGAGGCGTTACAAGCAATACATTTGACATCCGTCAGAAGCCCACGTCTAGCAATATTAAAGTTGGTCGGAATCCAGTTGAAGCATGCTCTCCAACAGAAAATTTTAACCTTCAAAGGGATTTTCATCCTCCAAAAAGACTTCCGCCAATCTCAAGAGAGCTAGGATTAGAAGAGTAGAGATTCATATTCAGACCGCGATCCAGCCAGTATCCACTACCTATTGAGTACCTACCACTAGTCTCATAGTGCCATAGGATTGAATTAGGGTTGTTCCACAAGGCAGCTGGAATATGAAGGATTGACTTTGCTTTATTTGGAAGGAAGTTATTGTTAATTAGATCAACGTTCCAACCACCAATGGGAGAAAACAGCATGTCCAAATTTGAGGGAGAAAGAATCTTGACCTCAGTAGGTCTTAGAATCCATCTATCATTATAGATTTTGATTGTTTTCCCATCTCCCACTCTCCATCGCAACCCTATATCCAGCAGATCCCTTCCCCGTATTAGATAGCTCCACACATAGGAAGCTGAGGAGTTCTTTCTAGCTTCCAAAAAACTACAGTGTTTGAAATAACATCCTTTGAGAATTCTAGCCGCCAACGAGTTAAGATGCTTGAGGATCCTCCACCCCTGCTTCGCTACAAAGGCCCTATTAGATGACTCAAGATTACGAAAACCGAGCTCACCTTCACTTTTAGTCATACACAGATGATTCCAGGTACACTAGTGCCTTTTTTTTCTTGTTCATATTACTGCCCCACCATAAACGAGCACATAGCCTTTGTATTTCAAGGATTAGGCCTTTAGGAAGGCGAAAGAGACTCATAGCATAGGAAGGAGCCGCTTGCACCACCGCTTTAATTAAAACCTCCTTGCTGCCTGATGTGTAAAATCGTGTTATAAAATACTCACTTGCACGAATCGTGAAGATAAGTATAACGGCAAGTAGAGATCGTTCCCACGAGGAAAAATGACTTATTGATTAAACTAATTCTAATTCTAATTAAATAAAAGTAACCAAGAGATTTATGATTGATCGAGTAAACTAAAACTAAATTAAATTAAACTAAGAGAAGAATTAAAAAGAATGTTTGTTTGTGATCAAGAGAAGAAGAACTAGGTAACTGATGCTCCCCATATATATTACTCAATGTTCATTAATTAACTCCATTAACAAGATTCAATCCAAATTAAGGTTCATTCTAATCTTGATTATGGTATTACCGTTATTCCTACTCGGGTTTAACCACGTGCTTTCAACCACTACTCACCATTTTCCAAGGTATGAACAATAACCAAAAACCCATTACGTGCAAGAATTAGTGAACCAAAATTTTCTCGCATATTCCTATGTCAAGAACAATTATACCCAAGTAATTAATACAACTATATTCCTATAGCCCAATCTCAATTTATAAATTATCGAAACCCTAGACAAGTATCAATTAATTTACATAGATCAATACAAGTCAAGAATAAGATATATAATGAATTGAATAAATCTAAATTCGAATTGATGAATAAATATAGAATTAAATCAAAACAATAGCATCACATAGGTTCACATCGATTCCCTAGTATGGAGTTAATTACACACGAAAAGATTAAATGAAGAGAAGAAAGAGTTGATAAAACCCATGAATGTCTTCTTCAAGCTTCCAAGTGCAACAATGGTAGTGGTGTGATGAGGGACGGCCCCCTTGGTGGCTTAGGACCTCCCTTGGCTTATATATTTCGAAATGAGGGTTCAAAGGAGTTTAAATAGGTGTAGATGCTAGGCCATGTCCTTAAACTACAAAGAAATCGATTCCCTTTTAGAACTCTACCTTTTTAGATTTTATTTCTTTCTTAATCCATTAAAATTGATTACTTATTGAAGGAAGATAAGGATTATGTGCCTACTTGCTTTCCAAAACTCACACTCATGACCAAGAAGGTAATATTTCCCGTTCCGACAACATATAAAATAAATATGTTACTATTCACGGGATTATGACTGATCTGACCATTGGGGTACTAAAACAGTCATAACTTCTTCTAGGAATATCGGAATTGCGATCTGAAAAGTGCATCGAAAAATAGACTTCCGGGGATATCCATCCATAGGTGGTTGGACACACGATTCAATTGGATCTGAGAGATATGGTCCCCGCAATATGAGTGATTTGCACATGCCGAAATTCATCTTTTTGCTCATTTTCTCCAAAATAAAATCCAACACCTCTTTCTATGGAATGTGACCAATACATGCTCAATAAACACATAAAATACCTGATTTCGCCTAAGAACAAAGCACAAATAATAGGAAATGGGGCCGATCACCGCCAATGGAGAGGAGTTTCTCACCCCAACCTTTAATTTTCCCCCACACACGATCAACAATGTTAGCCAAAAGCTTTCTTTTGCTTCGACCAGAAAATTAGAGAAGACCTAGATATTTCTCATGGCACTCAACAAGTTTAACACCAACCAGTGAAACAATTCTCTCCCCTTCTGCAGCTGACATAGAAGGGTTGACACAAATAACAGACTTGCTGAAATTGTTCATCTGTCTAGAGGCCCTCTAATAATTCTCAAGGATAGTTCTCCTCATTCGCCTTAGTGAACAAAAGGCTATCATCGGCGAAAAACATGTGAGAGATAGTCGGCCCCCCTCGACTGCACTAAAACCCTGACAATTCTTAATTTGCTTAAAACCCCCATGTTTAGGTTCCAATTTCTAACATGGGTTTTGCTCAAAATGTGAAGATTGGTTCTGCTCAAAATGTGAAAGGGAGAAACAATTGTCTTGAGAAGTGGAAGAAACAAGTGAAGGCTCTTGTGTGCTGCAAAGACCATAGGTGGAGGTCAGCCAATTTTTTTTCCTTAATTGTTTAATATATATAATTTTATTTTTGTTACTATTTTTCTTATTTTTTTCTCAAATTTATTTGATTTTTACTATTTCTTTTTTTAATCGTTTTTTAATTCAAATAGCCATATATATTTTCAACAATTTTGTTTAGAGTCGTGCTGTTGACACATCCTCTACTGGCCTATTTATACCCCCACTTTTTATAATTTTGATTTAATTAAATAAAATTAAATGTTTTTATTAATTTTTTTAATTAATTTTTTTACTTATTTTTCAAATTTAATACACATCATCTCTGATCTCTGTGTACGTCTCTCTCTCTCACATCCATTGAATGATTTATTTTTTCTTCTTATTTCTATGAAAAGAAAAAAGAAAAAGAAAATAACATTGTTGTTTTAACACAACGATAGCTTGATATCATACCAAAGAAACAGTAAACTTTAAACTTACTTGATATCATTTTCAAACAATTCTTGCATATGCTTATGATATTATTGTCAAACAATTTTTATAGATACTTTATGTCATTCTCAGACAATTCTTCTAGATGTTTGATATTGTTCTCAGAAATTTTTTCCATATGCTTGATAAATTTGACCGATTTTTCCATAATATTTTGTATGTGTGTAAGAAGCAAATTTTAGAATATAAGAGTAAATAATTTTTTTTCAAGAAACAGATTACAAGAATGTGAGCTTTTTTTAGTGGTGCTATTGACACACCCCCATCGGTTTATTTATGCCCAATTTTTTTAATTATGCAGTAGTTTTTTTCCTTTATCTAAATTACTTAAAGAGACATACAATTTAAGGAAAAAAAATCTTCTACAAAGTAAATCTATTAAAAACCCCACATTCCTTTTCCAAAAAAAAAAAAGTAATCCCGTTTCTTGAAAAAAAAAATTCTTAACTCTTAAACCCTAAAATTTTCTTCTTATACACATACAAATATTATGGGAGAGTCCAAGAAAGATATGGAAGAATTGTTTGAGAACGATATCAAATATCTGGAAGAATTGTCTGAGAATGACATAATGCATCTATAAGAATTGTCTGACAATGATATTAAGCATCTATAAAAATTGTCTAAGATAATATCAAGCACATCTAGAAACAATTCATTATCTAGAAGTAAGTTTGAAGTTTACTTTTTTTTAGAATGATATCAAGCTGTCGTTGTGTTGAAACAATTTATTATCTTTTTTATTTTTTCTTTTCTACCATGAAATAAGAAGAAGAACTAAAAAAACCTTAAAAAAAGAAATAAGAAAAAAAATCATTCAATTAAGGTGAGAGATAAAAACGTATATAGAGATCAGAGATAGAAATATCGGAGATGATGTTTATTAATTTTGAAAAATAAGTAAAAATAGTAGTTTTGGGAATAAATTAAAAAATAATAATAAATTTATTTAATTTTATTTAATTAAATCAAAATTTTAAAAAGTGGGACATAAATAGACCGGTAGGAGTGTGCCAATAGCACCACTCATTTTTTTTGGAAAATGATTGTGGGGTTTTAATAAATTTACTCTGTAGAAGATTATTTTCTTAAATTGTATGTCTTTTTATGTAATTTTGATAAAGGAAATAAAAGAATAGTACATAATTAAAAAAGTGAAGCATAAATAGACCGGTAGAGGTGTGCCAATAGTACCGCTCTTTTGTTTAATTTCAAACAATTTTTTTCTCTAATTTTTTTTCATTTTCTTCATATTTTTTTCCCAATTTTTCATTAATATTTAACCCTTTTTTTAATGTTAGTTAAATTTTTTTAAATTTCATGACACATGTCAAATTTTGATCGGACTAAAAGCCAAGTTAAATTGTTAAAAATTACAATACTAAAGGGTTAAATCATATTTTTAAACCTTTTCATTTAATTTAAGGGTGACATTGTCGATTTACAAAATCCTTTCTGGTCAGAAAGAATTTTGGGATTTAACAAATTGATGTATTTATGAAAGCTTTGAGATCGAGAGCAAACAAAAAAGACAATTAAAGAAACGGTTATTTCGCTAAACCTCCGGATTGAATCTCCATACTCCCCGCCACGAAAGGGGAGGCACGACGAGGGAGAATGGGTGGAGAACCAATCTCCTTTTAATTTTAGGGAAAATTGCAATGAAGTGCCCCGACGTTAGGTATAATTGCAGTTGAACTTATATCCTTAAGTTATTATGGTATTAAAGGCTTATCACCCATTAAAAAAAAAGCTGAAGTAGTACAAAAATGAACAATATTAATCTACCAATTCAATCTCAACAAACAACAAACACCCAAGAATCCCAATTCACTCAAAATTCCAGAAGCCACCACCATCATCATCTTCTTCTTCTCCAGCAGTCACCATCACAAAGTCACAAAAAAAGATAAAATTTCTCATAAGTCCTATCTTTTTGGTGATTTGTCACCTTTATAAATGTCTTTTCACATTCATCACTTTAGTCTTTACTTTTTCCAAAACTCATCAATTTAATCCATTTGACCAAATATGTGAAAGTCAACTATTTTAAAACATGTGAAAAATACATGTTTGCCCTTAATACTATTTTATTTTGCTAAAATTATTATATTAGCTTTAAATTAAAATGAAAAATAATAGAATTCTCAATAATAAAATCTTAAATAAATATATTACAAAAACATCTTAAATAAACAATAATAATAAATTCCATTAATTCTTTTTTTTTTTGTATTTTTGTCATAATGGATATTTATTTAGCTAAAATGATTATAATAGCGTTAAATGATTTATTTTTCATAATTTTTTATAATCTATTTATTTAAGATTTTATTATTGAGAATTTTATTGTTTTTCATTTTAATTTAAAGCTAAGATACTCATTTTAGCTAAATAAAAATCCTTTATAAAAAAATACAAAATAAGAAACAATTAATGGATTTTTTAATTATTAATTTAAGCTTTCTTTTTTGTAATATATTTATTTAAGATTTTATTGTTTTTCATTTTAATTTAAAATTAAGAGAATCATTTTAACTAAATTAAATAGTAATAAGGGCAAAAATGTACTTTCATAAATTTTAAAATAATTGATTTTCACATAATTGGTCAAATAGACTAAAGTGATGAGTTTTGGAAAAGTAAGGACTAAAGTGATGAATTTGGAAAGACATCTATAAAGGTGACAAATCACCAAAAATGTATGACTTCTGTGAAATTCTGAAGAAAAAAAAAATCAATAAACAAAAATATAAGGAAAAAAAAAAGGGACAAGAGATAGGAAGATCTGTCATCTCCATTTGTTTAACAAAAAAAAAAAGTAATCTTCTAACCAAAAAACTTTCACATCGAGTAAATTTAGTCTAACAAATAAGAAAAACCAAAAAACTTGAACCAAACAATAAACTGAGCCTAAGTTAAACCCAAAAGAGAGAGTGGGAAGACACAAGAATCTCATTAACAATGCGATTTGTCTTCTTATCTTTCACCAACCTTGCCACCCCCAAATTCCATGACTCAAGCTTCTTTAATGGCTTATATCTCTTTCTTCCATTCCATCGCAAGCCACCGCTAACAAAAAGAAGAAATAAACTATCTAAAATGAAAGAAAACTGAAATGAAGAAATAAAAATCACAAAACCCACCGAGAACTCTCCAACAACAACAACAAGAACATAGTCTACTTACTCCCAAATCAAAAAGACCCAACCTTAATGAAGATCACAATATATGTTTTCAATTATTTGATTTTTATGTTTCTATTGCTTTTATTATAGAATTAAAAGTTAAAATTACGTCAAAAAAATTAAAATATTATAATAATTGATAAGAAAAAACTGTTTAGGGTTAATTTTGACATTTCACAATATTTGATCAGTTAACTGTTTACTTAACCATTTGGTTGAAGTTACTAATTTGTAATTTAGGTGAAAGTGCAATCTAGCTATAATTAAAACTAAAGTCAAGGTGCTCCATTGCAATTTGCCCTTATTTTTATTATTTTTTCATTTTTTTTTTTGCAATTTTTTTTTAATCTCCACCATCCTTCTCAAGGAGATACATTATTTTTATTTAAAAAAAATTACTTTATTTATTTTTAATATGATCTCAATCACCCATCTTGGTCCGAGATGGATGGTGAACCAAGATTGGTAGTTGAGATTAAAGCCGTAAAAACGTACCGGCACGGCCCCCTAAGCCCGACCCATCAAGCCTGTGATGCCTTAACGTGTCGTGCCGTGTCGGCACGCTAAGGATCCATGCCGTGCCAGGGATGGCCCGTTATGGAAACGG
This sequence comes from Dipteronia sinensis, assembly GCA_033220585.1. Classification (NCBI taxonomy): domain Eukaryota; kingdom Viridiplantae; phylum Streptophyta; class Magnoliopsida; order Sapindales; family Sapindaceae; genus Dipteronia; species Dipteronia sinensis. Next base: position 69,415,048 of record CM065638.1, on the reverse strand, counting down.
GTGGCACGACACGACCCCTAGACACGGCCCTAATGGGCTGTGCCCGCACATCGGGCCGACCTAACATGCCTTAACAGGTTGACCCGCTATTTTTGTTTAGATTTTTTTAATATAAGAATTTTTTTTATAAATAATTGAGATAATAAACAAATAAAAAATGAGAAATGGAAAGAGACGAGAGAGTAGAGAGAGCTGTGAGAATATCTTTGTTTTGTTGATATTGGATGGGTTATTATGTGGTGTATACAATTGGTGTAAATCCACACACTATTCACAACAAAATTAAATTTATTTGTTATAATATTATTTTTACTATTTAAATATGTTTTTTTAATTGTAATTTTTGTTTATCTTATTTATTATTTTAATCTAAAAAATGTAAAAAATAGATAGATTTATTTAATAAAATAATTCAAAGAATAAATAAAGATTAAAGATGTAAGAAAATAAAACACAAGATGAAATTATGAAAATATGAAATGATGAATTAGTTATTTATTTAATAAAAAAGTATGTAAGTGTAAGTCAAATAAAAAAAATATAGGTAAAGAAATGAATTTTATTTACTTATATAGAATTCAGTATTACATGATTGCCTCATTAAAAACCTTACCCAAAAAAACTCGGTGGGATAAAGACTTGATAAAGGAAAAAGAGTGCAATCGAATAACAAGTAGTCAAGTAAATGTACATGTATAATTAAAAATGAACAATCAAAAAAGAGTGCAATCAATAACTCTTCAGTCTTCACTCCTAGTCTTGGACCTAATTACTACTGGAACCCATATCGACATATAAATTGGTGGAATTTTGAATAAGTTATTGGTTTTCCATTTGATGTTGCATCCTTTTTCAAGCATGCTCCTAATCCTGAAGACATGTTAATGCCTCCACCATTTCAAGAGATAAAGAAGTTCTTTTTGGTTCAATTATACGTCCACTCGTGTTGAATGTCTGTTTTGAAGAAACAGTGGACACATGGATAACGAGTATGTCACGTACTAGATGTGACATGATCAGATATCTGTAACTATAGTTCTTCCACCATAACAGCAGATCAAATTCCTCCGTGTTTCCGACTGAATCAAAATGAGCTTCAAGGAACCTGTTAAGATCGACACCTCTAGTTGCAACAACTCGTGGAGCTTGGGATGAACAAGAAGAACTTGATGAGCCGTCATTTTTTCGGCGATCGAGAATGCTCAAACTTTTCTTCAAAGAGAGTGTGTCCCGTTATTCCGATGGTTGTGTGTTAACGCCGCTAAACATGTACTCATAAATATTAAAAACTTCTAACAACTTGGTTCAAATGTCAGTAACCTATTCGGAAAAATCTATGCCCAAATTAGAATTAATATACTCAAGCAAAGTTTCTAAACCAGATAATTTAACCATATGATCTACTATAACACCTAAGGCATAAAGGAAATGAGTTTTAGACAAGTATTTTTAAACTTTTTTTCCATGGCAACAACTGCAGTGCCTAAGATATTATCTTCCCTATACATGTTTAACATTTTAGACTATTTCCACAATCTGACTAATTGTCTGGGAAGATGTGGGGTAATAGACCCCAAAAATAGTTAAAGTGGAATAGTAAAAAACCTTTAAAAATTCAACAAAAATCTTTGCTACATACCAATTTTCTGTAGTCAGTATTGGACGGCCAATTTCGGTCATTTTCATGTTATAAAAACCTGAAATAGTTACAGTATAATCCAAACAATTTTGCAGCATTAAGTAAGTAGAGTTCCACCTTACCGGCACAACTATTTAAAATTATCAGGGTTATAGAGAGTTGGCTTGACAGTATCTGCCGAATTCTCGCAATCTTGGATTAGATGTGCTGATCTAAGAAAAGGCATCTCTGATGCGATCTATATGATCGCCTACAACCTTTATACCTATATCGTATAACTAAATTTATGATATGACATGCACACCGTTAGTGGAAGAAATAACCCCTAATCTCATATGATATTGTTTTGAAAAAACAATGCAATAGAGCTAGTATTTACCGATGCATTATTTAATGTGATAGAAATGATGCTTTGAGTTATTTCATAAATTTGTAAAACAGAAAGAATGACATTATAAATATTTTATGCGATATGTTGAAAATCCATAGGACGAAAACCAAGATTTTTTTTATAACTTCCAATCATAGTCTAAATAGTATCATGTGATACATAAATAGTCATGTTTGGAACTTACGTTCCAAATATCGGAAGTTAGTGCAATAGAAACATTTAGATGCAGTAATGTAGCCATCAAGTTATCTTGTTGGGTCTTAAAACATTTTAACAAATCTCTCCTAATGGTGTTTTTAGAAACAGCTTTAACTTGGGGGTTGTATGCTTTTTTGATAAATTCTTCATAAAAAACATTGTTACCGAAATTAATCGGTTGATCAGGTTGTGTAATGTAAAGTGCCATGCAATCTATAGCCTACGCGGAGTCGTAACGCCATGCCGTAACGGACCCGATTGGGTTTCGTTGTAGTTGTGTCTGGGTTGTAGTGTCTACCTGTCCGTGTGCAGGCTTTGCATTTCTCCATATGCCTTCTCAAATGACCGGTTCCCGACCTAGAAATGGCATATAAGTTGTTACAAAACTTACATTTAGATTTTAATGTGACCGTACCATCTGGGTTTGGTATTTGTACTATGTCAAAACACTACCATACAGTAGATGTCAACTTTCTGGATTTGGGATGTGATGTCGGTGTGGAGCCGGAAGGTCCCGATGTCATTTCCGCTGGTTCGGAAATGTCAAAATCATCGTTGTCCATGTTAAGACCGTCCAGAAAATAAGGATGATTAGGATCCGTTTCCTACAATACAAATATTAACTCATTAGTCATTAAAAACTAAGCATAAAATCATAAATATACTAAGTGTAACAGCTATAAACATTAATTTTTTTTTACTAAAACCTAAGCATAAATATTAAAATTAATAATTAGGCAAAAATATTTAAATAAATATCTAAACACAAAATCATTAATATACTAATTTACTAACCAAAAATATTAAAATTAATAACTAAACATAACCAAAAATATTAAAATTAATAACTAAACATAAATCAGTAAATTTATTAACCAAAATATTAAAATTAATAACTAAACACAAATCGGTAAATTTACTAACCAAAAATATTAAAATTAATTGCTAAACATAAAATGATAAACTTGCTAACCAAAAATATTAAAATTAATTGCTAAACATAAAATAATAAATTTGCTAACCACAAATATTAAAATTAATTGCTAAATATAAAATGATAAGTTTACTAACCACAAATATTAAAATTAATTACTAAACATAAAATGATAAGCTTACTAACCAAACCAAAAATATTAAAATTAATTACTAAACATAAAATGATAAGCTTACTAACCAAAAATATTAAAATTAATAACATAAAATGATAAGCTTACTAACCAAAATCATTAAAATTAATAACTAAACATAAAACGATAAACTTACTAACCAAAAATATTAAATTAATAAGTAAACATAAAATGATAAACTTACTAACCAAAAATATTAAAATTAATTAGTAAACGTAAAATGATAAACTTGCTAAACAAAAATAATAAAATTAATAAGTAAACATAAAATGATAAATTTACTAACCAAAAATATTAAAATTAATTATTAAAACACTAAAATCTAAGATTCTAAGAATAAATATTAAAATTTATAACAAAGCATAAAAATATAAACTCATAAATATACTAAGCATAATAAAGCTGAAATATTAAATATACATAAAACCTAAGAATAAATATCAAAATTGAAAACTAAACATAAATATAACAATTTAAAACTAAGCATAAAATTAAATAATAAAATTTAAAGAAAATAAATTCCTTTGTACTTTGGTGTCTTGGTGTCATAGTGGAGAGATCAGAGAATATTAGTTAGATAATAGTAATTAGTAAATAGAGATTAGAGAGTGTGATACTAATATAGTATTAGTATTTACTATTTAGTAGTAACTATAACTAGTAAGTAGTTAGTAGAATTAGAATAGTAGATTAGTAGTGTAGAGAAGAGAGAGAGAGAGAGTAAGAGTAGAGAGAGAGAGAGAGAATGAAAATATGAAATGGTGTAGAGAATAGAGATTAGAGTGAGTAATGGAGAGATTGGGAGAAAATGTATGCAAATTGGAATGAGGGAGGGTATTTATAGAAAAAATTGAAATGTGGGTAAAAATATAATAGAAGAAATGAGGGGAACATTTTGTAATTTTTTTTCTAAAAATTTTAAAATTCAACCGTTGGATGCTGATCCAACGGTCGAAATAAATAAAAAAAAACTTCAAAAAGAAAGAAAACCGTTGAATTTTTTTTTTAAACCTGACGGGCCAACTGTATGCCTGTCGTTCCGGCACGCGTGCCGGCCGTTGGCCATGGCACGACGGCCTGGCATGCCGTGCTATGACAGCACGACGTGCCGGAACCCAAGGCCCATCACGACACGTGCCTTAGGGCCATGCCATACCAAGGTGGGCTTAGCGGGTAGGGCACACCAGACCCGACCCCAATTGACAGCATTAGTTGAGATCTTGTTTTTTATATTTTTAATTATTTTTTTATAAATTCTTCTGATTTTATTAAATTAAGGGCAAACTGATGATATTACTCTTGAATGTGTTAAGCTTAACGGTCAATCAAACCCTAATGACAAGATAGGTGCGTGTTAATTTTCTAAAAAATATTTTTTGAATGTAAAAGAACAAACCTCAGAGGAGTTTGATGTAATTAGCTATATATACATTTAGAGGAATTTTCAAGTGATGGATCATTTACTGTAATTTCGGAAAGGATTTTGATGAAATCACATCGATTTTTATGAATTTTAATATGTTTTTTTTGGGTGATAAGTTTAATGAAATTTGTATATGAATAAAATTTGAGAATTTTTTAAGCACTAAAACTATTTATCCCGATTTTGTTAAATATGAAGGCATAGGAAATAAAATGAGAAATATAGAAAAATTCAAAAATAATAGTTCTAGTACTTGAAAAATGCTCAATTTGCATGTCAATTTTCGAAAAGTTGTTTTTGAATGTAAGAGAACAAACTTCAGAGGAGTTTGGTGTAATAAGCCATATATACATTGAGAGGAATTTTCAAGTGAGAGACCATTTACTTTAATTTCGGTAAGGATTTTGATAAAATCACATCGATTTTAATGAATTTTGATATGTTTTTTTTGTGGATGATAAATTTAATGAAATCTACATATGAATAAATTTTGAGAATTTTTTAAATATCAGAACTATTTATCCCGATTTTGTTAAATATGACGACATCAGAAAAAAAAGGAGAAATATAGAAAAATTCAAAAATAATAGGTCTAATACTTGAAAAGTTCTCAAATTTTATTCATAAGTAAATTTTGATGAACTTATCATTTGTAAAAAAATTCAGATTAAAATTCATATAGATTGATGTGATTTTATCAAAGTTCTTACCGAAATTAAAGTAAGAGATCTTAGATAAATATATAGATAAACGATAGGGAAATAACTCGAGATCCTACCAAATTTTTATATGTTTTTGAATTTACTAAAATAAATAACAGATTATAAAGTGTTAGCGAATCGGAATTGGAATTGGACTAAAACAATCCAGTTTTTTTAATTTTTATTTTTGAAAAAACTAACCGGTTAATAACTCGTTAAAAAAAATCCAGTTAATAACTTTAGTTTTTTTTTATAAAAAAAATCCAGACGATAACCTGTTGTGCCCAAATATGATAATGTATGTAACCGACTAACCTCTTCAAAACGGCATCCAAAACCACTTAAAAGAGCCAAATCTCGCTACCTTGCCTCTGTACCGGTTTTTGTTTCTTTCATTTCTTTTCACTTGTAACTAAAAAAATAAATAAATAAAAATAAATAAATCTCATCGTCAAAATGACAAAATGGCTCTAAATAAAAATAATGTCATTTGGTGACCCATTTACGCACTCTATTTGATTTGACTTGATATCCATCTCCATTTTCAATCCCTAATCCAACCAACTTGTTCGTCCGTACTAGTGTTTCACAGTCAATTTACGGTCACCTTTTAGGTTGCCATCTTCAATCCAGATTCAAGCCTGTAAATGATCTTTCGTTAATCTCCATCTGATTAGATTATTTAACAGTTCGATTAAGGGAAAGATATATAATCTGTGGTTTTTAGATCGGACCTCTTTTTTCGGTTTGGATTTCGGATTCAAAGATGAATAATCAGAAGAAGAGGAACTTTAAAATAGAAGCGTTCAAGCACCGGGTCGTGGTGGATCCGAAATACGCCGATAAGACTTGGAAGATACTGGAGCATGCGATTCATGAGATTTATAACCACAACGCTAGTGGCCTCAGTTTTGAAGAGCTTTATAGGTAGTTTTTCTTTTCTTTTAAGCTCAAATATCAGATTATCTTGACTTTAATAAGTTTGTTATTTTATTGCGCTTTGTATTTTTTTATGTTGTGTTTCAATTTCTCGATTGTTTTTTTTTCCTGCTCTTTATATTGGTTGTGCATGATTTAGATTTGCATGGCGGATTAATTAACTTTAGTATCATAGAACACAACGATTTTCGGGTTACACGCGTTAGGCACAGTACTGGAAAACATAGCTATGAATCCTTTGCAGTTGATGAGTTGTAAGATTGTGGTGTTATTGAATTTGGTGATGCGGTGGAAATTCTATTGTCCGTGTGAACTAAAATTGTATGTGGAAATGCAGTAATTTCTTTGATTGTGCTGACCAAGAAACTCGCATGTGATTGGGTTGGTTGCCATCATCTTGGCAACAAAGGAATTGTTGCTACAGGGTGTCATCACCCAAGCCGAAACACCCTTAAATGTAAACCGAAACCCTACCAAACCCATGTGAGTAGGATTTGAACCTAAAACCTCTTACACAACAGTAAAAGATCTCAAGAAGCCTATTTCGTTTATATTGTTTAAAATGAACCGCATGGGTTGAACTGTTGATTGGACGCTCTATTATGGTCATATCCGCGGTTACTTGCAAAGGGAATGGACAGTGTTATAGGAATTAGATTCGGAAATACTGGACCCTATTGTATCTGTTACGTATGTAATGATTATTATTATTTATGTATATGCATGAGAAGAGCACTAAAACTAACAAACAAGGAAGATTACAATTAGTTCGCAAAATTTGGATATGAAGTAATTTCTTGTACACTTTTTAATTTAATTTTTAGGGTTTATTTTTTCCTCACAATCGTTATTTTTTTCCTCAGGATGTCTGTATTTTGAACAACTTTCTTTACTTTGAGAATTGTTCTTTCCTATTCTCTTATGTTTTTTTGCATTAGCAAACTAAAGCCAAATTTAAGCTTTTGTTGATTTCTGTATTTTGTTTTAATCCATTATGATTTTGTGTAATTTATGTCTATTTGCCATTACATTTTGTTTCGATGAAATTCATGATAGTTGCATATGTGCAGAAACAGATTTAAAGCGTCTTTTTGTCGTGACCAGCCAATTGTTTACAACATCTGCTCATTGTGGAACATTTCACAATTCACATGTTATTTTATTTCCTTCTGAAGCATTTTTTCTGTCTGTTAGTCTGATTTTCTTTTCTTCTTTTTCTTTAGTCATTTGCTCATATTAATCATTTATTCATTTAATTGTGGAACTTACATGCTCTAAAGATTTTTCCAGAAGTGATTTTGCATTTGTTTATCATTTATTTATATTTCTGGGGGTGGTTGGTTGGTTGGGTGAGAAAGCATATTTCTAGAGGTGATTATGCCGCCCAGGGCCATTTATATTTTAATCTACCTTTCCTTGCTCATTGTTGTTTGGTTATAAACCTTTTACCTTTAGTTTTTCCTCTCATTCCACTTTTTAGTAAATCCAGCTTTTATGCATATTTTTTTGTATGTAGCATGCTAGAAGCAGTTGGGTACCCTATGTTTTAGAGTCAATCCATTCAAAATGTTAGTGTGCTTTTTGTGTCTAATTTGATGACCTTCTAGGATCATGCTCAATAATCATGTATGAATGGCAATTAAGGGTGCGTTTACTAATCAGGAATGAAAATCAAAGGGAATCAAGCTTTATTGGAAAGGGAATTAGGAAAGGGAACTTAATTCCTTGGGTGGGAGGGGGGATTTGAGTTCCCTTTCTAGCAGGAACTTACTTCATGATTTGTGTGTGGGGTCTACAGTTTTTAATAAACACCATGATAACAAATTATGATTTAAATTCTCTTTGTTTAATTAGGATTTCTGATTAGTAAACACGCTCTTACTTTTCTCTCTTTTTTCCTTCCTATGTCCCACAGTCCCACTCCTCCCCTGACCCGCCATCTAGGCAACCCCACAACTCACCCGACTAAACAATAAATATATGTTTATTATATACAGAAATAGTTCAAGTGTTCCTAATGTTGTTTTGACTTGAATTCAGGAATGCCTACAATATGGTGCTGCACAAATTTGGTGACAAACTATATGGCGAACTTGTTACGACAATGACTTCACATCTCAAAGAAATATCAAAATCTATTGAGGCAGCTCAGGGAGGTTTGTTCTTGGAAGAGCTGAACAGGAAATGGAATGATCATAATAAAGCATTGCAAATGATACGAGACATATTGATGTACATGGACAGGACTTATATTCCAAGTACCCATAAAACACCTGTTCACGAGCTTGGGCTGAACCTGTGGAAGGATTACATTATACACTCCAGCAAGATTCAAACAAGGCTTCTAAATACACTTCTTGAACTAGTACACAAAGAAAGGACAGGTGAAGTAATAAACAGGGGGTTGATGAGGAATATAATTAAGATGTTAATGGATTTAGGATCTTCGGTTTATCAAGAAGATTTTGAAAAGCCATTTCTTGAAGTTTCTGCTGAGTTTTACAAGGGCGAGTCTCAGAAATTCATTGAATGCTGTGATTGTGGGGAATACCTTAAAAAGGCAGAGAGACGTCTAAATGAAGAAATGGAGAGAGTGACCCACTATTTGGATGCCAAGAGTGAAACGAAGATAACAAATGTGGTGGAGAAGGAGATGATTGCAAATCACATGCTAAGACTAGTCCACATGGAGAATTCAGGCTTGGTAAATATGCTTCTTGATGATAGATATGGAGACATGGGAAGAATGTACAACCTGTTCCGTAGGGTTCCGAATGGTCTCTCATCGATAAGAGAAGTGATGACTTCTCACCTCAGGGAGACTGGTAAGCAGTTAGTCACTGATCCGGAAAGATTGAAGGATCCTGTTGAATTTGTCCAGCGGCTGTTGGATGAAAAAGATAAATATGATAATATTATTAGCTCTGCATTTAACAATGACAAGACATTCCAAAATGCTTTGAACTCCTCTTTTGAATTCTTCATTAATTTGAATCCTCGTTCGCCTGAGTTCATTTCATTGTTTGTGGATGACAAACTCCGCAAGGGTCTGAAGGGAGTTAGTGAGGAGGATGTAGAGACTATTCTTGACAAAGTAATGATGCTGTTCCGCTACTTGCAAGAGAAAGATGTATTTGAAAAGTACTACAAACAGCACTTAGCTAAGCGGCTTTTGTCAGGCAAAACCGTATCTGATGATGCAGAGAGAAGTCTGATAGTCAAGCTTAAGACAGAGTGTGGGTACCAATTTACTTCGAAGTTAGAAGGAATGTTTACTGACATGAAGACCTCCCAGGATACGATCCAAGATTTTTATGCTCACCACCCTGAGCTAGGGGATAGCCGTACACTGGTTGTGCAGGTTTTGACGACAGGATCTTGGCCTACTCAACCTGGTGTTACTTGTAACCTACCAGCTGAAATGTCAGCACTTTGCGAGAGATTTAGGTCACATTACCTTGGAACCCATACTGGTAGGAGATTGTCCTGGCAAACTAACATGGGTACAGCAGATATAAAAGCGATTTTTGGAAAGGGTCAGAAGCATGAGAAGCATGAGTTGAATGTCTCTACATACCAAATGTGTGTTCTAATGCTGTTTAACAATGCTGACCGGATTACCTACAAGGAGATTGAGCAGGCGACAGGGATTCCTGCTTCAGACTTGAAGAGGTGCTTGCAATCTTTGGCCTGTGTGAAGGGCAAGAATGTTCTTCGAAAAGAGCCTATGAGTAAAGACATTGGTGAGGATGATGCATTTGTTGTCAATGATAAGTTCACAAGCAAATTTTATAAGGTAAAGATAGGAACCGTGGTTGCACAAAAGGAATCAGAACCTGAAAAGCAGGAAACCCGGCAGAGAGTGGAGGAGGACAGGAAGCCCCAGATTGAAGCAGCAATAGTCAGGATCATGAAATCAAGAAGGGTACTTGATCATAACAACATAATCACTGAGGTCACAAAGCAATTACAATCACGATTCCTGGCGAACCCCACAGAGATAAAGAAACGGATCGAGTCCCTAATCGAACGTGATTTCTTGGAGAGGGATAATGTGGACAGAAAGTTGTACAGATATCTTGCCTGAAATATAGCTTGACACTGATGACTCATTTTGTGGGAAGTCTAGCATTGACAATTGGAATTGTCCCATTGTTGGTAAGATGAAAATTGTTTACAGTTTCTGCAAGCTCGGCTTGGTTTTAATGAATATCCAAAATTTTCCTTTTGGTTGCGTTGTTTTATTTATTTATATTTAATTGCATATAGTCTGAATCAACATCCAATTTATATGCAATCATCTCTTTTATATATCATTACGTCACTATAATACATGTGGTATCTATTATCTAAAATGAAAGAAGATTCTGATTTCTTTTGGAAAGGTAATATTTTCTCGCAGAGTGGTACATGTTTATTCTTATAGAGCATTCTGATCTTTGATGAATTGTTTGAAAGGCAATGTCTTGGTACAAAGAAATGGTTCTATATTTTACCTTTATTGTTGTCATTATGCTTTTTTTTGTTGTTGTAATAATTATTATTATTGTTTCCCCCGGGCCTTGCTTGATTGTATATTTCACAATTATGACACTAGAGCTGATCTAGAATGTTAGTCATTTTTATTTTACTTTTAAGAGTACGATTATGTGTGTTATATTTTAAATATTACATATTTTGATTTTGTTTTCCAGCATAAGTGCCTTTTTTTGTTGCCTTGTCTTGCTTTGATCTTGTGTTTGCAATCGAGTTACTTGATTGGTGTTTCACTTTTTGTTATACATTTCCAACATTTAATGTAGTGTTTTCTGATGTATTAGAAAGGATATGGTAATATTATAGACTTGGATAGTTGGTAATGGTTGTTCTTGTATGGTGTTAAACTTTGATAGATGCGTGTTCATATATGTTGGGAATCAGTCGAAGCAACATTACTATTTTGGAGCTGGATTGCTTATGTGACCAAGGCTATGGCAGGATAGATGGTCAATAGTGCTCAGATATAGTAAGCCCATAATGATGGAAGTCTAATACTGAGTTGTAGATAACAAGTAGACAAGGCGACACTGGGATAGTTATTTGCGACAACGATGTCTTATTGCAGCTTTCGCTTTTGCCTTAAAGATCGAGTCTATAGTCACTTGGGTTCGCCAAAGATATTTGTATCCCAATCTTTTTAGCAGAAGGCCGTCATTTTGTATGATATAAATGATATTGATGATTTACAATGAGAGATGGATTCAATTCACATGGATGTTCTCCATGTGAAGTCAGTCTTCTTGTTACGTTATTTGTAAGGCAATGAGTCTGCTCATACGGTTACTTTCGATATTTGCTACCTTTGGGTTTCTTGTTGGCAAACCTTAAGTAAAGATTGCTTGCCAAAATGTAAAATGCTTTTATTTATGTACAAGCAGTTGATCGCTTGTTTCTTTTGCTCGTTTACGCAACCTTAAATTATAATATATTGTTAGGCTTTTATTTTAAAGGAAAAAAAACCCAAATAATGAACATATATATTTTCTAAATTTATAATGTCTTTTAAATCCTTTCAAATACTTCTATAAAGCGCCTTCTTATAAAAACTATAAGATTGTATAGATGGATTAGATTATTTTATACTTTGGTTAGAATTGGATTGAAATGATTGGATTGAATAAAAATTTCTCAAAAAAAGAAGATAGGATTGTATAAAATTTATTTTTGTATTATTTTTTTTTATAGAAATGAAAAACTAAATGTTTAAAAAAAAAAAAAAAACTAAATTATATATTTTCACAAATGGGAGGGTGCATTATTGCTTTAATATTATGTAGACGTTAATAAAGGATGCTTGCTAAAATGTAAAGAAATCATATAAGAGTCTTTCTTTTTTAGATTTCAAAATATAAAAAGAATATTTTGTGTTTATAAATGTTTTTTTTGTCAAATACTAGCATTTAAAATTTAGTCTTTCTACGTTCTTTGTGACCTCGAGTCTTTTTTGTTTTTTGAAATATTACTTCTCTTCCGCAACTATTATTGTAAAAATGTTTTTTTTTTTTTAGCAGACATGAAAAACAAGAAATGAAAAAAGAGGACCGCTTTTGGAGTAAAAGTGTAAAACCAAAACGATAATGAAGCTTGATCAAAACGGCATCCAAAACCAAAACCAAAACCAAAACCAAAACCAAGGAAATCCTCGTCTCTGCTACCGGTTATGTTTTTTATTTATAAATAAAAGCTCATCATTGAAAACACCTTAAAGGCTTAAAGTAAATATCATTTTGGACCCTATTTCTACACTCCATTTGATATCTCCATTAATCTCCATCCTTGTCTATTTTCAAACCCTAACCCACCCGCTCCTCATAATTTTCAATCAAGATTTATTTTCCAGCCATCTTTTGGTCCAATTCCTTATCGATACAGTTGGGACAAATAATTATTTGGATCAGAGTGTTTTTAGTGTGAATCCGATGAGTAATAATAATCAGAAGAAGAGGAATTTTCAAATAGAGGCGTTCAGGCACCGGGTCGTGGTCGATCCCAAATACGCCGAAAAGACTTGGAAGATTCTGGAGCATGCGATTCATGAAATTTACAACCACAATGCTAGTGGTCTCAGTTTTGAAGAGCTTTATAGGTCCTTTTTTTGAGCTGGTCTTACTCTCTTTTTTCTATGTTGTTGTTTAATTGTTTATGTATTTTTTTTTTCTTGTTTTGATTTTTGGGTGTGCTTTATATAGGTTATTTCTGATTTGGGTTTATAAGTTTTAGTTAGGAGACGGACTTTTTAAGGAGATGCTTGTGTTGAAATCGTTTTAACTTAGTGAGTTTCGTGTTACATGAGTTAGGATATATTCACATCATAATAAAAAATTTGAAAAAATTGGAGTGAGGAATCGTCTCGTGCGTTGTGGATTGATTTGCAGATGATTGAGTTTTAAGATGGTAGTATTTAGAATTTGATGCTTTGGTGCAAATGGTTGGTGTAAAGTGTAAACTACGACTATATGTGGGTGCAGTAACTTCTAAATGTGATGCAACCCTATATGATTGGCTTGTTGGCTTTCATGATAGCTATGATTGTTGCTCTCTTTTTTTTTTTTTTTTCTTTTTTTTCATTTTTGTTGCTTTAAATTTACCATATCATCAATGGGACTTTTTGTAAGGATCTTTATCTCTGATGAAGTGTTGGATTGCATAGCATATTCAATTCTACAATAGTATATTATCACACTCATATATTGCTGGTATTACTGTTGGAACTTATCTAGTTATCTTTATAAGTAGGTGCGTCCTATAGTAGTATAAGGGTTGGTGGTCTTTATGGTGATTTACATCAGCATGCTAAGTTTTTTTGTTACTTTTTATGATTATTATTATTTTAAAAATGAAATAATTGCAAAGTGCTTATCTGATAACGAGGTGAACGTTGTGTGAGATATTTTTCTGGTTGCTTAGATATTTCTGTTATGATAACTCATATCATGGATTTGAAATGATTCTATGTGTCAATATCAGCTTACAACATTGGTGTGTCATAAGCAAAAGGCAATGGAAGGACTGCAAAAATTCACTATCATTTCCTTTAATCAAACAATTCATATAAAATTATGAAACAACAATATCATAAGTACCCGTGTGGTGAGGAGACATTGCCATGTTCATAACCTTCTTACTTGTATTGGCTAGTTGATTTGTTTGGTAGGTTCTCTGGTCTGATGAACTGTTAATGTGTTGGAGCATTATTTTCGTGCTTTTTTTTTTTAGACAGCATGTTAAAGTCATTCCATTCATCTTTAGTTGGCTGATACAAATTATTGCTAAATGCTTGAAGTACTAATGATGAGATAACATATTTCAAAGAAGATATTTTATTCTTTGTATGGCTGTTATAGGTTTTAAGGATTGTGTGTCATATGTAGCCTGGCCCCTTGCCTACTAGGTCACTGTTTCTAGTCCATGCCTGTGAAATGGAAGCCAACACAGTTGTAGCGCAGGCTTTATTTTCAAACCATGATGGGCTCGTATTATGACAACCTTAATGTGATAGAGGGTTCATGCCATGATTTAGGATCTCAGTATCATGCTTGCTCAATTGCCAAAGGGAACAGCTGTGTTCTTTTATAAAGACTAGGAAATACTACGCAACATTATATCTGTTTTTTCTGTTATTAACTTTTTTAATCTACCTGGGAGGAGTATTAGAAATAAGAAACCAGGAAGATTTCTAACATAATTCACTAAATTCTGATACAGAGTAATTTGTTTGATTTTTTTATTATTCTTTTTCAAAGATATATGTTTACTTGTCCGAATGAGTAACTGAAGAATTTATTATACATATGTCCAGACAGTTTCAAAATCTTCCTTTCCTATTTCCTTTTTTCTTTTTCTTTTTCTTTTTCTTTTTTGGTATGAGCAAAATAAAGATTGTTTTAAGTCTTTGTGAATCTGTGTAATTTTGTTGATCCTTTCTGATTTCATATATATTCACATACGCCAGCCATTAAATTCTTGTTCTGATGAAAGTTAATAAGTTATGATGGTTGTACATGTGTGGACAAGAAAATTTAAAAATACCTTTATGTTGTAACCTCCATAATACATATTAAGCGACTGCTGTTACCTGTCAGGATTTAGATAACAATCTATGCTGGCATTTTTTTTATAAAAAAAAACACTAAAAAATGCTACCATGTTTGGAGTTAATCAAAGGCTTTTGCTTTTAAACACTTCATATGCCTTGTTTCCCCCAAATGCTTGTTTCCATTTTTTTTTATTTCGGAGTGATTTTTCTTATTTTAGGCCTTTGTTCTTACTGATTGTGAGAGGTTGTGTTGCCACAGGTGTTTGTGTTCCTTGCTTTCTTTGTTTATTTGTTCTGCGGCAGACATGTTTAAAAACAGAAAACACATTATAAAGTTGCATCGGTTATTTAGAAAGCCCTTATTATTATCATTTACCTTATTCTGTGCCTCATTAGATTATGTAAACCTTTACCATTTCCTTCTGTTCTAATCTTTTACCAAATTCAATTTTTATGCAGATATACTATATCTATATGAGGCATGCTAGAAGCATTTGAGTACCTCATGTTTAAGTATCAACCTATTGAAAGTGTTTCTTTGCTTGTCATGTTAAATTTGTTGAAATATTAGGATTACGCACTAATGGCATTCTAGTTCTCTCCTTCCAAATCTATCAAAGGCGAATCTGTACGCACAAAATTCTAGAATTCTTGTTTCTGATGTTGTTATTTGACATGGATTCAGGAATGCCTACAATATGGTCCTGTACAAATTTGGTGAGAAGCTGTACCTAGGGCTTATGGAAACTATGACACGTCATCTTGTAGAAATATCAAAATCTATTGAGGCTGCCCAGGGAGGTTTGTTTCTGGAAGAGTTGAACAGGAAATGGAATGATCATAATAAAGCATTGCAAATGATACGAGACATATTGATGTACATGGACAGGACTTATATTCCAAGTACCCATAAAACCCCTGTTCATGAGCTTGGACTGAACTTGTGGAGAGATAACATTATACACTCCGAAAAGATTCAGACAAGGCTTTTAAATACACTCCTTGAACTAGTATACAGAGAACGGACTGGTGAAGTCATAAACAGGGGACTGATGAGAAATATAATCAAGATGCTAATGGATTTAGGCTCATTTGTTTATGAAGAAGATTTTGAAAAGCCATTTCTTGCTATTTCTGCTGAGTTCTACAAGGGTGAGGCTCAGAAGTTTATCGAATGCTGTGATTGTGGAGAATATCTTAAGAAAGCGGAGAGGCGTCTAAATGAAGAAATGGAGAGAGTGACTCACTATTTGGATGCCAAGAGTGAAACCAAGATAACAAATGTGGTGGAGAAAGAGATGATTGCAAATCATATGCAAAGACTAGTCAACATGGAGAATTCAGGCTTGGTTAATATGCTTCTTGATGATAGATATGAAGATTTGGGAAGAATGTACAACTTGTTCCGTAGGGTTTCGAATGGTCTCTCATCGATAAGAGAAGTTATGACTTCTCACCTCAGGGAGACCGGTAAGCAGTTAGTCACTGATCCGGAAAAATTGAAGGATCCTGTTGAATTTGTCCAGCGGCTGTTGGATGAGAAAGATAAATATGATATTATTATTAGCTCTGCATTTAATAATGACAAGACATTCCAAAATGCTTTGAATTCCTCTTTTGAATATTTCATTAATCTGAATCCACGTTCTCCTGAGTTCATTTCATTGTTTGTGGATGACAAACTTCGCAAAGGTCTGAAGGGAGTTAGTGAGGAGGATATTGAGTCTATTCTTGACAAAGTAATGATGTTGTTCCGCTACTTGCAAGAGAAAGATGTGTTTGAAAAGTACTACAAACAGCACTTAGCTAAGCGGCTTTTGTCAGGCAAAACCGTCTCTGATGATGCAGAGAGAAGTCTGATAGTCAAGCTTAAGACAGAGTGTGGGTACCAATTTACTTCGAAGTTAGAAGGCATGTTTACTGACATGAAGACCTCCCAGGATACGATGCAAGATTTTTATGCTCACCACCCTGAGCTAGGGGATAGCCGTACACTGGTTGTGCAGGTTTTGACGACAGGATCTTGGCCTACTCAACCCGGTGTTACTTGCAACCTACCAGCTGAAATGTCAGCACTGTGCGAGAAATTTAGGTCGCATTACCTTGGAACCCATACTGGTAGGAGATTGTCCTGGCAAACTAACATGGGTACAGCAGATATAAAAACGGTTTTTGGGAAGGGTCAGAAGCATGAGTTGAACGTCTCTACCTACCAAATGTGTGTTCTAATGCTGTTTAATAATGCTGATCGGCTTACCTACAAGGAGATTGAGCAGGCAACTGGGATTCCTGCTCCAGACTTGAAGAGGTGCTTGCAATCTTTGGCCTGTGTGAAGGGGAAGAATGTTCTTCGAAAAGAGCCTATGAGTAAAGACATTGGTGAGGATGATGCATTTTTTGTCAATGATAAGTTCTCTAGCAAATTCTATAAAGTAAAGATAGGAACTGTGGTTGCACAAAAGGAATCAGAACCTGAAAAGCAGGAAACCCGGCAGAGAGTGGAGGAAGACAGGAAGCCCCAAATTGAAGCTGCAATAGTGAGAATTATGAAATCGAGGAGGGTACTTGATCATAACAACATAATCACTGAGGTCACAAAGCAATTGCAATCACGGTTTCTGGCAAACCCCACAGAGATTAAGAAACGGATTGAGTCCCTAATTGAACGAGATTTCTTGGAGCGGGATAATGTAGACAGAAAATTGTATCGGTATCTTGCCTAAGAATAGCATGAGCAGATTACTTTTTTCTCGTGGAAAGTCTAGCATTGACGATTCCAAATGTACCTTGGTATGTTTAAAATCTGTTGAACAAATTCTGTTACCTTTGCTTGGTTTTAATGAATATCCATTTATTTTCCTGCTTTTCCTAGTTGTTCGTTGTCTTAGCAATTCTTAGTTAATTGTGCAGGGATTGAATCTCCCACCAAATTTATATGCAGTCATTTCTTTAAAAGTAATTACTAGAATATCAAAAATAAAGTTCCAACTACATTTGTATTGAATCTTCTGCTAAAGGGCCAACCATATTGAAGATAATCATTTAGTGTTGATATTACCTCTGCATCTCGCCTGATCATCTTCTTCCCAATAGTTGAATGAGGTCGTGTCAATGTAGAGTGATTATCTTTATATTTTACTATTAGCAAAATAAAAATGTGTTATCTACCAAATACTATATTTCTTGATGTGATTTCCAATATAGCTTACCATTTGTTTTCCTGCTGTTGGTTTGGTGTTGTGTTTGTAATTGGTTTTGACTTATTTTATCGTCAGCTGACAGCAATGTGAAAACTAGAAATGGCATTATAATATGATGGATGTAAAGGGTTGGTATTGGTTATGATTGTCTGATGTTAAACTTTATTAGACATGGGTAAGTTGAAGTAATAGAAATATATTGGTATTTGCTTGTTCAACTAAATCCAGTCTGGATCAGCATAGTTTGAGAATTAACAGTGATTAGAATCCTTTGCGATTGTGACGAAGGTTAAATAAGGAGACGAGGCTAGGTAGTATTTGGATATGTGCAAAAAGGAGTAGATTTGATTGCTTTCTTGTATACTCTGTAGTCTTTTGGTTCGTGAAAGATGCTATTATCTGAAGGTTGTAGATGTGGATACTATTAATGGCCATGATTTGCCATGGGAGATGAATACAATTTGAATTGGTGTCCATTTGAATGTTAATTTCTTTGTGAAGCACGTTGGCATTCAGGATGTTCATTTAGTTGCCTGACCTGTGTTTGGGTTTAAGAGTCTCTTTGACTCTTGGTTTAATGATCTACTGAGTTAGTGGTTACTCCTGCTTTAGAAGATAGACCTTCCAAGCTTATTCTGATAGTAAAATCTTTACGAATTAGAAATTAGACAATCATTTAGGGTTCTAAATTAATTTCTCGCTCGAGGGATTGTAAATGTTCATTTCAAAGGATGCATTCAAATTGATTAGTTATTTCCAAATGTTAAAATCATTTCATTTTCAACATTCAATTTTCTGGAGGGAAACCTTCGAGTTTGCCAGGTCCCCAAAGGATAGTCCCGTAGAGGAAGTGAAATGAGTTAAGGTATATAAGCTGTGGATCGGGATGGTTTGCTTTGTCATTTCATTGAAATGACAGTGAATATACGATTAGAATAATTTAAAAAATTGTACCCGATACTGCATAAAATTGCTATAACCACCAGTAGAATCATCAAACGATGCTGTTCCAGGAAAATCCCTTTCTAAAATGAATCAGTGATGCTGTAACTGAGTGGCTATAAAGAAAGCATTAATGTCTAAAACAAAACAGTGATATACGAAACAGCATGGTACTCCTTTCCTATTTGGTTGATATAATGCATAGAAAGCAAAGACATTCCAGTATATTGCATTGTTGCACACTTAATTGGAAATACAACTTTTCTGAATTTTACTAGCCAGCAAACAGGTAGCTGAACTAAAATTCAGGATAAATTTTTAGACACCAACAGCACCGAGCTAAACAAAGAAAAAGCTTTCACTTGATTGCTCACTTTTAAGTTTTAAGTAATACACAATCTCCCACCACGTCAACATTAGAAGCAATCAAGATGCAAGATCACCATTTCTAAAAACTGTCAATCATGTCAAACTATGGAGGTTCAGATTTTTTCATTGAAAACAAATGAACTGTATCAAACTATAGAGATCAAAGCCATATTCTACCTCAATATGATGAACATAAAAAAGATCAAACAACATTGAATAGTTGAATTGTCACCGAGGATACGGTTTTGTATATCTGAGAATGTCTTCACATCTATTTCCCCACAACCTGTTTAGCCAAATCAAATGGTATGAGTAGAGCGTATATTAGAAGCTAACATTAGTCTATCTTTCTGCAACATTACATCAGAAAAGAATGGTATAGGACTCTTAATATTGAATGGATGTTTCTTTTGGAGATGTGATGGCAATGGACTTGCCAAACAAGGCATCACCGCATTATTTACATAGATTAAAACATGTATGCGTAAATAGGTGATTGTATAAGAGTATAAACTGTGCTGACCAGCAGTCAATGCCAATGGCATTTGCCCCCTCCTTATCGGCCTTTTCATCGTCTCCAACATCTACAACCTTGCTAGTATCTGTGCTCATTTGATCTAAGAAAATGCTGACTTTTGTGAGGGTCAGTTCAACAATGTTTCTTCGCAATATTACAATGATCTATTAGTAGTGCAGTGCAATTTATACTTACTTTTTATAGCTTAACCTTGAGAAAAACCGAATCCGTCAAAACTCCCAAAACAGGTTTTTATAAGAAAGTATTGTAGCTATTTTTCTTTTGATCGTTTGGATGCTTATATTTACATTAAATCTGCATTATTAATCCAATTTATAATAATTGTTTTTAACTTAACTATTAGAATCCGAGTTTTGTGTGTTTTGACGGTTTTGGTTTGAAACCGAATCTGTTGAAACCACGAAAAAAAGTTCTTATATGCAAGAATTATAGCTATTTTTTGGTTTAAAAGATTTCTTTACTTATATTTACATTAAATTTGTGTTCTTTGTCCAATTTATACTCATTAAAACCTGATTCGACGGTTTCAGTTTGAAATCGAAACTGAAACCGTCGAAACCATAAAAATGAGTTCTTCTATTATATGCATTTTTTAAGCCATATTTTAATATATTCATTTTTGTTGCATATATTTAAATTAAACTTGTATTCATAGTGCAATTAATACTTACTTTTTGTAGTTTAACCTTGAGAACTCAAGTTTTAAAACCGAATTTGTCGAAACCCCAAAACGGGTTCTTATAAGAAAGTATTGTAACCATTTTTTTCTTGATCGTTTGGATGCTTATATTTACCATAAACTTGCATTATCAATTCAATTTATAGTCTTGTTTTAGTTTAACTATGAGAACTCGAGTTTTGGGTGTTTCACTGTTTCAGTTTTAAACCGAATTCGTTGAAACTACCAAAAAATGTTATGTTCTGCAAGAATTGTAGCTATTTTTTTTGAAAGTTTTCTTTGCTTATATTTAAATTGAGTATGTGTTCCTAGTCCAATTTTTAATCATTAAAACCGGAGTTTCAAAGATTTCGACGGTTTCGGTTTGGCACCGAATCCGTCGAAACCACAAAAATGAGTTCTTCTATTATATGCTACTTTTTTAGCCATTTTTTTGTATGATCATTTTTTTGCTTATATTTACATTAAACTTGTATTTATAGTCCAAGTTTTACTTACTTTTGGTAGCTTAATTTTGAGAAACAGAGTTTCGATTGATACAGTTTCAAATCGAATCTGTCGAAACCACCAAAATGGGTTCTTATAAGATCATTTTTTTATGCTTATATTTACATTAAACTTGTATTCATAGTCCAATTTTTGCTTAATTTAGGTAGTTTAACTTTAAGAACCCGAGTTTTGAATGATTCGGTTTCAAATTGAATCCGTTGAAACTTGAAACTGCTTACGTTTACATTTACATTAAACTTGCATTCTTAATTCAATTTATACCCATTTTTTATCTTAACTATGAGAACCTGAGTTTTAGGTGTTTCGTTTTGAAACTAAATCCGTTGAAACCGCTAAAAAAAGTTCTTATATGCAAAAAGTGTAGCTATTTTTTCGTTTGAAAGTTTTCTTTGCTTATATTTATGTTAAATTTGTGTTTTTAGTCCAACTTATACTCATTATAACTCAAGTTTTAAAGGTTTCAATGGTTTCGGTTTGAAATTGAATCCGTAGAAACTACAAAAAATGAGTTATTCTATTATATGCATTTTTTTAGCCATTTTTTCAAACGATCATTTTTATTGTTTATATTTATATTGAACTTGTATTCGTAGAGTAATTAATACTTACTTTTTGTAGCTTAACCTTAAGTAGGGATGGGCATTGGGGAAATAGCGATGGATATAGGTTCCCCCATCCCCATCTCCATTTCCAAAACCCTTCCCCATCCCTCCCCATTTCCCCATTTGGGGAAAATGAGGATGAGGGAGTTTTTGGAGGAGGTATCCCCATCCCCATCCCTATTTTTCCGTTTTTCTTGTTTTTTTCCATTTTCCCACATTCCCCTGTTTTCCCGTTTTCCTTATTTTACTAAAAATTACATACTAACAAAAAAAAACAATCCATTACAAATTAAATATAAAATATTAAGAATAGAAATACGGGGATAAATGCCCATCCCTAGCCTTAAGAACCCGAGTTTCAACGGATGCGGTTTGTAACCGAATTCGTTGAAACCTCTAAAACGAGTTCTTATAAGATAGTATTGTAGTCACTTTTCTTTTGATCGTTTGGATGCATATATTTGTATTAAACTTGCAATCTCAATCTAATTTATACTTTTTTTTTAGGTTAACTAAAAAACCAGAGTTTTGGGTGCTTCACGGTTTCAGTTTGAAACCGAATCCATTGAAACCACTAAAATAAAAAATTCTTATATTCAAGAATTGTAGCTATTTTTTTCGTTTGAAAGTTTTCTCTGCTTATATTTATATTAAATTATTGTTGTTAGTCCAATTTATACTCAATGAAACCAGAGTTTCAACGGTTTTGACGGTTTAGGTTTGAAACCGAATCCGTTGAAACCACAAAAATGAGTTCTTCTATTATATGCAACTTTTTTAGCCATTTTTTCATATGATCATTTTTCTTGCTAATATTTACATTAAACTTGTATTCAAAGTCCAATTTATACTTACTTTTGGTTGCTTAACTTTGAGAACCCGAGTTTCTACGGATTCGGTTTGAAACCGAATCCTTTGAAACCACCAAAACTGGTTCTTATAAGAAAATATTGGCGTGCTCCATTTGAATGTTAATTTATTTGTGAAGCACGTCGGCAATGAGAATGTTCATTTAGTTGCCTGACCTGTATTCCCGTTGGAGAGTCTCTTTGACACTTGGTTTAATGATCTACTGAAGTAGTTAGTGGTTGCTCCTGCTTGAGAAGAAGATATGCCTTTCAAGCTTTAATCTGATAATAAAATCTTTACGGATTAAAGATTAGACGATCATTTTGAATTCTATACTAATTTTTCACATTGATGGATTGTAAATGTTCATGTCAAAGGATGCATTCAATTTGATCCAAATAGTAAAATCATTTCGTTTACGACATTCAAATTTCTAGAGGGCAACCTTCGAGTTTGCCTAGTCCCCCAAGGATAGTTTCATAGAGGAAGTGAAATGAGAGTTAAGGTATATAAGCAATGGATTGGGATAACTTGCTTTGCTCATTGAAATGACAGTGGATATGATTCCAATAATTTTGCGTCCGGCGTTAAAATTTTTTAGCCGATACCGTATAAAATTACTAAAACCATGAATACAATCAGCAGCGGATGCTGTTCCAAGAAAATCACTTTCTAAAATAAATCACTGATGCTGCAACTGAGTGGCTACAAAGAACGTGCATCGGTGTCTAAAACAAAACAGTGATATTTTTCCACCAATACAAATAAATGATGCAACATGGTACTCCTTTTCTGTTTGGTTGATATGATGCATAGAAGCAAAGACATCCCTGTTTTACAAAAAGGAAAAAGGAAATAAAAAATTGGCCAGGCTTTGTTTATTGCATATAGTATCAAAAACCCCCAGTACATAGCAATGTTGCACACTTCAATTGGAATGCAACTATTCGGAATTTTACTAGCCAACAAACAGGTGACTGAACTGAATTTTCTGCCCTTTATTGATTACATTTGTCATCAAAAATCAGAGTAAATTTTTAGAGCTAAACAAAGCAAACGCTTTCATTGATTGTCACTTTTAAGTAATACACAATCACCCACCGTGCCAACATTTGAAGCAATCAAGATGCAAGATCACCATTTCTTAGAGTTTTTCTCTCATGGGCATACATTATAGGCATATCTATAGCATACTAATACACATCTCCACACGTGTGGTGATTTGTATTAGTATGTTATAGGTATGCCTATAATGTGTGCCTATGGGAGAAAAATTGCCATTTCTTAAAACTGTCAATTATGTCGGAGGTGAGGTTCAGAGATTTGCATTGAAAACAATGAACTATATCAAATTATCGAGATCAAAGCCGTATTCTACCCCAATATGATGAACAGAACATGATCAAACAAGCTTGAATAGTTGAATTGTCACCGAGGAGGGATCAAGTATGATTCTAACTTATTGGAAGCTATGTTTTTGGAATGAGGATACGGTTTTGTATATCTGAGAATGTCTTCACATCAGTTCCCCACAACCTGTTTATCCAAATCAAATGTTATGAGTAGAGAATATATTTGGAAGCTAACATTAGTCAAATTCTAATGCATATGACTACTGTCATCTATCAGCAACAGTGCAATGTTATATCAGAAAAGAATGGTATAGGACTCTGAATATTGAATGGATGTTTATTTTGGAGATGTGATGGCAATGGACACATTGCCAAACAAGGCATTTGATACATAGATTAAAATATGTATGTGTAAAGAGGTGAATATATAAGAGTATAAACTGCACTGACCAGCAGTCAATGCCAATGGCATTTGCCCCCTCCTTATCTGCTTTTTCATCATCTCCAACATGTACAACCTTCGTAGCCTCTGTGCTCATTTGATCTGAGAAAATACTGACAATTGTGAGGATCACTTCAATAAGGTTTCTTAACAATATTGCAAATATGTAATTATGGAATTGATAACACAGAGCCAAAATTTCCCTTTCGAACATATTATTTTGGCACAAGGAAATAAACAAGCAAAAGAAATAGCATATTATTGTAATGGACAAATATTATAGTATTTATTCATTTCTTATGGTGTACTAGAACTTGACACTACACAGCAGCATTTATCCCCATTTTACACATAATCTTGGGACACCAGGTAAGGCATAGTTAGATGTTCATGCTCCATGAAATTGATCTAGACTATGACTATCAAAAGAAAAATGGTAGTCATCAACAATCATGAAAGTGAATCTTTGAATGCTGTCATTCCAAGAAAAGCTGGAACTGATCTTACACTATCAGCTTTTCTTGCTGCTATGATTTACTTTATGTTTCCATTCTAGATCACTCAATTTGTACCATTGAATTTTAGGTGCAACACAAAAACTATTTATTTGACATGGATTGTTTAAATGCTTTCTGGAGGTAATGTTCTAGTGTGTTATCTCAATAAACATGCAGCAATATGAGAGAAGCAAATGCTTAACTTGTTCTTAATTTTCTCAAGAGAGGAAAATAATTGGAAATTTAAGGTAAAATTATAAACAAACTTTTTGAATTTGGCATTATAATACAAACCTAAAGCAGCTTTAAAAATCATTGGATCCGGTTTCTCATGTCCAACTTCTGAAGATATAATTACAGCATCAAACCTGACCAGAAAAATCATTAATTTTTTAAGACAAAAGCATGTTCAGCTGTCCAATGCTTGTGCCGTCTCCTACGTGAGCAGACAAACTGCATAATTTTCATATTAAAAGGTCAAGTCCACAGAAAGAACCTTTTAGGACATATAATGACTCAATTGAAGGGATGGAAGGTAAGCAATAAAATATTTTTCAATTTCATTTTCTGTGCATGATACCCTCATCCACATCATGTAATCTAGCATAGAGGACCAATTTAGCTTCATAAAGGAAGAGATAAAGAAACATGATTGTATTCAATAACTATCCCTGCACACCGTGCAAACAACGTGGAAAATGAAGTTTATGGACTAACATGATGAAGAGCATTAATTGGCTCTCTTTGATGAGGAACCAATGTGTAACAAATAACAGCTCAATGCTTGAAAGTGTGTCACAAAAATAAAGGAATACAAAATCGATGCTTACAGATCTAGGATATCAAGGTCTTTCAATAGCTTCCTTAGTCGGGTATCAAAATTTGATACAACAGCCACCTTAACTATTTAGAATCAAAGAAATATCAAGAAAGAATCCATTTAGAACACTTTGTTTGTTAATTGCTTGTAGTGAATAATAAATAAATAAATAAAGAAGAAATTGCTGGATTGATATGACCTCCAGCATCTTTGAGAAGTATAATTGTCTCATAAGCTCCATCTGGAAGATGCCACGCTTCGCCATTTGCATAATACTATACTACGGTTAATGGTAAATCAGATGATGGTATCAACACAACATGAAATTCTAAATTTTATAGTCATTTTCCAGGCACCGTCAGTAAATAGTTCTAGTTCAAAACTTTTTTGAATGTCATTTATTAATTCCAATTAAATATTTTCTGAACATTCTCTTTAAGACCACAATAATGTTAGACTTAGTAATATGCATAATGAACATAGGTCCAAAAAACAGCACCTTGTAGACTTCTTCAAAGTAATCATCATTGCTACAACCAGTGGCTTCAGAAACAACAAGTCTCCAAAATGGCCTTCCATCTCCCTGTTAATTATACATACAACATAAAAATTAAAAGGGCTTGAGTTAAAACTTCTGAAATATGACAGGAATTGATCTCTTGAATTAACCAGTGAAGGTAATTTTACTCATGAACAATAATCAAAAGGCTGATGGGATAAAAGAATACGTGCTGCCTGTTGCCACAGATAAATTTATTGGCACAAAAATGGATATTGCACAACACTGGAACCAAATAATTTCCTGACTTCACATGACTAACGGTCTACTACAGCTGACACAAATTTCACTAGCTTTACTTAAGAAACTTACTCAGTCATACTACTAAGATGAATAGGACTGTAAAGAGTATGATCACTAGAACAAGTTTTAGCTGCCAACAAAGAGTAACTTATACAAGGGCTTTGGAGGCTGCTTTTCATGAAATGGGTCAAGTGTTATACTTCTGTTCACTTCATATAATGTAAGCACTCATTCATCAGATATATTTTGTAATTGACACTGATGTTGCATCAATTCAAGGCCATCCCATTCCAAGTTCTCATTTTGGATATAAACAAAGGGACTCAATCAATTCTTATGCTTGACTAGAGCATAAGAATCCACTCATGCAAACATGTTGTTACAAATCCAATACAGGAACAAAAATCTAATTTGGTGAATTGTTTGAACATTTTTTTTTTGTTATCAAGCCATAAAACACGATCAAGAACCAAAAGACCCTATGCAAAACAAACAATATAATCAACAATTAAAATACCAAAAACGTAACCATACATGTATCTCAAATACTAATGAACACATGAATCAACAAAGACGAAATGTGACCTGGTAACGGAGCTTTTCAGGCCAGGGAGCAGAAAAAGCTCTCCTAAATCCTTTCTTTATATCAGCTGAAGTGACTGACAGACCTAAATCACAGTGAATCTTTGATTAACTCTACAATACCAATTTTCCAAACCATACAATCACTTAATACAAATAAAGAGCATTAGTTGACTAACCGTATTTTCGGCCAATGGAGGCATAAGTGTCATGAACAGGCTTTGTCAATTGCAAAAGGGTGCCTCCAGCATCCAATAACACTGCATCATATGCTCTTTTAATCGACTTTCCTCCTATCATCACAAATTCAAAATTTTGCCCTTTTTTGGTCAAATTATGAAACACCCACTACACAATATTACATTGAAGACAAGGTGGACTGACCACAGTGGATGTGTATGGAAGAGCAAGGAGGAAGACGGAGAGGTTTGAAAGCTCTGATAAGAGAATTCCCATGGCACCATTTCGTGATGCAAGCTTCCATTACTTTGCCTGATTTCTAATTTTTTTTTTATGGGAATTCAAAAGCAAGATATAAGTTGGATTCATTATTATTATTATTATTATTGATGTTGGATCTTATATTCTTATTATTTGTGTATTTTTTTTTTCTGTTTTCTGTTAATGATATGGCAATTTTTTTTAATTTAAATTATTGAAATATAACTCGTTTTCATTATTCTGATTTTAGGAAGATGAAAAAAAAAGTCCCTAAAAAAAATTGATTTTAATGTTCATATCTTTTGCATAACATATGAATAAGCTTAATTATTCTTATATAAACGTATCAATTCAAATTTGATTTTGATACATTATCTTATATTCACACATCGAGAATGTATGTATTTTCTTCAAGACTCTAATTTTATTTATATTTTAAAAAAATAAGTATTAATTTAAAATTATAAAAGAGTATTTATATTTTTAATAAAAAGAAAAGGTTTCAAAGCAATTTTTTTTAAAAAAAAAATCAAATTGTATAGATTTTTAAATTTTAAAACTAAAATTACAAAAACCATTGAAAATTGAAATTACAATTTCACACCATTTGCTACGATTCCTTTTTAATAAAGAGAAATTCACATTTTTCTCATATATTTTGTATGTGAAACATCAAACAAAAGTACAAAACAAAAACCAGAGAAGAAAAGGCACATTGCCTACTAAAACTGCTGTTGTGACCTTACTTCAATTAACTAAGCTGGGTAGGCAGCTTTGTTATCACCGAGTGCATTGTATTATAAATGCAATTAAGTGAAAGCCAGAGATGAAATCTGGAGGAACCAAACAAAATAATAACCGGTGTACATAAATTCGTAACATCGCATTTTTTTAGTCTTTCAGATGTATAGAAAGCAGAAGTCAGAGATGAGAAATTGAAGAAAACCAAATAAAAACAACCAAGTTAGTACCAATTTATTTAGTTTCCTCCAATTTTCACATCAAACTTGTAACTCTCCATCATTAATAAGTATAGTACAAAATTAAGTGTAGGATGTAGATGAGGTATTGGAGGAAACTAAACAGAAAGCATGGAACAATGTCAGTCTACTTAGTTTCCTCTAATCCTCACCTACAACATTGACACTGTGACACATCAACATAGTTAATTATGGATCTATCATCTATATATACAGATTAAAATATGAAATATTGGAGGAAACTAAACAGAAATAAAAGAAACAAGAAAATTTGTTTAGTACCCTCCAATTTTCACAACCAGCAACTGTAAAAGAAGCATCTATCAGAACATTGAGAGGCCTGGTGGGGATGCCCAAACCACAACTACTATTTATAGAGACCTTATGATGTAGTGTGCTCAGAAACAGTTACAAGTCTCAGTAAGTCAAGAAAACACAGTAAAAATGTGGAAAGATCAGAGAATCTTCTTCACCAACAACACAATTTGCATGATAATACAGTTACAAACTACTCTCTCTCTCTCTCTCTCATGCTAATGCAGAATCTTCAAAAATTGCATGAGTGCCATGCACATACTATCTGTGTCTGTTTCTTTCTCTTTTTTCATTCTTTGGGGATGTATGTTGTGATTAGATAAGTGCTAAAAGTGTAGTTATAGGTAATGAAATTTTTAATTAAGTACCAGCTAACATATCCACTAACGAACATGAGCGAAATTTGGTGGTTCGAACCCAATTGGAGTCAAATAATTCACTTTACAGTAAAGAATGAGGTCATACACCAAAATTTTAAATGGAGTAACATAATAATCACAGAAATCATATTTTATGTACATTGTCTAAAGTCTATCTTATAAAATGATGGAAAGTGAGTGGAAAATATTACTTTATTTTGACAAACAAAGACGTTAATGATGACAAGCTTGACACAATTTCTCTCACATTAAAAAATAATCAGCATTCAGCAGAATCCTATGTAGCATAAACGAAAACGAATACTGTATTCAGGGTATTCTCTGCTTCAATGAATTGAAAGCGGAGAATGTTAAAATCCAACATTGACTAAGTATGAGATTATTCGATGGTACATAATTTATTGGGCATCCTCTCCTTACAAACCGATTTTTAAGGATGAGTTCTACCCAATGAGTTCATATCAAGGGACAATGATACGTCAAAAAAGCATTGTCCTTAACCCTTTCTTTAAAATGCATCTAGGCTTGACAATTTTACCTGTTATTAAATGCGGTTCTCCATGGCTAAAAGAGCTTTTTTAATTAAAAAAACTATTTTCAATTTCTTTTGGTATCGTTTGGTTGTCACTTAGTAGAGCTTTTGGATGATTAAAAAAATTGTATTACGTCTATTTGAAGAAGCCTAAATTTAAAGCTTTTCCAAGTAGATATTTTGGAGTTTTTTTTAATAACACTAAAATTTCCAATATAACCCTATAATTTAATATTTGGTATAGTATTTTGGTAATTCTTTAAAAAAACCCTTTTTTAATTGACAACCAAACGACTGATGATTTTCATTTAAAAACTCTACCTCTAAAAGATCTACTTCAAAAAGATCTACCATAAAAAGATCAACTGTGTCTACATGGTTCATGGTTGCAAATTTATATGAAATCAAATTGGGATAAATTTGGTCTAAAAGATTCTACTATAAGAGCAGACGAAAGTGATGGTCTGTCAAGATTTGATTAATATTTTGTAAATGAGGAATCTAAAGACAGTAGGTAATGAGTTTTTAGGAACAGAAAGTGATGGTGTCAAGATTCAAGAGATGATAATTGATCAAATGCTCTTACATATGTCAAACTTTCATTTTTAGTGAGAAATTGAGCAAAATCATACACTATGTCATATGCCATGCATCTTACATCTTATAATATTACCATTGTCATCCTTTACAAATCCTTGGAAATTGATCGTGCCATTAAGTTGTCAAAATACTCATGATCTATCATTTCCATCTCTCTATTTTGTTCTAAGTTAAGATAACCTTTAACCATCCATAATATAATCAAATGATCTTTGTCTATATCATAGTCTTTTGGAAAAACGGCACATTACAAGAAACACCATTTTACCATGGAAGACATATCATTATAACTAAGTAAAAGAGGAGGGAAAAGATCTTTCTCAAACTCTTCTATTTTCCACATCTTACTGTCCAAAATACTTTGCCACTCTTCACTAGTTCTTCTAAGGGAAACTACCAAAAACATCTCTCTAGTTTGAGGTAATTCATTGTTTGGTCCACTATTATCCCATATTATTTT
Source organism: Dipteronia sinensis (assembly GCA_033220585.1). NCBI lineage: Eukaryota > Viridiplantae > Streptophyta > Magnoliopsida > Sapindales > Sapindaceae > Dipteronia > Dipteronia sinensis. The sequence goes on along the minus strand of CM065638.1, from coordinate 69,384,163 downwards.
TTTTAATCCACACCGTTACTGTTATTTAGGTTTGCAGTCCCTACCTTCCAATTCCGTTAGGGTTTCTTAGTTTTTCATTAATCATGCAAGGACATAACGGTAAAACTATGCTTAAAAGCATCTGGAAGGTTTTTTGACAGAGGGCAGAAAGGTAATTTTATATATAATAAAAAAAAACATTTGGGTGGTTGATATTGTAACACATCATTACAATCAACTAAACAAAACAACCCTATGTGGTCCCTTCACTTTCAAACCCTTTTATTCTCGATGAAGACTGAAGTCTCCTTTGGATCATCATCTTTCGCACCAAAAACAAAACCCTAGAACCACATCGTCTCCATTTTCAGTCGATTAACACATTCGTTTAGAGTACTGACTCCTTGTTCATCTTTTAGTTAGTCGACACGAAGCAATAGTTGAAGAGAAAGCAATCTAAGCAAGGGTTTACGAATCAAAGTTAGTGACAGATTAGTTTCTTACACCTGGATGTATTTTCTTGACGTTTGGTTGATATTTGGTGCATGGAGTTTGTACATATATTTTGTAATCATCGATTTCATATATTTAGGGTTTCAGTGAAAAAAATTAAGGGTTTTCGATTAAATGTCAATAACGTATAATTGGTTGTTTTTAAACTTATTTTTCATGTCTTTGTGTTGATATTTGTTGCATGTAGTCTGTTCAGATGTTTTTTAATGTTGGATTACCTCTATCTAGGGTTTCAATGTATTAGAATTGGGGGATTTTCGATTAAAAGGTATGTAACATGTAAATGAATGTTTTTAAACTTATTTTATGTGTTGTATGTTGGGGTTTTTGCCCTAAAACTTGTAATATGTAAATAGAATTTGAACATAAATAAAAGAAGTAGTATATTCATTCATTTTGTGTCATACTTTATATAACATGTGCACTTAACATCCAAGATTGCCGGATGTAATTTCGAACTGAGTATATGAGTGTCATATATAGATGGATTCAGTTTGAAACGAGCAATCTAAAGAGTCTGTAGATAGCAAATAAAGCTGGGTACTTTATTTGTGGTTAATCTACAGCTGCGGTCCATTTCGTAGTGTACGGTGATCCTATCCTGGATCATTCATATGTAGATATGAGAATGGAGGCACCTTGTATGATGTGATCATATAGGACTGGGCCATGATCTATATGAATCTCTCACTAAGATCCGTTTAACGATGATATTCATATATATCAACTAATGATGGCTATATGTGGGTGATCTTAATCATGAGTGTCTTATCGACTCCTTCAGGTTAGATCGTGGTCTTTGATATACCATGGGTGATGTCGGAGTTGCATTCCCGATCAATATACTCCGTATGTTGGGATCGCGGTTTGGCTTGTGGCTGGGAAGGTTTGTACACAATAGTGAAATCCACTCCTTCTTGTGAGAAGTAGATGGTAGTTCCGTTAAGGGTTGATTCGGGGCTTGAACAATATGAGCGCTCTCCTAATTCCGTAAGGAATGTAGGATTTATTGTTCATTAGAGAATCAATGGTACTTAATGGAAAGATATGATTAGAGGAGTATAACGGACATTATGACCCAGCTCTAATTATGAACTACTTGTGGAGGATTATACCATATGTAATAGCTATATCGATGGACACCTAGAGTTATTGGTTTGTGTAAAAACGTCTACAGTTGAGAGAGTGCAGCTTCGGGTTTTTAGTGGAATAACACCGAAGTTAATAATCATGAAATATTAATTAAAGAGTTTAATTAATAATTTTAAAGGATTATTGGAGCTCAAAATACCGTGGGTCCATTAGGTCCCCTTGCTAGCCCGATCGATTTAGGTAACAAGGGTCACGGTTAATTAATTGGATTGTCCAATTAATTGTGTTACGAAAGTGACACGTATTTATTCGAGAGTTAATTGAATATGAGATTATTTAATTAATGAATAATGGTGATTAAATAAATTAAATAATAAGATTATTTAATTATGTTGTTAATCACTAAATGGAGGGTGTTAGTTGATATTTGATTTTGAATAAAATAAGATAATATGATTATTTTATTTTATTAAATTAAATATTTGAATTTGAATTTAAAATGTTTGAATTCAAAAATAAATATTTAATTATTTTAAAAAGATATGAGATATGTTTGAAAATCTTTTTTAAAAATCAAATAGATTTTGATTTGTTGTTTTTTTTGAATATATATGAGATATATATTTAATTAAACAAAAGATGAAAAGAACCGAATTAAAAACTAACACAGCAAAAAGAAACATTTGAAAAAGAGAAGTGTGATCGTGATCACAAGAGACACAGCAAATTGAAAAAGTAATTTGATTACTAGAAAACAAATTGAAGAGAAGTGATCGTGCACAAAAAAAAAAAAATTGAAAAGTAAACAAAAGAAAGAAAAAAATTAGTGTGTGGTGAGACCACAAGTGCTACACCTCTATTTTTTATTTTTACATGTGTATTCTTCTCTTCTTCCTCCATACAGGTCCTGAATATCGTGATGCACCCACACGCTGTTACCAGTTCCGGGAGATAGCGAGGAAGATCACGTGGTTCAAATCAGGAGCAGTTTGTATCAAAGTGAAGGAGCCTCCTACGTAGGTATGAATTTTCACTTTATTATTTCATTTGATTATTACTGTATAAATGAGTTAGTTTAATGATTGCATAAAAAATTTTAAAACCTTCCGCTGCGCAATCTGTAACCCTAGAATCCAACTAATTGGTATCAGAGCCAATTTTTGTACAGTATAATCTAATTCGATTACTCCTGATATGTATGAATGTGTAGGACATATATTTTTTGATGAGTGTATGATGATTTTTTTAATTAAATTGTTTAATTTAAAAAACATGGTTGATCGTAATTTTTTATGGTGTTGTGGATTTAGAGTGTTTCTGGGTTGTATAATATATATATTTTTTTTACTGTTGTATTATTAAAAAAAAATGTAAAAGAAGACCTGGTAGCTCACGAACTGCGCGCATCGCAGACTAGTGCTGCCTCCACCAGTGCATGCATCCACGCAGCGCCTACCAGCGCGCACCAGCACACATGCCATCAGCGCCCTTCCACCTGAGCGCATCGCAGACAAGCGCATGCCATCAGCGCCCTTCCAGCGCTGCGCGCATGCAGTCCGTCAACGACTACCAGCGATGCAATCCCACGCAGCCCATCAGCGCTTCAGCGCTCCACTACCAACGTGACTGCGCGCATCCAGATCAGTGATGCTACCGGTGCACATGACCTGAAGAGATTGGAAGTTTTAGAAATTACAAGAAGACCAAGGGATGCCTTGGGAATATTTTTTGTAATTAGATTCCAATTTTTAGGTTAAATAATCCACAACACTCGGTCAACTCATGTATGTTTTAATTATTTGATGATGAAGCATTAGAGATGGCAACGGGGCGGGTCGGGGTCGGGGAATGCTTTTCCATCCCCATCCCCGCCCCTCAAAACCGTCCCCATCCCCGTCCCCATCCCCGAATTAAGAGAAGCGGGGCGGGGGTCGGGGATTCCCCGTTGGAGGTGCCTTCCCCATACCCGCCCCATTCCCCGTTAAAGATTTCATAAAACAACCAACTTCTAAAATTTAGAATCTAAACATACGTAAACATAGTCGGGAAATGAATAATTTTTTTTTAGTTAAATAAAAAACAATTTATGTTTAAATAATTTTAAAAATCTAAATATTATATATTATATTATAAATATATATATGTATATAATATTAATATATATATATATATATATATATATATATATATATATATCGGGGCGGAGTCGGGGCGGAGTCGGGGCGGGGAGTGCTTCCCCCGTCCCCGCCCCGCTTCACTTTCGGGGACAAGACTTTGTCCCCATCCCCGTCCCCGTCCCCGAATATTATCCCCCATACCCACCCCAATCGGGGCGGAGCCGCGCGGGGCCCCGACCCCACGGGGAATACTGCCATCTCTATGAAGCATTGCCATGCATATACATCTCATTTAAATTAGTTGTGCCTACACATATATATATATATATATATATATGTTGATATATCATACATGCATTATAGCCATTTATATTATGTGTTTATTTTTTTTTAATTTGATTAAAATGGGTTATTCACATAATTGGCTATTTTTAATGGGATCAGTTTTCAGGAGTAAAAACTTGGTAAATCTCATTAAATACTAATTTTTTTATTAAAGAGTTTAAATACTTAGATTAGTAGGGTCCTTAATATATATTAGGATTAATTTGATTAAGCTCCTAATAATAATTGGACCTAATAATGTGTTTAGTTTTAATAGTTAAAACTTGGTTAATACACATTTAATAATAATTCTAGTCTTAGTAAACAGTTTATATAGATTTGAATTATCACTACTGAACTAAATTTTTAAGTGTTAAAAATCAATTTAGTTTATTAATTATTGGAATAGGATTCTAATAATTTGTGATTAATGCACTTGACGCTTAGATTAAAATTAGCCGTTTAATCTAGTTTAATTTAGGTGCATTAATATTAATAGAAAACCCTTAATATAAAATAGTGAGTGGGAGAGGGATATATGACATTATATCCCGCGGTCTCCATCATTAGTTCAACACCGTAAGATTCGAGTGGGGTCTTGTGACGGCTTTATTTTCGTCCTCCCTAAGGAGGGTTTCCATAAGAATCAATACCAAGGTTGACTTCCTAACAAATAGGATTTCGGAGGGGATTTCGGGATTGACCGACCCTAAGGCGGCAATTCTCGAGTTAAGCTCTTGAGATCTGAAATAATGGGTTACACTCACAAGGTTTTAATTAAATTGGTTAATTAAAAACTTGACCTAATAAACGATGGTTGAATGATATTGGCATAAGAGTTATTCTGGTATATCCTTTGACTGAAAAGGTCTCGATCCAACATGCAAGAATTTGACCGACCCTAAGGCGGCACTTGCTTGTGGTATGTTGGATTGTCGTGGCATAGAAACATTGTTTTTAGGATTGTTCTTGTTCATTAAACATTTTCATGCATCATGTTTAATTTTATGCCGAACATTCGCACATATTTAGAATGTATGTTTTTTCAGCCATGTCATCTGCACTATTACAAATACTTGCAAACGATAAATTAACTGGTGATAACTACACAAAATGGAAACTTAACATTAATGCAATACTGGTCACCAAAGACCTCAAGTTTGTGCTTACGGAGGAATGTCCTTTGGTGTCTACTGCCAATGCCACACGAACTGTTCGTGAGGCATACCAGCAATGGGTCTCATCTGATGAGAAGGCCCGAACATATCTGTTAGCTTCTATGACAGACGTGCTTGTCACAAAGCACGAAGCAATGACTACAGCATTCGAAATTATGGAGTCATTGCAAGCTATGTTCGGGCAGCCCTCCGAGCAAAAGCTACACGAAGCAGTTCGTTCCGCTATGCTCGCTCGTATGAAGGAAGGTACATCAGTTCGGGAACATGTCCTGAGCATGATGTCCTATTTCAACACGGCAGAAGTCAATGGCGGGGCCATTGACGAACCCAGTCAAGTGAGCATCATACTGACGACTCTTCCGAAGAGTTTCGATCAGTTTAAGAATAACTACGGGATGAACAAGTTAAGGTTCAGTCTCACACAGTTGCTCAATGAGCTCGCTACTTTTGAGTCCATGACCAAGGACAACAAAAGTAAGACCGGTGAGGCAAATGTTGCCGAACCATCTTCCTCCAATAATAATAAGAGGAAGAGGTCTGTTGGGAAGGCGAAGGGTAAGCCCAAACCCAAGAAAGCCCAAAGCAAAAGGAAAAAGCGCCTCCATCGACAAGAGCAAAGGAAAATGTTTCCATTGCGACAAGGTCAGACACTGGAAGAGGAATTGTCCTCAGTATCTAGAGGAGGTAGCCAAGAAGAAGAAAGCGAAAGGTAAATATGATTTACTTGTTCTTGAGACATGTTTAGTTGAAGATGATTCTTCACCCTGGATAGTTGATTCAGGGGCCACTAACCATGTTTGTTCTTCTTTGCAGTGGACTGATTCTTGGACACAGCTTGAGGAGGGAGCCTTCTCAATGCGAGTGGGGTCAGGGGATGTCTTGTCGGCACGAGCAGTGGGCGTAATTAGATTGTGTTTTTGTAATAATAATTTTATTTTGTTAGACAATGTATTTTTTATTCCTGGATTTACACGGAATTTAATTTCCGTTTCTAAGTTGTTAGAACAATTATATTCTGTTTCTTTTGATAATAAATTAGTTATTATTGCAAAGAATGGTCTGAATATTTGTTCAGGAATTAATGAAAACAATTTGTATGTGTTAAGACCGTTAATGCATAGAACACTGCTCAACACCGAAATGTTTAAAGTTGAAAAACCTAAAACTAAACGACATAAGATTTCTCCAGATAATGACACGTATCTTTGGCATCTAAGGCTTGGTCATATCAACCTTGACCGGATAGACAGATTAGTAAAAAGTGGACCTTTAAGTGAGTTAAAGGTTAGCACCTTACGTGTCTGCGAATCCTGTTTAGAAGGTAAGATGACTAAGAGACCTTTTACTGGAAAAGCGCTTAGAGCTATAGAGCCACTAGAACTCATACATACAGACGTCTGCGGACCGATGAATGTTAGAGCTAGGGGCGGCTATGAGTATTATGTCACCTTTATAGATGACTACTCAAGATACGGATATGTCTACCTAATGCAACGAAAGTCGGAAACATTTGAAAAGTTCAAAGAATTCTGAGCTGAAGTTGAGAATCAATTAGGTAGGACTATCAAGTCTCTACGATCAGATCCTGGAGGTGAGTACCTTGACCAAGAGTTTGAAGACGTCATGGTCGAGCATGGGATAGTTTCCCAACTCACAGCTCCTGGTACACCTCAGCAAAATGGTGTAGCGGAGAGGAGAAATAGAACCCTGATGGAAATGGTGAGATCTATGATTAGTTTCTCATCATTACCAAATTCCTTCTGGGGATATGTGTTACAAACAGCGGCATACATTTTGAATGTAGTGCCATCCAAATCTGTTCCTAAGACTCCCCTAGAGTTGTGGAATGGTCGTAAAGCTAGTTTACGACATTTCCGCGTATGAGGGTGTCCAGCACACGTGCTGAAGAACAGAACCGGAAAGCTAGATCCCAAGTCTGTGGTCTGCTTGTTTTTAGGTTACTCCAAGGAGACCAAATGTGGATACTTCTATAGTCCTGAAGATAACAAAGTATTTGTATCGACAAATGCAAAGTTTCTTGAGGATAACTATATAAGTGATCATAAACCTCGTTCTAAAATTGTATTAAATGAGTTGGAGCCTGGTGAGACCAGTACTCAGTCAACTAGAGTTGTTAATCCATTAACATCTCAAAGTCAGATAATTCCTAGTCAGGATACACTACCACCTAGATGAAGTGAGAGGGTTGTGAGACAGCCTGAACGCTATTTGGGTGTAAGTGAGGGACAAGATCTCGTCTCTGCTGATAGTGTGGATGATCCATTGACATTTAAGAATGAAATGGAAGATCCTAATAAAGAGGAATGGCTTAAAGCCATGAATCTCGAGATGGAGTCTATGTACTCTAACTCAGTCTGGGAACTTGTAGACTTACCGAATGGGGTAAAACCCATAGGATGTAAGTGGATCTACAAGAGGAAGAGAGGAGTAGAAGGGAAGGTAGAGACCTTCAAGGCAAGGCTAATGGCTAAGGGTTATACCTAGAAAGAGGGGGTCGATTATGAAGAGACCTTCTCGCTAGTAGCCATGTTTAAGTCTATTCGGATTCTCTTATCCATTGCTGCATATTTAGATTATGAAATTTGGCAAAGGGACATCAAGACTGCATTCTTGAATGGCAATCTTGATGAAAGCATATACATGATGCAACCAGAGGGATTTATGTCTCCAGATCAAGAGCAAAAGGTTTGCAAGTTGCAAAGGTCAATTTATAGACTTAAGCAAGCATCTAGATCTTGGAACATAAGGTTTGATGATGTAATCAAAACCTATGGCTTCGAGCAAAACGTTGATGAGCCTTGTGTCTACAAGCGCATCATTGACAAGAAAGTAGTTTTCTTGGTCCTATACGTAGATGACATCCTACTCATTGGGAATGATGTAGGAGTGTTGTCTGATGTAAAGGGCTGGCTGGCTAGCCAATTCCAAATGAAAGATTTGGGAGAGGCGAGTTATGTTCTAGGGATCCAACTTATAAGGGATCCAACTTATAAGGGATCGTAAGAACAAACTCATAGCATTGTCTCAGGTATCATATATCGAAGAGATTCTTATACGATTTTCGATGCAGAACTCTAAGAAAGGTAATTTACCTTCTAGACATGGGGTTCACTTGTTTAAGGAACAGTGTCCTAAGACACCTCAAGAAGTTGAGGATATGAGACGTGTGCCATATGCATCAGCAGTAGGTAGTCTCATGTATGCTATGTTATGCACGAGACCGGACATCTGCTATGCAGTGGGAGTAGTCAGCAGGTACCAGTCCAACCCAGGATTAGATCATTGGGTTGCTGTCAAGACTATTCTCAAGTATCTTCAGGAGAACGAGAAACTATATGCTAGTGTATTCCGGACAGGATTTGATCCCGTTAGGATACACAGATTCTGATTTTCAGTCAGACAGGGATTCTAGAAAATCCATGTCTGGATCAGTATTCACCTTAGGTGGTGGAGCCATTGTGTGGAGAAGTATAAAGCAATCTTGCATTGCTGACTCCACCATGGAAGCCGAATATGTAGCCGCTTGTGAAGCTGCTAAAGAGGCTATTTGGCTCCTTAAGTTCTTGAATGATCTGGAAGTTGTTCCAGATCTGGATAAGCCCATCACACTTTATTGTGATAACAGTGGTGCTTTGGCTAATTCCAAAGAGCCAAGAAGCCACAAGAGAGGGAAGCATATAAAGAGAAAGTATCATCTCATTAGAGAGATAGTACAGAGAGGAGATGTGATCGTCACCAAGATAGCCTTACAAGACAATCATGCTGATCCATTTACGAAGACCTTACCGGCTAAAGTGTTTGAAGGTCACCTAGAAGGTCTAGGGTTACGAGACATGACTCACATGCTTTAGTGCAAGTGGGAGATTGTTGGGGTTTTTGCTCTAAAGCTTGTAATATGTAAATAGAATTTGAACATAAATAAAAGAAGTAGTATATTCATTCATTTTGTGTCATACTTTATATAACATGTGCACTTAACATCCAAGATTGCCGGATGTAATTTCGAACTGAGTATATGAGTGTCATATATAGATGGATTCAGTTTGAAACGAGCAATCTAAAGAGTCCGTAGATAGCAAATAAAGCTGAGTACTTTATTTGTGGTTAATCTACAGCTGCGGTCCATTTCGTAGTGTACGGTGATCCTATCCTGAATCATTCATATGTAGATATGAGAATGGAGGCACCTTGTATGATGTGATCATATAGGACTAGGCCATGATCTATATGAATCTCTCACTAAGATCCGTTTAACGATGAGATTCATATATATCAACTAATGATGGCTATATGTGGGTGATCTTAATCCTGAGTGTCTTATCGACTCCTTCAGGTTAGATCATGGTCTTTGATATACCATGGGTGAGGTCGGAGTTGCATTCCCGATCAATATACTCCGTATGTTGGGATCGCGGTTTGGCTTGTGGCTGGGAAGGTTTGTACACAATAGTGGAATCCACTCCTTCTTGTGAGAAGTAGATGGTAGTTCCGTTAAGGGTTGATTCGGGGCTTGAACAATATGAGCGCTCTCCTAATTCCGTAAGTAATGTAGGATTTATTGTTCATTAGAGAATTGTTGATGGTGATTTTTCGTCGTCACTATCAACGAACTTGAGTCAAGCGAAAATAAGAACATATAAGTGTAATACCGCAAGAAAACAGTAAATCAAGAGATACGAATACGTGGTAAAAACTCCTTTTAAATGGAGAAAAATCAACGGGTTGTTGCTTGAGCAACAAAGTCAAATCCACTATCAAAAATTCAATTACAAAATATTTCTCTCTGATTTCTCCTGCTAATCCACACACCGCCATTATGTTTCTTACTGGGGTATTTATACATGTTCTTTGCTAGGGTTTTTGGTTGTGCTAGGGTTTGGTGTTGTGATACCCGTATTTTGAGTGATTTCCTAGTTCTAATTGAAGTCTGTCTCTTTATGGAGTTTATCCTGTTTACTGTTTTGGCTGAGTCCGAATCTGCGTCGGATTCTTCGCCCTTTATCTGCGGGAAATCTGTTTGCCTTTCAATTGAACTCTGATAGTCGTATCGTTGCTTATTGTGGAGTTGCTTGCTTCTGATTCTATCCATATGTTTATGAAGTACTTGCCTTCATTGTCTGACCCCGAGTATGTCCGAGTATGTCCGAGTATGCCCGAGCCGGTTTCTTTGTCTGTGGTCGGGTTGCTTTACCTTTTGCCGAGTAAATTCCCTTGGGAATTTCTGCCCTTTAACGCTTGACTTTTCTCGGCTTTGCTTACTTGACCCCTTACTGTAATGACGTTTCCTTAATGATGATTTTTATATATAACAGTACCCCCTTAAATATTTGAACCGAATGTATCCTGCTTACTCGGGATAAATATTTAACTCTTTCATGACTTTTTCTCAGTTTATCGTCTTCTTTATCAATGTCGGATTTCAAATTCCTTGTTCGCTTCGAAACGTCGTGTCTTAATTACGCCTGCACGCGTTTGATTCTTTTTTCATTTGAAGATCTTTTGATGGTGACTGACTGTCTCTTCGACGGCTTGGTGCCTCCCTTTACTGCCACCTGTCTTCTTTTGTTTGGCCGTGATACGTGGCATTTATGAGACGCGACCCTTCTGTTCGTGCCCGTACAGCTTACGTCATGATCCTTATCCCAATCTTTCCAGCTTCTCCTCACCTACCCTTTCTAGGGTTTTGTGTCTTGGGACCGGTGGCATGCTTATATATAGAAGTATTGCTTCAAAGGGGAAAACCCCTATTCAAGTTTTTACCATTACTTCCCAGATTTCAGCCACTGTTTTCCAGATTTCTGCCATTGTTTTCCAGATTTCTGCCATCGTTTCCCTGCCTGTAATCTCGTCCTGTGAAGATTTACTTCTCTCGGTTTGTAAACCTTTTCTCGACCTTTTCGAAGATCCTGCCGTACCTCACGTTTCTTCAATCCTTTAAGGTTAGTTCTCATGGATCCCTCTGCTAGACATCGTCTTTTTACTGTTGTTATGATTGCCATTGAGCAAGGTGATACTTGTACTGTTGCGGCTGTCCACAGGTTGCTTGGTGATCCCATTCCCGATCAGCCCCGATTTATAGACGCTGACGTCTCCGGGCTCAACTTATCTGGACTGCGTCGTGAAGTTCCACCAGCTTCTTCCAGTTCGTCGCAGCCTGAATCCTATCAGCCTGAAACCGATTCCAGTTCTGCTTCTGTTGCTCGTGATAATTCTCGGCCGTGGAAAAGAATGGGGAAGAAACAAAGCAATCGCGACATCAACAAAGGTTTCTTTGTTCGGGAAATTCAAGTCGGGCCCCAAAGGGTGGTCGATAAAGACATTGAGGACTAGCATAGGGAGGCTCGTATCGTTTTCTCTCCCGAGAGAGTTTGCGCTTACGACGTTGAGCCAAATATGGTCGGCCCCGAAGAAGTCATTAAATACATGAGCCGTTTTGATCTGGACAGCGATGTTATCTCATTAAACCCTGCTAACGGTCGGGCTGCGTGGACCCCCCGCCTGGTCAAGCGGCGATTTATGGGGCGATGCTTTCTTGCGGGGTTACACTTCCGCTGCAACCCTTCATTACGTGGTTTTTGGCCGAAGCTCAGCTCGCCCCCGCTCAACTAACTCCGAATAGCTATCGGATCTTGATGTGCATGTGGCACATATGGCATAGGATGGGACGACCACCCCCAACCCCTCGGGAAATCAGTCACTTCTATTCTTTGAGGCCTCTGGGAAAGACTGGGATTTACTTCCTGCTTTCAACTCAGCCCGAGAGTTGGGTCCCCAAGGACGTGATCGTACAGAACAGGGCGATGCCGACCGCTGATGAGAAGATGAAAAGGTTTGTTTGGGGCTTCCCCACCTCAAACAAGTTCTGGAAGAATAGTTGGTTCTTCTTGGGTGGAGACTGGGGACGGTCAATTTCTTTTGACATTGAGGGTTCCGAGGTGACTCGCCGGGTGCCTCGGTACTTCTGCACACCCCAATGGAACCACATGACTTCGTCTTTTACGGATGAAGAGCTCAAAACCATGACTCGGGCGGCCTTCTGTCTCGTGGAAAAGAGGGGCAGACCTTACCTCTTCGATGAGAAGAAGATGATAACGGCTCGCCTCTTCTCTCAACTTTCTGCACGCCTGCGTCGCTGTAAGTTCTTTATTTCTTCCTTGTTATTTAGCTGCTTTATCTGTCTGGCTTTCAGTTTCCTAACAACATTTTTTTTAGTGTACGACATAGATGTAGTGTGCGATGCCCAAGCCCGCCGAATGAAAGGCATTGTGGAGGCGAGCCGGAGGGAAGTTAAACGTCAACAGGATGCGGGGATAGCCCCTCCTCAAGGTGACTCTGATGGGAATTCTTTCGAAGACATACCCGAGGGGGGTGCAGACGACGTGCCGAATTACATGCCTGAGGAAACTCAGGATCAGGAGTTGGCCGCCCACGCAACTGATGAAGGCAATCAAGCGGGTCCTTCGACAAAGGGGAAGGAGAAGGTTGGGGAGTCTTCCGAACCAACTGCCTTCTCCTGCGGAACTAGATCTCCTCGGCCTGCTGTAGTCGAGCCGAGTACCACTTCCCCGGATGCGGAAATTGCCAGGGGGCATCCGGACGTGACAGTTCCGGAGATTCTGATTTCTACCGAACTGAACACTGCGCCGTCTGGAAGTGGTGCTGAAATGGGGTGTTCCGATCCGGATTTTGAGGACCCCACAGCAGACCTGAACACTTGTGGGAGGCAACCCAGAAAAAGAAAAGCCTCGTTCTCACCTGGTCGTCCGGCCCCCAAGATCCCTCGAGTAGTTGCTTTCGTCGAATCATCCTCGGATGAGGAGGGGGTAGCGGAGGCTGCTGAGAATGAGAGAACAATAGAGAACTCTTCTCCACGGGATCAGATGAGGGACGAACCTGGCATCCCCCTCAGTTCCCCTCAGGCAGTACCTACTGCTAGGTTCCCCGAGGCTAATCTTGGCAGTCCTGACCCTTCAACCCAGTCTGGTGTACCCACCCCCGAGGCCATGTTGAAGGCTATGGCTTCGGGCCAAGCATATATAGGGGAGGATCGTTGGAGCGATCTCAGGGTCGGTTCGTTATCTGATCGGCTCTGCCATTTCTTCAACAGCGCTTCTTATGTGAGTAACTCCTAAGACTTTCATATTTATCTCCTTTATTGCTTACTTCATTTTTGTCACTTGTTATCGGCTCGTTGCAGATGGTAGCCGAGATGACTGAAGTCTGCCAGACTAGTGATGGTCAGACGGAGAAAATAAGAAGGCTTGAAGCTCAGTTGAAGGAGAGTGAAGATCGCCGTGCTCGGGCCGAACTGGCTTGTCAGGAAGGGGCCAGGGCGGGTCAGGTGCTTCTGGACCAGTGCTTAGCGCGTCAACTAGAGGCTGAACAGAAAGCATCTTTCGCTTCTGAAGAGGCCCAAACCTTAAAAAACCAGTTGTCATCTACTCAGGAGGCTCTACTCCAGGCCGAGCAGACAGCTGAAGATGCCAAGTCCTCCTACGAGCGCCGGATTCAGGACTTGGAACGTCAAGCCTTGACGGTCAAGTCCCTGTCGAAGGAAGCTAGGCTGGAGTTGGAGATTCAGGGGGTCGATCGCTTCAAAAGATCTCCAGCCTATGATGCTTTACTTCTCCGGGAATTTCAGAGAGGAATGGTCTCGGCCGGAGAGTTTTTCAAGAAGAAGAACAGAGCAACCGATCGGGCTAGGGCCAACTGGAACCTCTCGGTCAGAAAGCATGTGGATGCCTCTCTGGAATCCCTTCGGCTCCAGATGAAGACGTGGCGAGCATATTGCAGAAGTAAGGGAAAAGAGCCACATCTCATGCACCTGGAAGTTCCCACTGCTGATTCCTTCTAAACTTTCCACGCTTGTGGGAAAGCGGGGATCGACGGTGAGGCTTCTGACGTTGGGCCCGTTCCCGGGGTAGATTATAGCGCTTGGATAGATGATGACGCCTCGGAAGATGTGATTGTCTGGCCTTCTGATGACAGTCTCCTGAATGAGTACGTGATGGAACCGGACCCGAGCATTGGTGGAAGTAGTTCCCAACCGCCGACATCTTCTTGATTAATTATCTTTTTCTTTTTTGTAACAACCGTTGTATATTCTTTCGCTCATATATAAGAAATCTATTCAGTATTCTGCCTGTCCAGTTCCCTGCATAATAAACGTATAAACAAAAGAAAAACAAATGAAGCATAATTTGTTCGGTCACCTATACTCGGCTTATAGATCTTAAGAATTTTTGGAACTCTTAATTTCAACCAAGCGCTTGGCGACCACCAAAGTTAACCGAGTATCTTATTCAACTGGCAACTCGTTTATTAAGCCGAGTATCTCATTAAACTGGACTTTTTTAAGCCGAGTATCTTATTTAACTGGCAATTAATTTCTCCGATCTTGTGAAGATCGTTTTACCCTAACGTTTCGTCGAGGCTCACCTCAACCATACGTCAAGGTCCTTACACAAGTCACCTAGGACGTCTCCCGGTTTTGTCTGTGCAAGGTTTCGTCGAATCGTTGGTGGTTATGTTGACCGGCCAACACGACTGCGTATCTCACCAGTCTTCCTGGCGGCGCTCCGAGCAGTTTTCCAGTTATCCTGGTGCCTCGGTTTTGCCTTTTGGTTAAGTGCGTTTGCACTGCTTAAACCAGGCGGGCGCGCTATTCCAGCTTCTCAGCCCTTCAAGAACTACTTGTCCGCTCTCCCGCGGCCTCGTAGCGCATGATTATTTTGAACGAGATTTACTCAGATCGGTTTGTTTTAGGTGACTAAATTTAGTCTGCTTGTTCTCGGACGAACTGGCCACTGTTGTTTTTTGCTTTATTTGAACATTTTTTTATCGTGGATTTCATCGTCTTCAATGAATAACCTCTTTATTAGTAAACGGATTTTATTAGACAACAATAAGAGTTAGAAACCTCTTAACTTGACTACTAAGTTAAAGCAAAAGCTAAAATAACGTTAAACATGAATGAGTGTCAGGGGTAGAAAATCTTGAGATACTGAGCGTTGCATGGTCGGGGTACTAAGCTGCCTTCTGGGTGAGCTATCAGGTAGGCTCCATGCCCTGCAACTCCCTTGATGATATACGGGTCTTCCCATTTGTCGGCGAGAGATCCTGCCGATTTGTCCTTAGTGTTCGGGGATACCCTTCTTAGCACTAAATCTCCGAGCTGGAATCTACGCACACGAACATGGGAATTATAGTACCTTGCAGCCCTCTGCTGATACGCTGCGTTTCTCACTTGAGCTGCGTCCCTGATTTCTTCAAGCTCGTCTAAATTCCGCTGCAACATGTTGACGTTGTGCTCGGGGCTGTATAGTTGCACCCTGAGTGACGTAAAGGTTGTTTCCGTCGGGATTACGGCCTCTGTTCCGAATGCTAGTGCAAAAAGGGTCTCCCCTGTGGATGACCTGACAGTCGTTCGGTATGCCCATAACACCTCTGGTAGTTTGTCTGCCCAACTGCCTTTCTTTGATTCCAGCTTTGCTTTCAGTGTGTGCTTGATCACCTTGTTCACAGCTTCAGTTTGGCCATTGGTTTGAGGATGTGCAGGTGACGCATAATAGTTTGCAATCTTGTACTCCTCGCACATTTCCCTGAACTTGCTGTTGTCGAACTGAGTTCCGTTATCCGTTATAATGATGCTCGGGATTCCGAACCTATATATGATGTTCTTCCTGACAAAGTTAGTGGTGTTCGCCTCTGTGATGTGCACCAATGCCTCTGCTTCTGCCCACTTGGTAAAGTAGTCTACTGCCACAATTGCGTACTTTGCTCCTCCCCTTGTTCCTATGGGCATTGGACCTATCAGGTCGAGGCCCCACATGGCAAAAGGCCAAGGGGAAGTTAAGCTTCTGAGTAACTCCGGGGGTTGCCGAATGTCGTTTGCTATTCTTTGACATGTCTTGCAACTTTCCGCGAATCGTTGCGCTTCGGCAAATAAAGTCGGCCAATAAAAACCTTGCCGAAGTACCTTGTGTGCTAGGCTCTTACCCCCAGTGTGGTTTCCACACACCCCACTGTGAATATCTTTCAGAATCTTGTAGGTTTCTTCTCCGGCAACACATCTTTGTAACACCTTTGAGAACCCTCTTCTGTATAGTTCTCCCCTTAGAATCGTGTACCTAGTTGACCTGTACCTGACGCGTTTCGCCTCCACAGCGTCCTCCGGTAATATGTTTCTTTCCAAATACTCTCTAAGCTGGGTCGTCCAATCACTTGGACCTAGCCGGATTTCTGACACCATGACCTCTTCAGATTCTGCCGTACTTGGTTTGGTCAGGTGCGCCACTGGTATTGCTTTCGACCTAATACTCATGGTGGCTGAGGCTAATTTAGACAAAGCATCTGCTTTTTCGTTTTCCTCCCGAGGGATTTGGAGGATCCTGTACGCCTTAAACTTTTTAAGCAAGCTCTTTGCGATGTCTAAGTAAGCTATCATATGCTCCTCCCTCGCCTGGTATTCATCCAGCACCTGGTTAACCACAACCTGGGAATCGCTGTATACCGCCAACTCATCTGCCCCCAATGCTATGCAAACTCTCAAACCAGCCAACAAAGCTTCATACTCTGCTTGGTTATTAGTTGCTTTGAAGTCGAATCTCATGGCGCATTCCACAGCATCCCCTTCTGGTGTTGTTATGACTATTCCTGCCCCACTGCCATGAGTATTCGACGATCCATCCACATGCAACTTCCATTGGAACTTACTCACTTGTTCGCCTTCTATCATCCTTTGCACTTCCATATCTGGCTCGGTGAACTCTGCTATGAAATCGGACACCGCTTGTCCTTTAACTGCAGCTTTTGGGGTATATTTGATGTCAAATTCACTTAACTCAACCGCCCATTTAGTCAACCTTCCCGACAGTTCTGGCTTTTGCAGGATGAGTTTTAGCGGGCAGTCGGTGTACACTTCTATTGCATGCGCTTGGAAGTACGGCCTTAGTTTTCTGGCTGCCGCGACCAGGGCGAGTGCGACCTTTTCGACCAGTGAGTATCTAGTTTCTGCTGGCAGCAACGCCTTGCTGGTGTAATATACCGGTTTTTGCACTCCTTCCTCCATTCGAATCAACACCGAACTTGTCGCTACCTCTGTGACTGAGAGGTACAAGTACAACGTTTCCCCGACCACCGGCTTTGAGAGGATGGGTGCTCGCCCTAAATACTCTTTCAATTTCTGAAAAGCAGCTTCGCATTCTTCACTCCATTCAAGGCCTTTTCCTTTCTTTATTGCTCTGAAGAATGGGGCGCATTTGTCTGTCGACTTCGCTATGAATCGGTTAAGTGACGCAAGACATCCCGTTAGCCTCTGTACATCCCTCAGCGTCCTTGGTGAAGCCATATCTTCCAACGCTTTGATCTTCTCGGGGTTCACCTCAATCCCTCTTTGATGTACCTGAAAACCAAGGAATCTCCCTGATGGCACTCCGAACACACATTTGCTCGGGTTAAGCTTCATTTTATATCTCCTCAGCACTTCGAAGGTCTCCCTCAAGTCTTCTGAATGCCTCTCCGCTGTGACACTCTTGGTCAACATATCATCCACATAAACTTCCATGTTCCTCCCGATTTGCCGGGCAAAAATCCTGTTTACCAGTCTCTGGTAGGTTGCCCCAGCGTTTTTCAAGCCGAAAGGCATTACCTTATAGCAGTACAAACCCTGATCTGTGGTGAAGGCTGTCTTTTCTTCATCCGCTTTATTCATTCTGATCTGATTGTATCCTGAATAAGCATCCATGAAGCTCAACAATTCGTGCCCAGCTGTTGCATCCACCAGTTGGTCTATTCTCGGCAATGGGAAGCTATCTTTCGGGCAGGCCTTATTCAAATCGGTGAAGTCTACACACATTCTCCACTGATTATTTTTCTTCTTAACCAGCACCACATTGGCCACCCATTCTGGGTATTTGACTTCCCTTATCGATCCTGCAGAAAGCAACTTGCCTACTTCATCCTTAATGGCCACACTCCTCTCTGGATTGAACAGCCGTCTCTTTTGCACTACCGGACGGAACTCTGGATTGATGGAGAGGCAATGTGATATCACTTTTGGATCTATCCCGGGCATATCTTCGTGGCTCCAAGCAAAAACATCCTTGTAATCCCTTAGTAGTGAGATAAGTTGGGCTTTTATACATTCACTCAAATTTGCCCCGACTTTCACCGTCCTGCCTGGATCTTCTGGGTCCAATACTACTTCTTCGGTCGGCTCATCTTTCTTAGCTTCGGGCTCCTCTCTGGGATCCAACTCAAAATCCTTCGGTACTTCTGATTCTTCAGTCTCATCGGTTATCAGCTTGGTTGTCACATTATATACCTGGTTTACTTCCCTGTCCTTGTATACTGACAGATTTGCCCTTCGAGCCATTTCTTGTGATCCCTTGACCATTCCAACTCCAAACTCTGTTGGGAACTTCATCATTAAAGCATAAGTCGCCGTTACCGCCTTAGCTTTATTCAAGAACGGTCGGCCCAATAGGGCGTTGTACGGCCAATTTTCTGTGTCGACGACTACAAAGTCGAGTAACACTGTCTTTTGGCAAGGAGCCTTCCCAACCTTCACCGGTAATTTTACTGTACCGAGCGACCTTACCTCTACCCCGCCAAATCCTCTAAGAGGTGTAGGAAAAGGCTGCAGGTCTTTCCTGTCCAGCCTCAGCTGGTCATAAACTTCTGCACTCAAAATATCCGCCGAGCTTCCATTGTCGATCAAAATCCGATGGACCTCCCTATGGCCAATATGTGCGCTGATTACCAGTGCATCGTTCGGCCTTACATCCACTCCATGTGAGTCAGCCTCTGTGAATATGATGGGATCCCAGCCTCCCTTGATCTTTTTTGAGTCGGGTTCAATGGAATTGACACCTAGATCTCTTCTAGCCTCTACGGCTTCCCGAATTTCCTAGGTCCTCTCCCTATTACTTTTGCCCGTTGACGGTCCACCAAAAATCGTGTGGATCGCTCCTTCATCCTCAGCTTTCTTGCGGCTAAGTTTTCTTGCCCGACCATCCAGTCGGTTATTTTTCTGTCCGTCTACCTTGTCGGTTTTCCTCAGGACGATATCTTTCAAGTGTCCTTCCCTGATGAGGGTCTCTATGTGATCCCTAAGTTGAAAACACTTGGAAGTTTCGTGTCCATTCTCCTTATGGAACCTGCAATATTTGGTGGTGTCCCTCCGGGCATAGGATGACTGCCTAGGAGGTTCTTTAGACATGTTCTTCTCCTCCAGGATTGCCAGAACTTCCTCTTGATCCTTCCTCAGTGGGGTATAGTTTGTATATCTGCCTTGGAACTTCTCCCGCGGTTGATCTGTCTTCGGATCATATGCCCGACGACCATCCCGACTATCCCGTGTCTTATTCTTTTGTTTATCACCTTTCGCATCGGGCGTCTTCGCTTGGTCCTTGGCTTTAGACCCTTCCGGGCGTCCGCCATGCACGAAGTATCCTCCCGTGGCGATCTCTTCTTCCTCTGCCAAGGCATAGCCCCCAGCCATATCCATCATATCAGCGTAACTGGTCAGACGGGCTCTTCTCAGGTCAAATGACAGCTGACCATTCTGGAGGTTATTGATGAACGCTGCAATTATAGCTTCGTCGTTTGCACTTCCAATCTCAGACACTTCTTGACCGAATCTTCCCAAATATTTCTTAAGTGACTCATCCTTTCCTTGCTTAAGTTGAGACAAGTGGGCCACCGACTTCTTTCTGTGCACATTCCCGAGGAACTGCCTTGAGAAAGCCTTGCTCAGCTCGCTGAAGTTACTTATGCTGGCCGTTGGTAACCTGTCGAACCACCTAGAGCCCAGATCCCAAGAGTTTGAGGGAAATTTAAGCATAGTAGGGCATCATTGTAAACATACTGGGCCATGGCACTCTTGTATCTTCTGACATGTTCCTTAGGGTCCGTGTCCTTTTTGAATTGCTCTACATGTGGCATTCTAAACCTCTCCGGGAATGGCGTCCTCAGGATCCTATTGGTGAAAGGACTCCCGGATTCATCATCTGACAACTCGTTACGCCCGTATCGCCTGACTAACGCATCCATTTACCGGCGGTTATTCTCCACTTCCCGGGTCAAACTCTGTATGAGTATATCTCTATCTCCCTCCAGCTCCCCCACAGCATTGAAATTCTGACTTATAGTCAGTTTTTGGCCTCTCTCTTCCGGATTCGATTCTCTTTGATCCCGATTTAAGCCGTGCAGCCGAACTGTGCCCCTTTGGCGCTTGTGATGATAATTCTGCTCACTCTCTCCCGAGGACGATGATCGGTCTCTCCGATGAGTACGCCTCCGTGGACGGTCTCTATCCCTTGCCGTCTGGTCATGACCATACCTTCTGTCCGAGTCATTCTCCTCTCTACGTTCTCCGCTTCCCCTGGTTGGCCTTTCAGAAAAAATCACCGGCCTGTCAATCGGATCACGGCTTGCCTTTATGGGTGCATCAGGCGTTGGTATCACCACTGTGGAGCGCAACCTCGTTGCTTGCTGATTTGGAGCAGAAAGATTGTGAGGTGACATCAAGCCTTCTGTGGCGGAGAGATCAACCCCTTGCCTTGCAGCGTCAGATATAAGTTGCTGCAAGGAAGCGCGGAATCGTTGCGCAATCTCTTTGTTAGTTGGAGGAAAACGCTGAATGCCAGCCAGGGCAGTTGACTGATCTGCCGTTCCCAAGGTTACCTCTGCAGTGTTAGGGGTGGCATCATCCTCAAATTCATTGATTGGCAATCCTTGACTATACCTGGAATCGCTACTATCTCCTTCGCCAGCCATTGTCACAAGTTTTGTTTGAACTCGCCCCTTCTTCTAGCGCCAATTGTTGATGGTGATTTTTCGTCGTCACTATCAACGAACTTGTGTCAAGCGAAAATAAGAACAGATAAGTGTAATACCGTAAGAAAACAGTAAATCAAGAGATACGAATACGTGGTAAAAACTCCTTTTAAATGGAGAAAAATCCACGGGTTGTTGCTTGAGGCAACAAAGTCAAATCCACTATCAAAAATTCAATTACAAAATATTTCTCTCTGATTTCTCCTGCTAATCCACACACCGCCATTATGTTTCTTACTGGGGTATTTATACATGTTCTTTGCTAGGGTTTTTGGTTGTGCTAGGGTTTGGTGTTGTGATACCCGTATTTTGAGTGATTTCCTAGTTCTAATTGAAGTCTGTCTCTTTATGGAGTTTATCCTGTTTCCTGTTTTGGCTGAGTCCGAATCTGCGTCGGATTCTTCGCCCTTTATCTGCGGGAAATCTGTTTGCCTTTCAATTGAACTCTGATAGTCGTATCGTTGCTTATTGTGGAGTTGCTTGCTTCTGATTCTATCCATATGTTTATGAAGTACTTGCCTTCATTGTCTGACCCCGAGTATGTCCGAGTATGTCCGAGTATGCCCGAGCCGGTTTCTTCGTCTGTGGTCGGGTTGCTTTACTTTTTGCCGAGTAAATTCCCTTGGGAATTTCTGCCCTTTAACGCTTGACTTTTCTCGGCTTTGCTTACTTGGCCCCTTACTGTAATGACGTTTCCTTAATGATGATTTTTATATATAACAAGAATCAATGGTACTTAATGGAAAGATATGATTAGAGGGGTATAACGGACATTATGACCCAGCTCTAATTATGAACTACTTGTGGAGGATTATACTATATGTAATAGCTATATCGATGGACACCGAGAATTATTGGTTTGTGTAAAAACGTCTACAGTTGAGAGAGTGCAGCTTTGGAATAATACCGAAATTAATAATCATGAAATATTAATTAAAGAGTTTAATTAATAATTTCAAAGGATTATTGAAGCTCAAAATACCGTGGGTCCATTAGGTCCCCTTGCTAGCCCGATCGATTTAGGTAACAAGGGTCACGGTTAATTAATTGGATTGTCCAATTAATTGTGTTACGAAAGTGACACGTATTTATTCGGGAGTTAATTGAATAATGGGATTATTTAATTAATGAATAATGGTGATTAAATAAATTAAATAATAAGATTATTTAATTATGTTGTTAATCACTAAATGGAGGGTGTTAGTTGATATTTGATTTTGAATAAAATAAGATAATATGATTATTTTATTTTATTAAATTAAATATTTGAATTTGAATTTAAAATGTTTGAATTCAAAAATAAATATTTAATTATTTTAAAAAGATATGAGATATCTTTGAAAATCTTTTTTAAAAATCAAATAGATTTTGGTTTGTTGTTTTTTTTTTGAATATATATGAGATATATATTTAATTAAACAAAAGATGAAAAGAACCGAATTAAAAACTAACACAGCAAAAAGAAACATTTGAAAAAGAGAAGTGTGATCGTGATCACAAGAGACACAGCAAATTGAAAAAGTAATTTGATTACTAGAAAACAAATTGAAGAGAAGTGATCGTGCACAAAAAAAAAATTGAAAAGCAAACAAAAGAAAGAAAAAAATTAGTGTGTGGTGAGACCACAAGTGCTACACTTCTATTTTTTGTTTTTGCATGTGTATTCTTCTCTTCTTCCTCCATACAGGTCCTGAATATCGTGATGCGCCCACACGCTGTTACCAGTTCCGGGAGATAGCGAGGAAGATCACGTGGTTCAAATCAGGAGCCGTTCGTATCAAAGTGAAGGAGCCTCCTACGTAGGTATGAATCTTCACTTTATTATTTCATTTGATTATTACTGTATAAATGAATTAGTTTAATGATTGCATAAAAAAATTTTAAAACCTTCCGCTGCGCAATCTGTAACCCTAGAATCCAACATTGTAGTGGTATTTGTTGTTGCATGTAGCTTGATCAGATTTTTTACGTGTGTTACTAATGGATTTCTTCTATTGAGGGTTTCATTGTATAAGAATTAGGGGTTTTCGATTAAAAACTCTATGACATGTAATTGCGTGTTTGTTAATTGTGTTAGTACTAAATATGTTGCACTTTTATCAATATTATGGTAGTGACAGTTGATTTGATTGCATGAAGGTTTGTTAGTGTTTATGAAAGTTGGATATTTGGTTGACTAAATATGATTGCGTGAAGGTGTGTTAGTGTTTATGAAAGTGTGTTAGTGTTTATGAAAATTAGAACACTAGTTGACCAACATGATTGCTATAGGCTTTATAACAACAAAGAGGCAAAAGTGAAGTGGATTGCTTATAAGTTTGAGAATATAGTTAAGAGAAATCCTAATATTAGTGTCCATGTGATTGGTGATTTGTTGCTGGACAAGTATAAGGTTGCAGTAGATAGATTGGTGATTTGTTGCTGGACAAGTATAAGGTTGCAGTAGATATTCATAGGATGTATAGGGCAAAGCATTGAGCTTTGAAGGGGTTAAGAAAGGATCATGCTAACTGTTTTCAGTACCTTAGGCAATATGTATACACTTTGAACCAAACTAACCCTGGATTAGCAGTACATATCTCTATCCAACAGCTACTGTTAACCTTTCAGAGGTTTTTCTTAAGCTTTGAAGCTCAGAAATCAGGTTTCATAGGGGGGTGTAGGCTGTTTATAGGATTGGACATGTGTCACTTGAAAGAGCCATGTGGAGAAGTACTTCTATCTGCAGTGGCATTGGATGCAAACAGTGGTTTGTTCCTACTGGTTGTTTGCATCTGTGAGAAAGAGACACAATTCAGTTGGTGTTGGTTTCTAAACAACTTGAAGATATTCCTATAATTACCTACTGACAGACCTTTGACATTCATGTCAGATAGGCAGAAATGGTTGAATACAACCTTGGAGACTCACTTTCCCTTGGCTAATAGAAGGTAATTTATGATTTATCATTGTTCACTTTTATGCTTGATAATTTTTCATTACAATTAACACGTTTTTATTTCCTATGTGGTAGGTATAGTGCAAGGCATATATATTAACCCTCACTACAAGAAGTTGTTTTGGAAGGCGAGTCGAAGCTGTAATGTTTACGAATTCAATGATGCATTGAAGACATTTGTGATATTAACCCTGCAGCAAAGGTGTGGTTAGAAAAAAATAGATGCACATCTTTGGTATGGGTTTGCCTATGACCAACTCATAAGGTGTGACCATGTCACCAACAATATGACTGAGGCATTTAATAGCCTTCTAGGTACATATAGAGCTGCAACTTACTTAGAAATGCTAGAGTTCATTAGAAGAATGCTTATGAGGAAGTTCCAGAAAAGGAAAGAAGAGTGTGCTAAATGGAATTCTGTTATATCATCTAGGGTTAATGTAAAAATACTGAAGAACAGTAGAGAGAGTATGATGTTGACAATCATATTAGCTGGGAGATGGAATACGAGGTATTAGGTATAGATTGGTCGTATATTGTCCAGCTTAAACAATATAGTTGTGGTTGTGGTAGCTGGCAGATAAGTGGCATTCCATGCAGTCATGTAATGGCGGCTATAAGCCTAAATTGTGGTAGAGATTCAATGAAAGATAGGGTAGCTGACTATGTCCACTAAAGTCAGAGCAAAAGTGCATGCTTACAGACTTACAGGGGCATGATACATCCAATTCCTCAACAAAAGATGTGGCTAGAAATGGAAACGGAGAAGCTGCTACCGCCACCTTTTCAAACCCAACATGGCAGACCTAGCTGACTATGTCCACTAAAGTCAGGAAGGTCAAGGACTGCTGTGTGCACATCTGGTCAGAAATCTGAGCACAACAAAAGGACTTGTAAAAGTCTCAATCCTTCAACTAAGAATAACAAGGTCAGTTTTGTATATTTTAATTTTTTTGAGTTTGTTTTGTAACTACTTAATTTAATTTATTTGAGTTTTGTTTTGATAGGTACCAGACCAGCCTCATTCATCAGTTATAGCCTCATCTTCCCAGCAACTAACCCAGACACAACCTCAATCTCACCTAACCCAGGACTTAGATTGATCTTTACACATGTTTTCACTTAGCATATGGTTTGATTTACTATTATTTTGTCACAACAAATTTTGTTTCATTGCATGTTGAAATTTCTGGCAGTTTTTGTATCTGGTAAACCAACCATCACATATGTTATTATGTTTTTGGAAGTGTTAGCACAAGAACATGCTGGATATTGGTAGTTAGATGATGTGATTGTTGGTTATGTAATTCTGAAGATGTTGAATGATTGCTTAACTAATTATGCTTTTTTATATTCGATGATGTTATTTATTACATTCAATGTCTATATAACGAAGCTTAACTATCTATTACATTCAGTAGATGCTTTGAGCACTAAGTAGAAACATTGACATTATTACACCAAACAAAACCAAGTTAATTACCATCATCATTTTTGACCCCCCTTGTATAGACTCTAGGTGATGCATTCTCACATGAATGTTTGTTTCCAAATTATGCATTCTTGCATGGAAGCTTTCTAGGTGGTACACCCTTTCAAATATCATTTACAGCTTCTGCAACCTTGCATTTACAACTGTCATTTCTTGTTGTAGCATAAAATTTTCTCTGACATCATACATTTGGGATATGTAATGACTGTATTCCACTAGGTTGAATTCTTCAATATCTAGATCCCAAAATTTATAGTATTTTCATTTTTCTCTCTCATAGACGAAATACAATTTCTTTAGGTTGTTTTGAGATTCTGATATTTTCAGAGTTGCTTTATACCAATGTAGCCACTTCGATTTTTGAATGTAATTATCTCTCCATTGATGTTTGTTGTTGAGCTGGATGTAGCCACCATGATGGTGGTTAATTTTGTTTTTGTTGATTTATTCTGCTATGTAACACTTGTGAAAAAAAAAACATAAGAAGCTTGATATTGTTTTTACTTGCTTCATATAGAGAATGCTTGTTGTAGCCTTCAACTATTGAGAGCTTGATGTAGCCTCCAACTGTTTTTGATTGTTTGATATAGAATGGTGTAAATGTTGAATAAAAAATGGAAGTATTGAATGTTTGAAGTGTAAAATATGTGTGTGCAGTGATGAGGTTTTATAAGTGTAAAATGTGGGTGTGCAGTATTGTTTGAAGTGAAAGAATGAAAGAGTCGTTGCCCAACGGTCTCCTTTGGGGGTAGCAATGTAATTTATCCCATGTAACACAAAAATAAGGGTATTGGGTCATTTTCCCAACATACTAAATATTAAAGGGCATTAAGGTCATTATACACTCTGTCAATGTCAGCAAGTGTACTTTTAACGAAAAAGTTAATAGAATGACCTTTTAAAATAATATAGGAAAATAGTGGACCAAACGACGAATTACCTCAAACTAGAGGAACGTTTTTAATATTTTCCCTTCTTTTAAAGCACAAGAGACTACCAACAGTTTTTACAACAAGAGGCAATCCCTTGCACTTGCTTGATACATTCTCCTACCAACTTGTTCTAATTTTTCACACTCAATATCAGACCTATCAAAAAATGCAAACGGGCAAAACAATGACCAACATTCCTTGTCAGGCAAGTAAGAATATCAATTTATTCAATCATACATGCAACTTTCTCCTTTCTAATAGCAACCAGAATTTTACTTCCATAGAGACCATTTTTTAAACAGTGGACAATGGTTCTCATTTATTGCAGTCTTTTGTCCAAACATCATCTAGGACAAGAGGAAACTTCTTTCCCGCAATAGATTCACGGATATCTAATAGAAGAGATTCCAGTTCAACTAAATTAGAGGTAGCACCTCTCAAGCTTCAATAATTGCGCAGCTCAACCAATTTTGAGAACCTAAAGGGGGAAAAATTGGTCCTAATTTTATAAATATAATAAAATTAAAATAAAAAAATTAATGATATAACTTGATCAGAAATATTCTACCAAATTCCGAAGATTACAATTGAAAATTTTCTTCTTGTAATATAATATGTTAAGTAATAATGCAAACAACAACAATTACTACGCAGTGATCATATTAACATCAACTACTTAATTTATTATGCAATTAGAAAAAATTAAAACAAAAACTTAATTCTTAATTTGAATTTATATACCTTTTAATGTTGAAATCACTTCCTAAAAATAATATAAAATAATAGATATATAGAATATTGCAGCCTGTACATATGTAAGTGATGTAACTTTAAGCTTTAAGAGATAAACAAATTATAGCACAAGGAGAGTTGTAGTTTACTTGAATTATTGTAGATAAATGAGAATGATTTGTTTTTTTTATTTTATGTATATATATATATATGTAATTTTTCTATTAGCAGTTCGTCTTTATATAAAATATATCAGGATGAAGAATGTGGACCACTAGATTTACATACTTTAAGTCAAAGTGTATGTACTTGTCAAAACTTCTGCATAATCTGTGATCCACATTCTTCGTTCTGATATATTTTATATCAAGACGAACTAACAATAGAAAGACTAATATATATATATATATATATATATATATGTTTTAAATAGTCAAATATTATTAGTGAGAAGTTTGAGTTTTTTTTTTAATTATAAATTATATGCTTGAAAAATGGATTCTCAATAATCATTTCTAAATTCCGATGATTACTTGTTAAAAAAATAATTATTAATATTATTAATATGTTCCTATTTTTTAGATACATTTCCCTTTAATTAACTAATAATAATAACAAAAGACGCCTTTAATATATATATATATATATATATATATATATATTATAACTATTTTTTAGTGTTTCTAGTCTTATTGATTTTTTGTTTGTTTGACACACTGTATTGTATTGTATTATATTGAATTGGATTAGATTGGATTGGTCTGTGTTATTCTTATAGTATTGGGTTAGATTGAATTGCATTGTATTGGATTTGACTGTATTATTCTCATACAATCTTATGTTTGGTGATATGTCGTATTAAATTGTATTAAGATATACAATGTTAGAATGTTATTGTTTTTTTCTAAATATTTTTGTTAACTATATATTGAAATATTTTTAGACTATAAAAACATATTATAAAATATATATTTGTTGTATTATATTTTAAAAATATTAATAAATATATAATTAATATTTTTATTACATAAATTATTATTCATGTAAATACCACATTTATACCATTAGAATAAAATTTATTTTACTTTATTTATATAATATTTATTTAACTTATTTTTAAATTAATATAGTTAAATAAATTATATTATATTATTTTGTATTATATTTAAAATTAATGTTATTATTAAATTTAATTATCAATATTATTTTTATTATCATTAAAATTTATTATTATTTCTATCCCCTTAGTATTAGCTAATACAACATCTACCCATTTTATCTCGATATACAACATTCATTGTACTAGATTAATTAAAATGTATTAGCTAATAAAATGCAATGTAAAGTACAAAACAAACCAAATATTGTATTATATTATTCTAATATATTTTAAATTTCTAATACAATACAATACAAGGTAGCAAACATGCCTGTAGTGTGTTACTCTTATATTAATGGTAAAAAGACAATTTTACCCCAGTTGTTAGGTCAACCATTAATCAAGGGTGTTGGTGTAATTTTTTTTTAAGGCACAAATCTTTACAATCGAAACGGTGCGTTTTCATTTTCTAGATCGAATGACATCGTTTAAGGTTATTTATAAATAAGATATGCCGAGTCTACGAAAAAACAACAGTGGGGAGTGGGGACTTAGCTTGAAGAGTTACTAGATTTTCTATCTTCGCCATATATCTCTACCAATAAGTTTTCTTCAAATTCTTAACACCATGTTTCGTTGCTGAGAAACTGCAGTAATATAAACTGCTAACAGTACTACTTAAATAGGTTTCTAAACGAGATAAAACAAACCTAAGTAATCTCTTAATGAGATAATTATTGACAACTAATATAATCTAGGCATCATAAAGTCAACATAATCTATCTCTAATAATGAAATTGACCCAAGCTTCATTCTTAGAGAAGATGAAGGAAGCCTCATGCAGATGTAAGGTTCCTTTTTACAGAGTTCCGGCATAAGTCTCCCTGCATGGAATATTGTGGAAGTTCTGTCAATGAATGAAAAGTTTAATAATCTCATTATAATTCTTATAATTTAATCCAATAATTATGCAATTACTTAAAATTTATTTGATTAAAACGTACTTGATTTACTGGATCAATTAAGTAACTGGTTCACTGTCGGATGGGATCGATGACCTAATAGTTTTATCATTGTTCTACACTCACAGTCCTGCATAGAATTAACAACATAGGAAAGAAGAATGATTAATTGATTTTTTTTTTCCAACCGGAAACATATATTGTTTACTGTGTTCAATGTCTAATAATCAAGAACATATAATACCATTGCATAGGGATGTAAAAAAAAAGTTTTATCAAAATAAATGAGGTCGGGCCGGGTTTGGAGCCTAGTCTCAACACCGTTTTAGAAACGGGGCGGGGTTAGAGTTTGGTATCCCCGCCTCAATCTCTCCCTAACCCTGTTTATTAATTATTTATTAATAATATTAATATTTAATCAATAATAAATTAAGAAAATTTTTAATTAATTAAATAATATATATTTTATTAATAATATTAAAATATGAAGAATTAACATTTATTTATTTTTTATCGAATGTAAACAAAAGTTAAGGAAAAGAAACCTATGGATAAAGCAACTCGTAATTCTTTTGTGGTTTTCACAATTCACTTTTCTATTGTTTCTCATTAATTTTTTTTTGTAGATTTTATTTTATAATCAATTATGAACATTTAAATTTTATTTCATATGTAGGTATCGAGTTAATTCAAAATATAAGAATTTATTTTATTAAAAATAACTATTAAATATATAGAAATTGTGTATTATCCATATTTTAAAAAATAAATTTGGGACGGGACGGGGTCAGGACTGGGGGCTACCTCCCCGCACCTGAAACTCCCCACCTTGAACCCGGTCTTCAATAGTAGTGGTTGGGATGGTATTGGAGCCAAATAATTTTTTTCAGATCGTGATCGGGATTTGTAGTCCCCACACTGAACCCACCCCATTGACATGTCTTCCTTTGCAGTAGACTACTATACCTCAAAACAAACTGAAAGATATCAATATTAATACCCAAAACATACTCAATATTATTTGTTCAACACAACCAAAAGAAAAATGCTAAAGAAAAGTGATGCAGGGTAGGGAAATGAGAAAGAGTTCGGAAGGAATGAACAAGAATTTGGAGAGAAAAGAGAGAATAATGGTTTCAAATTTCAATGCATATTCATCAACCTATCAAACTACTTACATGCATAATGACTTATATATAGCACAAACACTGAATATATATAACCATTAACTGAAACATATTGAAGTAGAATGGGATATTTGGATTCATTCTCTTCAGTTTCAAGTAAGTATATGCAAAGCTTAGTGATCACGTGTGGTGAAACGATCAACTTCATTAAACCAGAGACATGAAAAGAAATTTGACATTGGTGTATGAGCCCGAATAATAAAAGAAGCTTCAGGGACATCTGCAAAGTCCATGATTCAAGAATCAACATTCATGATGTCTTGAGATAAAAGAAAATACCAAAATCCGACACAATAAGACACACACAACTTGGAAGAAGGTTATTTGGGTTTGAAGGATCAAACTTGGTGAGGCCATCGGACTGGTAAAATGTTAACAGTTCGTCAATGGCAGTCGCATTATACTTTTTTAGAACCTTATTTCGGGCTGCCTCCTCCCCACACATAGTGTCGAACATAATGGTTTGAAATGGCATACTCTGATCTACTTCTCCATAAAAAGTACTCAATGATCAGCATTGGATCAACCAGAAGTCGCACCTTACTGTCAATCCAAATTGAAAACCTAAAAGTAAGCAAGAAAATAGCTTAGCCAAAAGATTAGTTGGATTAGAAGTAGAGAAATGGGGATTATACAATAGATAATAAATCTTACCTAGAAGAAGGGAAGAGACGGTGTGCTAAAAATTTGGACACTTTTCCATTTTTTCGCATGTCCTCGTATGGCAAGTTCCTAACAATGACAATTTTCCACAAACCAATATATCCTCCATCATCAGGATTATTTCCGTCTGAAAACAGTGTTGATAGCGTTTCCTCATCCACAAACATAACAAAACATACATTTTTCCGGGAGAAATCACTGATCTGAAACAAATAAAAACATTCAATTACAATAAGAACAAAATGTATTTGACTAAGGCTGTTTATCATCTGGTTTCATTGACATTATATACACACACACACAAACTTTGAAAGAAACTTTTCTTTACCAATTTTTTGGCGTGGAAATGGTGAGAAATGTCACATTTTTGTCTCGTTGTTGCACCAACGTCACCGGTTTAATAAGTTATGTTTAAAATACACCTATTTTGGTGAACTACCAAAATTACCCTTAAAAAATCAATTTTTTATTAACTCTGTACTTCCATCTCCACACTTGGAACACTGAACGCAGTAACTCCTCTTTTTCTCTCTCTACAATAAATTTCAAAACTACTCAACGTTCTTCAGCACAACAATGTAATATTTTTGTCTGAAATACCGTTTTTTATCCTTCATTTTTAAAAAACGTTCCTTTTGTAAACATGAAGCTGGTTTTGTGAAGTTTGAATCTATGAAATTTGAATCTTCGATGCTGTTAATAAAAAGCTCAGAGCCATTGGTAAATAGATCGGAGCCCATATTAAATAGCTCGGACCCTTTACTAATATGCTCGGACCCTTTGGAAAAAGTCGAGCTCGGAGCCTTTGAAAAAGCTCGGAGCCTTGGAAAAAGCTCGAGCCTTTGGA
Source organism: Dipteronia sinensis (assembly GCA_033220585.1). Lineage (NCBI taxonomy): Eukaryota > Viridiplantae > Streptophyta > Magnoliopsida > Sapindales > Sapindaceae > Dipteronia > Dipteronia sinensis. The sequence goes on along the minus strand of CM065638.1, from coordinate 69,352,247 downwards.
AAAAAAGCTCGAGCCTTTGGAAAACAAGCTCGAGCCTTTAGAAAACAAGCTCAGAGCCTTTAGAAAACAAGCTCGGAGCCTTGAAAAAAGCTCGGCTCTTTTGGGAAAACTATCGGAATCTTTAAAAAAAAGGTTAGAGCCTTTACTAAAAGCTCAGAGATCATAGTAAAAACCTCGAAAACTATTTTAAAAGGCTCTGAGCCTTTTCCATAGCTTTTATGTTTGTCATAATGGTTTGTGGTGATGAATGTTATAGGAGAATGAATCGGGTGAGAATAGTAATATCTTACAATGGTCGATGAGAGCAGTTACCCGACGGAAGTCAGAAGTTTGTTGGATCCGACAACCAAGGAATGTATGTGTCAAAGAATATGAGTTACGAAGAATTGGTGTCGATCGTGCATACCGTTGTGAAGTATGATGTAAACAAATACAATGTTGATCTACAATCAATATCAATCGTTCATGGCGCTACATGTCACACATTTGTAAGAAATGACGATGATGTTCAGTTTATACTAGGGGAAGATCGGGTGATCCCTCAAGTATGTGTTAGTCTAATTGAGAGGGCAACTGGAGATGTGATACGGAATGATATTCCTACTCCTGAAAATATCCAACAATTTGGATCCGCTAGCGGTAGCAACCAAGTGTTCACACAAAGGAGTGCCACTGAAGGTGGGGAAAGCATATGTGATGTCCAACCGGTAGTGGTCAACCATGCAGATGTTGGTGAACCTCAATTCGACGATGTATTTGGTTGTCGATTTGAGATGAATGATGAGTGGTACAATGAGCAATACAATGAGCAGAACACTGAACCAAACCTTGGGCCGAACCAGGAGGTGGATAATGAGGCAAATATTGATCTGGTATATCATGTAGAGAACACTGATGAAGATCATATCCAAATTCAAAGACATGGAAGACGTGTAGAAGGAGTTAGTTGCACTGGAGCAGATATGTCTGGTACTTTTGAGGTTCGGCATAATGTATCTGCAGATGATTCTGATAATACCACAACGTGAGTTATTCACGGAGCAGATTCATACTCGTTTGGGATTGATAGAAGCAGAACCTTGGTAGCAGAAAAACCTATAAACATGATTTATAAATGTCAGTTATTTCCGACTAAAAAGGATTTGAAGAGACTAGTTGATCTTTTTGAAATGCGGCGAAACTTCGAATGGAAGGTGAAACGGTCCAATAAGACAACGTTAAGTCTTGTTTGTTTGATTGACAACTGTACATGGAAATTAAGAGCAGTGAGAAGAGATGAAGGGACGTACTTCCAAGTAAGAAGTTTTGTCAATGAACACAGTTGTCCCTTGGAAGAGATTCACTGTCGCCACCTACAAGCTAGTGCAGTTATAATTGGAGAAGTGGTTGCACCTAGACTTCAACAACAAGATGGTCATCTGATGCGTCCCAAGGATATAATCGCTGATATGAAAACAATGTATGGCATCCAAATCATGTACAGTAAGGCACATCAAGCCTTGCATTATGCATTGTCATTGATCTATTGGACACATGAAGAAACCTTCCAACTACTGCCGTCTTTTGGTTACATGCTGGAACAACAAAATCCCGACACAATCACTGACTTACAGTACGCTGACGACGGTAAATTTCTTTACTTTTTCATATCGTTAGGGGCCTCAGTTAGAGGTTTTCGGAGGTGCATGCGTCATGTTATTGCAGTTGATGGTACCCATTTGAAGGGAAGATTCGGGGGTACAATGTTTGTTGCAACTGCACAAGATGGAAACGAATAGGTGTATCCAATTGCTTTTGGGTACGGCGACTCCGAAAACAACCTTTCATGAGAATGGTTTTTGGATTGCTTGAAGGGTGCCCTTGGTCATATAAATGATCTGATTTTAATTTCCGATCGACATGCAAGCATTGAAGAAGGGATTTCTAAAGTGTTTCCTTATGCAACCCATACTATATGTTGTTGGCACTTTGCTGAAAATGTGAAGAAGCGATTTCACAGAAAAGATGTTGCCAGCTTGATGGACAAAGCAGCTAGAGCGTACACTGAATTCAAATATAACCGGTACCTGCACAAGAATGTTTTCGATTATGTTGAATTTTTCGGTCCACACAAATGATCTCGTGTACACTGTCCCCAACGAAGGTTCAGGGTGATAACAACAAATGTTGCAGAGTGCATAAACTCATGCCTTAAATTTGCACGACAACTCCCTATGTTGACATTGGCAGAGTTCATTAGGAATATGTTACAGCGTTGGTTTCACGATCGACATCGAGCTGCACAGTCCATGCGTCATCAGTTGGCCGACGCATCACATCTTGTGATGCTACATCGGGTCGAGAAGTGCGGTTATATGACCGTCAATCCAGTGGACTGGTAGATATTCTCTGTCAAACGGTCTAGAAAGCAGTGGACTGTTGACTTAGCCTGGAAGACTTGCACATGCAACAAATTCCAAATGGACCATTTTCTGTGTTCTCATGCACTCGCAGCGGCAAGGTACATTAACAGTATACAATTATACACTATATTAAGCAAACGTGATTGTCACTTTTTTCATTGTTTTAGCAGGGAGCGAAACTTGGATTTCACATAGCTGTGTTCGAACTACTACAAGAGACTGACACTTATTGATGCATACTCAGTTTCTATTATACCTGTTGGCCATCCTTCTTCATGGGTAGTGCCATCCGACATCGCTGAGGGGGTGGTTTTAAATCCAAAGACCAAGAGACAATCAGGTCGCCCGATGGAGGGTCGACATGCCTCGTCTTCCGAAAGGACAACCACCCAATCGTGTAGAAGACGTGGACAATCAGGTCATAATAGCATGAGGTGTTCTAATCTGCCCTTGATTAATGAAGGTCCGAGCAGAATTGTTCCAGAGGAATACCGTCGTAAGTGTAGCGTATGTCATCAAGTTAGACATAACAAACAGACGTGCCAACTCAAGGAATCTGCCGTGGAGTGAATCGAGCCGTTCATACTTATTGTTTAATTAAGTTGGGGTGTTAATTATTACTTTTGTTATTGTATGAAATGCGTGTGTTATACTTGTAAATGCAAACACTTGAAATTTTAAACAAAAATTTGAAATTTGAAAGTTCATTACTATAATTGTTTGTACATCGACAACTACAACATCTAATGGGGCTTGGAGTTACAAAAAATCTCCACAACCATCTTCTCCAGTATGGTGCACATATCGTCTTCTGACCAGTCGAACGTCTTCCTATTCGCCAGTACGTACTCCATCAATCTCAAGGTATGAGCATCACAGTTACCCCTGCGACTCAGCACATGAACAACCGTTACAATTGAAGTTTAATAAAACAAACTTAAAGTTTAAATGATGTTCGTACAGGCATACCCTCTAATCTGTTAGGGCACATGTGTTGTAAACACCATGCTTACCCCAAAGGGCCTATCCCGCTTCTCATACTTCGCCTCGCCCGTTGGTCTGGCATCGTGAAACCCCACCTGATGCAACATCAAGGGTAGAAACCAACGTAATGGAGGGACCTGTTCTTTTCTGATTTGTAGGGGGACTTCCTGTCTGAATGGGTCTAGTAGGTGAATCTTCCCGACAGTAAGGTCGACGCTGGCCACGAGCCAATGCTGGCCACCAATGTTGCACGAAATAAGAACCTGTACCAAGTGTTCAAGATATTGTTATGGTCAAAATAAGAATTATTAATTAAACACATTGAAACCATAACTGTATTGCTTTCACCGCGTCAACCTCGTGCTATGGTCGGTTCCCTACCGGGAGTAATCCACGTACCGTCATCAGATCTTCAGGGGACCACATGTACTTCAACACAGACCAGTTTTTCGGGGCTTTGCCCACAGCATCGCGAGGACATGATTCTCGCCACTGAAACTCTAGCATTGACTGAAAATAGATAACGAACCGAAACGTTACAAACAGGATGAAACACAACAAACAGACGTGCGAAAACAGTACATTTGAAACACTTACATAGAACTGAGAATCTAGTAGGTTCATCCTCTGAATGTAGACAATGGGGAATGCTCGCTGACGCTTCCGTAAAATATACAAGTACGCGTCCATATGCTGACAATATAAACATTATACATTGTTAGTATTCTTCCATAAGTTAAACAAACTTAAAAGACAATCGAAGTAAGGAAAGTACCGTGTCCTCCAACTCCATAAAGTTGGTTTGCAACCGGTGGAACCAAGTCACAGGCACGGGGGTCATCAGATCCACATCACGTCTGCGTAATTTTCAATTATTTAGAAAAACAAGTAATTTAACTTAGGTGTTTCAAAATAAATTCACAATATTATAATACTTACAATTCCCCCGTCACGTTCCTCTTGTATGTTTTGTAAACCGCAAGCTGGTCAGCGTCTACTAAATCATTGAGCATGAATGTATGTGCTGATGACAGGGGCAGTGTCCTTGGCCTCTTCGGCCGATAGGGGTCAGTGTATGGGCTCACCAACTGCCAGCCTCGCTTGCGAATCCGTTGCTGCCTATGCTGACCGTGGACCACTGAGGGGTGTTGGGATGAGGAACTCTGTCCCCGTGGATCACGTCGAGAGCTCCAATGGGATGAGATAGACTTGTGGGGTGGGCTGTGTCGAGATGGACCGGCAGTGTCACTGGGAGGTGAGGTGCGACGGGATCGAGTAGAGGAGAGCGGTGTCGGATGGACCGCAGGGGTGCGCTGTATGGATCGCCTGGTCAGGTCAGGAGTGTGGACTGTACGGGAGGAGGGACTCTGACCCAGTGGACTGGACGGGTCTGCTGTGTGATCCTGGATATGAACATGAGGATCAACATCCTGTACCTCCATAAGTAACGGAAACTCTAATTACGTCTGGGTAACTGTCTCCCCAAATATTCTTGTATCCGTGCCACTAGGGACTTGCATCTGCTGGTCTAGTACTGTATCTCCAGCTCTTGGACCCTACGTCTAAGGTCCATCAGCCTCCGTCGTAGGTCCGGTGGCTGGGTCTGTCCCTCCGTCTTTGTTTCTAAGTGGAGAGTCTCGATCATGGGAGGGTGGACCATCCCTATCTGACTGTGATGTCAAACCCCACCGCCCCCGGAGAAAGTCCATCACCTCCCTATGCTGCCTATCCCGTTCCAGATCACTCTTCCGGAGATCCTCCTGTAACGCAAGCGACTGCATCCATCACATCTTGGATTTTTCGTTCCAAACGGTCCTGAAACAAAATCATTATTGTCAGTACTAAAACTGAACACTTGTTTCAACATAAATAATGCATTACACCATTTTTGACATGCCTAGCGATGCCCTCCAACGTCTTCTCGTGAATGTACTCCACCGGGCATCGCAAATCGAACCTGTCTGCGCCTAAGAGGACTCCCAGCGACAAACTCCGGGTCCAAACCCTCCGTATCTGAACCCTCTGTATCCGGTATGTACCTGAGGGGACTCCCTACCGCTAAACTCCTGGTCAGAACCCTCTGTATGACTGGGTCCTGCAGTCGTATGATGTAAGGGATCTGGTACCGAGCCTTCGTGTCCATCGGCGGCCATATATAGACTGCCTCCCTTGTATATGCCATCGTAGTACCGTGCAACCCTCTCAGCTGCCTTCGGCACCAGTGTAGTCCTCGCAAACATCTAAAATCGTTGTTAGACCATTGTATTTGTATTCGTCGTAATATGTAAACACTTTAACACAATAGATCCTTACCCTGGCTATGAAAATCTTGTCCAGTTTGTCCGACCTTGGTTGCTTATGCAGCTGCCATTTCAGCATACGGGGGGACAAGTCAATCTCTCTACGAGTCCCAAATCGGCTCCCAAGCTCGGGGATAACCTCATACGCAAATACCTATGTCAAAAAAAAGTTATTCAGAATCCAATCATTTATTCCGTAACTCATGTAAAAAAATATTCAGGTAGTCAAACCGATACAAATTCTAAATTCTCACCAACAGTGCGTAAGGTAGATCTTAATGTTGTACGTCTCCACCGTGTGAACGTCAGAGCCATTTTCCTGATGTCGTCTCTCATACCGCTCACGTCGACCGTCCAAGGTATGCTTGAATCCAAAAATGGACTGCCTATACACTTGGGCACCCCACGGTAATGCATCAAAAGCTTCCAAGTCCTCGACTAGTCGGATCTGCCATAGTGGAACTTTCTCTCTCTCGCCCAACCCCATCAATATCCAGTTTAGCATATAAAGGAGGCACAGCTTCACAGCATCGTACTGCTCCTCAAATACACCGATCCGTAGAACAGCTCTCAGCTGTTCATAATCCAACTCAGCTACACCATTGAAATACCATTGGTGTATCCCGTTCTGAACCATCTGATACCTCGTCGTGTCAGGAATCACTACAAACTTCAATCCGATGATCAGACAGAATTCAACATTGGAGAACCGTACCGAACGAGGACCTAACATAAATCTCATCTCATCATCCGGCCCATCGTGATGTAGCTCGCGCAATAGCAGTTGATGGATTATGCTACCCGAAAACTTCATCCCCCGATCCATCGGAAGGAAATGACCAAAACAAGACTCCGTATACCGACGTCGGTCTTCGACCTTGAATTGTTCTGGTACACTGTCCAGCGCGACGTCGATATCTTTAAGGTAGCTGAAATGGTCATGCCGAGTGATTTTTCCATCGTACCATTCATCCTCTGGACTTTTAAGCAAATCCTTTAGTTGACTCCCCATCTGCATTTTCACAGAAACAATGCATCAGTAAACTGTAAAAGGCTCGGACATAATAATATAAAATAGCAAGGAAGCAGTTTGAAAAAGCTCGAACTCATTTTGAAAAAGCTTGGACTCATTTTGAAAAAAGCTCGGACACATTTTGAAAAAGCTCGGACTGTTTAAAAAGCTCGGACATAGTTTGAAAACGCTCGGACTCATTTAAAAAAAGCTCGGACTGTTGAAAAAAGCTCGGATACATATTGAAAAAGCTCGGACTGTTTAAAAAGCTAGGACACAGTTTGAAAAAGCTCAGACACATTTTGAAAAAGCTCAGACTGTTGAAAAAGCTCGGACTCAGTTTTAAAAAGCTCGGACTGTTTAAAAAATCTCGGACACTGTTTGAAAATGCTTAGACAGTTTAAAAAAGCTCGGACTGTTTAAAAAATCTCGGACACTGTTTGAAAAAGCTATGGCATTTTAAAAAAAACTCGGCCACATTTTAAAAAAGCTCGGGAACAATTTCAAAAAGCTCAGGAAATTTAAAAAAAGCTCAAACATAGTTTAAAAAAGCTCGGTCACAGTTTTTAAAAGCTCGGAGACCCAGAAAAAGCTCGGAACCAGTTTGAAATAGCTCAGAAAATGTTTTAAAAAGCTCGAAAAACCCAGAAAAAGCTAGAAAAATGTTTTAAAAATCTCGGAAAAAGCTCGGAATCATCTTGAAAAGCTCGAGAACCCAGATCTTCAATAGATTTACAAACCCTAACCTAACCCACAACCATTCTCAAATCAACAAACAAACTTAATCTACAAGTTTAATCAACACCCAACATCAAACATGAACTTATCAAAAACAAAATCCACAACATAATCTGACTCAACTTACCACAGTCGATTGAAAATGCTCTCGTCTGAACACCCGAATAAACACTGTTGTCCTACCGCCGGTTACTTTGACATTTTTTTCAGCCGGAAAACCACTGATCTTCCAACGCCGGTTCTTTTTCCAGCCGATGTTTTCTCTCTCTCGTTTTTCTCACTAAGTTTGAAAACGACAAAAACTCACTTGAAGGAGTATTTTTGTCTGGACACCTATATTGGTGCCTTTTAAACATGAATTAGTAATGTGGTAATATTTGCACAACACCCACCCCAAATAGTGCTATTTATTTTTTGATCTTAGAGCTCCCAAAAATGCAAGTAGATACTGCAACCTTACAGGTACTCATGAATGTCTTGTCCTTTTCATTGTCCTTTTCATCCAAATCGAATCCAGTGCTTCGAAATCCAGGCGGTGCATTAACAAAACCACAATGAAGAGTTTGATTTCTTGCATAAAAAGATTTTGCTCTTTCCTGGAGGGTTTGATGTCCTCCAAATCTAGGTTTATACATGTTGGTCCCAAAAGAAACATCTTCATTGTCAATATATTCCAATGAAAGTTGAGTGAAATTCATATAACCCTTGGGTTCAACAAGATCAGATACTGACTCCAAAAAATCAACTTTGCAAGGAGGATCTGAAAGATTAATGGGAAAAATAGCAGAATATCAATTAAAAGAAACAAAATTTTCATAAATACTTTCTAACAACACAAAAGTAATAAAAGAAACAAAATATATATGAATTAAAATATCACATTAGACAATACAAGCAAACTAAACTTACATTCTGGAGTCTTTACAACATTAAAACTTTCTTGTTGCAGCGCCTCTACAACATTAGAACTTTCTTGTGAAGTTAATGAGTTCCTGTTGATATTAACGGCAAATTGCATATACTAATTACCTATATATATACGTTTTTCCTTCAAATACAAATTAATTAGCAAGACAAAAAAGAAAATTAGACTGTAGTCTCACCTTGAAATAAAACTTTGAAGCCAACGGTAGCAGAATATATTAAAAAGAGTACAAGCACAAACACTGAATGTAAAAATCTCATCTTTATAAATTTCCCGAACCTCCTTCCACGACGTACAACACGAAAATCTGGAGATTCAAAAATACTACCAGGGCCACCTCTTCTCTCCGGTAACAACTCACTATTCTGTTTAATGGAAGTCATTGATTGTGCCGTTTGTTTCTTGATCCAAAGCAGCTGGTCTGTAAGTTAATAAAACAGATTTTCTTCCAAATTAAATAACACATTATTCAATTTCATATGCAAATCATAAACTTCAAAAAGCAATATCAGTATTTGATCCATCTATTACTGAAAATGATAATAATAAATTTTTTAAAAAAAACGCAAGCCTGCAGCATGAAATCATTAGAAACACTACAAGAGCTAGTGTCTAGCATTACTCTATATTCAATAATACTATTTTGCTCGGGCTAAATTTGGTGTCCAAAGTCCCCAAATGATGTGGATCTTTGATTTCTTTGTATTATAGTTGCATGAATTGAAATGATTAGGAATATTTAGACCCTAAATTTGAGCAAAGTAGCATTACTATTATATATATTTTCCCTTCAGGGCCGTTGTCCTTTCCGGGTAGACAGATTTTAATATTCGAAAGAAGATCCAGCTGGGTGGGTATTTTTTTTTTTTTGAGGAGAAGCTGGGTGGGTACTTAAATACACAATTTAGAAAAAAATAAACAAACCCTTCACAAACTTTGGGCTAAAATTTTTAATGAATGATATTAGACTGCAAAAAATTTACCAAAATTTATGTTCAAATAATAATAATAATAATACTTCATCTTCATGTAAACAGTCTAACTTTATCCATATATGATCCAAACATCTAACTTAAAATAATTATTTTTTAACTAGAGTCTTTACTTTATTTTCAAACGTGTTTGTTATATTAGAACAATCAAATAAACTTGTATATAATCTGGTGCCAAATTGATATCTTCTGAAATTTAAATGGATCAAAGTGAAGGTGATTGTATTTGCGAAAGTGATGAAATTGAACTCTCAAACTCTTCAACCTCTTGAATCTTGATCATTAATTACTCTCCAGTATGAAAATGCATGATAGATAATAGTGACTAGTGAGTGAATCAAAGTTAGGATATATCATATATGTACCGTAACGTGTAAAGTGATGAATTTGAACTCTCAAACTCTTCAACCTCTTGAATCTTGATCATTAATTACTCTCGAGTATGAAAATATATTATAGACAATAGTGAGTGAATCAAAGTTTGGATATATCATAGTGTTAACTTGTTTAAGAGGTGTGAAACCAATGATATATTGTTAATATTGTCAAGCACTCAAGCATATATATTACTACATGTACGTCTTGAAACTAACTGCATGCTTTACACGTACCAAACATAAATCGTCATGAGCCATTTTTGGCGAACCGTCCAAACAGTTGGCAAGTGCCATTTTTTGGTGGAACGGAATGTTTGGATAGAATATACTTTTGACCTAAATGATTTTTTAGGTTTTTTATCTTTAAGAGAAATTCTTGTATGAGACGGTCTCATTGTTATTTGGTAAGACTGTCCAATAAGATTGAACAATTTACTTTGGAAACATAAAAATATATTGAGTGGTGCTATTGGCACACCCCCTACCGATCTATTCATTCCCCACTTTTTAAAATTTTGATTTAATTAAATAAAATTAAATGTTTTTATTAAATTTTTTGGTTTATTTCCAAAACTACCCATTTTACTTATTTTTCAAACTTAATACATACTATATATGATTTCTCTATCTCTAATCTATGTATACATCTCTCTCACCTTCATTGATTGATTTATTTTTTTTTCTTCTTATTTATTTTTTCTTAGTTTTTTTTCTTCTTATTTCATGATGGAAAAGAAAAAAAAAAATAAAAAATAACAGGGTACTTAACTTCAACACAACAACAGTTTGATATCATTCTAAGAAAAAATAAACTTCAAACTTATATTCAGATAATGAATTGTTTCCAGATGCTTACTATCATTATCAGACAATTCTTGATTTATGTCATTCTCAGACAATTCTTCAAAATGTTTGATATTGATCTTAAACAATTCTTCCATATTCTTGATATCATTCTCAAACTATTCTATAATATTTTATATGTATGTAATATGCAGATTTTAGGGTTTAAAAGTTTTTTTTTTTTTTGAAGAAACAGATTACTGATTTTTTTTTTGTAAAAGGAATGTAAGATTTTAATAGATTTACTTTGTAGAAAATTTATTTCCTAAATTGTATGTCTCTTTAAGTAATTTTGATAAAAGAAAAAAAAATTATATAATTATAAAAATGGGGTATGAATAGATCAGTAGGGGGTGCGCCAATAGCACCACTCAAATATATTATTAAACTTTAATTTGGTACAATCGCATTGAACGGACTCATTAATTGACAATAAGACCATCTCATCCAAGATTTTCTCTATCTTTAAACTTTTGTGGAAAACACATTTCCTCCAGCTGCCAAGCAATTCTTTTATGACTGACTGCATGCCTTGCATGTAGCAAACTCATGCAGATGCAAACACATTGCTTCCACTCCAAATTCTAGCACTGCAAAATTATTACTGCATGAAAAGGACTAAAGAGGATTGAATTGAGTGCCCCTGAATAAATTGGGCGGAGCTAACGAAGTCCCTCAAGCCCTCCAGTGGGACCAAAAAAAAATCTTAATTTTTTAGATTTGAATTTTTTTAACGGGTTTAATTTAAACCCAATCTTCTAGTGGTCGAATTTAACATTTTCGTACCAATTGGATAATTTGTATCGGATCATATTTGGCATTTTCGGATTCAGATTCATATATTTATTATATTTTCGGATTGGATTCGAACTTTTATTTGGATTTAATCTTGACTTTGTTCGGATTTTTGGATTATTAAAAACAACCAAAAACAAATAATAAAATAAATTAAACTTTAACTGAGTTTTTTTAATTAAAAAATATATAAAAGGATTATGGCAACTGCCACACGCAACAAACTTTTATTCGAATTAGAATCAGAATTTTTTTTTTGAATTTTGTAGATTATTAAAAAAACCAAAAACAAATAATAATATAACTATAACTGACACATTGCAAAAACCTGCAGTGTGTTAGTTTTTTTTTTTTTTAATTAATTATGGTTGCAAATGTCAAAAGTAATTAGATTTTCTTAAAGAATATTATATATATATATATTTATATATATTGGATTTGGATATATCCGATCCAAACGGGATCGAATTTGAAAATAATTCGGATTCGGATTTTCTGAATCCAAACAGTAATTTTTCCACTCTATATCTGCAAATAGGATATGGATTTCTTCAAATCCGATTTACATCTCTAAGCATACATATTACTACGCGCACATCTTGAAACTAACTCATCGCAATGCAATTGCAGCACATGACTTCCAATCTATATTGCGGCACTACAAATTTAAAAATGCATGAAAAAAAGCTCCCCGTGTGAGCCTCCATTGGGTGAAAATTAAAAATAAAAAAAAATTTGGGCCAAAATTAAAATTTTTAATTATTTAGATTTGAATTTTTTTAATGGGTTCGTAATTTAAATTTCATCTCCTAGTAATCAAAACAACCAGCATAATAACTAATTGTGTCTAAATTTATCTTGTCAAAAAACAATTATAATTACTAGACCGGCCTGTAGCATTTTTTTTTTGGTTTACACCATCCGGTTTCCGGGTGGGACGGATCCACCATACTGTGCAATCGGTCTTGTCCACACCCCGACTAATCCAGACTTACACCGGGTCGGCCCACTAAGGGGTAAAGTGCTCTCAATATGTGCAGCTTCGTTCATAAGGGGGTTGAACTCACAACCTTGCTTAAAGGATGAGAGTGTCGAACCACTCACACCAATACATGATTGGTCTATGACATTTTAATAATAAGATTATCAACCAAATTCATCATAAATTATCATTTTTTTTTCTTTATTTTTTGTTTTCAATTTCACTAGATGCCCTCACCATGTCAGAGTGTCGTTGTCCTAAAAAAATTGAAACTAAAAACTGCTTTTGTGATTTGGATTTATATTATTTGCAGAATTTGTGAATTAAATATCACTATTTGCATATTTCTATACATACTATTCATGGTAAATTATAAATAATATCAGTATGTTTTTTAACTATTACTTTAATTTGAACTTAGTTATATTTTATGGGTTTAAATTGATTGTTCTTATTGTGTTATTCACACTTACATCGGATTTGGACTTTCATTCGGATTGAATTCAGACTTTTTTTTTTTTTGGATTTTCAGATTTGTTTTTAAAAAATAAATAAATTAAACTTTAGCTCCGTAGAGTGCAGTATGTTAGTTTTTTTTTTAAATAATAAATTACTTTTAAAATTATAAATAAATAAAAGACTTTGGCAACTGACACATGTGTCAAACTGTCAATTGCAATGTACTGCACAAAAATTATATAAATACTTTTTAATAATCGGATTCTGATATATTCAATCTGGATTGGATTTCAACCGGATTCAGACCCAAACCATGTTTGAATCCGGATCGGATTTGGAAAATTTTCAGATTTGGATAATTTGAATCCAAATAATAATTTTTCCATTCCATATCTGATTTTTGAAAATCGGATATAGATTTTTTCGGATTCAAACTTTCTTATTGTCTTAATCTCGAACTGAACATGGATTATCTTATCCGATTTTCATCTCTAAACATATATATTACTACACATACATCTTGAAACTAACTGTTTTAGCATAGCAATCGTATGCTTTTTGCATCACAATGCAAATGCAAACACATCGCTTCCATTCCAAATTGCACTGCAAAATTAATTATTTGCTTAGACGTCCACCGGAAATGCATGAAAAATTGGATTGAATTGAGTGTCATTTTGCAAAAGGATGCCTCCAGCATCCGATAACACGAACTGTATTTTCGGCCAATGGAGGCATAAGTGTCTTGAACAGGCTTTGTCAATTGCAAAAGAGTGTCTCCAACATCCAATAACACTGCATCATATGCTCTTTGAATCGACTTTCCTCCAGTCATCTGTTAGAGAGACTAGTATTGCACAATGTGAAGATAACAAAGTGCAATGCAACTCAGTCATTAAGAGGACTGCTTGGTGGCACGTGTGGAAGGACACAGCCTTATATTAGCCTTGCAGCAGTCTGTGTTACCGATCAAAGAAGCAATCAAGTTCATCATCGGAGAAAGAAGATCACGAGCAAGCTAGAGAGAAAGTATGTCAGTCTCGGTAGTTAGGTGGTTGGGCCGTTACAAGGAAAAGGATAAGGTTGTTAAAAAAGTTGATGTGCATGAAAGAGCAAGGAAGACGGTTAGGTTTGAAGGATTTGATAGGAGAATTCCCATGGCAGCATTTTGTGATACAAGCTTCCATTACTTTACCTGATTTCTAATTTTTATGGGTATTCCAAAGTTGTATTTCTTTTGTTTTTCTGTTTTCTGATACATGACAAAATATGGTGCTTTTTGTTTTCAAATTTATTTAACTCTTTTTCATTATTATTTCAAAAGAAAAAAAAATAAACTCTTTTTCATTATTCTGATTTTAGTAACCCTAAAAAAATTGACTTTAATGTTTATTTCTTGAGATATTTGTCAAAAAATAGAATTTGATTTTTCTGTTCATATCTTTTGTTCTTACACAAAGGGACCATTGCAAGTTTGATTTTGATACATAAGTTTATATATATTTTTGGAAAATAAGTATAAATTTAAAATTATAAAAGAGTAATTACATTTTTAATAAAAAGAAAAGGTGCCAAAACAAAAAATAAAATTACAAAGACCATTGAGTATTGAAATTACAATTTCAAACCATTTGCTACAATTCTTTTGTTTCCTTTGTATAAGAGAAATTACATTTTCTCGTATATTTCATTGTTTTGTATGTGAGGCATCAAACAAAACAAAAACCAGAGAAGAAAAGGCACAATGCCTACCAAAAACAAAACTGCGGCTGTGTTGTGTCCAAACTTCAATTAACTAAAGGTGGATAGGCAGCTTTGTTATCACTTATCACCAAGCATTGTATTATAAATGCAATTAAGTGAAGGCCTGGGATGAAATCTGGAGGAACTAAACAGAAAAACTAGTGCCCCTTTATTAGTTTCCTCCAATTTTCATGTCTGCCATTAAATTCTCTCTTATTCGTACCATCATTCGCATTTTTTAGTCATTCAATCTATTTTAAGTAAAAGTCAGAGATGAGATATTGGAGAAAACCAAATAAAAACAACTAAGTTGTACCAATTTATTTAGTTTCCTCCAATTCTCACATCAAACTTGTAACTCTCCATCACTTGATTAATAACTACAAGTTTAGTACAAAATTAAGTGAAGTATGTAGACGAGATTTTGGAGGAAACTAAACAGAAAGCATGGAACAATGTTAGCCTACTTAGTTTCCTCTAATTCTCACCTACAACATTGACACTGTGACACATCAACATAGTTAATTATGGATCTATCATCTATATCTACAGATTAAAGCTGGATATGAAATATTGGAGGAAACTAAACAGAAATAAAAGAAATAAGAAAATTTGTTTAGTACCCTCCAATTTTCACAACCAGCAATTGTAAAAGAAGCATCTACCAGAACATTTAACATTATGTTGAGAGGCTTGGTGGGGATGCCCAAACCACAGCTACTATTTATAGACACCTTATGATGGAGTGTGATCAGAAACAGTTACAAGTCCCAGTAGTCAAGAAAACACAGTAAAAAAGTGGAGAGATCAGAATCTTTTTCACCAACAACACAGTTTACATGCTCACACAGTTAGTTACAAACTACTCTTTCATGCAAATGCAAATCAAAATCTTCAAAAATTGCATGAATGCTATGCACAAACATGAGAAAAATTTGGTGGTTCGAACGCAATTGAAATCAAATAATTCACTATACAATATTAGCCAAGCCGCTTTCCATTTTACAAACTCAATGCCAAGCAATGCGCACATAGAAGTGTATATTTCCAATATCCTTAACAGAATAGTTACCTCTCCCAAACACATTAGAAAAATAGAGGAAAATAAGAAAGAATGTAGTACAGCTTCTTCTCAGCCTATGCCTATAAATCTATATTTTTTATTAATATTGAGTAAATTCCATCATTAACAAAAAAAAAAATACACTCTATGCTGGAAAGTTGTGTTATCATTTTTCAATCCTTTGCGTCTTTTTTTCTTCTATTTGTGTACTTCCATTTATCTCTTTCATTCTTTGGGGACATGACATGATGTCCCACATGTTCTATCACAATGCCATACAATTTTCTAATCTCTGCAGTCTCTTACATAATAATTAGCCAACCAACAACAGTAAGTTCGTCTATTGACTTTGTTCTACGGCTGTGACTGCCTAAAGATTTCAGTAGAACCCGGAGGGTGAACTTGCCCTCTAGATTATTCCTCGATTAGAAACACCAATACACCATCACAACATTTTGTAAGGCCAATCTCACTACTATTGTGTTGCAGTGAATTCTCTACCAACCAAAAAATACGACACCTTTGGCTACCCACAAGTTTCAGCTACACAAAGTCAACCTAATCGATCTCTATTATCTGATAATGAAACTGACCCAAGTTTCATCCATGTCAAGCTCAAAAGATCTGTCATAAACTCAGGATAGATTATTGGAGAAGGGAAAGGAAGCCTCATGTAGGGTTCCTTTTCACAGTTCCAGTATAAGTCCCTGCATAGAATGGAGAAGTTCTGTCAGCAACTTGCATAAATCAGTGAATGAAAAGTTTAATCCCATTATTATTATTATTATGGTTCAATCAAATAATTATGCAATTGCTTAAAATGTATTTGATTACATGCCTTTTCTGATCATCTTTAACATGAAATCAGAATAGTTGGCCAAGGTATCTTGCTCAGGAGCAAAATGTGTCAGGTTCAAATATGATGAATTTGAGTACACACACCACAATAGAAAACAAGGTCCATTTCAGGCTGCATGCTATGACATATGTCGGCAATTATATGTTTGTTTGGTTCACTGTTCTCCCTTCTTTGTGGCAAGCACAATTAATTATTAGATCATAAACAAGACAATGAAGACAAGATTCAAAAGCTCCAGGAAGACTTGATCCCTTCCATGGTCTAGGATAAATCTACACAAGATTTTACCAGAAAACCGACAAGACTTTGATTTTGATTATGATTAATCTTTGTCCAGCCAACTGCCCTTAAAATGCAAAAGAATACATAATCATTTCAATTTCACGTGGAACCAGAACCAACCATTATTAGTGAAGAGGAAAATTCCTTTTTAGGTCTGCTTCCTAGCTTAAATTTAATAGAGTTTTGTTAATGAAATCTCAAATCAGCAAGTGACAGGTTTGGGCCCATAAAATCCACTTAATGTAAGTACTTCACCTAGGTTATGCTGGCAGCTGTTCTGCAATGTAGTCTATTAAATTGAAGTAACATGCATGCAAAATTCAAAATTATCAGATTCCGGTATCCCACATCAGCATTAATTCATCCACTAATTTTCAGCAAGTAGTTTACTTCCTACTTTTTTATTAAAGCAATGAGTTGAATCATTCAGTAGTGCATTATTCCAAGAAACTTGGATCTATATACATGAACATTTTTTTTTTCTAAAAAAAATTGTTCTTAGGAAGACAAACTATACAACAACTAACATATATGATGATGCATATGTGCAATCAATTCTACTTGAAAAAATCCTTGTTTCCACAACATTCAAAAAGTTATCTGAATGGAATCCTCAATCAGGCATATCAGATTAAACAACAAAAGAAGAAGAAAATAACTATCAAAACGTACTTGATTTACTCGATCAATTAAGTCACCGCTGGAGGGGTTAGTTGCCGATGTCTGAATAGCTTTGCCATTGATCTACGCTCACAATCCTGCATAGAATTAACATAAAATGGAAAGTTGAATGATTAAATTGATTTTTTTTTTCCAGCCGGTAACGTATGTTGTTTACTGCGTTCAATGTCTAACAGTCAAGAACAGATAATACCAGTGCAGTGGACTACCTCAAAACTAACCAAAGAACATCAATATTAATACCCAAAACACACTCGATATCTGTTCAGCACAAACAAAAGAAAAATGCTACAGAAAAGTGATGCTGTATAGGGAAATGAAAAAGAGTTGGGAGCAAATGAACAAGAATTAGGAGAGAAAAGAGAGAATAATGGTTTCAAATTTCAATTCATATTCAACAACCTATCAAACCTCTTACATAAGGGCATATATACAGTGCCTAACTCTTAAGCTACCAAAAATAATAAAAGAAACAAAAACAAACAAACAAATATAAATAAATAAAACTAGCAAATTAACTCAAAAAAACAAAGTAACTAGATATATAGATAATCCTAACTAATTAAATGACTAGCACTTACTCAGAACTCGTTTTAAATTTATTTTAGCATCAAAATGATAACATATGTGACCGAAAAGTATTTAGCCTCCCTTGACACCTAAAAGCATTATATACAAAATAACACGTTTAAAATAAATGACATATAATTATTTGTGCAGGAGACTGTTGGGAAGCAATTTCAATTATGTGCAACTCTAAAACTGCAAAGTTCTTTTACATAATTAACATGGATCTAATTGAAGAAAATTTACAATGAAATCTCAAGAAGCAAAACTAATTAACACAAGGAAATTCAAACTAGCCATTGTGTGTGAAGGAACTATGGTTGCATGCTTTTGTTTTATTTAAAGTGCGTTTAAAGGAAACTATATTTAAGAAGTGAAAAAAGCCCCCATATGAAGTTGCTTCCAAAAGCATACAAAGCACATATCACAATAAATATAGTTAACTCAGGATTAAGCTGATGTGATTACACCCCATCATTAATTTAAGGAACTTTAAAACAATATCAATGAAATTCCCAGAGGAAAAAAACAATATTTTAGTATGATAAGCCACCAACTCAGTAATCACCAATTGTATACAGCATGCACTAAACAATACAAGGCAATGAATTGTGACATAGCACAAACACTGAATATATCCATTACCTGAAACATATTCAAGTAGAATGGACTATTTGGATTCATTCTCCTCAATTTCAAGTAAGTATATCCAAAGCTTAGTTGATCACGTGAGGTGAATCGATCAACTTCATTAAACCAGAGACATGAAAGTAAATTTGACATCGGTGTATGGGCCCGGATAATAAAAGAACCTTCAGGAACATCTGCAAAGTATATGATTCAAGAATCAGCACTCTACATTCATTATGTCATAAGATTGAAGAAAAGGCCAAAATCCAACAAAGTAAAAAAAAGGCAATGAGACACGCACAACTTGGAAGAGGATTATTAGGGTTTGAAGGATCAAACTTGGTGAGGCCATCGGACTGGTAAAATATAAACTGTTCGTCAATGGCAGTTGCATTATACTTGTTTAGAAGCTTATTTCGGACTACCTCCTCCCACACACAATGGCGATCATAATGGTTTGAAATGGCATACTCTGATCTGTTTCTCCATAAAAAATACTCAATGATCAGCATTGGATCAACCTGAAGTCGCATCTTACTGTCAAGCCAAATTGAATACCTAAAAGTAAGCAAGAAAGCAGCTTAGCCAAAAGATTGGTCGGATTATCAGTAGAGAAATGAGGATTATACAATAGATAAACAAATCTTACCTAGAAGAAGGGAAGAGACGATGTGATAAAAATTTAGGCACTTTTCCTGTTTTTCGCATGTCCTCGTATGGCAAGTTCCTAACGGTGACAATTCTCCACATACCAATATATCCTCCATCATCAGGATTATTTCCCTCTGAAGACAGTGTTGATAGTGTTTGCTCATCCACAAACATAACAAAGCAGACATTTTTCTGGGAGAAATCACTAATCTGAAACACATAAAAACATATGCCACATATCTCAGCAGGACAAATTACTTTTTACATGTATTAACAACATTTCAATAGCAGGATAGAAAACAATGCAGGATATATTAAAACTAATCATTACTCTTAATTAACAGAGTATTGTTTTATTTGACATATTACATTATCCAAATTTATATCTCATAATGTAATACCTGAAAATTCTTTTGCTACTAACTATAAAAGAAAAGCGGGAGCAGGCAGGGAAGCAGGTATATCAGTCACTTTTAAGGTTTCAATAACATGCACAAAAAGTACGCAAAAGATAATCAATATGCCATATATCAAACAAATTCGCAACATCTAAAAAGGGACCTGAGACATACAGATAACTACAACCGGAATACAACATTTACACATCTATATATTTATATCAGACCAAAGATCCCCCACCACTGGAAAGATCATTCTATTTCGGAAAAACTCCAGCTGCATATGCTCTCTATTCCTCTCTTCGCAATAACATGCCTTAAATAGAATTAAACTTTGCAGAAATCTCCAATTAATTCTACACCAACATTTGTCTCTCTGATAAAAATAAGTGGAATGAAAATGTTAAATGAAAAAAAGGATGCCTTGAGGGTAAAATTGGAAATGTAAACATTCCACCACTACAAGAAAAAAATGTATTTGACTAAGGCTGTTTATCATCTGGTCTCATTGACATGATACACAAAAAACTTTGTGAGAAACTTTTCTTTACCAGTTTTTTTGTAGGCCTCCTCAAAAAGTCAGAGCTCCCAAAAATGCAAGAAGATACTACAACCTTACAGGTACTCATGAATGTCTTGTCCTTTTCATCCAAATCGAATCCAGTGCTTGAAAATCCAGGCGGTGCACTAACAAAACCACAATGAAGAGTTTGATTTTTTGCATAAAAAGATTTTTCTCTTTCCTGGAGGGTTTGATGTCCTCCAAATCTAGGTTTATACATGTTGGTCCCAAAAGGTTTATCTTCTTTGTCAATATACTCCAGTGAAAACTGAGTGAAATTCATAAAATTCTTGGGCTCAACAGGATCATTAACTGACTCCAAAAATTCAACTTTGCAAGGAGGATCTGAAAGATTAATGGGAAAAAGAGCAGAATGATGGAGTCAAATCAACAAAACAAATTCAAGAATTTAGCACTGCAAAATATCAATGACATGAACTCACAGATTTTTCCTAGAAAGTTTCGTCAAAATATTTAACAGTAAAGGAAACTTGTGCTAAAGCAAAATCAAGCAATCTCGAAATTTAGAAAGTATCGAATTCGTACATAACATGAGAGTCATTTAATGTATATACATACAAGACAGAAAACAAGATAACAAAACCACGTGATAATTTGGCAAAACAAGATCTGATTTTTTTTTTGTGAACTTTACATGAAAATTGCCAATGCTTAACTGACAAAGTGGAATCAGAATGGCCAAGTCCTAGTGTAGTTTGCAATTTGAATTGAAGAGTAGAGGCCCACAACTTTCCTTAATACTTCTAACAACACAAAAACTAATAAAAGAAACAAAATATCAATTAAAATCACATTAGAAATTCAAACAAACTACACTTACGTTGCTTCCTATGCTTGATTGGCGGCTTTACAACATTAGAACTTTCTTGTTGCGGCTTTACAACATTAGAACTTCCTTGTTGCACTTCTTGAAAAGTTAACAAGTTACTGTCCATATTACCTGCAAATTTCATATACTAATTATCTATATCCATCGTTTCTTCGAATACAGATTACCAAGCCAAAAAAAAAAAAAGATAAATCAGCAGTCTCACCATTAAAGAAAACTTTGAAGCCAAAGGTAGCAGAATAAGTTAAAAAGAGTGCAGCAAGCACGAATACGGAATGCCTAAATCTCAGCTTTATAAATCGCCCGAACCTCCTTCCACGACGTACAACACGAAAAGCATTATCACCTCGGCCTGGAGAATCAAAAACACTGCCAGGGACACCTCTTCTCTCCGGCAACAATTCACTGTTCTGTTTAAAGAAAGTCATTGTGCCGTTCCGTTTGTTTCTTGATCCAAAATTTAGGTAATAAAGCAGCTCGTCTGTAAGATAATAAAACAGGTTTCCTTCCAAATGAAATTACAATTCCCATATTATTCAATTTCATATACAAATCATAAACTTCAAGAAGCAATATCAGCATTTGATCCATCTGTTACTGAAAATGATAATGATAAATTGAAAAGCAAATAAAAAGCACAAAATCGCAAGAAAATACGCGAAAATCACAGCACACAAACACGAGCCTGCATCTAATCGTTAGAAACACAAGAGCAACTGAAATTGAAATTGAGTATAGGATATAATTAACAAAAAATCGGAGTTGAAATTGAGAAATTAAGAAAACAATGGCGCACCTGATACAAAGATCTCAGATCCTCACCACCGCCAAAAGGTCGCGAAGCGGGAACTTAAAAGCAGTTGATAATTGATAGTGAGTTTTCTCTTCATATCTTTGTTTTTTCTTCTTTTCGGGTCTTTGTCTTTTTGAGCGACAGATTTTAATATTTGAAAGATCGAAGTGGATTTATTCATTTAGGATTCTCGGATTTATTCATTTAGGATTCTCGAGATGACATTTCAAAACTTTATAAATCTTGATGTATTAAATTTGAACATTTGAAGACTTTAAAAGAGTTTATATTAATCTAGTGGTAGTGGTAGCTACGGTTCAATTTTGGGACGGTTTCAGTTCCGTGGCCATCGAACCGTTTGGATCCGGTTTGGTTTTCGGTTTTGAACCACTGGTTAGACAGTTCGGTTTCGGTTTGGGTTTGGGCCGGTTTTTGTTTCGGTTTTTTCGGTTTCGGTTTCGGGTTTTTTTTTTTTTTTACAAAACTTAATTTAAAAAAAATGTCCCAACAACAAAAAAAATTGACAAATTAAGAAAATTTGTGGGACATTTAACATTTTATATAGTAACAAGGCAATAAGGCCAATAAAAAAAGTTATGATCAATGAAAGAATTCAACCATAAAAAATTATGACAAATGATACATATGAACAATTCTGATTGATGTCATAGTTCTAGTGGCAATTTTGTGAAGAATAAGTGATGACATCCAAATTTTTTATAATTTACAAGTTTACCATCCTCTTTAGGGGTGGGCACGGTTCGGTTTGGTTCGGTTTTGGGTAAAACCGAACTGAATCGAAAATATTTCGGTTTACCTAAAATTGAACCGGTTTAAACCGAATAAGAAATGGTAACCGAACCGATTTTCAGTTCGGTTCGGTTCATTTTGGTTTTGGGCCTAATGGGCCTTATGGGCTTGATGGGTTTAATGAGTCTTTTTAATGTGTTTTTAAATTTGATGGGTTGTTGGATTCTAATTTTGGGCCAAAGTTTCATAAATTTTAATAGTCCAAGCCTAAAAAAACCCAAATCAAACATAACTAATATATAATAATAATTAATGAAAGAAAAGAAGTAGGTTAGAGTTTTTTTTTACTTATATAGGCGGTTTAATCGGTTCAAACCGGTTTTTGGTTTTTGGGAAACCAAACCGGTTTGAACCGAAAACTTTTCGGTTTTCAACTTTTTAAACCGGTTTAAACCGAATTCATTTTATGAACCAAACCGAACACCCTTTTTTTGGTTCGATTCGATTCGGTTCGGTTTGGTTCCGAATTTAGTGCCCACCCCTAATCCTCCTAAAGCTTTCTTTCATTTACTTGTCTTAGTATTCATATTGAAAATGTGTTGGGTTGGTCTGATACTATTGTTTTATCAAGTATTGAGGGGCCATTTGGTATGGGGTAATCAAAATAATGTGATTCATGGGAAAGTTAAACATAGTAATGTGATTCCAGGGAAACCTATATACTTGTGTTTGGTGTGCATAGAAATATTGTTTCAGATTCCTGGAAATGTTAGATAACTGTGTTTGGTTTTACATGGGAATCTTTTTTTTTGGTTGCTAATAATCAATTTTTTCAAAATTACATAAAAAAACTATGACCATAATATTTATTTTCTTTAAAAAAAATAATACAATATATGGTGTCTTTTTCTTTAAAATTATGTATTATAATTTTTTTTTTCGTGAAAAATGTTTTTACATTCATAAAATTGAAAAAGGGACTTGGGAACCACTCGCTGGAAAGTAATATCTTCATCCTCTATTTTGTCTTTTCCTTTACCCCAATTCTTGTCTGCAAAAAAATTCGATTTTGAAATCAATTGGATTTGTTGATTCAACGAAAGGAGTCGTTGAGATTGGTGTATTAAAGAACTTCTCTTCCTGCCATCGTAAAGAGTATGTATTGTAATTCTTGTGGTTAAAAAAATTATTAAATTAAAATTAAAAAACCAGATCGTGATCTTATTCTTCTTCACTGAACACCTCTCAATTTCTTCTCTAAAAAATCCCAGTTTCTTTCATCTCTCTCTTCTTTGTTGCTCTGATTTATCATTTCTTACACTGTTTTAAGCTTAAAAGTGCTTCACCCACACAACCTCAACTACTACTCCAAATCCTGCCATAGATTCAACGACATCATGCGAGACAATCACCACACCCACCACAGCCGCCGCCACACTCCACCTCTTCTTCCACGACATCATCCTCAACGGCATCGACATTAGTTGCCCAAACATCGTCTCCTGCATCATCGCCGTCACAACTCGCGATCTCCTCACCATGGCCGGTGGACCTTACTACAACGTCGTATTGGGTCGGAAAGACGACATAATCTCAAAAGCTTCCACCGTCGACGACAATCTCCCAAAACCAACCATGCCTATGTCGCAGATTTCAGAGATCTTTAAAAAGAGAAACTAGAGAATCTTGATTTAGGTTTGATGATGATGGTTTGGCTTGGGTTACATTTGGATTTGAATATGAATGATGATGATGTAGAGTGATGAATCTAGAAACGGGTTAACTTGAAATGAATTGAATTTGTTTTTTTTTACTGAGTGTGGGTCCCAAAATGGGAATCAGATGGAGGGTAATGTGATTTTCATGGGATTCACTTTCCTGAGAATCGAAAAATACAAACCTAGTAACAAACATGGGAATGCTATCAGATTCTCATTCTCATGCAAACATTACCCCATATCAAACGGCCCCTAAGTATCATATATAGCAGAAGAAGCTTAACATTTTTTTTAATGGTCCGAAACTTTTTTATTTATTTTAAACTTAAAATTTTCCCACCGGTCACCCACTCTCAAATTTTTTTTTCCTTTTTTTGTCCACATGGCACGCTGTCATTAGTGACAATTTATATATATATATATATTAAATGTCAAAAACCGACCAAAACAGTCGATTAAACCGACCAAAACCGGCGGTTAAACCGTAAACCGACGGTTTAACCGCCGGTTTTGGTCGGTTTTTGACCAACCATTTTACGGTTTAACCGCCGGTTTTGGTCGGTTTTTGACCAACCATAACCGTAACTGAACCGGTTCGAAACCGGTTGGAAACCGGTTTCGTAACCGGCGGTTACGGTTTCGTAACCGGCGGTTCCGGTTACGGTTACGGTTCCGGTTCCGGTTTTGGTTTTTTTAACCCGGTTTCGGTTTGGTTCCCACGGTTTAACCAAACCGTGGGCACCACTATCCAGTGGTATTCAATTCATATTTATATGGACTTTTAAATAATCATTCCAAATCCGGGAGTACTGAATTGAGACTTTAAAAATGTCTGCAAAAGTCAAAGTGTATTCAATTGGGACTAGATTTTAAAGGATTTGCTTAGGTCTTGGATTTTAGGTGGACTTGATGGTGAGAGGTATAAATATTAAAAGGCATAACAAATCCAAGCTTTCTCCCCAAAGATTTTCATCAGGCGACCTATCTCTCTATAAAAGACAAACAACCTTCCTCTATCTCTCTACAGAAGACGAAAAAACCTTCCTTCATCAAGTTGCTTTGCCTTTGATTTTTCTTCACCAGCTCTAGTGAATAATCGGGCAAATCCCTCTCTTTTGTCTATTTTTTTCAACAATTTTTCTTATTCGATTGACAAATTGATTTTTGATTTCTTTTGTTTGCTTGAATAATTTGTTTTTTTTTTCTGATTGCGTGTAAGAAAATCTTGCCATCATCCACATCCCCCACGTAAGAAAATCTTTGACCTGAATCTTTGAGACCTTTTGTACATAATTTGTACAACTGATGATGTCAATTATATAAACCTTTATATATAAAAAATTAATGCGTCCATATAAAGGTATAATTCGATGTGAGTTTACATGAATTATTACCTGTACATGATGATATTGCTTAAATAACGATATTGTTAAATAATGATATTGTTTAATTCGTCCATTTGATCAAAAACATAAAGATTATTGTTAGTACTACAATTTGTATTAATGGATCATATTGGTTGAGTGTAAAGATTGTATTATTGGGTCATATACTGGTATAATTCGTCCATCTATAATAGAAGTTTGAGATAACAAATCCATAAAAGTCTGAGCTAGATATCTAAACAAATCCATAAAAGTCTGAGATAAATATCTATACAAATCCATAAAAGTCTGAGATAAATATCTATACAAATCTATAAAAGTCTGAGATAGATGTCTATACAAATCCATAAAACTCTATATGTATTTATAAAGTCTGTAGAAATCCATGAAAATCTGCCACTTAAAAAATGTCTTTAAATATCCATAAAAATTCTAATTGAATACACCCCTCCTAAATAAATAAACCAATCATAAATTTTGGGTTAAAATCAAAAATACCCCTGACCTTTAAGCTATTATTAGATGCGTAGAGAATTATCTATTTATTCAACAACCTCACCTATAATTTAACGGACAATTCCATTAGGTTTGCTTTTTTATATATATAATTATTTAATATATTTTTATAAAGTAGTATTTTTTTATTACTTTATTTAAAAGATGATTTTTTAAAAAGTAAAAAAATAAAGAAAAATTAAAGGGTATAGCAGTATTTTTAATGATCAAATTAAAATCAATTTAGCAGTTTTAAATTTTAGCGGGGGATGTTGAATAAAAGCATGGTTCAATACACATCCAATAATAATTGAAAAATTAGGAGAGGTTTTTGATTTTAACCCAATTTTTGATGTGGGTTAATTTTACACCAACTTCGAAAATCATAATTCATAAGATCCCATATTTTCGTATGTTTATCTTTATTGGATTTTTAATTGTTAATTGTTAAGATAAAGGATGCAAAATTTTAAAATTCTCCCATTAAAATCATTATTGATAAAATTTTATGGAACTTTAAAAATATATTTGACATCATTTTAGGAAATGAAATACATAATATTGTAAGGGATATATATATATATAGTCATTTTCCTGTCAGTACGCACTGATAGAATTATATAAGGACATTGAATGTGAGCCACTCATTTATAAAAGAGTTTTAACAAGTGCATACATACCAAGTCAAAGTGTGTAAAACGAGTGGCTCACATTCAATGTCCTTATATAATTCCATCAGTGCGCACTTATATAAAAAATTTCGTATATATATACCACCTGAATATAGCAACTCGATAATGTGATATTATTGGATTGAATTTAACAATTTTCATAACCAAATCACATTGGACGACAGTAATTTTAAAACTCATTGATAATGCTGAATTGTAAAACTAACAATTTCATAGTAGGTTGATAGACTTCTTGTCTAATAGATAAGAGCATCTCTAGTGCAAGAGTGGCTTGCATACCAAAAATCGTTGACATGACAACAATATCAAGAGACTTGCTCCTTATATGCCATAAAAATAAACTTGATAAACAATCAACTCAAAATTTGGTCTCCAATGTTTCCGTTTAAAATACATTTATTTTTAATGACGTGTCCAACTTTTTTTTCTTTTTTATTTTATTTCCTTATCAAAAATAGATAAAAAAAAAATTAATTTCAATTTTAAATACTTCCAGAGTCAACCGAAAATATAGATGTGCAACATGGCATATAAAAGTAAACAGTCGTGTTGACAATGTCTAATTTTTTTTGACATATCAGCGAGAGGTTGAATATGCACAACTGTATTGTAGATATATTTTTTTAATAGACCGTCTATATATCATATATGACATCTTTTTTTTTTTTTTACAAACCACTCTCGCATTGGAGTCCGTAGATGCTCTGAGGTTTATTATTATTATTATTTTATATATAGTAAATAAGGTTTATCTAAGGTTAGAAAAATAATAATAATAAGGTTTATTAAGAGCTTGTTTGGTTGGGCTTTTGAAAAACCTCTATTGATAAAAGATCTACTTGTAGTAGATCTATTAGAAACAAAGTTTTTAGAAGAAAAAAAATTATAGTTGTTTGGTTAGTAGACTTTTTTTTTAAAAAAAAATGTCTATTTGAAGAAGCATCTTCCCGTGAGCTTTTGTCTAATAGAGGTTTAAACTCTACTAGTCTCTACTCAATTTAAAATAGACAATATCAAAAGCCAAACCAAACAACTATAAAAAAAAAACTCAAATAGACGTTTGTAAACTTTTTGCGACAGTAAAAAGTTCAACCAAACAAGCATTAATCACTAACCTGTGAGGCTGTGACTAAAGCGGCTTTGTTGTTTCTTTCTTCTTATTGGTCGTGCAAAACATGTCAAGGCAATTCCTAATGGCTTTAAAGTTGACAACTTGACATTGACAAATTAAACCAAAAACAACATAATAGTAACATACTGGAGCAGTGGAGCATGAATTTGTTCACATTTTTTTAAAAATAAAAAATGGACATCAAACTAGTTAGATGGCCGTCAAGTTAAATGTCTAATCGGAAGCAAGATCTAAAGAGATCTCCTCACATTTATTACAGTTTTATGGCAACAGTGGAACAAAATATATATATATATAAGGGGCCGTTTGGTATATGGTAATCTTTACATGGGAATGAGAATCTGATAACATTCTCATGTTTGGTAGAAGGTTTGAATTTTTTTTAAGCATGAGAAATTGAATCTCATGGAATCACATTACCCTCCAAGAGGTAATGTGAACCCATCCCAATAGGTGGGTTTCAGATTACCCTCCATTTGATTTTCACTGTGGGACCCACATTTAAATAATAAAAAAAATATAACCTAGCAGACACCAGAATCGTTAGCTTCTCACATTCTCGCCTCCCTCTCTCTCTTCGTCAAACCAACTGGAGTCCATCAAACCCGCCGCCGAACCCTCTCTCTCCATCGAAACCTCTCTCTCCGTTGAGGTATGCCATCTCTTTGATTGCTTTTGAGTTTGTTCTCCGCAGTTTCGTTGCTTCACTCTTTCTTCTTTTCTGTTTTTCGATTGCTTTTCTTTGATGTTTAGAATGTCTCTTTAATGAAAGTTTTGGGTGTTCGCAATTTGTTTTGGGTGATCCCCTGTTTGCAATTTGTTTAGAATGTCTCCACAATTTGTTTTGGGTGATCCCCTGTTTGCCTAACTTTAATGAAACTTTAATGAAAGTTTAACCTTAAATTAATTAAGATCACCTGGGTTATATCTGTGTATCTTATTTTGTGTTTATTCATATAAATGTTTATAATGAGCTGTTATTGCTTGCTCTAATTTATAATAATTGTTTCAATTTATCTAGAAAAAGAATGATCATAGGGGCCTTTCCAACCGCTCTTAGTGGTCAGCAGAATAAGATTGCAATTAGTTTGGTATGCAGCGGATGTGTTTGTGTATTTGGATTAGGATTTAGGACATGCTGAATAGGTTGATCATGTTGAATTGTTTGGGAATTTGGTGCTTGGTGAAAAGAGTGAAATAAGTTTGCCAACTCAATTGATACACTTTAAATAGCAGGAATTAAAGGACATAGGATTGTCAAATTTCCAATCACAGGAAGTTATGTTGCTATCAAGAGTCCCTCTGCTGCTTTGGTCTAGCTTATAATTGCATTACTTTAATGGTAATTAGGATGTAGAAAGTTTTTAGTTATAAGTTATAACCATGGCTTCTGTAGATTAACAAGAATGTGTAACAATACAAAGGGTTCTCTTTGTATATACGTTCTTGATGATGGCATCCACTAGTTCGACACAATAATTGAAGCGTGTTAATCATTTCATATGTAGAAGAAGCACTTTTGCTAGCAAAAGTTTATTCCTTTATATTATATGTGAAACTATCCATTGAGGTGTTGTGTAGAAGAAGCACTATTTCACATGTTGAATTGTAAAATTTTCTTAATGTTCTAGGGAGAACTAGTCTTCTTCTTTCTAAATCATTATCTTGGGGTATACATGTATGATATCGTTGGATTTAAGTGCAAGTAAACGAATCCGTACATGTATAATCTGAGGACATATTTGAGGTTGATTATTGAGATTGGCTTAGTTTAATAGAAAGGCTTACTTTGATTATGAATATGTGTCAATATAAAGGAATGACGATGGCTGCATATACTCTTTACATGTAAGAAAACCCTAGGATCAAAATTAGTCCATCTGTAGTTCTGGACCTGCACATTTCCTAGCACGCTGATGAGTATAGGCTGATTAGTCCATCAAAATTGATTTTTGAATCCAAGTCATATCACACATTTCCTATATGCTGACTGATGAGTATAGGCTCTGTTTTCCTAGCTTAGAATTTGGCTTTGATAAAGTATGGTTAATTAAGACAGTGAATTTGTTTTCTTGATAATGAATGTTTGTATCTTTTTCTTGATAATTATTCAAACCTTTGTAGAAGAATTATGGAAGTTAATTCTCAAACTACATCAATAATTGGAAAAAAAAAAGCATCAATGGACTTCTGTTGAGGATTCAAAGTTGGTGGAGTGTTTGGTGGATTTAACCAATTGCGGAAAATGGAAAGTGGACAATGGTACATTCAAACCCGGCTTCTTACAACAAATAGAAAAAATGATGAGTGACAAGATTCCATGTTGCGGGCTTAGAGCACAGCCACACATTGATTCTCGCATTAAGTTATTGAAGAAACAATACCATGCGATTTCTGAGATGTTGGGACCTTCTACTAGTGGTTTTGGGTGGAATGATGAGCTCAAGTGTATTGTGGTTGAGAAAAACGTGTCTGATGAATGGGTTAAGGTTAGTTTCTCCAGTTTTTGAGAAATTTAATTTATTAATCATCATTTTATTTAACTTTTTCAATAATTATTTTGTTACTAATGTTATCTATTTATTACAGAGTCATCCAACTGCAAAAGGCTTAAGAAATAAGCATTTTCCCTATTATGAAGAATTGGGATCGTGCTAATGGACAATGTGCAATGAGATTCTTTGAAACGGTTGAAGAGATTGGCAATGAGGATGATCAACATAATGACTTGGACCCCTTCTATCCATCAGATGAATTGAATGGTAATGCAAATATGAGTAGCACAAACACACCATTAATGCAATCAAGTAAGAAATGTAAAAAGAGATCTAGGACCGAAGATCCAATAATTGATTTTCTCAAAGACCCAGTTAAAGAATTTGGTAAAATGCAAACTGCTTCAAGTGATTCTATTAGACGACTAGCTGATTGCTTTCAATTTGAGGCTGATGGTGCTACTAGGAGGATAAAGGTATTTGATGAACTCACGAAAATTGAGGGAATGACAAATGCACAAAGAGTTAAAGTTGGACAACTTCTTGTCCACGATCAAGCAAACATTGACTATTTCTTCACTTTGGATGAAGAATTCAAACTTGATTTCCTTTTGTCATTGTTGGAATAAGTTATATTTCAACATTGGTATTTCACATCTTTCTTAAATTGAGATGTAATTTTGAATTGCTATTATTATGTAAAACTTAGAAACTTTGGAGACAACTTTAGAAAATTTGACATCATTTTTCAATGGCGAAAAAACTCTTGGACATGATATGATTATGTTTCATTTTGATGTATGATTTGTAATTTATTTTTTATTATTATTATTATTATTATTATTATTATTATTGGCTTGTATCATAATGATCTAATGTAATTTGTAATTTATAATTTGTTTTTGTTTTAATTTCAAAATTAATTTTTAAAGAGATCAAAATTAACTAAAATTAATTTTTATAAGAGAGATCAAAATTAACAAAATTAATTTTTATAAGAGAGATCAAAATTAATTTTCATAATGATCAAAATTAATCTTTTTATGTAATTATGAAAAAAATGATTATTAAAAAATAAAATTCATTTAAAAGAAAAAAAAGATTCCTATGAGCAACCAAACACAGCTATCTGACATTCCCAAGAATCTGACACAATATTCTCCATACATAACCAAACGCATGTATACAGATTTCCAGGAATCATGTTACAGTGTTTATCTCAGGAATCAAATTATTTTGATTACCCTATACCAAACGGCCCCTAAGGTATGTAGTCTCGAACATTTATAGGTTTATGGAGATTTTGAAGTCTCTAGCAAGGCAGCCGCTTACCAAGAAGGGGACTTTGACAATTGTTCACAGTATTTTCGAGTGAAAAGAATTTCATGAATGTTATAAATTAACTGAATAAATAAGCAAAGAAAGATGAAATATATTAGATGAGAGATAGAGTGAGAGACACGAGAGAGATAAAACTGATGTATAGATATTCTTAGAGCTTTTTCAATGATACAGTGCATATATATATGTATATATATATATATATATATGTATATATATAGGCACAAAAACAGGAAGAGAAGCGGTGGAAGATGAAGATATTTGTGTGATGTAAGTGGGTAATACTTGTGTGTATTACACATGTGGTAAAATCCACATATTATAACACTTCCACTTGAATTTATACCACTTGTATTAATATTCTAAGAAAAACCCATAGGACAAAATCCGAGAAAAATGTATACAATGATCTCTCTGGATCTAGTGGGGTTGGATATTAAAAACTATCTTATTAAAAACTTTGTCACGAAAACCCAGTGGGATAAAACCTGATCAAAGGGAAAAAGAGTATAGTGTACATATGTCCAGAATTTATTGTTTTCTTCAAAACATTTCTTATATTTATACTTTGCTAGGGAAAACCTCAGTAGGATAAAAACCTGAACAAAGATATTCATTGATCTGTCGGATCAAAGTAATATTTATGATGATTTTCTGGATCAAAGTAACATATATAAGATGATTAGCAAGATCAAAGTAATATTTACAATGATCCTTTTGATCAAGTCAACATATATACGATGATCAACTGGATAAATGTAATATTTATGATGATCTTTATGGATCAAAAGATTTTTTGGGTGTGCTTAGAGGAATTGCCTCATTAAAACCTTATCAGGAAAACCCAATGGGACAAAAACCTGATTGGAAGGAAAAAGAGTACAATGCACATAGTATCCCAAATAATTAATATACTTCATTTGATATGTTCCCCTCTGATGAGACACTCCCCCCTACAAAAGTTCTTTTGAAGCAATCTTCTAGATTGTTGAACTGATGCACGCCGATGTTTATTTCATGAAATACAATAACATCATAAATGATTGGGGGGGAGTATGAGCAAATACTTGCTTTATGGAGTAATATCCATATGAATCTTTTCAGAATCTTTTCAACATATTCTGATTGATGGACAATCATTCCATTTAATATATGCTCGACCTTCAGGTCGAGACAATGTTTTCTTTCTCATTTCTTTATGAGGATACATGAGTATGTAATTTATTATATCCTTATCTTTATCAGATATTAACTGAGACGGTTATAGCACAGTCCATTCAAATTGTTTTTAATCCATATAAGGATTTTTTTTGTATGTTTATCAAATACAGATTACGAGATCTCGATTTACATGCTTCTTGCATTTTGAATCCTTCAGGATTTATAAATATCTGCATTTAGTGAATCATATAGATAAATGATTAATACGTCTAGTAAACGTATTTCAACCCTTCTAAAGGCAGCCAAATTTATCAACAACGTGATCATATTCATCAGTAGTGAATACCAAGTTTCTATAAGAAACCTCGCACTTCGAATCGTGTCCTCATATCTCACTGATCTCGTTTTTCTCATTATGTTTCCGTATAAATACTCATTAGTATCCAACTAATTTGACATCTCTAGGTGTCTGGAGTACTATTGGTCTAAATACTTTATGTCTGGATTATGAAGTCAATTCTTCCTGAATTGCTTATTTCATCTAGGCCAATCATGCATTTTGTCTACAATCATTGATATTATGAATATCATAATTATCATTTATAATTTTAGTAGCGCTACTGTGTATAAAAATACATTATTAATGATTGTTTCCTTATGATTCCACATTTCTCTCATATGACTTATAGAAATTTTCTCAATTTCTATATTCTTGTATCTCTGTTGAGATTACTTCCATTTCAATGAATTTAGTTATTTCATAAACTCTATATGATCTATAGAATTTCTCTCAATTTCTATATTCTTGTATCTCTGTTGAGATTTCTTCCATTTCAATGAATTTAGTCATTTCATAAACTCTGTATGATCTATAGAATTTCTCTCAATTTTTATATTCTTGTATCTCTGTTGAGATTTCTTCCATTTCAATAGATTTAGTCATTTCATAAACTCTATATGATCTATAGAATTTCTCTCAATTTCTATATTCTTGTATCTCTTTAGATATATCAGACTCTTATAGAGTTGATTTAGAGAAAGTGGATTTATTTATAACTCGAGTTTTGTTTACTCTTGGGATCCCAATAACAATACCTTTCAAAAGGTTTATAAGCTTATGATATATATCAGATGATTTATATGTTGCCTTTTTCTCTGATCGTTCTTCAAGAACAATCACCCTGGTCGGGGTTTATAATATGGCAACTTATAAAATCATGTTACCTTTAATATACCAGATAATAGATTAATAATCATCTGATGATCAATTATCTTTCGTATTTGAGAGATACGAATATTGAAATGAGACACACATATATAGAGAACCGAACTGTTATCTCTATTTTGTATATAAGTAACTTTTCATTTACTTTTCTCTTTTAGAGAAACTTTCCCATTTGAAAATTAATCAATATAATAATATGCAGATTGTGTGTATAAACTATCAGAAGTTTAAATGATATGATAGCAGATTTAATCAAAATCATATTAATCTCATAATGATAAAAAGCCTTATCTTAAATCATATCAGAGATGAAATAAGGAGATATACAACACAATCAAATATGTTTAAAAATGAGTAAGTCCCTATATAGGATTTATTAACTATATCGAAATAATGAAGTTCTGGCAATTACCTAGAGACGTATGATAAGTGATCCCCTGATCCATTTGATTATGAGTATATCTGAAAAAACTAATAATCAGTGCAAGTAATATGGAGATGTTTGATAATAAACAAACATGTGATCATCTCGTAGATACATCAATTAGAACCATATAATAATGAAAGGGGTCATTTGGTGATGAATATGTCCACATATATCCCCTTGAATTCTTTATAAGAATGATGAGGATTCAAAACCAACTTTTAGAATAAGATGGTTTTACAGCTAGTTTCCCATGTGAATATACAGTACATAAGTTCTCATTGGATAAAGAATCTCCTGGTTCTTTAATGGATATCCTATGAGAATTTTCAATTATTATACGCATCATTGTAGATCCTGGGTGACCGATACGGTCACACCAAAGTACAAACATTTTTGGATCTGGGAACCTTTGATTCATAACTGCATAAATATCTACACTTTTTATAATATTATAATATAATTCAGATGATAAAACACATAGCTTTTCTATAATGAGTTTCTGACCTGAATCATGAGAAGTAATGAATAAATATTCATTCTCATGTATATCTTTGAAACTAAGCAATTCCCTTATATTCTGCTTGAATGATATAAAGTATCATCGATACACAATTTAATACCATCTGGTAATAAGATTGTGCCCTTCCAGTGCCTTTAATCATATCCACTGGATCTGATCTGGTATTAACTTTATATGCATTTGAACTGAGCATTTTCCTTTATGTTCTACTTAAATAATATCAGGTATCATTGATACAATGATTTAGTATTGTTTGATAACAATAGCATGGCTATTCCATAGCTTTCTATCAGCTCCGTTGGACCTGATATAGTATTAATATTTGCTTAGATCAAAATCAAATTCATAAAATATATCTTACTTCGCAGAATTATATGAGTCGTTGCACTCTAGGCAAGACATATAGTTCCCTTCTGAGAATTTTATGGATATTATATGTAATGTCATTTTATATCTCATCTGAAGTGATATTAATATTTTCAATAGGTTTATTCTATAAACATTTTCTCTCGTCATTCACAAACATCCACTCTTGGGTATGTTTTGATATCTCATGAATATAAATATATCCAAATTTACTCTCTTGATATTGCTCCGTCATGAGCAAGTATAAAATGGATAAACTATCCTTTACAATCTCATTATACGTGATATTAGGATCTTAAATCCCTTTATGATACTCTCAACATCTACTTACAGCATCCTACTGGATGTGTATGAAATGGATAAAATATTTTTCCAATTTTATTATTCGTTAGGATCTTAAATCTCTGTTATAATAATCACAACATCCTACTAGATGTGTAAATCCTTTTTTTTTCTCAAATGAATGATACGTTAGGATCTTAAATCCCTGTTATGATACTCACACCATCCTGTTGGATGTGTATATTATTCTTTCAAATAAGTGACATGTAAACGTATCACTTTATATATATGAGATAACATCATATTCTGAACGTGTTTGAAACCCCAAGTTCCAAATAATGAAGTATGACATTCATGTATATAACACTGGATCTAGAAATCCATGTTCTTATCGGTTTTCAAAACCGTACCAACTTAAATATCATAATTCTAGGAACTTTAAGTTCTGGTTTGTCGGTATAGTCAATCTCATATATTGCGTATAAATAATATAAATATTTTAACAATTTATTTAGGAGACACAGCATAAGCCAGTCATGAGACACTACATAAGCCAGTCCCGAGACACGGCATTAGCCAGTCTCATATATTGCATAAAAATAACAGTTTCAGGGTCATGAGATCACCTTAGACACAGCATAAGCCAGTCCAGAGACACAGCATAAGCCAGTCTCATATATTGTATAAAAATAACAGTTTCAGGGTCATAAGATCACCTTAGACACATCATAAGTCAGTCCAGAGACACAATATAAGCCAATCACATATATTGCATTAAAATAAATCCAGAACTATAATATATAAGTTCCGTTGACTGGCATAGCCATCTTGTACGTTAGGATCTTAAATCTTTTTTATAATATTCAGAGCATCCTGTTGGATGTGTATGAAATGGTAAAATATTATTCCAATTTCATTATACGTTAGGATCTTAACTTATTTTTATGATGCTTACAACATCCGATCTGATGTGTATATTTCTCTGAATATTGCTTTTCATGAGCATCAAGCATGTATATAATACTTGGATCCAGATCTCCAGATTCTGGATATTCCATCCTGTCCGAAAACAGAGTTAATAAAACTTAAATAAGTCAAAACAATACTTACTAAGCTGAATTAGCTTAAATGGATGGCACGGTTGCATCTAGAACAGGTCAAAATAGCCGGAAACAAGTCCAATTCGGCTGAAAACGGGTGAAAATTGCATGCTTGCGTGGCACTGATGTCACTGCTGACGTGGCGTAACCACTACTGATGTGCGTGACTTGGTGTGCGCGTGGCGCTGACGTGTCGCTACCGTGTTATCTTCAACCTTGGAAACCTGTAGAAATTTCTGAAATTTTTTTCAGGTTTGGCCAACCTTTGACCAGTGCTAGGGGGTTCGTTAGAGCTTCGTTTGAGACGCGGTCAGCGGCGTCGGAATCGTACTTCCAAGAGGAACACAACGGTATCCTCCGAAAAATGATTCAAGCACTTTGAAACTTCTGGGTTCAATCAAAAATTCAAAAGCAAAACTAAAAACACTCAAGAACTTCTCTGGAAGTCCTAATCTATATTCGTGCTGATAACGTGTTATAAATTAACTGAATAATTAAGCAAAGAAATATGAAATATATGAGATGAGAGATAGAGTGAGAGACACGAGAGAGATAAAACTAATGTATAGATATTCTTAGAACTTTTTCAATGATACAGTGCATACATATATATATATATATATATATATATATAGGCACAGAAACAGGGAGTGAGGAGGTGGAAAATGAAGATATTTGTGTGATGTAAGTGGGTAATACTTGTGTGTATTACACATGTGGTAAAATCCATATATTATAACAATGAAAAGTTTTTTTCCTTTTATTTTTTAATTACAATAATGTTACACTTCCCACTTAGTATCCCATTTTTCTCATCCCACTACATGTGTCATCCTATGTGGCATTACGTAGTCAACTGACAACTCATATTCACTTAATGCATATTTATTTTCATAAGATAACACATGTACTGGGATGGGAAAAATGGGATACTAGATGGGAAGTGTAACATTATTGTTTTAATTATCGTAGGTTAAAAGTTAGAATAGGTAGTTGTACCACCGAACCATCTCAAGTGATTGATCTATTAATATTTTATTTGTTTAATCCAAGAAGAGAAATTCGAATTTCGATCTCAACCAATATAACAGGATATGCCTACCACCACTTTTATTTTTTATTTTTGAAAAGATAATTAAATTATGAACAATACTTGGGTACTGATTCCAACAATGAGAATGCAATACGTTGCTAAATTTATAAGATAAATGTAAAAAAAAAAAAAAAAAAAACACGTACTGCACTCCTATTAGTGGTCGGGATCAGTATTTTAGATACTGACCGGTTAATATCCAAGTATTGTTCTTAGATTATTATTTAGATTTTGGATACTTGAATTTGGTTCGAACTCAAACTCTTGTAATGAGACTATTGCAATCCAAAATGTTAGTATCCACGATTCCACGCAACCAATGTCTCAATAAACCTATTTAATTTAAGTAAATTAATTACATTAACATATTATTGTGAGTTTAAAGATCATTGCAAGCTAAGCCGCTCACACATGTATTCACATGATTATGGGTTCAAGTTATGACCATTCTTCCAATCCAAAAATATTGTAATAATTAAAAAAAAAATTAAAAGCATATTCAACCTTAACATTAATTACATACACTAACCCTATCCTAATTTACTCGCGATATTCACTGCTGCCCAGCCTTTGATTTGAAAAAAATCATAATTACCCCTGCACTAAACCTGTAGTAATAATTATGGATAATGAGGAAATAAAGTTATATAACACTTTTCAATTTTGACTTTACACAACTATCACTACTTTAGTAAGTCTTGTTTTATTATCACCAAAATAGGTGGTGAAACCAAATACCCCAATTTATTGTTTTACTTTCATTTTTCATTTTTAATTTCTCTATTTTCCTCTCTCCTTCTCCCTCTCATTTCACAACTCACTGAAACTTCTCTCTAATTTTTTTTTCGTTTTAATTCGTTCTCATTTCGTTGGTAAAATTCGAGTCCAAAATCAAAGTCCACCAATGTTTTTCCTTTGTATTTTTGTTCTCGTAAATTCGAGACTTTTTTGCAATTTCGAGACTTATTAGGTAAGATTCGAGACTTATTCTGAAAATTAGAGACTTATTTTAAAAATCCTAGACTTTGTTGGGATAAATTCGAAACTTATTGGGTAAAATTCGAGACTTATTTGAAAAAAATTCGAGACTTACTGGAGCGAAATACATTTTTTTTTGGCTTTCTTCTTCCTCGCAATGGTAAGTTGGTAACAAGCCATAAATGATGAAACTGACGATTCTACAACGGTGCCGATTGACTCCGGAAATAGTCGGATCTGAAAGATCAGACGACGCTGAGTTCGCATGGCACCATTGGTTTCGTCGGATTCGCGACGGATCGTCGCAGATTTGACGATGAAGGTTATGAGACGATTCAGATTTGGCTTCGTTTCTCTCTCCACATAGCTCGAAAATTAAAACGGATACTTCGGTTACAATGGGTAGCACACGACGGACGTTTTGCCAGTGGTTTTGTCGAATCAACTCACCTATGATGACATCGGTGGTGGAGCTCGAGCTCCATCAATGGAGATTTTGAAAAAAAATAAAAAAAAATAAAAGAGGACTGTTAAGCGAAAATTGTAGAAGAGAGAGGGTATTTTTGTCTCAATCTCATCTTTAGTGTTATTTAAACTATAGTTATTAAAGCGGTGTTAATTGAACAATTCAGTCCCTAAAAAGTGCTATATAAATTTTCATCCCTATGAATAATTACCTTGATGGCACCTCATTTAGTTATGCGCTATCAAAATGACCATTATATGGAAATTTTGGTTCAAATTAACGATCATTATATACAAACAGTGTAACAAAAATGGTCATTCGTAGTGAAAATTACTATAGTGGCCATTAAATAAATTGTTTAATCTCTAACCATCCATCATTATGGACGGTTGGAGATAAAAAAAAGTTATTTTTTTATATATTTGCCAGGATT
The DNA here is from genome assembly GCA_033220585.1 of Dipteronia sinensis. Classification (NCBI taxonomy): domain Eukaryota; kingdom Viridiplantae; phylum Streptophyta; class Magnoliopsida; order Sapindales; family Sapindaceae; genus Dipteronia; species Dipteronia sinensis. The sequence goes on along the minus strand of CM065638.1, from coordinate 69,312,300 downwards.
TTTATAATTTTTATTTTCTATCAATTAATTCTTTTAAAAAAATTAAAATGGATAGCCCACTACAATAGAGCATGACTAAAAAAATGGGTGGCCACTAGAGCAATTTTCTCTATAATTGGCCATTTCTATCACACTATTTGCCTATTATGGTTATTTGAAACTGAATTTTTTATTTAATGGTTATTTTGATAGTACACAACTGAATGGATGGCCACCAGAAATAATTAATATAATATCAATGATATAAAAGATAGTTTTTACAGTATATATATTATATATATATATATATTTTTATTTTTTTATATTCAAAAATTAATAAAAATTAGGAAAATACAAAAATAGAAAAATAGAAAAATAAAATCTCCACATGTGGAGGGACCTCCACGCTTATGATGGACCGATCTCCTCTTAGGTGTGGTAAGAGATCGATCACCCCAAGTGTGGGAGGAGACTATAATCTCCTTCACATGGAGGGGATTGTTCATCTATGAAGATTTAGCAAGTTCTCGAAAAACCTTGTTAGATCTTCATTGAAATTGAACATCCCTATGATGATGGGTTATTTCTTTTTTCTTTTTTCTGTTTTTTAATAAAAAGTTACAATTTACAATACACCTAGCAACTTTTATGATGGATTGAGAAAAATCAATAATTATATATATTATTTAAAAAAAACGATATACACTATATTGATTTATGATAAATTAACAAAATTGACCAATAAAAGGTTGATAACACGAGCACATTCCACAAAAGTCATGCCCACATACTCACACATAGGGGCGGAGGTAGGTGGTCCTTAGGGGTCATGAAAATTTCTTTTAAAAATTATAAAACTATTTTTATATTTTAAATATCATCAATTTGGTCCTTCCAAAAGAAATTTTATATAATGGTTCCTAATCTTAAATTTCTAACTCCACCACTACTCACACATTAAGATCGTGGATTTAAGTCATATTCTCATTCTTCAAATTGATATTCATTAGGTACTTAGGGTTGTGCATGATCCAATCAAATCCAATACGATCCATTGGATTCGATCAAATCCATTGGATTCGATCAAATCCATTGGAATGGATCAGATCCAGTGAGGTGATTGGATCGGAATAGATCTAAAATTCTAAAATTCTAAAATTCTAAAATTCTAAAATCCTAAAATCCATTGGATTAGATCAGATCTTGGATTTTTGTTTGGAAATCCACTGAATCAGCCTAAAATATTAGGCATTGTTTTTATATTGGGTAATTTATTTTATCCACTACATTTTAATGTAAATGCCCAACCCAAATATAATTTGATTCCCTGAATATCTATAAAGGTCCAACCCAAATACAATTTCTAATGTTACTGTTTTAGGTTTTCTTTCTCAATTTCTCTACATCCAACAAATCAACAATCCACAAGTTTCTTAAACAACAAATTCTAATGTTGAGCAAAGTCTGGGTGTTGTCTTGTTTCATACGTTTCTTTGGAAGAAAATTCAGCAACTTCTATTGATGTTGAACATTTGGATGATTTTATTTAATGTTGAACATTTGGATGATTTTATTAAGTTTACATTTGGAGCTAATGTTTAATGCTTTTAAACTTTTTGAACTATATAACATTTACAAGTTATGTTATGTATTTTTTTTATGTTAAATTTATTTGAATTAATCAGTAATGATTGAATAATTTATTTGATTTTATTTATTTCAGATTATAACTTTTATATATTAAGAACGACTTTATATTAATTAGATCTATTGGATCATATCGGATCGGATTGAAGCATTTTACAATCGAATAGGATCTAATAGTAATTTGATCGGATCGGATATGATCCCGTTATAAAATTGGATCGGATATGATCCCGTTATAAAATTGGATCGGATTGCAATTTCTTTGATCCAATCGGATTGGATCTTGGATCATGGCAAATCCATTGGATCCGATCCGCCGCCCACCCCTTACCATTTCTTCTGAATTTTACTTAATTAATTGATTGTGAGTGTGATTATGACATTGAATTCTCAAACTCTTTATTATCTTAATTACTCTCGAGGTTGGAAATGCATTATAGTGAGCTAATCGGAGCACGCCAGGATATATATGAACCGTAACGTACGTGTCAACTTATATTCAATGGCAGTAAACGCTGATATGTTAATGTTGCTTTACACGTAGCAAAACGCATGCATGTTGCATCGCAAATTCATGCACACATCGCTTCCAAATTGCAGCAACTGCGAAAATTATATGATATGCTTGGACCATGGAAGCTTATATCTCAAAATGTTACGTAGATTAAACAACGACCTCAGCTGAATGATATCTCATTAATAGTACTGTAGTCGGCAATTTAATTAAATGTTACAGTACTAATACTTATTACATTAATTGGAGCTGATTTCGATGTAAATGGCACTCAATTCAATTCTCTTTTTTTCATGCATGCATTTACTTGCTACCCTTAATTTGGTTTACTTTCCCAGATCAACCCACGTAGTCTTTTTTTCTTATCTATTTTTTCATTTAATGCTACGTAGTACGTACCATTTGTTAATGTCTCTCTATGGCCTATATATAATCTAGTAAAGCGAGATTGCCTTGAAATTATAATATAGCCATGGCTTCTCAATTATCTAATAAGCTCTCGTTGATGATCTTCTTGATGTTGATCACCAAATTTGTAGGTGAAGTGGATTGTCGGCAACTACAGCCGGCTAGTACAGCAGAAATTAAGAGCACAGGAGTGGATGAAGAGAAAAACTTCAATGAAATGAAGGATTTACCAGCCATGTCCATTAGCACCTCCACTAGTTCCAGTTCCAGTAGCACCAGCGACGCCATTAGCACCTCCAATAGTTCCAGTTCCAGTAGCACCAGCGACGCCATTAGCACCTCCAATATTTCCAGTACCAGTAACACCAGAGACGCCATTAGCACCTCCAATATTTCCAGTACTAGTGCCAGAGATGCCATTACCACCTCCAATATTTCCATTTCCATTTCCACCTCCATTTGATATCCCTCCACTACCCCCATTTCCATTTCCATTTCCACCTCCATTTGATATCCCTCCACTACCCCCATTTCCATTTCCATTTCCACCTCCATTTGATATCCCTCCACTACCTCCATTTCCTTTTCCATTTTCACCTCCATTTGATATCCCTCCACTACCTCCATTTCCTTTTCCATTTTCACCTCCATTTGATATCCCTCCACTACCTCCATTTCCTTTTCCTCTTCCTCCTCCTCTCACTCTTCCTCCCTTTCCCTTCCCTTTTCCATCCCCTCCATGATCACCCCACCTGCATGCTCTCAAGACAAAAGCTTAATTAATTAATTTCACTGCAATTTAATTAGTTGTCTGTTTGTGGCCTTTCTTTCGCTCTTTTTTTTTCTCATATTTATAACTGTTATATATTTAGTTGTTGTACCCAGGGCGGCCTTAGGCAAAGTGAGGCCCTAGGTGCAATTGTACTGTGATATTTTTTTTTCAAATAAATAAATTAATTTTATTCAAATGACAAGATTACAAAATACAAGTTAAAAATAAAAATAAAAATAAAAACCAAAGTGATATAGATCTAAAAAATGTAATGGCTTTATGACAACAACTAGCCATATCATAAAGCAACAAATTAAGATTATGACAACCACATGAAGTATAAAAGGCTCTAGAATTTATATCAAGTAATCGTTTCTGTAGACCTGGATGTTTTCCTTTCATGTTAGACTTATTATCATATCCTTATCCCCTCACATCATTAATATTAAGCTCAAGATTTTTCAATGTATTCATAAGCTCCTCAAAACTTCCTTGTCCTGATGTATCATACATAGTGCTGTCAATTTGGGCCGGGCCCAAACCGGCCGCCCGGCCCGCTAGCTAAACGGGTCAGGCCCAAGCCTGTTTAGCTGGCGGGCTAGACCGAGCCCCCATTTGAAAAAACCGGGCAGGGCCCGTAAGGCCCGCAAAGTCCATTGCCTGGCCCGCGAGTGGCCCGTCAGGGCCCGCCAGAAAACAAATTTCAAAATTTTTTTTTGAATTTTTTCTTTTAAATTTGAATTGAAGGGTATTGAATTTTAAAAAAAAAAATTTGGAAGCCCGACGGGCCTTTAACGGGCCGGCCCGTTAAGGCCCGGCCCGGCCTGCCCCCACACGAGGCCTTGGACCCGACCCGGCCTCCCTCTTTCGCTTGACGGCCCGGCCCGGCCCGGCCCGTTACCCGGCCCATTTTCCATGTCGGGCCGGGCCTGGTCCGGCCCGTTTAGCATACGGGCCTAACGGGCCCGGGCCGGCCCATTTTGCCACCACTAATCATCCACTTTCAAAAATTCTACAAAATATTCTTCTATTTTAATTGGAACTGATGAAATATCTGCATATCTTAATATGAGAGACATTTGTTCTTGACGGCTTACATCAGAAGTATAATCAAGTATGAGAGAAAAATATTTTGCTTGTTTAATTTTTGTCACAATTGTTCTTTTTATTTCACTTGATAACAAATCAACCAATTCATTTTGTATTCTATGACCAAGATAATGATCATGTATTTCCCTAGCTTGAATACGTCTAAAATGCTCTTGCATCACTAGATCAAATTCTGCAATCATTTCAATAAGACTTAAAAAATTATCATTGCTATCTTCATAATTTTTTTCATTTGACCCTCGAAATGCCAAATTATGTTTTGCAAGAGTTTTCACAACAGCAATAGTTCGCAACAATACATTTCTCCAATGTTCTTTTTTCTTTATTGATTTGATCCTGCAATTTTTTATCAATTATTTTCTCATTTTTTAATCGCATCTCTAATTCAATCCAAGCATTCATATTAATGATGTGCTCATTGGCTGTTTCATGAATCTAGAGCTTAGCACTAAGATTTTTCCAATCTATACACCCATCATTAACCAATTGAGAACTTAAATGCGATTTTGAAAACAACTTGCAACAAAAGCAAAAAACTTTATCTAATTCCTTCAAATAAACTAACCATCTTCTATCATGTTTTTCTCTATTAGGCACTTTTCCAGTGTAATATGTAATCGAAAAATGTCTAGAGTTCTCATCTTTTGAAAAATCTTGATTGCTAATGGTATCTCTAATAGGTCCATTTTCAACAGTTAAATCTCTCAAGTTAGAATTAATATTTTTCCATTTTCCTGGATCATATAAATATAACTCTACATGCTTAGATATTTCATTTTGACATTTCATATTTTCCACATGGACCGCATCATATTCTTCATACTCCTCACTAGGATTCAAAGTATTGTCGATATTGTCATCATCAAGAGGATTTGTTCGTTATGTATTTCATCTTCATTAGCCACAGTACAATAATTGGTTCACTGGCTAAATTGTTATCACTTGTATTTTTTGAAATGCTTTGCTTACTACTACTAGTGATAAATTTATCAAGTGAACCTTTTTGAGATTGAACTAAATATTCCACTCTTTTTTTTTCTTTAGTTTGTCATAACCAGATTCGAATTTTCTAGTAGACATTTTTACCAAAATAAAATGATGAAAGACAATAAAAACATAATTTTAATTAAATAAAATGAAAAAATAGCACCTAATTTTTAGAAGAAGCAAGTTCCAACAATATTGAAGATTTGAAGTAACACTCAATCTTCCACAATATCTACAAGAAAACAAACCCAATCAATTACTTGATATAGTTAAAACCCTAAAAAAAATCAAACTAATAAAATATGAATAAACATTAAATTAAAAAAAAATTAAAACTTACCTTCTTTTTTTTTTCTTAATGAAACACAAGAGATTGATTGCAATTGAAGAAGAATATTGATTGAGATTGATGAAAGAGATATCTTGATGTAGTGGGAGGTTTTGCAATGTAAAACAATATGATGTTGTAATTATAAAATGAAAATGGAGTTCATATATATATATATATATATATATATATATATATATATTAACAGTGTTTTTACTGTCAGTTCGTCATGATATAAAATATATCAGGACGAAGAATGTGGACCACGGATTATGAAGAAGTTTTGACAAATGCATACACTTTGAGTCAAAGTATGTAAATCTAGTGGTCCACATTCTTCGTCCTGATATATTTTATATCAGAACAATTTGACAATAGAAAAATTGTATAAATTAACTTCAAGTAACATAATTAATGACAAATAATGAAACAATTCTGTTGGGTGAAGCTTTCAAAAGAAATTAATAAAATTAAATTTTTTTCTTTTTCAAAAAGTTTTTTTTAGCCCCCCTACAAAGAGGAGGACTCAAATTAATGCTTTGAAAATATTATTTTTTTCAATTTGTTTTTTCAAAAACAAAAAGTTGAACCCCCCGGGGGGGCAAAGGCCTGGTTGGCCTTGCCTAAAGGCCGGTACTCACTTGTAACTTGTAAGGTTGTTTTGCCATGCAAGTGATGGGTTGTTGATGTGTTTTATTTCCACTATCACTTCTCTCCAAAAATAATAATTAAAATTTATGTTTGCATTTTGCTTGTAATTTACATTATGTTTGGATTGACATAAGAGAAATGAAATGAAATTATTAAGTTAAGGAAGGAAAAAAAAAAGGAAATGAGAGAAAATCATAGTGTTTTTAACGATTCTTGTTTTGATGGTTATGAATATAAAGGAAAGAAAATGGAACAAATGCAATATTATAGATTTATAGGGTTAATTTTTGGATATTGAAAAAATTCATTAATTCATTATTCATTTCCCTTATTTTTTCCGTCCAATTTTAGTGAGAAACCAAATTAAATGAAACAATAGATTAATTATTTCACTATAATTGGCTATAAAGTTATAAATTTTCATGATAATCGAACCGTCAATTCTCAATTTTGTTTAAATTAAGTGCATTCAATCAATTTTTCTTTTTCTTTTATCCTGTTAGGAAAGAGTAATGCAATAGAACCCAAATAATTAACCCAAATTTCAACCCAAATGATATGGTAAGTGAGTTGTCAACACCACACACAGCATGTGATGATGTAGTCAGGGACGTATCTATGTGGGGGCTAGGGTGGGCTCAAACCCACCCTAACCCCCTTAAAAAAAATTAAAATGGTATAAAAAAATTAATTAAAATTTTTTTAAAGAAAAATTAATTAAAGAATTAATGTTATTTTCTATTTAAAGTGGAGTAAATAATTTTTCTTTTCTTTTTCTTCTTTTTTATAATAACAATCATTTCTCATCACTCTTCAAATTTACTAAAATTTGACTCAATTTTTTTATCAACATCCAACAATTAATTTTCAAATTATATATGTTTGGGTGAATATTTAGCTTTAAATATTTATTTTGTTTTAAAATTTTAGGGTTGCTATCATTTTTAGTTAATGAGATTTTAGGAGTAATCCAATTTTAAATTTACAAAGTAATGACATTATTATATGAATTTGATTAAAAAATTTAGAATATATTAGTATATTTCGAATGAATCAAACTAATATAATAATATAAGAATATTGTATATTTAATTTATTTATTTTTCAACAATGAAAATTATCGGAACATCATTTCGCTTTAAGATGGAAAATGAATTTTTAACAAACTTCATGCATGTCTACATTGAAAGAAAGATTATCGTTGTCATTAATAAAAAAAAATCGTATGATACATTTTAATTAGTGTTCGTATTTGCATTTTTTTTATTTCTCTTATAATTTGTTTTGGCTTTTTAAAAATAAAATAAAATTCGATAACGTATTTATTCAAATGTGTATTTTACGGAACCTCTAATTATGTTCTTCTAGCCAAGTGATGTAAATGTTTATTAAAAAAAATTCTAGCCTACCCTGGTTTTCAATCCTGGTTACGTCCCTGGATGTAGTTAATGAAAAAATCACTGGCCATATCATTTGGGTTGAAAGTTGGACTAAATTTTTAGGTTATCTAACATTAGTGGTTAGGAAATCCTGTACAATTTTTTTTTAGAAAAAAAAAAGGAAATGAATTTTATTAAAACGGTACACTCATTAACATCACACTTTTTTTCTTTTTTGAAACGAAAAGAACTTTATTAAGCCCAACGTCAGGAGCAGCAGCAGCAGCAGCAGCAGCAGCAGCAAAATTAACACATATAAGATCACACTTTGTTCCCATTTCGCTAGGACTGTACATGGTTTAGTTTAACATATCACCCTTTTCTTAATTTGGTATCAATAAATTACGGTACGTAGCTGTTGTGAGTTGTGAGTTGTTACGAAGAAAAATCGTTAAATTTTCATGAGAATTTACACTGGTCGATATATTCCAATAAATATCAATTGAACTGATCGGAATTCTGAGTAAAAGAGAACTAATTAATTTACTACATTTAATTATTTGTAATCATACATGAAGATGCATTGTACTTTTAGGGCATTTTGGCACGGGATTGTACTTAATTTATTACATCCAAATAAACCTGGATTAAATTTAATTAAATAGTATCGACTAATATTAAGTTTTAGTACAATAGCAAATGCTTATGGATGTTATCTGGTGTACAATTGTATAGTACATCGAACATGGCCTTAATAGTTTATTTCAATCGTATTTGGATCACTGATGGCTGCGTTAAGAATGGAAATACATGAATTTCACATTATGAGTAAACCCAAATTAGTTGTATTTATTGGTTTATAATTTGGAATAAAATCTACATATGTGTATGTATAACATTGTTCCCTTACCATAATTTGGGCTTGCTCACATTTCGATTTTCGAGTCACCCATTTAATTTGCAAGTGTTATTTCAAAAAATTAAAATATGATTTTAATTATACATGTTTCAATGAATATAAAAGAAATACATGTAAATAAATGTATCTCTCTTAGATTTGTACCAAATAATCATTAGTACAGTACTATAATCCTAATTTATTCTCTTATATATTTATATTGAACAAAAGAAAACACAACAATATTGAAAACTACATGGTTAATTCTCATACAAATTAAAAAGTAAAAACCCCAGTCAATAATATAACATAAAACTATCGGACAATGATCATCTCTCCTTATTTTAGATTTGTCCCAAACAAATATAGAAAACATTGCAATAATCTATATATATATATATATATATATATATAAATATATAATTAGCTAATTAAGGTTTAGTTGAAGAAGTAGAAGCTGAATTGTCAAATCCAGGTGGAAAGGGAACGGTGGGAATAAATGGAAAAGGAGGAAGTTTAGGAAGGGGTGGCAAGCCAGGAAATGGAAACATTGGAGTGAAATTCCCACCAATCTGCTGCATGAGCGGCGTAGGACTCCACAACATGGGCTCTTGAGGAAATGTTGGTATTGGTAACATGGTCTTGGTCGTCATTGGCGATTCCGGTGGTGATGATCCGGATCGGATTGTCTTCGATGACTTCTCGAGGTCTGGCAAGTTGCGGGCTGCCGAGCAGGAGTTGATGAAGCTGCATAAAAGTATGGAAGCTATAGCGAGCATGTAAACGAGGTTACAAGTATAATAAGTAGCCATTGAAATGCTTTCTAAAAAAGTAAGTACTATTGTTTTTGAAACAGTACTTTCAATGAAATTAATTTGATTGTGATCATAATAAGCCTGAGTAGTAGTGTTGTAGGCTATATAGATATGAAGAGATAGAATCAAAGTGTGGGTAGTGGTAATGTGGCTGAGTGGTGGTTGGTTTTGATGGGTTTCATGGGATTTCTACTCCAAACCTAATTCATGTATCAACTTTTGTGCGTGTGTTTGACTTTTTAGTCAATGCTTCACTTTTGCTTAATTTTTTTCCTAATTATTACAATATAAATTCGGGGCTTTTATTTTAGTAGAGGGGAGGACTCGAACCGACCTCATGATGCAGGTATGAAAGGTTTACCATCAAACCAACATCATCTCATCCATCTTTACTTAATTGAGGCTCCGTGACATGCATGGAAAACAAAATTGGGCGAATGAAATATGTTTTCAAGTTCTTCTCTAGTACACCAGATTTTACACCCATATATGTTTTAATTAATATTGTTTTACTATTAAAATGCATAGCCCAATTCCCTTTTTTTTTCTCCAGAAAACTCATAAGTAAATTCATATACATGTCCTTCATATACATAACCCCCCCCCCTTCTTTTTCCACTAATGATTCACACTAGCTCTCTCATCTTTGAATTATAGTAACGTTGTTCGAAGAAAAATTGTATAACAAAAATAAATTTTTGTTACCATTTTGAAAATGATTTTGATTTATCCATAGTCTGCATCATGATCTAGTTTTTTCATGGTCAAGAATGGGTAGTGTTAACATGTGTCTACGATATACATAATCCTTATCTAATTATCATTTAATATTTTAAAACCAATTATTAATATTAAATTAAATTAGTTTATTACATTTTAAAATAGATTTTAAAAATATAATATAAAATAATTTAAAAGTAACTAGTTAACCGGTTATAACCTGTTATTTCATCATTTTTAAATGTTGGGCTGCCACATGTCAATCAAGTATTTAAGGAATTTTGTAATAAAATTTCAATAACGTTATTGAGATTTTAATCTCACAACAAGGTACTCTTATCCTCTAATTTTATCCTCTAATTATAGAAGTAGATAAACGTGTCAAGTTCACTTATGTAGTAGTTTGATCTCAACATGTCTCAATATACACCTCACCCATTCGTTGTCAGATAAAATAAATAAATACCTTACTTATGTGAAGGGTCAATTCTTTACTTTTATATATGGTTTTTTTTCTACTTTTAATGACAAGATTAATATATTCTTAACGTGTGCTAATTAAATTGGGTTTGCAAAATTTGTGTTGGGTTGAAATTTGTACGTGTTATAACGGTATAACTGTCTTTACATATGCTAAAAATGAGTTGCTTTTAAAAAATAATTATCTTTAGTTTTCAAATTTAGTCTTTAAAATGGGCTAGTTTCGATAGTCTCCAAATGGCAGCTTTAAATAAAACCCATATCAATTATTATTTTTTTGACAAGGACGTTTATCAATTTGTTTTTACGTTATAAATTCGGGATTTTGTGGGACGGTATTAATTTTCTTTAACAGTTACAAATTAGCTAATATGTGGTTACAAATTAGTAAGTCTTTGATTTCCATGTAAAGGCCTATACTATAGAAACACATGTTTCTAAAATTCAACATCAATCAATTTAAAATAAAAAATTCAACATTAATCATCGATATTTTCATGGAATGCTATTACCGCCGTATGGTGAGACCGTCCAATAAAATTGTATCATTTATATTAGAAATATAAAAATGTATTTTTAAAGTACCACATTACATGCTTTTATCGGACTATCCATTCCATATAAGTTTTTCTCCGGCGTTAGAATACATTTCACAATAGTTACAAAAATTAGTAAATAGCCACGGCAGAATCGCCTCAAACCTCAGTCCTATAATTGTATCTCAATAATGTTTATAACAATTTTAAAAAAAAAATCATGGTTTTTCTTCTTCTTCAATATTCTATACCTCTCTTAATTTTATCTCTTTTATCTTTCTCCAAATCTTCACCACCACCGATCCCTTCTTTAATATCTCTTAATTGCACCGCTCCATCTCAAAACGTCGTCGTTAATAGTACTACTGGTTATTTGTCTTGCTCGAAACAGACCATTATCATGGACTGGCGGGTTCAATTCGAAGCAGCTTTCGAAACGCTGCTTTTAAGACTTAGAGCTGATATGGCCATCAAAGTACTGGTGGTCGTCAATAGTCAACTCATGAGGTTTTCAACAGGGGAGGTTCAATATGGTAATCGCAGCAGTCAAGTAGTCTACGGTCTCGCCGAGTGTGTCCACAATGTTTCACACAAGGACTGTGAAGTTTGTTTAGAGAAAAGCAACGACAAGCTTTTGAAGTGTTGCGGAGGTGGTAATAATTATAAAGATGGAGGCACTGTCATGGTTGCTGGACATTGCATGGTTCGCTATGAGACTTACAAGTTCTTTTCGCATGTTCGTTCTGGTGGCAGGTTAGATGCTAGTAATGGGTCATCATCGTCGGGAGCAGTTAATATTCTGGTGAGTAATGAAAATGGTGGTGGTAAGTGTTTTCGATCGAAAGTTGTAGCTGTTTGGGGGGTTGGATTGGGTTGTTTAGTTGTGGTTGTATTTTGTGCTTGGTTGTTGAGAAGATCAGTTGTTAACAAAACAAAAGTACATGGCTTATCTTTAAACTGTACACGAGATACAGAATGAAATTAACGTTTTTATAAAGGGATATTGCACCACTCCAATCTACACAAGCTAGCTTCTCACCTCCGATCGGTTAGACTCCACTTTGCAGATGAAAGTAAAAATATGATAAGTTTTCTTCTCGTTTATGAGAGTCGAAATTGGAGCCGCGCTTGCTACTTTAGAGTTTAATTTAGACCTGTAAGAAAAACCTTGACAACCTTAAAAGTATGCTAATCAAGCTTCTTAGTTTCGTATAGACACTCTTTGCCTTGTTATTACTTTTGACAAAGATGCTGAGAGTCTGTTTCTCTAGAACCAGAATTTATCATGGATGACAGTACTTGTAGTATTTGCAATCTCACTACACGCTGGATTGGAAAATTTTATAAAAACAATAATGTAATTAACTTTGTTCAAGACATGAAAATGAAGCACAAGATCACAAAATAGTACGTAGATAGAGCCACTACAGAAAAAGCAATTGACTTGTTGGATAGTTGATACAATTACAATAAAACTCATCATCATGGCTTGCAAGTTAATTAAAAATAAGAATGTATGCATGTATGCCCCGCATAAGGGCTCGATAGAGCTCTGATGTTGCTGTTGCAGTTAATAGTTTCGCGGCCAGATTGCGATTATCTTCCTCCCACTTGCTGCGATCTTCTCTATACACATCTTGTTGTAAATTAATAAATAATAAATGAAATAAAGAAATATGAGAGATGAGTCATGAGAGATGTGAGTATCAGACGAAGAAAGAGAGGTGAGAGAAATGAGAGTATATTAACCTTTTATTATATCTCTGTATTTTTAAGACCAAAAAAACATATAAGAGAGATCTAAACTTATATGTAGGCATTTGAAAAGTCAATTGCTTACCAAAGAAGACATGATTGAGTTGGCCACTCCACTTGCTTAAGAGATGATGATGAGATGTTATCAACTAGATGTGTTGTAGTGGTCAAGTTGAGCTCTAGCAAGTGGATGGGTGTTTTAAGTGGTACATATAGTTGGTGTAAATCCACACAATATTCACAACACTCTCCTTTGGATTTTCATCATTTGTATTTCAATTTGTTAGGTAAAATCTAATGGGAAAACCTAATGGGACAAAACCTCAGTAAATAATATATAAAATTATCTTCTAGATCTTATGGTATTGGACGATCTCAAAACTATCTCGTTAAAAACCTTGTCAGGAAAACTCAATGGGATAAAACCTGATTGAAGGGAAAAATAGTATAGTGTACATATGTCCAGAATTTATTGTTTTCTTTAAAACATTTCTCATATTTATATTTTGTTAGGGAAAACCCAGTGGGATAAAAATCTGAGCAAAGATATTTATTGATCTGTCGGATCAAAGTAATATTTATGATGATCTTCTGGATCAAGGTAACATATATACTATGATTAGCAAGATCAAAGTAATATTTACAATGATCTTCTTGATCAAGACAACATAAATACGATGGTCTACTGGATTAATGTAATATTTATGATAATCTTTATAGATCAAATGATTTTTGGGTGTGCTTAAAGAATTGTCTCATTAAAACCTTATCAGGAAAACACAATGGGATGAAAACCTGATTGAAAGGAAAAGAAGTACAATGCAAATTTGCCCCAAAATGATAAATATATTTTATCTGATATGCTCCCCCTAATGGGACGCTCCCCTTGATGGGACGCTCCCCCTGATAAAAGTTCTTTTGAAGCAATATTTTGGATTGCTAAAACTGAAGGATACAGATGTTTATTTCATGAAATGAAATAACGTCATAAATTATTGGAGGGGGTATAAGCAAAAACTTGCTTTATGGAGCAATATCCATATGGAATCTTTTCATAATCTTTTCAACATATTATGATTGATGGACAAGCATTCCATTTGATCTATGTTCGATCTTCAGGTCTAGACAATATTTCCTTTCTCATTTCTTTATGAAGACAGATGAGTATATAACATGGTTATTATATCCTTATCTTATCGGATATTAACTAAGACGATTATACCACATCCGTTCATATTGTTTTTAATCCATATAAGGATTTTTGTATGTTCATTAAATACAGATTACGAAATCTAGATTTACATGCTTCTAGCATTTTAAATCCTTCAGGATTTATAAATATCTGTATTGAGTGAATCATATAGATAAATGATTACTACGTCTATAATACGCATTTCAAACCTATTAAAGACAACCAAATTTATCAAAAATTCAGAACGTAATTGTATTCATCAGTAGAGAATATCAAGTTTCTATAAGAAACCTTGTACTACGAGTCGTACCTCATATCTCACGATCTCGTTTTCTCATTACATTTCCGTATAAAGACCCATTAGTATCCAACTAGTTTGACATCTCCATGTGTCTGGAGTACTATTGGTCTAAATACTTTATGTATGGCTTATGAAGTCAATTCTTCTTGAATTGCTTCTTTCATCTAGGTCAATCATGTCTTTTGTCTACAATCATTGATATTATGAATATCACAATTATCATTAATAATTTCAGTAGCGCTACTATGTATAAAAGTACATCATCAATGATTGTTTCCTTATGATTCAACATTTCTCTCATATGATTTATAGAAATTTTCTCAATTTCTATATTCTTGTATATCTGTTGAGATTACTCTGTTAACTAGAAAATTCACTCAGGGAGTAAAATTTCAATTAACACCCTCAACCGCTACCGATAGGTGGCAGCAAGATAGGTACCTTCGGTACCAGGATTTTTTACTGGAGAATGAGAGGTAAATCTGCTGTGAGAGAAATAGCAAAATGAGACGTATGTGGATATAATAAGGATGGTGTTGTTTTATTAATCACATGATTTCTCTATAAAGAAGAGTAAGACTTCGATTACAATACAAAAACTATCGCACTCTTATCTCTCTTTACACATAATGGCGATGGCGAAATCGTTCGTGTCGATAAGTGGCTAGAATTCTTTCAGTGGTGGTTTAAAACCTCTCACTGTTTCTAGAAACTAAAGAAAAGCTTCTCCAGCCCTCCTCTCTTCATCCTTCGTGGCCGTATTTATGGACCCCTTTTATTCCTGAAAATCCGGTCATTTTATTGAGGATTATTTGGAGTCATTTTTTAGGCTTTGAAAGACGTTGAGTGAGGCTTGATCGGTCTATTTCTATACATAGTTTAGGTCCCCATTTCCTATTATTTGTGCTTTGTTCTTGGGTGAAATTAGGTATTTTATGTGTTTGTTGAGCATTTATAGGTCATATTCCATGAAAGAGGTGTTAGAAGTTATTTTGAAGAAAAGGAGCAAAAAGCTGAATTTCGGCCAGTGCAAATCATCCAGATTGCGGGGCACATATCTCTCAGCTCCAATTGAATTGTGTGTCCTACCAAGGCTAAATGTGCAGGATTAGATCCCTCCAATTATTGTAGCATTTAAACTCTGATGTGGTTGACTGTTTAGTTTCATTTCTGGCGCTTTTAATGGCAAAGAAGTCAACTCTTCCTTCATGCGTTGCTTTGAGGGGAAAATCTCACTCTGTACCCCGATGGCGCGATACGCTGGTGTACCGGTCTGCTCTAGCTGGCGTGGCGCTTATTCTGTATTTGCTGGCGTAGCGCTTATTCTAGCATACTGGTATCTTTATGGCGACATTCTTCTCGTTTAGCTGGTAGGATGTCTATCTTGGTTGGATTCTGGGCTGATGTCGAGGTATTTGGGTACCGGGTAGATGTCGCAGTACGTAGGTGCCAAGTAGGAGGTACCAGGTATATGTGAGGTGTTGAGTATGTGGTATCGCGGTACCGGCTTCACTTGGTATCACGAGTAATAGCATATAGTGGTATATGTTCTTCTTAGGTTGTAGTTTCGGTGCTTCATCTGGTACAAGGTAGACAAGGCAGTCACGGCTTTAGCTCACACCAGGTATCGATCCTTCTGAGATCGCGGTACCGATGCTTCCGGGTACCTGGGAGCTGGGAATGGTCCCCCTTAAGATCCTACCAGGTATCAGCACAATGGAAAATTCTTATTTTGACCCCTGTTAAAAAATGCAGTTAACACTTCCATTTCAATGGATTTAGTCATTTCATAGACTTTTATGATTTATAGAATTTCTCCCAATTCCTATATTTTTGTATCTCTGTTGAGATTTCTTCCATTTTAATGGATTTAGTCATTTCACAGACTTGTGTCTCTTTAGATATATCAGACTCTTATAGAGTTGATTTAGAGAAAGTGGATTTATTTATAACTCGAGTTTTGTTTACTTTTGGGATCCTAATAACATTACCTTTCAAAAAGGTTCACAAGCTTATGATATGTATCAGATGATTTATTTGTTGCTTTTTTCTCTAATCGTTCTTCAAGAACAATCACTCGGCCAGGGTTTATGAGATATCAATTTATAAAATCCTGTTACCTTTAATATATAAGGTAACAGATTAATAATCATCTGATGATCAATTATCTTTAGTATTTGAGTGATACAGAGATTGAAATGACACACACACACACACACACACACATATATATATAACCGAACTGGTATCTCTATTTTGTATGAGAGTAACTTTTCATTACTCTTCTCTTTTGGAGAAACTTTCCATTTTAGAATTCAATCAATATATTAATATGCAGATTGTGTGTAAAAATATAAACTATCAAAAGTTTAAATGATCTAATAGAAGATTAATCAAAATCAATATTAATCTTAAAATGATATAAAAGTCTTATCGTAGATCATGCCATAGATGCAATAAGGAGATATACAACACAAATATCTAAAACTAGATGTTGAACATCAATCTCAGTTGCTTTGTAATATTCATCAAATATCTTGTAAGTTCAATCAAGTTAATATGCCTGAAAAACTAGTAATCAATGCAAGTAATGTGAAGATATTTGATAATAAACAAATATGTGATCATCTCGTAGATGCATCAATTAGAACTATAAAATAATGAAATGGTTCATTTGGTGGATAAATATGTCCATATATATCCCCTTGAATGATGGGGATCCAAAACCAACTTTATAATGAGATGGTTTATTTGGTTGATGAATATATCCACATATATCCCTTTGAATGATAGGGGTTCAAAACCAAATTTTTGAATGAGATGGTTTTATTATTAGTCTTCATTTATGAATATGCATTGCATATTAGAATGTATGCAGCTTCTCAATAATGACCTTCTGTCCCAAATCATGCACAGATATTTAACACTCTTATTATTCATAATCTCACTATGACATTAATAATGTCATATCCTTTTGATCTAAGCAGATTTCTTTATGTTCTATTTGAATGATATAAAATATCATTGATACACAATTTAATATCATCTGGTAATAAGATTGTAGCTCTTCTAAAGCCTTTAATCAAATCCGCTGGATCTAATCTGGTATTAACCTTATATGTCTTTGAACTAAGAATATTTCTTTATGCTCTGCTTGAATAGTATCATTGATACTTAATTTAGTATTGTTTGATAACAATATCGTGGCTCTTCAAGAGCTTTCTATCAGATCCGTTGGACCTGATACAATATTTAACATTTGCTTTGAGAAAAGTCAAATTCATGAAATATTTATGGCTCTGCATAATTGTATGAGTCATTGCACTCTCGGCAAAACATATATATATATATATATATATCCTTTTCGGGAATTTTATGGACATTATAGGTGTAATGTCATTTTTTATCTTATCTGATACGATAATAATTCCTCTTTTTAATAGGTTTATTCTATAAACATTTTCTCTTTTAATTTTGGATACTCTGTTCAAGGTGTATATCTCTCTGTAGAAACGTTCGATCAACAATCCAATAAGATAGATTATAGAACCATAGGTGAAGAAAGTTCTGACCAAATTTCAACCCGATCGGACTACAGATCAAAAAGATATCACTCGTTGATGGAACCTGCGCAATACTCTAATTTCCTCCCCTATTTTTCTGTCCAGCCCTGCTCGGAACTATAGAACTCACCACAGGGAATTCCGATTGACAATCCCACCAAACATATTTAAGAACTACAAGAGTAGAACGTGCTGACTAGATTTCAGCCCAAACTGATCTCAGACGAATGAGATATCCATGTTTGATCAAGATTGCGCAATGGTGTTCTTCACACAATTTTTGCACACACACCTCTTCTTATTCTCTCATTTCTAGTATGTATGAAATGGATAAATTATTTCCAATTTCATTATACATGTTATTAGGATCTTAAATCCTTTTATGATATTCACATCATCCTGTTAGATGTGTATGAAATGAATAAAACATTATTTCCAATTTCATTATACGTGATATTAGGATCTTAAATCATTTTATGATATTTACAGCATCTTGTTGGATGTGTATGAAATTGATAAAATATTATTTCCAATTTCATTATACGTTAGGATCTTAAACATTTTTATGATACTCACAACATCATATTGGATGTGTATGAAATGGATAAATTATTTCTAATTTCATTATTCGTTAGGATCTTAAATCTTTTTTTATGATACTCACAGCATCCTGTTAGATGTTTAGATCATTCTCTCAAACAAATGGTATGTAAACATATCACTTCATATATACGAGATAACTTCAGATTTTGAATGGGTTTGAAAACCCTAGGTTCCAAATAATAAAGTATGTCGTTCATGTATATAAAACTGAATCCAGATCTCCAGGTTCTCAGCGGTTTTCAAAACCGTGCCAACTTAAATATCATAATTCCAAGAACTTTAAGTTCTTGTTAGTCGGTCTAGCCGATCTCATATATACATAAAAATAAATGCTAAATATTTAAACAATTTATCTGCAGGCACAACATAGATAAATAAATAAATAAATCCAGAACTATGTATATATATATATATATATATATATATATATATGTTATGCTGACGGCATAAGCCATCTAGTATATGGAAATATATAGATCCAGAATATAGGGATGTAAGTAAATCATCCATTAGGTGATCCTCTATACTTACATACAATCGAACTGATAACGTGTTGTAAATTAATAAATAATAAATGAAATAAAGAAATATGAGAGATGTGAGTGTCAGACGAAGAAAGAGAGATGAGAGAAATGAGAGTATATTAACCTTTTTATTATATCTCTGTATTTTGAATACCAAAACAACAACATATAAGAGAGATCTGAACTTATATACAAAGAAGACATGATACTATGATAGAGTCGGCCACTTCACTTGCTTAAGGGTGCGTTTGGTACGGGGACGGGACATGACATGACAGGACGGGATGAGATTGGACTGGACTGGACTGGACAGTTGTTACATATTGTGTTTGGAATGCCTGGGACAGAACTGTGGACTGTACTGTTATGTGTTTAGTATGGCTGGGACAAGACGGGACAAGAGGTTCAAATGACCATAGTGCCCCTATTGTGATTGAAAAATATTTTTAATTAATAATTTTGCAAGATTATTTAAGATGGATGATTGAGATTAACTTAATAAATTTTCAGATATTAAATATTTTCCAGATTGGATCTCCACCGTCCATCAATCACCGGTGGAGATCCAATCTGGGATTGGTCTCCACCAACATTCATCCTAATAATTTCTTGTTCTTAAATCAAGTTTCTTCAATGAAATTCCACCAACATTCATCCTAATAATTTCTTCTTCTTAAATCTGGAAAAATTGCATTCCCACCAAATCATCTTCAACATAAAAAAACCCAACAATCAAAAAAAATATGATTTCATCAAAAAAAATCTGGAAAAAAATCTGAAAACAAATAAAAAAGCCAACAATAAAAAAATCAGATTTCATCAAAAAATCTGGAAAAAAAAATTGAAAACAAATAAAAAAACCCAACAATCAAAAAATTTGGAAAAAAATTGAAAACAAATAAAAAAACACAACAATCAAAAAATCAAGAAAAAATTTAAAACAAATCAAAAAACCCACCAATAAAAAAATCATATTTCATCAAAAAAATATGGAAAAAAAATTGAAAAAAAAAAAACACAACAATCATCGTCAACATCAAAAACCCAATAATCATCGTTAACACCAATCAAACTCAGATCGCCAAAGATCGCGGCGATTCGGCCGTGTACGCGTGCGCCGGCAAACCAAGCGGCGATGAGTTACGGCGGTTTGGAGAGAAGAACACCGATCAATGCGCAGGCAAACCAAGCCGACAATGAGTTGCGGCGGTTTGGAGAGAAGAACATCGATCGATGCGTAGACAAACCAAGCCGGCGACGAGTTCCGGCGGTTTGGAAAGAAGAACAATGATCGGGTTGGGGTTGGAGAGAAGAGAGAAGAGAGGAGAGAGGAGAAAAAAAGTTGAGGTTTTAATTTATATAGTTGTAATTTTTTGAAAGTTTTGAGGGCAAAAAAGTCTTTTCCAGACTTGTCCCATGGCCATGGACAAGTTGACCGAGGGTCTAGGGTGGTACAGGTTTTTGAGATTTTTATCCCACTTTGTCCCATTCAGTCCCACACTGGAGTCGCGCCAAACGTGGGATAAGAACAAGTTGTCACACCTTGTCATGTCCCGTCCAGCGTACCAAATGCACCATTTAGGGTGCATTTGGTACGCGGACAGGACAGGACGGGACTGGACTAGACAGGACAGGACAATTGTTCCATGATGTGTTTGGAATGTCTGGGATAGGACTGTGGATTGTACTGTTATGCGTTTGGTATGGCTGTGACAGGACGGGACAAGATGTTCAAATGACTATAGTGTCCTCCTTGTTCTGTCTAATATTAAACAATATATTAAACAAACAATATTAAATAAATATTGTAATTGAAATATATTATAATATTAAACAAAAACAAGAGGTTCAAATGACCTCTTATTTTCAATTACAATATTATTATATTTAACACAAATAGTAATATTGTAATTGAAATATATTATACTTATTTAATAATATTATATATATTATATATATAATAATATGATATATTATATCATTATATATATAATATATGAGATATATATATAATATTAAATATTTGTACATATAAAATATATCATATTATATATATTATATAATATAAGTATATATATATATATATTAATAATATATATTGTATATTATATATATGTATCCTATATATAATAATATAATATATATGCTATATATTATTAAAAATATATATTAAATATAATAATATTTAACATAATATATAAATTATAATTACATATATAATATTATTTATATATATTATAATATTATATATAATAATATATAATATATTAAATATATTATTATATATAATAATATTAATAATATATATAAATTATAATTACATATATATATAAAATTATATATAATAATATATAATATATTAAATATATTATTATTATATATAATAATATTTAATAATATATATAAATTATAATTACATATATAATATTATATATATTATAAAATTATATATAATAATATATAATATATTAAATATATTATTATATATATATTAATAATATATATAAATTATAATTACATATATACTATAATATAATATAATTTATATATATTACAAAATTATATATAATATATTAAGTATATTATTATATAAAATTATATATAATAATATATAATATATTAATATATTATTATTATATATAATAATATTTAATAATATATACTATATCATATAATATATATATATATATAATATATATATTATATATGATATAGTATATATTATTAAATATTATTATATATAATAATATACTTAATATATTATATATAATTTTGTAATATATATAAATTATATTATATTATAGTATATATGTAATTATAATTTTTATATATTATTAAATATTAATATGTATGATAATATAATAATATATTATATATTATTAATATATATATATATATAATATATAATATATTGGATATGTTTGTAATTGTTTGAACATTTAAAGGACAAATTGGTCTTTTTGATACTTGTCCCATGTCATGGGACAAGTTTGCTTAGGGTCTTGGGTGAGACAAATTTTTATGATTTTTATCCCACCTTGTCATGTCTTGTCTCCTGCTAAGGTCGCGCCAAACATGAGATAAGAACAAGTTGTCCCACCTTGTTATGTCCCGTCCCGCATACCAAACACACCCTAAGATGATGATAAGATGTTATCAAGTGGATGTGTATTGTAGCGGTGGCCAAGTTGAGCTCTATGAAGTGGATGGGTGTTTTAAGTGGTGGATACAATTGGTGTAAATCCACACAATATTCACAACACATCTCTTATTTTCTTCAATTTTCTCTCCCATTTATATTTCTTTCTCTTCAACTTCATTTCATAGTACCTCTTCTTCTTCTTCCTTGCCAAATCCCTGGAAGATGAAATTTTAACTCGTAATTATTACTTCATACAAGAACATTAATTAGTATTGAACATTAATTATATAAATTAAATCCTTGCTAGTGTTCAAAATTTTTCGGGTCTATACCTGTTGCTCTTCTGATTCAGACTCCAAAAAACAAAGCAAGTACATCAAATTACAACAAAAAAATACACCAGCTGTTGCAGCTGCTACGTCTATTGTCAATGTACTAGTTTCAACTTGAATGAACATAATGAAGAAAGAAGAGATTGCTAATCGCTCAAACCAGAACAATAAACATTTTCAACTTCCTTTAGATCTCTGATGTAAATCTGCATATGCATCATCTGCTCCTCTAATCTGGAGAAAAAAGAAGAAGAAGAAGAAGAAGAAGAACCAACTTAATTAACTTAATTAACTACTTTATGGTCAAAACTCTACAATGATTTACGTATACAGATAAAGGGTAATTCTCTGGTTTTATAAAAAGTTTAATTAGGACTTATTACAACTTGTACTTACAACAAGGCCAAAATTGATATTCTCTGGGATCTCCGACTCTGACTGTTCTGGTGAATACAAAAGAACCAAAAAACAGATAGAGATCGCTACACACACCATTGTCTCTGAAAACGTTTTATGATTTATGAGATATTCAATTGCAAAGAACCAAAAGAAGAATAGAATAATAGTAGCTCTTTTTATACAAATAACGTATTGCTCAACTTTTTGCCTCTATGTGGCAGAGAAATGCTTAGGTTGCTTGGTTGCCATCCTAATTTTTTTTTTTATATATGGTTACTCAAGGAAGTTGGGTTCCTCCAATTTTAATTGGGTCAGAGAAGAACTGAGGAGGCTGCACCTTGGTGATTAAGATTAGGATTAGGAACAGAATGGGCTCCTAAAATTTGGTACCCGTTTTACCATGGCGGTGGCAGAGAGCCTTACACAGTCTCTCTATGGCACTTAGCGATGTATATTTTCCCTAAAGCGGCAACCCTAGCCTGGACGGGACACAAAAGCTATCGGACATACTAGAGACTGATAAGGATCTTGAGCCATTGTATCAATATCATCTTTCTGATGTGCAGGATCCTCAAGTAGAGGCAAGCACAGAGCATACTAAGACAATATTACAGGCTGAGAGCCTTCTGATAGAGCAATATAAAAAAGGAAGAAGAAGAGGATTTAGCTAGACATGATAAACAGAACATAAGTGTTGATTTTCTTTTCGATCTGCCTTACAAGAGAGACCCGAGTTCCTTTTATAGAGGAAAGAGAGACAAGTCGGGATAAGGAAGAACCGACAGTCGATTCAAGCAAACAGGGCCTAAACAGGTGGCCGACATTAACAAAAGCAAACAGGGCCTAAACAGGTGGCCTATTTACAAAAGCAATCAAAAAGAAACAGGGCCTAAACAGGTGGCCTATTTACAAAAGCAATCAAAAGGAAACAGGGCCTAAACAGGTGGCCGGAATTAAAAGCAAACAGGGCCTAAACAGGTGGCCAATATGTACAAAAGCAAACAAAAGTAAACAGGAGGCGGGGTCCACCAGGGGTAGCTGAAGGACGAACTATGGGCTATGAAGATTACAATTGGCATGGTTTTCGTCATCTGAGTCTTGGGCACCACAAATGAAACAGGGCCAGGTGTCCATAGCCAAAGGGTCTTGGGAATCAAGCAGGAAGGAATCCTGGAAAGGATGCCAACTTAAGGAGGGATCTCGGGGCACACCAGAAAGGATGAAGGGTTCAGGAATGGAGATCCTGTTAACATCGAGCAAGAAGTTCAGGAGAGCAGTTCGTAGAGTTTTGGGATAAGAGGTTGGATAGTCAAAAGTAGTCTGCCATTCATAGCTAACATTGGAGGACCATAGTAGCTTCTGTTGAGGATTGGAGCTGTAGGGCCGGTGGAGAATCCATATACAGGATACGGAGGTAGCTGAGTCAGGATCTAACTTCCAAAGGTTGTACTGACCCATGAGCTTGGTCAGTTCGGATTTCCAGACTGATAAAGGGTTAAACCATTGGAGGAAAGAGAGAAACAAGGTACGGTGAGGAGAGTGAGTCTGGATCAGGGCATATGTGGCCTGGAGAGGGAAGAAAAAGGCATGGTGATGGAGAATGGACAAACACCATAAATACCAGAGAACTTGGGGAGAAATATAGTAGACAGGAGGCATGACAAAAGGATCCAGAAAAGGCCTGGAAGGGTTAGAAAGGACATGACGGATCCATTGCTGTTTGAGCTGGAGTAAGTAGATAGGAAGATAAGTGTGGGCAAAGGTCTGCATCTGGAGAAGAGAAGGTTGTTGACCTGGGGGAACTTGAGAAAAAAGTTCTGGAGGAAAATCCCTGACCGGAGGGAAGGATGAGGGAGGATCGGAAGAGGATGAAGCTGAGGAAGATGCGGAGCTGGCCATCAGGACAAGGGGGATTCTGTAGAAGGGAGTGACAAGGTGAACTGGTGGAGGACGTGAGAGCATATCTGCAATTATATTGTGTTCGCCTTTCACGTGCCGCACAGTAAAATCATAGCGAGCAAACCAATCTTTGAGTGGTAATAGTTGAGGATTGGGAGGTATCTTGTTCCGAAACTCGAGAACTTTAGGAAAAGAGGAGTTATCCATTTCGACTGTAAAGTTCTTTGTCCGGAGGTAGAAGTCAAACTTTTGGATGGCATATTTGACTGCTAAGATCTCTTTGTAGACAGTGTGATAATGTTTCTGTGCTTCTTTGAATTGTCCACTTTCATGACCACAATAATAGTGTTGGCCGAGCTTATCTTCAATTAAGATAGCACCCCAATAATGATCGCTGGCATCTGTCTGGAGGATGGAATGGTAAGAGCAGGAGGAGACTGGGCCACTTTCTTGAGGTGGCTCACAGCAGAGGTGTGGGTGTGGTCCCACAAAGGAGGATTTTTCTTCAGAAGAGCGGATAGCTTGGATGTGTAGAGGCTAACTTTGGGGATGAAATTTCTGATAAAATTAACGATCCTAAGGAATTGTTGGACTTGTTTGTAAGTGAGCTGAGAATCCGGGAAATCAAGGAGTTGGGATGCCAGGTGGGGACTAGGGTGGTACTGTCCATTGGCAATGTGCATGCCAAGGAAATCGATCTCAGATTGACCAACTGAACTCTTTTTATCAGAAAGCATGATACCATATTTAAGAACAATACCATGGAAGGTCTGAAGGGGGTGAGAATGGGACTGTTTGTCAGAAGAAAACAAAAGGATATCATCAATGTAGATGAGGGCTGAATGGAGCAAAGGATGAAAGATCCGAGTCACGGCTTTCTGGAAGAGTGAAGGGGTGGTTTTAAGCCCGAAAGGGAGGACCTTCCATTGGTAATGAGCATTGGGGAGACAGAAGGCGGTCTTATGACGATCATCAGGATGGATGTCAATTTGCCAGAAAGCACCTTTGAGATCAAATTTGGAGAAAATGGTAGCACCGGGAAGCTGAGAGAACAGAGTGGAGGTCTTGGGGACTGGAAATTTGTCATCTCTAAGGAAGAGATTCAGAGGTTTGTAGTCGATCACCAGTCTTTTCTTTCCACGTGTCAGTTCTGATCTTTTTTCAACATAAAAGGCCTGGCAGGCCCATTGAGACGAAGTGGGCTCAATGAGACCTTGGCTGAGTAGCTCAGCGCATTCAGCAGAGGCTAACTGGAGGTCAGAAGGTGACATGCCTGTGTGGGTGGCCTTAGTAG
Organism: Dipteronia sinensis; assembly: GCA_033220585.1. Classification (NCBI taxonomy): domain Eukaryota; kingdom Viridiplantae; phylum Streptophyta; class Magnoliopsida; order Sapindales; family Sapindaceae; genus Dipteronia; species Dipteronia sinensis. Next base: position 69,286,072 of record CM065638.1, on the reverse strand, counting down.
GGTTGACGTCTTCGTTGAGCTTAAAAGGGAGGTGGACGAAGAAGTCAGAATTCTTCCATAGGGGAGAAGGGTGGTGAAACTCAGCATGACTATTAGTGCAGAATTGGAGAAGCTTTTGCTGAATATCCTGGAAAGGAGGCTGGAGAGCAGACAGTGGGAAAACTTTGTGGATAGGGGAAAAGGGTTTAAAATCTCGTTTGTAACGAACACCGGACGGGAGAATGCGGAGAGAGTTGCATTGGCAGTAAACATCCCAGCAGATGAGGATATCTTTGTCAGGTAAGGGTGTACCGAGGACTTGGGCCCAGACGGTGTAGGATGAAAAGAGCTTTATACCAACCTTAGATTTTGAAATGAGATTGGTAGTAAAGATTTTGTCATCGGCAGCCTTGAAGTAACGGGTATGCGGTTTCCAACTGTCAGGAGGAAGGATGGCCGGGTTCATCATTGTGGTATGAGAACCAGTGTCAAAATAAGCGATAACATCAATGGGTTTAGCATATTTATCGGGTAAAATTTGAATAGGAACCTGGGGGCCTAAGGAGGTTTCTGTAGAGGCTGCTTGGTAAGAACTGTAGGTCGGGCTGGACTCTGGGTCAGAGGAGCCAAAGTCAGAGCTGTCAGAGAGATGGAGGACAAAAATTGTACTTTGATCAGCAACCTCTTGCTCAGAGAAGATGGACTCAACATCAGCATCTGAAAGAATATCATCAGCAATGGAAGCCAGCTGCTGGACAAGCTTGGCAAACTTAGCTTTCTTGTTCGGGCATTGTCTGGCAAAATGGCCTGGCTGGCCGCAAACAAAACATTTGGAGGATTTGTTCTGGGCTCGAGAGGACTTCCGTTTGAAGTATTTGAACTTCTTTGTCTTAGATTTTGAAGATTTGCCAGAACGGGACTTGAAAGGACGGTAGTGGTTCTTCTTTTTGGATTTGCAAAAGCATTGATCTTTGTCTTTGCATTTAATATGAAGAGAGGGCTGTTTGCACTGACCTTCATATTTCTTTCCTTCTCGAAGCATTTTGGAGAAGATCTTTTGGGTGGCGCAGAGTTTGTCGAGAGCTCCAAGTGTGAACATGTGTATTTCTCCCAAAGTGATATCATTAAAAGGTCGACCGGACGTATCAATTCGACGCTGGAGTTCTTCTTGGAGTTCGGTGATGAGAGAGTTGACGTACACATGTTTGAGACTTTGGTAACTAATACCACCAAGGATGTGGTATCGGCCGGACATACGTTTGTAGTGGTATTCAACATCTTTTTTCCGTAAGGAACAACAACGCATGTCAAAGAACTCTTGGCGAGCCTGTTTGTAATATTGGTTGGGATCCCCGAGAAACTCACGGAAGAGAATTCCCATGGCATGAGCAGTGGATTGGGCCCGAACAAACTGGAGCTGCCTGTACTCACCCAAGGCTTGGTACCAATCACGGAGAGAACCAGTAAAGCGAGAAACAAATTCTCGGAGGATAACTTCAAGGGTTTGTTCAGACTTGGCCATTTGTAAATCGAGCCAAACATTCATCTCAGAGATTTTCTTCCTCCATGTGTCAGGAGAAGCGTCATCAAGTTGGAACCAAGTGCCATTGGTAGGTCTGGACTTAGGCGCTTGAGGAGGTGGAGCCGGAGGAACATCAAGAGGTTCTTCGACAATAAGAGTAGTGCATGTAGGACCAGTAGAACTATCACTAGGAGAGTCATAGGTTCGGTCCGAAGGGTCTGCTCTGGAAGCCATAAAGGCCTGAGTAGGATCTGGTATGTCTGGAGAAGAAGACAAGTGGAACGGAGATCCCAAAGAGGAATGAGACTCTGAAGAGGATGAAAGAGAGTCTGAGGCCATTGTGGCGGATGGAGAGGACCTAGGAGATGCATAGAAGGCTGGTTTGTATTGAGCATGGCTTTTATCCTTACGGGAACGAGAACTTGAAGCAGTAGAGGACAGAGGCTTAGACTTTGAGGCGTCTTTCGGTAGACTTAAAGTAATGCGAATAGTCTGGGGACCTTACAGGAGAAGGAGGAGGAGAGGCCGAAAATCCCATGGAATGGGGATGAGACATTCTGGGTTGATATGGAGGTAGCTTAGAATAAGCCTGATCCTTTTGTAATTGATCTAGTTGAGCTCTGAGCTGTCGAATTTCCTTTTCCTTCTTATCAAACTTGGAACCATGGTAACCAAGGTTGATGTAGTAGTGGAGGTCTGCATCCAGTTTAGCAATTCAAGACTGGAGATCACAAAACATCTGTCGAAAAGTGGAATCCATGCTATGAAGTCGATTCTCATGTTGGGAGACATGATGAGAGACTCGGTCAATCTTCTGATGATAGAACTCAGGACTCGATTTTGGATTTTGGCATTATGGGATTGCCAGTTGAGAACTTATTCAACATGAGAGGGATGCTTAACAGAACCATCAGGTAAGACCTCAGTGGTTTGAACATAAGGTCTGGAGAACCGTGTCTTCTCAGGATTAGAAGTGGGTTCTAAAGGAGGGAAGTCTTGATCATAGCTGGAGGCCATGAAACACTGAATCGGTTGTGAAACATGACTGGGTAAAAGACCTTCAGTGTAGAGAATCTGCAATGCTCTGTCATATATGGGAAGAGGTGGTGAAGAGACAGGTAGTAAACCTACACAGGGACTATCTGGGTCATCGGGAGAATGGGTCTGATGGCGGACGGGTTTGCAAGTAGAATTGAGAAATTATCTGGAGGAACGGTTGCAAAGGCAATCTGGGTCACACATTGAGGGATCAACATCCCAGATAAAGTGACCGTTGATCTTGTCTGTGTAGACTGTAGAGCCATCAGCTTCAAAGTTGTGGATAGGAATGTCATCTTGAAAGATAAGAGGACGGATCATCAATGACTGGAATATAGGGGCTTCTGGAGGAGCACTGGGTGGAGTAGGTGAAGCTTCCGAAGGAGAAGCTGAAATGGCTGTAAGAGGCTTATAAATTGTCTTAACAGTGCCATCTGGTTGTCTGGTATAAGTAGTGTCGGAGGCGATGACAGGGATGGTATTTTGAAAAGCCTTTTCATAGTTGGTGATCCAAGACATCGGCATGATCTCGAGAAGTTGGTCTCTGGGTAATTGTCTAGGAATCTGAAGGATCGTGGGAACTTCATCTTCTCTTTCAGCTTTGATGAAGATGGTGTCACCGGAGTGGCCTGGGATAGGTAGGTCCAAGGCATGGTCTTGGAGACGATAGGCGATCTGGTGATGAAGAGTGGCCATGTAAGAATCCGGGAGCATCTTTATGCCCATCAACTGAAGTTGTATCTTGAGACAGTTGTGGAGAATGGCATCTCGAAGAGGGATGTTGAAGTTGGGGTAATATGTCAGAGAGATGCTTCCTGCATGGAGAGTGGAAAGGCAGGTACCAATAACAGCCTGCTCGTAGTCTTGAAAGACAGTGTTAAGCAAGGCAAGTCTGGCTGTGGCAGGTAAACCTTTTCTTCCATGAAGGGTGAGGATGATCCGAACAGCACCGACATGAAGGTGGGAATAACCTTCTCGGATCCATTGATCGATCAGAGGCTGGCCAATCTCTAGATCAACATATTGCTCAGCAGAGGATGCTGGAATTAGGCAATTATCAAGTGCAAAAGACTGCACATATTCTTTAATAGGGGGTCTCCTTTGTTGGACAAGATGAGAAATTCGTCTGGTAATGGATTTATTTCGTTTGAAAATATTGTAAGGATTGAGAAGAGGTAAAGCAGTTTCAGAGATTTGAGCGGAATCAGGGATGTGTGTATATTCAACAAGGTTTTGTATTTTGTTGGACTGGGTTCGTCGAACAGAAGGAGGTAAGGACACAGAAGAAGAGAGGCGATGAGGAGTCATTTCAGAGGATGAGGAAGTCATATTGGAGAAATTGTCCTACTTTATATTGACTCTACAAAGAGATCTTAGCAGTCAAATATGCCATCCAAAAGTTTGACTTCTACCTCCGGACAAAGAACTTTACAGTCGAAATGGATAACAGTCTCTCTAGAGCCATTGGATCAATATCATCTTTCTGATGTGCAGGATCCTCAAGTAGAGGCAAGCACAGAGCATACTAAGACAATATTACAGGCTGGGAGCCTTCTGATAGAGCAATATAAAGAAGGAAGAAGAAGAGGATTTAGCTAGACATGATAAACAGAACATAAGTGTTTATTTTCTTTTCGATCTGCCTTACAAGAGAGACCCGAGTTCCTTTTATAGAGGAAGAAGAGACAAATCCGGATAAGGAAGAACCGACAGTGGATTCAAACAAACATGGCCTAAACAGGTGGCCGACATTAACAAAAGCAAACAGGGCCTAAACAGGTGGCATATTTACAAAAGCAATCAAAAGGAAACAGGGCCTAAACAGGTGGCCGGCATTAAAAGCAAACAGGGCCTAAACAGGTGGCCAATATGTACAAAAGCAAACAAAAGTAAACAGGAGGCGGGGTCCACCAGGGGTAGCTGAAGGACGAACTATGGGCTATGAAGATTACAATTGGCATGGTTTTCGTCATCTGAGTCTTGGGCACCACAAATGAAACAGGGCCAGGTGTCCATAGCCAAAGGGTCATGGGAATCAAGCAAAAAGGAATCCTGGAAAGGATGCCAACTTAAGGAGGGATCTCGGGGCACACCAGGAAGGATGAAAGGTTCAGGAATGGAGATCCTGTTGACATCGAGCAAGAAGTTCAGGAGAGCAGTTCGTAGAGTTTTGGGATAAGAGGTTGGATAGTCAAAAGTAGTCTGCCATTCATATCTAACATTGGAGGACCACAGTAGCTTCTGATGAGGATTGGAGCGGTAGGGCCGGTGGAGAATCCATATACAGGATATGGAGGTAGCTGAGTCAGGATCTAACTTCCAAAGGTTGTACTGACCCATGAGCTTGGTCAGTTCGGATTTCCAGACTGATAAAGGGTTAAACCGCTGGAGGAAAGAGAGAAACAAGGTACGGTGAGGAGAGTGAGTCTGGATCAGGGCATATGTGGCCTGGAGAGGGAAGAAAAAGGCATGGTAACGGAGGATGGACAAACACCATAAATACCAGAGAACTTGGGGAGAAAAATAGTAGACATGAGGCATGACAAAAGGATCCAGAAAAGGCCTGGAAGGGTTAGAAATGACATGACGGATCCCTTGCTGTTTGAGCTGGAGTAAGTAGATAGGAAGATAAGTGTGGGCAAAGGTCTGCATTTGGAGAAGAGAAGGTTGTTGACCTGGGGGAACTTGAGAAAGAAGTTCTGGAGGAAAATCCCTGACCGGAGGGAAGGATGTGGGAGGATCGGAAGAGGATGAAGCTGAGGAAGATGCGGAGCTGGCCATCAGGACAAGGGGGATTCTGTAGAAGGGAGTGACAAGGTGAACTGGTGGAGGACGTGAGAGCATATCTGCAATTATATTGTGTTCGCCTTTCACGTGCTGCACAGTAAAATCATAGCGAGCAAACCAATCTTTGAGTCGTAATAGTTGAGGATTGGGAGGTATCTTGTTCCGAAACTCGAGAACTTTAGGAAAAGAGGAGTTATCCATTTCGACTGTAAAGTTCTTTGTCTGGAGGTAGAAGTCAAACTTTTGGATGGCATATTTGACTGCTAAGATCTCTTTGTAGACAGTGTGATAATGTTTCTGTGCTTCTTTGAATTGTCCACTTGCATGACCACAATAATAGCGTTGGCTGAGCTTATCTTCAATTAAGATAGCACCCCAATAATGATCGCTGGCATCTGTCTGGAGGATGAGCTGTCCTGTGGATGGAATGGTAAGAGCAGGAGGAGACTGGGCCACTTTCTTGAGGTTACACTAAGGCTAGACAACCCAAAAACTTAACCAATTTTCAACCCAACTGATGTTGTAAGTGGTTTTTTTTCTTTAAACACATTATTTCATGTTGTATGTGTGGTGATAACAACTCATTTGCCATATCATTTGAGTTGAAATTTGGGTTAATTATTTGGATTGTGTTGCATTACTCTAACTATTAATAGTTATGATTGCTTTCTTTTTCACCCCTCTCACTTTTTAACAATCTTATAGCAAAATTGTAGAAAAGATTATGACATTTGTCCATTTAGCCGGTTTGGTTGGCCCAACCTAAATTTGTACAATTTTTTTTAAATAACACCAAATTGGGAATGCAAAAATCAAATACTGCATGTGTAGCCTAAATATCTACCCCACAACATTGGAGAGAAATCTCTTTACACATGCTTGTAAAATGCTTATGGAAAGACTTGGAGGGATTAGCTGAATGATCAAACTTGTGGTTTGTTTCCACAAAGTATGGGGTTTGAATCCCCTTATTACCTATATTGTCAAAAGTTATAATTTCTTATTTCCCAAAGATTGCAGGGTTCAGTGAGGGGCCTAGTTTTGAATTCAGGTTCGTTAAGCAAGTATTAGGTTATGAAAAAAAAAACCTCGAAACCCCCACCTCTAACAAGTAAGCGCAGGTGCGCATCACTTAAGATGAGATGAATTTTACCCTTTAGTAGATATGTCAACTGTTAAGTTTGACTGACGGTAGGGGTGTTAATGTAATTAAGGCCAAAAGATAAATATTTGCCTTTTATATAAAATTAAGGTTAGTGTGTGTAATTTCACCCCCCAACAAAAATTCTTTCACTGAGAACAATCGAAACGCTGCGTTTTTATTTTCTAGATAGAATGACGTCGTTTAAGGTCATTTAAATATGATATGTTGAGTATGTGAAAAACAGCAAGGGGCTGCAGCAGCAATGGCGACTGAGCTGGAAGAATTACTGGAATTTCTATCTTCTCCTTCTCCACCAGTAAGTTTCCTTCAAATTCTTAATACTTCATTTGGTTTCCGAGAAATTGCAGTAATATAAACTGCATAAGTGCTAACAGTACTAATAGGTTTCTAAAATTAGAGTGATTTGTACCGTTATTGGGTCTCTAATTTGATTAAATTTATAGTTTTTAATTAACGGAATCCGTGTGGGATGATAAGGTTCACTAGAAAAGATTGGTATTCGTTTATGTTAATTGGTCAGTTGTTCCTCATTTTATTTGAATTAATTTATCTTATTTGTGTTTGTTGAATTATTTATTTAATTTGTTAAATCTTTTATCTGAGTTCTCTGGTTTTTCTTGAATCATTATTTAAACCACACAAAAAAGACTGCGAATTACATATATTTGATAGTAATTAATACTTCTTGCATATATTTTGTCTGTGTTTTTTAAAATTTTGCTTTCGGTATTTTGTAACGAATGCTGTTTTTTTCATGCGAAACAAATTAGGTGAAGAAGGCGGCTGTTGATATTGTTCGGGGATTAACTGGTTCTGAGGATGGCTTGCAGTCCCTTTCCAGTTATGCCAGAATTGCACTGCCATCGTTGTCTAGACTTTTGAGTGAAAATAAGGTGATCTTGCTACTATTTTGATGCTTATTAGGCGGGACGATGCCTCAAAACTGTTTAATGTCACAAACAAGAACATCTAAACGTCTAAAATTCTCTTTTCATTGTTTTGTATTCCCTGAAGTATGCTGTTTTGATGCCACATTTGTAAGTTTCATTAATAGACTTCGATTTGATTCTGGAATATAAAAGCACAGTGACAGAAAGAAAGTTCTATTTAAAAAAAAAAAATTGCAAAATTTTGAAATTATGACGGATTCAATATGAAGGTCCTTTAGTCAGAAGGGGTCAGAATTTAGAAATGAGGGGTCCAAATTTATTGGGGCAATCAGTAATTTAACTGTTTGAGTAAATAGTTCGTTCATATTGGATGATTCGTATAATTTTATCATTTGTTGGATTTGTTTTCTTCTCAATCTACTAAGATAGTATTGAAGATCTTAGTAAACGCTTAGAACAACTTGCTAAACAAGAGGTTAAGAGGTAAAGCGAGTAGCATTTGGTCTACATTTGCATATAGAAAAGTGTGGGCCCTGGGCATGTTGGTGAAAAAAAATTAACTACTGAATAAAAGGAGACAGATATTTCAAAGTTGAGATTTTGGTTTCATGAGCATTATGCCTAGCATTTGGTCTTATAATGATTTTTCCATTGATAGGATTCTGGATTAACCGAACTTGTTTGACATTCAGGAGGTCTCGGAACCTGCAGCCGAAGCTCTTGTAAATCTGTCACAGAATTCAGAATTAGCCACAAAGATGGTTGAAATGGGAATGATTAAAACAGTCATGGATTTGTTGTATAAGCCTGATTCAAGTATTACTCAATTGCTGGTTATGCTTTTAGTTAATCTCACACAATTGGATGAAGGCATATCTTCCTTGCTTCAGGTGCTTTCTTCATTTTACACTAGTATCTACTTGTTACCAATGTTTTTGTTATCTATTAATGTTAGAAGAGCATTATCGTTAGTTCACAATATAGTAGACGATGTAAGATAATGTCAGCATGATATAATTTTAAGCTAAACATAGTGGTGGTTTGCTTTCTTGTTAGACTGGCGATGAACAGATGAAAGGACTATATTTGATGAAGCTTGTGAGATCATTTTGTAGAGCTTCTAGTGAAAGTAGCGGTATGTTTTGCTGCTTTATCCTTGAGTTTGTTTCATCACACAAGTCATATTAATGTAGTTGTTCTGGTGAAATTGTGTTTTGTAATATCTATCAATTCAAGTCTGGATGTGTATTAGTTGATAAATGACACCACTAGAGTAAATTGATTGTTTTTGTTTTTTCAAGTTTGCATAGGTGTCTCAAGTGAGATATTTAGTTTCTACTTCTCTGCATATGACTGAATTCTTTGCCCCTCAGTCCTTTTTTTCTTTCCATGTTTTTTATGCCTGTTTAGTTTGCACCTTGAATTTCATTATTTTTCTCCACTATTTGTTGTAACATTTTATTTTATGTATATCTACCAGATCAATTTGAACATGTTGGGTCCATATTAGTAAACATTTCAAAGAAAGAAGCAGGAAGGAAAATTTTACTGGACCCAAAACGAGGATTGCTGAAGCAGATTATTAGACAGTTCGATTCAACTAGTCCATTGAGAAAGAAAGGGGTATGGATGATTACCTCAAAGTATTACTTGCTTCTAGAGACTCTACTCTTGATTAACTACGTTGTTCACTTGATTATGTGCATATTGAAGTACACATTTTTTTTAATTATGCGAGCAATAGTTGTTAGTGAAAGAACAGCTGCTAATGAAAGAAATGTACCCAGCAAACAAATTTCACTGGCTATAGATCTTTATTTTGAACATCTGTTTACTCTAGGTTGTTCTTAGTATGATGAATGGCCCAATAAATTTGTGTTTCGTAATATATCTATGAATTCAACTCTAGGTTGAACATCTGTCCAGCCTACTGATCTCCCACAAATAGTCTGTGGTGACTGGTGATATAGTCATTTATCTCTTTCTTGGCTATGAAATTTGGAATATCTGGATTCTAGGCCGTTACTATGAAATTCTATGATATTCGACTATCTGTCCCCTTAACATGTTCAAAATGCTTCTGTCTAGCTTTTGCAGAAGCTAGTCCACCTATATAAGCTAGCTTATATTGAGATTCTAGTAGTGGGAGCATATCACATTGGTAAATTAACCAAAGATTAAAGAAACATATACTATTAAATCATTGGTGGATGAGGAGTAGAGATGGGTAAGCTTTTGGTGGAAATGTTGGATTGATTACATGGTGACTTTGCTTGGATTTCTTGGCTCAACCATGCACTTACTAATAAGGCTTTATGTATCCTTTATGATCATAATAATCTGTTTTTTGCTTCCACAAGGCTTTTGCTGGTTAAGCTTGAGGAAAGTAGTAAAGCTCAAGACAGATTCAACTAAGTTAAGCTTGATTAATTTCTTCCATTGCTCTGCTGGCTCAAATTTTGTGTCATGATTGAATTTGCAGGTTTCTGGAACCATTCGAAATTGCTGTTTTGAAGCTGAAAATCAGCTACAGGATTTGCTTCTAATTTCAGAATTTCTTTGGCCAGCTCTACTTCTGCCGGTCGCTAGCAAAAAGGTAATATTTAATTATTTTTATCATCTTGTTGATCCTTCAAAGCATTCATCTGATAAAACATTTTTTTTTCCTTTTTCATTTCTTATTTCACAACTACTAATGGTTAATTTGTCTTTATGTTTTTTCCGGAATTCTAAAATATCAACTTGGAAAGAATGCTTTACCTAGTTCATTGCTGATACAGACTTGACAGTTACATCCTGTTCCTGGAATTAGTTTAGAAAAATAAATTAGTTTTACTGCATTCTACCTTAATCACTTGTGATTTTTGAATGTCTTTTGACCTTGTTTCTTTTTTCTATCTGAGACATTAACCAACAAAAAAATTTCCACTGATCTGGTTGCATCTGGCCAGGTATATAGCGAACAAGACATATCGAAAATGCCACTTGAGCTTGGAAGTGCACTCAAGATTGAACTGTGAACCAGTTGATGATCCAGAAATTCGTGTTCAGACACTAGAGTCTATTTACTTGATCATATTACAGGTCAAAAATTGAGTTCTTATCTTTTCTTTTTTTAAATGGAACATGTAAGATTGCTATATCCATCCTACCAATTGAAAATTCTTCAAGTTTCCTAAAAAAAAAAAAAAAACTCTTACCAATTGAAAATTCTTTCTTTTCTAGTCCCTCATCAGGACTCGTCATATGGGAAAAAATTGCAATAGGAAGATGTGAACCTTTACACCAAACATGATATGTTGTCTGTTCTAAATTCAAAATAATCTGTAATAGTTTGTCTTCTAGCTATTCAGTTATCATTTTATTTAGAGCACAAGGTTTTGATGTTTTAATACAAGTATCCCATCTATACTTTTGTTTTCTTCTTCCAGGAGGCAGGCCGGAGGGCCTTTTGGTCCGTCAATGGACCACGAATACTACAAGTTGGCTATGAAGATGAGGAAGATCCTAAAGTAATGGAAGCATTTGAGCGAGTTGGCTCCTTGGTATGTGCAAGTTTTCCTACCTTAATGTTTATTCTGTACTTTTTTTTCATTTGACTGCGAATTTTAATCGCCTTTTTATCGATTACCAGCTGGTAAATGGCAGCGGAACAGAGGAACCTTCCACAGAGACATCAAAGTAGGATTTTGTTATTTGTATATTCATTCAAATGATGTCTCTCAGGCTTCCTATGTAATTTATAGCTAGTTAAGAAGGTCGCTAAAGTGAAGCTATGACTTAAATTATCGGTCTGAGTGAAGGTGTCCTGGTGTAAGAAGTTATATCTGCCAGAATAACAGTTTTGAAAGTTGTCTGCACTAATGCTATTAAAAATCTGTAGTTTGGATCATATTCAAATTGAATTCAGTGTAGTTTAGGAAAGAAAGAGAGACAAGGAAGATATTGTTTACTTTCGAGTATCCAAGTAATCTTCCTTTTTTTTTTTTAATGTCAGTAGTGACTCGTGAGCATATATCTTATTTTTGTTTGAATGATGCCATGGATGCATTTGTCGGTGTGAATTGAATTGATTTTTTTATTTTAAGTATTATAATAAATTGTGTCACTGAATGGGTCAGGGGTATATCGCAGGGTATATCGCAAGATCTACAGATCAATATACTTTGAATATATATTCAGGAGATATCTACTTCCAAGACACTAAAGAAAATGCTTGTATATAAGTATGGTGGACTTGAATCCACCACTAACATGGATTGATTTAAATCGCCGTACGTTAGGTAATCAAATTTTATTAGTTGTCTTGAGAGATTGGCTTGGGTGCCTGGTCCCATAAATCGAGTTTTAAGATTCAAATTTTTTATTTTTTATGTTATGGTCCCTCTCAATTTATTTGTTTTTTTTTTTTTTTACCATAAAGGCTCTCTCAAAAAAAATAAATAATTCAATAATACTCCCAATTTATTTATTTTTTACATAATGGCTCTCCCAAAAAAATAAATAATTCAATTATTATTGAATTCGATAGAGAAAGTGACCAATTAATGTATTGATATTGATTCAACTCAAGCAATCGCATAGAAGGTAAGAAAAATTAGGCTATTTGAGTGATGCAAATTGACCTTTTGATATATATATATATATATATATATATATAAATTTTCAATCGAGTGACACTTATATAACTTATATCAGTTCGTTATATATATATATATCAGTGTGCATTGATCAGAATGAGACTATATATATATATATATATATATATATATATATATATTGGACGTAATGAACCCTTATATTTGGTTTAATAATTTACCATCATACATTTAAAGAAGTAAATTTTGATAATATTTTTAATTTATTCTGATATTTTTACGATTTAAAGGAATTGATATCGAAAATTGGAAAAACCCGAAAAAACCGATATCATCCAAAATATCGAGAACATCGCGCAAAATATCATTGTATCATTATATGTTTATCTAACATATCGAGATATATTGAGAAATATCAGTAAAATATCCCTATACTTCCATAATATATCATTTATTTTATACTTTTTTTAATTAAATTGTTGTTCATTACATTGGAATAAAAGTTGAGAGACAAAATCTTATTTGAAAGATGGAAAGAAAAAGATTTAGTGATCAATCGGCGAGAAGCACAATTCATGTAATTTTATTACAAAAATTACTTACTAATATAGTAATATCACTATAATAAAATTCAAACCTATTATTTCCTATTCAAGTTGATTGGTGGGTTGTCATATGTGTTGGAAAAAAATGCTCCATACATTTTTTACATATATTGTTAAACATTTAAGCTTCAAAATTATATTTACCATTGCATGATACTCTACTTATTATAAATTATTATAAGGATATTAATTTATTGTGAAAAGTAAGAGTGGTGCTATTGGCACACCCTCTACCGATCTATTTATACCCCACTTTTTTTACTATATAATATTTTTTTTTATCAAAATTACTTAAAAAGACATACAATTTAGGAAAGAAATTATCTACAAAGTAAATCTATTAAAACCTCACATTCCTTTTAAAAAAAACCAGTAATCTGTTTTTTCAAAAAAAAAATCTTAAACCCTAAAATCTGATTTTTACATACATATAAAATATGATGAAAAAGTTTGAGAACAATATCAAGAATATGAAAAAATTGTCTAAGAACGATACCAAACATCTTGAAGAATTGTCTGAGAATGACATAAAACAAGAATTGTCTGACAATGATAGTAAGCACCTGTAAACAATTCTATCTAGAAATAAGTTTGAAGTTTATTTATTTTTAAATGATATCAAGTTGTCGTTGTGTTGAAGTGCCCTGCTATTTTTTTTTTCTTTTCCATCATGAAATAAGAAGAAAAAAAATAAAAAATAAAGAAATTAGAAGAAAAAAAATAAAGCAATCAATAGAGGTGAGAAAGATGTATATATATACAGAGATCAGAGATAGAGAGATCATATATGATATGTATTAAGTTTGAAAAATAAATAAAATAGGTAGTTTTGGAAATAAACTAAAAAATTTAATAAAAACATTTAATTTTATTTAATTAAATCAAAATTTTAAAAAGTGGGACATGAATAGATCAGTAGGGGGTAGACATGACGCCGGTTCCGGTCCGGTTCCACGGTTCCGGTCCGGTTCCACGGTTCCGGTTCCGGTCCGGTTCCGACGGTTCAGAACCGGTTTTTTTTTAACTTATTTATAAAAAAAACAACTCAAACTGATCAATGAATCAGTGATCACTCCCTACATGACTACACCGTGGAATCCACCCAAGTAACCCAACCCTGTATTTCCAATCCCTAACTACATTCATCAATTTTCATCATAATCGATCTCACAGACTCACACACACAACAGTACACATTAGTTTTCATCAGAGTATATCTCACTTATTCTCACACACACACACACGCCAATACACAACCAATCAACCGATCAAAACTCAAACAGCCCACCACAAACCCAATCAAACCAGTCAAAATTCAAAACTCAAACACACACAATCCACCCCAATCCCATTTCTCTTGTTCGATCGAAGCAGAAAGAAGACGAAAAAAAAAAAGTAGAAAGAAGAAAGAAGAAGAAGCCGAGGATAGCGAAGAAGAAAGAAGAAGAAAGAAGAAGAAAGAAGAAGAAAGAAGAAGGTGATCGATGATGGCCGACCGTCGAAAGAAGAAGATGATCGAGGATGGCCGACCATTGAAAGAAGAAGATGGTGCACCGGTGGTGGTTTGAGAGAGAGGGAGAGAGAGAGAGAGTCAGAGAGAGAGATGAAGGAGAATGAGAGGTGATGACCTGAGAAAGTTCTCAGATATGGTTTTATATAAAAAAAATAAAAATAAAAATAAAAAATATATATATATGTTGGAACCGTCGGGTTCGAACCGGAACCGAACCGCCGGTTCGCATCCGGTTCGAACCGGACGGTTCCTCAAAATTTAGAACCGGAACCGGAACCGCCCGGTATCGGTTCCGAAACCAGAACCAGATTTTTCGGTTCCAGTTCTGTTTTTTTCAGGACGGTTCCGATTCGGTTCCCCGGTTCGAACCGAACCGGCGTCATGTCTAGTAGGGGGTGTGTCCAATAGCACGACTCGAAAAGTAATTCATTACAATATTTCATACACTAACTAAAAGCTTCATTATAAATTTTGAACTTTGAAAGTAAATATTCATTGTTTCTATTTTTTTTCTCAAATAATGATATTTTCATAAATTCGAACCCCCCTTATTTACTGACCCAATGCAATTAAGAATTTATTATTATTATTTTGAAACAAAATGCAATTAAGAATTTAAGGTTAAGATCAACAAAATTAAAAATTAAAGCCTTAAAAAATGACTGATAAGAAATAAATAAATAATTAAACTTGGCGCCAAAAAAATAGGCCCGGGAAAATGAAAATGGTGCTGTGCGCGCGAGAAGTTGAAAATGAGTTCCCGCTAACTCCAGTAATTATATCTTCAAAGCCAAATCCATTTGACATTTTTAATTTTTAATACCAAAACCCAGCAATTTGATAACCAAATCAGGAAAATGGACCTCTCCGATATCGCGAAGAAACTAGGGCTCTCCGAATCCAAGCAACTGGTCCGCAAAGCCGCCGAGTTCCGCCGGTTATGCGACGTCCAGTTCGATTCATCCGTCATCGGAGTCGTAAGTATTCTGACCTCTGTCCAATCCATTGTTCACAGAAAACGAAAATTTGTTGATTGGGGGTTGGTTTATGATTATGATTCACAGGGAGAGGTTTGCAAGGCTATAATCTGCTTAGAGATCGCCGCCACAAGGTATTATTAATTGTAATCGCTTAATGGATAGTAAGTACAATTTTTTGTTAATAAAAATGAAAATGAAAATAATAATTTGGGTTTGAAAAAAATGTACAGATTTGACGTTATATTTGATCGGCAAGGAGCGATTAAGTTGAGTGGAATGTCGGAGAAGGCTTATAATAGATCCTTTAATTCACTACAGAACAGCATTGGTTTCAAGTGGGTGGTCTTGTCTTGTCTTGTTCTTTATGCTTCTCTGTGTCTCTTTTAATGTTATGTTGTGTTAATATTTGTATTATTCGATCGAATAGGACTAAGCTGGATATAAGAGAGTTGGGGATCCAATTTGGGTGTATTAGACTCATCCCTTTCGTGAAGAAGGGCTTGTCTTTGTAAGTTGCTTTTCCTTTATTATAATGTAATGTTGTTTGGACCATCCATGAAGTTTTCTTTGTGTTTGTAAAAATGCTCCAGAGAATCGAATATGAGAATCGAATCTTTAAATCAAATATTCTATTGATATGTTGGTGGAATATTAACTTAAGTCTCTGTGTTAGATGTCAATGATGTAAACATTTGTTTTTGTGGACGAATTTGTTGGTTCAATTGGTGATTGAATAAGTGGCGTTAATGTCAGGTACAAGGACCGGTTTCTTGCTTCATTGCCTTCTTCCAGGCGGGCAAGTGCTGACTTTACTCGCCCTGTATTTACTGCCGTTGCATTCTACTTGTGTGCTAAGAAACACAAGGTAAGAAAGACAACTCTCTTACTAGTGATATTTTGAGAACTATATACTATAATTGGTGCTTTTTTACTCATTTGGAGTTTGAATGTGTTACTTGACAGCTCAAGATAGACAAGATTAAGTTGATTGAGGTTTGTGGAACATCTGAATCAGAATTTTCTAAAGTAAGTAATATAGATTTCCTAGGTGCATCATACTTCAATATAGTCGTCTATTTATATGATTTAGTAATGACTTGGAACTATAAATATAGGTAGCTATCTCCATGAAGGACCTGTGTCATGATATTTATGGAACTGCAAAAGAAAAAAAAGATCCCAAGGAAGTAAAGGGGAATAGAGGTAATTGTTCATTTTGCATTTATTCTAGAAATCTTCCTTCATACTCTATTTGCTTGATGTTTTTTTATAGATATGTTGTCTATGTATGACTTGAATGTGATTAGTTTTAACTGATACTTCTACATTTAATAATATCACGTTTTGCATTTGCTTTCATCTAATTTCTACCATATGTATGCAGAATTGCTGGATGTATTACCTGAAAAAAGAAAGTTTGAAGATGGAGGATATCTGTCTGATGATGAAACAGAGGTATTATAGCTGTACCTCTAATTGTTGTTTATCACTTTATCCCATATCAGCTGAGAACATTTTTCCCTTATCAACATTTGTTTTTTTTGGAGTGGAAGAAGTAGAGTTTATCTGCTTCTAGAGTTAATAAAAGTAGGGATATGCCCCGGTTGTGTCCCCTTGCACATTTGATATTGATGTAACATCGCCTTGGCAGCATTCTTGAAATTAGTAATACAACTCAATAGGGCTGCTATTTGCTGATTTCAAAAGAGTAGAATGTCTCTTTATCTATTGTGCAAGGATAACTTATAAACATTACTACTTCTTGACTTCAGTCAATGTTGTTTAATACCTTTCTTCTTGAGAGTTACTTGTAAGCCTTACCTGCTGGTGCATAATGTTTTTCAGTGGTATATATAAACCAAGTATCAGAATGGGGGACTGTTTGTGTGAATCCAAAGTAGCATCAGATGACATTGTTGGGCTTGAACTTGATTGTATTGAGGTTTCTATAAACTAGATTGGTGAAGCTGACTGTGAGCTAAACTTCCACTTCACATTGTGAAGTTTACTCTTCTTCACAAGGACCAAATTATTTGTTAGTCATTCTAGCCATCTGAGTTGAGGATAATGTCTCAAAAATTAGGACATGGTTTTTGCAAATGATCAACTACCTGCTTCTTCAAATTATATGCATGTATTAATATCGTAGCAAGCACTATCACTTGTTTGTTAACTCATTATAGAATACAATAGATTCGATATCAAAGGTGGTAGCAAGTTACAGTTCCCCATCCCCTTCAAAACATTATCCATCTTTTCTGTTCTTCAATTGATACGTGGTTACTTGCCTTTCCAATTCTCTTGAAGCTTGTGATAACATGTTTGCAAAAGTTCCTACTTGAGAATTAGTGAAGTGCAATTCTTATACATTTCTAGGGATTAGCTCAAGCAATTAAATTTTTAGCTGTTACTGATTCTCACTGGCATGAAAAACTTGTGCAGACTTCAAGTTATAAGCGGCATAAAAGAACGGAGAAAGTTGCTTACAACGAGTGGAAATCCACCGTCTTATCATCTAACAAAACCAAAGAAAAAGGTAAGAATGCATTTCCTTTTTTGTTGTTTAGACTTACTGATACTCATCATATGAGGCCAATGTAGTAACTAGTAACTAATTGGGATCGTATGATCTGATTTTTTTTAGCACCTTGCAAGAGAACAACACAAACTCAGCTGAACTTTCAAAAGGAAGCTCCTGATACACACAAGTTAGAGGCAGTATAATGGATGCATTACATCTTTTTGGGTTGACTATGCTGGAAGATAAAGAGCAATTGTTAATTATATCAACACCAATCTATACAACTGTTCTGAGTTGGCTTATTTTGTCATTGATGCTCTCATCACATCTTTTTCTCAATGGACTCATTGGAATTGCCCACCACACAAGGATCGCTTCAAATATTCCTTGTCCAAATTATTGACTGTAAAGTTACAATCTTGTTCATATTATATTATGATTTCTTTAATTATATATATATATATATTAAAAAAATGAATATTTTTATTACTAAAGTATCTGTACATAGTTGTCAAATTTGGAAATAAATTACTCTCAATCCATTGCTTATACCAACTCTACAATTTTCATTATTTTTTTAATTATTACAATTACTATCTCGTTAATTAGAAAAGTGATAATAATAATATGCATGTTCACTATCAGACTGAACCCTATTGAATGCTACTGTTTTATTAAGCCGTATAATATAAATTAAAACTTGGAAATTTAAGAAGCTATATATGCCAACTTGTTGAAAGATTATGTGGTTGTTATTTTGTTATGTTGTTACAATTTTTGTAAATAGATACTAGGTGGATAGGTAACTAATATTAGTTTCAATAAGTTAGAACTAGTCTGTCTTTCAAATTTGAATTATTGTTATCTTGTATTTAAGTATAAGTTGATATGTATAACGGAGATGAATGAGATGAATGAAAGTTAAGTTTGTTTCAAACACAAATTACCATGTTGTTGACATGGTATCAGAGCTTTAGGCTTATTTAATTTTTTTTTTCTTTCTAGCCTTCATCGCTTTAGTTTCTTTGGTTGGCCTTCATTGCTAGATTTAGTGTCAATTTCTAAACTCCCAAAAAAAACCTATTCATGACGAAGGACAATGAGGCTGGTAAGATAGTTACGAGTGAGGTCTTTCCATTGGATGAGGGAACGAGTAGTCAGAATGAAAAAGTGGTGTCGACTCTAAGCAAAGAAGAGATGCAAAATATCCAGGCAGCATACTGTCTAAATGGGAAGAATTATTTGAAATGGTCTTAGGTGGTTCAAACCATTTTTAAAGGGAAAGGAAAGGTAAGCCACCTTCTGGGTACTGGGCCGGAGAAAGGGGACTCTAAGTTTGAAGCTTGGGATGAGGAGGATTTCATAGTTATGGCATAGCTTTGGAACTCTATGACCCCAGAAATTAATGACACTTGTATATTTTTGTCTACTACAAAGATATATGGGATTCAATCCGGCAAACCTATTCGAAGGTGAAGGATGCAGCTTAGGTGTATGACATCAGGACGAAGACAGCCTTAACAAAACAAGACAATAGTTCGGTAATAGAGTATATTAATGCTTTACAGAATTTGTGGCAGGAATTGGACCACTATCGATGTATATGTATGAAGTGTAGTGATGATGCAGGAACACTATAGAAGATTATGGAACAGGATCGAGTGTATGATTTCTTTGCTAGTCTAAATGTTGATTTCGACTAGGTCAGAGTCCAAATCTTGGGCAAAGAGGAATTGCCATCTTTGAATTCATCTATCTCCATGGTTAGGGCCGAAGTAAGTAGGCGAATTGTCATGCTCCGATCTTAGCCTGTAGATAGATCAACTATGATATCGAAACATGGAGGCAACATGAATTTTAAAATGGACTAGCCACCAGTTATGGAAGGAAGAAGAGGTGATAGAGGAAAGCCACCCATAAATCGAGACAATCTTGTGTACCTACTATAAGAAATTGAGACACACCAAAGATAGATGCTGGAAGTTGGTTGGAAATTTTCCAACCTCAAGCAGAGAGTGGGATTATAAGGGTGGAAAATCGACTAGCCAAGGACAAACTCATATGACTGGAACCTGTGAAGAAGACAATATGGAAACAATTGAGAAATTGAAAAGTTTGCTGGGAACATTGGAGAAATCTAACAACGGTACATGTTCTCTGGTTCAGTCAGATAGGTCTCTAACTCTATTGGATTAAATGTTTCGGATAAGTGTGAAGTGGATTTCTAGGTCATTGATTCAGAAGCCATCGACCATGACACATTCTCCTTACATTTTTTCAACCTATACACCATGCCCTAGCAATAAAAAGATATCAGTTGCTAATGGATCATTAACTACGGTAGTTGGTGTAAGAGATCTAACAATCAGCTCCACATTTATTTTAAAACAAGTTTTACATGTTTCTAAATTATCTTCAAACCTAATATCCATACAAAAACTTACTAGGTACATGAATTGTTATGTAACCTTTTATCCAACTTATTGTGAGTTTCAGGATCAGTATTCGGGAAAGAGGATTGGACTTGCTGAGGCTCAAGATGGACTCTACTATCTTGAGACACCTTGCGGACCTAATGTTCCTAAAGACATCCTTTCTATTTCATCTCTCTGAAAAATCAATAAATAAAGACAAAGTGTGGTTATACTATTTGCGGTTTGGACACCCCTCTTTTCCTATTTTGAAAATCATGTTTCCAGCTTTGTTTACTAGTTTAGATGTTAGGGATTTTCATTGTGACATATGTGAAGTTGCTAAGCACAAATGTGCATTTTTTTCCTGTTATTAATAAAAGAAGTTTTATTCCATTTTCTCTTGTTCATAGTGATATATGAGGTCTATCAAAAATTTCAAATATATCTGAAGTACAATGGTTCGTATCTTTCGTTGATGACTGTACTAGAGTGTCATAGATTTTTTCGTTGAAAAACAAGTTAGATTTAAGTATAGTATTTATAAATTTTCACAACATGTTTCAAAACCAAGTCAGAGTAAAAATTAAAAGATTTCGATCTGATAATACTCGAGACTATTTTAATCAAAATTTATCTTTTTAATTTCAAAATGAGGGAAATATTCACGAGTCTTCTTATGTTTATACCCCTAGTAAAATGGGGTGGCTAAGAGA
The DNA here is from genome assembly GCA_033220585.1 of Dipteronia sinensis. Classification (NCBI taxonomy): domain Eukaryota; kingdom Viridiplantae; phylum Streptophyta; class Magnoliopsida; order Sapindales; family Sapindaceae; genus Dipteronia; species Dipteronia sinensis. Next base: position 69,265,347 of record CM065638.1, on the reverse strand, counting down.
AAAAACAGTCACCTATTAGCTACTATTATGATATTAATTTTTCAAAACAATGTTTCTCATTCATACTAGGAAGAGACTTTGTTAATCGCCACCCATATTATTAACAGACTCACTACTCAAGTCTTGGACTTTAAAACTCTAGTTGATGTCCTTTCACAGTACTTTCTTGACTTTGTCACCACCAATAATCTTACTTTTAAATTTTTTGGGTGTACTGCTTTTGTTCACAATCATAGTTCTACTAGGAGTAAATTAGATCCAAGGTCGATTAAGTGTGTTTATAGGGTACTTATCAACTCAGAAGGGTTACAAGTGCTACCATCCTGTTTCTATAATATATTTTGTGTCAGCTGATGTTACCTTTCATGAACAGACTTTTTTATTTCCTAGGACTTATCTTCAGAGGAAGAGTTTGAGTGAAGATAAGAGTTTTTTAAATTTAAATGATAAGAGTTTTTAAAATTCAAATGATTGTTTAAATATGGATGATGGTTTTTTAAATTCAGACTTGCTCTTATCTAGTGTCTCTTCCAACCGATCTGCTCCACCTCAAAAACTAGTGTTTGACTCAAACACTAATTCTAAGTTGAATTCAAAAGAGTCTGAGTTTAACTTCATCTCTAAGATCAATCCGGTTGTGGCCATTGATCGATATTAGTTTATATATGTTTTTCACCCCTATTCCCTACATAATAAGCTTGTCTCTTGAGTATTTTAGGTTGTTTGATGTGTTTAGTGAGCATGTGTTGGTCACATTCCTTAGAAGAAGTATTTGATGCTATTTTTTAGGAAAATGAGCGAAAATGAGAGGAAAAGGGCAAAATCATCATTTTTCGCGGCCAAAGGCGCTGCCCATGCAAGAGCACTAACATCGGCACAACAAGTGGTGAAATCTAGAAAGTCTCGTTCTTTATCGCGGTCTAGACAGCCGTCCACTACATTTACCTCAACCGTTTTCTGCTTTTCATAGAGCTTTTTTGATAAACTAACATACAATTCCCACTCCTACCACACTTTCTGAAGCATTGTCTAATAAGAATTGGAGACAAGTCATGGAGACTAAGATAGAGGCTTTGAAAAAGAAAAGAACTTGGGAGTTGACCGGGCTACCGCAAGGTAAGAAAGCAGTAGGGTGTAAGTGGGTTTTTATGGTGAAGTACAAAGTAGACATGCCTCTAGAAAAGTATATGGCTTGGTTAGTGACTAGGGCTACATACAAACATATAAGGGTGGATTAGCATGAGACATTTGCTCATGTGGCAAAAATGAACACGGTAAAAGTGTTACTTTCCTTGGCTGCAAGCCTTGAGTAGCCTCTTCAACAATTCGATTTGAAAAACTCATTTCTTTATGGAGACATAGAAGAAAAGATTTATATGCAGATCTCTCATGGATATGAAAGTGGATTAGAAACATGGAAGGTGTGTAAACTTAGAAAGACTTGTATGGCCTTAAGCAATCTCCTACGGCTTGGTTCAAAAGGTTTGCAAGGGTTTTAATAGTAACGGGGTATAGGCAAAGGTAGAGAGATCACACATTGTTTGTTAAACACTCTGATTTGGGGAGAGTCACAACTTTTATAGTATATGTCGACGACATAATTTTGACTGGCAAAGATGATAGAGAAAGAGAAGCAATAAAACAGTGCATGAAAAATGAGTTTGAAATCAAAAAGCTTGAGACGTTGAAGTAATTCCTAGGTATTGAGGTGGCTTACTCGAAACATGGGATTTTCCTTTCACAAAATAAATATGTGATTGACCTTCTGAAGTAGACATGGACGCTAGATTGTAAATCAATATCTACACCCATTGATCCAAATCACAAGCTTGGTGAAGCAAGTGATGATGTGGCGGTTAATAGGGAGATGTATCAAATGTTAGTTGGCAGACTTATTTACCTTTCACATACACAACATGATATTGCGTATGTTGTTAGTGTAGTAAGTCAATTTATGCATAACCCTAAAGAAGTGCATTTACAAGCTACCTATCGTATATTGTATTATTTAAAGGCCAATTCAGGAAGAGGAATCTTGTTAAAGAGGAATACAAGGCTGTCTCTAGAAGCATACATGGATGCAGATTAAGCTAGGTCAGTTATAGATAGAAGGTCTACTTCAGGTTACTGTATATTTCTAGGTGATAATCTTGTGACATTGAGGAGTATAAAACAAAATGTGGTTGCAAGATCTAGTGTTGAAGCCAAATTTAGGGCAATGGCACAAGGTATCTACGAGTTACTATGGTTAAAAATCATTTTCAATGATTTGAAGATTAGGCGAAAGGAACCTATGAAACTCTACTGTGACAACAAATCCGCAATCAGTATTGCGCGCAATCAGTATTGCGCACAATCCAGTACAACACGACATAACTAGACATATTGAAGTAGACATACATTTCATAAATGAGAGCTATAGAGTGGGCTAATTTGTATAATTTATGTGTCAACGAAGGGTCAACTGGATGATGTCTTGACCAAAAGTCTACCAGGAGCTATTTTTCAAGAGATTGTATCCAAGTTGGGAATAAACTATATTTATTCACCAACATAAGGGGGAGTGTTGAAAGATTATGTGGTTGTTACTTTGTTATGATGTTACAATTTTTGTAAATAGATGCTAGGAGGATAGGTAACTAATTCCTTATCTTAAGGGATTAGTCTCAATAAATTAGAACTAGTCTTTGTCTTTCAAGTTTGAATTATTGTTATCTTGTATCTAAGTATAGGTTGGCATGTATAAAGGAGATGAATGAGATGAATGAAAGTTAAGCCTTTTTCAAAAACAAATTACTCTGTTTTTGACACAACTCAGTCTAAACATGAGCATTTTCAAGATTATGATTTCTTACTATTACAATTGAAAGTGCCGTGGACAATAAAAGAATTGAAAGAGGAAATAATAGGTAGGTAGTAGATTTATGGATGAGCTCTATTATTGTGGTGTGGACATTGGAGACTTTATTAATCAATTTTCAATTATATATATAAAAAAATTATATGGTTTCTATTTGTCTCATACAATCATTTCTATTTTCTAACTTGTCACTTTGTCAGTCTTTGTTGTATTATCCGCTACTCATCTTTTTTTTCCGTCAAGGCTGACATCGATATCGATTGTTGATATATAAAGCAACTCTCTTCATTGGCTGTCTAACTAATGCATAGTACAAATTTATAGAGAAATTGAATAGATTGAAGTGATGATAATCACTTAAGGTTAGTTTACATCCCTTGTCCTAGGGCGAATTAGAATTTCAAATTTCACTAAATTTGGGGGGCTAAACACTATAATTTTCATTTTAAAGAAAAAAAAATCAATTAATTATAAGAAACTAAAAGTGAATTTTCTGAGAGGCCGTAGGGTCATGGCCCCCATTGGCCCCTGCATAGCTTCGTCCTTACCTGTATCTTAATATGAATGATGAGGGTGATGTAATCTCATTTCACATCAGTGTTCAAGGTTGAGTTTCACCATATGTATTTTATAAACATATATATAGAGTTTTTCTCTGTTGGTGCCAGAGTCAATATCTCTCATTATGAGAGTGGATATCTGGATCGCACATATATTGTTTAATTTTGATATAATTATTTAAGGTTAGCTTTGATATTTTAAATGATGGGCAGGCGGGCAGCTAACCTTAAATGATGGGGATAGGAAATGATTATTTTTAAAATTTTATTGTACATATTGAGAGTAAATGTGTGAAGAGAAACATTGTTTTTTTTTTTTGATAATATCTATTAATTCGGGATTAGGTATTTTTTTGAAAGTTTTTGCCATTGGTAGGATTCGAGTCGCTGACCTGGAAGTCATTTGTCTAAGGGGTCATTTGTTTTTTTGTCTGAAGATTGAACAGTCCTGAATTTTTCTGAAGACTGAATATGGACTGAAATCTGAACTTGAATGACATGTTTTTTTTTCTTCACATCTGAATGTATTGTCAACACATTTGTTTTTTAAAAGTAAAATTGTCTGAAACTAAGTAATTTTACATTTATACCCATGTTAAACAATTATACATATAATATGAAATAAAAACATTCTAAAAATAATAATTATATATGAACACATATGATCATGATCTTCTTCGATTACAAATAAACTTCATTTTTACTAAGAAAAGAAACGGTTTTTTTTTTCAAAAAATAAAAAGGACTGCAGGAAAACTCACATAAAATACTCTAAAAATAATATATAAATACATCATCCTAATATCATAATAAAGTATTGATATTAAACATCAATATGATAAGTGATTAGAGTTCTTTTTTATTTTTAAAGCTACTTAAAATAAGCAATATATTAAAATAAAGATTTCTATACCATATATAATTATGATGAAATTGGAAATATGTTATATATGAGGGATAGTATCGGAAGAAAAGATTTTGGATTGCATTTAATGCAAATCAGTGATTTGTAATTAAGTGAAAAGTCATTATTTTTTACTTTTTATTTTAAGTTGTTTTTTGATATTTTTAAGTTGTTTGACCATTTAAAAAAACAAACGAAACAACTTAATAATTATGATTCAGACTCATTAAGTTTTAAGTGGAAAAAACAAACGACCCATAAGTTCCAAACCCCAAACCCCGAACCCCAAACCTCAAACTCAAAACTCGTTCATCTACCACCGGAGCTACACCCTATTGACACGTAGAAACATTGTTAGGTGGCAAATGGCAAATAGCCGCCATATTTTAATGTCTTGAATTTGAAGTACATGATATATATGATCACGTACTTTTCAAAGCCAAAAGCGTGGGTGCAAAATTCTTGACCGGGCCACCATATGTGACAACACTTAGGTCGGATTTTATTCCACAATCTCATCTGGAATTTGACATCATTGAGATCATCTTAGGTCGGCTTTAGTTTAACCAACAAAAGACAGTTATGTCTTACTAAAATAATACAACTTTATAAAAATATATAAAATAATTATAAAAAAGTAAAAGCGATTATTTTATATATTGTTTTAAAGTTTTATTTTTTTATTAATTTGTTTAAAAGATAAATTTTTTTAAAAGTAAAATAAAAAATAAAAAATTGAAAGGGCATAACAGTCTTTTTATTGGTCAAACTAACATAATCCTAAGGATGTTAAATTTCAAGGAAGGTTGTTGAATATATCCATTCAATAATAGATGAAATTTTGGTCAAACAAACATAAACATAATTTTATCGATATTAAATTTCAACGGACGTCGTTCAATAAAAGCATACTTCTCTATCCATTCAATAATAGATGAAATTTTAAGGATATATATATATATATATATATATATATATATATATATATATATAAATTCTTTTCTCCCCTTGCGTACGGATATAAAATACGCGTATTGTATATGGGTCATAGATTATGAATAAGTACCGATAAATGTATACAGACTGGATCAAAGCAATTGAATCTAGTGATCCACATACAACGCACATGTAAATATTTATCGGTGCATACCGAAGTTAAAAGTTTCTTTTATATATATATATATATATATATATACAATCATTTTCTCCTTAATACGTACTGAGATAACTTATATCAGTGCATTGCATGTGGATCATTAATTATGGAGAAGTTTTGACAAATGCATATTTGAGTCAAAGTATGTAAATCTAATGATCCACATCCAACGCACTGATGAAAATATATTGACTTGAAAATTTATATGTAATATATATATGGTTAAACTAGATCAACTTAAATTTATGACTTAAAATTTTGACTTCAACATCTCAACCACCCATATGCTTTTAATCCAAGTTATAAATGCATTCAAATCTCAACCATTGGATTAAGAGCACATGAGTGGTTGAGATGTTGAAGTCAAAATTTTAAGTCACAAATTTAAGTTGATCTAGTTTGACCAATATATATATAACCTTTTTTTTTTCAATAGAGCAAATTACACCATGATCCCTTGATTTTACCTTTTTAAATAGAGGAAACAATAATACCAAAAACTGACATTGAACTCCCATATTGTTAATTAAAGATAGTTAAAACTGTTGATCAAGTCTGATTGTCAATAAGACAAAAATACCTCTAATATAATAATTGAAAATTACAAACATACCATTAACAAAAACACTAATCAAATTTTGGAAAGGCAAAGGATTTTGGGGACACCTAAGATGATCAAATGATACAAATCAATTTGATAAATTAAAATATTTGTTGAAGAAAATATAAAAGACACTAACAGGAAAAGGATAAAAAAAAAAAAAACCTTATTGTATGCGAAATTTGGTTTGAGGTACAATTTGAATCTATATACTACTATAATATCATGCATTTAGTGTAGAGTCATCAATTTGGTGTATCAAGGATTCAAGAAAATCCTTCGGATCAGCCTAGAATGAAGTATTTAATTGGAATTTTGGACGTGGGTGAAGTTTTAGGCTTGGTTGAAGTTACTGATAATTACTATGTTTTGATGGTTTTAAACCTAGTTTAAATGTGCCGGTGTCATGTTATTTTTAAAATGAAACACCCGTTCATATAAAAAAGAATCATATATATTTATTAATTTTAATGACATGTATACGTAAAGTCTCTTGATAATATTTTATTTAAAATTTACAATGCGTAAAAACTTATTACACATTATTTGATCAAAGGAATATAATCAAAATGCATGTTATTACATGTTAAATGTTGAGTGTTTGATATTTGGATATAAATCAACGATTCGAATCTCACCTCCGGTAAAAGCTTTAATATATATATATGATTCAGATAGATACCTATAAAAAAAAATATTCGACGAAAAAAAAAGCACATGAAAAGAAATCAGAATACCTAAGACCTGGTCAAACATGGCGGCATATTAAAATCATCACCTCGACGTCAACAGTTGTCTGATATTTGTAGGTCTTCCAACGACTCTTTTGGAATCTTCTATTCTCTCTCTTTAAATCAAAACTCAAGTCGCATTAATTATCTTTATTAAAATTAATTAATCAACTTTAATTAGTTATTTAAAACTAATCTTAATTAATTAATTTTAATCTCATTTCGTAAAAAAGAAAAAATAAAAGGAAGGCCGGTTCTCCAAATTTAGTAAATAAATAGAAAACGAGTTAGGGTTTTGTTTTTTTTTAAGAAAAAAAAAATCCGTCGTCATCATAAAATTCAAACAAAGAAGAAGGAAGGAGAGAAAGTGGAAATAGGTATAAAATTAGAGGACGTAGAGTTGTGATGCGTGTTGAATGGCGATGGAGTTTGGGGTATCAGATGAGTTGTTAGGGACAGTTGTACCGATAGTGGTATATTGGGTGTATTCTGGGTTATATGTTGTTCTTGGATCCTTTAATCAGCTCGAGAATTACAGGCTCCACTCCAGAAAAGACGAGGACGAGAAAAATTTGGTATCCAAACCTGCCGTTGTCAAAGGCGTTCTTCTTCAACAATTTCTTCAGGCTATCGTCGCCATTCTCTTATTTACGGTACCATTTTTTTTTTTTTTATGATTTAGGGTTGATTTTTCAAGGGTGATTTTTGGTGACATTTTTTGTTTTATTTCCTTGGGTTGCCTCATTTGATCGTTTTATTAAAATTCCAAGGTTGCGAATTGTGATGTGCACAGGAAAGGGGTTTTTTTTTTTTTTTTTTTGGGTTGACTATTTGGTTACAATCCGGTCTTCTTGATTTGCAATGTTTGGTAGGTTATTTTTATGGTTTCTTGTTTATGACGAAACGAGATAGATTTCTGAGCTTTTAGGTAATTAGAATTGCTTTATTGATTGTTGAGTCATCGTTCCGTTTTGGAAGTTTTTCTCTGGCTTGGTAGGGTGCGTGGTATGTTTTAGGGGAACAAATTATCATTTCGTATTGCCAAACTCACAATTAATTTGAATTGTAGATACAACCTATTATATGATGGATCAATGTGAAAACATGTAACAATTTGGCATTTTGAGGAACAAATGAGAAATGGGTTGTATCATGTATGCAACCTCAAGTAATGGGAATACGGTATTAGTGATGAAAGATCTCATGTCCAATAAATATAGACAGACCCAATCCTATGAATTTATTCTATAATTTTTTTTTATTTGATCGAAATAGTATTTTAGGGATAAGGAATAAACAAATTATGGATAAATCCAAGCGATCTTTTCGTAGGTTCAAGAGGTCGTAGCCTCATAGGTGTAAATCCTGTTGGGGCCACCTACCTTGGATATGTGATATCCCGCGAATTATCTAACTTCTAAGGTTGTCACCGATAGAAGTTCCTAATTTAGAGCCTAGTGAGGAAAGAAAGGTGGCTGATGTCTAGGTATTAGAAAAAAAATGAAAAAACAAATTGAGTTTTACTCTCTACCAATGATCAATATCAGGAGGCCATACTCGTGTATAAGCATAAGACTGTAACAACTCTTATTGTATATGAACACTTAAGATTAAGATATATACTGAATTGTTTCTATGGCTTAGCATGATCATTAATTGGATATGAAACCTCAAGAAATAGTCTCGGAATTTGGAAATTGGGTTTTGACTGTACTACAATTGTTTTGTAGTTGAGTATGAAATTGAATTTGGTTCAAGATTCGTGCTCCTTAAAATTGGAATATTATGAAATCAGCTAGTGAACTTCTGTAATATAGTATAAAAAACCTCAGCTCTTCATTTTGAGATTTTAAAAATCAAATGTTCAATAGAGAAAGCTATCCAAAATGGAATGATTTTGAAGATTGTTCATTGGTATAAAATCTCTTACTTTTTAATTGCCAAAACAAGAATTTTACATGAGAATCAAAGCCCCAAAAGAAGAATTGGGAATTTTACTGATAGGAGATCAAATAAGTTTTCCTTGGTCATGGATAATCTGTCCACCGGGTGTTATCAATTTGCAAATTCTTCTAGACTTGGGTAATTTGGCGAATAAAAAACTACACCAATAAAGGAAGAACTAAGAGTGTCTAAGACAAATATAGATCAAACTAAAGATATTAAGTACAACAAACATTTTGTTCTTGGAGATTATTGTATTTTGATCGAGTTATTGCTATGTTATTGATATAAGTTAATAATATAAAAAAGAAAGTAAGGTAGAAAAAATAAATAAATAAATTCTTTGAACCAAACCAATCAAAACAGAAATCCTTCAAACCAATCAAAACAGAAATCCTTCAATCCTCACAAGAGAATAGAAGAAATCATAATTACATATAATATCTTAATTGATGTAGCTTTATTTTGTACTGACTCATGTCAAATTCTTAACAGAAACAATAATCTATTTTTTGTATAGTGATTTGGCTGTGAATTGACGAACAACCATTCGTAGTGTTTGTTGTTTTGTAGTGAGTATGTTATTGAGTTGGGTTGAAGTAATGTGTTCCTTAAATTGGAATATCATGGAATCAGCTAGTTAACTTCTGTAGTTTTGGATAAAAAGCCTCGTCTCTTCTTTTTCAGACATGTTATATCCAATGTGAAGGACATTTGTGGGATCTTAACAATCTGATTGATGATAAGCTGACGACTTGGATGGTTTTTGTAGGGGATTTTAAGATTATTTTTGTATGGCATCACAACCTGCTGCCAACTGTGTGTGTACTCACTGTTTTCATATTTCATCTATTATTGTTTATTTATTTATTATGGATGTATATTGAAATCAATAGTTGTTCGTATACAGGGCCTGCATCTCTGACTCTATGTTGTGTCCTTTATTGTTAATGTTTATATAGAAACTGGATTTATTTAATTCATTTGATGGTGGAATGTTGGTTTTGCACAGGTAACCGGAACTGATACCGATGCCAACGCTGATCAACCATTGTCCCTAATTGTTTTAGCTAGACAGTTTCTTATAGCTATGTTTGTAATGGATGCATGGCAATATTTTATGCACAGATACATGCACCACAACAAGTTTCTGTATCGGCATATTCATTCTCTACATCACCGGCTTGTTGTCCCTTATGCATTTGGGGCTCTGTACAATCACCCTGTGGAGGGGCTTCTCAACGACACAATTGGGGGAGCCTTATCTTTTCTCCTTTCTGGTATGTCTCCTCGAGCCTCCATCTTTTTCTTCTCCTTTGCCACTATCAAAACAGTGGATGACCACTGTGGGTTATGGCTTCCTGGAAACCTCTTCCACGTGCTCTTTAAAAACAATACTGCATACCACGATGTCCACCATCAGCTTTATGGCAGCAAGTACAACTTTGCACAACCCTTTTTTGTCGTGTGGGATAGAATTCTTGGAACCTACATGCCCTATACACTTGAAAAGAGAGCAGGTGGGGGATTTGAAGCGCGGCCTAAGAAGGATCACAAGGACAACTGACCATTACATTATAAACATCAGTTATTTGTTTGTGTATTGCCAGTATTGATTTTTTTTTTCTCCTCTTACTGCTGAGCCACACTTTATGTGATCTGTACATACATATATTGTTGTGTTTTATATTTCTCATCATTTTTGTCTATATACTTTAATAACGGAATTGAGATATACTCCAAACTAGATCTGTATCAATTTTGTTTTTAAATATCGTTGGTTTGCTTTGAAGGGTTTTGGACTTTGGCATCTGGGTGCCATTACAGTAACTTCAATTCTAGTTTTAGGTGAAGTCAGAATGCAATATGAGCTACTTAAGGGTTCTGAATACATGTTGTAATAACAACTAAGGTTAGCTTCAGCTTGTGGAGAACTTGTGTTGTCTTCTTGTTCAAGTATGGACTCCAGGCTAAACCCTATTCACGGATTCTCTAAAATGTTTCAACGAAACGTTAGATTTTCAGGTGACTAGTCTCGAACTGATTAGATTTTCAGGTGGTGCTACTTGGTTTAAGATTTCTAAATTAATGCCACCCTCTGCACTTCCAAGGAGCTATTCAAAGTTGAAAATCAAGATGATGATGTTCCTTTTGTTTATAGTTTTCTGACCTTTTCATTTTAGCTGCCATAGTAATTTTTAGTATCTTGCAGCTTCCCATAATTTAAAATACTAACTGCTAAGAGAACTGGCATATTTCTCCTTTCTGAAAATGCCAGATTATGTTGTCATAATAACATGAGTTATGATTTCCTTCTAAAGATAGCTTTTATCTTCAAAGACTAGTTGTTTTGTTCAACATTTATAGCTATACAAGTGATTTACAATTATATTTGGAATGTCAAAGAGGGGCCAACATACCATATACACTTTGTTGGGTCATGAATTTGCTGGGTTACACGATAATGGAATTTAATATTGTGATTGGTCTTTTTCTTCCACTAAGTTTTTTTTTTTAGCTAATCATCTATTAAAGGCCCATATTGTTTATCATTGAAGGCAATTCGTTATTTTAGGACCTAATTGGACAGCTTTAAATGCTGGCTCTTCCATCTGGTCCATGAAAGTGAGTTGAACCCCTTATCTCTAGCCTCATACCACAAACACATGCCTTCTGTCTGGCATCATTGGGTCAGACAGTTTAACTAGGCATTTATATAGGTGATGCAATTGGTCTTCTAGTTCCAACCACAAATATATTTCTGTTTTTAGATCACTAATGTTAGGCAACCTAAAAATTTAGTCCAAATTTCAACCCAAATGATATGTCAAGTGGTTTTTTCATTAACTACATCATCCCTTGTTGTGTGTGGTGATGACAACTCACTTGCTATGTCATTTGGGTTAATTATTTGTGTTGTATAACATTACTCTTTTTAGATATACAACCGGTGTGTCTATTCAAACATATGAGACATTGTCAGGCTGAATGAGCGGCCTTTACCACCATATCTGAGACATTATCGGGCTGAATGTTAAATTATGTTGAATTTTTATTCCCTTTTTGTATCAGAGATTTAAAGTATCATTTCTGTTGCAATTATATTTATGACATATCTACCTCTTCTCTTATTCAAATCATTCACATGGCTGTCTCCCTCTTTATTGTTTTTTAGATAGTATTCCCAGTTGCTCTCAGCTCATTACAGAGATGGAAGGAGGAAAGAATGTCTTTGCACAACTTTCTCTCATTCATTGTTTGGTAGGTGCTTGGGCCGCTTGGCTACATCATATTTATATAATGCTATCCACTAAATTCCATTGTCACATTTTAAAGGAGCTAGTGCTTTTTAACTCAATCTGTAATTAAACATGTCAAACATAAGTTACAAACAACCAACATACAAGCAAAACACTGTTATCATCACAGCTAGAATGATAAACAGTAGTTAATTTGGCCAGATTGAATATTTTTAGCAGCCGCACCAATCTAAAATCAAGAAACCCAGTTATTTACTATTCACTTGAACTTGCAGGATTCTGAAATCTTAGGCTTGACTTTTGCTTTTACTGGGTTTTCTGGCAGTAACTGATCTTATTATCTTCATGATTATGAAATGCATGACGACATGAGAGCATGGACCACCTTATTTATAAGGTGGTTACAGAATTGATGTGGGAAGAGGGTGTCATTTTAATTGACATTCTTTCACTGAAAATTTCTTCACTAAAAGCAGATGTTGATTGAAGAGCTCCTCCACCCACCCATAATTCTGATGCACTAGGAAGAAATTTGCACCAAAGTCTCACTTATCTCTGAATAAGTGCTGAGACCAAAAGAATGTAGTGAAAGCAGAGCCTTATATATATATATATCTTCTACATGTGGTCCTTGATGAAACAGAATATTTTTTTTCAAAAGCAATAGTACATAACAACTAATCCAGGTTATAAGTTTCTGGGTCATGAAAGACAATCGTTAACTATTCTAATGTTCCTAAGATTTATATTTTTGAGACTAAAAAGCTAATAATTCATCAGAACTAATCCATTATTACTTGATATTGAAGTTAGTCTATTGTAAAGTGAACCAGGAGCATTTTCAGGAATTCACTCTCCTGTTATTAGTGAGATAACTGTTCATTATATTGGCTAGAAAAAACAGGATTGAAAGTTTGAAACAAACAAGATTCATCAAACTAATTGTAAATCACTGAATGTACAAAAGATGGGAAGGATGCGGCGAGTGTGATCTGGGGAGTGATCGGGTAGCAGCAAGAGCATGTTGCCTCTGCCTGGAATCAAAACCGATAATCTTAGTCTCAGCCTGAAACCTTGTCGTTGGGGTAAAGGAATCTGACATTCGATGCATCCGTTGGTCATAATTCGCTTTCTCATTAGTTTTATAACATGCATCTCCTGCAACTCTTACAGCCTTATGACTCTTACAACCCAAAGAAATGCTCGGACGCCTTTTAGGCATCTCCGTAGAGGAAGTCTTAGTTTTGGCCTTTGAAGTTGCTGAAAATGCTTTCACTGGACTTGTCATAGTTGTTGCAGGCCTTAGCTCATCGTAATCCGACATGCCTGAGAAATCAGCAGCACTGGCTGTGACTACACTCCATTCTATGCTTGCCTCACTTGGTGCATAAGCTGTTGGAGTGACACAATCTGATGCAGCATCTGAACCTTGCCTTGCAAGAAAAGGGTTTACTTTCCCTGTAAGACTCTCTATCTCAAACAAGTCCGAGCTTGCATCACTCTCAGTATCATTATAGTTTTCACCATAAATTGCTGAAAATTTTATATCCTCAACTCTTTTAGTTGCATCCCAGGACAGCAATGCCAATCTCTTATCAATACTAGAGGACTTGCTGTCTCTTTTTTCCAACACAGGACAACCAAACGCCTCTAATGACTTCCTCAGCTTTTCGTCTTCCTGATCTTCTTGGAAATGTACTTTAACTTGAACTGGAAGATTTCCCACCACGGAATTTGTAGTTGGAAAACTGAAACAGTTTTCTCTGATCAACCCAACTTCCTCCTTAATTGATCCTGCAAGGTCATCAACTTGGATTGCATTGCTTTGAACTACACTGCGGTTGGGACTTGAACTTCTCTTGAAGCTTGTTTCACCAACATGTTCTGTAATTTCAACAGAATCTTTATCAGAACAAGAGCATTTGCTTCTCAAACCTGCAAGAAATTTCTTCTTCTGTGCCTTGTTTTCCTTACGCGATGGATTATTCCTCGAAGCACTCTGAATTAAAGCAATTTGGCTGTTCCAACTTGATTCAGATATAACGCTAGGAGTTCCAGATTGAATCTTTGTCTTCACAGGAGGTAGCAGATCCATCTGTTGATGATGATGATGATCTTTCACATATTGGCGATTCTTCTTACACAATTTGGGAACTCTTGGACTGTCATCCATGACTCCATTGAAGTACTTCTCAGCACTAAACACTCCTATTTCTCCATCTTCTTCTTCTTTCTTTCTTCCCAAGTAATCTTGCTCCTCTTGTGTAGACATTAAAGGACTGAGATTCTGACTAGACTGTGCAAGTTTACGTACAAAACTTTCTTCGGCGCTGTTCAAATACGAAGAAAAAGAAGCATCACGTAAGTTGTTATTGCTACTTTCATAGGAAATTTTTTGTGTGAGGCCACTTGATGTTATGGTAACCATAGCCATGGAATAATAATAATAAGTGGTGAAATTTTCTGCACTTAAGAAACCTGAATGAGAAGCACTAAACTACACAAGGAAAATTGAAAAAGACACAACAAAAAAACAAAGAGAATATAGAAACCTGAGGTCACCTAAGCTACCAAACTGAAAGAAACTCAACATGAAGAAGCTTCAAAGAAATCAAAGACTGAATTCAGCCAAAGCAGAAGAAATTGAATAATTGAGGAAAGAGAGAATTATTGGAGGTGTTAGGGTGGCTTGTGAGAGACTTAGCCCTATAAGTAGACTTGTGAATTTTGCTAAATGATAAAAAGGGTAGGCCCTTGTGTGTGTGTGTTTGTTGTGGCCTAACTCACTCACTTGGATAATTTTTTTCTCACAAACAACAGCATTGCTGCTACAAGTTTCTTGACATGATCCAATACCCTCCTCTGCATTAATTTTGCCTAACAGTCTGGTAGTGTTATAGATTTTTTTTATTGGTGGGTATTGGATAGATATGATATATCATATGTTAATTCAGAATTTATAGTTATCATGCTTATGGAAGACATCATTTTCCCGATTTATGATTTTCCCGATTGATCAATCTTGATTGGATGATTTTAACATCATGTCAATTTATAGGAAATATTATTGGATAATTTGTGAAAGTTATGACTTATGAGATGTATCTTTCAATACTCAATAGTTGTCATATTTACACTCTTTCAATACATTTTTTACAACACCAATAATTCATTCTGAGTTTGGTTAAAGAGCTTTCAAAAGGGTCAGGTCATATTGATTTATAGTTTCAACACACTTTTCGAATGCTGATGCTATTTCTAATTAGTTCTATGTATACTCCCACTAATCGAATTCAATCTGGTGTTGATAGATTCTTATGCATCAGCATTACTTAATTTGGATTGTTTGTGGGGTGAAATTTGTCGTAGGAGCTGATTATTTTGACTAATTTGAGATTGTCTTATTCTTTTTTTTTGATTTGGTGGGACGATCTGATATCTTTTTGATTCCCAAGAACTGCCTAAAGTTATCCTTTCTGTTGAGATGTTTTAATCTATTGAGAATTGAATGGTGCAGACTGCAGAATACTGTTTTCTTAACACAATGAGCAAATTATTTGTACTACTTGTCTACTTTTTCAGACTGTACCTATTAAAATAGAATTTGGTCTTTTGTAATACAATTCGATAAAACCGAACTAGTATTCTGTCCGGAGTTGGGACTTGTCCCGGCCAAAAATAATGGGAAATACTTCCTCACATTTGCATTTTTATATGTAAAGTGAGACTCAAAATCTCTTCGAGATTGTTGTGCATATATAAAATTGGATTTTGCTTTGGATAAATTAGCAATGAAAATGAAAACACAAACAGAGTGAATATATTTTTTGCCTCCCCAGTTTAGCAAAACGATGACATTATATATACCCAACTTGGCTTAATGTTATATTACACAATCAACGAAATAGATATACATAGAAGAGAAGATGAGGTTAGAAATTCAACACGTATAATGTTGTATCCACTATCCAGCCAACTTGTACAAATAAGAGCAAATTATATATACATAACCAATCACAATCAACCAGCTTTCAATTGCTAAGGATTGACAAATTGAGTCCACATATAAAATTCACCCCATCCCCATAACAAACTCAGCCCTACCAATTTAATGTAAAATAAACATTACTCCAAACGTACCTTCAATAGGACAAATTTGCAATATCATGCCAATATGATATACACACAAAAATGTGTTAAATGGGTCGTAAATTATTATTATTTGGGCTTGTAACCAAGTGGGGCATCGGCCTGGGCCCGTTGGATTGATTGCTGTCTCAACCGCTTGGGATCGTAAATCGATATCTATATCTACCCGAGATTTTGACAATTTAGACTCCGACAAATAACCAAAAACTGACACACACTCACCTACCAGAGGCTCGGCAATTTACTGCTTATGTATTTCATTCCTGAAACACAAGAAATTCGATAACTTAAAAGTTGATAAGCCACCTGAATCTAAACAATTGGTTTCGGACAAGAAAAGATTTGAAACTTAAAAACAAAAACACAACACAGAACTACTAGCTTCAAGTCCAATGTTACAGGCATAAAGTGGCCGAAAAATGAACTGACACCATCAATCTTACAGGCATAATAATTTTGTAGCTCAATATGTTTATAAATTACTACAAAAGAACACACGGACTGACCGATAGTAAAGTTAATAATCATGGACGCCGTGTAATCCTCCTCCCTCATCGTCCCTATGCTAAAGTAATCTTGCAGCAAAAATGCTCAGGCTGGAATAATTCAATTCATGTCAGGATCTGCAAACAGGGAGCAGGGAGCACTCCCTGCTTGGAACCGTTCAAACATATCGACTTTCCCCATCTCCAGTTCACTGTGCGGATGTGGAGTTTCCAACCCAATATTGCTTGACAGCAACCAATATTTTTTCAGGGACTAAAGGACCATCTTCATGGTCCACCATTTTAGTGTCCCACCTCATCCCTCCAATAATTTTCTTCACCTTAATTATTGTATCTACTTCATCGCGGAAGATCACTGCACCTTCTGGACGCAAAATTCGATCCATCTCCAGAAGAATATCCTCTATATTACATCTGTTTTCATTCAATTAGCATACATAAGTTAGAATGGGACGAGAAATAAATTTCAATATATGTTGACAGCATCAAATATAGATGATAGACCAAACTAATGACAAGTAAATGATTAGGAAAAGAATACAAACGTCAGCAACAAATCATTTGCATTAGAAAAAACTCATCTACAGTTAGCAACACCCTTGAGATCTGGCAGAATTGTTCGAAATACTCTAAGCTGCTATCAAGAGAGATAGTTAGGTTTCACTTCAGTGAGAAATATTTTGGAGTTCCTCTAAACAAGCAAAAGTAAAGGATACCTCGGAAGCTTGATCACTTAACAAGCTCAAACTGGTCAAAAGATATCCCAAGAATCATTTAAGGCAAGCCTCATGCAGCAGTGAGGCAGTGAGCATAATTTCTTGAGTAGGGGGATCAATAACGCATAAAGACTCTAAAACAATGGTGCTTCAGGCCAGCCTTGCTGGTCAAGCTTGACCAAGGTTAATTGAGCTCAAGTCATTATGAACTGAACCCAATTTATGCAAAACAGGCATCCAACATCCAAGTTGGCTTGTCATGCCATATCAGGGACCCAAGAAAAGAAGTTTCAATGTCATATAACAAATAATCATGTCATATCAGGGACCTAAGAAAAGAAGTTTCAATGTCACATAACAAATAATCATACTACTTTGATGTCCAACAGCCCACGTTCTCAGCATTGTGGCACTGTTTTAAATTGAACTAGACCTATCTAATTGAAGCACTGACTAGTAATATGAAAATAGCTGTCATATATTATCTAAATTTGGTTCTTCTGATATAGGATGAAACCACACTTTTAAAGGGAGCATAGTTAGCAGGAATAATGTGGAAAGTCCACATATAACAAAAGGAGTACTTACTTGTCCTTGTACAGACTGAAAACTCCATGGGCATGGATAAGATCATACGTCCTTGGGTAAGTGGAGAAACCTTCACACCTGCAACCAAAGAAAACAGCATAACGTTACAACTTTATTCACAATTGGAAGCTGACACTGCTCAAACAGACACATGCATACAATGGTGCTTTAAATTCCAACACAAGATAAAACCACCTTTCCGGTAAGAAAATTACGTCTACTAGCAAGATATATATTTCACAACTATGAGAATTTAAAGCAAGTCAACACAAGTGATCCTTCAATGTTTGTAGTTTCTCATCTCATCATGCTTGCTCTAAGATTTACGAAGTATATATTTACAAACAAGAGGGCATCTCAAATAGGACCATTTGTACAATTGGGTACTTTGCAGGCCCCTAGCTGAGAAAAAAAATCTATAGGGGTTCCAGACACTGAAAACATATTCAAATGAATGAATTGGAACTTCTGCCTAAGCCATAATTAGAATGCTAAAAACCAATGCTTTAAAGAGGAGCAGACAACAAGTGAAAAGCAAAAAGCTCAGAAAGTTGTACCAGTCATGATAGATGCCAATCAGTCCTCGCTCATATATGACTCCCAAAGTATTTTTCTCAGCTATAGTGGGCATAACATTCATAACCCACAATTTGGAATTTTGAATCGCTGCAGCAAATCCACCAAACCCGGCATTCATATCCATAATGTTGCGGTACCTTCCTGAGTCGATAAGTCTGTTAATTTTCTTATAAGCATTTACATGCTTCTTCCATTTATTGTTGTCTTCTTGGTATGACTCAACAGTGACTCCAGGAATAGACCCACTAGCAATTCTAGGAGGGATTGCATAAAGCCTCTCTGGGAATGGCTTTATTTCTCCACCAGCAACTTCGTCTGAGCCACTAACATCAGGATATGGAGTTATACACTCGTCCATTTTCTTGTACCTAGAAACCAACACAAAAAAAAAAGATGATAAATATCATGAAATATTTATAAAATAATCATCTTCTTTAGTCCACAGCAAACTTAAACCATTTTCATAGAAATCTTTGTTTCAGATTTCTCATAATATTCTTGACTGTCACTAAATCTGCTTGGCAATAAAACTAGACTGTACGTCATTCCATTAGGGTTTACATTTGTAATGCACAATGCCATGCATAAGATTTCAAAGATATATTGACAGAAACAACATAAAAGCCTCTTCATTTATTTAGTTTTAAACATCTCAACAAATCGCAGACAGTAAGCAAACTACCACAATGATGTGAAATTCTAAGTGCAGCAGCATACCAGACATCATCAACATCTCCAGCCTTGCAAAAGCTAACTTGTCTATCACGACATGAATTATCATTTACTCTCTTCTGCCAAATGGCAATTTCACCCTTTTCAGACTTCTTCTCCCAGCAAAGGCGTTTGGCAGCCTCCTCAATCTTTCGTTGTTCCTCCTCAAGTTCCTCCTTGGGACGCTGCCATGCTTTGTAATTGTTCTTCCAATTAATTGGGGGACCCGATAGCACCCAATAACCACCAGGTCTGAGAACACGGTCAACTTCCATCATGTATTTTCCATCTGCAAAAAGAAAATTCCAAGATGAAATCACCTAACTTCTGCTATCGCTAGTTGTAGCAAATTAGCAAACATAATTAATTGTGCTCTACAGAACAGAAGAATTATATATATAAATGATTCTCACCATTAGCTCCCCAAGGAATCAAGCATCTTGAACAGTGAGCCATGTCAAAAGCTCTAGATGGGTATGGCACCTTTATGGTACCAAGGACACCAATAACAGCTGGTACACCTCTTTCAAGAGCAAATTGGACTTGAGCCTCGTGTGAATCTCTTGGAGCAAATGACATTGCGATAACATTTCTACTCCAAAGGTATGCACCCCAACTTGCAACCTACACAAAATTAAACATTGTAAGCAGACAATCTATGCAGACCACAAGAGAAAACTAATTATGAATTTCTGAATTATAGATGGAATTCATATAAAGTAAAACTGCCAAGGAAGTTAGCATACCCCACAACCAGTGTCCAGTGCAGTTCTAACTGTCCCGTTTTTAATCGGTATCACCGAAGCAAGCTGATCAATATATTTATCAGCCCCTTGAGGGAACTGTGTGCCTCCACCTGGGAACCTAAAAACATTTCCCTCATATTGAATCCAATTTTGAATAGCCTTCTCTACTGTCAAACTCTTGTATGGAGCATTAGCATATGGCACATAGTCACGACTTTTTGGCCAAGGAAATGGTGTTACATATCCTTTTGGTGCTGGGATAAGACAATGTAGCTTCTCCTCCTCACGTGGACAATGCCTCTCTCTGTAATTCATGTCCTCTCTAGGGAAAGTCATTGCTCGCTTTTGATCTTGGCAGGGGGTGTAATCAGTGTAGCGAGGGTGGCATGGCTCAAAAACTTTAGATTTCGTTTCAGAATCATCAGAGCTCACGACCTCACCACCATGATGGGTCTCAAAATTTAAATTTGGGACGATATTGCAATCTGCCCCACTCTTAGAAATCTCTAAAGCGATACTATCTCCCTTCCCAAACCCACTTCTTTGCCATGCTCCCAATATGTAGAAAAAGCAGCACAATCCAACCACAATAAATATTTGTATCGAACTCCTAGTTCTACCATCAGATGAATTTTTCAGTGTCATGATGGACCTGAATCAATGCAAAAATTAGTTCAATCCCAAGTGCATTGATTTTTATTTTTAAAAACACAATAACATATAAGTACACTTGGACACGAAATCAGCAAACTATCGGTGTTTTAAATAAACTATCATTGAAAATTTTACCCACATATAGTTGGCGGCGGCAATCACAAAGTTTGTCATTTTCTCAGAAAATAACAATTAAGTGAAGCAAAAGAAGACCAAATCTATTAACTAAAATGGCAAATAATAGAATCAAGAGGCTATCCAGGATTAGAGATCAGTAGATTTAAGCTTCGACTGAAATTTTTCTCATCAAAGTATCTATTATATCCGCAAAGTCAAACAAACCAACACACATATTTCAATTAAAACGTTTCAACATTTCCGATCCACAAAAGTTGGAGCCTCCCTCTACTAAGCTCAAAAACACTACTTAGCTAGTTAGCACAGCCCAGGTCACTTGGAGCAAAACACTAAAAAACTTGAGCAGCTCATGTAAGCTCGGACGATCCGTACATCAAATCAAACACTCACAAATTAAATTCCTAAACGTATATATAAAAAAAAATGCTCAAAAAATAACCAAATGACGAAAAAAGTAAATCTTGTAAGTATCAGATGACGTACCAATCAGCAGCACTGCTTCCAGATCACTAACTAGTTGTTTTCTCAGAGCGATTCAGCAATAATGTATAGCTACAAAAATTCTATAAACGGTTGTTGTTGATGGATCGGAATTGGAAACGAAACGTGTCAATGAATATCTGCAAAACCTCGATTCATTTCATTGTCATCATCAAAATATCAAAAATCAGAAAGGAAAAAAAAAATTCCAAAAAGCTTGCAGAGATTGGAGTTTCTGACTTCTACGTCTTTTTACAGTATTTTGATATGATTATTGATGACCATCAACAACAACAACTATATAGATCAGACAGCACACGTCTATTTCTCTCTCTCTCTCTCTCTCTCTCTCTCTAGATTTTTAAAATAAATTAAGAAAATAATTTATTTTTTTTTATATAGGTAGGGACACGAAAGAAACATCGGCTTCGTTTTTCGTTTTTGTTTTTTTGTTTTTTTGTTTTTTTTTGTTTTCAATGAATACTGTTCTACTGCCCTCGCTAAAGTGATGAAGGGTGCGCATGACGCACCGTCTGCACTCTCCAGACTCCAGCCCATATCTTCTGCATCCTGGTGGGTCCCACGCGCAAGTAAAAGGACTTTGGGAGTTTTAGATGATAAACTTAGAGGGCCCCACATCTATGTTACTTGGTTTTGATTCACAAACACCTGGATAATGGACGGTTGTGATGGAGTTTCATGCATCTTGAGTCGGTAAGGTGCAACCAATCGTCCGGTGTATTTTAAATTCTAATATACCCTTTTAAAATGTACACGAAGATATCTAAAAATACATACGATAGGATTCGAATCCGGTCGTAAACCCACGAGGGATGCGGACACCATTTTGATATGCCATTCAAACAGATTTTGAGTTGATTCATAAAATGATTACCATTTTGGTTAATAGATTTACCATTTTAGTTTTTTTTTTTTTTTTTTTTTGAAATATCTCATGTTTTGCCAAAACTTAATGATTTTTGTCTATTGTTTGCTTTACTAATAAAGGATTCTGGGTATTTTGTTATGTATTTTATTTTTCTTCCAAATTCAGATTGTTATAGGTAATATGAATTTTGACAAAGAATTGAAATTTATTTAAAATATCTTTCTAAAAAATTACAAAAAAAAATATCCTAAAATTTATTGCAGTCTTTTATTAGAATTCTCCAAATATTGAATAATATATATTCCATCCAATGATCAATCCACAAAACAAAAAGTAATGCAATTGTAAATAAACTAAGGGTAGTTTTAACAACTATATTATTTCTATAAAAGAAAATAAAATTGCAGATGAATAAGTACACAATTGTTACAATAAATACATTATTTTTATTTCTTTTACCATACAATTTGTAAGATGAGCATATGAATTAGATTGTTTAGTAATTTGGTATAGTATTTGGGTAAAAATAAAAATGATTGCGTCCACTTGTTAAATGTTAACTTGCTTGAACCGGTCCACCGACAACGAGCGTGATAAAGTCACCGTCGATGTCAAAGTCAAACCGTGTGACGGTGTAGCTGAACTATGCAAGTGAATTGTGAATTTCTGATAATTGATAAAATCTTTTTTGAAATTAAATGAAATGGCAAAAATAATACATCTTTTTTTAAAAGGAAAAATAACCCATCTTGTGGATCCATCCATAATTCAATATCATATTCTTGAAATGGAATATAATCTGCAAATATAATTGAATTTTTTTTTAATAAATTTATATTTTATATTCTCAAATCGAATTAATTGATAAAACCCATATCTATTTTACATGAAGAAGTATATATATATATATATATATATATATATATATATATTTTTCCTTATTTTACCAATACTTTATTTTTATAATTCTAACTCTATTGCAGGTTAGGATATGTCAAGACCCGGTAAGAGTAAACTGAGAGATTATTACACATTTTACAGTTTAATAAATAAATACGATATTATATTTATAATATAAAAAATTAAATTATATGATATAGTTTAATTTTAAAGTCTCTGACTATCAATGCAACATGTCGTTTCTACCGATTTAAATATTTGGCCGTAATAAACAAACAATGGTAAGATATTTGAGTGGACCGATATGGCAATATCGGTGAAGAACCATACCATACCATACCGACAGGACGGCAAGAACATGGTTCAAACAAGAGAATAATATGTCATACATATTTTAAAAACCATTAATCAAAGTAAGATCGGATCACCTTTGGGCTTCGGTTATTAAATTCAGATCAAGATTAAAGGGTTTTTAATTGGTGACCATGTTCATGTTGTCCCTTCTAAGAATCAACTCCATTAAAATTATTCTAGTCTTGACTCTAGAGTACATGCGACTTCGTGGTGATAAGAGGCCCACATGATGGCAACATACTTGATGATGATTTAATATTATATTCATAAGAAAGGAGACTTTAGTTTAAATATTGATTATGAATTATGATTGTTTTTTTTTTAGTCCACAGATTTATAATTTAAGTGGTGTTTGTTTCGTGGTTGATGGATTTAGATCTGATATCGGTGATCTGAAGCTGGATAAAGTTGGAATTAATGAGAAAAGAATCTTACTTGAAATTTATATATTATATAACGAGGATTAGCTTTGGACCAAGTCAGATTTCTTATAGTTGTTTTTAATTAGAAACCAATTATAAAAAGTCTAAGATGTAGAAGATGATTAGGGATGGTTTGTTGGACCACAAACATACAAATTATATAATTAATCCATACCGATTGTACATATGGCAACGTGATAGTGTCTTAATATGGGCAATAACAAAAACTAATTACAAATCCCTTCCAAAAAAACCAAAATTCTACTGACATTAGAAAACATTAATTAGGGTTCCGTTTTGTAATTTTTTTTAAATATTACACCGTTATATAAATTTTGGATTTTTTTTTGGAAAGGGGATGAAGAACTCGAACCCGCTACCTCGTAGTACAGATATAAAGAGTTTACCATCGGACTAATACCATCTCGTCGGTTCCATTTTGTATTACTTTTCAATAACCGTTTAGTTTTCAATTGTTGATTTTTTGTTTTCAAATAATCTGACAAATTTATTTGTAATACATTTGATTATGATTTTATTAACAAATACTGTATAAAATAAAATTATTTAAACCCAATATTAATTTTACATTTTTACTTATAAAAAAAACCCCAATATTAATTTAAAAGATGGAGAAAAATATTTTGTGTTGCTAACAAATAATGAGATTAACTGATCAAAATCACTTGAGTTATTATTAATTTGAAAAGTGGAGAAATATATTTTGTGTAGCCAAAATTGAATGATATTAACTCACAATCAGCTGAGATATCAATTCATTCATCAATCAAATAAATGAAAACCAACATATTCCATCACATAATTGAAAATATATAGATGCATTTGATTATGATATATTAACAAACATACATTTTTTTTTTGATAAAATTTGACTGATTTAAAGGGAAAGAACATCACAAAGCGATCATATGCTAAAAAACCCCTAGGAAGTATTCATCCATATTATAAAAAGAATAAAATGAAAAATAACAAAAACCAGAAAAACACAAAAACCAAGGGAAACAATCCCAACAAAAACATTGGCACGCATGCCATAAAAACAGAAACAGAAAACTTCAAGAAAAACGAAAAGACTCTCGACCCATGCAATTATTGCCAACCAATAAAGAGCGGAAAGACAGAGTGTTTGCCCACCACGAATCAACCTCCAACCTCAAAGCATGCTTAGAAAGAGTGTCAGCAACTCGATTCCCCTCTCTAAAGATATGAGAAACCTAAAACTCCATTTCGATATCTGGTAGATACAGCGTTGCCAAGACTGCTAAATCCGCCAAGGAACCTGCTCGGAGCGAGAGGAGAGCAGTTGAACCACATAAGAAGAATCACTCTCAAACCAGATCCGATGTCACCCATTCTGCCAAGCAAAATTAATGGCCATCGAAGCTGCAAGAAGTTATGCCTCAAACGCAAACACCTGACCAAGAGAAACAGCAAAACAACCCTTCACAAAACCTCTACAATTACGGAAGACACCCTCACAACCCCTACCACCTGGAGAACTCAAGGCGGCACCATCAGTATTAACTTTGATCCAACCAGAAGCAGGAGGCGACCAAATCACACTCATGATAACCGGGGCCCTAGCTGGACGACCACAGAGATCAAACCGACGAAGAATCAAAAAGATCATCTACACAATTACGTATACACCCAATCTCTAACCGGTTAGCGGCAGACACTACACGCCAAACCAAAAACAAAGCAGATCTGAACTCTATAGCCTTACTCTAAAAAATACACTGGTTACGGGCAAGCCACACACTCTAAACCACGGCATGAAGGACGAACTCCACGAATCGACATGAATACGCTGCTGAAAAGCCAAAAAAACCGACTCCCAAAGAGCAACCGCTAGGGGGCACCGAAGGAAAAAATGATCAGACGACTCACCGCTAACCCTACAAACACTGCACCGGGAAGCTAAGTGAAACCCAGCCCTACACAAGCGATCCTTTGTGGGAAGCCGATTCAACAAAAGACGCCATGTCAAAGCTGACCGGGAAAGAGGGATAAAATGACACCAAACATCCCTCTACCAAGAGACCTACGAAGAATCACGAATCATACGGGAATAAGCCGACCTGAAAGAAACCTGCCCATCTCGAGAATGAGCCCATACCAAAGTATCTGCAACTGGAAAGATAGCAATCATATCGATCCGAAAACAGAGATCTAGAAAACTGGCTCGAAAACTATCGTCAAGAACCCACCTACCCTCGTGGATAAAATCAGAAACTCTTGCCCTGAGAAGGCTAGCCAAGTAATCAGGAATCCCCAGAAGCTCAAGAATGGGAACCTCCAATCAATTGTCGCATCAAAAATCTCACTGAGAATTATCACCAATGAGCCAAATGCCATCGTTAAAAAGATCTGAATAATAAACGTAAAAGATGGCCAAATTGACGAAGTGACATACCCCCGATGAGATTTCTGAAGCTACGTGAGATACCGCTCCCTCGGAAACGAAAAAACAAAACTCTCAGAGGTCATAAACTTCCAGGTGAGCTTCTTTAAAAGAGAATCATTCAGTAACCCAAAATCCTTCAAACCAAGACCACCTTGAGAGTATGACTTACAACAACGATCCCAAGCAACCCAAATATAATATGATACAATTATTTAAACGAATACTAATTTGGAAAACAATTTCGTGTTATGAAAAAAACAATGATATTAACTCACAATCACTTGAGATATTAATTTTAACCAATCACGCAATGGAAACCAACATATTCATTCATGTAATAAATAAATTTAAAAAGGGATGGATAGTACCAAAAAAAAAAATTTAAGTTTCTAAAAATGTTAAGATTAGTCATCTTATTTATCACCTTCCCTCTTGGAATCTTCAGTGCATCCCTCCACTTATGACTTTGATACAAATACTTACTTCAAACTTGTCACGGGTCAAAATTTTAATATTACGATTCACCACTCAACTAATGAGAATTTTTTTTTTGACAATATCTATTAATCTGAGATCATGTATTTTTTTGAAAACTTTTATCATTTATAGAATTTGAACCGCTAACATATGAGTCATTTGCCTAAACCTCAAACTCATCCATTTATCAGTTAAGCTATGTCCCTATTGGCTCGATTGTTGATTAATTCCGAGAAGGAAAGATCGAATACGATGAAGTAAGGAGAAAGAGTGAAACTATATATGGACAGTTGAAAATGTAGTATGTGGATTGAAAAAGGTGAGGATCATAAAACACAAAACAGAAAACACATGATACTATGATAGGTTGAAGCAAATAGAGTGGTGGATTGGACCACAAAGTGAAACTAAATTATAGTTTCAATGAGACAAGTTATAGTTCGGTAGTAGGTTTCCATCATTGAACTATAAAAGGTGCGAAATTATAGGGGACTAACATGGAGCTCTTTACGTGAAGTTAACATCCATGCAATGACATACTAAACAAACAAGGAATGATAAAAATGCATACCCTACTACCTTACCAGGCCCATGATCATATTCAAGATATTTGAATGGATTCAAATCGTTTGTCAAAAAATGGTGTCCCAATTTGTGTCTAACCAACCAAATTCAGCAATGTCAACCACTATCATGTACATTTAATTATTTAAAATAAAAACGTTTATATTTAATACATGATAGTGGTTGATATGATTAAATTTAGTTGGTTATACATAAATTAGAATACTTTTTTTGACAGGATGATATGAATCCTACTTAAACGTGTATCGGTAGGCTAATTGGCAATTGGTGTGCTTAGGCTCAAAAAATGACTGCCATACAGCGAGCAGAGCCCACAAATTATTCAAACAAAAGTGAATACCGAAGAGTGAACATCGCCATCTCTGCATGCAAAATTGGTAACGATTGATTCGTGCCTTTCCACCGATAAATGATTCAATCTTTCTTTCATAGGTATATAATATAGGTATCACCTATTTTTATCATGTATACTGTTATGATTGAAGTTATGTTGTTTACACGGTAAAAGTATAGGTGACTCTGACACCTGTACTAACAATTATGCAAGGAAAGCACACAATTATTAGGGAAAAAATATATTAAAACTTGACACATTTTAATTTTAAAATAAAATTAAAATCATATCCAAATCTTAATTTTAATTTTCTTTTTTGACATTGTTCGTAGATGTGTCCAATGCACTAAAAATATTTTCTAATTATTCTCAGTGCAGTGCTATACTGCTATTGCCGTCACGTTGTGTGTTTCGACACTTTTTTTTTTTAACTAATAAAAAAACTAAATAACCTTTTTTTTTTTCATTTGTTTGTTTGTTTTTTAAATAACCTTTCGTTCATTTTTACCCATTATCATTAATTGAATTTTTTTTTTCTTTTACTTCTCTAAAATGATAATTATATGGTTTAGCCCTCCTAAATTTAGTCAAACTTAAAATACTGGCTTCATACCGGTCTGAGGGGGAGAATTCCATCACTAAAAAATTAAAATCAAGCAAATTTAAACTCAAATTGGCAACCAAATCTAGAACTTTGTTACATTTTATATATGATGGGACATATAGAGTAACTACCAATTACCAAAGATCAATCACGCTTCTATTTATAGATCCTTTTTTTTAACTACTATTTATTGATCATTACATCGGTCCATGCGTCCATCGTTTAGTTTGAGCATTTTTCAACAACTGAAATTAGTGGTCATAAATTCAACATAAAAAATAAGTTTGGTGGCCTAAAAACGTTGCAAACCCACCAAGAAAAAGACCTGAACTGGTCTCTAAATACCTCTATAAGTCGAAGGATTGGGGACCTAGGGTTATTCTTAGATGAACCATTAGTGTGGACTTTAACAAATAATACATAACACATTATGCATATTATGATTTGGACTGAGTTCGTTACGGATATTTTAAAATGTTAAGAGGCTATGATTTGGACTTAATTTCTTAAAAATAATTCGGATGAAAATGTTTTGTAAACAAACCAAAAAAAATTAAGGAAAAAGGCCCCAAATCAGTAGCCCAAATGACCAAATGCCCAAAAGAAAAAATAGCAGCTTAACGGCCCAAACAAATTCAAAAACATATATAAAACACCCTTAAAGCCTAATAGATCCAAAACCAAAATGAAACGAACCGAACATCTTTTAAAAACTGAAAATATATGGGTCCAATACATTTTTGTCAAAAACCGAATCGAACCAAACCATGCACACCCCTAGGTAGGGGTATATTTAACTAAAAAATAAATTATTATGCCATAAGCGAAAAGCTCTAGATATGCTGTCCTCGTTCATGCAAGTGAAATCAGACTGGGGGTTAATCGTCATTTATGAAAAATATAGTGCCGTTATCGTTATTATAGAAACCTCAAAGGGATTTCTACAAAATCGCCTTTTTTCAATTTTCCGGATACCGTTTGAGTCCTTATCTATTTCTCAGAGACTCCAAAGTGTCCACTCGATACAGTGAAAACCGAAGCTTTTTTAAGCTTCAAAAATTCCATTAAACAAACAAAAAGCACAATGGTTTCGAGCATAATCACATCTCTAGCTCAACCTTCTCTGTACTGTCTCTCCGGTTCTCCGATACAAACCCATTCTATTCTTCTTAAAAGATCGAAAACACTGTTGAAATTCGCTAGTAGGAGGTTCACGAGAACTAATAAAAGAAGATTGAGTGGTCCAATTAGCTTTTTCAACTCGGAAAATGATTCTAAGGTCCCAATTTCACACTCCAAACACAAACCAACTCTTCTTCTGCTTCTTCTTCTTCTTCTTCTTATGTAGGTTTTTTTTTTTTGAATTGCAGGAAAGTGAATTGGAGTGGCCGGTGTTGAAGCGATGGGACGTACCCTGGGGATGGCAAACAGCTTCCTTAACATCACTTGCTTGTGGATTAAGGTGCAATTTTAGTAATTAGGGATCATACTATGTTATTGACTTGTCGGGTTGGTTTCGAATGAAATTTAAATTTGGTCCAGGCAGTTTTGCTTTGACAGGATTGGTAGAGGCTGTGGCTTTACCCTATTTGGGAATTCAAGTTCAACAACTGACTTTGGATGAGAAGGCAGAGCTTCTGTTTCTCGATCAAGGGTATGGCTTACATTTGCTTTGCTCATTTTATAGTTTTTTTACTTCTAGAAGCTGTATGAAAAATTTACTAAATGAGGCCAACCAATTGTTTTACACCAAGTCATTGATGAATCAATTGTGGGATTGTAGAAAGCTGTAATGGGTCTGAATTTGGAATTTGTTTACTTGATTGTTTTGGCAGCATTGTGACTGTTGTTGTGCTTGGAGTTCTATATGGCATTTCCAACACCTTCAAACCACTTCCTGATGACCTTTTCCGCTATGGTATGGGTCATTGCAAACTTATATATGCAAAGAAAGAGTTGAATATCTTGTTAGACGGTGATGTTACCTTTGGACTTCATTTGTGATGGATTTTGTTTTAGTTGTACCAGTTACAGAATGATTAGGATGAAAATCTTTTATGCAATGGTGTTACTGTGGCTAGTTTGTTATCAGTTGTTGTCTGGATGTTGGATTTATATAAGCATTTGGGTGATTCATTATTGGAAAAATGCCTTTTCAGATTTGAGGGAACCTTTTAATCTACAGAAAGGGTGGCTCTTGTGGGCAGGGATTAGTCTTGCAGGTGCTGTTTCAGCTATTGCATTAACGGGAGCTGCCATGTCTTTGTTTAATGGTGAGGAACCCCCACAAAGAGAGGTTAGAAAATTCATTGGCATCTCTACAATATATGTATGACATACTTCATATGCTTTCTGTGATTAAGTGGTGGAATGTTGACTGAAAGTTCATGGCCTATTTTTCTAGAGCAATGTTTATCTCATCATGTAGCTCAAGTTATGCCAATTGTGTATTTAGCACAGAACTAGTTATATGTTTGGATGACCTACATTGTTGTCGTAAGTTCATAACTCTTTGAAATTGAGATCTAATTGGCTAGGTTTATTATTTTTTTTAATAGTAAAGTAACGTGGTTGAGATTTGATTAACGTAGTCTGAGCTTCTGCATGTTTTCTACTGGGTAATGTGGATCATCTAATAATTTCTTTTTCTTTGTTTCAGACTGATGCTCTTGTTCAGTTGCTTCCATTAATTGGATCTTCAAGTATTAGGTACTTCAAACCAATTTTTTTTTTTTCACCTTTATCCATTTTCTGGCAGTAAAACACCTGAACAGTCAAGGATGCATCTCTTGTGGAGTGTTAAATTTTGCTATCACCAGATTTTTTGAGGGTTTAAATCATTTTGGTAAACTAATGGATTGGGTAAATTAATAATTGTATTGATTTTCATTGTAGCACTGCTTGCTTGGTGGGCGTCACCGGTGTTTTGGCTCCACTTCTTGAGGAAAATGTGTTTCGAGGGTTTTTTATGGTGTCTTTGACTAAGTGGTATGGTTACTTATTTGATATCTGTATATTAAGTTTACTTTTCGAATAAAGAAGTTACATGTTAGTACTACACTACTACATGATATGAATCTTAGATCTAGGGCCTGCATTGTGTTACTTATTCCACACCAGGAGTTATTTATCATTTCTCTCCATGGTTTGTGTGATATCTGATGACACTATGGTAAAAAAATTAAACCGAGTTGTTGAAGCTTTTTCATGGGATTCGTCCTTTTAAATATAAGATATCTAATAGTACAAAATATAAGATATCTAATAGTACAAAATCTCTTAAATATGAAACAACTCTCAGAAATCAAAATATTATGGTTGTTACTGGAATTTTTTTCAGAGGATTTGAGATGCTCGAAGTGCTTTTGTTATCATGTAATCAGCATACCTACCTATAAAGATATAAGTTACTGGGAAAATACAGTACATGTAAATTGCAAACATGCCAGATGGATGAAATGATTTATGAAGCAAGGTGGTTATAATATGAGAATACCATTATGACGATGAAATTGATAACAACCATACAAGATGGATACTTAGAAATTAATTCCATAATAAGAAGGCTGAAGCTGCCATGAAATGATTTTGTCTCATTTGTAAGACAAATTTGTGACTGTAAGTGTTGCTTCAAAATCCAGAAAAGAAAAGGCGAGTGAAGATCGGTGGGAATGACGCTTGGCGGGTTAAAATTGTAAATTCAGCCCTTACAAAGGGAATGGAAGAATTTATATAGTCAGTCCCATGTAGCTTGGTTAAGGCTGAGTTGAGTGTATGTATTTGTGTTGAGAATTGCAGAACACAGACTATCAAGTTGCTTGTTTGGGTGAATCGTGCTAGTTTTTCATCTACTTTTTGTTTGCTATCACATCTCATGAAATATTTTTGATTGTTTGCATTCCCAACTGAGGATGGGCTGAGGTTGCTTATTAACTGTTAATAAATGCTCTGTGTCTTGCTTACCACAATACTTTTCGTAGGGTTCCTACACCAGTTGCAGTTATTATCAGTGCTGCTGTCTTTGCGCTTGCACATCTCACTCCTGGACAGTTTCCACAGCTGTTTGTGCTAGGTAACCTATTAACTCCAGAACGGATGCAAAAACTTCTGCATTATCTCTGTAGCCCAAATTTATTGAACATCACCACATTTTAGTGCTTTGGTCAAACTTTAAGCATTTTTAATGTTGCAAATACTAAATTATGTATCCATGTAGGGACTGCTTTGGGATTTTCATATGCTCAAACTCGTAACCTTGTAACTCCCATTACAATCCATGCTTTCTGGAACTCGGGAGTAATTTTGCTTCTTACTTTTCTTCAGGTAAATAATTTTATTCTACTTCAATTTTGAGGGGCAAAATGTGTGAACTTTGATCATAATTATATTGCTCATGTAACAAGTATTAAACCTATGTTTTCTCCCTTGTTTTGTGTATAGCTCCAAGGGTACGATATCAAGGAATTGTTGCAGGCATCCTAAAATGGTTCAAGTCTCGTCTTTCTTCACCGGTATGAGGTATTTGTAGGCTGTTTTCTCAGTGTATTCCCATTCTCTGTAATTTTTTTATATTTCATCTCAGAAATCATGAGAAAGAATGAATTTGTAAAGTTGATTATTGCTTTCTCATGAGTGAAAATAGAGAATAAAAGAAGATAGGATCTTTCTTTGGTAGGTTAATGAAGAGTTTTTTTTTCTGGAATGTATATAACTGTGAGCATACTTATAACACACTTATTCATCTCTTCACTTTTTACTATGTAAACATTATTTGACCCAATTGTATTGCTTTTTATAGCAAAAAGTGATGAGGTAGATAAATGTGCTATAAATATGCTCACATATATGCC
This sequence comes from Dipteronia sinensis, assembly GCA_033220585.1. Lineage (NCBI taxonomy): Eukaryota > Viridiplantae > Streptophyta > Magnoliopsida > Sapindales > Sapindaceae > Dipteronia > Dipteronia sinensis. The sequence goes on along the minus strand of CM065638.1, from coordinate 69,232,221 downwards.
TACAAGAGAAAATTTTGGTTAATGACTACTCTTTATGTTCTTCTATTGATTTATGATGAGATACTATTATATTTTCAGCCCAAGAGATGTTGATACTTGGATGAACATTGTCCAAAGCATGACCAGGCGGGCTTATTTAACTCAATTATGGCATCAACTGTGTTAAAAAAATGGTTAGTGCAGACATTGCAATTGAATTAGATCAAATGTTAAGAAAAACAAATTGGAATTCAGAAAGTAAGGTGCTCTAATGGACACGTTCCTATACATGTAGATACATGGTCATTTTGTAGTTGGGACGATCCTGGAAAAAAAATATATTCAGGATCGTACATATTCATATTTAGAAACATATACGATCACATGGTGGAACTATATGCAATTCTAAGTATGGTTCAAACAATAATATTAAGTTATCACAACCGCTCTTGATTAATTTAATCGATCCAAATTGCAATTGTACTCGATGTCATGACATGAAATCCTTACATAGGTTCAGCTGATGTTATATTAACTTTAAACATGTGATTTTAATTTGGTTTGATGTTAAAATCACTAATTTATATATTTATTTTGAATTAAGGGAGGACATACTTCGAATCTACAGTGCCATTATCTTCCCTCTAATCTACAATACAATTAATGTGATTATGTGAATATAATATGGATGTGAGATTATCGATTATGACCGGAAGATCCTCAATTCCAAACAGACAATTTATATTAACATCGAGTCATGTACTCATAACTATTAATTAATAATTAAAGGTTAATTTTCCTTTATACGATTGGTATCTACTGTTTAAATATTATTTAATTTGAAATGTAAATAGACATAGTCTAACAGTTCTAAAAAGTCAAAGTGAATTGAAGGTAGGTTAGAAAACAACCAACCAGTTCATTAATGCTGTAATCATCGATAAGCTCTCTCAGAACCCATACATATTAAACCCAAAAAAAGGACCCCATAGGCCCATATTTATAGCAAATTATTGCTCTTATGATACGGTTTGTAGCCACTTCTGATTAAGTGATAATTTTTTATTTTTTATTTTTAATATACAACTTGTAATGGTTGTGGCTCAAACTTTATACATTTTCAAGCTGAATGAGTGTTCTTACTACTTAACATCATTGGACGGTGATATTTAAATGATAATATTTATTTGAACCGTAGATTTTAATGAAGTAAATATATTTTTTTTAGTTGACAAGATATCAATTGTTCAAAACTTAAAAAAAAAGTGTTCGGTAATGTTATTTGACCTATGATACTAATGATAGTGTAACCCTTAATTATTTTAGTTTACTTATCAACTTTTATATGTTACATGATATAAATTATAATAAGTGATTAGTATTGTTAAAGTGATGCTAAGAATAACACCTTGGATTATGCTTAATATATATGGATTAATGACTATATAATCTAAAGAGAGCTAGCCCAAAGATTAATTTTTATTTATTTTTTATAAAAACAAATGTTCTTTTCATCAATGAATTGAATTTAAAATTATTTATTTTTATCTATTACAAACTCAATAATATTACTTTACCTAAATTTAGTGATCAAATATGGTGCCAAAATGATATGGTAACATTATAATTCATTCATTTAAATTGTTTTAGATTTGTATAATTTAAATAAATTGATTAGAGTATTGACATCATTTAGGTAAAATAACATCACTCTTACAAATTTAAGAGTCGAAGAATGTTATGAATAGATATGATTTGAATGTACAGCCATGATTTGAATCTAGTTGATATGAACCACTTTAATAATAACAATAATGGATCTATATTTATAGGAGTGCTTAACTAATAAATGACATGATTAAAAGTCAATATTCGTGAGTTTTTACACAAAACTTAATTTTATTAATAATTATTATGATCTTAATGAAGTCTAAATCAGACTACGATCACAAATTGAAGAATGAGATCATGATATATTGTAATCAATGAGTCACAACAATTAGTAATTACCCATTTGAATTGAAAATTCTATAATTAAAGTGGGTTGATGAAATTGTTTTTTTTTTTTGAAAAAATAATAATTAAAGTCTTAGTAAGTGGACTTGCAAAACATATTATTAGATTATCAATGAAGAGGTTAATGTGGTTCACATAAAAAGAGGAATAGAAGCTTCGGTATCAGAGTTTGACTCTTTTTTTTTTTTTATCTTCTTCTTCAAAAAGGAAAACAAAAAATAATAAAAAAGAAAATGGTTGCACGCTTGGGAAGCAAACCCAAGGTGAAGAGAAGAGACAAAAAGGGTTCAAACCGAGGGCTAGATTTGGGGAGTTTCAGTGAATTTGGAGTTCCAAGTTTTTGCCATTTGAGATTTTGACTTGCTCACTCAACCTCTCCATTAAATTCACACTTACTAATTACTATAGCTCTCTAATTACTAGACACTCACTGTCTAGTGTCTACCAAATTCAAGTACGATAACTTGGACTTCATCAATCAACCCAACAACCATGCAATTAGATAGTTAATTAAAGGGGTTTGCTTTTGATTTTTGAATCTTTGATTCATTAATTTATTCATAAACTCTATTAATTGTGTTTCTGCATTAACAAAAGCAAGAAATTGAGGAATCATATACTTGGTTTTCCAAAGACCACAGAATCAGAGCAAAATTCGACTCTTGCTTGCTTTTATATATTTTATTCACTAATATCAAATAATCCAAAAATTATACTAAATTTCAACTCAAATAATATAATAAGTGATTTTTTTCATTAACCACGTCATAACATATGTCACTAAACAAATACTATTAGCTAAGGTAATTCATTTAGTACAAAACTTACATCTTTTATGATTTGAGTTCTTATAGTATCACATTTAAAATTTACAATTGATTTTAGGAGATATAATTTTATATATAGAAATGACTAATGAGTCACCAGAACAAGCAATATTTTATTTATCTCTTTCGTTTTTTTTGGTCATGAAATTAATATATTTAATAGAACTATTATTGTCCCTTTTTGTATTCAAATGTACGCTAATCCTTTTTGCTTCTTCTCTTTGCCTTTCCATTATTTCAATTTTAAGGAAATGTCTTTTCAAAAAAATAAATTAATTAAGGAAATGTTATATTAGAAACATGTCTCAAAAAGAGAACCCAAAACATAATTTTTATTCTTAAAGCTTGTCAATCTGTATATATGACATGATGATTGAATGAGATGATCGAATGAGATGATAAATTAGATGATATTATGAAATCAGTTGTTATATTAATTGATTTGGAAAATAATAATATTACTCTTCTGAAAACATGGGTTTATTTATTAATTTTTTTAAAGAAATATATCTCTTCTGCATCAAGTATTAATCATATTAAAAAGGGTCTAATGCATCATTTTCTTTTTCTTTTTAGTACTACAAAAAACTATTACAATAAAATTGTCGGAATCTACCAAGATTAAACAATATATGTACAGCCCATATATCTACTATCATCATAATAAGAGATAACTACCCAACAAATCGGAAAGAAAACTCCTCATACATCATTGTAAAATATGCATGAGCTTAATTAATACTAATTAAAAAAGGTTTATTAATCATAATTACATGTAAGATTTTGATTTGCTGAATATCTTAACGGTTTGACTATTGAAGTTGCACAGCACTATAATAAAATGAGTGGGCACAGGCACTAATGACTAAACAATAGTGAACCAGTTGAGCATTTGGTCAGGCTGATCAGGCAGGGACCCCAAGAAGACCAAAAAGTCATACTAGCTGGTTACAACTTAGAACTTAGAACTGGTTGACAACTCTGAAATCTGAATGATGGCTTGGCTTTTCCTCCCAGACGGGCCCTCCTGGTTGAAGAGTCAACAGAGATTACCAAACTTATTACAGTATTACACAAACAAATATAGGGTTAGGTTAGTGGTCCCCCAGTCTTAGACTCTGAGAGAGGTATCTCTTCTAATTTCTAAATTAACACAAAATCTGACAGAGTCAGTGGAATAGAAGCTCTGGGGAATGGAATAGAAACCGGAGTTTCAGATTTTGAGAATTTTATTTCACTAATTTAATCTTCACTGGCTGTCATGGAATTCTTTTTTTACGGTTGAATACAATTTTGAGCTTGTGTATGTGTGTATTGGAAGTTGGTCAGGCTCTCATGGTCCACGTTTCCAAATAATTTTTCAAACCAAAGACCATTAAACAATTGTGTATGTGTCTAGCTTTGTTTTTCTTCTTGATTTGCAGTGGATAAATGAGAAAAAAAATAATAATAATAAAGACAGTTTTAGAATCCCCACGAAGCTGCTGATTTTGTAGTGTCTTGAGATTCCTGAATTTGGATTATTAAATTAATTAGTTCATTAAGGTACAAGAAACAAATATATAAATAAGAGTCTCTCCACACACTCAAATAAATAACATTAATAACTCCTAAATATTTGTTTATTTGTAAAAATTACTTGGTGGTTAATTTGGCAATTAGCAGCAGGTTGATGAGGTGATTGAGCCAACGCGTTCCTCGCAAAACACACAATCCTTTAAAACTCTCCAGAAAGGGCGGCTGATCCTTCGGTGACAGACCCCTTCTTAGGTAGCATATATTGCCTTCTTATTAACTCATCTTTCACTCTCAACTATTACTTCATATATCTCTCTTACACTTCACTTCTTCTATCTATCTCTGTGCTTTTTTTTTTTGCTTTTTTTAAGGGTTTCCTATATTCAAATATTATTAGTCTTCTCAGCTTATCTTCTTTTTTTTCAACTTCAGCTTCTAGTTTCTAGTTTCTGGGGTTTGGTTTTAAGATCCATATATAACAAAAAAGAAAGAAAAAATTAGAAGAAGTAATGATGGAAGAGAGAAGTTTTGAAGGTGAAAAGATGGATGAAGTGTTGTTACCAGGGTTTAGGTTTCATCCAACAGATGAAGAACTTGTAGGGTTTTATCTGAAGAAGAAGATCCAACAAAGACCTCTCTCTATTGAGCTTATCAAGCAGCTTGACATCTATAAATACGATCCATGGGATCTTCCAAGTAAGATACTTATATAAACCTAGCTATCATCATCTCTTCTCAATATTATTTTGCAAAATATGCATGGCTTTTGTTTCTGATTGAAATCATATCATATCTGATACAGTAACAGTTTCTCTTTCCTTTTTGTGTATCATTATCTTTAAATAATACTTTTTTTATTTATTTATATAGAGTTGGCTACTACAGGAGAGAAAGAGTGGTATTTTTACTGTCCAAGGGACAGAAAATACAGGAACAGTGCTCGGCCGAATCGGGTAACCGGAGCCGGGTTCTGGAAAGCAACAGGAACTGACCGACCCATCTACTCTTCAGAAGGCAGCTGCAAGTGCATTGGTTTGAAGAAATCTCTAGTTTTCTACAAAGGTAAAGCAGCTAAAGGCATCAAAACTGACTGGATGATGCATGAGTTTCGCTTGCCTTCTCTCACCGACTCCTCAGCCGTGCCTCATAATAAGAGATTCATCGACAAAACCATTCCTGCCAATGTAATTAAATTAAACCATCTTCAACAAGTACATTAAAATTACTTAATGCTTTTGCTATATATGTATTGGATTTGGACACTAATTATATGTCCCCATATTGGTTTTTGTTACAGGACTCTTGGGCTATATGTAGAATATTCAAGAAAACAAATTCAACAGCACAAAGAGCACTTTCACACTCATGGGTTTCTGCAGAAACCTCAAATACAACTTCTTACAACAACACTAACTTCAGTTCAGATAACATGTCTTCATTGACTGCAGCAAAAACAGCTTCTTCTTCCATGCCTTTTAACTTCGACGTTAATGATCAGATACAACAGTCATCGAGTACTACTACTAGTTCTACATCATTTTTTCCTTTAGATTTTGTTTCCTACAAACCCATTTATAGCCAAATAATGCCAAGTAGTAAATCTCCTCATCATAATCAGCTTCCAAATATTTCAACCGGAGACTACCTATCTACTAGCTTCATGTTTTCTCCTTTTGAACCATCTGTTGTCACTAGTACTCCTGCGGCTAATAAATGTAACATCGATATCTCTTCGATGCTTTTGAACATGTCGTCTTCGATGCTCGGAGATTTTAGTAAGGCCTCTGATCATCATCAGCATCATCAGCAGTGTTTAGATTTTCTTGGTGATCATCAAAATCATCATCAATCACAACAACAGTGCAATAATATTGGCTTCTCATCATCAATAAACACTTTGCCACATGAGATGCACGTGAATAATATTAGCAACAACAACCCAGATGATGATCATGAGAGTGTTTTGATGATGAAGAATCAAAATGTTGATCAGTGGGATGATCAGACGGTTCGATCTTTGGGATCATCATATCCATTTGGTTATTTGCCGATGAGTGTTGGAGCTGATATTGCTTGGAAGCCAAGCTCTCTTTTGGATTCTTCATCGTGCCCTACTGAGATGTCCACAACTACTACTGTTTCAACGACTAAGTGTTATACTTAGTTGACTCGATCATCATCAGCATACAGAGAAGAAAAAAAAAATGTTCATGTTAGGAAAATATATTATTGTTTACTCTTAACATGTATAATCTTTTTGTAGGTCTAGCCTCAGAACTTTTTCTAATTGTACTAGATTTCAACACTAAATGTTATTACTTTAATTTCCGGCTATATTTAAGTTTGAAGAAGTCATTTGTGCACAATATATGATGATACGTACAAGCTTTTATATATATATATATATATATATATATGGGAATTTCATTAAATAACCTTTAAATGAAGCCTAAATTCAAGATTATGCACTTTCAATAAGTCAATTGTTTTTATCCACTATTGTAGGTCACTTCACGAAAATACCATTACTTTTTGAATTTAATAAAACATAGTTTTTGAATTTAATGAAAAAACTTACTTTGTCTCTCTCATCATATTATTAATCTGATTCTCTTTCATTAATATTGTCTCTCTCTATCAACATTTTATCTTTGTCCTAAACCGCTCTCCATCTCTCTACCCAATGTTCTCTCTCATCAACTTTCTCTCTCTACAATACAGAAAACGATTACACATGATTTTTTTGTTCTTTAGATCTACTTGTACTGCAGATCTATATTGTCTACGAATCACTCGTCTCACATCTTCACAGTAACTGTTTTGTAATTGAAGGTATGTTGCTTTTGTTTTGGTTTTGTTTTGAAACTCTTCTAGGAACGTATGTTGTTTTTTCTTGTAATTAGGAAGAATGTGAAATCGATTTTGAATGTTTTGCGAACCGTATTTTTGTTAACCCTGAATCATTGGACGATAGAAAATTTTATCGTGTATAGATATGTATATTTAATCGTGTAATCATAGTAACATGTCTCCGTGTAATGAAATATATATTAAATCGTGTAATAATATATTTGTTTGGCATGCTGTTTATGCAGAGTAATGGGAGAGTTGCGATTGCTTATTTCATATGGTGGCCAGTGGTTTGGTCCGAACTATGAGGGTGGTGATTCAGAAATGATATTTATACCTCGTGATTTAACATACGATGGCTTAATGAATACACTTAAAGATATTGTGAGGATTGATCATCTACTTGCAACATTGAATTAAGGGCTATTATGACTACTAGTGGGAAGCGTGTCATACCAAGAATTAAAAATGACAGAAATGGGGCATTTTTGATGTCTGAAGAGAGGGTTAACCTAAAAGTATATGTAACAACTGTTGGAAGGTAAGAGAGGGTTGGTGGTAACATGCATGCAAAAACCGACCAGATAAGATTAGGATTTCATCAATCGGAGAGTATCGTGGAAAGAAATCTGAAACATGTTCGTGGTGCAAACAGGTTGATCATAATCGACAAAATTGTCCAACTCCCCTCGGATTCACAGCGTCAAATACAATCAAGACTCAACTTACTCAAACACGTAAATAATGCAAATGTGGTGGTTGTGGCTGTCAGGGCCATAACAAACGAACATGCCCCCACGGGCAGACTAGCACAAGAGATTCGGAGCATGATAAAGATGTTACTGGTGTTTAAACCTTTTATACTTGTTGAAAAATTGACTTCACAAGTATAATAATTCTGTTAAACTATAAAATCATGAACATGCTACCAGCAAGTATGTAATTAGAATGACATTATAAACATTCACAGCAGACATGCAATCTGAATATGTTCTACAAATTCATAAAATAATTCAAATATGTTACAGTTAACCTTATATAGTTCATTGAATTGCTAAATATTTCAAAAGCAATCTCTAAACAAAATATTCCAAAGTTGACCATTTACTACAGTTAACCTAATCTTCGTCCATTGAATTGCTAAATATTTCAAAGCAATCTCTAAACAAAATATTCTACAGTTAACCACGCAACAGTTAATCTAATCTTCGTCCATTGAATTGCCAAATATTTCAAAAGCCATATCTTTCCTCAACCCGGGAATGTTGTCCTTAGTCCAATTCCATTTCTGGTCCTTGTTACGCATTATGTTCTCGATTCCTTGGAGCATGAAAATGCCACAGCTGATTCCGTCCACAGCTAATATAATATATGTTACATTGCACGATAAAATTATAAACAATATACTCAAATCAATACCAGATGCAATTTCACAATTTTAACACATCTTCGATCATCAGAACAAATCACTTCCCATCCTAGAAAATCAATCAATAATTATATGCATATATGTATATATCCCTTGGTCAATTTTTTTAGCACAACTGTAAGCTACAACTCCCATGGTAAATAAGCACACCACAAAACAACAAAAAATTCTCAGCCTTATTTACAAGTCATAACCTACAAACGGATAAAATAACAATGATCCTAATAGGACTGCCAATGCACTCAATATCAAAGTCAAATCTATAAATTAGTATGCTTGTTAGTCCTTTGTGTTACATTCAAACCGCACATATCCACTTGCCAATTTGAGTATATTGTTATTTTGTCTCTTGGCTAAATGAACAAAGATTGTAGAAATTCAAGACTGAATGAATTGTCCCTACTCTAAATTCAAGCAATTGTTTCTTAAAAAACTCAATTAAAATATATACATAATCCCCTTTTAGACACATACGTTTACATTAATATATCTATCTTCGCATTACATGTGAGACATATGTTAGCGTATTACCGTAAATCTCAAGTCTTACATAGTAACAATAGACACACATGGGCACATAAATTTTTTATAAAATCTCCAAGGAAATTTGGGTTGTCATAAGAATTGAAGAAACAATAACTAATTTAATCACCTAATTACATATATAAGAATCTAGTTGAAGCAAGCACAGACCACAGAGCAGTTGTGTTGTGTGAGTATGTAATTGCGGCTGTGAGTGTGTGTGATGCTCTGTTGTAGTTGATGTAGGTCCAAACTCAAAAGAACGATTTTGATAATGCCTTTTTTTTAAACCAATAACATAATTCTTAAATTCAAGAAAAGTATGGGATAACAAAAACTAATGTCAACCCTGCACAACTAGCATTCATTCAACCTTAAATCTTAAAACACATATTTTCGAAGCAAACAGTGTGACAAAGACATATTTGTACATCAGAAAATCTTATAAATACCTCAAACACATATTTTCGAAGCAAACAGTGTGACCCATGTTTTTCCAATTATTTTTCTTCTTAGATTATTTGTTTAAACTTATCTAAACCTAACCAAAATCTCATCATGTTCATGTCTAAGCTTATCACTAGAAGAAATTAACATCTCAAGACAAATCAAATTAACACCCATTGGAATACATATAAACCTATTTCAAATCAGAAAAGAAAAATCATCTTTGGAAAACCTAACTTCACGAATCAAATAATAAAACCCAAACAGATTTAAATCTTATTTTGGATCCAAGAACATACCTTCGTCGATTTTTTATGAAAGCTTCGTCTTCAACAAGGAAACAAAGCTTCGTCTTCGTCTTCAATCGGTTCTTCATCGATTCTCACTCTACAAAACCGACGTCAAACTCTCTAAAACCACTTTCTTTCTCTGCAAAACCCCCTTTCTATCTCTCTATAAACAAGAGCCTCAGCTTTTTTTTTATGGTTTTACACTTTTATTTACCAATTTATTAATCTAATATTTTTCTTTTCAATTTTGTAAAACAAATAAAAATATATAATACATCATTTTCCACTGAGGGCATTAATGTCCAAAAAAGTTCTCTTGGATAAAAACAATCAACTTATTGAACATGGATATTCTTGAATAATTGCTTAATTTATGGCTATTTAAGAAAAGCTCTCATATATATAAATATATATATTTTTGATTCATTATCATATATATAGTTCAAGTACGAAGTGCATTAACATGTAATAAGATCATTGAAAATCCCTCATGTCATTATAACTTTGGTCAATTAGATAGTCTTGATGTAGATTATCAATGTCTTGTTCTATCGGAGAACTAGTGATCATTGGACTCAGTTTAATTGAATAACTATAATCTAAGACTACCCATTGGTCTGGTTGAATTACTATGGTTGTACAAGTGACCTAAATAGGAAGTCAACATTTGTTTAACTTCGAGAGGATGAGATTGATTTAGTGGTACGTCACTCACATCCCAAACTGAGGTTGTGAGTTTGAGTTTGAGTAAAATCAATGAAGGAGGTGAGCATAAAATCAACCGCACATTACCAATTTTAACCATAAAAGTTTTTATAAATTTGTTTTTAACACAATTATTTGTTTGATTGTTATTAGCGAAGTATGAAAATTTCTTTCAGCCTATATAGCCAAATAATTACCAAAATATCCACCAACATAAGATATTATCTTCTTCCTTGAAAGTTGAACCTGTTTTCTTCTCTTTCTTTAATTTCTTACTCATTATAACTTGATTTGTTATGTGACTGAATTTTGTTCATTTACTTTGTGATCATTTATCAAAGAATGACTCTGATTATTGTTATAAGTACAGAATTCACATTCTCCACATTGGTATGATATTGTCCGCTTTGGACCTAAGCCCGCACGGATTTACTCTTGGGTATCTACCCAAAAGGCCACATACCAATAGAGCTAATGTCTATATTTATATACCCACAATCATCCTCATGTCTAGCCAATGTGGGACTTTGGTTGTACACTCAACAATCCTCCCCTCAAACAAAGGACCATCGTTAGCTTCATGGTCCGGAGTTCCTTCCTTAAAGCGATCTCCGCTCGTGGACGTAGGCTTTATGCTGAACCACTTTAATTTCTCTTGTTCCGTTTTGCTTTTATTTTGCCTAATTATTTTGTGTCTTGACAATTTTCACAACAAAGTGGTATCAGAGTTAGACCTTAAACTTAGCAGTTGTAGTCAATCCAAACCAGGAGTTAGTCAATCCAAACCAGGCTTTGATACCACTTGTTATAACTTATAAGTACGGAGTCCACATTCTCCACATTGGTATGATATTGTCCGTTTTTGACCTAAGCCCGAACAGATTTACTCATGGGTCTCTACCCAAAAGGTCTCATACCGGATAGAGCTAATGTTTGTACTTATATACCCATAATCATCCTCATGTCTAGCCAATATAGGACTTTGGTCGTACACCCAACAATTATCAAATGATTGAATAGCCGAGAACAATTTACTTACGATACTTAGCTGACATTCGTAAAAAGCATTTAATGAATTATTAGTTCAATCACCTTGTTTAGTAGAAAGACGAATATTCCTTGCTCATTATCAAACAATCACTTATTCATAAACTTCGTGTAGGGCTAATAGTTTTCATTTTTCATTTTACGGAAAACCCTTTTCAGTACTCCGCCTTGTCATATCCCCCTCTAGTGGTATTTTAGTGATAGGTTCTTGATATGTATCTAATGAGGCCAAGTCAATTGCATTATTTCCTCATGTCATTTATCTTCAGTTTACTGTTTCCCTTTATTTACTTTATTTTGGCTTCCATGTCTCATCATGCTTGGTGGTTGTATTAGCGGTTTAACTGTTTCTTTTCAGTTGTTTCCTTTCAGTTATTTGCAATAGTGGTTGTAGCTGTAATTCCTATTTTCTCGTTTAGTGGTCCATTTGATTGTTATTATTGCTTAACAGAAGCTTATAAATAGCTATGTAGCTCTGGTAATGAAATCATCGATTATTTAAACAAAATATCTCCCATGTTTCACTTTTCTTAAACTTCTCAAATTCTTTCTTCTCTTTGCTCTTCTTTTGTTTTTCTGCTTCTTCAAAATTAAACATGTCATTTAGTATCAGAGCCAGGATCGGTTCTTATGGAGACCTGTGGCAAAAGCAACATCGAGTTGAGCAACGAGGGTAGTAAAATATTAGCCCGTCACGAATCAAGTCTCCATCACCTAAACACCAACCTCAAGCATATCACCACCACCATTCAATTCATCCTCACTGAACTCAAAGCCTTACGTGTTAATCATAACTGTAACACCGTTAGTGGTGTAAATATGTATCAGGTCTGGAGAGCTCGGCCCGACTGGTCTGCCAAGGATGGCAGACCTTGTCTGGCACAGCCTGTAAGTAGGGCATGCAGTGTCAGGCACGGCCTCCATGCTTGGCATATGTCTGGTCGTGGTTCCGAGCACGACATGCCATGCCCAATAGTAGACACGGCATGCCAATCATTGGGCCAAATGATTTGTTTTTTATTTATAAACGGTTATTTTTTAAAAAATTCAACCGTTGGCTGATGTCAGCCAACGGTTGATTTTTTAAAAGTGACTGAAAATTGCATTTTGCCTCTAGACTCTTCTATTTTATATTCTTACCCACATTTCTAATTTTTCCTATAAATACTCCCACCCATTCCAATTTTCATTCACTTTCTCTCCATTCTCCAATTCTCTACACAATTTCATTTTTTTTTCCATAATTTTATTCTTACTCTCTCTCTTTACTCTCTCTCTCTCTCTCTCTCTCTCTCTACTCTCTACTCTCTAATCTCTACACTACTAATCTCTTATTCTAATACTATATTACTAATTTACTATTATCTAACTATTATTCTCTAATCTCTCCCCCAAGGCACCAAGACACCAAAGTTCAAAGGTATCTTTTTCTTTAAGTGTTATTATTTAATTTTATGTTTTAATTCTTAAATTTTGGTTAGTAAATTTATAAAATTATGTTTAGACTTATTAATTTTAATATTTTTGTTCAGTTAGTAAATTAATCATTTTATGTTTATACTTTAGTTATTAATTTTAATATTTTTGTTTAGTTAGTAAATTAATCATTTTATGTTTAGACTTTAGTTATTAATTTTAATATTTTGGGTTAGTAAATTTATCATTTTATTTTAGTAGTTAATTTTAATTTATTTGGTTAGTAAATTAAGCACTTTTATGTGTAGTAGTTAATTTAAATATTTTTTGTTAGTAAATTTATCATTTTTTGTGCAGTAGTTAATTAAAATATTTTTTGCTAGTAAATTTATCATTTTATGTGTAGTAGTTAATTTTAATTTTTTTTGCTTAGTAAATTAAGCATTTTTAGGTGTAGTAGTTAATTTAAATATTTTTGGTTAGTAAATTAATCATTTTATGTGTAGAAATTATTTGTCTCTAGAGATGGTGGAGGTATTAACATACGCTCGGGATTGGGAACATGCTCGAAAGAGGATGCAAAATAAAATTGTAGACGAACAATTTATTCCAAATTTCTTCAATTTATATGTCAATGAGAGTTCTGACAGTAACCAGGTCCAGAACTAAGTTATACATGTACATTTACTTGTAATATGATTGCACTATTTTTCCCTTACCAAGTTTTTATCCCACTGGGTTTTTCTTAGTAAGGTTTTTAATGAGGCAATAATGTAAATATGTAATAATGAAAGTCCAAAATAAATAAATTATTCTTCATTTCATACTTTCATAATTTCAAATACTTTTTATGTACTTTAATCTCTTATCTTTATTTATTTTTTGAATTATTTTATTAAATAAAATAATAAATTTATTTATTGTCAACAATTTTTTATTAGACTAAAATAATAATTAAGATAAACAAATTACAATTAGAAATACAGAAGTTAAAATGTTAAAACAATATTATAGTTCTGACAATTAATTTTAAAATATGTAAAAATTAAAAATTAAAAAAATATATTGCAATGGGCCTGGCCCCGCCCCGTTTGGCACGCCTAAGCCGGCCCGTAAGCCGGCACAGCACGGCTCACCAGCGTTGTGCCCACGTGCCATGTCGGGCCCAAATTTTCCTAAACGGGCCTAACGAACCATGCTAAAGTGGGCCGTGCTGGTCTATTGTTACACCACTAAACACCGTCAAGACCGAATTCAACCCATTTGCACCAGCAAAACCTTCTCACCATTCCCAAGTCCCAACTCACGCAAACTGCCACTCTATCTAACCACACAATAAATGGGCGCCACCATATCCACAATGCCATTTCTTCTTCTTCTTCAATGGCAACTGACACCGAGTATATAGCTAAATTCTCAGTGCAATTCAACCCATTTGCACCAGCAAAACCTTCTCACCATTCCTAAGTCCCAACTCACGCAAACTGCCACTCTATCTAACCACACAATAAATGGGCGCCACCATATCCACAATGCCATTTCTTCTTCTTCTTCAATGGCAACTGACACCGAGTATATAGCTACAATACTCCTACACATTCTTCCACCAAAGTCACTCCCTTCGAAGCAGTATATGGAGTTCCACCCCCCAAATTTGTTGTCCTACACATCTCAGGTACCCCCCCCCCCCCCCCCCCCCCCAAGGTAAATGCAGTGGACGAATTCTTGCATGACCGAGAAGATATTTTCAGAAATGCTTCCAATGTTTTACCCCAACCCGAATCAGTTCTGTATAGCTGAGTGATTTTGCAAAGGTTTGTATCGGCTGAAAACAGAGATTTTAGTTAAGTGTAAAGTGCTCCTGAAAAAGACGTGACATGGGAGTAATTCAAGCGGGGTGGAATGATATGTATATAATGAGGCCAAGTCAATTGCATTATTTCCTCATGTCATTTATCTTCATTTTGCTATTTCCCTTTATTTACTTTAGTTTAGTTTCTAGGTCCCATCATGCTTGGTGGTTGTATTAGCAATTTAGCAATTTCTTTTCAGTTGTTTCCTTTCAGTTATTTGCAATAATGGTACAAGTGGTTATCGTTGTAATTCCTATTTTATAGTTTAGTGGTACATTTGCTTGTTGTTATTGCTTAACAGAAGCTTATAAATAGCTATGTAGCTCTATAGCTCTGGTAATGAAATCATCGATTAATTAAGCAAAATAAATCCCTTGTTTCACTCTTCTTAAACTTCTCTAATTCTTTCTTCTCTTTGTTCTTCTTTTATTTTTCTGCTTCTTCAAAATTAAACACATCAGTTCTATACCGGGCGCTCCCATTTGGTCAAATACCTAGCGACATAGGAGAACATCATACATTTCATGAGTTTTATTATTATTATTATTATTATTTGCATTATTTAAAAATTTGAGCTAATCAAACAAAGGAAAAAACGAAGTCATTTTCCAAAACGTTTCGCGTACTTTACTTACGTGAAATCATGTCTTATATTAAGTGAAAAATGTGAAATCATGTGTCTTTCATTACTTCTTTTTTTTTTTTGACAATATCTATTAAACCTAGACCAGGTTTTTTTTTTTAAAGCTTTCGTCATTGGTAGGATTCGAGCCGCTGATTTGGGGATCATTTACTCAAGCCCCAAGCTCGTTCATCTACCTGAGAAATCATTTAAACCATGTGAAATCATTCACTAACTTAAACGATAGGTATGTGGGTCTTTTCATTGACTAGTTGGTAAATTACATTTTTGTATGTGGCCAAAAATAATTTGACAGATTTTTAGGTCATATTTATGAAATTTTCCCAAATCAAGTCATCAAGATAGTACACTGCAGTCAACGAAGTCCCACCAGAAAACATGGAAGCAAGCCTTTATGGACCAGGCCCTTTTACTAGATAAGACGATAACATGGTATAGTAACTTTTTAAGCTATAACATAGCAACAACATAATATTTAGGGTCATAATCATAAATAGCTATAAAATTAAGGGAGTATACAAAAATATCATTTCTCAATAACTTTCATTTTTTTATCAAAGAGAAATGATTTTAGACAAAAATACCCTTAGTGCAAATATCACAAGTAAGGATAATAAAAAAAAATTAATCATCTTCATCGCCTCCATCAATGGAGGTATATTCCAGACCTCCATATGTGGAGGTTTGTTCGACCTCCATTGATGGAGGTCTGTCCGATCTCTATCAATGGAGGTTTGAAAAAAAGTTTTATTTTTTTTTAGAAAATTGAAAATTGGAAGAAAGATTGAAAAATAGGAAATTTGAAGTTTCCAGAAACATTACACGCTGAAATTTAATTTTAGCGTGTAATCTTTTTATAATTTCAGCGTGTAAAGATGTTGATATTTCAGGGTGTAAAGATTTTCAGCGTGTAATAATGTTAACATTTTAGCGTGTAAAGATTTTTATCGTGTAATCATGTTGATATTTCAGCGTGTAAAGATTTCAGCGTGTAAAGATTTCAGCATGAAACGAAATACTTTCAAAGGACTTTTGAGGGGGCAAATGATATCCGATTTTCACTCGTAATATATCGTTGGAATCGTTTCGACGAGGAGAACAATATTTTAAAGAGAAAATATGGGGAAAAATTTTAGAAAGAGAAACATGACAAGAAGAACTTATGAAAGAGAAAGAAAAAATTGTGTCAGAGAATAAAGTGAAAAGGTAGATAAGGGCAATCTTGTCCAAAAAACATTTCTCTTGGATAAAAAAAAAAAAACTTAATGGGATGTGATAGTTCTGTATACTGCATTAATTTTCAGGCCAAAAGGAGGAATTTTGCCTAATATTTACCGCATACACAATTGAATTTAAGTAATACATTTTCTGACAAGCAATTGATAAAATAATAATAATAATAATAAATTCCTTTAAAACGTCATAGGCCATTGGTTTGAACTGGAATTAGCGGGAGTTGCATACCAAGTTGTGGTTATAGTGGTTGATCTATTCAGGTCCAATCGATACGATTGGTGTCAAATTTAAATTTTTTTATAAAAAAATCAATTAACGAAAAGTTAGGGTCCGTCCTGTAAGCGTTTTTTATTTGTGGTTTTTCGAAAATAAAAATGAAAATGAAAACAGTGTTTTTGGTTTCAATTTCGAAATCTGATAACGCGTCTGGTAGCATATATAATAAAAGCTGATTATGAAAATAAAAACGAAAAAAACGCGTATGGTATGTTAACCAGAAAATATCAAAAATCATAATTTTCCTATAATGAAGATATAATCAGTCATTAATTCGTTATATATGAATATATTCAATTCTCTTTTCTAGTATAAGGCAAATAGAAATGCATCACCACTACATTTGAAGGTTACTTAATAAATTTTTATAAAAGAAAATCCAATGTTTACAAGTGCTGAAGTGATTCATTTCATTGCTTTCCTTTGAAGTTGTGTTCAACAATTATGGATAGTAAAAGCTAGTTCCTTAGATTTGCTGAGTCGATAATATAGAGGGATTTTGAGCTAATTTTTTTCTTTTTCAATGATGGTAATTTGACTGAACAAGAGAACCAGCCGTCCAACTGAACAGAGCAAGAACCCACATAACAAACAGCAACAAAGACATTCACAATCAAAACAGAACAAGACAATAACCAGAACAACACCACACGCAACACAACTAGAACTCAAACACAACCAGAACCGAGAAATTCAATTAAATGTAGGAGTAGAACCCAGAATTCACGACGACGACCAGCTGAAGAAGATGACAGCGACCAGCTGAAGAAGACGACAGCGACCAGCTGAAGAAGAGTAGATCGGCTTGCGAGCTGAAGAAGAAGAAGACCAGATCGACGGCCAAGAAGGAACAAATCGGCGGCGCAGAAGGAACAGATCGGCGAGCCGCTTGGAGAAGTAAATCGGCTATCGATCGCTTGAAGAGTTGACTCGATACGGTGGCGATTTCATGACTGACCTAGATCAGCGTCGCGGAGGTGGCTCACCTTCTCCGGACTTGGAGGAGCAGATCGGAAGTGAAGAAGAAGAATAAGAAGAATAAGAAGAAGACGACTGACGAAGAAGAAGAACAGTGACGTAGAGGAAGAATGAAGAAGAGAAAAAGTAAAAAAATAATAATAATTTTATTGTTAATTATTTTTGAAAAACAAAAACAAAAACGAAAAAACAAGTATTTTGTGTTTTTCAAATATTTCACTGTTAACATTAGTTTTGTTTTTCATTTTGTTTTTTATTTTTTGAAAATAAAATGAAAAACAGGTTAATGAAGGCGAATTCGAAATTGTTTTTGAAAAACAAAAACAAAAACGGACTGAAAAACAGCTACAGAACGGAGCCTTAATGTCCTTCCAATTTATAAGATGGATCAAATATTTTGATGAGGCTAGATGGCCTAGCAATTTCCCTCTAGTGGTGGACTGTGGGCGACCACCAATTTATAATGGGCCAAAAAGCCCAAATATCTGATGTTATAACGGGCCAAAATGGGTTTGGGCTAATACCAATTAGAGCCGATAGACTGGTTGAGCAGCTGAAGCCAATCATGAATTGCCACCATCATATCTCTTCAGTCTTCACCTTGTTCTCCAAGAATTCACTTCTTGTTTTTAAATCAAAATATTCTGACTTCACTAAAATCATATTTGACAAGTTCCACCGATGAACCCTCTAAAAGGCATCAAACTGCTGAAGATGAAAACCCAATACAGAGTGAAAAATGGGAAGCAGCAGTTTAAGTGAGGTTGTTTTGATTGGGTTTTGGGCTAGCTCCTATTGTCACAGAGTTGAATTGGCCCTTAAAATCAAGGGCATAACCTACCAATTCGTAGAGGAAGATTTATCAAACAAGAGTGACTTGCTCATCCAATACAATCCAGTCCACAAGAAAGTACCAGTACTCGTCCACAATGGCAAAGCCATTGCTGAGTCACTTGTCATCCTTGAATATATTGAGGATTGCTGGGATAATACTCCTAAATTACTGCCTCAGGATCCTTTTGAGAGAGCCAAAATTCGCTTTTGGGCCAACTTTTATGATCATGAGGTAGTATTACTATAGCTCAGTTTGTAATTGCTAGCTTTAAATTTAAGTTCTAGAAATGGTAGTTTGCTCCATTGTTGAAGTTATTATTATCAGGTCTTACCAAGTTCCTATCCAATCATATATTCGAAAGGCGAGGAGCGAGAGAAGGCCATGGCGGAATTCAAGGAGCTGCTTAGAGTGTTTAAAGATGGAATCGAGAAGGATTTCGAGAAGGATTTCCCAACAAGAAGTTCATTTCTGAATGGTGAGAGTTTAGGATTTCTTGATGTCATTGTAGCTGCAAATACTTGCATGTACCCAGCTATAAAAGAGGCTCTTGAAATAGATTATGGGTTGATTAAACCTCCCAGCCTTCCTGTCGTGGTTAAACGCTCTAAACGGGTGCCCTGCGGTTAAGGAGACACTCCCACCTCATGACAAACTGGTTGCCATTATCAGAAAGATGTTTCTTAAATGAACATAAAGCTTTAATTACAACTGCTGAACAATCGAAACAACATTCGGGGATGAGGTGATTAGTATATTATGAAAATAATACAAGTCATATCATATGTTGCATGACTTGGACAATCTCTATTCTACATTTCATCGCTGTACTTGAGTATTGTAATATCATATCTACCACAGCATGTTGTATGCATTTTACTAGGTACCTGCCTCATTTCAATTGAATTCTGAATTCGGTATCCATGTAAACGGGACGGAGCAAATGAACAGCATAAAAGCTTATTAGCAATGTAAAACCAAGCCAAGGCAACAAAGTAAAAAAAGAGAATAAATGGAAACTTTAAACAACATAGAATGGAAACAAAAAAGAGATTTTAGTATTTGAAGAATGGTTGCTTATGGATTTGAAAAGATGTGAAATTCACATGACCTGTTAAACTCGCAATTCAAAGAACAGTAGGCAAAATCGAACCAAGTAATTTGATCATGAACGAACTAAGTAATTTGATCATGAACAAACACAATTAAATTCACCTCTACTTTGCTCTTCAATTTGATGGAAAAATGAATTCAGATGCAGTTTAAGCAGGATAGAGTACGGAGAATTCTGGTTCTATGGGTATCAAAGCTAAGTTAAAGCATGATAGACAAATAGGCCACTTGAGATATCCCATTGTTAAGACCACTAATTTAATATTAAATCGAATCATCATCCAAAATGAACATTTTAAAGCATCAATAGAACACGACACGACGGAACACATAACAGTAACATGATGGATTTGTCGACAAAGTGGAGTTCTAAAATTTATAGTTCATACTTCATAACAGCCAAAACAAAATACAAATTGAAAATGAGGAACCTAAATATTTTTTCCATCATAAAATATTTGCTCAAAACAACAAATACCCTAAAAGTAGCTTGAAATTCACTAAGTTTTTCAATCTTAACTCTTTCCTGCTTGCTTTTCCTTTGTCTTCTGAATCTTCAACACCTTCTTAACAATCTTTTGCTCTTCAACCAAAAAGGCACGAATGATCCTGCAAGACAAATAGAAAATGCTGCCCAAAGATACTTTACTAAATGCAATAATAATGAGAAAGGAAAAAACAGCCAATCTTGGATTTATAAGAACAAACCTTTCCCTGACAGCTCCTCCGGACAATACTCCACCGTAAGCACGATTCACAGTTCTCCGGTTTCTAGCTAATCTAGACCTCTTATATTCAGTAGGTCTCAAATGAGGAATCTGCAGGAATAGTGAGCATTGAATCATTAAAAATATTCCTCCCGTGCTTTGATATTTTAATTTCACAAAACAAATTCAATAAAATGCAACAGAAACTCTAATAAAGAGAGGTTGATTTAAATAACACGAATGCAATTTCTTATCTTTAACATCAATTTTACTTGTATCTGCCTACACATCAAGGTAAGCAAGTACATGAGAGTAGAATTAACAGAGGCAGCAAGGAGTTCAAATTTCCCATTCTCACCCAACTTGGGTTCCTTCGCTGACAACATTTACATAATCATTAACAAGTCCATCAACATTCAAAGTTTATGTCACTACAAGTTAACAACTACATCAGCAAACACCTAAAAGAAACTATAGAACCCCCATCAAACCAATAACCACGTAAATACAGGGCTAAGCTATATTCTCACTTGTCCGTTCTCAAAGAGTCTTGACATATATTCTAATTTTGGTGCAATTATTGGTCAAAATCTCTGTAACAAAACTAACAAACATATAACTTATACAACATCGATCATTTTATAACACCTCAAACCTAATCACAAACACAAAATTTCGATTCACATTTCATCAAAACCAATAAACCTAGACTTGTTCTGCGAAACTCCCAGCTCTCCCAGATGTTAAACACTGGTATTGATTCAATGCTACTACTACAATTATCTAGTTGACTAGTTGTTTATTAAACAAATGGATTCATTGTTTTGTCCAATCATTTTCTTCTTAAATCCATTGTTTAGATCCATAAAAACGACTATTGTTAAATAGTCCATAGAAACATAAAATTAAGAAAAAAATCTGCACATAAACAAAAAAGATAATGAAAAATCCATACCCCTTGAATTCTCTTGCCAGTGACAGGACACTTAGGGCCACTTGCTCTCTTCTTTGTGGTCTGATACACCAACTTCCCTCCTACACACCCACAACAATTTATTTTATTATAAATAAATAAACCACACAGAGACACAATAGATCGATGCAATCTCACAGAGAAGAGAGAGTGGAAAGATGGAGCTATTACCAGGAGTTTTGACGATGCGGTGCTGGTTCGACTTAGTAGCATAGCTATGCCGCTTACGGTATGTCAATCTCTGCACCATGTTTTAGGGTTTCTTCAGAGCTCTCTCTCTCCTAGGGTTTTGAAAATTACGGAGCTGAAGCAGAGGAGGGGTTTTGTTTGCTCGTGCGAGATCATATAAAGAGGATTTCCCATATTGGGACGCCCTAGATCCGACGGTTGTAATTATATCTTGACATCTGGTCTACGGCTGGCCTTTATTGGCTTGTTGTCCACGTGGTGTTTGACAAGATGTGACAGTGTGTTATTACAATTTAGTTTTTTTTTTTTTAAATAATAATAATTACAATTTAGTTTTTGAGTCAAGGAAATGAATTAAATTTTGAAAAGCTAATTAATACAATTTATAAATTCATTATATAAAAATAAACAATTATAAAGGAGCCGAAGTGAAAAATGTTAAAAATGTAGTAACAATTTTATAACTTTTTTGAAATTAATTTTAAAGTTTTTTTTTTAGGGAAAGGAAATGGGAAATACTAGTTATCACTTGACTCACCACCTTATTTGAACATGTAACGAGTATATAGGATATATCGAGATCAAACATTATAAGCGTAGTCTAAATATTCAAGTATTAGAAAAAATTATTCACGTATACTTGTAAAATATATATGTCGGCACTCTAACTCTCCATTGTATTTTGTATTTTATTATTATCATTTGGGGTTTTTACAATTTGATCCCAAACTAATTGGGAAACATCACTTTTTTACTCTTTAATTCAAATTTCATCATTTTGGTCTTTATATAATTGAAAATCAATCAAATTAGTTCTACAGTTAGTCAAAACCGTCACTTTAACTAACGGTAGGACTAATTTGATTGATTTTCAATTATAAAAGGACCAAATTGATGAAATTTGAATTAAGGAGCAAAAAATTACGTTTCCCAATTAGATTTGGACAAAATTGTAAAAATCCCTTATTATTATATATTATATAAAAAAATTAAAAAAATTCATATAATTTATTACATGCCATGTGTCATGACTATAGCAAAAGTAGCTATTTTTATTATATATAATTATTTAATAAATATTATTATTATTATATGTTATGTTGTATAATTAGATATACTAGAATATGAGAAATTTAAAAAAAAAACAATTAATATGATTATTATTAATATTTAATAGTATCATTTAGTACGTATGTTGCTGACTTTGTGTACTTCAGAAGTTGTGACTGTTATATATATATATATATATATCAAAAACCGGAAATATGTGATTATTATTATATATTTTTTAATAAATATTATTATTATTATATATTATATTGTATAATTAAATATATTAGAATATGGGGAATTCAAAAAAAAAATTATGATTGTTATTATAAATATGACTATTATTAATAGTATCGTTTAATGCGTATGTTGATGACTTTGTGAACTCAAAAAGTTCAGACTATTATATATATCATAAATTGGAAATATAAGATTATTATCAAATATTTTTTTAATAAATATTATTAGTATTATATGTTATGCTCTATAATTAGATATATTAGAATATGGAAAAAATTCTTTAATATTTTTTTTTTAAGAATATAGTATCATTTACTGTATACTATGTGTCGCGGCCACAACAAAAGTAACTATTTTTATGTTATATGAATATATATATATATATATATATATATAGTATCATTTAATGTATGCATATCTAATAATAAGGGGTTTTTACAATTTGGTCCTAATCTAATCGGGAAACATCATTTTTTTACTCCTTAATTCAAATTTCATCAATTTGGTCTTTATATAATTGAAAATCAGTTAAATTAGTCCTATTGTTAGTCAAAACCGTCACTTTGACTAACGGTAGGACTAATTTGATTGATTTTCAATTATATAAGGACTAAATTGATGAAATTTGAATAAAGTAGTAAAAAAAATTATGTTTCCCAATTAGATTGGGATCAAATTGTAAAAACCCCTTATTATAATTATTTTAAGGGTAGTGTTAACATGTGCCCTTAAGGCACAGGTTAACAACTGTATAATTACTATGAAAAGAAACTATTTATTATAGAAATACATTTATTATAAGGATTGAATTAAAAAGAACAATAAATACTTTCCTTTTAAAGTTGTTAACTTGTGCCATAATGGCACAAGTTAACATTACCCCTTATTTTAATATACTTGAATTGCTCCATTGTATAGTACAGAGGAGGAAACTAGGTCAAATTCATGACAATACCCTGATGATAGACATGCAATGCATAGACGTGATGAGATTGTTTTGATGGTAAATCATTCACATGCACTATGAGGTTGCGGGTTCAAATCCTACCGCTCTTCAAAATTCCCCGAATTTACGTAATACTTTAAAAGAAAAAAAGAAAAAAAGAATAGGCTTGCAATGCAATTGATCACATTCGCTAGTCACTACCTCAAGCAGAGTTCCTGAATTTAATTAGTGATTATCTGTAAAATCACTAAATTAATAAAGTTAAATATATACCAAGGTAAACATATGAATAATAAAACATTACATATGTCCATGTAGTAGAAAAGTAGAAATGATTTGCTTTATTTTTCTTGGAGCCGTCATAACAAGCAAGAGAGAAATATTATCACATAATAAATTATTTCATCAATCATCCCCTGATAACTGAAGGGAATGACTATGTGTAAAGTGAGTAGTATAATCTAACTATACTTCTAAGTTCTAACTCTAATTGTGTTGGTAACTTGGTATCGGTTGCTGTCAAGAACCAAAAATATTTATCTACAAAGAGACACTAGCTTCTCATCGTATGAATCAACAAGGGAAAAGCAAAAATGAGGGTTCCAAGAGCAATTTTCTGTTGGACAAGTTAATGTTTGCTAGCTTCTCATGACACCATAATAGCTGTTCTGCTGTCAATTTTGACATGTTTAGCACCCTTGAAACCAGTCTCAATTCGACCTGAGCGAAGAACATGGCATGATTCAATCGTACTCGATCCTCCGTGTGCTGATTCTGGAACTTCTTTACTATGCAGCTACCACTTCTCAATAATTCTTTAAATCTTTTATCTTTCTGCAGCATAACATGCAAATTTGAATGAAAATTACTACCTCAAGTTGTTGTAAAACGAAACAATTAATTGTTTTTCGAAACCAAACTAGTATGCAAACCTTTTGAAAATCTGTCCGGATATCTGTCAAAAGCTCTAAGTCTATGGAGTCTTGAAGCTCAGGATTCCTTGAGTTCACATCATTTGTTCCATCTTTATCAGCGCGAAGGAATTCCCAGAACACTCGCATTGATTCATCGATGATTTCTGTTAACATTGGACTTGTAATCGTATCATTCTCGTCTCTTCTTCTTTCCATCTTATCCTTCATACTATCATCTGCAATTCAGTTGTTTCATGTTATATATTCTGCAAGGGCATAAAATCATCATATTAAAGTAGAAACACTGTTTTTTTTTTCTTCTGTTGTAAAATAATGTATTCACCTTTAATGACCGGAACATGAAGAAAGTTACAATGAGCACACCGGTTATTGACATAGTTTTGGACTCTGGGGATGCTTTGAAATGGCTCATTCTCTATGAACCGTTGAAGGAGCACTTGAAAAAGTTGGAATTCTTCGGCTACTTGATTGTACTGACGATACTCTTGATAGTCGTATTCCTGCAACTCAAGCGCTTTCCTATATTGCCAATGGAGTATTTCCCAGGAAAGGCACATCTGTCCAACATATACCAACTCAAATTCCTTCTGCAACTCTTCAGTGAACTTAAGTATCGGGTTGACTTCATGCTTCCGCGGCTTGAATAGCCTTAAGTTCTGAGGGAGAAGAAGAGATTTCATCGCCGCAACTGAAGATGATTTCTGGGTTTTAATCACTTGACCAGTCTCTTTCAGCTGAAGTAAACCTACACACCATCATAAAACACTATATGTAAAAATGTTTCAGGACCACAAAAGAAATTGATTGGAGTCCTCTTAATATTTTTAATGTTGATAGCAGGGGTCCACTGTACACAGATACGCTCGGGTTTGTTTACCATAATTTATGGAAGAATAAAGAAAAATGGACTATGGAGACCCACAATTCTATACAATTCTTTGCAAAGATTTCTCAGAAAATGAAAAATATTAAACATGTCAGATGGGTGTGGGACAACAATAGATTTAAGATGATATATTCTACTGTTTTTGTAATATAAAATTTGAAAAAGAAATTTAACAGAAGCAGTCCAAAAAGGTAACAAGAAATCTAAAAGGTGAAGAGAGGTTTATTTGTTTAACTTACCAATAGCATGCATGGTCTGGAAATTCAAGATGTCCAATTTTCTGATCTTTTCCAAGTAGCTTTTGTAGAACTTGTGAATTTCTAATATATGATCTTTGCGTTCCAATTTCTGATCAATCTTCAATGGCTTCAATTGCTCTACCTTCTTCGGTGACTCGGATTCTTCTTCCTCAATTGTTGGAAGCCCCCCAGTTCTAGCATTTTTCAATTCCATTTTCAGTTGTTCTAGTAGTTCCTCATGCTCCAATGAGAATTCGAAATCATCGGAATCGGAATCTGAATCTGAGAAGAATTCTCCCTCCTCCATGTTGGATTCTTCAAATTTTTCGTCGACCAAATCTTCAGCTTCGTTTAAGTCCTCTCTACTTAAAATTTCATCATCCAAGATAGTTGATTTCTCCAACTTGGCTTCTTCTTCTGTCTCTTTGAGAACAAATTCTTCCTCTGAATCCCTTGTAAACAATTTTTCCTGATTCATGACAGTTGAATTTTGAGACTGAGTTTCCAATACTATAAATTCATCATCAGAATCACTTGTTTGATCTCTAAAATCCAAGTTGCTTTCAAAATTTTCTTCCTTATCTTCGCTGATGGAAAAATGACTTTCAGTTTCCGGTCCTCCAAAATTATCATTGCTTGTTGAGAAAGCATCGGTGGAAGCAGCAATCATGTCTATTTTAAAATCAAGTGGTGGGGATAAATCTTTCAAAAGATAATCATAATTTTGCAGAAATTTGAATTCTGTGAAAACACTGCTCTCATTCTCAGTCAATGCTTTCTCTTTTTTCTTCAAATCACTTTCAACAGAATCCACTGTTTTCTCTTCAATCAAATTATCGGCAGAATCCTCTGTTTTCTCTTCAAGAAAATTATCAACTGAATCCTCTGTTTTCTCTTCAATAAAATTATCGGCAGAATCCTCTGTTTTCTCTTCAAGAAAATGATCAACAGAATCCTCTGTTTTCTCTTCAATAAAATTATCGGCTGAATCCTCTGTTTTCTCTTCAAGAAAATTATCAACAGAATCCTCTGTTTTTGTTTTCTCTTCAATAAAATTATCGGCTGAATCCTCTGTTTTCTCTGGATCAAAAGCCTCACCAGTATCAAGAATTTTTTTATCGCAAGGAGCAGGATCACTTAAAACCAAGTACAATTCTTGCACAGAAAAGGTAAAAGTTTTTGGTTGTTCGATGAAACCGCTGATATGTCTCTCAGATGAGAACTGACGCTTACTAGTGCTTGAAGCCAACACAGACTCCACAACAACAGAGTTCTCTGTTTCTCCATCGATTTTATTAACATGCTCTGTATCATGAATTTCAAAATCATCCACTTTTTGCCCAAATTCACAACCAGATTGATGATTCTTGTCAAGAACATTATCTTCTTTAAACCTGTCAAAAACAGAAACAATCCCATATATAATTTCAAACAATAACGATAACAAAAACGAAAAGCAATCAATAACAAAGAAGATTGAAGATACATACCTGAACATATATGTGAGAATTGATCCGATAACAAAAACGAAGAACTTGAAGACAAAACCCTTGAAAGAATCAACAACGCGGAACATATTTCCGTACAAAAACTTGTTTATGAAACCTCTCTTGACAAAATCGAGGTGGGTTAAGAACGTAAAAAAAAATGTTCTGGTGCCCCATCAAGTGAATCAACCTCTGGGTTGATTTTTTGAGAAGAGAACATGGAATTAGAATTTCTCTGGCATTGGAGACAGTGGAGTCTCCACTTTTGGAAAGCGAAAGCTATGGAGACAAAACGAGCATCTGTAAACTGATGGCGTGATTTATGGGACGAGATTTTGAGAACAGAAAAATATTTTGGGATTCAATTTTCGAGCAAGATTTGTTTTTTTTTATTATTATTTTTAATTTTACATTGTTTTTGGATGATTTTTATAGTTGACTGACGCGTTTCAAAGTTTGACTACAACAGTCAAATTTTAAAGACTGTTCGTATGATCGTTTCTTCGTTATGCAGGAAATCGGATTGATTCTTCTTCTTTGGACATGAGTGATGAGTCGGTGTTGCGGATTGGGTTATCCTCAACCGAGAGCTGGACGTGATAATGTTGATTGCCAAACATCCTTGCTAGATTTAAATTCCTAAATTAGATATAATCAAGTTGAAACTTCTCTGACTACAGTAACAGTAACGGTGGGAAAAATATTGCTTTTATATTTGAGGTAGGGACAATTCGGGGAAATGGGGTTTCCTCAAGTGGGACAAGCATGGAATGGTCTAATCTTTATCATTCTTTATTTTTAACTATTTGACTTTTGGAAAAGAAAATCTTTTTCTTTCTAAAGATAGCTTTCTCTCCAAAAAAATATATATATAGTGTAATATAGAAAATAAATAAAGGTATAGAGGATTGCTTCAAAAAATAAAGATAAATAGGAATAAGTTAGTTACATATACGGCATATATTTAAAGTAGACTATTTTATTGAAAGAATCAAAGGTCACGTGTGAAGGAAAAAAAAACATTATACTTCAATATTGTTACGTATTTTCTTTATAATTAATTTTATAACTAAAATTAAAAACAAAACCATCTAATTAAATATTTGAAATACAAATTCATAAATTATGGATAGGATACAATTGAACGTATAAATTTATCGGTGTGGATGGAAGAAACTTATTATTGAATTAATTCAACTTTTATCTACTAAAAAACATTTTAGTAATTGAAAATACTATACACGAATCATTAGCTTATGATAATTATTTTGTCTAAACGATCATACCATAATATGAGTCTTACATTGTGAATATTATTTTAATTGTAAGTAATCTAATTATTTAAAAGAAAATAATTCTTTTAGAAAAACAAAACTACATATAGTGACAACATTTTTGTTTTTATACATTATTATGCATTACAGCATTAGGCATGCCTGTATAATAGCGAATTATAGAGTCTAGAAAACAATTATGAATTGCATAATCACAATTCAGCCGACTTTGTTTATCTTTAATTGGATGGTGGTGCGTGATGCGTGGTGAAACTGTGCAAGTCATTTTCATCTTCTTCAATTATTATTATTAATTGTAATTGTAATTTGAATAATCAATCTCGAGTGACGAAACTTAAGTCACCTATTTCATATTTTCATTATCAGTCGGTCTGTGGACAAAATGCTTTGTCATCTTTAACCACAATTGTCAAAGAAAAACTAAAATTTCATATTAAAAAAAAAACAAAAACAAAATGTCATGTCCAAATCTCCACGGAGACGGCGATTAGGAAAAAGCTGTGGCCACTTATCAAATGGGACGTTTTCTTTTTCAAAAAATTAGAATAAAATGGGGCGTTTTCGTTTTGACTCTCGGGTACTTGTAAAAGCTCCATTGTCATTTACTCCATTTTCACCAACAGACTATCTTAGAATCAGTCAATCGGAGGATAAAGTCAAGTTTGGCAATGTTTCTCCAGCTCTTTTCGAAATCAAAAGTGATTTCGGATCAATGATAGACTGTTTGATAAAATTATAGGAAAGTGCTTTTGGCCACTTTTAGCTTCTTCCAACTGAGTTTTTGAGAAACTACAAATACATACTCTTAAAAATCACCTTCTGCTTTTGGAAACGTGATATAATGTTTTTCAATGAATTTTTACTCAATTTTCCTATTTTGTCCTTAGCCTTTCATAACATTTACCAAAATATGGCAGTGAATCAACATGAAACAGTGAATCAGCCATGCAAGTAAGGTGAATCAGTGAATCAACCATACAAGCAACTCAATCCAATAATATGGCTAATCTTTACACCATATATGACAAACTTCGTTACATGAAAAAATAATAATTTGTATTCGATAAAAAAAAACTGAAAATATATTGCATGTGCGCTTCTTTGGTTTAATTTTCAAAAAGTGTTAAATATCTGGCAATAATAGAATGAGACATATTATTTCGAAATTGTATGTCAAATATAGTAGCATGAGCCATATTATTCCAAAATTGTATGTCTAATATCTGGTAATAGTAGCATGAGCCATATTAGCGAATAATGACAAGTAAAATTGTAGAAGTTCATCAAAGAATTATAGTGGACAATGATAAGTTTCATTACAATGATGTTCTTTTAGTAATTATACACAATCACAATATTTTTTTACTTCTAATTTACTAAACATATTGAAATTACTTTTGATTCTCACAGCATTTTTGAAAATCATTTTACCAAACACTCAACTGATTCTTCTCACAGCAGATCCAAAAGCAATTCCCCCCCCACAGCACAACAATGCCAAATTGGGCCTAAATCAAGCCACCAGCCCACCAGTGTGTGTGAATACTTGCAGAAAACAGGGATCCGGTTTGGGAATTGTGATCTTAGTTTTATAGTTTAGGGTTCAACAAGGGATGGCAAAAATCCGGACTGGGTCTATGGATCCGGGTATATATGGACCAGTCCGGGTACCCGGATTTTTACAATCCAGGTATCCATCCAGTAAAAATCCATATTTTAAAATCCGGGTACCTAGTTAGTTATAACCCGGTTTTTACTATTTATTTTTTTAATATTATTATTTTTTACAATTAAATTACTACATTAATTAGAATAAATATGTCAGAGATAAAGCACTCCAATCCCGATAAACATTAAATATCACATTAACCCACATTCCACTCTTTTTCTTTGTCAACTAGGTGGATACCGATTAGAACTCAAATTCCAAACAAATATTAAATATCACATTAACCCTTTCTACTAATTTCAAAACTAAGAGCACCTCTAATGGTATATGTAAATTTGAGATCCTCAAAAGTTACCTCATCGGCATTTAAGGATTGTTTTCAGGGATTGCTAAATTAATGATTGTGTAGTCACAATGGTAAACTATATTCTTAATTAAATATCGGTTAATAAATATTTTATCTTAAAATCAACCATTGGTTATTGTTACAAATCATAATAAAATTTTCCTTCAATTTATCATTAGCAAACAGGTAAAAATAAAAAATATAAATAAAAACTATAAAAGACAAGAGAATGTATATGATATGAATATTGTATATTCGTAACAATGAGACAAATTTTATTTGATTAAAACTTTTGAGGTCGAAACAATGATGAGATACATAGGTGATCATGGAAAAAAAAAAACCATAGACAAGAGAGAAAAAATAAAATTACAACAATAGTTATTTTAGGTTAAGTTCGTATTTGATGATTGAAACTCAATCTTCAAATTTGATTATTGATTAAAGTTATTGTTAAATTTTAGTAATTTTGTTGGACGCTATTTTTAGAATAAATAATCAAATCTTGATTACTCTTTTACTTATGAGGACACCGTTATAGATGCTCTAATAACCGTCGATTAGAACTCAAATCTCAGACAAATATTAAATATCATCCAACACATTCTCTCATAACCTTTATCATTATCTCACATATAACTCTCTCTCCTCAATCTCATTCACGTCTCCTCCCTCTCCCTCTCTCATATTTTCTTTTGACCAATTACTTTCTTTCTAATATTCATTGTAATTTGTTTCTTTCTCAAACCCTCCATCTCTCAAACCATTTCTCTCTTTCTCTACATGATTCTCCGTGGTTTTCCGAGTTGGTGGCAAGTGGTCAACGACGGTGGGAATGGTTCACAAGTGGGAATGTTTGAGTTTGGGTGGTGGTTCCAACAGCCATGGAATCTGGTGGTGATGTGTTGAAATTTCGATGGTGTGGTTTGAGTTCGTGATATTTACTTTTTTAGAGAGAGCAGCTATTGGTCTGAAAAACCTAAAAAAAAAAAATTAGGGCTTTGTTTTTTTTTTTGGCATATTTATTTAATTTTTTTAAAAAAAATCGGATACTTAGGCCTCGATACATAGGGATAGGAGTGGGGTCTATTGGGTCGGGGGAGGGTCCCCCCACCCTCACCCCACCCTCGCCCTCAAACCCCATTTGGGGAAGTGGGGCCGAGGGTGTTTGGGGGGTGGTTCCCCTGCCCTCACCCCCGTCCTTTTTTTTTTCCATTTTTAATCCTAATATTTTTCAATTTGAAATCCGGAATTTAGAATTTGGGATTATAAATTCGATCATTCCAATCGTTCGGTTCACCATTTTTCAATATCTAATCCAATAAATAATCTAAAATATATAATTGATTTAATTTAATCCCAAATTAATACAAACAACTATAGTAATATAGTATTTACACATAAATGTATATAGGGAATGAGGGAAATGGGTGGAGAGTAAATGAGTAATAAAGTTAAAGTTTTTTTTTTAAGAAAATAAAAGTAAAAATATATAAATATATAAGAGGAAATGGGGTCCCATCCCCACCCGCACCATTATTAAGAAAAATTGGGGAATGGGGAAATTAGGGTGGGGGTAGGTTCCTACCCCCATTTAGATTTTGGGGGCAAAATTTGCCCCCAAATGGGGGTGGGCCTCAATGGAGGGAAATCCTAATCCCTACCGGTACACGACTTGTCTGGATACTTAGGAATTCCGGTCCAGGTATGACCGGGTACCCTGCCCGGCAGGGTTGAACTGTCATCCCTAGATTCTGCTACTATACATGTACTGTATAATTGTTGGGTTATTTATAGTCATTGAATTTCAATCCAATGATCTAAACATTATAGAAAATTGGTCATTGTTTGCTAATTTATATCTC
Organism: Dipteronia sinensis; assembly: GCA_033220585.1. Classification (NCBI taxonomy): domain Eukaryota; kingdom Viridiplantae; phylum Streptophyta; class Magnoliopsida; order Sapindales; family Sapindaceae; genus Dipteronia; species Dipteronia sinensis. Next base: position 69,199,417 of record CM065638.1, on the reverse strand, counting down.
TCTCGTGCAAATGAATGTTTCATTTATATTTGAGAAAAAAAGGGCAAGAAAAGGATCTTAACTCGTATTGTTTATGTATATAGCTAAATCCCTTAGTTTATCACATCCGTTAATTAATTTTGTAGCGCTTCAAACTGATCGTCGAAAGGATAAATTATAATTTTGCATTTGAAACCTCCTACTAGGAGCACTAATGCACCATTTTATTAATTTGATAATTTCTTATATTCTACTGTCAAGTTAGTTTTTTTAGTGAGAATTATTTGATCTTGCGTTCAATTAATCGATGGAAAATTTAAGGTGTTGATCTTGTGTTTCGAAAATGTCTTTTATGTTTTTGAAGTGTAGAAAACACAAAGAAATGTGTTCGGAAATGCTTGTAGTTAAAAACGGAAATCAATATATATATATATATATATATGTTGTTATAAGGATTTTTTAATAGTATGACAAGTCAACATGATCACATGAAAGTACGGTGATTAGATATGTCACGTCACCAAAGTCAACCATGAAAGATCAACCCAAGGTAACTAATAGGTGATCTCAAGGCTTCGTCAAGTTTATGCAAGACAGTCGGGGAAACTAACCGATCGGATACAAGTAACTTGGTCGGGGAAACTAACTGATTGGGTAGAGATGACCTGGTCGGGAAAAGACAATCCGATCTGGGTAAAAGAGATCTGGTCGGGTTAGAAAGCTGGTCAGTTAGATAACGCGTAGGAGACATTAAAGACAATCACGACTCAAATACGTAGAGGAAGAGTCACACTTAAACAAGGCACCTTGTAGTACACTCTGATAAGGAAATAAACTTCCTTATAGATATCAGAGTCTCAATCAGACAACAAATCTAATTTATTCAATTAATGGAAGACGCGAAACTAGGAAAGAAGACAAAGACGACTTCAACAAGTCTTAATTAAACACCACCACATTTCCTTACTTGTATACCAATATTTAAGGTTCTATGCACATATAAATAGACCCTAAAATAATATTGTAAGGGGACGAAACGTAGAATACAAGAGAGCAAGAGAGTCTGAGTGTGTAATTCGTTATATTCATAGTGAATTTTTTTCCTCTCCGTCACCGGCAACCTGTTGACGTTTCCCCATCTTGGGGTTTTACCACGTAAACTTGTATTTGCATCCTTTGCTTTTCTCTATTTTCCTCATAACATCATTGACAGTTTGCAATAACTTGTTAGACGCGTGATCAATACTACATGATCCAAAAATCACCGTCAACATATGTATATATATATATATATATAGTTTAAAGTGTAACCGGAGAGCAAAACCGAAAACATTGTTTTGGTTTCCAATTTTGTTTTTAAATATTATAGTAATTTGGGTTCCGGAGAGATAATAGATTTGAATTCACAACCTCATGATGTATGTGTGAGGGGTATGATGTGCAAACTACTGGGTCAACCTCATGATTTCAATTTCTCTTAGGGGTTCAAAAATTTAATAGCACTCTTTACTGGGTGAGTTTTAAGACTGTTACTCTTTTAATAAGTTAAGGGAGTATATTCGATTAGGATTTCAAAATACTTTTAAAGACATTTTAAGTGGATGAATTTTACAAATTTCATGGACTTTTATAGACTTTACAGAATTATGAAAAAAATTCATAGACTTTTATTTTAAAAGACTGACTTTTATTTTAAAAGACTTTCATAGAGTTTCATAAACTTTCGTTTCAAAAGATCTTCATTTCAACAAACTTTCATAGACTTGAAACTTTCATACACATTTATAAACTTTCATCGTTTTTAAATATAATATATATTATATACTTTATTTTTACGAAATTATATATATTTCCTATGCCAGTAAAAATATTTTTTCAAAAGAATAAAAAAAATCATTGTTATTTAAACTTTACAAAAGCATTCATGCCTATATATATATATGTGATTTTAAAATTTTTATTTGTATTTTTATCATATTTTGCATCATAAAGACATTATGCACCTATTTTTTTAAATAATAGTCAAGATTTTATTTATTTTTTATAATTAGTTAAAATATTATAAATTATCTTTTAGAATTAATGTAGCAAACTGACAATAATATTAACGCTTACATGGCTATACGAAAATATGACAATGGGTATAAAAAATCTACCGAAAAATTAATTCAAGTTAATAAAAATACAACATAAAAATTGCACCTAGTTGTCTAATAAGATCAATGCGTAAAAGTGGATAGTTTGATATTGATCATAATTACATAGAGTCACGTGCATACACGACTTTGATTATGGTATATTGAGATGGTTGAGTAGTGATTTTTGTCTTTTATTATTTTTAATTAACGTAAATGAAGTTTGTTTGATTTGTTTCGGTGTTGTTTAGTTGCTTTGAAAATTGAGGTAAAAAAAATGAAAGATCTCATCCTTAATTGCATGTATAGCCGATGGAGAGTTGTTTTATATTTTTTTTTAGTTAATTTTTTTTTTGTTATAGATCGATAATGTTTTTATGTTTTTTTTTTATAATGTTTATTCATTTTAAAAGTTATTCATTTAATTTTATTTGTAAAATTCATTAAGAACGAGTGTGCTTTTATTTGAAAATAGAACATATATTTGGTGGTTGATGTTTTTCAAAGAATTTTATAATGTTCTTTTAAAGTGAAATTCTTTCTATTAAAAAAAAAGAAAAAAAAAGTCATTTAGGATGCGTTTGGTACGCAAGACGGGACAGGACAATGTGGGACAACTTGTTCTTGTCCCATATTTGTACGCGACCTTAGCATGGGACAAGACGAGACAATGTGGGACAAAAATTCATAAAAAATTGTCCCACCCAAGACCCTAGGACAACTTGTCCCATGATATGGGACAAATGTTAAAAAGACCAATTTACCATTTAAATGTTCAAATAATTACAAACATATCCAATTTATTATATATATATATATATATATTATAAAATTATATATAATAACATATAATATATTAAATATTATATTATATATATTAATATTTAATAATATAAAAAAATTATAATTACATATATAATATAATGTATATATATTATAAAATTATATATAATATATTAAATAATTATTATCTATATAATAATATTTAATAATATATACTATATCATATATAATATATATTATATATGATATATATATATATATATTAATATATATATTCTTAATATCTATATTATAATAATATATATTCTTAATATATATATATATTATAATAATATATATTAATATATATAATACATTATATATGATATATATCCTATATATATATTATTATATATATTATTTAATATTATTATTATATTTAATATATATTATTGAATATTATTATATATAATAATAATATATTTAATATATTATATTTTATATATTATATATTATTATATATATAATATTATAATATATATAATATTATATATGTAATTATAATTTTTATATATTATTAAATATTATTATATATAATAATAATACATTTAATATATTATATATTATTATATATTTAATATATTATATATTATTATATATTATTATATATATAATATTATATATAATATAATATATGTAATTATAATTTATATATATTATTAAATATTATTATATATAATAATATATTTAATATATTTAATTTATATATTTTTTAATATATATATATCATATATATAAATATATTATATTATTATATATATAGGATACATATATATAGATATATATTATATATAAGATATATAATCATATCATTATATATAATATAAAATATTAATATATAATATTATTAAATATGTATAATATATTTCAATTACAATATTACTATTTGTGTTAAATATAATAATATTGTAATTGAAAACGGGACTGGACGGGACTGGACGGACTGGACTGGACATGACAGGACATGACATGACAGTTGTTACATGACGTGTTTGGAATGTATGAGACATGACGTGTTTGGAATGTATGGGACATGACTGTGGACTGTACTGTTATACGTTTGGTATGGCTAGGACATGACAGGACAAGATATTCAAATGACCAGAGTGCCCTCCTTGTTTTGTCTAATATTAAACAATTTTTATATATCGTATTTAACAATATTAAATAAATATTGTAATTGAAATATATTATAATATTTAACAAAAACAAAATGGTTCAAATGACTTCTTGTTTTCAATTACAATATTATTATATTTTACACAAATAGTAATATTGTAATTGAAATATATTATAATTATTTAATAATGTTATATAATAATATTGATATATTCATTATATATAATAATATATAAGATATATATATAATATTAAATATCTGTACATATAAAAAATATAATATTATATATATTATAATACATGTATATATATTAATAATAAATATTATATATGATATATATGTATCCTATATATATAATAATATAATATATATGATATATATTATTAAAATATATATATATATATATATATCATATATTAAATATATATAATATCAATATATTATTATATATAATAATATTAAAAATATATATTATAATTACATATATAATTATATATATTTAAAATTAATATAATAATATAATTATAAATATATATATTTATATAATAATATTAATATATATATAGATATAGTATATATTTATATATATTATATATAAATAATATATTTAATATGTTATATAATTTTATAATATAAATTATATAATTATATGTAATTATAATTTTTATATATTATTAAATATTAATATATATATATATTAATATATTTAATATATTATTATTATATATATAATTTTATAATATATATATAATATATTTGATATGTTTGTAATTATTTGAACATTTAAGGGTAAATTAGTCTTTTTGACACTTGTCTCATGCCATGGGACAAGTTGTCCTAGGGTCTTGGGTGGGACAATTTTTTGTGATTTTTGTCCCACCTTGTCTCATCCTGTCCCATGCTAAGGTCGCGCCAAACGTGGGTCAATAACAAGTTGTCCCACCTTGTCATGTCCCGTCCCGCGTACCGAACGCACCCCAAGAGGTCATTTGGACCTCTTGTTTTTGTTTAATATTATAATATATTTTAATTACAATATTTATTTAATATTGTTTGTTTAATATATTGTTTAATATTAGAAAGAACAAGGAGGGCACTCTGGTCATTTGAACCTCTTGTCCCGTCCTGTCCTAGCCATACCAAACGCATAACAGTACAGTTCACAGTTCTGTCCCAGACATTCCAAACACATCATGGAACAACTGTCCAGTCCAGTCCAGTCTCGTCCTGTCCCGTCCCCTTACCAAACGTACCCTTAAAGTCTTTGGTAAGAATAAAAACAAATTGTGAGATTTGTTATAACTAAAAGTCATTAAAAGTCATTGATATTTTAACATCATTAAAAGTCATTGAGATTTTGAATACACGCTTACTTTCATAGAATGTTAAAAAGTTTTGATGAATAACACGTGATTTTTAAAGACTTTTTAAAAGTATATAAAAGTATGTGTTTAATACCCCATGACTTTTATAAAGTCTTTAAAAGTCTGCATTGAATACACCTAGACTTTTTATTCCATAAAAGTTATTAAAAGTCTTTTGAAATCCTAATTGAATACAACCCCTAAGTTTAAATGACACATAAAATGAGTTCATCCCAAAAATAACCCCCCATAGTAACCGGTTCACAGTTTTGATTTTGATTTTGTATTTTTTTTTAAAGAAAAACTTTTTTATTCAAATTCGACATTCAACGGAGGTCGAACTAGAAGGTCTATGAAGAAGATGAAAAAAAATTTGGAAATTTTGTATTTTGTATTTTGTATTTTTTTTCCAATAAGTCTAGGAATTTACGAAAATAGTCTATAAGTCTCAAAAATACCCAAATAAGTCAAAAAATATATAATAAGTTTCGAAAATACAAAATAATTTTCGAAAATACACAAATAAGTATTAGAAATACAAAATACGTCTTGAACTCAAGGAAATTAGTCTCAATGGGGCCGTTTTTTTTCCAATAAGTATTATTACCCCTTATGACTTAATTTAAGATAAATTGCTTTATTTGTTTTTCTTACTTATAACTTATTTTAATATTTATATATTTGATAGAAAAAGTAAAAAAAATTAGCTTTTATCTTATTAAAAAAGTGCTAAAGTACAGTGTTATAGTATATTTCCACAAATACCCTATACTAATTCATACATTTCCAATTTTATCCAAACATAATAAAAACCCTAAAAATCAATTTTGAAGAAACCCTAACAACCTAATCAACTCAACAGGGGGCGACGGCGGCGCCACTCCTTGGCACCTGAGGAGGCCGCACCTCCCATTCGATATTGGAGGTCAGTTGCAGATGGAGGTCGGCGGCGGATGGAAGAGGAGAAGGAGATGGTTGGGTGATGTGATGGAGGAGGGAGGGAGAGATATCGCAGTGTGATGCGGCAACAGATGAGGCGGAGAGAGAGGATGAGGCAGCGAAGACTGTTGAAGGAGAGGGTCGATCTCAGGTGATGCGGCGGCGGCAGTGGTGTGAAAGTGGCGGTGGTGAGGGAGACATGGAGACGACGGCGGCAATGAAGATTGTTGGTGTGAGATCCTGTGATCAGCGATCTCCTCTCTCTATATATATATTTTTAATTTTTTTTAAAAAAAAAATTATTTTCTTTTTTTAATTAAAAAAACAAAAATTATTTTGATTCAAAAATCAAATTGAAATGTTATAAATGTAAAAAAGTAAAAAGTTTTACCTTTTAATAACTCATTTAAAATATAAAAACAAACATGATAAAGTATTTTAATTTTTAAGACTTGTCCAAATCTCTAATAAATTAAGATCTTATAAGACTTCAGATGAAAAAATAAACAACACCTAAGGGTATTTTTGAAATTTTGCTTGTTTTTGTGTTATTTAGACTTAAGTTTTTAAACTCTTAGAGCTCGTTTGTTTTTTCCACTTAAAACTTAATGAATCTGAATCATACTTATTAAGTTGTTTGTTTGTTTTTATAAGTGGTCAAACAACTTAAAAATGCCAAAAAATAATTTAAAATAAAAAGTAAAAAATCATGACTTTTCACTTAATTGCAAATCACTGAATTGCATTAAATGCAATCCAAAATCTTTTCTTCCGATACTATCCCATTTTTATAACATATTTCCAATTTCATCATAATTATATATGGTACAAAAATCTTTATTTTAATATATTGTTTATTTTAAATAGCTTAAAAAAAACCCTAATAACTTTTCATATTGGTGTTTAATATCAATACTTTATTATGGGTGATGTATTTATATATTATTTTTTAGAGTGTTTCGTGTGAGTTTTCCTGCTGTCCTTTTTATTTTTTGAAAAAAAAAACTTTCTTTTCTTAATAAAAATGAAGTATATTTGTAATTGAAGAAGAAGATCATAATCATATGTGTTCATATGTAATTATTATTTTTAGATTATTTTTATTCCATATTATATGTATAATTGTTTAACGTGAGTATAAATATAAAATTATTTGGTTTCAGACAATTTTACTTTTAAAAAACAAACATGTTGACAATACATTCATATGTGCGGGAAAAAAAAAACATGTCATTCAAGTTCAGATTTCAGTCTCTATCCAGTCTTCAGTAAAATTCAGGACTATCTAGTCTTCAGACAAAAAAACAAACGACACCTTACTCTTAAAAGAAAAAAAAAAGGTTGCTATTTCCCTTATTTTCACTTCTCATAGGTCCACCGTTTAAGTAATAATTGTTATATATATATTTTAATGAAAAACAATTATATTATTAGTATTACTTGATAGAAAATCAAATTTTAAATTATGAAATAATAAAAATGAGATAAAGATAGCTCTATTTACCCATTAATATTTGCCAACATTACACCATCATATATATATATATATATATATATATATGCCAATATATTTTCTTAAAATTTGTAAAAAAAATCTTTTTATTATATAGTTTTTTTTGGGAAAAAAATAATAAAAGACACAAATCGATCAATTTAAAAATGCCCTTGAAATTCTAAATTAAAAAAATATGAAATTGTAAAAAATATTTAAAATATGAAAAAATAGACGGATCTCCACCGTCCAGGTGGAGAAATATTTTTTTAAAGGGAGAATTGTAAATAATCTCTTGTGTTTGAAGAAAAGTCAAATCAAACCCTCCGGTTTGAGAAATCAACAAACAACCCCCTATTGTTAGTTGACTTTATTTAAATCTTAAAATATATATATGATTATTTAAGCTGTTTTATGTATAAATTGACAAAAAAAAAATTGAAAAAAAAATCAAAATACTGAAAAAAATAATAGTCTTTAAGTAAAAACTTAAAATAGTTAAAAATAAAGTATAACTAAATAACAATATCTTAAAAAATAATAATAATAACCAAATTATTTTAAATATAATATATATATATATATATATATATATATATATATATATATATATAAGAAGGAGATGCTCACGTATACATGATCATATTGGTAATGATACATGTTCATATTGGTAATGTGCATGCCTTCCACGTAGTTTTTGATACTATATTAAATATTATTTGTTTTTCTTTATTTGTTTATTTTTAATTCTATGGATTTATTTTTTATTGTAATATATTTAACAATTTTGTAATATTTTAATTTTTTTATAATTATTTTCACTTTCTTTATTCAGTTATATACTAAATAATTTATAAATAGTTATATTTTTTTAGATTTAAATAAAATCAACTAACGGTAAACTAATAGTCAATTAACATTAGAGGGTTATTTTCTGATTTCTCAAACCAAAGGGTTTGATATGGCTTTTCTTCAAGAAGATAGGGAGTTATTTACAATTATCACTTATAAAAAACTGATTTTTTTAGAGCTTATCCTCACTCTTCACCGATTATTTATTTACGCACCATTTTTTTTAATTAATGACAATATTACTTGAATTAAAAGTATCAAATATAACAGAAAAACACTCAAAATTCGTTTTTTTTTGTTTTTTTAGAAAACAACTGTTTTTTTAGCTCTTTTGTGTTTTTTCCATCTTTACTGTTTTAAAAACCCTAAAATATCTTATTCGTTTTTTTTCAATATTTTAGAGTTCTTCCCTGTGATACGAAAGTCCCAAATCTTCAGCTGAAAATCCAAAAATTTAAATGACAAACATGGTTGTCAGGGTAACAATTCAATGGTCTAATAGTCTCTTGGACTGACCTCATCCTTGCACATCTGGCCGGTGTCTATGAACAAATTTAGCTTGATGATTGCAGGTAATATTAAAATAAAATGATGTCGATATTGCCACTCATAAAACTAATTATTACACCCATATTTTATTAATAAATTTAATTAGAAAATATCACAATAGAAATTTATCAATAAGGATAAATTATTTTAATTAAAAATAAACCAAATAATATATACAATCACCAATTGCACTCATATCTTAAAAAAAAAAAACTATATCTCTTTATATTAAAAAAAAAAACTTATGATAAACCCTAATTTTATGACAAACCATAATTAAACTATAATTTTATTTTAATTATCAAACTTTCTCATCACCACTTGATTATCATTTAACAAAGTGATGAAAAAAGAATTTTCAAAGGACTCTGATCATACAGAGGTAGGTATGTCTTAATTTTTTTTTTGTCTTTCTTTTATGTCTAGCTACGACTTCTATATAAACAAAAATCGGTAGAGTAATGTTTTTTCAAAGATAGTTGTAGATCGATATTAGTAATTTTCTTAAAGATAATTGTATATATAATAGAATTCGAGATTGAAGATCTCTTAATCCCATATAAATTATAGTTCTATATTTTCTCTTTCATAAGTCTTTTACATATGAGATATTTCCAACATGACCATCATTAGAAGATGATTTGATTCCAAAAATAATATGATTTTGTTTAAAAACAATTGGGTGTGTTAATAATTTAAAAGGGTTTATAAATAAAATGTATTAAAATGAATATTTTCATTTCAATAAGGGTACTATTGACCTTATGATGAGTGTTTAAAGTAATGATTTATTTTTAAATTTTAGAGATCTGTGTACTTATAAAAATGAGTGTCCTAATTAGTTTTATGGGTGACAACATCGGCACTCAAAATAAAATAGGGTGGCTTTAGCAATTTTATTTTAAAAATAGAGTGTCTTTAGAATAGGAGTGTCAAAAGAAAAAAAAATGATAATTTTGAAACAAATGGAAGTGTTTCTAATTTTTTTTTTAAAATTAAAATTGTTAAAATATAGTGTCTTTAGAAAATAAATGTAAATATAAAAATTTGAATCGTTAAAAGAAGCTTTATTTTTCTAAGTTGAGCTATTGGCACACCCGTTACAAGTCTATTTATGCCCCAGCTTTTTAATTAATTCTTTTTTCCCTTTATCAAAATTACTTAAATAAACATATAATTTATAGAAAAAATCTGGAAACAATTGCTGCGTTGAAGTAACCCAGTTATTTATTCTTTTTGCTTTTCCAACATGAAAAAAGAAGAAAACAAAAACAAAAACAAAAAAAAAGGAAGAAAAAATAAATTGTGAGGAGTTTTTTTAGCTATTATTGCTTAGTAGATCATCATCATCATATTATCCAATCAAATGGCGCTGCCTCCTGGACTCTACTCCGGCACCGGCACTCTCGCTCTGGTGGCTAGTGCATCAGGCATCAGTTTTGGTCTGGTTGATAGTAACATCAAGCTCAAGATTCATAGGATGAAGGTAAAATCACATAAGAAGGCTGAAGCGAAGGCATATCACCAAAGGTATGTTCATTGAATGAAATAAGTAGTCGCGGAGTGTTTCAACGCTCCCATGTTCCAATCTACACAGTTGCAGAAAATGGTGATTGATTTCAAGTGCTGTCAGTTTTTGTTGGCTAGTGCAGAAAATGGTGGGTAATGCATCATCCTTCAATTTTGGTCTGGTACTCTGGTTTATGGTAACATCAACTCACGATTCATAGGATGAAGGCAAAATCACATAAGAAGGCTGAAGCGAAGGCACATCACTGAGGGGATGTTCATTGAATGAAATAAGTAGTCGCAGAGTGTTTCAACGCTCCCATTTTCCAATCTACACAGTTGCAGAAAAAATGGTGATTGATTTCAAATGCTGCCAGTTTTTGTTAAAATTTTGTTTTATCTTTCAAACCATTAGAATGCTCATTATAGCCTTTTTTTACAAGAGAGGAATGGATAGACAGAGAGTCTCTTATACTTTGATATAAAATAAATAAAAAATTAAAAAATGTCCTCGCAGTTTAGTAGGATTCCTGTGGCACAGATTGTTATTTCTTGATGTTCAATGAACAATGGTATAGTACTTCATGCAGAAATCTTCCATCAATAAAGAAAAAACTATCGAAAAATAAATCGTTCAATAGAGGTGAGAGATTAACGAATACATAGATCAAAGATAAGTTGTTTTAAGTTTAAAAATAAATAAAAATAATAGCTTTGGAAATAAATCAAATTTTTTAATAAAAATATATAATTTTATTTAATTAAATCAAAATTTAAAAAATAGCGATATAATTAGACCAGTAGGTGTATACCGATGGCAACCACTCTATTTTCTAGTGATTTAAGCAAAAATGCCCTTTTTGATGGGACGAATTGTAAATCTACCCCGATGTAAAAAAGCGGCGAAAATGTCCCGAAATTACTTTATTTATCCTTAATGAAATCACATGGCATTTATGCCCTAACTGATAGTAGCCTTAGTGAAATCACAAAACGATAGTCGCCATTGCCGTCAGGTCGTCAGCAACCGGCAATTGTCGCGCCGCACTGTCAACTCTGTTGCCGCGCCGCAAGGCTAAATCGTGGAGGTGATCCGAAACCCATCCCGAAAACCGCCTACACCGCTGCACGCCGTTGCCCCCACTTCATCGTCGTCGGCCTCTCGTCTTCATACGGCTGCCGTACCGCCGTTCTGACGCACCGCCGAGTTGGTTGCCGCGCCCCACGCCTACACCGCCGAGGTGATTTCGGCTCTCACTTACCCAAGAAAATTTCGAGTACAATCCTCCCCAAATTTCGATTTTGGGTTTGAAAAAGGTTAGTATGTATGCAGTATGTTAATGAAATGTTTTTGTTTAATAAATTTTATATTTGTTATATAATGTCAAATTATTGAACGGAACATGCTTATTACGAACTTTTGCATCTTTACGGTTTGTTAGCTGAACATGACTTTGACTTTCTTCTTGCAACAGAGAAAGATTAATGCCTGCTTTTGCACTGGAGTTCTTAAAATTATTTTTGACATGTTGTTTTTGACTATTCTACCATTATTGAATTTTTTTTTTGCACAAATTTTTTTGCTTCGGGTCATCCCTACGACCCTACCCGAAGACAAAAGTTGTGCTTCCTGTATGGTTAGGTTGTGTTTCAGTATTTTTTTTTGGTCAGATTGTGGAGGTTGTGGTGTTGTACGTTTGTGTTCAATAAAATGCCAGTGAAAGGACTTGTCTTGTTTTTGTTTAGCATTTTATATCATAATGATGTATATAATTAACATTCAGACGATGGAAAACCCAAATTAGCAAGGTTATTATTATTTTTTTTAATAGTAAAGGCATTTAGTGATTATCACATATGCTTCTCGATCTAATTTATTAAATTTAGATGTGCTGCTGTGATAGTATATATCAAATGCCTTATGCATCTTGTAATGCATTGAAGTTCATTGTTTTGAATTTTGATTGACTTATATTTTGCTGATAAGAAGTTTTGCTCATACATTTGAGATAAGAGTAATTCATGTTTATGTTAGCTTTGTACTTTTTATATTTGTTCGTAAGAGTAGATTACTTTTCGATTGCTTTTAAATTTTGTGATTTTTTTCCCGCTTGTCTTGGCAAAAAAAGTGTCACTACTTGAAGCTGAATGTTGAAACTCTTTGCATTCACCTCCAAAACCCTTTGCTTTTCACTTGCGTTTAATCATACAAACTTCTGATCAGATCATCAACCATACAATGGACACGGGGAATACCCTAAAGTTAACATGCCACATGTGTGGCAACGTGGGCTTTGTGGATGGATCGGATGGCTATTATTACTGCAAGAATTGTGGGTCCCAAGCTGAAGACATTATTGAGACTGGTGTGGCCGATGAGGACTTCATGGCCGCAGGAGCTGGCACTGGGACTGCCCTCTACCAAACCAGCCACACTCGTCATGTCAGCAAATCTCAGTCTGCATCTCAAATTGTCCCACTCTCTCAACAATCCTCATTCTGGACCCCACTATTCCAAGAACCGACCACCCCAAAAGATAAGTATGATCATCGGAATACCAATACTGTTAAGAAAGAGGATAATTATATGGGTGATGGGGTTGGCCCTACAGAACCTGAGGATTTTGGGTTGGGCTCAGGTCGGGGTGAGAGTCAGGCAGGTTATGAGGATTACCATTTTGAGGTCAGGGTGAAGTATGTGATGGGGGTGCAGTTGATGATTCAATTACAATGTGAGGCATTGGTTGAAAAGTTTAAGGTCTGTCCTCTCATTTGTGGGGTGGCTGGTTCAATTTGGTTGAGATTTGTTGCATCAACAGGGGTTCTTAATGAAGGCTGGGCTGATAAGGCCATTAATGAATCAGAGTCTCAAAAGCAAGGTGTTACTCTTATTCCGTCTTTACTGATCACATCTTGGCAAGAATGCATTTTATTTTGCTTTCTTTTTCTCTTTTTTGTTGACTTTGGGTTGAATACTCAAGGTTGACTACAGAAATATACAAAATATCTGGTCTATTAGTACTTCATCCAGTACATTCTATTAAGAGTTTATTGATAAATGAATGATGAGTAGGAAGTGTGAAGCACATGGCATCCTTTTGAAACCAACAGAAATTTCATCTTTAAACAAATGAATAGAAATGACAAAAAATTATGGAATGATAAGGTTTTCTTTTTCTTGTATGTTACCCTTGAAAATTACAAATGATGATAAAGATGTGCACTTTTTACAAATAAGGATGTAATTAATTTAATAATATAATGTTGTTTAATCCTTCTCTCATTGTGGTTTAAGGTTACTAGATGATGAAGATTGTCAATATTTTTATTTTACTCTTCTTCCTCGTAACTGAAACAAATGTGTGTCCTATTCTTTTTTTAACTCCTCGTTCTATACAACTAGGGGTAACCAAGTTAGCTTAAGGCTTCATAGTTTTACTTGTGATTTTAATATACTCTTGTTAGGCAGTGCTGATTCTTCAATCTTATTTTTCTATTGTTACATGGTTTTTATATCTTATTTCAGTAGAACCCGAAGATTTTGAACCTCGTTCAAAATATAGCCAAGAGCCTCACAATTTACATGGTGAGAGAGCAGTAATGATATGGTTTAGGTCGTTGAAGCAGAAAATACCATTATCCTCTTCTTTAGCAATATGTTTCCTAGCTTGTCATGTTGTAAGGGAATCCGTTTTGCCAACTGACATAGTAAAGTGGTCAATTGAAGGAAAACTTCCATATTTTGCTGCAATTGTTGAAATCGAAAAACGATTTGGGCAGCCTTCAACTGCCTGTAATATAAGTACAAGTCTTATGTTTAGGCCTTCTAAAGCTGTTCCTGTACAAAAGTTGGAATCATGGGCAGCATTCATAGCAGAGTCCATAGGTTTACATTTACCTCCGGTAAACTTCTATGCTATAGCCTCCCGCTATCTAAAGGATATATCTCTTCCCATAGCGAGGATTCTACCACATGCATTAAAAATACATGAATGGTCAATGCCACCGGATTTATGGTTGTCATCAAATGAGTTGAGGCTACCTACTCGTGTTTGTGTAATGTCAATACTGATAGTAGCTATTAGAATTCTCTACAACATAAATGGCTTTGGGGCATGGGAAAATAGTTTGTCCAAGCTTAATACTTTCTCTTCAACGTCTACTAAAGGAGGAAGATTGGACCCCGAGTGTAGTTCCACAAAGAGGGACGATGTTGTCAAGCTTTCTTGTTCTTCCTCCTATACAAATGACGATTTAGGTGCAAAATCTACTAAGAACTCATCGCATATGAAAGAATCTGAATTGGATGTTGAAGAGCTTCTTTACCATCTTGAAGCAAGATATAAAGACATTGATGACACTTATGGTAATAATCTCTACACAGTGATTCACAATTACTTTTAGGCTTAAAATTTGCTGCATCCTAGAGTATCGTATGCGCTAGACTTTCTTGTCTTCTTTTTGTTTTTTCTGATTAATGAAGGAATAAGTAGTTAAACGCTTGGTATTCTTTTTTCCATGTATGGACAGAGTATTCCAAGGACTTACCATCATATCTACAATATTGCAAGGATGTGGTCTTTGCTGGGCAAGAGCCACCACATGATGACCATGAGGAAACTAGGATGATAGAACAGTTCTGGAATTTCTATCACAACAAAAAGGTAATTATGGTTTTGATTTTTTGTGCTGTTCGCAGTTGGTACTCTTTGTTCTTTTTCATTTCAAGTACTTGGTTACCAAATTTCTATGTATTTAAATCATATTTTCTGCATGACAGCATGTTTAATTATTATAGGGATAATTACCCCGGTGGCCATCAAATTGATGACACATTATCAAAATGGCCATTGGATTGGAAAATTGTTCTAAAATGACCATTTTTGGCGAACTTTGTGACACTAATGACCATTCCATCCAATTCCATCTAATTCCATCCAATACGTGGCATTTTAGTAAATAAGGGGATGAAAATAATTTATTTTAGATGTTTTTTAGAAATCAATTTTTTCAGTGAGTGGCATTTTGGTAAATAAGAGGATGACATTAATTTATTTTAGATGTTTTTTGGAAATCAATTTTTTCTTTTGTTTTTTGAAACAAATAATTCTATTTAGTGTGTAAATATATATATATATATATATATATATATATATGTGTGTGTGTGTTTGAGATATGCTATACATATATACACACTAAATATAATTATTCGTTTCAAAATACAAAAGAAATGGTTTAGATCAATACACGTCTTTTTTTTTTTATAGATTTTATAGATTTTGTAGCCTTAATCTTCTCAAAAAAGAAAAATATATATATATTTGAGATATGCTATATACACACACTAAATATAATTATTCGCTTCAAAAAAATAAAAATAAAATTGATTTCACATCTTAAATAAATTAATGTCATCCCCTTATTTACTAAAATTCTACTTATTGGATGGAATGGTCATTAGTATCACACTTTTCGTCAAAAATGACCATTTTGGAACAAATTTCCAATCTAGTGGCCATTTTGATAGCGTGTCATCAATTTGATAGTCACTGGGGTAATTATCCTATTATAAAATGTATTTGCAGTGAAATTTTACTTGGTGAATAATGACAAAGACCCGAGTACTTTGAATTGAAAAATTACTAGTATGAATGAAATTATAATGGAATCCAATGCGCAATACCAATGCTATTGAACTCTTTGTTGAGAGTATGAATTGCATCTAATACCATTATTTCATCCATACTTTGGCTGCATATGTACAACTTTGTGCCCGTTTCAAGAATGGTTTGATTTGATAAATAACTGTAATCTGTATCATTTAAGCTCTACTAATTATATGGCTTTAATATTCCATTATCCTATGTCTGTCATGTTATGAATATCCGGTGGATACATTTTAAGCTCAGTATATGAAAGGTTACTGCTTTGTCAAAATTATAAGTTATTGTGTCAACTTGAAAAATACTATTTTGTTAATTTCAGGAACATGAACCAGCAAAAGAATCTGGAGTGAGATATGGTGATGCATCGAAGCAGAAGAGATCAAGGGATGTTGGATCTATTTACAGTGACTTGAAGGAAAACAAAAAGATCAGGGATGGAGGGCAAAGTGGTGGCAGGCTGTCCATGTATGATGGTTTTTTCCGTGGTGATGATTGTCAAGATAAAGGTTTAAATGATGATGATTCTTTCGAAAGTTCACAAGGTGATCCAAAATCAGAAGCCAATGATGAAGCATCCACCGAGACTCTAATAGATAAAGCTGTTAGACGATTGAAATCAGACATGGAGGAAAATAGGTTCTGTTACATTCCCCCGAGAGTCCAACAAAAAAGACTCGATTACCTTCACTATGTGAGGAAGAGGGATGATGGCGTATTAACTTATGTTGCCCATGCAGATTATTATATATTGCTTCGTGCTTGTGCCAGGGTTGCCAAGGTTGACGCACGGACTATGCACATTGCAGTGTTGAGTTTCGAGAGGAGACTGGCTTGGCTGGAAAATAGAATTGATCACTGCCTGCATTTCTCTCCTCCTACTTTTGCTTGCAAGTTTTGTAGTAATGTCCCAGAACATGAACATGAACATGAACATGTTGCAGATGATCACATGTTTGATGTGTCGGAGCCTGACACCAATGACCCCATTAGATTATCAAATCTGAATATATGAGGCCAATTACTTGATTTTCATGTTGCAGTTGATCACATGTTTGATGTGTGGGAGCCTGAAGCCAACGACCCCATTGGATTATCAAATTTGAATATATGAGGCCAATTACTTGATTTATGTTTAGTGTTAATATATTATGAGATTTTAATTCAAGAACTCAACTGATGTTCAATTGTTAAACTCCTTTGTGCAAAGGCAAGGCTACAGTCTACACAGGTTTTGTTATGATAAAAACCCACTGTTAGTTTAATCATTAATTCTCATATCTCAAAAAAATCAATCAACTATTTGCTTTGTATTCGTTTTAATACTAACAAGTAGCAACACGAGAAAGCTGAATGAGTACAAAATAGGGCCAGGGTTACAGGGTAGGTCTGATAATGTGTTTGAAAATGGCCCCAAGATCAGCAGAAATTGTGGATGGCCATGCAATCCCTTCTATATCTACCACTCCTTGCAGGTTCCTTTCCCACAAGTCAGGAAAACCATTTCCAAACCTAGAAATACAGTTATTTTTAAAAAATTCAATAAATTAGACCAACCAATATGTTTATATCAGATTTCTCTGAAATTGACAGTACTGTCTATCTAAAATATTGAAACACGATGGTTATCATTATCAAGTTTCAAAATTAACTTTTGACTCACATTAGATAAAAGATAAACAAAGCTTTTCCCAAATCAGAACTTGGAACACATGAAATTTGATTTGTAAATAAAGGTTGAATTGCTGTTGAAAAAGAGAATTGTGTTGCAATTTTGGTCTTCATCCAAGATTTAGAAAGTTGACACTTTCTAACAAATATAAGAAAAAAAATACTATTTAAACAAGACACGTGTCAAATAAGTAGACAAAAGTGGTGACTAATCAAAATTAATTATTAATAATAATAATGATAATTTATTGATATATATCCAGCTTTTCTGCTTATCTTATAATAATAATTAGAAGCACAAGTAAAACAAAACTTGCCGCTATAATTAAACCGACCAAATAGGGTAAGGTGGCAGCATTCAAATCACTCTGCTTATGTCACCTAACATCGTTTATTCGTTTTAACCAAAACCTGGCTTGCCATAAAAGCTCATTCAAACAAAGATAACTTACAAAATTAATTGCAGATACATGTCAAGCTTTAGAAAGTTGGATTAATTTGGCAAGTTTAATCTCTCTATTTTTATTAATTATATATTAATCAGATTTCAAGTCTTGATCATGTATATAGTCTTGGACAAAAAATAAAAATAAAAAAATGGAACAGGATTATAAGAAACATTGTCCCGAGAAGACAAGGTTGCTTGCACATCTCTGCAAAAGCAGAAATGCTTTTATAAAAATGAATATGGAGTCAGAATTGCACATGACAAATCCTAACAAATCACACCTCCCACATATAATTGATAAGCTGCTGCTGCTACAGTATTGCTTAAGACAAACAAGTATGGGGAATCTTTATTTTTTTGAGAGTGGACAATGTTATTTAACCAAATATATACACAAAAGAATATGATAACATATTATGCCATTAAAGATATGAAAGATTACGACAGATTAACATCTGGGTTAATTAACATTTGAACAATTAATAATAATATTAATAAAAAAGTAAATTCCTTTGATTGCTATTCTAATCATATCTTCTTCCCTCTAACATCAATTAATTAGTAGTAGTACCATGAATATCACAACAAAATTAGAACTGAAAATTGAATAAAAAAGAAGAAGAAACTAGAAAGATCTTGTTTAATTCAGTCTTCAGATTTAGGAGAAATGGCAAGATTGAGAGTGGCCTCATTGTGATTGTTGTTGTTGTTGTTGTTGTTGCCGCCATTGACAAAGTCATTGATGATCTGGTTGTTGATATCCAAACCTTTTTTCCCAAAAGCGTTCTTGTGATTATGCATCCAAACTTTGAAAACACGTCTACTAACACCAACATCACTGCAGAAATCTTGCATAGATTTCTCTTCACTTTTAAGCATCCTCCAACCAAGCTTCTCTGCAAAAGAGTACATTTTATCTTTCTGTACTTGAGTAAACTTTGTTCTTGATCTCTTCCTGCCAATTGGGTTCTCTGATTTTGTCACCGTGAATCCTCCTGTGTGGTGAGTGTAGTGATGTTGATGATGATCATCCGGAGGACCAGAATAGCCTGAGCTTAGAGCCAACAACATGTGTGGTGCAGATGAGAAATAAGAACATGGAGTTGGTGATGTCACTGGTTGTGGTGATGTTGGGTCTAGACTTGGACCTGTACTTGGGTCTGTGCAGCTTGGACTTGAGCTCCGGTGAAGTCCTGCCGCTGGAGGTGGAGGTAAGGAGTAGTGAGTGGTAATGGGTTGTTGGTGGTTCTGGTGGTGGTCATAAGGGTAACGGCGGTGGAAGTTACGGTGGCAGCCACAAGCGGCGCATTTTAGAGAAGTGGGGTCTTTGGAATTTGAAGTGGGACTGGGCATAAACTCTCCACACCCATCTAAGGCATGACCACCAAGGCTGGCAGCATGGTTTTTCAGACATTCTTTATAGGAAACCACCATGAATTCTGGCCGTGGAGGTGGTGGTGGCGGTTGTGGATGGTGGTGGGGGTGGAGGAATGAGACGTTTGTGAAAGATAAAGACTTGTTGTTGTTGGTGTTTTTGGTGGGGTGGTTTTGTGGTGGTGGTGGTGGGGACTGATGATCAATTTGTGTATCTGGGGTTTTGTTGGTGGTGGTGGTGTTGATATTGTTGTTGTTGTTGTTAGTTAAGTCCATGGCTTTATATAAATCATACATACATCAAACTCAAAGCTAGAGGTTAGGGTTTTCTTAAGCCAAGACTTTTTTTTTTCTTTCTATTTTCATGTCAAAATGGGTGTGGGAAATGAATAGGGATTTGATTTGATGATGATGTGATAATTGAAGAACATGATGATTATCATGAGAGATAATATTTGTCATATACTCTCTCACAAAAAATTGAATGAGAATATAAATAGTATTATTAATGCACGCCACCTCAATTTGCAATCAAAGTACTCATTAGTGTAGTAATATGAGCTATTAAATGATCTAAATCTGGGGTTGATTAGGTTAGGCTAGGCTAGGGTTGGAGGTTAATCATGTAATTTCCTCTTTCTGTCTTGCCTCTTGAGTCTTGACAGTAATATTTATTTAGGGTAAGAATATATTCGAATTGGGATGAAAATGAAATCAGTGATTTGTGTTGGGGCATTGCCTAGTGACCTACAAATTTGTCCTCGAAGTGAAGGGCTCGTCCACACCAAGCAAACCAAAAGGACCAAATGGCAATGAACTCAACGTATGTTTCTTCATTTTTTTTGTCTGCTTGTATAACCGAAAAATATTCACTGTTTTCGTCCTTTTTTAATTTGAATCAAAAGAGTGTAAATAGAATGAAATGGGTTCTAAAAAAGAGGCTAATTTTGTCGATTTAATGATGGTAAATAGACACGCAGTTAACTTAATCTTGCAGGAACATTAACAAATAACAAGTGTGTTTATATATATATATATATATATATAGCTAATAGAATAATAAACAAATGTGATTAGTGATTAGTGATCAGTGATTACCAAAACAAAAGCAAAGAATATGTATGAATTCATCTAAAGGGTCCACAATCCACCTTAATTAATCATTATTTTCCTTCTTCTTCCACGTGTTCTCTCATATCATCTTCTCTAAATGCGGCGACACGCCATGCATATGCCATCCTCCTAATTCTTGTTATTTATTTATTTAATTAATATACTATTAATCTCGTGTAAATCAGTTTCTTTGAGAGATGGCAAGTCCAAATATATATGGAATGGTTAAACATATATATATATATATATATATATATATATATAAGAAGGTGTTTTGGGATGGAGAATTTAAATGGGGGCAGCAATTAACATCAGTTTCTTTAGTGTAGATTGTGGAATTTGAATGAGTGGATTAGAAGAAAAGATTTGAGCAAAAAAGAAGCTCTAGAGATCAAAAGTAATCCTCATTTACAGGTGTCATTGTATCTAACTTTCATTTATATAACTCAATCAATTCAATATTAGTAAATATTATAATAGTTTTTTTTCCTATGGCTTTGGTAAACATCATTCATGTCTGCCAAGTTTTCTCACTAATCACTATATTAAAATATTTAATGCACTAAACAACTCTCCCCCAACATTATCAAGGATCGCAATCAAGTTTTCTCCCAAAGCCTTTTTTTTTTCAATCAATCTCAAATAAGTGTAATTAGTCAAACTTAAACTTATATTCTCTAACCTGTCAACTTTTAGTTGAATAGTTGTGCACACTTCCGTCCTGTTAATGAAATATCAAAATTCACCTCATAAAAAGTAGATTGTATGGAAAAAATGATGTTGACTCAATAGTAAGTCTCTTACATCTATATTAAATTATGGGTTCGAGTCATATCCTTCATAAAATTCTAAAATATTGTAATAGTTTATATATATATATAGAGATGAATTATTAAGTGATGTATCTCTACTTTATTTCGGTAAAGACCTTAATGAAATCATATCGATTTTTATAAAAATTTAATATAATTTTTTTTATAGGTAATAAGTTTAATGAAATCTAACTATAAATAAAATTTAAGAAATTTTCAATTACTATAACTATTTTTTTGAATATTCCTATATTTCTCCTATTTTCTGATGCCGTCATATTTAACAAAATTGGGATAAATAGTTCTAGTACTTGAAAAATTCTTAAATTTTATTCATAAGTGGATTTCATTAAACTTATCATTCACAAAAAAATTTAGATCAAAATGAATAAAAATCGAAGTGACTTCATTAAGGTCCTTACCGATTAAAATTAGAGATACCTCACTTGATAATTCATATATATATAATAACTTTCAAGTGAGAGATCCCTTACTTTACTTTCAGTAAAAACATTGATGAAATCACATCGATTTTTATAGATTTTGATCTGAATTTTTTCTGAATGATAAGTTAATTAAAATCTACATTTAATAAAATATTATAATTTTTTTTTTGAATTTTATATCTCCCATTTTTCCGATGTCTTCATATTTAACAAAATCAGGATAAATAGTTTTAGTGCTTGAAAAATTCTCAAATTTTATTCATAGGTTGATTTCATTAAATTTATTATCCACAAAAAAATTCAGTTTAAAATTCATAAAAATCGATGTGATTTCATCATGATTCTTACCGAAATTTAAAGTAATGGATCATTTATTTGAAAGTTTATATATATATATATATATATATATATACACATATCTACATATTTGAGTGAGTCTCTCATAAGAGATCCCTTATTTTAATTTCGGTAATGACAAATAAGAAATCACATTGATTTGAATGAATTATGATCTGATTTTTTTTTGTGGATGATAAGTTCATTGAAATCTACCTATAAATAAAATTTGAGAATTTTTCAAGTAATAGAATTATTTTTCTTGAATTTTTCTATATCTCGTTTATTTTTCTGATGCTTTCATATTTAAAAAAAATACAGATAAATGGTTCTAATATTTGAAAAAATTTCAAATTTTATTCATATGTAAATTTCTATAAATTTATCATTAAAAAAAAATTCAAATCAAAATTCTTTTAAAACAATATGATTTTATGGTCATTCTTATTAAAATAAAAGTAATGAATCTCTTATAAGAGATTCATTCATATGTATCTTATATATCGTATAAATAGATCTCTTCTCGAATAGGATCACTTTGTGGTACGGATCCAATGTCAGTTACAAAAAGGAAATAAAAAATGCATTCTTTATTATTGAGATCTAAAACAATCAAATCTTATTATTTATTTACGATTCATATTTATGCATTTTCTTTTGTAGACGCTATTCGGTCAAATCCATGTATAGTTAAGACTTAAGAGACATGGAATTCAAAAAGCTGAAGAATCTAGCAAATTAATAAAAAACAGAAAAAAAAACTTTTGGAATGTGCACCAATGTCAAAAGCATTTTAATCTTTAAATCCAGTTAGATCAAAACATTTGATATGAAAAGATATTTGTTTTGATAATAAGTGATTAAATAATAGGAATTTCATGCAAGCACGATACTATTACATAAAGCCATGGGACGTGGTCATTGGAAATCATTGATTCATTTCTAATCAAATTTCTAAACAATTTAAGAAATCAAATCCTAATTAAAAAAAAAAAACACATTCCAAAATCTAGAAAAAAAAAGGACCCCATGTCATGATTGGTTAGAAACTAGTATACCCAATTTTGCAATTGAAATCCTTTGTAATGGAATTCATATTTCATACACATTTGTTCACCAAAAGTGGAGAGATGTGACATTTTTTTTGTCTTTAATGCAATCATGTTTAATTAGAATCCAAGAAGAACCCTAAAGTTTGGTCTAAACCAAACCATAAATCATGATTAAAATTTGGTTCAAATCTATTCTCAAGTTTGATAAGACAATTGAAGGATTAGAATCTATGGGGGGTGACTTAGGGGATGATGAGAAAAATGCCTTTATAGAACAAAATGACAAAAGGCTAAATGTCCTTAAACCACAGAAATTGAACTCCTTTTTTAGAGTAAAAAAAAAAAAAAAATACTCTTATTGGATTATAAAAAAAACAAACTTCTGACAATTATGTCATCATCAATTCAAGCACGCGTAATGGACAAAGTATTGTAGCTACTAAACATAGATTTTGACCAATTAGAGGAGCATATCCCCCAAACCCGGTCTCCAAATCAAAACCAAAAAAAAAAATTAAATAAAAAAAATGAAATACCCATTTCAATGTAATTAAATGTGTTTCGTTTTTCAATTAAGTTTATATTTTTTATTCACATTACATGATAAGATGCGACGGCTCGGAATGAAAGATACCAAGAGGGTGTGTATGTATACATGGGTTAAGTGTAATAATTGATGAAATGTTAGGGTAAGGCAAAGAAAGGTACTTTCCTTGGATTGTACAGCTAAGGGGTGGTTAGGATTTAGGGTTAGGGTTAGGGTTTGAAAATGGGGCAAATGCAATGGTTGAGACTTTAGGGGGAAAAAAAAAGGACAGTTCAAATTTGTTGCCTTTATAAATTGGTGCACTTGGCAATTGGCATGCCTTTGGTTGAGAGTTGAGAGTTGAGAGGGAGATGTCATGAGTGATTAATCTCTCTAATTACACAGAACCAGATTCCATGGTCCACTCACTGTCCCTTTAATTGAAGGGGTCCCCACCCTAACATTAACACGACAATGCCCTACAATTTTTTTTATCACTGCCAATGGAAGATATAGATGAAGATAATGTCAAAAACAAACAAGTATGTATGTGAGAAATTATGGGTGGATCAGCATCCACCTAAAAGCATTGATGTTCTTTCAGTGCAAATGCAATGCAACAACATTACATTACACTCTCCAGAGGATAAGATTAATTAACAAAAGTTAAATAATAAAAAATATCTTCTCAGCCACCCAATTTAAATCAGGATAAGAAAAAGGAAAATCCCCTCCTCATCATCATATCATCAACTCTAGAATATTTAAATTATCCTCTTTTTCCATATATTTTCATTTTTTTTGGGGGATTTAAATCAAATAATCCTAACTTGACTATTGTAAAACATATATTTTATTACCATTGTGTAGGGCCTGGGCCTGGGCCTATGTTGGGCTTGACCATGAGTTGGCTGGTTTAGTACCATTGAATCATTATATATTATATGCATAAAATAATACAATTAAGTATTTTTATACTTCGTTAGTTATCTATCCTTTTTTTTATATTTAAATTACGGTTAATTCCGGGTTTTAGGGTAAGAGATATGAATCGAATCCATAATTTTAATGATGTGAGAGACATATACTACTGGGTCAACCTCAATCTTCTGTACTTTGCTAGTTAATGGAAATGAGAAGATAGACAATATGAGGTTGGTCTGATAGTAAAAAACTCCTCGCACTTGCATTACGAGATTGCGAATTCGAATCCTCCCCTAAAAAAACCTGAATTTATGTAATAGTGTAATTCTTAAAAAAAAATGGAAATGAGAAGATATGGAACAAGAAAATTATTTGATATACGGAAAAAAAAATGATATATGTTGTAAATTAACGAAGAACAAATGAAAAATAACAAGAAGTAAGTGTGGAATGCCATATATATTATAACAATATAATATATTTTTGAAAACAATAATTTAAACCTTTTATTTTTAAAATAAATTAAAAATTTTATTTTATCATTGTAGGTATAATTAAAAACATCCTTTATTCTTTCGACAAAAAACAAAACATCACATGCACCCATTTAATGCAATATTGACTTTTATATGTTTTTCTTCTTCCGTATTCATGAAGAAAAAACAATTTATTAATGTTTTTTAATACAACCTATAATTAAAAAAAATGGTTGTGTTAACCTGTACCTAATATAATAAATATTACTATAAAACGATATCAATCAATATATTTATTGTCTTATTTTAATAAATATAAAAATTAAATACTTTATCTAAATTCTATTTATAGTAACATTTATTGTGTTAAACTTTCCGTAAAAAAAATTGTTTGACATTATGTACATATATATTTTGAAATTTTTTATTTTTTGAAGAACATATTTTGAAATTAGAATATTGTAAATTAGATGTTGTTGAATGAATGAAATTAGAATATTGTAAATTAGTGGTGTACATATGGGCCGGGCCTGGAGGGCCCAGCACGGCCGGCCTGCCAAGGATGGCGGGCAGTGTCTGGCACGGCCCGCAACTGAGGCCGGCCGTGCCAGGCACGGCCCCCATTCTTGGCACGTGCCGGGTTAGGGTTCCAGGCACGGCGTGCCGGCCCGGCACGGCACGCCAGCACGGCGTGCCAGGCCCAACGGTCGGCACGCTGAATGTTTTTTTTTTTTAATTTTTTTTAAATCTAATGGTTTTTAAAAAAAAAATAACAGTTGGCTGACGTCAGCCAGCGATTATGTTTTTAAAAAACTATAGCAATTGTATTTTACCCCCTTAACTCTTGTCTTTTATATTTTTACCCACTTTTCTAATTTTTTTATAAATACTCTCACCCATTCCACTTTTCATTCACTTTCTCTAATTCTCTCAATCTCTCCATTCTCAAACTCTCTATACGATTTCAATTATTCTTAATTTCATTCTTACTCTCTCTCTACTATTCTACACTACTAATATACTATTATAATACTTTATTAGTAATTTACTATTATATAACTATTATTCTCTAATCTCTCCACCAAGACACCAAAGTTCAAACTTCAAAGGTACATTTTTATTTAAGTGTTATTATTTAATTTTATATTTTAAATTTAATATGTTTGTTTAGTTAGTAAATTTATCATTTTATGTTTATACTTCGGTTATTAATTTTATTTAGTTAGTAAATTTATCATTTTTATGTGTATGAGTTAATTTTAATTTTTGTTTTTAGTAAATTAAACAATTTATTTTTAGTAGTTAATTTTAAAATTTTTTGTTAGTAAATTAAGCATTTTTATGTGTTGGATTTAATTTTAATAATTAATGTTAGTAAAATAATCATTTTAAGTGTAAGAGTTAATTTTAATATATTTTGTTAGTAAAATAA
Organism: Dipteronia sinensis; assembly: GCA_033220585.1. NCBI lineage: Eukaryota > Viridiplantae > Streptophyta > Magnoliopsida > Sapindales > Sapindaceae > Dipteronia > Dipteronia sinensis. Next base: position 69,172,383 of record CM065638.1, on the reverse strand, counting down.
TCATTTTATGTATAGGAGTTAATTTTAATAATTAATGTTAGTAAAATAATCATTTTATGTGTAGGAGTTAATTTTAATATATTTTGTTGGTAAAATAATCATTTTATGTGTATGAGTTAATTTTAATATATTTTGTTAGTAAAATAATCATTTTATGTGTAGGAGTTAATTATTATATATTTTGTTAGTAAAATAATCATTTTATGTGTAGGAGTTAATTATTATATATTTTTGTAGTAAAATAATCATTTTATGTGTAGGAGTTAATTTTAATATATTTTTTTAGTAAAATAATTATTTTTATGTGTAGGAGTTAATTTTAATAATTTTTGTTAGTAAATTAAGCATTTTTATGTGTTGGAGTTAATTTTAATAATTAATGTTAGTAAAATAATCATTTTATGTGTAAGAGTTAATTTTAATATATTTTGTTAGTAAAATAATCATTTTTGTGTAGGACTTAATTTTAATATATTTTTTTAGTAAAATAATCATTTTATGTATAGGAGTTAATTTTAATGATTTTTGTTGGTAAAATAATCATTTTTATGTGTGTGAGTTAATTTTAATAATTAATGTTAATAAAATAATCATTTTATGTATATGAGTTAATTTTAATAATTTTTGTTAGTAAAATAATCATTTTAATTTTAATATTTATTAATGACTAATGACCTGATATTTTTTTTTCTAGGAAATGGATCCTACCCATCCTTATTTTCCAGAAAGTCTAAACATGCTGAACGATGATTTTGATCTCTCCGGACCGGCAGAAACCGTAGCGGGACCTTCTGGTTCCGGCCCTACACCGACATCAAGTACCAAATCTAAGAGGTTAACATCAGACGTATGACAGTGTTTTGACGTAGTAGAAATGACACTCCCAGACGGTACGGTCGGCCCCAGAGCCAAATGTAAGTTTTGTCCTAAGAACTATACCATTACTAGGGGTGGAACCTGTCATTTGAGAAGGCATATGCTAAAATGCATGCCCAAACACGTACATGTACCTACTACAACCCAGACACAACTACAACGGCACCCAGACGGGTCGGTTACGACGTGGCATTACGACGCCGCGCATGCTAGAGAATGTTTGGCACGGTACATTGCACAAACTGATCAACCTATTAATTTCGGTGACTGTGTTTTTTTTCAAGAATTTATCACATCTGCATTTTGCCCCCAAATGCAAATTGTTTCTAGAACCACCACTAGGAACGATTTGATAAGAATGTTTAAAACCCAACGAGATGACTTGACAGCTGAATTACAACATCTAACTGTCTCAATTGCATTAACTTATGATATTTGGAACGCATGTCCAAACATGACTATTTAGATGTCACATGACACTATTTAGACTATGAATGTAAGATACAAAAAAAAAATTCTTGGTTTTCGTCCTATGGATTTTGCACATACCGCAGATAATATTTTTGCTGTCATTCTTTCTGTTTTAGAAACTTATGGCATAACTCATCGCATCCTCTCTATCACATTAGATAATGTATCGGCAAATACTAAATCTATTGCATTGTTTACTGAAAGAAACATCCCGCAAGCTGGGGGTTATTTCTTCAACCAACGTTGTACATGTCATATCATAAATTTAGCTGTACAATCTGGTTTGAAGGAAGTAAGCGATCGTATAGAACGCATCAGAGATGCCATTTCTTGGATCGGTAGCTCCAATCCAAGATTTCAAGAATTTGGCAGACACTGTACATTAAACGGTCTACGACCCCGACAATTCCAAACTGATATGCCGGTAAGGTGGAACTCTACTTACTTAATGCTGAAAAATTGTTTGGAATATGATACAACTATTTCAGGTTTTTATAACATGAAATTGGTCGAAAGTGGCTGTCCACCTGCTCAATCACTGACACTAGACGATTGGTATGTGGCAAAGATTTTTGTTGAATTTTTAAAGGTTTTTTACAATGCCACTGTAACTCTTTCTAGGGTCTATTACCCCACATCTTCACAGGCAATCCATCAGATTGTGGAAATGTCTGACCTGTTAAACACTTATAGGGAAGATGACATGCTTGGCCATGCAGTTGTTGTCATTGTTGGGGTTTATGCCCTAAAGATGTAATTTGTAAATGGATTTATGAAATAAATAAAAAGAAAAGATCAATTCATTCGTGTTGTATTGTTTATTTTATAACTTGTGCATATATTAACATCGTGGATTGCCGGATGTAATCTCGAACTGTGTGTATGAGTGTCATATACAGATGGATACAATAAGAGACGTGCAATCTAAAGAGTCCATAGATAGCAAATAAAGCTGGGTACTTTATTTGTGGTTAATCTATAGTTGCGGTCCATTCCGTAATGTACGGTGGTTCTATCCTGAATCATTCATATGAGATATGGGAATGGAGGCACCTTGTATGATGTGATCGTATAGGACTGGGCCATGATCTATATGAATCTCTCGCCAAGATCCTTTTACTGATGAGATTCATATATATCAAACTAATGATGGCTATATGTGGGTGATCTTAATCCTGAGTGTCTTATCGACTCCTTCAGGTTAGATCGTGGTCTTTGATATACCATGGGTGAGGTCAGATGCAATTCCTGATCAATATACTCCGTATGTTGGGATTGCGGTTTGGCTTGTGGCTGGGAAGGTATGTACACAATAGTGGAATCCACTCCTTCTTGTGAGAAGTAGATGGTAGTTCCCTTAAGGGTTGATTCGGGGCTTGGACAATATGAGCGCTCTCCTAATTCCGTGAGGAAATATGATTTATTGTTCATTAGAGAATCAACGGTACTTAAAGGATATATGTAATAAGAGGGGTATAACGGACATTATGACCCAGCTCTAATTATGAACTACTGTGGAGGATCACACCATGTGTAATAGCTATATCGATGGACACCGAGTTGTATCGGTCTGTGTAAAAACGTCTGCAGTTGAGAGAGTGCAGCTTCGAGTTTTTAGTGGAATAACACCGGAGTTAATAATCAAGGAATATTAATTAAAGAGTTTAATTAATAATTCCGAGGATTATTGGAGCTCAAAATACTGTAGGTCCATTAGGTCCCCTTGCTATCCCGATCGATTTAGTTAACAAGGGTCACGGTTAATTAATTGGATTGTCCAATTAATTGTGTTACGAAAGTGACACGTATTTATTCAGGGATTAATTGAATAATGAGATTATTTAATTAATATATTAATAATTAAATTAATTAAATAATTATATTATTTAATTAATGAATTAATAATTATGAATTATTAATTAATTATTAAATGGAGGTTGCGAATTCAAATCATGACTAGGACATAAAATAATTAGATTATTTTATTCTTTGAGAAGTCTAGTATTTAAATTTAAATCAACTAGGGTTATGTGGGAGTTAGAATCCTATTCTACCTATGACACTTAAATACTAATTATCTTTTGAATATATAAAGATATATTTAGAAAAAGATAATTATCTAGTTTTAAAAATATATAATGATATATTTATATATAACCAGATAAAAGAGAAATAGTTTTTGATTTTGATTTGAACAGCACAAAAAAAGAAAAAAGAAGAAGCAAATATATGTGTTTGTATAGGATACAAACATGTGTGATGCGTAATTTATAAAAGAGAACAAGAGAATACGTATAAATGGACTTGGTATGTGCAATTGGTGCAGGTGATTTTTTTTCTTAAAGGAAAAACAAGAGAAGCTGCGCATCATGTGATATTTTGAAAAAAAAAGAGAGAGAGAGAACAGCTAGGCGTGCACTATTTTTTGATACAAGAATATATATATATATATATATATATATATATATATATATATATATATTAATTAGAATTGTTCTAGTTTTATTATTATCTTGAAAGAAATTGTTTCTTCTTCATTCTCTCTACATTCTCCTAAGTTCCTGAGTACGTGACGTGCTCACATGCAGTTACCAGTCCCGGGATATAGCGAGGAAGATCAGTGGTACAAACCAGGAGCATATCGTAAAGTGAAGGAGCCTCCAAACGTTGGTAATGTTCTAAATTTTCTTTTAATATATTGATTACAATTTCCTGTGTTTACATATTGTATGTATTAGTTCCAGAAAAAGAATTGCGATCCTAAGTTCACTGGTTCCAGATCGTTTATGATATGTATAAAATTTTTAAAACCTATTTCCGCTGCGTTACCAGTGAACGGGGTTCCAACAATTGGTATCAGAGCCAATTTTTTTTTGGAACAGGAAATTGTTTTCGATACTCCTGTATGTATGATTGTGTAGGCATTGTTTAAATTGACTGTATGTTAGTTTTGTATGTACATTAAATTTGTTAATTTACAAAAACATGATTGATCATTAATTATATGGTACTGTGGATTTAGGGTTCATGGGTAAATCGGAAATACGTGTGACGGTACTGTTCATGACATTGTTTACTACTGTTCATGCATGGTACTGTTCATGTCGGGTACTGTTCATGTCAGGCACTATTCACATCGTCTTGCACGGTTCCGTTGGCAAGTGTTGCCTAGTGGGTTCCGTGCAGATTTCCTATTTCGGATTCATGAGATGAATCGGAATGACCTGAAGAGACTAGAAGACTCTGAAATTACAAGAAGACCAAGGAATGCCTTAGGCGTATTTTTGTAATTTTAGATTCCAATTTGTTTTAGGTTAAATAATCCACAGTACTCGGTCAATTCATGTATGCTTTATATTATGTGATGATAAAAGCATTGCCATGCATACGTATGTCATTTAGATTAGATGTGTCTACACAAATATATTTGATATGTCATACATGCATCATAGCATAATTTTTATGTATTTTTTTAATATGATTAAAATCAGTAAATACATTATTGGCTATGAAAATGAGATTAGTTTTTTAATTGTTAGAAAACTTATTAATTCTCATTAATATTAATCTGGTTATTAAAGTGTTTAATAAGTTAGATTAATATGGTCATTTATTAAAATTAGTATTAATATAATTAATGACCTAATAATAAATGAACCGAATAAAGTATTAGAGTTTTAATAGTTAAAACTTAGTAAATACTATCCTAATAATCCGAACTTAGTAAATAGTTTACAAAAGCTTAGATTATTCACTAATAGATTAGATTTTTAATAGTTAAAAATCATTAATAATATATTAGTTAATTAGAATTTATTTCTAATAATGAATTTGTTAATATGCTAGATAACTTGATTAAAGTTATCCGTTTGATCATGTAGAGTCTAGGTGCATTAACGGATAATAGAAAACCCTAAGTTTTAAATAGTGAGTGGGAGAGGGATATATGACATATATATCCCACAGTCTCCATCATTAGTTCAACACCGTGAGATTCGAGTGGGGCCTCGTGACGGCTTTGCTTATGTTCTCCCTAAGGAGGGTTTCCACAAAGATCAATATCAAGGTTGACTTCCTAACAAATAGGATTTCTGAGGGTATTTCGGGATTGACCGACCCTAAGGCGGCAATTCTCAAGTTAAGCTCGTGAGATCTGAAATGGTGGTTTACACTCACAAAGGTTTTGATTAAGTTTTGTTAATTAAAAACCTGACTGAATAAACGATGGTTGAATGATATGGAATAAGAGTTATTCTAGAATATCATTTGATTGAGAATGTCTCGGTCCAACATGCAATGACTTGACCGACCCTAAGGCGGCACTTCTTTGTGGTATGTTGGATTTTCGTGGTATAGAAATTGTTTTTTGGGTATTTCTAGTTCGTTAAACATGTTCATGCATCATGTTTAAATTTATGCCAAAGCACTCGCACTTGTTTTAATAAATGACTGAATGAATGTTTTATTCATTTCAGCAATTATGTCTTCTGCATTACTTCAAATTCTCGCAAACGATAAATTAACTGGTGATAACTACACTAAGTGAAAACTTAATATTAATGCAATATTGGTCACCAAAGACCTTAAGTTTGTGCTTACGGAGGAATGTCCTCCGGTGCCTACTGCCAATGCCACACGAACTGTTCGTGAGGCATACCAGCGATGAGTCTCATCTGATGAGAAGGCCCGAACATATCTGTTAGCTTCTATGACAGACGTGCTTGTCACAAAGCACGAAGCAATGACTACAACATTCAAAATTATGGAGTCATTGCAAGCTATGTTAGGACAGCCCTCCGAGCAAAAGCGACACGAAGCTGTTCTTTCCGCTATGCTCGCTCGCATGAAGAAATGTACATCATTTCGGGAATATCAACTCGGGAACATGTCCTGAGCATGATGTCCTACTTCAACATAGCAGAAGTCAATGGCGGGGCCATTGACGAACCCAGTCAAGTGACCATCATACTGATGACTCTTCCAAAGAGTTTTAATCAGTTTAAGAGCGACTACGGGATGAACAAGTTAAAGTTCAGTCTCACACAGTTGCTCAATGAGCTCGCTACTTTTGAGTCCTTGACTAAGGACAACAAAAGTAAGACCGATGAGGCAAATGTTGCCGAACCATCTTCCTCCAATAATAAGAAGAGGAAGAGGTCTGCTGGGAAGGCGAAGGTTAAGCCCAAACCCAAGAAAGCCCTGAGCAAAAAGATTGGCACCTCCAGCGACCAAGGCAAAGGAAAATGTTTCCATTGCGACAAGGTCGGGCACTAGAAGAGGAACTGTCCTCAGTACCTAGAGGAGGTAGCCAAGAAGAAGAAGAAAAGTAAATATGATTTACTTGTTCTTGAATCTTGTTTAGTGAAAGATGATTCTTCACCCTGGATAGTTGATTCAGGGGCCACTAACCATGTTTGTTCTTCTTTGCAGTGGACTGATTATTGGACACAGCTAGAGGAGGGAGCCTTCTCCATGCGTGTGGGGTCGGGGGATGTCGTGTCAGCAAAAGCAGTGGGAGCAATAAGATTGCAATTTTATAATAATAATAGTTTTTTATTATTGAACAATGTTTTGTATATTCCTGGATTTACACGGAATTTAATTTCCGTTTCTAAGTTGTTAGAACAATCATATTCTGTTTCTTTTAATAATAAATTTGTTATTATTGGAAAGAATGGTCTGAATATTTGTTTAGGAATTAATGAAAACAATTTGTATGTGTTACGACCGTTAATACATACTACACTGCTTAATACTGAAATGTTTAAGGTTGAAAAACCAAAAACTAAACGACATAAGATTTCTCCAGATAATGACACGTATCTCTGGCATCTAAGGCTTGGTCATATCAACCTTGACCGGATAGACAGACTAGCAAAAATCGGATCTTTAAGTGAGTTAAAGGTTGGCACCTTACCTGTCTGCGAATCCTGTTTAGAAGGTAAGATGACTAAGAGACCTTTTACTGGAAAAAAGGCTTAGAGCTATAGAGCCACTGGAACTCATACAAACAGACGTCTGCGGACCGATGAATATTAAAGCTAGGGGCGGCTATGAGTATTATGTCACCTTTATAGATGACTAATCAAGATACGGATATGTCTACCTGATGCAACGAAAGTCGGAAACATTTGAAAAGTTCAAAGAATTCCGAGCTGAAGTTGAGAATCAATTAGGTAGAACTATCAAGTCACTACGATCAGATCATGGAGGTGAGTACCTTGACCAAGAGTTTGAAGACTTCATGGTCGAGCATGGGATAGTTTCCCAACTCACAGCTCCAGGTACACCTCAGCAAAATGGTGTAGCGGAGAGGAGAAATAGAACCCTGATGGAAATGGTGAGATCTATGATTAGTTTCTCATCATTACCAAATTCCTTCTGGGGATATACGTTACAAACAGCGGCATACATTTTAAATGTAGTGCCATCCAAATCTGTTCCTAAGACTCCCCTAGAGTTGTGGAATGGTCGTAAAGCTAGTTTACGACATTTCTGTGTATGGGGGTGTCCAGCACACGTGCTGAAGAACAGAAATGGAAAGCTAGACTCCAAGTCTGTGGTCTGCCTGTTTGTAGGATACTCCAAGGAGACCAGAGGTGGACACTTCTATAGTCCCGAAGATAACAAAGTATTTGTATCGACAAATGCAACGTTTCTTGAGGACAATTATATTAGTGACCATAAACCTAGTTCTAAGATTGTATTGAATGAGTTGGAGCCTGGTGAGACTAGTGCTTCATCAAAAAGAGTTGTTGATCCACAAACATCTGAGAGTCAGATGGTCTGTGATCAGGATACATTATCACCTAGACGTAGTGGAAGGGTTGTAAGACAACCTGAACGCTATTTAGGTATAGGTGAGGGACAAAGTGTTGTCTCTACTGATAGTGTGGATGATCCATTGACATTTAAGAATGCAATGGAAGATCCTGATAAAGAAAAAAAAGGTAGTTTTCTTAGTCTTATACGTGGATGACATCCTACTCATTGGGAATGATGTGGGAATGTTATCTGATGTAAAGGGCTAGCTGGCTAGCTAATTCCAAATGAAAGATTTGGGAGATGCGAGTTATGTTCTAGGGATCCAACTTATAAGGGATCGTAAGAACAAACTCATAGCACTGTCTTAGGCATCGTATATCGATAAAATTCTTGTGCGATTTTTGATGCAGAACTCCAAGAAAGGTAATTTGCCTTCTAGGCATGAAGTTCACTTGTCTAAGGAACAGTGTCCTAAGACACCTCAAGAAGTTGAGGATATGAGACGTGTACCCTATGCATCAGCAGTATGTAGTCTCATGTATGCTATTTTATGCATGAGACCGGACATCTGCTATGCAGTGGGAGTAGTCAGCAGGTACCAGTCCAACCCATGATTAGATCATTGGGTTGCTGTCAAGACTATTCTCAAGTATCTTCGGAGAACAAGAAACTATATGCTAGTGTATTCCAGACAGGATTTGATCCTGTTAGGATACACAGATTCTGATTTTCAGTCAGACAGGGATTCTAGGAAATCCACATCTGGATCAGTTTTCACCCTAGGTGGTGGAGCCATTGTGTGGAGAAGTATTAAGCAATCTTGCATTGCAGACTCCACCATGGAAGCCAAATATGTAGCCGCTTGTGAAGCTGCTAAAGAGGCTGTTTGGCTCCTTAAGTTCTTGAGTGATCTGAAAGTTGTTTCAGATCTGGATAAGCCCATCACACTTTATTGTGATAACAATGGTGCTGTGGCTAATTCCAAAGAACCAAGAAGCCACAAGAGAGGGAAGCATATAGAGAGAAAGTATCATCTCATTAGAGAGATAGTGCAGAGAGAAGACGTGATTGTCACCAAGATAGCCTCACAAAACAATCATGCTGATCCATTTACGAAGACCTTACCGGCTAAAGTGTTTTCGGGTCACCTAGATGGTCTAGGGTTACGAGACATGCCTCACATGCTTTAGTGCAAGTGAGAGATTGTTGGGGTTTATGCCCTAAAGATGTAATTTGTAAATGGATTTATGAAATAAATAAAAAGAAAAGTTCAATTCATTCGTGTTGTGTTGTTTATTTTATAACTTGTGCATATATTAACATCATGGATTGCCGGATGTAATCTCGAACTGTGTGTATGAGTGTCATATACATATGGATACAGTAAGAGACGTGCAATCTAAAGAGTCCATAGATAACAAATAAAGCTGGCTACTTTATTTGTGGTTAATCTATAGTTGTGGTCCATTCTGTAATGTACGGTGGTTCTATCCTGAATCATTCATATGAGATATGGGAATGGAGGCACCTTGTATGATGTGATCGTATAGGACTGGGCCATGATCTATATGAATCTCTCGCCAAGATCCGTTTACTGATGAGATTCATATATATCAAACTAATGATGGCTATATGTGGGTGATCTTAATCCTGGGTGTCTTATCGACTCCTTCAGGTTAGATCGTGGTCTTTGATATACCATGGGTGATGTGAGATGCAATTCCTGATCAATATACTCTGTATGTTGGGATTGCGGTTTGGCTTGTGGCTGGGAAGGTATGTACACAATAGTGAAATCCATTCCTTCTTGTGAGAAGTAGATGGTAGTTCCCTTAAGGGTTGATTCGGGGCTTGGACAATATGAGCGCTCTCCTAATTCCGTAAGGAAATAGGATTTATTATTCATTAGAGAATCAACGGTACTTAAATGATATATGTAATAAGAGGGGTATAACGGACATTATGACCCAGCTCTAATTATGAACTACTGTGGAGGATCACACCATGTGTAATAGCTATATCGATGGACACCGAGTTGTATCGGTCTGTGTAAAAACGTCTGCAGTTGAGAGAGTGCAGCTTCGGGTTTTTAGTGGAATAACACCGGAGTTAATAATCAAGGAATATTAATTAAAGAGTTTAATTAATAATTCCGAGGATTATTGGAGCTCAAAATACTGTAGGTCCATTAGGTCCCCTTGCTAGCCCGATCGATTTAGGTAACAAGGGTCACGGTTAATTAATTGGATTGTCCAATTAATTGTGTTACGAAAGTGACACGTATTTATTCAGGGATTAATTGAATAATGAGATTATTTAATTAATATATTAATAATTAAATTAATTAAATAATTATATTATTTAATTAATGAATTAATAATTATGAATTATTAATTAATTATTAAATGGAGGTTGCGAATTCAAATCATGACTAAGACATAAAATAATTAGATTATTTTATTCTTTGAGAAGTCTAGTATTTAAATTTAAATCAACTAGGGTTATGTGGGAGTTAGAATCCTATTCTACCTATGACACTTAAATACTAATTATCTTTTAAATATATAAAGATATATTTTGAAAACGATAATTATCTGGTTTTAAAAATATATAATGATATATTTATATAACCAGATAAAAGAGAAATAGTTTTTGATTTTGATTTGAACAGCACAAAAAAAAAAAAAAGAAGCAAATATATGTGTTTGTATAGGATACAAACATGTGTGATGCGTAATTTATAAAAGAGAACAAGAGAATACGTATAAATGGACTTGGTATGTGCAATTGGTGCAGGTGATTTTTTTTCTTAAAGGAAAAACAAGAAAAGCTGCGCATCATGTGATATTTTGAAAAAAACGAAAAGAAAATAAAAGAGAGAACAGCTAGGCGTGCACTATTTTTTGATACAAGAATATATATATATATATATATTAATTAGAATTGTTCTAGTTTTATTATTCTCTTGGAAGAAATTGTTTATTTTTCATTCTCTCTACATCCTCTTAAGTTCCTGAGTACGTGACGCGTCCACACGCAGTTACCAATCCCGAGATATAGCGAGGAAGATCAGTGGTACAGACCAGGAGCATATCGTAAAGTGAAGGAGCCTCCAAACGTTGGTAAAGTTCTAAATTTTCTTTTAATATATTGATTACAATTTCCTGTGTTTACATATTGTATATATTAGTTCCAGAAAAAGAATTGCGATCCTAAGTTCACTGGTTCCAGATCGTTTATGATCTGTATAAAATTTTTAAAACTTATTTCCGCTGCGTTACTAGTGAACGGGGTTCCAACAGCCATGTAGACCAAGTTTAAAAAATACTGGTCTGAAATGCCTTTCCTTTATGCCTTAGGTGTTATAGTAGATCCTAGAATTAAATTAGCTGGTTTAGAATATTTGCTTGAGTTTATTGGTAATAAATTGTCAGTAGATTATTCCGACCAGATTACTGACATTCGAAACAAGTTGTTCGAAGTTTTTAGTATTTATGAGCGCAGGTTTGGCGGTGTTGACACGGAACCATCACCAGAACCGGACACACAACCGTTGCAGACAAGTTGGAGCATTCTCAAAAACTTGAAAAAAGACAAATCAGCAAGTTCTTCTTCTTCAACTACACGATCTGCTGCATCTTCTGGTGCCGAACTGAATAGGTTCCTTGAAGCACAGTTTGATGCTGACGAAAACACGGAGAATTTTGATCTGTTGTTATGGTGGAAGACCTATAACTACAGGTATCCGGTCTTGTCACACTTAGCACGTGACATACTGGTTATCCCCGTGTCCACTGTGTCTCCAGAACATGCATTCAGCACGAGTGAACGAATTATTGAACCAAGAAGAAATTGTTTGACTCCAGAGATGGTGGAGGTATTAATATGCGTTCGGGATTGGGAGCATGCTCGAAAGAGGATGCAAAATGAAACGGTAGACGAACAATTTATTCAAAATTTCTCCAATTTATATGTCGATGAGGGTTCCGGCAGTAACCAAGTCCAGAACTAGGTTGTACATGTACATTTACTTGTAATACGATTGCACTCTTTTTCCCTTACCAAGTTTTTATCCCACTGGATTTTCTTGGTAAGGTTTTTAATAAGGCAATCATGTAAATATATAATACTGAAAGTCCGAAATAAATAAAGAATTTTTCATTTCATATTTTTATCTACTTTTATTTTCTTTCATGTTTTATCTTTATTTATTCTTTGAATTAATTCATTAAATAAAATAATAAATCTATCTATAATCTATTATTATAAATATTTTTTTTATTATACTAAAATAATAATATGTAAAAAAATTAAAATAAATAAAAAAAAATTGGATATAGACATGGGCCGACCCATTTGGCCCACGGGCCGCGGCACGGCACGGAGGGACCGTGCCGGGCCCCCATTTAGGAAAATGGACCGTGCCTAGCACAGCCCATTTTCCTAAACGGGCCCGGTGGGCCGTGCCGATGTGGGCCGGGCCGGCCTCCATTTACACCACTAGGCCAGCCCAAGTATCAAAGGGCTTATTTCAGGTGAATTGATCCACAATATAATATGTGAAAACTAAAATTCTTGTATCCTGCTCGAGGATTTTTGTACTTGATCAATCACATATTCACGTGATTCTCTCAAGCCATGCTTGAATTCAATCTGTGCATATTGTAGATCCCAATTCCGTTCAAAGGTTGAAGATTTGTTGTTGTTACTGGTTGGTTGGTCATACAATCAGGTATATACAAAAATGGAAACTTTCTGGACATGTGTTTTTTTTTTTTAATCTTCAATGAAGTTGCTACAATTAGTGGGTATAAGTTGTTTTTTGTTCTTATTTTGTTATAGTGTATGATTTTGTATGTGGTTATGCAATAAAAGCTGTCTTGTTCTATGCATTCAGTTCAATTATTTACTTGTTTTGCTTTTCTGGTTTTCACTTGTGCTTGTTGTAGATGATCCAGTTCGGTTTGATAAATTAATGATATATTAGCACTATATTTCCTTGTCCTGTTTTTAATTTGAGTTTCCAAGTTGCAACTTACTCCCTGTATTCTCTTGTATCAATGATTTTATCTGCCTTATTAGCTTGAATGTGTAATTTATGCTTGATAATGGAGAAAATCAATCTTGAATATGCTTCCATGAAGTCAAATTACCATCTTAGTTCAGGGGATGAGTGGATTAATATTTTGTTAAGATAGCCTCCAATATGAAGGAAAACAATGTGATTAAAATAAAGCTGATAGGATCCTACCAGGTTATTATTGGTTTTCTGTTCCTTTTTTTTTTCAAGTTTTTCTGATGACTTATTAAATCATATAGACCAACAAACTCCTTTCAGTTAATTGCTAGAAGCTAAGATTAAGACCTGTTGTTCGTTAATTGCCGCTTTAATAAATTGGAGAGGCCTCACAGGTAGACTCATTCATTCATATTGGTTGTTGTCTTGCAAATTTCCCTTGCAAAACCAGTAGAATTGTCATGTTTGAAATGTTTGATACATGCAATTCTCCTGTATAGCTACCAAAATAGTAACTATGTTAGCTTATTGTATTTCTCTGAAGTGTGAACAGGTTGAACAGACACAGAATCACAAAAGAAATTTTCACGGATCCTGCTTTTCGACTTTCTAGTAATCATTGCTTTCTCCCCCTACTGCCCCAATCCCAACATCTCACTTTCTGCGAATAAGTTATTAATTAATTTGCTTTGTTTCATTACTATCGTTTACTTGCAGTTATTTACTTATTTATCTTCAGTTTATCGTTACTTTTATCTAGGCAACAACTTGATGTTCATCTAGTAGTTTGTTCTTGTGTAAAAGATTAAAAGGGCGGTTTCTTTTTCTTCAGAACTTTTTGTTTGAAAAACACTTTTAAGTAATGTCCGTAACCAAGTTATGCGTGTTAGAATCGACTTACTGTTTGAGGAGATGGTTGGTTACTTTAGACTAAAAATAAGTTGTATAGTAACCTTGATTTTTTGTAGAAGGGATTCAAACTATTTGGCTGAAAAGATTTGATGACATGACCTGAAAGTGGGAAATATGACTTGAGATTCAACAGTTCATTAATAATCGATCTTAAATGGGTGTTCAAGTAGAGATGATTGATAACATAGTTTCCTATTAATATATTTTACATTGATTCTTAACAATTGGTGTCTGGATTAGTAAAGTTAGGACTTGAGAAATGACAAAATGAATGAAGGCACTCTATCGTCTTAAACCGTGACAGACATCTTTTTTGATATTGATTTGGAGTGGTATGTTCTCCAGTAGAATGAGAGCCTAGGGAAAGATAACAAGAGCTACCCTGTCTCAGTCCACTTAACATCACTGGTTTATGATGAAATTTCAAAGTAATTTTCCTTATAAAAGCATAGAAATAAAAAGGTTAATATATGGTGTGCCTCTTTGTGTTTGCTTGCATTGAGTGAAATATGTAAGTATAAACTATAAACTATGTAGGATTGCATTTACGTGTATTATTGTGGTTTTGTACATTGAAGGGAAAGAGTAGGATCTTTCTTTTAATATTAAAACATTTAAAGTATTATAGAACTCTTTACATTAGTGTAACATTTGTATGAGCTGGAGCAATACAAAAGAATTTTACTATCATCTGCAACTGCAAGAAGCTGTAGCACTAATGCAACCTGAAATAAAGTTTTTTCGAAGAAAAATTAATGTATTTAAGAAAACCAACTATAGATGTTTTTCACAAAAGCCCGCACCATTATCTATACTGTGCTTTCCAGAGACATAAATTATGATCTTAGCTTACATAACGAAAATGACTCTGGTTCACTGAATGTCTTCAAGGACCATTCTCTAATAGAGCTTCACTATACAAATTTCTTTGTAACAAAAACTGTTAAAACAAAATAGAGAAAAACCAATCAACCCACCCTCATAAAATTTCTATGATAAAACAGATGCAACTCACCGCCATTTAAGTTCCCTGCATTGCTAGAAATTGTTTCTTTCTTTAAATGTTAACTTGCTGCTGCTCTCTTTGGTTTAGCAAACACTTGAATGTATCATGGCCTGTTGTGGATAGGATCTGATCCTCTTCGTACTCTTCTTTTGCTTGATTGATTTGGATCGAATGTATTGTTTATTTGTGTCGACTTCTTCTGTGTGTTCATTCCTTCCGTGGCATTGGCCATGAGGATACGTTGATTCTGTGGCACCATGTCTTGATTATGTTGACTATGTCTGAGGACAAAGTCTATACTTCGCAAGCCAGAAACTATGTCTGGTTGAGCTGCTAATAATAACCCCATACAGATAAGAAAGACTAGTACTCTATGAGAATAGATAACCATTATTGTCCCTGAAATCAAGAAACAAGAAGAATAGAAGTATCTTCCTTTTGTTTACAGTAATGAGAGTATAAGCAGGCAAGAGATTGTGATCCTTGTTTGTTATGTCATATTCCTGTAGATATAAGCATGTTATTTATCTCTTATAGGATTTGGAGGGGCTTTAAAGCATAAAGCAGGGAGGGCCCCAGAACCCTCAGAGATATTTAGATTCAGCCAAATCATAAGCCTGCATTTTAAGCAAATTAAGGCTGTTCTTGAAGAATCTGACCAGGATAAATAAAGGGATTGGAAGTTGGAACAATACCCTTGAGAAGCCAGGTATCTTTTTTCATTTCTTTTCCTACATCTCTATCATTTGCCCTGCTTTTGTCTACCAAAATAGAGCCAACTCAGTCTCTTGGTTGGATAACCAATTCGCCACATCACCCGACCATGCTTACCTGGACTTTTCCTAGGGACTGAGGTATTCTTATTGAGTTGATCCCCAATTCTCATCTCAACTCATGTTGATATTATTAGTCTATTATAGTTTGATTCTGAGTTCTTGCCTAACATAGTCCTGATTTTCTAGGATTACATGTTTGATATTTTTCATATCCAAATTTGTTTCACTCACATAGTCACATGATTAGATGAAAGCTTCTCTGTTGGGTATTCTGGTAACTTGCAATTCCTTTGTTATTAAGAAAAGATTAGTTTTTGTTTAAATGGGAGTGTGACTAGGCAGTCAAAAGCCATGGAGTCATGGACCACTTGAAAACTGCTAGATTGCTACAGTGGCAAGCTAAGTCATATAAAGTATCAAATTGGGAGGGAAAAAAAGATTAATGTCGAATAGAACAGGCCCCCAAAAGAAACAAACACTTGCTTTAAGCCATTCTAAGATCTCTTCTTCACTTTAGAATTCCAAGCTCTCTTCCCTAGGCAACTAAAATAACAGTACTACTTGGTTTCTTGTGCTATGTGTGTTTCTTTATGCTTTTCTTTGCTACTTCTTGGATTGCCAAGCTTGTTAATCCTTGTTCAATGATGAGATGACCCACTTCTCTCTTAACATGCCATTTTTTTTTCCATTCATTCATTCATTCATTGATGTAGATCATCTTTTTCTTTATTACCCTCTCTTTACTTTACTGTTGTTATTATAATGTAATAATATCACATGCAACTTGGAACATTCTAAAGCATAAATTCTCTCACACTTTTCCAAAACTGGATGATTGGATTTGGTGGATATGGAGGCTGACTGGTCATAGTCCAAGCAACACAATCTTAGCTTGAATCATTTTTAATGTGCCAATTCTTCACTTTTTATCATGCAGATGCAGTAATGGAGTTGGATGAATTGTTGCTTTCTATTCTTGAATCTTTTTCTCAGTAGAATTCATTCCTTCGAACAGTTTGATGCTTCATGAATGGGACATGATGATGAATTACATGGTGCATAGATAAACACATGCATACATGTGAAGATATGAAAATAGGATGAACACAGGCTTACAAGCGTATCACTCATCACTTTTGGTGGTCTTTCACGAAATGAAGTTTTATTCAATCAAGCGAGTGACAGTTTTGTAGATAAATGAACATATATCACCTTGTGTTTAACTTTTCTCATGAGCGAAAATTATATGCATCAACTAGCTTCCAGTTCCTATTATTAATATGAATTTTTTGTTTTTTTGTTATTTCTTGGTGTAAGAAATTTGCCATACTGTTCTACTGGATTAGCTTGGCAAAATAAAAATGGGTGACAGTGAGAGACTTGATAGGTGGGACCGGTTGCTTAGATTGTGGTACGGTACGTACACCATGTTAAGGTTAAATTTAGCAGTAATTGATTAGATAAGTCTGCTCACAGCTCACCTGTTAAAGTTCTCAAATTAGAATCTTAATTGGGACATGCCCACTAGTAAACATAATTCATGCAAGAGAGAGAGAGAGAGAGAGAGAGAGAGAGAGAGAGGGGCAAGTTATAGCTTTGTAGATTCTCGAGGTTGGTCTTAAAGTTGAGTCTTTTTGGTTACTTTGATTTGAAACCCAGTTCAATTAATCCACAGTGAAGCCTTGATAAAGGAAATATGTGTATACAAAAGAGAAGTAACAAAGCAAGTTAAAGAAGAACAGAAGATAAAGCAAAGTAGCTAACTGAGTTTTTGGTTTTTACAGATCATATCCTCTTCTTTGAACTATTCTCTGTTTGTTTTTTTCTTTTGAATTTTCTTCATTCAAACTTTAATTTATAAAACTGAATTAAATTTGATGAAAAAAAATATATAGTGTACTGCATGGTTCATGTGTGTTAGGCATGATCACTATTGTAATTTCTTATTCTCATCTTATTCGAGGTTTATATACGTTCGATTAGATTACAATATTGAATTATTGTCGAATTAAATGATCATTACTAAATCTCCTTATTATTATTTTTATTTTACGTTTTTATATATAAAAATTAACTATTTAGAACAATTTTGATGTAGATTTATATGAAAAATTCAGATTCGAATTCGGAGAGGATCTTTGTTTCATTACGGACGGTCCCGGTCCAAAGCAAAGACAAAAGTACAAGCTACAATCGGAATGTTAGCAAAATAAATGTAAAAGGAAGATGCTTGGTTGTTCAACTTTAAGAATAATTATTAAAACCAAGGAGTAAGTGAGAATATATGCCTTGCCACTTTATCTTGGAATATAAAATGAACCATTGTAGTTGCATATATCCCCCATCTTCATCTTGGAGTTGTTTGCTGTGGCCACCAATCTGTGATAAAGAATTTACTTTTACATCTTTTTTATTTTTAAACCTGAAAAAGAAAAGCAATGCTAGAGAGCATTATAATCAAGAAAATGTTTGGAAGTGGAAGTGGCATTTCACTTGTATGTCTTCTTATAAAAAAAACATGGAAAATAAAGGGTAGAAATATAAATTCGTAAATATTAGGGTAAATGTGTCGTGACATCAAGCTAGAGAAGAGCTTTCAAAGCATTTGGGCAACATATTTATTTTATTTTTTATTCATATTATACCGTATGACTTAATATGAGTATAATGTAATTCTTATATATAACGCACTAAGATTTTTCATCAAGTGAAAAGCATTAGAGGGCATAATTTGGAACCACACTTTGGAGACTTTGTAGCTTAAAGAAAATTTCACAATGCTCCAATCTTTTCTACTGTCATTTCTATGATTGAATATGAAAATTTCCATACCACAATCTAACAACAATAATACTAATAATAATAATAAAAAATGTAAGGGTTGTGAATTGGGTTTCAATTAAATCCATAGCTACAATATGCAATTATAAAGACCTACAAATACATATGAAAAATTAAAAGGGTGATTATCAATTTGTCCCTAATATATTTGAAAATTTCATTTTTAACCTGTTTTTGACTTTTTAGCTCCTATGGTCCCAACGATTTTCAAAATACATCAATCTAGTTCTTCTAACCGAATATATATTTTGAAATAGTACAATAATTCGTGATTTGATGGAGGGGACACGACTCAAAACCTCATAGAGTTGTGAAGGGCATACCACTAGGTCAACCTCATATTGTTCATTTTAACTTAAATTTTAATGGTGAAATATAATATAAATATATATATATATATTTATTTATTGGGTGGTGTTAACCTTTATGGCACATGTTAACAACAATTTTTTTTTACAATAAATAGAAATATACACACATATCAATACATGTATTTACTATCTTATCACAATAAATATAGTGTCCATTTTCCATTTATAGTAAAAAAGTGATTGTTAGGACACATGTTAACACTACTCTTATTTATTTATTTATATATAGGGTTAGACTAGATCGATTTAAATTTGTGACTTAAAATTTTGACTTTAATATCTCAACCATCCATATGCTCTTAATCTAAGAGTTATAAATATATTCAAATCTCAACCATTAGATTAAGAACACATGAATGGTTGAAATATTGAAGTCAAAATTTTAAACCAGAAATTTAAATTGATTTACATATATTTCCCCTGACAGTGGTTTAATGCCTTAGAAATCTTTTTATTGTTTATTCTTTGCTTCCATTTTCTTTCCAACCAAACAGCAAAATCTTTAAAAATCCTTTTTTTTTTTCAGTTCTTTGCTTTTCCCTTTTCTGACCAACTAAAATGACAAAGCACCACAAAAACACAAAATTTGATAATACCCACAAATTGTAAAACCAATTTCTTTGACAAAGTCTGCAAATTAACAGAATAATATACACTGAAAGCAATTTTTTATTTTTCAACTGTTTTGATCAATCAATTAAAAATCTCAAACTTACACATCCCTAAGACTCAATCGATAGAATTAAGCTTCATTGGATCACTGAGGCCATAATCCTTTCACAATAAGGAAGCACCCTGAAACAACAAAATACATCACTGATTATGTAATCAACCTATTACAAATATAGACTCAAGCAGCTGAGTGGTTTAAACATTCAACAAGGCAACTGAATTTATATATCAACCCCTTATATGGAGCAACTCGAGCTAGGCAGCACGAAATTCATATACACATACACAGAGTAGATGAAACAAAATGTTGTAACAATTAAGTGCATCATGGTTGTTTTGATCAGCCACTGGAAATATGATTCGATACAGATTTAACCTTTCTCAACTCCTTTTGTTTATACATGAACCCTTTTAGTTTACCCTTCAGCATCGCTTCATCACACACCCTGTACAACTCAGAGTTATATTAAAGGTTATGTTGCGATTTCAAACAGTTTCATGGTTCTGACTTGGCAGACTCGCTGCAGGTCCAGATGCGATGGTGAACTGCACACCCCTGTGTTGTCCAGATTGTAGCACAAATGCAACTTGTGCCGCGGCCATTGCAGCAGCCTCCTGCTACAAATTATAGTCCAAACTTCAACAAATATTTCCCACTGAAGCAAAAACCATAAACTTCACATAACAGTTCCAAGTTTGTTTTCTTTTTCTAATTTCATTTTTGGGGTTCTTTGCCCCTCTTTGTGGTAAAGATGGTTTAAAATTTTCAACACTCACCCACAGTAATTAAAAGAAATATTTATTTTAAAGAGTTTATCACCATCAAAATAAATTCCATCGGGAAAGTTAGAATTGAGAAAGACACAGATTTAAAAGTGATGCATGAACTAAAGGACACTAACCTGCCTTTGTCTTCGACGCTGTAAGATGTTGATGGCACAAGCCATAATGTAGCAAGGCAAAAGAAATCCAGCAGCCCGGAGCAAGAAAAGCTGCAGGTTATCAACAATATAACCAGTTTAATTCAACCATAAGATAAAACTATTGCTGAATACTGCAGAATTGGGTAGGACGGTGCAATAGAACTTAGTAGAAGTTCAAAATCTTCTTACAGAGAAAAAAGTAGACATGTCATCTTCTCCATCAGCATCTGGGATGGTCAGTGCATGCCGCAATATCATAAGAGCCATTAACTGCCAAGTAAATTCGATTAAGCTTATAATCAGATCTCAATTCTGTCTTCTGAGAAATGTGAAGCATTTTTCTTAATCTTATTAGACAAGAGGTCTCTCGCATGACAAATTATAACGGAAAGTAACCAAACACCTAATAACCCAGAAAGATTGTTAGGAGGCATTCCTAGAGAGAGATCCTTAAAAGAAGGTCCAAGTAGGTTCCTACCACCATGGCAAATCTTATGACTAATCTTTTTTTCTTTTTTTTTTTGCCATGATCAATTTTTCATCAAATATTATCCTTAAACATGGCATATCCTTAATCACATAAAAACCAAAGGTATTGCTCCAATGGCATGGAATAAAGACTTAACAAACGTACATTTGTTGCAATAGATATCAAAAATTATTTTGGAATTCGACATATACAGCTCTATAAGGTTGATGATTTAGGCTCTTACGATCAAAGCAGCTGAACGGCAAAATGCAGCCCCACTAGCATTTGAAGCTGCATATTCATCATACTCAGATTCCAAAAAGTGACGTTCTGCCTCTGCAATGGCTAAAAGGCGAGGATCGTGCAGGTCCAAAGGGGTCCCAGATATTGTCCAGCCTCCACTGAAAAAAAAATTCAATGAATCCATAGAAAATCTTAAGCACTATGATTATGCCAATTCCAAGAAAACTAACAGATCAGTAACTTTAAAGTACGTCCAGGTCAATAGTTCTCACATCAAAATTTGCAAATTAAAGAAAAAGATGGTCAGTTGGTCACATAATTTTCAAAAAAAGTACAAATAACTGCAAAAATGATCTCAGAAATATATTTCATTACCCAATATCAATAGCAGTATCTTCCATGCGAGGTGGAGCAGTGTAATTTGGTTGGTACGGCTACACATAGCAAAGGCCAAAATTAAAGTTCAAATTTCAAGGAAATAACTTTAAAGATAAAATAGTGATAAAACCGCAACATCAATAGAATATAAACTGAGACATGGTCATACAAAAACGAACAGTGAAACCCACTTCTCTAAATTTTATAAGGAAAATTGTATAACAAGAACCTAAACGGAGTTATTGATTAGATTGGCATAATTATAATCATATAATTATATTTCCCATTCACTAAAAATATTCTCATACAAAATAGAAAAAAAAGAAAAAAAGAAGCTGAAGTCAATCCATCCCACATTACATCACAAACTTACATTATCACATATACCAAACTGCTTACAGTCAGAATGTTTACTTTCTCATTCTTTTTGCCATTCATAGTGGCAGTAAGATATGGCTTGACAAAAATATAATGAAAATTCATGTAGGCATTACCTAATAAAAGATCAATGTTGAAAACATGTATGCAAGTATGCAACATATAAGAGACAGAATAACATACAGAAATTAAAACCGATGGGCATACCTGGTGACATATCTCGCAAATTGTATCTCCTTTCTCATTACACCAATGCTGAACACACTTCCTATGTGCATACTGAATGAAATATAACACTTGTGAACATTATCCATTGGAAACATATGAAACAAGAGGAATAACGAAACTCAAAATAAGAAAGAAGATGTCTCTTAACAAATAAGCCTAATTGTGACCAAACTGTTGCATTTTCTTTATATTATATAAGCTTTTCCTTTTCGCCGGCTAGGCAGAACTTGAAGCTAATCCCACTCCCCAAATACTATTTTCATTGCGAAATAGAAGATCGTTTTCAAGTCATTTATGGTTTATTTATAAAAATTGACCAACACCACCATGACCACCATAAATTTTAAAAAGTTTAAAGAAAAAAGTTTCAGGAAAGGTAAAAGAGAAATCACTAACAGTTGCAACACTTTCTAAACATAAAAAGAAAACCTTTCATTAGTAGAATTAAACATTACACATCTAAAACAAAACCCATTTAAACACAACCAAACAATTACAAAATCCAATTACAAAGAGAGAGAGATATATATATATATATATATGTATATATACCTTGACACTGCCATTACAAGCACAAGGTGTCTCCAAATTGGTGATTGAATCCTCCTCCTGACAAATGCGACACTCACCCACTTGAATCAACGGCTCCTCCTCTCCGAAATCATCTACATTTTCCACAGAACACGAAGGCCCCGCCTCCTTTTCCACAATCGAGCTCCGATTATCCTCCTCATTAATCTCTTGTACGGAATCCGGCGACGTCATCAACCGGTCAACGAACAACACCACGTGATCACTCATTTTAATTTTAGTTTCTTTAACGATCCTCTACCACACCTAAAACTGAAAACAAAAAAAAAACCCAACACAGCGTCAACAAAACATTTCAAACAATTGAAACGAGTAGATCACGCCGATCGGGGGGGCAGAGGAGAGGTAAAAAGAGAAAGAAAAATAAAAGAAAACAAAAAAGAAAAGAGAAAAGAATGGAATCAGGGTTCTTACATGGAGAAAAGACAAATGCGAGCGTTTGGTGGAGGGGTTTGTGGCGGAGAGCAAAAATATAGGGAGAAAAGAATCCAAAGAAAGAGTTTGAAGTTAAATTTGTACGCGGTTTCTAGAGGTTGGACTTGGGACTTGTCGCCTCTATATATATATATATATATATCTAATAATCAAATCAAATTTGCTATTTATATACAGACTACAGACTACAGACCACAGAGAGAGAAGATAATACTTAATAGATTAGAGGGTAACCTACACCTTCTCTGACTTTGTCTTTTCTTTTTGTAGCTGTATTGCCGCGTAAAATACCACCGTCACGATTTCTGATTTGTCTATATTGTTTTTTTCTTTTTTGGATTATCTGGTGTTTCCAGTAAATTGATTTTATTTATTTGTAATTATTTAATAATAAAATAAAATAAAATAAAATAGGTAAGATTTCATTACTGAAATTAAAGTTGGAGATACCTCATTGTATTAATTTTACATATTTTCTTTTATTTGTCAACCATTTATTAATTTTAGCTTTTTTATTATAATTATTATTTACTTAAGAACAAATCCCTCCTCCTCTCACTAAATCTAAATGCATAGATAATTTTATTGAAATTAAATTCTCATTCTAATGTTGTATAAGATTAAAGAGGAGAGTAGTGATCCGTTTTTAAGAGATATAGCAGCCTTTTGAGAACAAAACATTCAAATTTTTTCTAAAATCGAGTTTCCAAAAATGACTGGCTTGAGCTTTCAGTCTTGAGTCTTGAGATGTACTCAACTTTATCAATAATGTTATCCAACACTAACCTGCCCATAAAACTCCATTAATATTCATACAGTCTTTTGACCAAATCACACTAAATTGTGTGACTGTAACGTTTCTAGGGGAGGTGGCTTGCTTGCAATTACTACTTTCATTTTCTTTTATGAGGGTTTTGTAGCTATTATCAAAGGATAATTATGAGAGAGATCCATTTTTCTAAAACAAATTCAATTTTTTCTTTCGTTTCATTTAAAATCTTTTCATTTTTTTTCGATTCTTGGATTTTAATGACCTGTAACTACTCCTTTAACTTTACATAATTTTTAGGGTATTGTTAATCTATGTCTTTAGGACATAGATTAAAATAAAGGAATGTTAGATATTATATTTATTGTCTTAAATTACAATTAATACAGAAACACAAAAAATAAATATAGATTGACTTTCTTTTTATACCCTATTTTTTCTATTTTTTATAATAACATAACCATTTTCTTCTATGGTGAAGGTAAGCTACCAGAATAATCTTAGTCAACTCTAATTCATATTAAATACACAAAATTTATTATGTCCAATAACCTTTCAAAACTTTGCACCACCCATTAATAATTTAGTGATTATTTGATTCTCAATAAATGTAATGAGTTTTTTTTTAATATTATAATAATTCGAGGTTTGGTAAACTCAAATCACAATATCTTGGAATAAGTGTAAGAGATATATGATTAGACCAACTCATATATTTTAGCAATAATCGCTACGCGAAAGCGTTGCCGGATAGCACAAACAAACAACAATATCAATGAAGAAAGAATATAAATAAGATGAAATAAATAAAGCACGAATCAAAACACACAAACGCAAGATTTTTACGTGGAAACCCAAATAGGGAAAAAACCATGGCCGTTAGGACGACAAGAGATCAATCCACTATGAAGAAAATTGTTACAACTTCACTCAAGATTCTCTCTCTAATACCCCAAACCCAATTACATCCAATGCTCTATTTGAGATCTCTTTAATATTTGTTATTTTGCTCCACACCAAATAATCTAGTTATTATGGTCTATTTATATGAGTTACATGGAGTTAAAGACAAAATGAAATTCTATTCCTACTTGTTCCACATAAATACTATTTTCTATTTATGACAAGTCTTCTTGTAAGGAGAAATCATTTTCCTTCAAGAACAAGATTTTCATGTTCTTCTTTGGTCTTCAAGCCTTCCTCAAATACGATCTCCTACTTCTAAACGTATTCCACGTCCCTAGGAAGTCTCCGTATTGGTTGAATCCCGTTTGGTAATCATTGGGAATACGAGCCATATCCAGCAATATAGTCATATTGTTATAAATGATTTTGATTTTTTTTAATGCTTAGATTAAAAAAAATATAATGTTCATGTAGTGTTCTAACGAGACAAATTTTGACATCACACAAATTTGTAAAAACACAACCCGTCGAAAAATATAATGTTCATACCCACTTATTCAATTTTGGTTCAACAACATGCAAACATATATAGAGGAAAATTAAAGACTGTCTTAAGATAACTTTGACTATTTTTATGCTGCCTAAAGATAAGCTTTGACCATTTTTATTTGTTTCCACGTCTGAGAATATAATTTTATAAATTGAAAATTTATTATGTTCATTAACCTTTCAAAACTTAGCACGGCCCATTAATAATTTAGCGATTCTAATTTGATTCTCAATAAATGATTTTGATGTTTTTTATGCTTATATGAGACCTGTTAAGGTAAAGCCTAACTGGTCATGTTCGAATGAAACACATTTTGACAAGATACAAATTTACAATAACATAAACCATCGACAAATATAATGTTCATTCCCACAAATTCAATTTTGGTTCACAACTGCAAAATTAAGACTTTCTTAAGATTACTTTAACTATTTTTATACTCCTTTAAGATAGCTTTGTACATTTTTATTTGTTTCCACGTCCTGAGAATATAAATTGAAATTTGAGACTATTATATTTCAGCACTGCACATGGGAATCTCATGCATACAAAAGAATATAACACGGTTTGTAATAAATTTTATCAACTAGATCATACAAAGGAAATTGATATTTTCTTTTCTTTTTTGACAAGTGAAGTTTGTCCAAGTAGAAAAAAGTCTCATCATTTAGAGCAACCGAGCAAAGGATAATCATTGCTAATAAGTAATAACCATCTGGCTGAATGTGGGTTAGATTAAACTCCATCAATAAAGTTTAGGATTTAAGTCATCAAATCATGACATTAACATTTCATTTGTATTAGAGTTTACTCATGCATATATCTACTTATTTATATGTTAGACATGATGATGGCCCTAAGTAATATTAAATTGATTATCTATTTATTTAGTTGTTTTATTCTTCGCCTAAGCATGAGTCCATATGCTAATATCGTACTTAATATCATGTTGATGCATTACGATTTATGTACAATGACATGCATCAAAATCAAATATTTTCTTGCACAGCATAAAATTGGTTCACAGTTGGTTAAGTAACAATCGAACTCATTAGTATTCCCACTTAAGGTGGAGTGTCTTGTTTTGGACATGGTAAACGAGAGGCATTGTTGTGAACGTAATGGGTTGATATATTTCAAGCATAATTATATCAAACCAAACCTATACGAGAAAACTTCGTTCAAAACTACTATTGCACGAGAGAAGATTATCGCAAGCGGTTATGGTGATAACGGATCTTAATCTAGATAAGGTACTGGACTCATAGTGGTGTAGTAGGCTAATTTGATTTATCAACGAGTGACATTTATTGGTGATCAAAACCACGATAGGTTGGTTAACTGATTACGTTTGGTGTGGAGGATATGTACACTTGAAGGAATTTGATCATCCCCTATCTCATTTACACATGAGAAATTTAATGCTGTATTTGTGAAGAATGGAATAATCTTATTGTATTCATTGAATGGTAATCTATTTATACACAATACAAACTACTCAATATAGGAAAGTAATTAACCTATTTACATAAGGTAATGCGTGAGTATCAAGGACACAACTACATAAGGTAATATGAATCTCTACTTCTATCATGCCCCCGCAAGATAGAGCTACCGTCAAGGATGCCTATCTTGGAGCGATGATCAAGGAAATGCCGACGTGAGAGAGGCTTTGTGAGAGAGTCTGCCAGCTGATCATTAGTGTGAACATGGGATACACGCAGCTGTTGGCGAGCTACTTGATCCCGAACAAAGAAGAAGTCGATCGCAACATGCTTCATGCGGCTATGGAAGATAGGATTCGCACACACATAAGTGGTGCCGACATTATCACAGTAGATGACTGGTGTAGAGAGAACTTTTACCTGAAGCTCGGACAGAAGATGGCCTATCCAGTTGAGTTCAGCAGCTGAAGACGCAATCGCTCGATACTCCGCCTCAGTTGCCGACCATGCAACTGTGTGTTGCTTTTTGGAGCTCCAGCTGATTGGAGTGGAGCCAAGAAATATGACATATGCAGTAGTGGATCGACGATCATCCGGATCCCCCGCCCAATCGGCATCGGCAAATGCATGAAGGCGAAGTGGAGAGGTGCACCGAATAAGGAGACCATGGTTGAGCGACCCTTTGAGGTATCGAAGAACACGTTTGACCGCATTCCAGTGGAGAGTTGTCGGGCGGTGCATAAATTGAGAGAGTTTGTTCACCACAAATGAGACATCCGGACGAGTCAAAGAGAGATATTGGAGGGCGTCCAACACTTGCCTGTATTGTGTAGCATCAGTGGGTGCACTCCCGTCAACAAGTTTCAGCGAATCAGAGATCGAGGGTGGTGTGGTGACTGAGTTAGCCTCAAGCATGTCAGTTTTGGCCAGCAGGTCCCGAATGTATTTTTGTTGTGAGAGAAATAACCCACTGTGGGAGTGGTGAGCTTCAACACCTAAAAAGAAGGACAATTGTCCAAGGTCCTTCAACGAAAATCTGTGAGCTAAAGTATGTATGAAATCACGGACCTGGGAGGTGGATGAACCAGTAATTATGATATCGTCAACATACACCAGGAGGTACAAGGTTTGGCCGGAGTGGCGTCGAATGAAGAGTGAGGCATCTTTATTTGGAATTCACGAAACCGGAGGCGAGTAGGAAATTGCGAAGTTCATTGTACCAAGCACGTGGTGCCTGACGAAGGCCATAGATCGCTTTCCGAAGCTTGCACACATGTTGCGGCATGGCTGGATGGACGAAGCCCGGTGGTTGCTCCATGTAAACTTCGTCTGTAAGAGAACCCTGTAAAAAGACATTATTGACATCAAGTTGACGTAATGACCAACTGTTAGAAACAGCAATAGTGAGGGTTAGACGAAGCCATATGTGGTGGTCAGGATTGGCGATAGTTTCTGGAACTGCTTGATTTTCTGAGGATCTTGCGGGGTTTGCGATGACGTCTGGAGGACTTGGTTTGGTACCATCCAAGTATCCCATGAGACCATAGCCAAAGAGAAGATTCTCAAACTGCGATCTCCATGCATCATAGTTTCCTCCTTTGGAGAGTTTCATAGGTATCTGGGTGGAGTTTATGGCTATCAGGGATTGTTGTATTGGGTTATTGTTGTTTGCTCCCAGGAGGACGACTGGAGGAGAAGAAGTGGAAGAGGTTGAGGATGTGGCCGAAGAAGTCATATTGATATTAAGAAGAGAATGAAGAATTCAGGGCAGTGATTTTTGTGGATTTCGGTGAGAGAAAAAAGCAGTAAGAAAGAAGGAGGACGGCTAGGGTTTCAGGATCTATAAGCTTTTTTTTAATAGCTTTGCTCCGATACCATAATAATAATACTGTATTTGTGAAGAATTGAATAATCTTATTGTATTCATTAAATGGTAATCTATTTATACACAATACAAACTACTCAATATAGGAAAGTAATTAACCTATTTACATAAGGTAATACGTGAGTATCAAGGACACAACAACTACATAAGGTAACTTCTATCAAAATTAACCATCCATTTAAGGTTGATTGCTTTTCTGTATGATCATTAATATGCACACACATTTATTTTGATCGGTGAATCGGAATATAGAATGATATTTGAATATAATAATTTAGTATTCTGGATTAGTGATATATGATTATAAAGTTGCAGTTTGGATATATTAAAGAATATAACGTTACAGCACCGTCACTGGTTAATGTTCAAGATGAAATAGAATCCTAGCGGACTGATGAATGTTTGTGCGGAAGATTATATTTATGTTATACATTCACATAATTGGTTAAAGACAAATAGACAATAAAGAATCGGTGTGTTGTTTTGATATAATTAATATATATTATTGTTAGACTTCAAGTCTCAAATTTATAGTGGTATCAATTGGAGACTAATCTAATATCATGTCATGATAAATTGATGAGGGATTTATGCACGTGAGTTGTATTTAAGAAAACCGAAATAATGTCTCGGGTCCCCGTCCGAGCTTACTTGAATCAATATTTAATTATTTAAATAACAAACTTATATTAACTAAGGATAAAAGAGGAAAGTGTACGTGCAATTGTGCAATTGTGCAATTATACGGAACCCTAGTTGCACACTATATAAGAAACGTGAGGTGCGACCTGAGTATCCTGAAGTGGATGAATCCATTGTATACAATTGAGAGAAAATAACTAGATTATAAGTGTGAGAATACATTATTTTCTCCTTTCTTCCGACCCTAGCCGTAGTCGTCACCACATACTCGTATATTTTAAACACACAGTGAGAATTAAGAGGAAGACTTTGGGTATTCAAAGAATTACGGGTGGGAATCAATTAAAGAGAATGTATTTAGTTATTTACAGTTTGTTGTTTTCCAGGTTCTTAGGGAGGTGATTGAATAGCAATTCAAGGACAAATTAAGGTCCCGTCTTGTAGCTGTTTTTTTTTTGTTTTCCAAAAACGATTTCGAATTCGCGTTCGTTTAACCGTTTTTCATTTTATTTTCGAAAAACAAAAAAAAAATTGAAAAACACAATTAGTGTTAAAAGTGAAAAATATGAAAAACATTTGAAAGTTGTTTTTCATCATTTTTTTTCTTACTTTTCTCCATCTTCCCGCCACTATTCTTCTTCATCTTCTTCCAGACTTATTTTCTTCTTCTTCTTCGCCGCCGATCGGCTACTTCTTCTTCTTCGCCGATTCGCCTTCAATCGGCTTCTTCTTCTTCTTCTTCACCGCTGATCGGCTTCTTCTTCTTCTTCTTCGCCCTGATTCCCTTCTTCTTCTTCTTCTCCTTCTTCTTCTTCTTCTTCTTCGCCGAGTCCACTTATTAGTCATCCAGCGAAGTTAAAAATTTCATTTCCTTGAAATTTTACTGAACTTTGTTTGAATACCAGCTTTTCAATTCCTTTCCTTCCACTTCCAGTGTAAAAGACCCATTCAAGCTTAAAAATTTCAGCCTCCCAATGACATCTATGGCTAGTGAACCTATTACTTCAAAAGTTGTATATACACTGTTCGATAGAAGTCCTAAACGAATTGGTGTTTCAACAATTGATTCCAATTAACTACGCTGGATATGTGATTGATGTTGAAAAGGGTGTGGTTAAAAATGGTTATTTTACAAGTAATGGTACTTCTCATGATGATTGCAGTGACTTTGTGTGTATTAATGATGCCCCTACATGTTCTTCTTCAGGGAGTTTACTAGATAGACGTTTTGTGATTGGTGTTTTAAAATTTTGTAGCAATGAAAGATGTCTTGAACTGGGAAGAAGATACCATGCATTGATTATACAGAGTGAAGTTAGTGTTAATCAGTTTGTAGGAACTAGTCTTGTTGGTATGTTTGCTAAATGTGGAGATATGAGTTTACTGGTAGCACGTTTAACTCCAGATTTTGTTAACTTAACTTCAGTTTACTGAATTTCATGTGTAATGTTCTGGTGACTCACTTTTATTCAAATTATATATATATATATATATATATATATGTATATGTATATATGTATGTATTCAGTGAATCAATTTTTTTCTCTGATTCATTATTATATTTTTCTCTTTATTTTTACAACAATTTTTAAATTATGAGTTATTTGATAATTATTTGGGATGAATTATTGACTCCTTTTTATTCAAATTAAAAATTGCAATAGAAAAAATATAAGAAAAATTATAATTTTTGATATTTTTCAGTTATTCTACCAGACGTGTTTTTACTGTTTTCATTTTCAGAATTCAGCTTTCAATGAAGCTACCAGACACGTTTTTAGTGTTTTCAATTTCAAGATACAGTTTCCCGTATATGCTACCAGACGCGTTTTCAGAATTCAAAAAAAAAATACTGTTTTCATTTTCATTTTTATTTTCGAAAAACAGTCACTAAAAAACGCTTACAAGACAGACCCTTAAGTGCACTGATATTTAGAATGGATGGAAATCAATTCTCGATAAGTCTCTAATACTTACGACAAATTACGAATGTGATATACACGATTCCGTGACTTTTATAAATTCTTATTGGTAGAAGGTGATTGAATAACAAATCAAGCATAAATCAAGTGCATCGGGATCTAGAATTGATTTCCATCAATTTTTGGTAAGTCTTTCAGACCCAGGAGAAATCTCGAATGTCGTATATGCATTCCAATAACTTTGATAAATGTTTATTGGTAGAAAGTGTTTTTATGCTTCTGTAGGGTCTTTTATGCAAAATTTGTTTTCCTAGATCTGATTGAAAATTTCAATTTATGCGTATATATATAAATAATAGTTAAATTATCCTATTGTTAGGTGGAAAATAGTAATTATTTCAATTGTCAATCTCAATCACTTCAACATTCACCACTTGCTTAAATGAATTATTTTTTTATAATTTTTATAAAAAAAACAACTATAATTATCCAGCAGTAATGTATGGTTTATTTCTCTTCAAGGATTTTTTTTTTGGTTGGAATTATCATTACAATAAATGTATGAATCCAATTGCCATGAAATAGTCAATATTAACAATTAAGCATGGCATGAAGTGTATGATTATATCCTCAGTTGTCTATGTATGACTGAATGTATAATAGACAACCTCTAATTATATACTTCAAAACAACTTATACATTTTATAAAAATTATTATATATATATTTAAAAAAAGTTCACATTTATAAATATTCTGCCAAAAAAAAATGAAAAATATTACTATACAAGACTGTTTAGTTTGTATATATAATGAAACCTATAAATATAAGCACGAATTGAATGCCAATGGCAATATGCCATTTATAAATGTAGACTTTAAAAAAAAAAAATTATAATAATTTAAGGTTTGTGAAAAATGATATAACTTGAACTCACAGCCTGATTATTTATGTGTGAGATGCATACTACTATACCAACGGCCAAACTTATCTTGTCTTATAAATGGTAGATTTTCTCACTCAGTTTTTTCATTAATTGTAGGGAAAATTGCACAAACATCCATAAGTTTAACCAATATTGCACTCAGATGCAGCTTTTGTCAAAATTACATATACTTCCCGTGCTTTTCATTGACTAATTGTTTGACTAGTCTTAAAATTTAAAATGACTAAATTACCCCTGAATTAGTTATTTTATTATAATATTTATTATATTTGAGGATTTTATTATAATAAAATTAATTAACTAACAAATATTTTTTATTTAAACGGTTAGGGATTTTATTACAAATAGAACCTAATTAATTAACTAACTATTTTTTTTAAAAGGAAAACATTTTTATCAATTTGTTTTTATTTTTATTTAAAAAATATTTTTTTAAATAAAAAAATTGTTAGTTAATTAATTAGGTTCTATTTGTAATAAAATCCATAACCGTTTAAATAAAAAAAAATGGTTAGTTAATTTATTTTATCATAATAAAATCCACAAATATAATAATTAATACAGGGGTAATTTAGTCATTTAAAATTTTAAGGCTAGTTAAACAATTAATCAATGAAAAGTAGGGGAAGTATGTGCAATTTTGACAAAAGCTGCATATGAGTACAATTAGGGATGGCAACGGGTCGGGTTCGGGCGGGTTTTGCGCAATCCACACCCGCACCCGCGAAAATTTACCTCACCCACGCCCGCCCGCAAACCCGCTTAGGCAAACGGGTTCGGGTGCGGTTTTGCACCCGTGGGTTTAGACTGCACCCATACCCTCACCCGCGAACCCGCGAACCAATGCGGGTTCGCGGGTGGATGCTTCACCCGCAGGATACCCACGACCCGTGAACCCGAGACCCGCGAACCCGCGATTTGTCACTTCTAAATTTCCACATGTAATCACTAATCACCTGTTTTATACTTGATTAATTGAATTGAATTTCCATCTCTAATTCCCTACTTGATACATTTACAAAACAATAATAACCAAAAAAAAAAAATTGACCAAAAAAAATTCAAAAGTCCATAATTTAAGGGTTCATACTTCTTAATCCATAAGTAGTTAAGTACATAATCTATAAGTCCATGAAAATATCAAAAGTACATAGAACACAAATAAATAACTAGACAAGTTCACAAATCACAACCACACCAAAGTACATGACAATCAACCATAATTGGTAAACCACATAATCTCAATTTGTTCAATCTTTATCCAGCAAGGCAATAAGGATTATTACATATATAGCGGTTGGTGGTCTATTTGGTGGACCGGTACATACAGTATGGTACTCTAGAAAGGCTGCCTTTTTCCACAAAAAATATCTCCGCATATACACAAATGAGATGCCAGCATCTATAAGACAATTCATAACCAAAAACAGGTTCTTCTTCTACTTATTTATTTTTTTCCACCTTTGTTTCCTTGCATCTTATATTGCTCTCCTAATCACCATGAACTGTGAAGATATTGCAATGTGAAAAAACAAGTTAATAGTTTTTTTGTTTTTACCAATTCATGGTATCTAATATTTTAAAATGTTAATTTGAACAATATATAACTACCAAAAGCTATACTGTTTTCATTTTAATGGGTTTCATCGGTTTGACATCTTTTATCCTTGGGTTGTGGAAAAATAGATATTAATAAAGAGGAGGAGTTTGGGGTTAGCAATACAATTAGCTCACAGACCTCTTTTGGTGCAGTCACTGGTCTATATTGGAATGATAGAAATCATCTCAGATGACATTTTCATATTCATTCTTGCTATCTAACAAAGCAACTGTTTTTATTGAGTTCTATAATTTTAGCACAAGTCAGGCAGAACAATCAACTATAATTGGTAAACCTAAGTTCTTCCCCAAAGATTAGAATAATATCCCCCAACAAATAAATTGATTTCTTATAAAAAAAATGATAAATCAAATAGCAAGTAATAAGAAATCATGGGTCAAAGAAGCTCAAATTGGAAATTTTGATTAAATATTCAAAACTAGATCCGTGATGAATATGAAAAAAAAAGTAAAAAACTGTTCACAAGATCTGAATCAAAGCCATTGTTGAAAAAGAAGGAAAGAGAGAGAGAGAGAGAGAGAGAGAGAGAGAGAGAGAGAGAGAGAGAGAGAGAGATGAGACCTTCAAAGCCATTATTGAAGTTCTGATTTTTTGGTTGAAGTTGCTTTGTTGCTGTCCTGCTGGTGAGTGGTGAAGGCTGAAGAGTGATAACAGAATGAGAAACGGCTGATTGTGAAAAGAATAGAAAATTTGGTAGGGTTTTATTACATGATATTTTATCATGCGGGTTCGCGGGTTCACCCGCGGGTCCTTTTTCCTCGCCCGCACCCGCACCCGCACCCGTCGGGTTTTTATTTAAACGGGTTCGCGGGTCGTAAATTCTCCACCCAAACCCGACCCTCCAGGGTCGGATTCGGGCGGCGGGTGCGGGTCAAATTGCCATCCCTAAGTACAATATTAGTTAAATTCAGGGGAAGTTTGTGCAATTTACCCTTAATTGTAATGATGATATTAGCTGATATATGACCAATTTGACAAGTTAGTAAGGGAGAATATATGTGAAAGTTGAGTGAAACCATGAAAATGGAAGTGACAAGCTAACAATATATATGTTTTATTTTCACATCAACATATCCGGTAATGATAGGCTGTCCAAAATATTTATCCAAAATCATGCATAAATGATGTGTTCAGTGAGTTGTCGAGATCATCATATCACTCACATCATAATCTTATGTTTTACAGAATATTAACAACTCACAAACCATATTATTTGAGCATCCTAGGGATGACCATTTATCCCGGGGACCCAAATCCCGGCTCCCCATTCCCATTTGGGGGAATTTTTTTGGAAAAAAATGGGGAAATGTGGAGGGATGTGGATGATTTTTATCCCCAAATTGAAATGGGTAGGTGCCCCCATCCTCATTTCCCCATTTTCCCATTTCCACCAAACCTTATATATATATATATATATATATTATTTCTATTTTACTGAGTATGTATACTTCTTTAAAACTTTAAAACCTAACCATAAATCATATATACTTCTTAGTAATGGATTGTGTGTTTTTTTAGCATGTAATTTATAATTAAAAAGGGAAATGGGGAAACAGGGAAGACGAGGGAAACATAAAAACGGAAAAAATGAGGAAAATGGGAAAAACGGCCCCCATCCCCATTTTCCCCAAATTTGGGGGGGGGGGGGGGGGGGGGGTTAGGGATTTGAACCGATGATAGCGGAAACGGCATGCCTAATATTTGCCCATAACTCATAGCAATTAACGTCAATAGCAAAACAATAAGATGAGTGAAAATAAACCAATCACAACACAAGATATACTTGGAAAACCCAAATCGGGGTAAAAAAAACCACGGGCCGTCAGGACGACAGAGAAAGTTCCACTATATGATAAATTATTACAACCATATACTCCATGATTCTCTCTCACAACTCAACCCCAAACCATTCTCACAACGCTCACAAGATCCTCACCAAGAACCCCCCAATATCCCCTAGGTCTCCCCTGAATATCACCCACGGATCTCTAACTTGATCCACTGATATTCCCTTGGATCCCTCTCTGGATATTCCCTTGGGTCTCTCTCCCAGATCTCACCACTCTCTGATGTTACATGGTGTTTCTTGACTCCACTACCAAATAACCTAATTACAAGGTCTATTTATACTAGCTATAGGGAGTTTAAGATAAAAGGAAATCCTACTCCTAAACATACAAAAATTACTTGTTCCACATAAATACTATTTCCTATTTATGACAAGTCTTCTTGTAAGTAGAAATCTTTTCCTTCAAGCACAAGACTTTCCTATTCTTCATGAAGACAAACACTTTTTCCTTTTCCAATAAGCACAAGAACTTTCCAGAAGAAAACCCTTCCTTTTTCGCGCAACATTCATGATCCGGGCAAAATCCGCTATTACCGGAGTCTAGGTCGCGGTGTGCACCCCGCTCCCTACACCGCGGAAAAGCCACTGAAGTCCACCGCTCAGAATACCGCCGTTGGTGCCTTTGCCTCCGCCGCGGTCTACACCGCGCTATACATACTGGAATTGACCGCTCCCTGTGCCGCGATCCATGCGCTTGTCCGCATCGCGGTCCACGCCGCGGTTTCTTCCAGAATCCGTTTCTTCAGTTCTTCTTCGGTCTTCAAGCTCCCTCAAACACCAACTCTAACTTCCAAACGTATCCTATGTCTCCAGGAAGTTCCAACATCAGATGAGTCTTGTTTGGTTCACATTGGGTTCTCTTGAGAATACGAGTCCAAAACCTAACAGGTGGGGGAGGTTGGAAAATGAGGATGTGGATAGGGGACCTATATCCACCCATTTCCCCATTGGCCATCCCTCAGACAGCTTGACATTATTCCAATCTAATTTAGTATGAGGATGTGGATAGGGGGACCTATATCCACCCATTTCCCCATTGGCCATCCCTCGGACAGCTTGACATTATTCCAATCTAATTTAGTATGATTTTACTTATTTTGAATTGTAGTTTCCTTACAATAAAATTTGTAATTAAGAATGTTAATTGTACCAAAAATGGCAGGTTTTACAAATGGAAGTGACAACCCAACAATATCAAATAGTTTTTCACTACAGCCTTGTTATTATGATTTCACTCGTTTTGAATTGTACTTTCCTTACAAAAAAAATTGTAATTAAGAAAATTAATTATACCAAAAATGTCATGTTTCACAAAGAGCTATAAATAAGAGGAGAAATGCTCATATACCCTCACATAATTTAAATGAATAAATTACTACAAATGAATTGTGTTAATGGCATTTCATATGTTTTATAACTAAATATGAAGTATACGAAATGCCATTAACAACGATCTCTTTGCAGATTTGATTTCAATTTTATAAGTAACAATCACCTCAAGGGATCCATGAATTTAATTTTCCGGGATCAGTTTTGGTCGTTGGATCAATCCAATAGCCAAGAAGAATGTTAAGATTTTTATTTTATATTTTAAAATGAGAACATGCTGCTCGATGTGTTAGAAGTCGTTTCAAGTCTCTAATTGCTTTCTTTTTCTCTCTCTGCATTTAACAACTCGAGCAATGAGCAATACGTTCTCTTTTTTTAAATAATCTTCTTGGCCGTTGGATTGATCATCCAACAACCAAAAAGGGATCCCAGAAACTTCATTAAATTTTGGGATCCCTGACGTGATCATTACTAATATATCTATATATGCGATAAACAATGACTATTGTATAAAGTCGGTTTCTCCCTCAAACTTCTAATTGTTTTCGTCTTCCAATTCTTTCATTAACTTTCTCTTTCTAATTTTTAACTTTCTCTCTCTGTCAATTGTCTCGATAAATTTCTCACTCCCACTTCTAAATTTCTACTGAATTTTCACTTGATGCTATGCAACCAAGTCTTCCTTCAAATGATACGCTGTCTCCGGTGCAACAAACAGTGACCACACTATTGTTGACCAGAGACAGTGAGTCATTGGGAGGAATACTTGGGTACAAATTATGTCTCAAGCAAAAATTCAAACAAGGAAATTCAAAATAAAAAATATAATTTAGAATCGATAGCATTTGATAGTAGGTAAATTCTAAACTCTTTTTGTTATCAAGAAGTTAT
This sequence comes from Dipteronia sinensis, assembly GCA_033220585.1. Classification (NCBI taxonomy): domain Eukaryota; kingdom Viridiplantae; phylum Streptophyta; class Magnoliopsida; order Sapindales; family Sapindaceae; genus Dipteronia; species Dipteronia sinensis. Next base: position 69,134,277 of record CM065638.1, on the reverse strand, counting down.
GTGGGGTTTGTGGGATTCAATATTAGAACCGTTTTTTATGAATATTTACTCTGCATATTTCTTATTGAAAAAAGGTTTCGGTTCTTTCAATAGGTTTCTCTATCTTCTCTCTTTCTATTAGGTTTCTCTCTTTGATCTCTCTTCCCCAAGTTTATTTATGCAATTTTCTCTAGTTCCACACCCAATCTTTTATAGTTTTACTATGTTATGTCATTATTAAGAGAGTAAAATTGATTTCCAACAACTTTAAAAGTAAGAGAGAGAAAGTTACTAAGATAATTGGAAGAGAGATAAAGTTAGAAGTTGGAGTGAGAAAGTTATTGGGACATTTGGCAAAAAAAGAAAGTTAGAAATGGGAGAGAGAGTTAGGGGCTAGTCCGGTAACCTGTATTTAGTGTGTTTTTGTTTTTATTTTTCTAAAATAATTTCGAATTCGCGTTCGTTAACCGTTTTTCATTTTGTTTCCAAAATACAAAAACAAAATGAAAAACAATACCAGTGTTAAAAGTGAAAAATTTGAAAAACATCTAAAAGATGTTTTCTGAATTTCAAAAACAAAATCAAAAACACTCTCATCTTCGCTTCGACAGACCACTACGGACAACTCGACTATTTCACGTAGCTGCTCTCAGCTCCTCGACTCCAGGTATGTCTTCTTCTTCTTCTTCTTCTTCTTATTTTGTTCTCGGTCTAACGATTTCTTCTTCTACTACTTCTACCGATTTCTTCTTCTTCTTCTTCTTATTCTTCTTCTTCTACCGATATCTGCTTCTTCTTCTTCTTCTACCGATTTCTACATCATCTTCTTCTTCCTTTACTGATTTCTTCTTCCTCTGTTTTTGTTTTGTTTTTTATTTTTCAATTTTATTTTATTTTTCTTTCTTATACAAAAATTATTGTAGATCTATTTAGATATGTATAGATCTGTGTAGATTTAAGTTGATGAACATTGATTTTTATTAATTATATTATTTTGTAATCCTTAATTTTTTTTTGTAGTGATTATTGGTGAAAATTGTTGACAAAGCTGCTGCAAGAGGTTTGTATTGAAAATTATTGTGTTATTTTTAGTATTTATTGGGATTTTTTTTTCTTTTATATCTCTGCTGCAAGAGGTTTAATTAAATTTAGTGATTTTGTGAACCTATCAATGTTTACATAGGACATTTGGGTAGCAGCTGGTAGTCCTTTTTTTGCGGTTTCGTTTTGTGTGGTGGAGTTTCTGTTCAGACTAGTGCTTTTTTTCCCAGGTCATTTGGAGTATGTTTTGTTTGGTGAAGTGTTGGGCAGTGAGTCAGGTTTCTGGATTGTGGGCGATGTTGTTTGGGTTTTCTTTGCCCCTGTTTGTGTCTCTTATTGGCTGTGGGGTTTTTTGTGTTGGAACCTCGTTCACTGGTAATGCAGCGGATATAGGTTTTAAATTTTTTTTTATACATATCATAAACTATCTAGGACCAGTGAACTTAGGATCGCAATTCTTTTTCCGGAACTAATACATACAATATGTAAACACAGAAATTGTAATCAATGTATTAAAAGAAAATTTAGAACCTTACCAACGTTTTGAGGCTCCTTCACTTTACGATATGCTCCTGGTCTGTACCACTAATCTTCCTAGCTATTCTCGGAACTGGTAACTGCGTGTGGGCGCGTCACATACTCAGGAACTTAGGAGGATGTAGAGAGAATGAAGAAGAAACAATTTCTTCCAAAAGAAAACAAAACTAGAACTATTCTAATTTCTCAAAAGAACAAATATAATAAATATCGATTTTTTTTTCACGCACACCAGTGCGTTTTTTTCTCTTCTTTGATTGATTCACGCACATCACACTTGTTTCTCTTTTGTTTTTCTTTATGCATAATGAGTTCGTATCATATACAAACACTTGTGTATATCCTTTGTGTGATATGTTTTTGTTATCAATATATATCATATATATATATATATATATATTATTATAACGAAAACTCTTTAATTGATATTTCTTTAGATTTTAAAAGATAATTAAATATTTATTTTGAATTTAAACATTTTAAATTCAATTTCAAATATTTAATTTAATAAAATAAAATAATCATATTATCTTATTCTATTTAAAATCAAATATCAACTAACATCCTCTATTTAGTGATTAATAACAAAATTAAATAATCTTATTATTTAATTTATTTAATCACCATTATTCATTAATTAAATAATCTCATTATTCAATTATTTCCCGAATAAATACGTGTCACTTTCGTAACACAATTCATTGGACAATCCAATTAATTAACCGTGACCCTTTGTTACCTAAATCGATAGGGCAGCAAGGGGACCTAATGGACCCACAGTATTTTAAGCTCCAATAATCCTCGGAATCATTAATTAAACTCTTTAATTAATATTCCTTGATTATTAACTCCGGTGTTATTCCACTAAAAACCGAAAGTTGCACTCTCTCAACTGTAGACGCTTTTACACAGACCGATACAACTCGGTGTCTATCGATATAGCTATTACACATGGTGTGATCCTCCACAGTAGTTCATAATTAGAGCTGGGTCATAATGTCCGTTATACCCCTCTTATTACATATATCCTTTAAGTACCGTTGATTATCTAATGAACAATAAATCCTATTTCCTCACGGAATTAGGAGAGCGCTCATATTGTCCAAGCCCCGAATCAACCATTAAGGGAACTACCATCTACTTCTCATAAGAAGGAGTGGATTCCACTATTGTGTACATACCTTCCCAGCCACAAGTCAAACCGCAATCCCAACATACGGAGTATATTGATCAGGAATTGCATCTGACCTCACCCATGGTATATCAAAGACCACGATCTAACCTGAAGGAGTCGATAAGACACTGAGGATTAAGATCACCCACATATAGCCATCATTAAGTTGATATATATGAATCTCATCAGTAAACGGATCTTGGTGAGAGATTCATATAGATCATGGCCCAGTCCTATATGATCACATCATACAAGGTGCCTCCATTATCATATCTTATATGAATGATTCAGGATAGAATCACCGTACATTACGGAATGGACCGCAGCTATAGATTAACCACAAATAATGTACCCAGCTTTATTTGCTATCTATAGACTCTTTAGATTGCACGTCTCTTACTGTATCCATCCGTATATGACACTCATATACACAGTTCGAGATTACATCCGGCAATCTAGGATGTTAATATATGCACAAGTTATAAAATAAACAACACAACAAGAATGAATTGAACTTTTCTTTTTATTTATTTCATAAATCCATTTACAAATTAGGGCATAAACCCCAACATTTTGTAGTTCAGTTATGTGTTTGTATTTGTCTGGTTTGATTCAATCAGTATATTTCGTTGTTCAAAAAAAAAAAAATAGGACACTTGCCTTTAGCTGAACCAACATAAGATGCAAGAATCCAAAATTTAATAATGAAATTATAAGTTAATTAAATACAATATATAAATAGGATTTGAAGAAATGATGTGCAATTCATGGTGAGAATTCAGATTTCAGTGAAGCTACCAGACGTATTTTTACTGTTTTCATTTTCAGAATACAGCTTTCAGTATATGCTACCAGACTCGTTTTCCAAATTTAAAACTGAAATAAAAAACACTGTTTTCATTTTCATTTTTATTTTTAAAAAACGCAAATGAAAAACGGTTTACAGGACGCGGCCTTAATGAGAGAATTCGAAGACAATAAGAAGTTAGAAGTTAGAGGGAGAAACCGACAAATTTCTATGTTTCAATTTGTAGAAAATTTACAATAGCATATAAAACTTAAACTAAAAACTAAAATCATTTTATATAATAAGAAAATAATTATAAAAATCTAATAAAAATACTAGTAAATAATTCCACCTCCACTGCCAGAGATGGATTTTAGCGATCTAGGTTCTGATCGTGGAGTCTGCTCCGGGTTCAGACTTCCACAATCTGGGAAGAAAGAATAAGGCCAATATTATATATATAGTGGTTCTTTATTAAGGGATCTCTTATTTAAATTTCAGTGAATTAATGATTTTTTTTTTGTAGATGATAAGTTTATTAAAATCTACCTATGAACAAAATTTGAGAAATTTTCGAGTACTAAAACTATTTTTATTGATTTTTCATATATTTCATCCATTATTATAATGCCTTCATATTCAACAAAATCTGGATAAATAGTTCTACTACTCGAAAAATTCTCAAATTTTGTTCATATATAGATTTCATTGAACTTATCATTCAGAAAAAAAATTCAGGTTAAGATTCATTAAAATCTATGTGTTTTCATTAAGATCTTTACTGAAATTAAAATAAGTGATCTCTTATAAGAGAACCACACACACACACACATACACACACACATACACACACACACACACACATATATATATATATATATATGATTATCAGGTCATGCATCTCGAATTAATGGAAAATTTCTGAGATACCTTGTTGGTTGTTGGATACGATCCAATGACAAACATCATATAACTTTAAAAAACAAACAAATCAAATCATGCTTCCCAAGACAAAAGTAAAACATCTCTCTTAATGCTGTTTGTTCTCTTCATTTTCATCATCTCATTCTCTCTATCTTTGATTATGCTATAACATTCCCAAATAACAAAAAAATTCTCTCAACCTATTTTTTTGTTATCTTTCAACACAAAACTGAATCACAAACTTCATCAAAAACAAAAGCAAGAAGCAAGACGAAGAAGGACAAAAACTTGGGTGCAACAGGATGCACCTTGCATCCCACACTGTGATGTTGCCACGTTAGCAAACTTGCTGACGTGGCAACATCACAATGGGGGTTGTGATAGTCGCATCTCTACACGTAGGGTAGCCCTCACATTCCTATCTTTTATGTTTGAATCCCGGGTAAAATCGGGTGTTTAACTTTTGAAATAAGTGTTTTCAGGTTTAGCACGTTCAGAATGGCTTTATTGCAAAAAAGGAAAGTTTTTGGGCAACAGTGCAATTTCAGAGATTTAGAAGAAATGGAGAAGCCAAGTTCGCTGGTCATCCAGCGAAAACGTCAAACGAAATGCATTGCAGTGAATTTCGTAGGACAACATCCGTCTAGTTGTCCCATAAACATTCCCTCGCGACTTTTGAAGACCAGAAATCCAGTGGATTTCGTGGGACAGAGTTCGTCTACTTGTCTCGTGAAAACCTCCAGCAAAATCCATGTTGCCCAAATCCAATAAATTTGGCGGGACAAGGTTCGTCTACTTGTCCCGTGAACCAAACAGCAAACTAGCTGTCCAGCTCAACATTATCTTGGGTTTTGTGCCATAATTCTCCACACATATTTAAGCCTCCTCTTCACTCGTGCTCCTTACCTCATCCACGATCCTTAACCTCCAAAACACTCAAGAAACCACCTTTAAACACAAAACCTTCACAAATCTCACAAAACCCGCCATCCATCCCATCTTACAACACAAATCCACAATTTCCAAACACATACCCATCCTTTCCACCTTTACCCATCACCATCTGTCACTTTGGAGCAGCAAGGAGCCTTGGAGAGAAGAATCTATTGAAGTCAAGCATAGTCAAAGAAGAAGAGATCTACACTTAGTTTATTCCTTTCATCTCTTTCTCTTTATCTTGCATTTGCAATGACTAATATTCATTTCATTTTTTCTATGGCTTTTATGTGAGCTAAACATCTCTATGCTAGAATTATGATGAAATCGAACCCTTGATTCATTAATGAAGACCACTTAGTTTATTTTTATGTGTCTGTGTCATTATATATGGATGTTATAAATGCTTAATGCTTTTACTTGGTTGGCCGTCTTGTGAATGAATTGTTGGTTGTTGTGCTATGAACTGAGAGGTGACGCACTGAACGTGTTCAACGAGATGTCTACCATATGATTAGTAATGTAGAGATACGTGATGCTAGTTTATATGGCTCTTATGTGTGTGCCAAGGTTCTTAATGAATTCATGCATATTGTCTGTGGTCATCAAGAGATAGATTGTGGGTATGCATGGGTGTGATCTTTATTGCTCGAGAGAGAGTAGAGATTAATTAAGAGGACACGAGCCTATAATTTTCATTTGCACAGTTGGGATATAAGGTGAGTCTAGTGCTTAATTAGGAGGGTGAGGTTGAGTCCAGTTCTAGCATATTTCATCAGATCATTACACTTGCTTTCTTTGTGTGTGGTTCATTTCATAAGTTTTAGCAATAATTGCATTTTTAGTTCATTAGTTTAATTTAGTGTTAAATTTGGAGATCACCTCTAATCCATTGTTCGAATAGTAATTTGACTAGTCAATTTCGGTAATCAATTACTTAGTCCTCGTGGGAATGAACTTTACTTGTTATTGTACTACACTCCCAGCCTCGTACGATTGCGAGTGCCACCATTTTAGAGTGGTTAGGTTGCAAGGTGCATCAGATGCACATAAGAACTTCTCAAGGAGAAGAAGAAAAAGAAAGTGAGAGAATCTGACATTTGATAGGCGTAGGCAGTGTGCATCAGAATATTGTCTGACCCTTTTTTTTTTACCGTAGGATCAGAAAGGTATTCCGGAAATTTCCTATAATAGACTTTTCACAAGCAAACTCCTTTACATAAATCTTATGTCCAACATAACGTTATGAAATTTAATGAGATCTTTTGCATGAATGATAAGAAATATGAAATATATTTATGGGATAATTTTCAAAAAATTTCTAATTTGGGAATTATTTTTTCTAAATTTGTCCTATATTTTCTCACTTTTTAAAATTTGTTTTGCTTTAAAAATTTAGAAAAAATAGTTTCCAAATTCAAAAAATTTTGAAAATTTTTCTGTAAGTGTATTTCATTTTTATTATCATTCGTACAAAAGATCTCATTATATTTCATTAAATTTTATCATGTTATGAATGGTATATATATAAAATCATTTTCATTTTTCATGATTTTAATTATTATGTGTTATTTCAAAGATATTTTTAGGGATAGACAAGATGAGGTGGACTTAGTGGTTTTTGCCCCACACGGTCACACCTATATTATGAGATTGTGGGTTCGAGTCTGCTCCTCTCCCCCCAATCCCTATTTATTTTAATATTTCAAAAAAAAATAACGAAGAAGATGTTTTTAGGGTTGAATCGAAACCTTTTTTTATATAATTATTTTGTGTTATTTCCAAGATATTTGTAGGGATAGACAAGATGAGGTGGACTTAGTGGTTTGTCCCTCACACCTACACCATGAGATTGTATGTTCGAGTCTGCCCCCGTCCCCTCAATCCTAATTTATTTTAATATTTAAAAAAAAAACATATTTTTAGGGATGAATCGAAACCTTTTTTCATGCATGAAGGTTATTTTCTTCTTCTTCTTTCTCAGAAAAAAAAAACATCATTTGGTTCTAGAACTATATAAAGTGTGTCCATGCACAAAAAAAAAACAGAGAGAGAGAAAGGAACTATATAAAGTGAATATATAATGAGTTAGGTTAAAGAGACAATTGTTGAATTTGAATGTATTTACAACTCTTGAATTAAGACCACATGGGTGGTTGGATGTTGAAGTCAAAAAATTAAGTCACAAATTTAAGTTGGTTCAGTCTGATTCATATATAATACACATGCATGGTAGCTAGATGTGACCACGGTTCGGTTCGAACATAAACCGTGGGCTAAAGAACCGACCTGGAACCTAAATCAGGACCTTATAGGTCCCAGTTCATGTTCTAAATATGTTGAAACTGACGATTCCAGACCGGTTCTTTTATATATAATATATATATATATATATAATTTTTTTAGCCGTTGGGCCTCCGACGGTTAGTTGTTTTTCAATTCTTTTTTTTTAAATCCTTTTCCTATAAATACCCCCTTCCATTTCATTTCTCTTTCATTTATTCAATTTTTTTTATTGAAATTAAATCACAATTACATTTTTTTACTCAGTTCAAATTCATTTCCAACAATTGTTTCAATTTTTATTTTAGTTTTTCATATATATATATATATATATAATATTTTAATTTCTAGTTACCCAATAAACTGATTTAATATGTTTTTTAATTTTTCTAATAATTATTTTTTTAATTTATAATTATATATATATATATTTAAAAAGCTTCGAAACTATAGGGAATCGGAACTGAAATCGAAACCGAACCAGAACTGAACCGCGGTCACCTTTGGTAGCAAGATTAATGCATCATGTTGTGATTCTGGCCAATGGCCGTGCCCTTAGAAACACATCGTAAGCTAAAACTGATGTTTCTATTAAAATACATTTTTTATTTTTAAAGAGTAATGCAACTTTGCTCAAATGATGCTGCAACACTCTAATCCAGTAATTTAAATCATACAAATCTAATATAATTTAAATGAATGAATTAGAACATCATTTGGACACCAGATTTGGACAAAGTAGCATTATTGTTTTTTTTAAACATTCTCAGCCTACTTTCACGATAGGTTGTGGTGAAATCATTATAAATAAATTTGTTGGGAATGTCATACATGCACCATGAAGTTGTAGGTTTGAGTCCTCCCCTTTTCAAAAAACTCCCAAATTTATGTAATAGTATTACACTTAAAAAAAATAAAGCTTGCACAACAAATACAAGAAAAGCAATAATTTCAAATCATAAGCAACTTTTTTATATACTCAATACAAATTCATTTACAGAAATTACTGCTCTCTTCAAATCAAAACTATTTTCAGAACATAATTTTAAATCGAGAACATGTTACAAAACAATTGAAAAAATGTGAACTTTTTTTTAATTATACATTAAAACCCAGCTAAAATAATATTCTTGGGACACACCCTTAAGTTTTAATTTAAAGAGGTTATTAATTTGAAGAGTTTTACCTTATAAATTATATTTTGTCTTAGAAAATAAGTTTGTTTAACGTTTCACGTCCTTCCAATTACTCTATAGCATTTAATCTCCTTAAAAATCTTACTTTGGTTGGTAAGCTTCCACCGTAGAAATCCTATAGATGTCAATTATCTACTTAACCATCTGGCGGAATAAGAAATATGTTGCACTCCAATTGAAGAAGATATCATTAATGATATCACAATGCATAATAATGATTTGGTTGAGATAGATAATGACGAAGACGATAGTTATGATGTATCTAAAATCTATACAAGTAAGGTTGTTAAAATGTTATATTTAATTAAAATCTTTTTACTACAATAAGAAGGTAATCACAATAACTTTTTGAAGACAATTTAAAAGATGAAAGATGAAGTCAAAAATCTCAAACATTGTGGCATTGTGCAAACTAGTATTTTAAAGTACTTTTTAGTTCTTGAATATTATGTAATATATTTTATACTTTTATTAAATTATTAATTTTTATTACAGTCGAGACCGAAATTTTACACTAAGTTTTAAAAAGAAATTATTAATTATTACGATATAAGAGTTTATTAATTTTTTACACTTCTCCGAGTTAGGACCATAATTTTTTATTAATTTAGAAGAGATTAATTTAGAGGAATTCTATTATACCAACCATTAAACCACATTGAACTGGTGTAAATTATTAACTTTCATTGAGACATTTTATCAAACAATTACTATAAGTCACAATTTTTAAACTAACACATGATATAAAGACAATCAATTCCAACAAAAACAACATTTGGCCAAAACAAAATGTCACAGTAATGAGTAATCCAAAACCCATTACCGAAACGTCAAAAATATGTAGGGTACTAGGCCCAACCGGGATAGTCATCTCTAATTGTTCATTTATTTGTAAGGTTGTGCGGTGGATTAGATCTATTGGATTTTGTTGTTCCCATATCTGATCAAAATCGAATTGGACCAAAGTAATTACAATTTGATCCGATTTAATCCTATTTATATATCTTACCCAATCCGATCAAATTACAAATTAAATTTGTTTCAATTTGCGATCTATAACCTAAAAACTTAAATTCAATTTGATTTACTGTAAAAAACTTTTATTATATTTTAATCCAATCAAACTAAATTATTCTTTAAAAAAAACTAGACAGTTCTTAATATATAGAAAATAAATATCCATAAATGTAACAAAACAAAGTAATTATAAACTATAAACATGTCCCGATATTTTATCAAAATAAAAACGTAACTGTTAATACTTGAATATTTAATAATCAAGTCATAATAATAAAAAATTTAAACATAATCAACAAAAAGCGGGCAAGTTCATTTACTATCAAACAACATAAAAGTTAATTAAATTAAGAGATCTGGTTTTTCAGACCCTTTAGAGATGGAGCTACAGTTTTACAGTTCCAAGGGGTCTCTTAATGACCCTCTTAATGGGACTCTTGTGGAGCTTACTCCCTTAAGAGGTGGCTTAAGTCTTTCTTAATTAGTCAACAAGGACGTAGCTTAGCTGGTAGATGGACGAGCTTGGGATTTGGACAAATGACTCCTAGGTCAGCGGCTCGAATCCTACCAATGGCGAAAACTTTCAAAAAAATACCTGAATTAATAAATATGTTGTCTCAAAAAAAAAAAAAAAGCCTCTCTTAATTATGTGAGCTCCACATATAAATAAGGAATATAGTTTAGGAACATGTAAAATAATAATAAAAAATTATAAATGAACCATTTAAATGAGTATTATGGGAACACAAACCCCTTTAATGATCCCTACAACAACATACACCCTTAAGTATGAGAGTCTCCAAGTGATATCCTTAGAGATGCTCTTAGTCATCTAATGAAAACTCTTAAATCATACCTAACATTTTTGCAAAATAATGAATTAACATGTTAAATGAAATCATTTATAGAAAATTCAATATAATTATTAATAATAACCAAATGCTGAATTATTATTTTTTTTTGGAGGAAAACAAACAACAACAAAACAAAAACTAATTACTTCAAAAAAAAAAAAAAACCCAAAACCAATGGTTGAATCGTTAATCTTTTGCCCATGAATAAAAAACATATAATAGTAAATATATTGGCTTTATATATTTCACAGATGGACGGATTATACAAATTTTCATGTAGAAATCCATCCTTCAATTCAATCCAATGGCATCCTTAGATTCAATTTGATCCAATAGATTGGATCGGTTCCAATAAATCAATTTATCGGATATGATCCAATAGATTGGATATTAGATCATGTACACCCTAACTGTTGTTTGAGCCGGTATCAAATAATGCAAGGCACAAGAACAAACACAAAAAAAATAAAAATAAAAAATAAAAAAACACGAATATAACCATACCATTGAATGGCAAAATTACCGAGACAACAAAATATTTCCTCTGTAAATCATTCTTGTACAATAAAGAGTTGTTGATACATCATATGGACTCTCCCACAAAGTATATAATCCTCCACAATCAATCAGAGTCGCTCGCTTCTTATAGTTTGGGCAATGAGAAAGCATGTGGTACGATCAACTGAGATTTGTGTTTACACGAGCTAAATACAAAATGGGAATCTAATCTTTCTACCCTAGTTTCCCACATAAATGTTACATTACATTCTGTGTTGAAACCCCACCATGTACATTCTCTCATATTTCCAACTACATGACAAACCTTGAGAGGAGGGTGACCTTGGGCAATGGCTGAGAGAGCATAAAAATTAAATTTGAGTATTATAATTACAAAGCTCCCGGCTCTCTCCGCCTCATCAGCAAAACCAAGAATATAGTCTACCTCTTCTAAATGATGCTATCATCTATTGACACGACTAATTATATACCGTCCTTTTTCTAGATCATAAATTGTCTTCAACTGAGGTTTTCTCCACTTTGAAATAGACCATGCTAAAAACATCAATAATATTGCAATGGCTATCAAAGATAAAAGCGTTGGTGAGTCATCACTGAAAAGGGAAGCAATCCAGCCATGGTGCTGTACATCCAACTCAGTAGAGCTATGCAAGATGAAAGCTCCCAATGCCCAATCAAGTGGGATATTTCTCACCTGATTAGCAAACCTGATCCTGTCCAAGAGTAATTGCAGTCAATAAGATTTGACCAACTTCACACACACACACACACACACAACAGAGATTCCCCATACAATAATTGTGAACAGATTTATGGAGTTTGATGTATTTGGGACTAAAATGATAAAACTTCAGTCAAAGTGGTACATGCCGTCTACATTGACGAATGAACCTCAGGTTGGTAGATAAGTTAAAAAAGGTACCTTTCATCATCCAAAGAAATTCCAAGACTGTCATGAAGTAAAGCCACAATATATGCTGAAGAGAAGCAATAGCGCTGCAGATCTTCATCATCAAGCGACTGATGTTTCTTCCTCAATTTGAACCAATCCTCTCCACAGAATTGTTGTCCAGCCACAAGCAAGTCGGAAAGAAATGCCCTTTGGTGCAACCCAAAGAACTAATCATGCAGAAGAGGGAATAAGCAAAAGTCAAAAAGGCTTAAGAGAAGATGGAAAAGTAAGCATATTGTATCTGGTCATAGGGAGGCCCATTCCTTTCTTCTGAATGGCGCTATGTAAGGACAATTTAACCAGAAATATATAACGCGGCCAAAATTGTCCATCTATTGAAAATGTAGATGAATACCTTTGATGTATGGAAGAAATTTTCAGTGGCCAAAAATCTCCCCTGAAGCTTAGGCATGAAAACAGATCCCAAATAGCAATTCTGGTAAGAGCATTTCTCTGCGGCGCAGAAGGATAACTATTAGAACTGCAGCAGAAAAGAAATGAAAAGAAACTATGTGATATTGATAATCTGGAAAAAAAAAATATAACCTTTCCCTTTCTGTAATAGCATCAGAGCAGCAGATCTGCACTGTGAAAAGTTCCCCCTTGCTTGAAGAGTGGATAAATATTTATTCTTCTCAGACAAAGAACCTGGAGAGAGCTTCGACAATTCAATCTCATGAGAGTAACCTTTAGGCGAACAAGGATCTACATGCAGTCCCTTTTGCAGAGACTCTGCAGCTGCAATAGTAGAGATAATGTGAGAGAATATCGATTTCATCTAATTAAGAAACATTATGTAATAATTTCCATACTCACTCAACCAAAGGTAGGGTCCTACCGTCATCGAATGAAACATTTAACTTGATAGCTAATATTAGCTATAAATGTTTCATTGGATAGAAACATTTAATTTGTTTAGCATGACTGCAAAATATGATGTCAGACAATAGTGGCAGTCTAACCATGCCAACTTCCTAAGAATCGCAACAGCCAATAACAGGTTTAGTTGTAAAGCAGTATCTTCACATCCCTTCTCTTCCTAATTAATTATTATTGGCCACAGAAATAACTCTTAACTTTTGATACAGTAACATAAGAATTGACACACACACAGTAAGATTCTTACCCTAGCTGACAAATATTTGCTATCAGGATTGTTAAGAGTTTTTATACTATCGGTTTTCCCCATATGCCCATACCTACAAGTTTAAACTTTTGTGTTTGGCTGTTAATAACATGATACAAGACCAGTTTTTCCAAGAATTCATGAGTTTGAATCCCTCTGTCACGAGATTGAATTTATATTTTTTATCTGAATTTGTTCTGCATTTGACTGTGTATCCAGATTCCAGACTTTGTCCACGTGACAGGCTTTTATTAGTCTTGCATGTAAGGGGGTATATAAGAATACTATATACAATTATTTGGCTCTCACCTATAAACTTAAATTTTTGGGTCTATACTCTATAGCATTAGTGCATTACTAACAATGACAACATTGCAGGATGAAGAAGGATGAAGTACAACTCAGCATGAGTTTAAGACTCCAAGTTCAAGGCAAGGAAACAACTTAAAAAACATTTCCATAAATTCTACAAATAAAGAAGTTAAGAAGAAACCAAAAAACCATGTGTACTTGCCTGAATCAATGTCTCCTGAAATGAGTGACTCCCTCAATGACTCTAATGCAACATTCTGCAAAACCACACAAGTAAAAACATGTAATGAGGAAATTGATAGTGCCTTACGTAACAAACATTTAAAAACTATATAGCAATCTGAACAATTAACTGAAAGTAGCCAAATTCACAAAAAACTCTTAAGAGATTTATAAATTGTTAAAATGAAATTGAATGTAGAAACTCATACTTCTACTTTGCAGATCAGAACGATATTATTGTGCATGATTGTCTACGGCTGCTAGAAAAGATGTAACAAGTAACCTAACGGTCCTAACTGGAACCTTGCAACTCCCTTGTTCAACGAATTCATTCAATTAGAAAGAACCCCAAATCTTTTTAACACAAATGAATTCATCTTAGCATTAAATCTGTTCCCTTCACATAAATAATTTCTCAAACTTTCATGACAGTCACACAGGACAACACTTGTTGAGCAAGATACATTATGACACTTAAAAACAAGACACTTAAAAACAATGTTTTGGTAGAAAACGCTTAAAACAGGCAGGAGTTATGTACAAACGGATAAAATATGCAAAAACATCTAAGCATTAATAGTGTGGCACCAAAGGCTTGATTCGTGCCAACCTGCCAAAATCTAACAAAATAAAATACAGCACCAACTAGATACATTGTGTGTTGACCAAATAAAACTACAAGAGACATTTTTTTTTCTTTCTTTTTGAGAGGAAACAAGAAGTAATAAAGAAAAAAATATTATACTTCTAAAAGAACCTAAGTAATACAAATGCTGGTTACCTGGCCAAAATGAAGAAAACTGTGGCTGTAGAGATTGTAAGTGATATTCCCAAATTTAATAGAACGTGAAAACTCAAGAGGCATAGGCTCATTTGAAACAAAGGTTATCTGAAACAAAAGCACACCGGTTATTTTAAATGACGCATCATATGTTGCGCTTAAAGCAGCACTTATTTTAGAAGAACAGCAAAGTGGCCAGATTTCAGAACCTCTCATAGGCCAGTGACTCTCCATTGACAATTTGGAAGATCGCATTAAATGCAATTTTCTAGCTGGGAAACCACAAATATTTTCGAGCAAAGGACAATGAACAGAATTCCAATTTATTGAAAGAATTTAAAGAAAGCAATAGGAAAAAACTAAACCTGAGCAGATGCACCCCCAAGTTCAATAATCCCAGTTGTCTGCAGAGGGTCACCTCCAAGAGTACCAAGTGCATAGTTTGCAACAACCCAAGCATACACACCCTCATCAGAGCCTAAAACAGACATAAGTATCCAACATTCAGCTAGTTAAAAATTCAAAAAGCACAATATCACTAAGTTAAAAATTCAGGTACTTATCACTATGTTTATATTTATAATTCTAACTTAAAATTTCTAATAAAACCACCTAAGTTGCAGTTCAAGTGTGACAAATGGTGGGTGTTTCCGTTTAGGTGCTTGTCAATATCACTACAAAAATTGTCTTGTCATAACTCAATAACAACAAAAACAATGTCATATAACAGCAGTTAACTTACCAGTAATGACAGTTGCCCATTCATCACGGAAGCTAAAGCCAGATTTTCTAAGAAAACGCCTGCAAGAGTCCAAAATGTTTCCTTGAAGCTTGGAATCCAGCAATCTCAACCCTGCCGTCGCCATTAACCTAATTTCAGTTTTGTCCCAAAATTCCATAGGCACTTTTCTCTTAGCAAATTCCAAAAGCTCTCTCAACGAATCCCCCGCATTTTCAGGGCTCTCCGCAAACGAAGACAACCCAGGATTCACCCTCGTGCTTCCCAACTCGAAATCGAACTCATTGCGTCCAGGCCTGTAACCGAAAACGTGTATTCTGGTGCCGGTGCTCCCTCCGTCGATAACGACGCCGTATCGTAAAGAACCGTCGTTGACGTGAGCCTTGGGGGCGTGGAAGAAGAGATAGTAACAGGAGAAGAGAGCGATGAGAGCGGCGGTTGATGCGACGGTGAGGGTTAAGACGAGGTTGGATTTGGCATGCTTGGATGGGCGTGAAAAGAGGTTGCTGGATCTAGAGGCGGGTCGGATCGGGAACTTGATTGGATCCATACCGTCCGGTTCGGAGCAAGGGCGTTTACGGGCATGCGATCGTCGCATCAAAGATGGGAATGTTTTTCGAGTGTGGATAAAAGAATCATATAAACACAATTCAATTAATTATCTTCAGAGATAAACAATTATAACAATAATTATTATTAATACATAATTAAGGTGGGTTTAGAGAGAGAGAGGGAGGGCTGTGGTGAAGGAATCGCCCTCTCTCTCTTTGTTATCGTGGATCTGGCAAATTCGAAGACGGAGAGGAGAAGAAGAAGAAGATGGTTTTGTATAATTTAAAAAATTATTTACCTCTTTAAACTCTTTTTTTTTTTATTATTATTATTATTACTTTAATTTAATTTTTTATTTATTTTTTCTATTCCGTAGCGTATATGCGTATTCAACTGAGAATTTGATTTCAACTGTTTCTATTTTTAATGGTTTTTATATAATAAGATACTGAAATTATTATTTTCTATAACTTATTATTTATATATAAAAACAAGGAAACTTAGGGGTGGTTTGTTTTTTTGTCTAAAGACTGAATAGTACTGAATTTTTCTAAAAACTGAATGTATTGTCAACACATTTGTTTTTTAAAAGTAAAATTGTCTGAAACTAAATAATTTTACATTTATACCCATATTAAACAATTATACATATAATATGAAATAAAAACAATCCAACAATAATAATTATATATGAACACATATGATCATGATATTCTTCTTCTATTACAAATAAATTTCATTTTTACTAAGAAAAGAAAAGATTTTTTAAAAAATAAAAAATAAAAGGGGCAGTAAGAAAACTCATACAAAACACTCTAAAAAAATAATATATAAATACATCACCTTAATATCATAATAAAATATTTATATTAAAAACCAATATGAGAAGTGATTAGGGTTCTTTTTATTTTTAAAACTATTTAAAATAAGTAATATATTAAAATAAAGATTTCTGTACCATATTTAATTATGATAAAATTAGACATATGTTATATATTGCGGATAATATTGGAAAAAAAGATTTTGGATTGTATTTAATGCAATTCAGTGATTTGCAATTAAGTGAAAAGTCAGGATTTTTTAGTTTTTATTTTAATTTGTTTTTTGGTATTTTTAAGTTGTTTGACCACTTAAAAAACAAACAAAACAACTTAATAATTATGATTCAGACCCATTAAGTTTTAAGTGGAAAAAACAAACGACCCCTTACATTATCTAATAGGGTATGGCTACCTTGTTGGAATATTAAATTTTTGTAACGTTATTGCAATTTTATTACAAGATTTCTCTAATACTTAGTTGACATGTGACATTTAAACACTTTAAAAATAATGAAATAATTGGTTATAACCAGTTAATCGGTTACTTTCACCTATTTTTTTATTTTTAAAATATAATAAACTAATTTAATTTAATTTAAATAATTATGTTAAATAATTTTAAATAATAATTAAATAAGAATTATACATATTCTTAAAATAATCTTATGTGATTTAAATAAATTTATGATATTTTAAATTATTTTAATTTAATTAAATATTTATACTTGTAGTGGTCAACAAACCACCCTACAACACGATGATCAAACCCACTTGTCAAAAGGGTCAAAATGAGACCCAGAGCACCCATCATATGACAGGCCCACAAAAAAAACCAAGACAAGCCCACTAAGGTGTCTGGTCAATTCAAACACGTGGTCAAACGAACCACTAAAATGACATTGACCACACCTCAATAACGTATCAAACGTTACCCAAAACTCAACGTCAGACAAAGGGCTTACTTGCCATAAATCACCAGATTCATATGGATCAAAACGGGTGATTAATGGCGCAAGATCCACACCCTCACTTAAAGGGCTAAGTGTTAGAGGCCCTAAGCCTTCACTATAAATAACTCACTCCTCTTTAAAAGAAGGGGCCCGACATTTCACAATAGGTACCACGAAGCCATAGCTACGTAAATTTCTCATTTTAATTAATTGATCTAGCTCGACGCTTGGTAAGTCGACCTACACTTCCGTTTGAGATAAGTCTAGCGTAGTCTTGACGAACCATTGAACAAAGCTAACAATAGTCCCAACGCCTGCTTGATATCGACATCTTCGATACATAGCATCTATACCACGCTCGATAAGAGACATCGAGCCCACGATTTGTTTGTCTTTACTTTAAGGGTTATTATCAGTCGGGTCCCTATCTTTTTTTGAATGATCAATATTTTAAACGAGTTTGCCTTTTTAGCAATACTTTCCTCGACTTTTGAAAAGTATATCAAATAGGTCCTGTTGACATTTTTTCAAACGGTCAAACGTCACATAATACATAAATTGACAATTTTACCCTTAACTTTAATTAAAGAGTTTATAAATACAAAAAAGACAAATAAATATTATTTAAATAGTATTAAATTAAATAAAAAATTAAGAATTAAATAAAAAATTAATTAAAATTAAATTAACATAAAAAACAAACAAAAACAAATCCAGATCTCTTCAAACAAAAATAATTTAAAAAGATCAAATTCTACTGATCAATTTCTTCAATTAAATCCCACAAACAAAAACGACTAATCAAATCAACAAAAAACCACAAATCAATTCAAAAAATACAACTACAAATCTCATCCAACAATCCATATGGACCATATTTTTCAATAAAAGCACAAAAAAAGCTAGAAAAAAATATCAATCTGACAATTTGATGGAGTGCGCTTGGTGACTTCGTGTGCTTCGTCCAGCTTTGTCTTGGGTCTCCAGCTGTATATCACAGGAGGAGCTCTTGTGATATTCATCACTATCAGGAATCTCTTCAAAGGTAAACTGAAATCGACAACTCCAAATCCACACTGGAGACCCAAGTGATTTCTTTGACCACAAATTACCATAAATCAATTCAAAAAACACAACCACAAATCTCATCCAACAATCCAAACACAAATCAAACCTAAGCTTCAACCACCACCCGTTATAAATAAAAAACCCATACCCAATTAGGTTTTTTCTTTGATTGTATTTAAAACATAAATACAATTATTTAAAAAAAATCAAAAATCAATCTTTGTTAATGAATAAAAATAAAAAACCTAGAACAAATTCTATTTTCTGGAGCTTGAGAATGAACCAGAAGGAGGAGGATGGATCAGAGTTCTGTGAGGCGGTGGTGTAGCCGTTCCAATTCGCTAGCAGAGACGGCGGATTTAAGATCGAACCCGGAAGAGGAGGAGTGATCGTTTGTTTCTGTTTGATTTTCAATTAGATGGTGATGTGATGAAGAGGGTGTGAGAAAGAGAAGGGGATCGACAGTGGGATTTGGAGTTGTCGATTTGGAGGTGTGGATTTGGTGGAGGTGGTGGTGGTGGTGGTGGTGGTGATGTGGATTTGGTGGCGGGTTGGCTGTGGCCGATTGGAGTTGGTGGCGAATTGGCGGTGGTGTGGGTTTGAAGGTGGTGGTGGTGGTGTGGATTTGGTGGATTTGGTTGTCGATTTGGTGGATTTGGTGGTGGATTGGCGGTAGCGGATTGGAAGATGGTGGCGGATTGGTGATGGTGTGGGTTTGAAGATGGTGGTGGTGTTGATTTGGTGGAGGTGATGGTTTGGATTGGCGGTGTGGATTTTGATAATTTATATAAATATTCAAAAATATATTTATTTATTTTGTGATATATAAATTATTTCCTTCAATATATATATATTATTGATTTTTTTATTTCTATTTTTTGACACATGGCATGATCTTGGTTCAAAGACAAAAATACCCCTACAAATGTTAAAACTGACCGATAGTTGACTGACATATGGATCTATTTGATATACTTTTCAAAAGTCAAGAAAAGTATTACTAAAAAAAAACTCGTTTAAAATATTGATCATTCTGAAAAAAGATATGGACTCAACTGATAATAACTCTTACTTTAATTCTATTTACCTTATTTCACACTATACTGACTTACGTGTCGGAGAGTCTCCAAAGGGACCACCCTCTCCTGTGGTTCGACCACCACTCTATTTTCTCTTATTTTACCGGTTGTCAGTGCCCAGTTTGATGACTTTATTAATTGTAGATCTAATTGACTACAATAATATAATAGATTTAAAATAACTAAAATTATTTTTTATTTATATTTTAAATTACGTATTAATATTTTAAGAAAATAGAAAAAAAATTTGTTATTTAATTTTTATAATATTTTTATGTAATATATTTTGAAATTAATAATTATTTGATTTTATTTTTTAAAATGTATGTAACAAAATAATTTTTAAATTTAAATTTCATTTTAAATATTTTAAATTATTCTTTTTTTTATGATAAACTATATATAACATAATTTTTTGGATAAAAAGTTGTAATTAACACGTGTGTGGCAACAATATCAACTTTATAATAAATTTGAAGTGATGTGTAGCAATAAAGTTGTAGCTTATAACAACTTTATCGTAGCATGTAACAATTTGATTTATATGGGTAACAAAATATATGTATTATGTCACAAGTTTTATGTAGAAAGTTATAATTAAAATGTTTATGGTAATGATTTTGTGTTGGTGTGATATGTAACGATAAAGATGTATGCTGTAGCAACGTTGTCGTATCAAGTAACATCTCATTTTTATATGGGTAACAAAATATTCGTACTATATAACATGTTTTACATAAGCAATTGTAATTAAGATGTATGTGGTAACGATTTAATGTTGTAATAAATTTGACATGATGTGTAACAATAAAATTGTAGCTTGTAGCAACTTTGTTATAGTATATAACAACAAGATTTATACGGTTTACAAAATATATATGTTTTGTAACAAGTTTCATGTTGACGGTTGTAATTTAAACGTTTGTGGTAACAATTGTAGGTTGTAAGAATATTGTCGTATCATGTAACAACTCATTTTAAATGAATAACAAAATAGTCATACTATGTAACAAGTTTTACATAAAAAATTATAATTAAGACGTATGTGGTAACGATTTAACGTTAAAGTAAATTTGACATGAAATGTAACAATTAAAATATACCTTGTAACAACTTTGTTGTGGAATGTATGAACTTATTTTATTAAAAAAAACAAAATATTCATAGTATGTAGCAAGTTTTGCGTATAAAGTTGTAATCATATTATATATGGTAACAATTTCACGTTGTATAATGCAATGCTATTATGTTTTTTTTTAAGTAAAAGATATATATATATATATATATATATATTTAAGGAAATTCGATAACTATTTAATTTCATTTAAAAAATAATAATCCTTACTCTCCTATTTCTTACTGTTATTATTTCTTTGAAAAAAAAATCGATTGAAAATGTTTGAAGTTTTTATTGTAATAATAGATATTAATTTCCAATTTCAATAACATCCATTGGATTTTCCAATTTCTATTATTTTTATGTAGCCCAAAATTCAAGTATTGGTCCAAACTAGAGGTGCCCACGGTTTGGTTAAACCGTGTGTATAAAACCGAAACCGACCATCCAAAACCGAAACCGTAACCGAAACCGCCGGTTACGAAACCGGTTGGAAACCGGTTTCGAGCCGGTTCGGTTACGGTTAGGGATGTCCCAAAACCGCCCAAAACCGTCGGTTTGGGGCGGTTTTGGGCGGTTTTTATAAAAAAAAAATCAACCAATTGAAACGTGCCACGTGGACAAAAAGACAAAAAAAACAACAAAAACCGAAACCGAAACCGTCAAAAATCGAAACCGAAACCGTCCAAAACCGAAACACAAACCGCCCAAAACCGGCGGTTTGGGATGGTTTTGGGCGGTTTATATATTAAAAAAAAAAATCTAACCAATAGAAAAGTGACACGTGGCCACAAAAAATGAAAAAAAAATATAAATCGAAACCGAAACCGAACCGAAACCGAAAACCAAACCGGTTTTCTCGGTTCGGTTACGGTTTGGGTGGCCACGGAACCGAAACCGGCGGTTTCGAAACCGAAACCGCCCCGAAACCGAACCGTGGCCACCATTAATCCAAACCGAAGAAAAAGCCCATACCATAATTGAAGTGTTACCTTGGGTAAGCATTTAGGCACCTCAACACAATAGGCCAATAACAATGATCACATGTAATATATATATATATATATACACATATATATATATATATATATATATACATATATATCAATTATTCTATTGACAGTTCGTCCTGATATAAAATATATCGTCGAAGAATGTGGACCATTAGATTTACATACTTTGACTCAAAGTGTATGCACTTGTCAAAACTTCTCCATAATCTGTGGTCCACATTCTTCGTCCTGATATATTTTATATCAGGACAAACTGACAGTAGAAAGACTAATATATATGTGTGTATATATATATATATATACACACATAACACTGATCTTCTCAGTGTGTACTGAGGAATATATATCAGTGTCTTGTATGTGAACCATTAGATTCACATGCTTTGATTTGATCTGCATGCACTTGTCAGTGCTTATCCATAATCTATGGTCTAGATGCAATGCATTGATGTATTTTTATATCAGCACGCACTGAGGAAAAATGGACTATATATATAATTAGTCTTTCTAATGTCAGTTCGTTTTGATATAAAATACATCATGACGAAGAATGTAGATCACAGATTATGGAGAAGTTTTGACAAGTGCATACACTTTGAGTCAAAGTATGTAAATCTAATAATCCACATTCTTCGTCCTGATATATTTTGTATCAAGACGAACTGACAATAGAAAAATTGTATATATAATTATTATGTCAAGTATACCTGACTGCCTTATCGTGCAATTTCTCTAATTCTTGCTACCAAGAAATAATGTAAATTTTTTCACACTAATTCTCGATAATAATACGAGAATTACTGAAACCTCACGATTATATCGTCAGATATATCTAACCTGATAACTGCTATATATATATATATATATATATATTAAAGTACATGTATAATATATTCAATGGGTATGGCTACCTTGTCGGAACTCTAATTTCTAATAATGTTAACGGGATATTAGGACAAGAGTTTTCTAGTGCTTGGCTGCCATGTGACAATCAAGCACTTAAATTTCATCTAGTACCTACTTTTAACTCTAATTTTCATACGTTTACTATTTACTAGTTGCTACTTGGTGTTAACTAGCGGTACCGCCATAACAAGCCAGGAAATAAGGGTTTTGGCACCTTTTTGCGTTCGTGTTGCAAGAGTGGCACCACTTTAATAACTTATGTTTAAAAGACACCAAAGTAAATGACTTTCAAAAATACCTTTACTTTACACATTTTGAAATTATATCTCTGATTTCACTTTAACTCTCTCCTATTTCCTATATTGATGACTAAAACTCTCTCTCTCTCTCTCTCTCTCTCTCTCTCTCTCTCTCTAATAACATCGTAAAATACACATTTTGAGGTCCCCATTTCCTATAGTTTGCTTTTATTTTCGAGCGTATTTTTGTATATAATGTGTTTTATGAGCCTTGTGTAGGTTTTATCTTTTAAAATAAGGGGTTGAGCTAAATTGAAGAGTTTTGGAGGTTAAAGGGCAGAAATTGTAATGGCCCTTGCAGAACACTCAACTTCGGAAGGTCATATCTCCCTCCTCAGATCGAACTACATTTCCCATAACCTATTTTTCGAAAGCCCCGTATGTCTAGTTTCCAACTCTTTTTACAGATCACGATTCCGAGGTTTTTAGAGGAAGTTATGGCCGTTTCCGTAACTGTACGAAATCTGTCAGGCCTACGGCGGCCGTACCGCAAAAATGGTCAAGCAGGCTGTATTGATACTCTATAGTTATAATGCCTACTTCTGTTCTACTTAACGTAAATGCCAATACAATTAGGATTCTCAAATCTAGTGTATCACATTACGGTAGTTGAAGAATGGCATTCCGCTTTAGTAAATATAGTGAAATCACTTTTCCTATTCTTTCCCCGGATCCCGCGACTAATAAAGATGTTCACTTCTTAAAATACCCAATATACGTAGGTGGTAACAGGGGAAGGGGAACCTTATTGTTCACAGGTTTCATTCTATTTATTCTCGGTTAAACATTGAGTTCGAGGTTCGATTCCGTAACATTTGGAGTCGACTTACACATGAAGGGAATGGAAACTCTTCTTAGGGACAATGAATCATAATTCAAGGTGGTCCATGGGTCCCACGGTATGTTCGTCGAAGCGTATCGCGGAACGTACTGCGGAATTGTCCA
The DNA here is from genome assembly GCA_033220585.1 of Dipteronia sinensis. Classification (NCBI taxonomy): domain Eukaryota; kingdom Viridiplantae; phylum Streptophyta; class Magnoliopsida; order Sapindales; family Sapindaceae; genus Dipteronia; species Dipteronia sinensis. Next base: position 69,110,148 of record CM065638.1, on the reverse strand, counting down.
GAATTACGATTTTCAGCCATTTTCTGAGGGGTATTCTTGTCATTTCACCCCAAAGTCATGCCCTAACCTCTCACACTCTTTAAATACCCCATTTTCTCACCTCTCTTCAGACTTCTTTCACTCTCCCACACCCCAAAACCAATCCAACACAAAACCCCCTTCAACGTTTTCATCTCTTCTATTTTCTTCACTAATAAGTGAGAGAAACTAGCTCTCATGGAGGAAAATCCTCTATGGGAGCTCACCATACATCTCCACCACCCTTTTTACACTACATTCACCCATCTCAAAGTAGATTACAAGAAGAAATGAGGGCTCTTTGTACCAATTTAGAGCCAAGCAACAACAAAGAAAATAGAGAGGCTTTGGAGGAGATTTCTTCAAGGGTTTTCTCAAAAACTCTATCATTTTTGTATTTCTTGTTTTCTTTGATGTGTATCCTCAATTTGGGAATTTTGTAAACCTTCACATGTGCAATATATGTATGTTTGTGTTTATATTCGATTGGGTTTTGTTTTACTCTTTGTTAATTTCATGAATTTTACTCTTATTGTGATATTCATGTGTGTGGGGGGTCGAAATTGATATGTGTCCATGAATGTGATTAGGAGTAGAGTAATTTAATGTAGGAGTAGTGTAATTTAGCATCCCATGATTGTTGATTGATTGATGATGACTCAAAATACCATATATTGAATGATTTGAGGGTTAGAGAATTTAGCTCCAAAGAGTTGAAAAGGTTTCAGTTAATGCATTCAGTTGCTAAATTGGCCTTGGTTCAAATCCTTGTGCTTAATGACTCTTTTCAAAGGCACAATTGCCCTCTCATGGCTTGGGTTGGGTAATGAATTGATTTTGGAGAATTGATTTTGGAGAATTCCTTAATTAAGAGGATGAACCCCTAACTAAATTGAATGTCTTTAATGTTAAACAATCAACTTATTGCATATTGTTGTTTGGTAAACTTGTTTCCATTTTTAGCCATCCTAGGGAGATTGATAAAACCGAATTTGTATTTAGAGTAAAGACAAACTGAGTTCCTCTTGTGCTCGTGTAGTTATAAGGGCATTTTGTATACTTAATGTTTTCACTCGGTTATCCACTTTGTGAATGATATTTAGGTTGTGTGTTATATATCGTGTGGTTCACATTAACATGCTCATCGTGGTATCCTCTACATTTGACCAGAAAGTTGAGAGATAACTAGGTTGGCATGTAGAGCTCGTGTGTGTGTCCCGTAGAACTTAATGGATTCATGCTTACTTTGTATGTGTGGATGCAATCTCTATGCGCTCGAGAGAGTAGAGATTAATTAAGGGTACACGAGCATATAACATACATGTTGTATATGTATCTCATATTCTTAATGCTTTCACTTGGTTGACATCCCATATTTGGTTAGCCTCGTGGATGAATTATTGGTTGTAGTATGGCCCACGCGGTTGCGCATTACATACCCAACTAAATGTCTTGTGTATATGACCAGAAAGTGAGAGTATCACTAGGCTAGCGTACATTGCTCTTTTTGTGTGTGCCACAACACTTAATGAATCCATGCTTTGTGTGGATGTGATCTCTAAGATATCGAGCGAGATTAGAGATCAATTAAAGAGACACGAGCTTATAACATATACTTGCACATTTGAGGGACTAAGTGAGTCTAGAACTGAATTAGGAGGATTGTCACGGTTGAGTCATTTCCCTAGCATATCCACATTTCATGTTATCTTTCCATTCCACCTTATCCTGTAAATATTATATTTATGTAATTTATTTATTTATATTATCATTTACTTTTCTGCAACACACGAGTCCGTTCGGCATGTTGTATAGCTAGAACTAAAGACGGTCGACGAATCCCACCTCCATGTGGAACGATACCCTCGCTTGCCGTTTTGCTAGTTTTCATAACTATAGAGCACATTGTGTATGGCTTTTTATAAATATCTTTTTGGGATCCGTAATTTCCTAACGACAGAATAACGGGTATCACTCTCTTATTTCCTATGTTGTTGACTGAAACTTACAGTTCTCTCTCTAACTTTAAAAGCTCTGTAAACCTACAGATCTAACTACATCTCCAGGACTCTAACTTCTCGAAGTTCATCTCCTTCTCCAATATAGAAGTTCATCTTCGTCTCCAACTCGTAAGAAGTTCATCTCCATCGACTTTTACAGTCGTTGAAGTTCGTTTGTGTATAAATCAAGGTAATCCCATTTCTTCCTTGATTAAAGTTGTTGAGGTAGTTAGGTTGAGTTACAGTCTGGAAAATTCAAAAGTCTCGGAAACTATCTCCAAAAGTCTTGGATACTTTATTAACATGTTCTGAGTCTTTTGTTAACATGTTCCGAGACTTTTGGACACATTTCCGAAACCTTTGAACATTGTTTTTTATAAAATAAATCAGCTATAAGGTTTCCGAGATTTTCATTTATATATCCGAGACTTTTGTCTAATATATCCGAGACTTTGGTTCTATAAGTTCCAAGACTTGGAAATCAGCTATAATTTTTTGAGACTTTTGTAAATATGTTCGAGACTTTGGTTTAATATGTTAGACATTGTTTTCTAAAGTCTCGGAAAGCTTAATCCTCAGAGACTTCGGTTTAATATGTTCTGAGACTTTATTCTTCATTGGTTGTCTATATCTGTTTCCACTGTGCCTCTGGCTCATTATGTGAATTTTTTTATTCACTAACCGACACGGTGAGTGATCTTAGAGAAGGTATAACCACACTATAGCTACTCTGAGTTCAATCATCTTGTCGGTTGTGAATGTATAACAAAATTCATCCAATGAGAGAGAACCAAACCAAAGAAGAAGCCTGAGATAACAAGTTTTTTCAAAAGTCTTGGATTATGTATCAAAAGTGATCTAAATATATATATATTTCAAGCATAGCTTGGCAAGGTTGATTGCTGCAATGTTTGTAAGATTAATTGCATTGGAAAAGTTTAATAGTCGTCTTGTGGACTAACCGGACACAATAGTAGGGGGTGTACTAACCCTCTGGCGCATGCAGGCAGCAGTACCCAAACTGTCCCTGACCAACATTCTTATAAGTGTAGCGTGTGCCACCAAATCGAACACAACAAACAAACATGCCCGACTAAGGAGACAAAAAACTAGAATGAATGAAGACACTTTTATTTGTAAAGAGAAATTTTATCATAAAAATGTTGTATCTTTATTTACATTTACTTGGTCATTAACATATTATTTAATGATTATTAAATTAATACATGTACAGTTGGCTGAATTGAAAACAAAGAGACTGGGATTGTTTCATTTATACGTTCCTAGACGTTTATTTATGAGGTCCGAGACTTTTGTTCATATGTATGTCCGAGAATTTTCATTAACATGTTCGAGACTTTTCATTAATATGTATGTATGAGACTTTCGTTTATAGGTTCCGAGACTTTTCATTAACATGTCTGAGACTTTTCATTAATATATTCGAGACTTTTGTTTATAGGTTTTGAGAGTTTTCATTTTCATGTCTAAGACTTTTGTTTATTGGTTCCGAGACTTTGTTTATTGGTTCCGAGACTTTTGTTTAACATGTCAGATACTTTTGTTTATATGTTTCTGATGCCTTTTATTGAGTTCAAAAATTATACAAACAATGTGTACATTCAAAAATTTATGTTACCAACTACGATGCCATATTGTACATCTAATATAATATACATGTACATCCTAAAAAATTAACCACAATGCATATGTACATTCATAAAAATATGCCAAATGGTGTTCAATTGGAAGCCTTTGAGTTACAAAAAACTTCAACGGCCATCTTCAACCATCTACGCTCCATCTGAGTATCTTTCCACTCAAACTTCTTCTTTCGTGGCACTGTGTGCTCGATCAACAGCAGCGTATGGGGACCACAGTTACCCCTAATAAAAAAATGACAACATATTCAATTTGCACTAAATCAACAATGTGATTTCAATTGACATGAAAGATGTGATTTCACTTTTAACTTACCCCTTTGATTGTTGTAGCACATTTGACTTCGCGGTTATAGCCATATGTATCTTAGTGGCCTCCACCTTACATTGCTGCCGGTCACTCTTTATGCTCGTATAAAATCCAGCCTGTGACAGCACCGATGGTAATAACCATCGTAAGCAGGCAAACTGCTTGTTCCTATGCTCAAATGGAACATATTGCATAAACGGATTGTAAATGTGGATCTACCGCTTAACGAGATCAATATTGGCCATAATCCAATGATGTCCTCCGACGTTGCACGACACCAAAAGCTACAATGCAATATAAATACATGTAAGATACGTTGAAATAACAAATCAAATTTCCAATTTCATTTCCAATATACTCATCGTGTCAACCTCGTGCCATGGCCGACATCCAGGTTTGAGACAATGGGCTCAAATAAGAGCGTCCTCATCCCAAGTGTGATTTAGGGTAGCTCACGGTTTCGTTAATGTCTCGACATCACCGAACCTAGTCACCCACTGGATGTACATATATGACTGTTTTGCAAAACTATAAAACAATTAACAATATAAACATAAAGAGAATTTAGTAACGTTATAACAATTAACAAAAAACTTACATAGAATTGTGAATCAATGATCTCTACGCTCTAATTGTAGACGTCAGGGTAAGCACGTTGGCGCTATTGCACAACCCGTAGTTATGCATCCATATGCTGACACACATATCCAAAATTAACTTTAAAATACATTCTGAAAAAAAGAGCCAATGTAGAAATACATAGCGTGTCTTCCAACTCCGTATAGTTGGTCTCGAATTCTACGAACCAAGAGATTCCAACCGCACTCTCCACATCCACATCGCGCTTGTATCATTGAAAAAGAATACACATTAAAATTAAAAAGTCGTTATAAAAAATATAAGAAAGTATTACCAGAAATTAGTATGTTATACATTGTCGTATTGTCCTTCTTGAACCGCAGGTACGCATTCAGCTGATCTGAATCAACTTGTTCATCCAGGCAAAATTTGTGGGCCACAGCCTTAGACCTCTTCCGCCTACACGGGTCAGTGTAGGGTGTAGTCAACTGTCAACAGCGTTTGCGCACCCGCAATGGTCGGTTAGTCTGCGAACTAGGGTCTGCTTGCCTCTCACTGCCTGAAGCCCCCTGTGACATGGGTGTAGTGTCTGAAATGACAACTGCAGGGGCACAGACTTGCGGAGCATCTGGACCAACTACGATCTGGCTTCTTGAACCCCCCCCCTCAGAAACAGCTGTAGATACTATAAGGACCTTGTCCATGGTCATGCAGAGCACTTTCTAAAGGTGCATCATCATGCTGACTCTGTGCACCAACAGCTGATGCAGTGTCCTAAGGAGGAGTGAGAGTAGGTACTGAATCCATGAGGGGACAAAGCTATAGTCTCCTCATTTGTAATTCATAACCATTCAAAATATATGTCAGGATATTTTTTCCATTAAGTCTCGGAACGAATTGCAATAGTTTTGGGAAGGGGTTTGAATAGGTATATCCTCAAAATTCTTGCAATTTCTTTTTCTTCAAGATGTACAATTTCAAAAGCAAGCTTTTACAAGTATATTGATTCAACAAGATAATATGAATACAATTAAACAATTGATGAATCAATACAAGTTCAAAGAAAGTAAAGACAATAAAACAAAAATCAACACAATGGATTTTTACGTGGTAAAACCTCAAAATGAGAAAACATCCGCGGGTTGATACCACAACCACCGGCAAATAAATTCACTATTAAGATAAAAAGATACAATCTCTTAAGTGACCACTTCACCTAGAAACCTACCCTTCAACCCTACACAATGAAAGTAATGCCACCTTGCACAAATGGAAGATTCACTCTCCAAATGTGACTTCCATGCACAAATCAAAGATTCACTCTAAGAAATGTGACTTTCAATGCACAATTCAAAGAATCACTCTAAGGAATGTGACTTCCAATGCACAACTTGAAGATTCACTCTCCAAATGTGACTTCTGATGCTCTAGTCAAAGATTCACTCTAAGACATGAGACTTCCAATGCACAACTTGAAGATTCACTCTCCAAATGTGACTTCCAATGCTCAATCCAAAGAATCACTCTAAGAAATGAGACTTCCAACCTCTTCACAAGGCAAATGATCTAAGTGAATGCAAATGATGCAAACACAAACAAATATAGCAAGTTGATCAAACACACTCTATGAAGAATTAGTTTATGCACAAATCAAGCTCACAAGCAAATGTAACTAATTCTTATAGACATGTGAAAGGAAATCTAGATTAAAATTCAAACTCATTCACAAGAATATCTAGAAACCTAAACATGTCAATCAAAGTTAGTACAACAAGGTTTTCAATGAAAATCATACAACTAACTTTGTAATCAAGTAAACAAGTTAACACTTGAAGTTATCAACATATTCAACAAACAAAAACCAAAAATCAAGAACTAGGTCATGGAAAATCAAAATCTCAATTAAGAAATTTTAGTTCTAAAAACATGTAATAAAATCTAGAAATCAACAATCAAGATCAAGTACATAAAGAGATTCTAGATTCAAACTCATGTTCTTCAAGATTAGTAAAAATGATATTCAATCAAAAGAATGAACTAATCATGAAACCAAATCAAACAAATCCTAATATTGGAATCAAAATCATTCTACACATTTCTTTCAACTCATATAAGAAGAATCATTAAGAAGATCATGAAAGAAAAATGAAAAGAATTGATTCACTTACAAACAATGACTCACGAACTGAAATCAGATCATCAAAACAAATTTGAGCATTTTTTGACTCTGAAAATGCTTGGCATTTGTTTCTCTCTTCAAGATCAACAATTTCGGCTTTTGAAAATCTAAAATCGGAGTTTATTTGAGAGAGTTATGGTGTTTGAAAGTTAGAGAGAAAATTTCTGCTCAATTTTTCCACCACCAACTTCTTACTTGAAAATGAGAGGGAAATAAGATATTTAAAGGAGGGAAGAGATGGAATTTTTAACAACCAATAGGGGGCAGCCACCTCTACTTCCTGTGGAGGCATGTGGCCTCCAAGTAGGCAGAAGGCAGCCCTTCCCGTGGAGGCCACGCGCCTCCACGGGGAGAGGTGCAAGGTTGCCCCTTTTACCTTATATACCTCCCCTCGCGCACTGAAATGATCTTCAACCGTTCTCTAGTCTTTGAACTCCGAATTCAAATCTTTTCTTGGATTACGAACCTGGACTCCCTCATGTATAAAAGACATCGAGACAACGTTTTTAAAAAATATGGAATTCAACTTGAAAAATAATGACGAAAACCATGTACGATAAAAGCACGAAAAATTTCTTAACTTCCTAGTTTGAGCTTGAAACTTAATGAATGAGTAACCGAAATGACCGGAACTCAATGAAGCATAATATGAGCTCAATTTCAAGTTCAATAACATAAAAACACAAACAAATAAACACAAAAACACACAAGTATGCTATTTCCTAGATATTGTCCTAGAATATGCAATTCTATAAACATTGTCAAATTAAGTCTAATGCATGTGCATACTTCAATAAGTGTGTGAATGTGTTATACAAATTTTTGTATAATGATGTAGGGATACAAATGAATGCAATGTGTGTGTGTGCCCTTAAATTTAGCATAACGATATAGGGACACAAATGTTATGAAATGTGTGTGTGTGCCCTTACCCCTTGCAAGAGGAAGAAAGATCTCAATACCTTAGCGTCCAAGAATGCACATTTCCTCTTGAAGATGAGCTTTGCATAAGAAGTTGCCTTTCTTCTTTGAAACTTGTTCCAATCATGAACCACCTAAGCAACTAAACATTACAAAGAAAAATAGTTTTGTTATGGAATCAAGCCAACTCAAATCTAAAACCTAACAAAAAGTCTCGGACAGTGGGTCAAAAGTCTCGGACAGTTTAACAAAAGTCTCGGACAACGTTACAAATGTTTCGGACAGTGAGACAAAAGTCTCGGTCAGTTTAACAAAGTCTCAGACAGTAATTTTGTAGCACTATCTGAGACTTTTGTAACAATATGTTTAGAGACTTTTGTAACAAAGTTTGAGACTTTTGCAATTCGTTCCAAGACTTTTAACAAAGTCCGAGACTTTAGTAACAATGTCTGAGATTTTTGTAATTTATTCTGAGACTTTTGTAATGTATGCCGAGACTTTTGTAAGTCAATCCATAACTGTAACTGTGGTGGGTTGTACAACTATCTCTGTGGTCTCAATATGACCTATCCCTATGGGTTATACAGCTGCAGTGACATTCTGTGTGCCTATGTCCTGATGGGCCATCAACCCTGTAGCCTCAGAAACTCTCAGCTTATCTGTATGCATCTTAGTAGATGTGGGCTTCCCCTGAAGTGCACGAATCATACCGACCAACTCCTGGTGTTGCTCATCTCTCTCATTGTCTCTCTTATGGAGCTCATCCCGCAATTCATGTACGGAGTCCATGACTTCTGTAAATCGACGTCTCCAACGGTCTTGAACTGCCTGAAGGAGGAAATCACGCATCAAGGTTAAAAATTAAAACTCTTATATGAAATTGACCTAATGCAATAATAATTTATATACCTCTCATACAGGAGATCGTCTGTCCGTATGGCCTGCGGTGTCTCCAAGTGCATGGCCTGTATAGGTACGGTCATCACAAATCGTATGTCGAGCTCACACAAATCTGACACGTGTTTGCCTGACAGGTGCAACAATGATACACGATGCAACAGGGACACTACTCGGTGCAATAGGGACAGTACTCTGCTGCTCGGATGCAAATGATCTAGATCCGGTCGGTGTGCCTATGTCTGCCGCTCTCAACTCCCCAACATTTTTGACAGACGGTGACATATCCCCCTCCCCCCCAAAGCATAGTCGCCGCATCATCATAATTAGAGACGAGATTGCCTACCTTATTTATCCCCTAGTAGTACCATTTACCCCTCTCCACTTCTGTAGCGGTCAGTTCTGCTTCCGCGTACATCTGAAATATTATAATAATAAAAAATGTGACATCATAAACTTGGAATCAAAATTATATTCAGAAGTGTACTAGCTAGATTATTACCTTTGCGGTGAAAATCTTATCCAATTTCTCCCTTCACGGTCGTTGAGTCAACTCCCAATTCAAAATACGTGGGAAGGGCTCTTCAACTGCCCTGGGAGTCGCGAATTGCATGGCAAGGGCTGAAATAACTTCAAAGGTAAAAACCTACAACAAATCCAACAGAAATATGACTAGTTAGTTGGAAAACATAACAACTCAATAAATAAATTAAGATTCAAAGGCTCACCAGTAGCGCATATGCGAGCCTGAAAATGTTGTATATATGTGACCTTTTGAGAATTGCCCTTTTGAATTGAAATATGGAGTATTTGTACATATGCGAACCCCACAGGAACGCATTGAATGTCTCCAAGTCATCAACAAGGCGCAATTGCCATCTAGAGACTGAAGCCCTCTCTTCCGCTCCGATCAAAACACAGTTCAACATGCAAAGTAGACATAGTTTCACTGCACCAATTGCTCTGTCCATTGAACCTGTTCAATCCTTGCTTCAAGTTCAGCGAAAGTGACTGCATCTCGACCACCGAAGTACATGTGGTGTATGCCATTTGGGACATCCTCAATAAGCTCCGTGTCCGGGATGGCTCTGAACTTCAACCTGGTGATCAAACAAAACTCTACCCTCTAAAACCGGATGCTACGCGGACCCAACATAAACCTCATCTCATCATTGGATTTGTAGTGGTGTAACTTAAGCAATAGAAACCGATGCAGAATACCACCGGAAAACCGCATTCCTCGCTGCATGCGTTGAAAATGGCCAAAACATGACTACTGATACATCCCCCCCTCTTCAACTGCATTTTCCCCTATTCGATCAAGTGTCTCATTGATTACTTGGATGTTTTCCATGTGGTTGTGGTAAGTAATCTTGGTGTCATACCAATCGGCTCGGGGAATTTTTAAACTGGCCCTCAAATTTTGAGTATTCCTCATCTGCAATTCACAACCATAACAAATTAAGGTCAGGAAAATTTAACAAAAAAGTCTCGAAACAATATAACAAAGTCTCGGTACGAATAACAAATGTCTCGGACTTAATTAAAAAAATATCAGACTCCTTAAACAAAAGTCTTGGACCTCTTAAACAAAATTCTCAGAACGCTTATACAAAAGTCTCGGAACATGTTATAAAAGACTTGGACACTATAGCCTATTCAAAAGTCTCGAACAAAAGTCTTGGAAATCTTATACAATAAAGTCTCGGAAATCTTATACAAAAATCTCGGAACCTGTTACAAAAGTCTCGGACACTATAGCCTATTCAAAAGTCTCGAAAAAAAGTTTCGAAAATCTTATACAAAATACTCGGACAATGTCCCAGAAGACAATGTTACTAAAGCTTTATTGTTCCAAGACTTTTGTAACACTGCTCCGAGACTTCTGGGAATATGTCCAAGACTTTTGTAACAAGTTCCGAGACTTTTGTATAAGATTTCCTAGACTTTTACTAACATATTTACTGTTCATCGTCTTATTGCTCATCGTCTTCCCTAAACACAACCCTAGATGCCAGAAACCGAGTCTAAAACTAAAAACCCTAGAAACAAGAGCTAACAATGCAAAAATACAAAACGAATGTATAACCCAACAAAACACAATCAAATCGGTATTCAAAATCAAATCGTTGAAGTTGCATACCTTGTTTTTGACCGAATTCGGAATCGAAATGGAAATGGAAAAAAAATCCTCGTCGTCTACTATCGAAATCCGGTTGCTTAGATGCTCTGAACTGTCGCGTAACTTCTCTTTCTACCTTTCTGTAAAATGAAAAGAGAAAAACTAAAAATAAAACATAAGTTTCCAAAATAGCTGACGTGGAAGTGCTTTTGAGGGTATTTTTGTCCGTTCACTATAATAGGTGTCTTTTAAACAAAACTTATTAAAACAGTGATAATCTTACAATGGGTAACACTGCTCCGAGACTTCTGGGAATAAGTCCAAGACTTTTGTAACAAGTTCCGAGACTTTTGTATAAGATTTCCTAGACTTTTACTAACATATTTACTGTTCATCGTCTTATTGCTCATCGTCTTCCCCAAACACAACCCTAGATGCCAGAAACCGAGTCTAAAACTAAAAACCCTAGAAACAAGAGCTAACAATGCAAAAATACAAAACGAATGTATAACCCAACAAAACACAATAAAATCGGTATTCAAAATCAAATCGTTGAAGTTGCATACCTTGTTTTTGACCGAATTCGGAATCGAAATGGAAATGGAAAAAAAATCCTCGTCGTCTACTATCGAAATCCGGTTGCTTAGATGCTCTGATCTGTCGCGTAACTTCTCTTTCTACCTTTCTGTAAAATGAAAAGAGAAAAACTAAAAATAAAACATAAGTTTCCAAAATAGCTGACGTGGAAGTGCTTTTGAGGGTATTTTTGTCCGTTCACTATAATAAGGTGTCTTTTAAACAAAACTTATTAAAAAAGTGATAATCTTACAATGGATGTTCAAAAAGGTGCTAGAAATTTTTTGGACCCCATAACAAGCGGTACCCATAACTATAATATTAGGCCAGTTAGAATTCAGCTATATTGCAGCAGTACACTGACACATGCCTTGTTTTCTGCGATAGAACATGCTCTTACTTTAATGTCATCCACCGATGATAGATTCTGAGTCAGTATATTCGAATTTGTTGTGTTTTGATTCAGGTTTTGGAGATTGGAATATTCAGATGACATACATAGCACTAGCAGCAATGAATCTACCGATTTGTGGACTCGGACCAAACCAGAGTAGAAAAACAAATTGGTATGATTCATCTCACTAATTGTTACTTTTTTTTATAATCGATATCAGCCGTGTGTGTGTGGAAGAGAATTGAAGAGGGAGATGTCATTGTAATGCTTTTAGGTTTGTGTGTAGAACTATTCAACTGCAGTGTACAGAAGTGATCATCTACGCATCCCCACTTACTACAAATTAAAAGACATGATAAAAACCTACTTGTCTAACATCAACAATCTTTTATTTATTTTTCATTGGATCTTGCTCTGTGTTGTTGCATATTTGCCTGACTATCTTCTGTTAGTCTTGAATCAAGACGCTTTGACCAATCAAAAGGCTTTACGACCAGGAATCACCTTGCATGATTACTTGTTCCAACTTATTAAGCACATTTATTTCATAAATAATTGGTCTGTTGCTGAAGTAATTAACAAGACCTTTGTCTGCCATAATAAGGAGAATCTGTTAACTTTAAAATATAGTGGTATAGATTCTGGATCGCACCATAATCATATACATTATGTACAGTTAAAAAATCGTGCATTGATCGTTATCTGAGACCTGAGATATGATGAGTTCATTTAACTAGTTTACATATTTAATGTAAATCTTCAGGTGGGATGACCGATGAAGTCAATTTCAGAAATTTGTTAGCCACAAATTCTCTCCCTCTCTATATATATTAGTTCACTGAATTTCATGATACGAGTGTTGAATCAACCGACCGATTGACATTTCCAAATTCCACTTACCTGGTGCTGGTGGGTAGACACGTCAAAAATTCTGGGTTGGTTTTGAGACCTTTAAAAGTGGTCTTGATCAAATTGTGTAATAAAGGAGGTCACATATCATGACTCAAATAATTTATCTCATATGGTTTATTGAATAAATGAAAATGATGTCAACTTTTTTTCTTTTGCCGGAAAGGATAGATCCCGAAATGTGCCACCCTTTTTCAAAAGAGAACAAAGTAAACTAGACATTGGCTAATGGCTACTACTAGATTTTGACTTCCCCAAGTGACCTATTGTTAATCTCCGGGACGAAGTCAGGACTTATTGTTCTGGTGGGCTAAGTATAATTTTTTGGGGTATACTGTATACACCTACGGTGCAGCGACTCATAAATATCTAAGACATTGTTAGGAAATTTGTCAAGTGCAGATAATACATGTGCGGTTCGGATATCTACTACTCACAAATCGGATGAAAACTCCTCGCATATGCTTTTTAAAATGCGCATAGTGGGATTCGAACCCCTAACCATCAATGTAGAAGAGAGGTGCACAACCATCTCTACGGAGAAGTGATGTGCAAAAAAAAAAGTACATATCTAGATAATAAAAATATAATGATTTTTGCACCTATAACATTTAAAATGATTCAATTAGGAAATATATAAAGAAAAAATAGCAAGCGAAATAAACTTTAATGTTTTTTATTGTCAAAAAAATATTGGGTATATCACTCTAATGAATTTATTGAAATTATCCCCGATTAAATTAATTATAAAGTAGAATATTTTTGTAAATTATCGGACAATAGCAATTGTAATTGTCTTCCATTAGTATTTTTTTTTTTAACAAACACTTCAAAAAAAATTTCTATTTTTTTTTTAAAGAAAAAGCTAGCCTGGGGCAGGCAAGTTTCTAAAATTCTCTGCCCCTGGTTCAGCTTTTTTTCGTAGATTGGTTTGCGAGATTAGATCGACACTACAAACACCATACGAAATGCAACTCCCACCACAAGGAAGGAGCCTCCCCTAACTTTGGGAACTGACAAGATAATTAAACTCCATATGCATGGTCTGAAATGAAAATACGTACGACTATCCAAGAAAGAGACCCTTGATAAATTATGGAAAGAAATTGTGAACTGCCTTTAATTTGGGATTTGGATTCGGATCTTATCAGTTGTATAGGGAAAAGAAAAATGCTTTTAAAAAATGTATATCAATTATCAAGGAATCATAAAAGTTATCGTCAACTCTCTTTCATTTGCCATGCCAATCTTTTCATTATTTCCAAGATTTTTGTATCTTTTTTTTTAAAGTTGGCAACAAGTATGTCTATCAATGAAAAAGGAGCTAAATAATTGGATTTCCTTTTGCATGGATAGACTCGTGCATTGACTGTTATTTTGCAGAAATTTGCACCATTCGTATAACTTGGTTTCTTCTATATTTAGCAGCTGCAAATCATTTGTTAGTCAATTAAAAAAAGAATGACAGTAACTGCAGGTTTCTGTCTTTCTTTTTATTGTAAGAATATTCAAATCTTCATCGTCTGGAAATTTATAAAAATCACTTATCACACCAATGTATTTAATAATTTCTTTTTGGGTTAATCTGTTTGTCCTGGATTGTAGGTGATAGGAATCAAACTTTAAAGTGATCAAATAATAATATAATATGCTTACTATAGGATAAATTATTGAATGCAGTGGAGTACGATATAAAAATTCATAACAGACAAGACTTCAAAAAGTAGTGGCAGTACTGGAGGACTAATTTTAAATCCTTCTAGGTAAAACTGTAATGGTCTAATAATTTTAAGTTTCTTGATAAAAACCTGAAGTGGGTAAAAGAAGCTTAGCAGAATAAGCTTATATTTCAGAAGATAACAAATTAGCATTACAAATGCAATAGGAATGTGCCAAGCTATGAGTGTACTTGTGTCAAAGATAGAAATGAATCACATGCCACTGAAACCATGCATATGGTGACAAGTAGAAATATTCCACCCTTTCATTGAGCTTTTTCTATAATGATGAGTTATTTTGCTCTTACATATATTGCTCTTATTGGCCTGGGGATTTAATATGGTGGGTGACTCTGCAATCTGCATATATATGCTATGCTGCATAAAATACTGTATTCTATTATGACAGATTCAGATTCTACTAAATCATCTAGTAACTAATAATAATTGCTTTCTAGCTATATTCCTAGCATTCATGTTTTACATCCTAGTATAGTATTATGATCCTTCAATATCAATATATACACCAACCAATCATAGTATTTAACAGATATATTTTGTTCGAATTCTAACATGTATTACATACTGCAATTACGAATACGACAATATCATCTAACACGTTAGTCTTTTGAATTGATCTGTAAATGTTCAATTAATGATAAAAGGGTCACAAAACATGTTTAGTTTTAAAAGCAAGAAGAGTGTTTGATCACTTCTGTAGGAACTAGGAAGCATTTCTGTCTGTTAGTGACTTGGTGTTGACTTGATGATCATGTGATTAGGTAAACAATAAGAATAATATATATTAATCACAATCTCATGTTATATGTTGGATAAAAGGTGAATTGGTTGGTACTAAAAAATCTGTATCAAATTTTATCAGTCTTTGGGGGAATTGTTATTTGGGGACAAGTGTGTGGTTTCGTGGACTCTTTCATTTATTGGAGCAACAGAAAATTCTCTCAAAGTAAGAAGAACCTGAGAAATTCATCAGAAAAGTGAGTGAATATGCATGAAAACTGCATGAGTGTGAGAGCCAAAACAAACACGGTTCTTTTAAGGAAAAAGGAGGCATTATATTTATTGTGGCATGTGACAATGTGAGTAAGTGAGTACTCCCTTTTCTTTTGGGAACATATCGAATTAGTATTATCACTAATTGTTGAGAAAACCCACTTAATATAATTAATTCTTCAACTTGAATGGAAATCTACTCATCTTCACAATCTCTTGTGACATATTATTATTCTAATAATAATAAAAATAAATAAACAATAATAATAATGTACAAGAATATCCCTCTCTTTTCCTTATATGTAGTAAGAGTTTGGGACATACGTAGGCAATAGTAGATAATGGAGTGCCCAAAAGCAGAGGAAATGGAGAGCCAAAACCAGCAACTGCCCAAAGGCACATCCTTACTTAGAACTTGTTTCAATGGACTCAATGCCTTATCAGGTTTCTCTCTCTCTCTCTCTCTCTCTCTCTCTCGCTCTTTCTCTACTTTTCTTTCTCGATCGAATAATAAATGTGTCGTTCATCGCAAAAAACTAAACATAGGTTTATGTTTAAGCTTAATTTCTATGTAGAATCTAAAATTTTCCCATCTTGCCATACTACAGCATAGGACTTTTGAGTTCTTTTCTATTGTAGTTTCTTGTCTCTCATACATCAAATCATTAATGTCTTTAAGGTTTCAAGCTCTCCAAGGAATAATATGATTTTGTTATGGACTATATTACAAGAGTCAGCTTTTAAGTCTATAATACTTTTTAAGTCATCTTCATAATTGCATTCTAGGAAATTTGAGATGTGTTTTGATAAAACTATTCTGCTTCTGTTGCAATCATAACATTAAAAGAAAGAGAAAAAAGAAAAAAGAAAACATGACCAAAGATTGAACTTGTTACCATGTTTGTGATATCAGGTGTTGGGATACTATCAATTCCATATGCATTATCTCAAGGAGGGTGGCTGACCTTGATAGTTTTTCTTCTAGTAGCAATCCTCTGCTGGTATACAGGGCTACTTCTGCGACGATGTATGGATGCACATCCACTCATCAAAAGCTATCCTGATATAGGTGAACTTGCATTTGGATACAAAGGAAGAGCTTTAGTATCCATCTTCATGTATCTTGAGCTATATCTAGTTGCTGTAGAGTTTCTGATATTAGAAGGTGACAATTTAGACAAGTTATTTCCAAACATGGGTTTCAAAATTGGTAGCTTAAAAATTGGAGGAAGACAAGGCTTTGTTCTGCTAACTGCCCTTATAATTTTGCCAATAACTTGGTTAAAGAGTTTGGGTGTGCTAGCTTATGTTTCTGCCGGCGGGGTTCTGGCTTCTGTTATTCTGCCTTGTTGTGTGCTATGGGTTGGTGCAGTTGATGGTGTCGGCTTCCATGAACGAGGCTTGCTTTTGAATTGGGGAGGCATGCCAACTGCAATAAGCTTGATCACCTTCTGCTATTGTGGTCATGCTGTTTTTCCCACATTGTGTAACTCCATGAAAGATAGAAGCCAATTCCCCAAGGTAAGAATTCTACCTTGGAACACAAGTTTTCAACATCCTTATTGATACTTTTTAGTCACAGAAGTTTTATATATTTCATTGCAGGTTTTACTTATCTGCTTTGTTACAAGCACCATTAACTATGGATCAATGGCCGTTCTAGGCTACTTGATGTATGGAGATCACCTCAACTCACAAGTGACATTAAATCTTCCACTAAGAAAACTTGGCACAAAAATAGCAATCTGCACTACTCTAATCAACCCCTTGACAAAATATGCACTTATAATTACTCCAATTGCTTCTGCTATTGAGGACAAACCTACTTTCCGAAACAGCAGATCTCTAAGTATCCTAATTAGATCTGTAATTGTTGTCAGCACAGTCATCGTGGCCTTGACCGTTCCATTTTTTGGCTATGTTATGGCATTCATCGGTGCATTCTTGAGTGTTACTGTATCTTTATTGCTACCATGTCTATGCTACCTCGGGATTTATAAAGCTGCTCATGGTTTTGGATTAGAACTGATGATAATTGTGGGGATTTTAGCTTTTGGGTCGATTGTTGGTGTAGTTGGCACCTACACTTCCTTGAAACAAATTGTAAACCATCTCTGAAATTTGTAAGTGTTTGCTTATTATAGTAGTCCATATATAATAAGATTCAACAAGGCAAAGGCAAGTTATCAAGAAAAATATTACTTTGGACAATTCCACATTGCAAAGTTTAGACTAAACTAGACTGAAAATTGAGACAGCTAACTGAACGTGGAATGGTGGTAAATGATACTCATTCAATCTAACAATGTTTAAGTTCGAGTCGTTGTAAATGTATACTTATGTAAAAAAAAATTGAGATTAATTAATGGAATCATTGATGCCTAAGTGGCTGTATACAATTGGCATAGGAAAACGATTCTTCTTTTTGGTGGGTACAGTTAATGGATTCAAATTAGATGTCTAAAAATGATGCTCCAATTTATGTATAACCAATCAGATTGAAATATATGTCTATATTTAATTTTTTTTTTCAAATTCTTCTATAAATGTTAACATATCCCAATTTGGTTGGACACCATTTTTAGACGGCCGAGAGCATCTCCAATAGTGGCCTGTGAAAAAAAAATACCACATAGGATAAACATACGGTCTATTAAAAAATGTATCTCCAATATAGTTATACATATTCACCCCCACACTGATATGACAAAAAAAAAAAATTAGACATAGTCAACATGACCGTCTACTTTCAGACGGCCTATTGCATCTATTTTTTCAGTTTACTTATCAAGTATTTAAAATTGACATTAATTTTTCATTCTTTTTTAGTAAGGAAATAAAACAAAAATAATAATAATAATAATTAGATATGTCATTAAAAATAAATGTTTTTTAAATACACGTATTGGAAACCAAATTTTGAATTAATTGTCTGTCAAGTCTATCTCTTACCACATAAAAAATAGGTATCTTTATATTATTGTCATGTCAACAATTTTTGTCAAGTCTATCTCTATACCATATAAGAAGTAGGTATCTTTACATTGTTGGAACTAATTTTAGGGATATTATCATTTAGATCCCTATATTTTTTTGAATTATTTATTTTCTACTTACTTATTCATTTTTCACTGGATTGGTCCTTATATTTTCAAAAACCACTCAATTTCATCCCTCTGACCAGATTTTGACGGTCAACAGTCATAGAAAATGTAAAATGACATTTTTACCCTTAACTTTAAATCCAAAAAAAAAAACTTTTATTTTCTTAATTTTATTTATAATTATATATTAATTTTAAAAAAGTGAAAGAAATTAAAAAAATAGACCTACCCTACATGACAAAAAAATATTAAATTAAAAAAATTGTACAATTGGAAATTTAAAAAATAAAAAAAATAAAAACCCTTCCATCTTCATCAACCTCCAACCGAAAAAATTGAAAAGAAAAAAAAATTATCTCCAACTCAAACAATCAACAAAACCATCAACAAAACCACCATCAAATCATTATCAACACCAAAACCATCTCAAATCATCATCAACACTATCATCTAATCATCAATGGAGAACTGATTTCAAGCCACCACCACTCCAACATCACCCACACAACCAAACCCAGATTCTGACCACCACCACCACCACCAGACCCGGAATCGAACCGAACCGGACCACAATCATCACAAAACCCAGAACCGAATCACATCTCCACCACCAAATCGAACCCAGAATACCACTAAATCGAAGCTAGAAGCACCGCCAAAAACAAATCGAACCACCACATGAAATCCAAAAAACCACCAAATCCAAAAACAAACCGTTGAGGTTCATCAGAAGGTAATATCAGCGGAGGAGTAGATCGATGATGATCTCCTCCAATAACTCCTCTAGTAGTAGAAGAAATTCCTCTGGCGATGGAGTGATTTTGAGGTTTAGTTTTAATTTTTTTTGGAAAACAATTACTGTATTATTTAGTGGTGGCTTGGTTTTAAAGTTCAATCCTTTTTGAATTTTCTTTTCTCTGGGTTTGTTTGTTTGATGAGACGTTGTCTACTTCGTATTTGTGTTTTTGTTTCTTTTGGTTGATGAAAAAAATACAACAGATAGTGGAAGTTTGTTTGGTTGGTGAGGAAATATAGAAAGAGAAAGTGGAAATCTGTTTGGTTGGTGAGAAAATATGATAAAGAGAAAGCAAAACAAAATGAAAGTGATGTGTCACTTGGCTTTTAATTTGTTTTTAAAATTAGTTTTAATCTATTTTTTTTATCAGAAGAGAATCAGAGGATTGTCTTGCTAAAGTTTTCGATGATGATTTGATGGATTTTAGATGAGGAATGCAGTCCACACAAGAAAAGCCCTGTCACCGTTATAAAAAAGTAAAAATAATTTTGAATTGTATTTTTTTTTTAAGTTTAATTTTTATTATATAAATATACATTTATATTTATTTATATGTTGACACGTGGCTTATCCTTGTTAAAAGACAAAAATACCCTTAACACCGTTTAATTTGACTAACGGTTGACTCACAGAAAGATGAAATTGAATGGTTTTTGAAAACATAGGAACCAATCTAGTGAAAAATGAATAAGTGAGTAAAAAACAGATAATTCAAAACAATATAGGGATCCAAATGATAATATCCCCTAATTTTATATCGGAGATGCTCCGATTTAAGTCTGCAGATAATACTGCCGATAAACTGAACTTGTTCGATTCTTATCTTTGTATTCCCTCCACAAAAGCTCAGACGACGAGAAGAGTGATTGAATAGCTAAAATGGCAACAATCCCATCTCCACAGATAACTCAATTTTCTCTACCAAAACATTACACTGATGCAAACACAAGCACAAGCACCCAGAGAGTTGATATTCAAAATCCTCTCTATTTACTACCCAAATGCAATTCTCTTAGAGAGCTGAAGCAAATCCAAGCCTTTACCATCAAAACCCAACTCCAAAATGACCTCAATGTACTCACCAAGTTCCTTAATTTCTGTACCCACAATCCCACCACCTCATCCATGGGCCACGCCCTCCTCCTGTTTGACAAAATTCCTGAACCGGACATTGTTTTCTTTAACACTATGGCTCGTGGCTATTCCCGCTCCAAAACACCAATCCATGCTGTTTATCTGTTTGTTCAAGTTCTGAGTTCTGGTCTTTTACCCGATGATTATACGTTTCCTTGTCTGCTTAAAGCGTGTGCTTGCATGAGTGTTAAAGGATTGGAAGAAGGTAAACAATTGCATTGCTTTGCCATCAAACTTGGATTGAATAATAATGTGTATGTGCGTCCTACACTTATAAACATGTACTTTGAGTGTAATGATGTGGATGCTGCTAGGCGGGTTTTTGATAAGATATCTGAACCGTGTGTGGTTTCGTATAATGCGATCATCACGGGTTATGCTCGAAGAAGTAGGCCAAATGAGGCATTGTCATTGTTTCGTGACTTGCAAGAGAGAAATCTTAAGCCTACTGATGTTACTATGCTTAGTGCTTTATCATCTTGTGCTTTATTAGGATCATTAGAGTTGGGGAAGTGGATACATGAATATATAAAGAAATATGGGTTTGATAAGTATGTGAAGGTCAGCACTGCACTTATAGATATGTATGCAAAGTGCGGGAGCTTGGATGATGCAGTTTCTATCTTTGATAACATGCTGGTTAGAGATACACAAGCTTGGTCTGCTATGATCGTGGCATATGCAACTCATGGGCAGAGTCATAAAGCTATATCAATGTTTGAAAAAATGAAAAAAGCACAAGTGCATCCTGATGAGATTACATTTTTAGGTCTTTTGTATGCGTGTAGTCACACTGGATTAGTGGAGGAAGGTTGTAAGTTTTTCTACAGTATGAGTGACAAGTATGGGATTATTCCTGGGATCAAACATTATGGATGTATGGTGGATCTACTTGGTCGAGCTGGTCGCTTGGATGAGGCTTATAGGTTCATTGATGAATTACCAATCAAGCCAACGCCCATACTATGGCGAACCTTGTTATCAGCTTGTGGTAGTCATGGAAATCTCGATTTGGGGAAGCAGGTGATTGAACAAATTTTTGAATTAGATGACTCTCATGGCGGGGATTATGTGATCTTATCAAACTTGTGTGCTAGAACTGGGAGATGGGAAGATGTGGATTTCTTAAGGAAATTGATGAAAGATAGAGGTGCAGTGAAGGTTCCTGGCTGTAGTTCCATAGAAGTAAACAATGTTGTGCATGAATTTTTCTCTGGGGACGGGGTGCATACTGTTTCTACAGATCTGCACAGAGCACTTGATGAGTTGGTTAAAGAATTGAAGATGGTTGGGTATGTACCAGATATATCTCTAGTCTGTCACGGGGATATGGAAGATGAGGAGAAAGAAATGACACTTAGATATCATAGTGAAAAATTGGCTATTTCTTTTGGGCTCCTAAACACTCCACCTGGAACAACAATCCGTGTGGTGAAGAACCTTCGGGTGTGTGCGGATTGCCATTCTGCCGCTAAACTTATTTCATTGATTTTTGATAGGCAAATAATCCTTAGAGATGTGCAACGATTCCATCACTTTAAAGGTGGGAAGTGCTCTTGTGGAGATTTCTGGTAATGAGATTGATTGAGCCTAAAATCATCATAATCATAACATGGGAATGTGTCTTGGTCTTGTCCTTTTTCATTCCAAAATTAATGGAAAGGGTTGCAATAGATATTCCCTTGTGTCAAGAGCCTTTATTTATGCCCCTTGTCAAGTGGGAGCCTAGAAGAATGGAGAAGGCGAGGTGTCTGTTTTGAAAAACGAACAACCCCAGAGGGATCCTAATGAAGCTAGCAGGATAAAAGTAGGTACAGCTCATCAACTTAAAAGACATACTCAATTCCATCATGTTAAGAAATGGATTTTCATTGGTTATACCTTTTGACAATTTGGTTATATTCCATTCAAAAGCAAATGTACATTCTATTTTCAGAAAATGAGTTGTAGTATTCCCTTAAATCTTGACTGGGTTCAAACCACTGAAAAAAATCTAAATCTTGTCCTTGTTGAAGAGATGGGTTTGGGATGTGTATATGCCTTGGTATTCGAATAAAATTTCATATGCCTTTTAAACGATACTACTCTCGTAAATTCATTGTATTTCCTTGATATTCATAAGATTTCTTACTCCACTCTTCTATTTTAACTACTACTTCCATAAATTAGTTTAATCCATTATCAACATGAGAACAGTTATAATTTATTGGTTTTTGTTGCTCACTTCTCTTTTGTTTTTTCGTAGCAGAATGAAGACCGTCAAGTTCCACAGACCACAGTATTGAGAAGCTAGTAAATCAGGTACAAAGGTGAGGAAAATTAGGGTCACTAAATTGAGCAACTTTTATAACCCACAGATACGATAGCTCCCTTATAGATAAGAGTAACATATGACTCTTGCATTAGACATCCTGTACTAAACCTGATCCTAACTCTAATTTTTATTTTACAATGCTTGTTATTTGTTAAAGTAAGAAACGGGAAGTAATTGAACAATATAACAGAATGTAAAAGTTGAATCAGCAACCTTTATTGCATGTTTTTTTACACGAAACAGTGCAATATGTTAATAAGAATATATGATTAATCAGCAAATGTTGCTTTAATATCTGTTTACATGCATTTTCATTTTTTTGCAGTATAGCCATCTACACCATTATACTATCACCTTTTTCTCAAAAGAAATCTGATAAAGCATGAGAGAGAGAAAGAGAGAGAGAAAGAGAGAGAGAGAGAGAGTTCTTCGTAATATAGTGTCTAATAGTTGTGTGTGTTTCACAAGGCTTTGATTTTTTCTACTTCGTACAACAGGTGAATCAGCTTGTTCAAAAGAGACATCTTCCTTTTAATAGCAACTATATTGCATAGCTAGTTTATTCTAATTCATTTATGCTTTTGATTTAGTGGCCAGGATCATACTGTGACACACAGCAAAGTTGTTGCTATCCAACATCAGGAAAACCTGCAACAAACTTCAGCATTCATGGGTTTGGCCCAATTACAACAATGGCTCATACCCATCATACTGTGATTCTCACAACCCTCACAATGAATCCAAGGTAGCTTCAATAAATAGTTTTGTAAAATTATAGATACTTTGATGCTGATGGATTGATATTAACTATTAAGTAATAAGACTTTCCTTGGAAATTTGCTCTAAATAAAGAAAAAAGACTTAATCTCTTAGATGGGAAATATTTTCCTCCCTTTTAAATATTTCGATAGACACTGTAATCATCATTTCATTTTAAATATGTCCATGTATAAAATAGATTTTTGTGTAAATGTTTCTCTCCTTTAATTTTAAATAATAGAAATGGTAGAGTACTTTCATGTAAGTAATTTTTGACAGTATATATAACGTAATTTGCAACTTTCTGTTTGTTATGAATTTTATTTGTATACTTAAGTTTCTTCACTGATATGCAATAGATCTCGGACCTAATTAGCAGAATGCAAACTAGCTGGCCAACTCTTGCATGTCCAAGTGTTAATGGCTCAAAGTTCTGTTCACATGAATGGGATAAACATGGAACCTGCTCAGAATATGTCCTCGACCAGCATGCATACTTTGAAGCCGGTCTCAACCTCAAAGACAAAATAGACCTTCTCCAAATTCTTAAGAATTCAGGTAACCCTTCTTTTCTTTTAATTTTTTAGTCAAATCCTTGATGACATTTAAGGTTGCTTATATATTACTTGGGGGAAGTGTTCTCCAGAATCATTTTAACAAAAGGATGAAAATTTATTATGTTACAGGAATTGAACCAAATGGGAAATCATACAGCTTATGTAACATCACAGAGACTATTAGAGGTGTAGTTGGATTTGAAGTATGAACCATATATAAGTTTATAGTTGTGTAATAAAGATCACAGTGAGGTGTCGGCAACTAAAATCATAATCCCCCACCTGCCACCAGTAAAACTCATTTACTTCAAAGATATGACACAGTCCATTAATCATGATTCATGTAGAGAAATTCATTTCCATTAGTTATATTTTTCAAGATTTTGGTTGCATTCGATATAAAAACAAATGTACATTCTATTTCCAGAAAATGATTTGCAGTATTCCCATAAATCTCAACTGGATTGAAATCAATGAAAATTATCTTCTAAGTTGTAACTTAAAAAAGACTACTCAATCTGACAAGTCTGGAGTGTTGTTAACCACAACTTAGAAAAGAGGGACTACACAATGAATTAGAATTAAATAACCACACATAGATAGCTGATAGCAACTTTTATTATTTAAATTAATTTTATGAGAAAAACTAGTCTGAAATGATTTCTCTGAGTTGGGTCACGGATCATCTGCATTGCAAATTAAGTTGGAGTCATGCTTTTTTTTTTTTTTTTTCGTTTTCTGACCTGTAACTTGCCTCTAAACCATTTCACCCACTCCCATACCATGGTTTATATATTTTTGCAGATTATGTATATTTATTTATCTGTGTGACATATCTTTGATCTTACCCTGCTACTATAATCAAGATTTTTGCACTAATTGTTAGGTTTAAATGAATGGTTGACAGCCAAGAATTGATGCAACCCACCTCACAAACATTAGCTTCTTTGTTTGTTGCCACACTTTGACATGAATGTAGCCCATTCGGGGAGACAAGATACATGGAGAAATGTATTCTCCACTCACAATGCTTCTTCTTAGAAGTAGTCTTGTATCTATATCTATCATTGTTTTTGGTAGTGTACAAGGGAAGTCAACCACTGTATTTATTGTCTTGTTTCGATAAATGCGGTGATTGAGTTTCCTATAAAAGAAACTTTTATGTTTTTATCTTATTCCCTAATTACAAAGGTTAAGATAACTCATCTTTTTTTTAATCTTTTTGGATCGAAAGCCATCTTGAATTGCTTATATCTTATTTACGAGAAGACTTTTGCTTACCCCCCATGATGGGGGGTGGGCATTACCCCCTCTTAATAAATGACATGTGTCCAAGGAGGGGTATTTTTGTCCAAGGAAGGGTATTTTTATCCAAAAACTCTATGTGTTTAGATAAAACTACCATCTTCTTAGACACGTGTCATATATTGGGGAGGGGGTAATGCTCACCCGTAAAAATAGACTCCTTATTTACAATATTACATCTCTCACCAACTCTGCATTCCCATTTCCCAAAAATCTGCCCACCACTTAATTCAATGGACCCATTTGGATCAGGGGACCATTAATGATATATGTCTGCAATAATTGGCCATTTTGGTCAACCCATCTTCCTCCTTGAAAGATTGCAACCCACAAATATCATCACCATCTGGTTTGCCATCTTTATGAACATTTTAATCGATCAATCTAACATTTGATTCATCAACTAACCCTTCCTTGAGCTGATAATCGTTGTCAACCTCACGGTCAGATTTTTTTTTTTATAAAAAAAAAATTAAGGGAAGGGGTAACTCAATTATATGGATAGTTTTTACTTTTTAAAATTCATAGTTGGTGAAGATATCTAGTAATAAAATTGATTTGAGTCTCAGTTCTCTCAACCGCATTAATGGAAGCAATGAAAACCATGTCTGCACCCCCACTCCTGACTCCCATTCCCATACCATAGTTTATATAATCTACAGATTCTGTGTATATTTTTGGGTGACATGTTTGAAAAATCCCGCCGATATAATTGATCCATGCCATTTATAGAATCCAGAAGCACGTGCCACCACAGACATATATAACTCATATTAATGGAACATATTAAAATGATCAATGCGCAGATGTTGCTGATTTGCTTCATGATTTTGCGTTCAATTTTTGCTATTAAACAGCCATCTCATAAGAACACAGAGAGAAAGATGATGTCCAGGACCAGCAGTTCAATTTTTTTAAACTTCTTGATAATTCAGTGTCTAGTAGTTGTGTGTTTTTCACAGAATTTTGGTTTCTTCTACTTGATACAACAGGTGATGAATCATTTTCTTTAATTCAAAAAAAAAACATCTTCTTTATAATACAGCAACTATATTGTACAGATAGTTAGATAGTTAGATAGTTATTCTTATTCATTTACCCTTGTTGGTGTTGTGATTCAGTGGCCAGGATCAGTGTGTGGCACAGAGCAAAAGTGTTGCTATCCAACAACAGGAAAACCAGCAACAAATTTCACCATTCATGGACTTTGGCCTTACGGCATTGATGGCATGCAACCAACGTACTGCAAACCCCACAACCATTTCAAAATATCCAAGGTCTAGTTTTTGATAGCCTTGTATATGTTAACATTTATATCAGTGTTGTTAAGTTTCTTATTAGTTGAATATATGTATGCAACAGATGACAGGCCTAAATAGCAGAATGCAAGTTAGCTGGCCAAGTCTTGCTTGCCCAAGCGGTAATGGCGTCAAGCTGTGGTCAAATGAATGGGATAAATATGGAACTTGCTCGCGATCTAAGCAGCATGAATACTTTGAAGCAGCTCTCAAACTCAAAGACAAAATAGACCTTATCCAAATACTTAAGAGTTCAGGTAAAAATCCCTTCTTAATTCTTTGCAAGTCTTGTAATCGATTTCTTGAACAATGTGACATTGAAGAAATTATTTATGATGATGGTACAGGAATTAAACCTGATGGGAAATTTTACAGCTTGTTCAAGATCAAAGATAGTCTTAGAGGTGCACTTGGATATGAACCTGGGGTGTATTGCAATGACGATAAATCAGGGAAAAACAATCAACTTTACCAGATATCTATATGTTTCGAAACATCTGGGTCCAAAGTGATCGAATGCCCAGGTTTACCTAATGCAGGAGTAGGATGTGCATCCAAGATCAAATTCCCTGCCTTCTAGAGGTGGTCTAGAATTGGAAGCTTTAATATATCAGTTTTAAATGTTGTTGATCATTTGTTAGTTAGAGTACCAATCAAATTCAACACGAAAGTTTGTGATCAAATTCAAGAAGAGTGCAATAAAATCAGGTCACAGTTGTGCATCTTTACTGATCCAGTGATCCACCAACTACTATACTCTGACAGAATATAGAGTAGATCCTGCCATTGTATAATTGTATAATACTAAACTCAAAATATGTGAATTGGTTACCAAATGCCCAAATCAAAATTGAAATTTGGCCAATATTTCAATAACTGAGCTCATGCTTCATCTTTATTTCCAAAGGACAACAATAAAAAATGAAACCTATTTGACAAGAAAACTAAAAGAAAAAAAAAAAGAAAAGGTTTTCTTGACAAGAAAGCCAAGTCAGAGAAATCATCATCAACCTTCACCTACATAAAGCAGGCCAGTTCAATAACCACAATATACAAATTACAAGCATGTCGCTCATCAAATCCAAACTCCAACCATTTTTTCTCTTCTTGGTCTTCCTTATATACATAGGACCCGCCACATCAGCTGCCCGAGGCCTCCACCTCATCAACTTCCGGTCAATCAACCTTTACCCGGAAGGCCTCGCGTGGGACCCCTCGGCCCAGAACTTCATCGTCGGCTCTCTCTTCCACCGTTCTCTCCACTCTGTCTCCGACGCCGGTGTCGCCCAAACCCTAATCTCCGACCCCGACCTGCCCGTCAACGCTACCGTCCTTGGCCTCGCCGTCGACAGGACCAACAACCGCATCCTTGCCGTCGTCCAATCAGTCCCACCTCTTCCTACCTTCAACTCCCTCGCCGCCTACGACCTCCGCACCCGCCAGCGCGTCTTCCTCGCCCTCCTCCTCGACGACAAAGAAGGAGAATCAGCCGCCGCAAAGGCTACGACTCGCCACGCGGCGAACGACGTGGCGGTGGACTTTCGCGGGAACGCTTACGTCACGAACTCTGCCGCGAACTTCATCTGGAAGGTCGACAAGGACGGCGTAGCCTCGGTGTTCTCTAGATCAGCGGCTTTCACGGCGCATCCTCTGGCGGTTGACCGCGACGCGCAGTTCAGCGAGTGCGGGCTCAACGGGATCGCCTACGTCAGCAAAGGGTACCTGTTGGTGGTGCAATCCAATACGGGCAAGATGTTCAAGGTGAACGCCGAGGACGGGAAAGCGAGGCTGGTCCTGTTGACCGAGGATTTGGTCTGGGCCGATGATATCGCAATTCGAAAGGACGGCGTCGTTTTGGTGGCGTCGACTCACTCGTTGTGGTTCCTCAAGAGTGAGGACAGTTGGGGGGAGGCAGTGGTGTATGACAAAACTGCCCTCGAGGCAGACAAGTTTGCTACTTCAGTGGCAGTAGGAGATGATGACAGGGCGTATGTGTTATATGGGCATGTGATTGAGGGTATAATGGGAAATGTCGGAAGAGAAGAGTTTAGTATAGAGGAAGTTAGGTCTAGTAAAGAGAGTGAAGATGACAACATTTGGTTGTTTGTTTTGATTGGGTTGGGTTTGGCTTATTTCTTGTTTTGGAGGTTTCAAATGAAGCAATTAGTTCAAAATATGGACAAGAAGATTAGTTAGATAATTTACAGATCTCCTAAGAGGTGCACTTGGTGTATTGCAATGCGGATAAATCCTGGAACGATCCGGATTTTTACCCAATGTTGTAGGAATAGGGTGGTCTAGAATTGGAAGCTTTAATATCAATTTTATATGATGTTTAGAGTAATTTAACACGTATGTTTGCAATCAAATTCAACAACAGTGCAATAAAATTATATGAATTCTGGATCCTGATCCACCAACTACTACACATTTATGTGACAGAATAATGAGTACTCAAAACATGTGAATGGTTACCGAATAGCTGAAATGGCCACATAAATTTCTTTTCACATTTTCATAATTGACAATAAATATAGACATATAAACCACATCATTAAGTATCACCTTTGAATTCACAAAGCAGAGAGATATGGGATTCAGCGGATGGATTCAACGGATCATATTGTGACACAGAAAATTTGCTACTATACATAACAACCACAGGAAAACCCTGAACCAAATTTCAGCATTCATGGGCTTTTGCATGGCCCAATTTCAACAATGCCACCTACCCATCATTTTCTAACCCTTACAATGTAAAGGAGACAAGAATCGAGTTACAATTTGATATTTGCACGTTTACTCATCAATCTTGTTGGTGATTCGAGTCTTCAAAATGGAATTCGACTACTAAAGTTCAAACTTTGATATTGTGTATATCATTTCACATCTGCCTATACAACAATGTCTCTGTAGTGGGAGTAGATACCTCCCAATTTCCATTTATGGTATTAGATATATAGTGTTTAATCTCAGCTGATCCTAGACTCTCAGTAGACTCTGCTTCCTTTGATATCATATTTATAAAAGAAAAAAAAATCTAGTTGATAATCCAATCTAGTTAAATCACATATAAATATGTAAAAATAAATAAATAAATTGAATCCAATGAAATTTAATTATCAAATTTCAAGAATTAAATGGAGTTCTGCTTGCCAACGAACTTGGTGAGATTTTCATTGAATAGAAGATCTTAATCGGATCCCACTCACACACACACAGAGTTTGAAGTTTGAAATGAGGGGTATGTTTTACATTTGCATTAAAACATGTTACAATTAAAATTAGAACAAAGTCTGATGAATCAAAACAGTATTTTATTACATTATTGTTATCATAATCTTTTAACTATACTATTTTATTTTATATTAGAATAGTATGAACACTAAGAGAATATAAATTATGTGATAATTAGTTATTCAGTTTGATTACATCTTATCTGTCCACAGTGTGAACGGAGGAGTTCCCGGTGCCGACCATTTCGTGTGAAAGCACAGCAAGCACTTATTGAATTTATGAATTATCACAAGGACATATAATTTTATTGGATCCGGATCCTCTTCCCACCTTATTTATCTTCATCTTGTTTTCACCTCCATAATTTATTGATACGTGTCTAATAGAACAAATCAATTACCTAAATTATTATATTAATTTTCATGTTTTTATCCTACCAAAAGATAGAATTAATCAAGACCATTGTGTAATGTGAAAGTTATTTTATTTGTTTCGTATTAGTTTACCTAAACTAAACAAATCACAGTTCAAACAATCGTCTTTGGTGCCATTTTTCAACCAAACTGTTTGACTTCGACGCTATGCAGCTACCACCCATCAACGTCTATCCCAATTCATTTCCACTATCATTACTAGCATATTTCAATTATTAATTTGGATTCTACTTCACTAGTTAAAAACTTAAAATGCTTCTTGATAGTTAAACATGTATTTTTAACTTATTATATAATTCTAATTTGACTTGAGACCCCAAATATCAAAACTCAAGGAGTTACAAATATAAATTGATATCATGTTGAGTTATTTTGTATTATAAATTATATACAATTTTTAAAATTGGATTATCAATATATAAATGTATGCGTGTGTACGCTCATCTGCGTACGCGTGTATACGTGTATGTTTCGAATCATATGTTTAGTTTTGTAATCAATTTTCTTTTATGGACAAAAAGAAATAGTTTTGACAACGTAATAAATGAATGATAACTCATTCACACACCCAGAGCAAATAATTATTTTCAACAAAATTAATTGAGGCTATTTTGGTATACTTGTAATCCAATTGGCAAAAGAGTAATGAATATGAGGAAGAGAGATAAAAACAATGAAAATGAGAGAGTGAAAATTAACTAGTACGAATACAGAAAAGGAGAAGCAGAGCCGACACAAGACAAATCCAAATTGAGATTTGAGACCTTCCACATGTAAACCTTCATAATAGCTAATAATAATAATAAGGCATATACTGATTCGGATTCTTGTCCACAACCTTCCATTTTTATCTATAAAAACACATATTTCAATTTTCAATTTTCAACATCAATACATTACATTCAAAACCAAACCATTCACAGTTTATTAGAGAGAGAGAGAGAGAGAGAGGGAGGGAGGGAGATGGAGTTCAAGAATTTATCAATCTTGATCAAGCTTTTGTTGATACAGTATCTGTCAGTTCTTTGTGTTTCCCAGAGCTTCGATTTCTTCTACTTTGTTCAACAGGTAATTAAGTGATGATTATCATTAATCAAGTTATTATTATTACTGTTCATATATTTGATTGATTTTTTGTATTAATGATCAGTGGCCAGGATCATACTGTGACACAGCAAAAAGTTGCTGTTATCCAACAACAGGGAAGCCAGCAGCAGACTTCGGCATTCATGGGCTGTGGCCAAATTACAAGGATGGCTCCTACCCATCAAACTGTGATCCTGATAGCCCTTTCGACCAATCTAAGGTACTTCCAAATTTCAATCCAATTTCTCTTAAGAAAAAAATTTAATTAAATTTAGAAACAAAATCAAAGTTTTGCATGATATTAAATTATTAATTCGTTGCCATATTTTAGGCAAGAGAATATCTGAGTGCTGATATCTTGCCCTTCTTTTTATTGTTCCTTGTAATTACATATATTTGCCAATATAGTTGTGGCCTCAATAATGAAATATTACAACATCAAACTTGCATCAGGCCGGCTCTCTGGGAAGCCTAGTGAGACAACCGGGTCTAAAAAATAGAAGAGCGCCCATTTTTTTATTTGTTTTAAATATTAGATATATATATATATATATATATATATATATATAGGTTGGCTGGCCCATATATGATTAAAAAAGGTTTATGTATATATACATAAATATATATATATATATATATGAATAGTGATAATGACACCTCTCAAAAACTGTATCTACATCCCTTTCGTAATTACAACTATCAAAACTTTTAGAAAATCTTTCATTTGTAAATAAACCTCACTTAATGCCAAAAATATCATTTCTTTAATTATATTGTATTATATTTTTGTAAGTACACATCACATATGACTATTATTATGTTATTTAATCAACTTTATTATTATTTCAAATTTTGTTGTTACCTTTAATTCCCTTACTCTTCTTTATCTTCCCTACTCCTTTTCTCTTCTTGGTTTTTTCAAAATCAAACTCCATTTTTCGTTATTTATTTTTCGTTAAAAATCCGTTTTAAGATATATTTTTTAATTTTATTTTATTGGTGAGCCACTTTCTATTTAAGAGAGTTGTAGGGATGCAAGATTTGTGTTATGTCCCAGTTGATGTGGAAGTAGATAGGTGTTAAATAATATTTCAAATATATATGTGTGTTTGATTAAATTGAAGAATGTCTAATATATAATTTTTGACAAGAAATAACATATAATATTGATAAATAAAAAAATATAGATAATAAAGGTAATTTAAAAGTTTGTCTATATACATAAATGATTTTGTTCTTCTAATAAAAATTAATTTAATACTTTACTTTTTCACAACCAAATTTTCCTCATGATTTTGATTCATTTTCCATACTTAACAATCAATTTTTATTTCCCCAGTAGAGATTGAAAATATATTTAAAAGATAATTTAGGATTTATTAAAATGGAAAAAGTTTTTATGATATATGTTAATATCAAACTATTAATGGGAAAAAAATTACAAGAGATTAAAATAGGAAACTAATTAATAATTATTGGTGGATGTCCTAACAAATAATTAGTCCTCTTAGTAATTTTGCTCAAGGGTATTATTGGATTTTCAAAAAACATACTAATTTGGGGTGTATATACGGCTTTTAAAGGGTGCAAATATCGTCACTATATGTTTGATTAAAGAAAAGTTCCCATTCTTTTTTTCTTTTAAATTGAAGGCCCACATTCATTTTTTTTTAAGACCCAGACATTAAAGTATTACTCTTGTTTTTTGTTTTGTTGAAATATTAAAATAATTTGGGGTTTTGAGGCAGGGATACGATTCGAATCCATAACCTCATATTTTAAATGTGAGAAACTTACCATTTGATTAACTTTATCTTGTCATCACACATTAAAGTATTATTATATTGATTTTTACAAGTAATTACTAGAGAAAAAATTAAATAAACATACATGAAGTGTTGATGGCCTCACTTTCTATAGTTCGTCTCGAGACTTGACCTACATTCAAGAGTTTGCGTGTTCGAGTCATTTCTCTCTCTCAATTCCCCAATTCTGAAATATTTTAACCATTCAATACATATATACACACTTCTTTTGTTGAACATTTTTTGTCTATAATTTCATGCGTTGTTCCCTTTTGATGATGGTATATATCTATAGATATCAGACCTGAAAAGTAGTATGCAAGAGAGCTGGCCAACACTGGCTTGCCCGAGCGGCGATGGAACAACATTTTGGTCACATGAATGGGAGAAGCACGGCACCTGCTCCGAGTCCAACCTCAACCAACATGCTTACTTCAAAACAGCTCTCAGTTTGAAAAACAAAGTCGATCTCCTCCAAATTCTAAAAAACGCAGGTAATTAATTAGACATCAAACTATACCAATTATATGTTCTATATAATTATTATATATTTTTGTAAACATGCAGTTGTGTAATGTTGAAAAATGTTACAGGAATACATCCGGACGGAGGATCATACAGCTTGGAAAGCATAAAAGGTGCTATAAAAGAAGCAGCTGGGTACACTCCATGGATAGAATGCAACAATGATCAATCGGGCAACAGTCAGCTCTACCAGATTTACTTGTGTGTCGATACATCTGGTTCCGACCTCATCGAATGCCCCGTGTTTCCCAGGGGAAAATGTGATTCTCAGATTGAGTTCCCTACCTTTTAGTAGATTGATTTCTCTACCTTGATTTTTAATTTCTTCGTGCATTATTGCATCCTCCTAAGTCCTACCTGCACCTGGTTTCGCAGTATGCAGTTTCTATAATAAATAATTTGTTCATTAGAATAAATATGTTTCTGTTGCTATTCAAATTCAAATGAGTATTGACGTAGAGGTTAATAAAACTACTTAAACAATGAACTTTATTTTATGGTAATTGAAAAACAATTGAGATTGTGGATTCTGAGTTGTATCTCATCTCCTTTGCATATATCACCCCAAATGAAAATTAAAAAAAATTAAAAAAAATTAAAAATATATATTGGTATATCATAGAAAATTTGCATGCACACCTTTGATGGAAGAAATAACCCTCAGCTTGCGAGATATTTCTTTCTGTAAACAATGCAATAGAACTAGTATTTGTAGATGCATTATCCAATGTGATAGAAAGGATGCGATTAGTTATTCCATAAGTTTCTAAAACCTCAATAATGACATTTAAAATATTTTATGTAGTATGTGCAAAATCCATGGGACGAAAACCAAGAATTTTTTTTGTTAACCTCCAATCAGAATCTAAATTGTGTCCTGTGACACATAAATAGTCATGTTTGGAACATGCGTTCCAAATATCATAAGTTAATGCAATAGAGACACTTAGATGCTGTAATTCAGCCATCAATTCGTCTCGTTGAGTTTGAAACAATCTTATCAAATCATTCCTAGTGGTGGTTCTAGAAACAATTTGATGTTGGGGGTTGAATGCATCATTGACAAATTCCTGGAAAAAAAATATTGTCACCAAAATTAATCGGTTGATCAGTTTGTGCAATGTATCGTGCCAAGGCTTCTTTGGCATACTCGGGGTCGTAAATCCACTTCGTAACGGACCCGTCTGGATGCCGTTGTAATTGTGCCTGGGTTGTAGTGTCTATCTGTCCATGTGCAGGCATGCATTTCTCCATATGCCTTCTCAAATGACCGGTTCCCTGCCTACTACTAGTATAGTCCTTAGAACAAAACTTACATTTAGCTCTAGGGCCAGTCGTACCGTCTGGAAGTGTCATTTGTACTATGTCAAAACACTGCCAGACATTTGATGTAAACCTTTTGGGACGTGATGTCGGTGTAACCGCGGAACCGGAAGGTCCCGTTTCGGTTTTCGTCTGTCGGGAAAGATCCAAATCATCGTTCAGCATGTTCAAACCGTCAGGAAAATAAGGTTGGTTAGGATCCATTTACTAAAATACAAATATTAACTCATTAGTCATTAATAAAATAACTACTACATATAAAACTTATTATTTTACTAACAAAATATATTTAAATTAACTACTACATATAAAACTTATTATTTACTAATAAAATATATTTAAATACATATAAAACTTATTATGTTACTAACAAAATATATTGAAATTCACTACTACATATAAAACTTATTATTTTACTAACAAAATATATTTAAATTAACTACTACATATAAAACTTATTATTTACTAATAAAATATATTTAAATACATATAAAACTTATTATTTTACTAACAAAATATATTGAAATTCACTACTACATATAAAACTTATTATTTTACTAACAAAATATATTTAAATTAACTACTACATATAAAACTTATTATTTACTAATAAAATATATTTAAATACATATAAAACTTATTATTTTACTAACAAAATATATTGAAATTCACTGCTACATATAAAACTTATTATTTTACTAAAAATATATATTGAAATTAACTACTACATATAAAAATTATTATTTACTAATAAAATATATTTAAATACATATAAAACTTATTATTTTACTAACAAAATATATTTCAATTCACTACTACATATAAAATTTAGTAATTTAAATTAACTACTACATATAAAATTTAGTAATTTACTAACAAAGTGTATTTAAATTAACTACTAAATATAAAATACTTAATTTACTAAAATAATATATTTCAATTTACCACTACATATAAAATGTTTAATTTACTTTAAAAATATATATTTCAATTAACTAACCAAAAGAAGGAAAAATTAATTTACTAAGTACTAACTAAACAATAATATTAAAATTAATAACTAAGTATAAACATAAAATGAACAATTTACTAACTAAACAAAAACATTCAAATTAATAATTAAGTATAAACATAAAATGAACAATTTACTAACTAAACAAAAACATTAAAATTAATAACTAAACTCTAAGCATAAAATTAAATAATAACATTTACTGAAAAATGTACCTTTGAATTCTGATGTGTTTGTGGAAAATTTAGAGAATAATAGATAGATAATAGGAAATTAATAACTAAGTATTAAATATTGTGTAGAGGGACTGAGGGAGAGAGTAAGAATGAAATTGTGTAGAGAATTGGAGAACGGAAAATTGGAGAGATTGAGAGAATGAGAGAAAGTGAGAAAGTGAATAAAAATTGGAATTGGTAGGAGTATTTATAGGAAAATTTGAATTGTGGGTCAAAATATAATTTTTCTTTTTTAGGGGTTAAATGGTAATTTTTTTAACTCCCAACGGTTGAATTTTCAAATTCTAACCATTGGATTAAATAAATAAATATATATATATATATATATTGGTCGGGCCTCAATGGTCGGCACGCTGGTCCGGCACGGTGGACCAGTCATTGGCTTGGCACGCCGACCAGGCAGGCCGTGTCGGGCCGGCACGGCGGACCGGCCTACTAAGACCCGGCACGCAGCCCGCCTACGTGCCAGGCCAGGCACGGCACGCCCATCTTTTGGGTCGTGCCTGGAACGGCCTGCCTTCCTTGGCAGGCTGTGCGTGCCAGACCCTTTCAGCCTGACCCAGATTTACACCACTACACCGGGGTAATTGTCCATAATATTAATTAATGAGTCGGTAATTGGTATTGGCCAATTAGCAAGAATGCTCATGTGAGGACTGAGAAGCCACGTTTTGTTGAACTGTTGACTTGCACACAAACTGTGCCATATATATATATATAAAATTTCAAGTCAGTACGCACTGATATAACTTCATCAATGCATTGGATGTTAACTATTAGATTTATATACTTTGACTCAAAGTGTATGCACTTGTCAGAACTTCTAGTGGTCCACATACACCACATTGATATAAGCTATATTAGTACGCACCAAGGAGAAAATGATTATATATATATACATATACATGGGCGGAATTGGGCCTGGCTAGGGTGGGCTACAGCCCACCCTAGTTTTTTGAAAAATAAATTCAATAGTTCTATATACATCTCATTCAGTTCTAAGTACACCATAGCCCGATTCCAATTCTAACTCACCTGACCTTATTTTCTTAATCTTATTAGCAGCCCAATAACATAAAAATTATACATTCAAACCCATTCAAGCCCATTGGATGTGCTTAACCAAGTGAAAATTCAAATTGAGAATTTTATTTTAATAACTCAAAAATCAAATGGAAAATTTTAAACCCTTAACAAGTAATAACTAAACAACAACAGAAGCAGTAGAGATATCATATAAGTTTTAACTTAATCTTCAAGTCTCCAATTGTCTTCGGTTTCCACTCTCCAAGAATTTCAATTTTATTTTATAGCTTTTGGATTTGTAGAGGTATATAGACATCGGCATGAGAAAATCATAAGTTATTTTATTTTATTTTTAAGCTTAAATTGTAAAATTAATTGTAGATTGTGATGATTATTTTGATTTTTAGTGATTATGTCGAGATTCGCAATAAAAATGATTTGTTTTTATCATATAGTATAATTTTTATTTATATGAAATTGTCCACAGCCTACCCATAAAAAAATCTCTGGCTTCGCCCCTGCACACACATACGCACATCAAAACAATGAGAAACCTTGTTTTTTCCTTTTCTTTTTTTTCAAGAGTAAGGTAAACACCCACTTACAAGAAAGAGAGAAAAAAATGAACAAATCTTAACTATCTATTTATAAATATATGGATAATGTTAACATGTACCCTTAGGACACAAGATAATAACTATTTTATTTCTATAAATAAAAATAAATACAACATTTATCATTGTATTAATTATTTTATTACAATAAATACTTCTTCTTATTTATTTATATAAAAATAAAGCAGTTGTTATCATATACAATCACATGTTATCATATACCCTACAAGCACATGTTAACACTGCTTATATATATATATATATATATATATATATATAAATTCTAGAAAAAAAAATCCATTAAATAAGCATGAATGCTTCGTACGTGCTTAACATAATAACATGCTTGGAGATTCAATCAACAAACATAATTAAAATAAAATATATGTATATATATGTACAGATGTACTTAGCTTTTATTTATTGACATGTTTCTTCATGTTCATTCTTGAAAAAAGGGTGGAGAATTTATAAGAAAGTTGATAACAAATAATCTAATATTATAACCTATAACATTAATAATATTAGATAGTACTAAATAGAAAGTTGATAACATTTTTTTTTAATATAAATAATGTACTTAACAACACCTCTTTTGTTTGCCTTCTTTTATAGTAATGATAGAGCCAAATGAGAAGACTCTAAAATTAACTAAGATACATGAATGAGACTCCCCCAAAAGGCATGCATCTATATTTAGTTTTTTACTGCCCTGCACACCAGTCCATACATGAATTAATATTAATTACCAAGTCTTAAAGACTCATTCAGTAGTGCACTGCATCACTTGACAAATTCCAGCAGGTCAGTTTTGATATATATGAGATTTATATTTAAAAGAGGAAAAGAAATAGAAAAAGGCAAGCAAACAAAAGGAGAATCGTGAAGAGACCGTTATGTGTGTACGCAAAGCTAAGAATTATAATAACACACACAAAGCATTTTTAAAGCATATACTGTACTTGAGCCTCCTCTTTTCGGCTATAAATTCATTACCATTACCATTTCATTCTCAAACTTGAAAGCAATCATCTCATTAAGTTTCCAGAAACAACTAATTAAGTTAATTAAAGATGAAACGCCACTTTTATTCAATCATTTTCAAGCTTCTGATCATACAGTATCTATCTGTGGTTTGTCTTTGCGCTTCCGAGGACGACTTTGATTTCTTCTACTTCGTTCAACAAGTAAGTCATGATCATGAGCTTATAATTGTAATTCATTAATATTTGACATGATCACCATTATTTTCTTTAAATTTTGATACATTTATCAATTATCAAGCTAGCCATTGATGTACAAAATTAATTACATAGTTGTGAATGTGATATACTATGCAGTGGCCGGGATCATATTGCGATACAAAGCAGAGTTGTTGTTATCCAAAGACAGGAAAGCCTGCAGCTGATTTCGGCATTCATGGCCTCTGGCCTAATTACAAGGACGGCTCCTATCCATCTAACTGCGACCCTGATAGCGTTTTCGATAAATCTCAGGTATTTTTACACTTCTATATATCACTAATGATAAATGATCAAAATGGTTCAGGTTATTTCAGTTTCAGGAGTCTTTAAAATTAGGTTTTAAATATTGCTATCTAGAGATGGTTGATCAATAATTAATTACGTTAAATTTACATTTGTAAATTTGATGGCTGGCATAGATATCAGACCTGATGAGCAAGTTGCAAAAGAGTTGGCCAACACTGGCATGCCCGAGCAACGAAGGCTTCAAATTCTGGTCACACGAATGGATAAAACACGGGACTTGCTCAGAGTCCGTATTTGATCAACGCGAATACTTTGAAGCAGGCCTCAAATTGAAAGAGAAACTAAACCTCCTCCAGATTCTCAACAATGCAGGTACATAACATATATTTTTACATAATATATAATTCTCCCGTCAAGACAGAACTTTAAATTTTTCATATAATCTATGTAAATTAATGTGTAACCGATTAAGACAGTACGAAAAATTTCAGATACGGTCCTGACTAAAGGAGGACCATAATTTTACAAGTCTTCTTTAATAATCAGTCAATAAATGACTCAGTCTTGAGCATTATTATTTAATTAGGATGATAAATATTTGCAGGAATCAAACCAGACGATAGATTTTACAAGTTAAAGAGCATTAGTGATGCCATAAAGGAGGCGACTGGGTTCACTCCAGGGATACACTGCAATGTTGATTCGTCACATAACAATCAGCTTCTCGAAATTTATACGTGCGTCGATACTTCTGGCACAGAGTTTATCGAATGTCCTCTGCTACCAAAGGGCAGATGTGCCTCCAGTGTCCAGTTTCCTAAGTTTTAGAAATATGTAATGTTACTATCAACTTCTCCATGTTTTTTATTCCCTTGTTGTTTCATTTTTAACTCAATATATAAAACCTTTCCGGTTTTGACATTATTAGAATTGTTTGAATGTTAAGATCGAATTCATTGATGACACTCCAAGTTATAAGACTAATTAGACATTACGTGAGAGAAAACAATTTGGGCCCCACCCACCTCACCCAACATGATTTTCATGGATTGAATATATGATTGATTATCCATATCACAATTTGACCAGATAATATATTTATAGTGGGTTTAATGTTACCTATCTTTGTTTATCCATTCAGATCTTAATAGAACCTTGACTAATAAATAATCGTACCAACTAACAAGTAGAGGTAGGCGAGGTGGGCGGAAGTCGGATTGGTTCGGTTTTCTGCCAACCTCTAGCACAGTAGCACCAAGGATGAAAGCTTTTCTCACTTGCCTTGTTTTGGAGATTAACGTAGCTAATTAAATTCTATTTTGCTTTTTATTTACGTATAGAACTAGAAGTCACAGTGACAGTAATCTTTCATTTTCTCACATAAAATCTTTAATGACATTACATGTGTTTGTTAATTTATGTAATCATGTGGTTAATTTCTTCACGTTCTTAATAATTTTCTGTGGGATCGAACATGATTTAAGAACCAATGAAATATTTAAAATTTCCGGAAACATAAAAAGGAAACCCTTAATTACCTTTGTGCTATACAATTAGATAATTCAAAATAATTATTTTCTTAGTGTTTGTTTAGTTAGGAAAATAATTGTTTAATTATAATCATTTTATTTAAAGTGTATTAGATTTGTCTGATTTAAATGAATGGATTCGAGTGTTGCCACATAATTTGTACATCAGATTTGCGCACCAAATTTGGGCACCAGATGTGGACACCAAATTTGGACACAGTAGCATTACCTATACAAAAAAGACTCTCCAGTTTGACGATACGGGTCAGTTTGGTATTGCTTTTAAGAAGTTAAAGACAGCTTATTTTATAATTCAATAATGTTACTTTTCTCAAATTTGGAGCCCAAATCTGATGTCCAAATAATGTAGCAACAATATAATCCATTCATTTAAAATTTATTAGATTTGCATAATTTAAATGAATGAATTTGAGTATTTCTACATCATTTGGGCATCAGATTTGGGCACTAAATATGAGCAATGTAGTATTACTCTTTATAATTTTGACATAAAATGATGTTTGGTAAAACTTTTAAATGTAATTAATTGATAATCTAGTAAGTTTTGATAGTGATTTTGAGAAGTATGTGGGGGTTACTTTTTGACAGTGTTTGAAAATACTCCCCTAGGCGGCTGTCTAAGCCCCGCCTCGACATTTGGTGGCCACCGGTCGTCTTGATTAGGACAAAATCGTCTGTATTAGATAGGGGTAAAAAAACGAGTGATTTGGCTAATTTGTCAGCCGATTTTACCGATTAATTGTTTAAGCAAAGTCAAAGTTGTTTTTATATCCTGATTACACTCTTTAAAATTTGAATATTTAATTTTTTTTAAGAGATGGAATATTGGTTTTGTATGTAGGAAAAATAATTATAAAACAAAATAAATTCCCAATTGTCAAGGTGTCTCCTAGGCTCTAGGCGCTGGGCTGCCATCCGATTAGCGCCTAACGTTTACTAGAACATTGTTTTTTGAAAGTGATTATAGACTAATCTATTTCAGCATGTAATGAATCTTTTAAATATCATTATTATCATTAAACTCAAATTAAAATCATTTATATTCCTTATTTCATCTTAAAATTAAATATTCTAATTAAATATTGATTTGATTTATAAAATCTTTTAAAAATACTTTTATTGTTCTTATGAATTTTTTTTTTCTAATTTAAATATTCTACTTAAATATTGATTTAATATATATAATTAATGAAAAAAAAATGAAATGATGCTCTAAAATCATGCATATTTTAGTTATTATAACTAATTTCAGTACTTTTGAAATAAAATTACCAAATATATTATACTGTTTTTGAGTTATACAATGATGATAGTAATTATTATAAAAGCTGCATCAATACCCATTAAAGCTGGCCATTAAAATAGAATTCAACTTTTTTTTTTCTTATAAGAGAGACACAATCACGTTATTTAATGTATACAGATATGGATTTCAAAGTGTAATCCGATTAAGATTCTTGTTTATCCTCAGAGGAAGCTTCACTGCTATGTCATTACCATGTGATATCTTTTTTTAAAAAAAAAATTGTTCTGTTTGAAATCAGCATGCTATCATGGGATTCTGTCTAAAAATAGTATCTCAATCTATATTTAACCAATCAAATTGGGATATGTGTCTATATTTATATAAGAAGTTGAAAAAAAAATCAAATGTAGACACATGTCCCAATTTGATTAGTTGATTAGACATAAATTGGAACACCATTTTTAGACAGGCGATTTGAATCCGTTATCATGCCCTTGATTTGCAATTTTTTTTTCATTATTAAGGCAATTAATTATTGTAGATGCTGTACTTACAGGTAAAAATATATGGTTTCCTCTCTAATTAATTTAATTATATGTCTGAATAGACTGTACAATAATAATATTAATGAGTTGGTATTGGCCAATTGGCAAGAAAGCTCATGTGAAGCCACATTTTGTTGAAGTGTTGACTTGCACGCAGCTGTACTATATAAACAGTGCTACCTAATTATATATGCACATCAAAATAATACATGTGTATAGGTTCAGAACAATACTATTTTTATTTTATTTTATTTTATTTATATATTATATATGTTACGGCTATTCGAAATTTGGACATCGGCACGATGAACAATATTATTAAATAAGATTGAAAGCTTCTGACACACTTGATCTTGCTTGGAGATTCAATCAACAGACATAATTAATACAAAATATTATGTACTTAGCTTTTATTTATTCACATGTTTTTTTCATGTTCTTTCCTGGAAACATTTATAAGAAAGTTGTTAACTAATATTATAACCTAAGGCATTAATAATTGATAGAAAGTTGATAATTTATTTTATTGAAATTATGTACCTAACAACAACTCTGTTGTTTGTTTATTAGGTTTCTTCATGTTCGATCTTAATTAATAATACAGGGAGTTTTTGAGTCTTATCATATACATTTTATAAATATGTATCTTATTATAATATTAGGAAGAAAATCCATCAATATTATAAGAGTATATATCTAAATCGTATATATAATATTTAATTTCGACAGATACCGGTAAATAATAAGAAAAAGAAATAGAAGAAGGCAAGCAAACACGTAAGAATCGTGAAGAGACCGTTATGTATGCAAACGAAGAAATATAATATAGCACACACACATCATGTACACAACATTTTTAAAGCATATACTGTACTGGATATTCTGTTTGAGACTCCTCTTTTCCGCTATAAATCCATTACCATTACCATTTCATTTCTCAAACTTGAAAGCAATCATCTCATTAAGTTGCCAGTTACAATTAATTAAGTTAAAGATGAAACGACACTTCTATTCAATAATTTTCAAGCTTCTGATCATACAGTATCTATCAGTGGTCT
Organism: Dipteronia sinensis; assembly: GCA_033220585.1. Lineage (NCBI taxonomy): Eukaryota > Viridiplantae > Streptophyta > Magnoliopsida > Sapindales > Sapindaceae > Dipteronia > Dipteronia sinensis. Next base: position 69,066,396 of record CM065638.1, on the reverse strand, counting down.
GCCTTTGTGCTACCGAGGACGACTTTGATTTCTTCTACTTCGTTCAATCAGTAAGTGATCAGCGCGCTTTGTTGTAAATCTTTAATATTTGGCATGATCACCATTTATTCTATGAATTTTGATACATTTATCAAGCTAGCTCTTGATGTATGTATGTACGTATATACATATTGTAATTTGTTTTTCTTGATGCAGTGGCCGGGATCATATTGCGATACGAAACGTAGTTGTTGTTATCCAAAGACAGGAAAACCTGCATCTGATTTCAGCATTCATGGCCTTTGGCCTAATTACAAGGACGGCTCCTACCCTTCCAACTGCGACCCTGATAGCGTTTTCGACAGATCTCAGGTATTCTATATATATATATATATATATATATTTATATATCACTATTAATAATATCATGAATGATCAAAATGGTAATTATTTAAGTTTCATCTAGCTAGAGATGCATGGTTGATCAATAATTAATACGTGTGTACATTTGTAAATATGATGGCAATGCATAGATCTCAGACATGTTAAGCGAGTTGCAAAAGAGTTGGCCAACACTGGCTTGCCCAAGCAGCGAAGGCTTCAAGTTCTGGTCACACGAATGGATAAAACATGGGACTTGCTCGGAGTCTGTATTCGATCAACGCGAATACTTTGAAGCAGGAATCAAATTGAAAGAGAAAGTAAACCTCCTGCAGATTCTCAAGAATGCAGGAATCAAACCGGACGATGAATTTTACGAGTTAGATAGCATTAGTGATGCTATAAAGGAGGCAACTGGGTTCACTCCAGGGATACAATGCAATGTTGATTCGTCACATAACAGCCAGCTTTTCGAAATTTATCTGTGCGTCGATACTTCCGGCACAGAGTTCATCAAATGTCCTCTGCTACCAAAGGCCAGATGCGGCTCTAGTGTCCAGTTTCCTAAGTTTTAGAAAATTTTCCATGTATTTTATTCACTTCTTGTTTCATTATTTAACTTAATAAAACCTTTCCGGTACAACTTTTGACAATAATATTACAAGTTAAAACTGTTTGAATGTTAAGATTTCATTGTCATGACACGCCAAGTAATTAAACAATACGGTTGAGAAAACAATTTGGGTAGGGTGGGCAACGTGAGGGCAGACACCATCATTCTGTAATGTGATTGATTATTCATATTACAATTGGTTCTAATAGCAAGTTGATAGAGGGGTTATCACTTACACAATCATTAAAAAATGATGACTCCGCCCTTGTTTGTATTTAATTTGATCCGATGAGATCCTAATAGATCATTGACTAATTAATAATCGTCATCAAGGCTGAAAGCTTTTCTCACATCACTTGCCTTGTTTTGTTTTGGAGATTAAAGTGTTTTGCTAAATTCTATTGTGCATTTATATATGTATAGAACTAGAAGTTACGTTGACAATAACCTTTCATTAAAGACGTTAATTACGTGTTTGTTAATTCATGTAATAATTAATCGTGTTCTTAATGATTTTATGTGGGATTGAACATGATTGAAGAACAAATGAAATACAATAATGCTATTGTACCAAAATCTAGTACCCTAATGATGTGGATCTTTAGGGTTCTAAATTTGGACATTAAATTTAGGTAAAGTAACATTATTCAATGAAATATTTAAAACTTCTAGAAGGGTAAGATTTGGAGGATGGATATTCATATACCCCTAACTTTGTGTTATACAACTAGCTAGATAATTCAAAATAATTATTTACTTTGATGTTCATTAATTAGTTAGGCTAATGGTACTGGTATTGCTACTTGTGAATTTTACAAGAGGGATTCTCTGGTCTCTTTTGCTGGCTCAAGTACATAATCAATTATATGTTTTGAGGTTAAAAATATAACAAAATAAGAATATGTATTTAATTAGTTGATAAATAATTTAGTAGTGGTTAGGTTTTGGCTCGTATTCTCAAGTGAACCCAATGTGAACCAAACGAGACTCAACTGATGTTGGAACTTCCCGGAGACGTGGGATATGTTTGGAAGTTAGAGTTGGTGTTTGAGGGAGCTTGAAGACCGAAGAAGAATTGAAGAAACGGACTCTGGAAGAAACCGCGGCGTGGACCGCGATGCGGACAAGCGCATAGATCGCGGCATAGGGAGCGGTAAATTCCAGTATGTATAGTGCAGTGTAGACCGCGGCGGAGGCAAAGGCACCAACCGTAGTATTCTGAGCGGTGGACTTTAGTGGCTTTTCCGCGGTGTAGGGAGCGGGGTGCACACCGCGACCTAGACCGCGGTAATAGCGGATTTTGCCCAGATCATGAATGTTGCGCGAAAAAAGAAAGGTTTTCTTCTGGAAAGTTCTTGTGCTTATTGGAAAATGAAAAAGAGTTTGTCTTCATGAAGAATAGGAAAGTCTTATGCTTGAAGGAAAAGATTTCTACTTACAAGAAGACTTGTCATAAATAGGAAATAGTATTTATGTGGAACAAGTAATTCTTGTATGTTTAGGAGTAGGTTTCCTTTTATCTTAAACTCCCTATAGCTAGTATAAATAGACCTTGTAATTAGGTTATTGGTTGTGGAGTCAAGAAACACCATGTAACATCAGAGAGTGGTGAGATCCGAGTGAGAGAGACCCAAGGGAATATCCAGGGAGAGATCCAAGGGAATATCAGTGGATCAAGTATAAGATCCGTGGGTGATATTCAGGGGAGACCTAGGGGATATTGGGGGGTTCTTGGTGAGGATCTTGTGAGCGTTGTGAGAATGGTTTGGGGTTAAGGTGTGAGAGAGAATCATGGAGTATATGGTTGTAACAATTTATCATATAGTGGAACTTTCTCTGTCATCCTGACGGCCCGTGGTTTTTTACCCGATTTGGGTTTTCCACGTATATCTTGTGTTGTGATTGGTTTATTTTCTCTCATCTTATTTTTCTGCTATTGACGTTATTAATTGCTATGAGTTATGGACGTATATTAGGCATGACGCTTCTGCGATCATCGGTTCAAATCCCTAGTAAGTGTCATTATCTTTTAGGGGAATGAAAATAAAAGAAAACCAAGATCTATTGAGAAGGGAATCGGGAAAGAAAAATTAATTTCTTATGCATGAGGGAAGAATGAAGTTCTCTTTTCAAAAAAATAATTGATTTGTATGTGAGGTCTACATACATAACTTAATTCTCAACAATTTTAATTAATATTGTAATCACATATTAGGAATTTAAAATAATAAACATACTCCCTAAGTGGTTTGAGGCATATTTTGAAGGTGATCAACGTCAGTATACATGTTAGGATCAAAAATCATCACACAACGTCAAAGCGCATAAGTAGAAACTAGGGGGGGCATACTCTTTGTCGTTTTTTTTAATGTGTTTTCATTTTTTGAAATGAAAAATAGCAGAGGCGTTCATTAACCATGTGTTTTAAAGGAAAACGAGTAAAATACAAAATATATTTTTCACTTTGATTAGCCGCTCCTTTTGATGTTCTCAATGACTATATATGAATTAGCATTATTTTTTATACCTCTGACCCAATTCTCAATCCAACGTGGAAATAAGGTATGTTCGTGGTACCCTTCAATGCCCCTTCAATGCCTTCATTACCCGTTTAGAAATAACCAATTTATGGAGCAGTAGGGGTATTATAGTAGGGAAAATATCAAATCCGAGTATTTGAAGTTACGAAGGTGTAGTCAGGGTCAGGGAACATGTTGTGTTTTCTAACTTGTGCTTATGGGCAGTGTATTGGGATCTAAAAATATTTGGTGATGAATGCACCATTGAACCTTCTTTGCATTTGGCTAAAAATTTTAGAATTCATTTATTTCTCTGGGGAGTGGCTTGCTTGGGCATATTTCATGCAACATGATTGTATGGTCCATGAATATATGTATTGTTTAATTTTGTTGTCCTAACTTGAGTAGCTGGGATCATTTTGCCATACATACAAAGCATAAATTTTTTTTTTTTGATAATATCTATCTATCCACTTATCTAAATCATGTTTCTTAAAGTTTTTTTTTTACCATTTGTAGGATTTGAGCCGTTGATTTGGAAGTCTCGTTCATCTACCGGCAGAGCTATGCTCCCGAGGGGCAAACATATAGTTGTTGCTACTTTACTGTTTAGGTTTAAATTTCTAATAAATTTTGCTCAAATACTGCTTTATGCATGTAAATAATTAAATGCAAAAAGACTGATTTATCCTCAAACTTTAATGTTTTTCATCTCATTATATTTGCATATAGGTGGCTTTAGTGTCACCCAAAAAAGTTATTTCCACACCTTTCTCAAAAAAAATTGGGCATTATTAGATCACTTATAGGCTACCACTACCAATAGCACCACTCCTAGAATTGTTTTTGAAAAAGACAGTATTACCCTTATGAATTGTTAAATTTACAAAGTCTTACTCTCATAACACTTTCGTTACAAAATCCTAACACGTTACGAAATCATGAACCATTTCAAGGTACTCAATATCACGTATATTAATTTGTTAGAATTTCTAATAGGCGAGAGTATTCTTACGAATTCCTAACAATCAATAACTTATTGTACCTTTTTTATGTGGAGAATTATATGTAACCTCGTAGTTCATGTACTTGAGACTAGAGAGTATTACAGAATTATATATTTTGTTCAATTGAGGATTTCTTAAAGGGTTAGGGGTAGGATTTTCTTAGGGATTGTGCTTAGCTTGTGACTGTGCAATGACAGTATTGAGAGTGTGATTTTGTGAACTTGACCATTCATATTACGATTTTTTTTTTTTTTGAATTGTAGTTGACCGAAACTACATTTGAATTTATACGCAGTGAACTGTAGTCGTCAGAAGCTAACTGACAACTTGTAAAATAAAGGAAGTTATCGTAGAGTGACTGCAGGTGGGGAGTTTTTCGACGCTCAAGTCAGCAATGTATTCAATAAAAGTTAAGGAATAAAAGCAGTCGAATGAACTATGATTCAATAGCCAAACTGTGGGTCGGGCGTCAATAGTAACGTTAGCTAGAATTGAGGAGCTATATGATCGCTTTCGCATGAGTGAGAGAGTAGATTTCAGAACCCTTTCAAATGAAGGGGTCACTATTATTTATAGTGAGGGCGAAGTGAACCCCTAACGAGCTGATCCCTTGATCCCATCGATTTCGGCCTGAGATCATGGAGTGAGATATTCGATCATCTCCTACAATCTTGGGTATTTAGAATGTATTTGAACTGGTTAATTGGTTGGGCTGATATCCTGACCTGGTCAGTGGCTGGTCATCTTAGACTGTTTGTGCCTTAGTCACAAGGCCTGATACAGCTTAGATTAAATTATTATTTAGGATCAAATGATTGGGCCATAAGCCAAATTTTGACGATATTTACACCCCTCTAAAATTGTATGTACACCCCAACTAGGTATATTTTCTAAAATTCCAACATTACCCTTAAATAAAATCTTTAAAATATAAAAGTAAATATGTCTCATACATCATATTAATACAATATTTAATATTTTAAACATTTTAACAAATATCATAATTAGTTAAAAAATATAAATTATAATATTATTTTTATTAAAGAAATTTAAATATTTATGATTTAAAAATATAAAAGGATTAAGAAGAGATAACAGTGGATTTAAATTTAAAAAATAAACTAAACTTGTCTTTGAATTTGAACGAAGAACGGAGGGGCTTTGTATAAACACCCGTTAGCCATGTTCATCACCCTGGCTCACCACTATTTCATTCTATTTATGGGTTCCAGCAACAAAGATGTTAAAGAGCATATACATGGACTATAGAGGTGCCCACGGTTCGGTTAAACCGTGGGCACCAAACCGAAACCGGGTGGGAAAAACCGAAACCGAAACCGCAACCGAAACCGCCGGTTACGGAACCGGTTGGAAACCGGTTCCGAATCGGTTCGGTTACGGTTACGAGAAGTTGAAAACCGGCCAAAACCGACGGTTTAATTGTCGGTTTTGGGTGAAAACCGACCAAACCGCCGGTTAAACCGGCGGTTTCGACCGTTTGTAATAAAAAAAAAAAATTTCTAACGAATCACAAATCGCCACATGGACCACATATTTCAAAAAAAAAATTACATTTGAACTGATGACCGTTGGGCGTTGGGTGAGGTGACCAACGGTCATCTTGCCTATGGCCAACGGCCATATATATATATATATATATATATATATATATATATATATATATATATATATATATATATATATATATATATATATTATTTTTTCCCCTTAATTTCTTAAAATTGCAAATTCGCCCCTCCACTATAATCCTATAAATACCCCCCTCATTTCAATATTCTTCACACCACTCTCAACTTCTCTCAATCTCTCTCAATCTCAAATTCTCAATTCTCTCTACATTATACAATTTTCTTTATTTTTCATTTTTCATAAAAATTAATATCTATTTTTTTCTTCAATTTTTTACAATCATCTATTTACAATTTTCTTTAATTCTTATTTATTATAGAAATTAATATCTATTTACATATTGTATTTTTTACAATCATCTATTATTTATTTACAATTATCTATTTTTCTTAGTGTTACCACTATTATTCCAACAATATTTTGAGTGCCTCACATATCTATATATATATTTTTACTATTATTATTTATAATTAATTATTCAATGGCAAGTGGGGGAGAAGGTTCAAGAAATTTGAACAAGGGAAAGGGTCCATTGCAAGATTTGTTGGAACACCAAGGTGATGATGTCAGTTATAACGACCGACTTTACCACGAGTTCCTTCAATCTCAATTTGGATCCGATCTCCCTCGTAGTCCTAATCCCCCTCTAATAATTTCCGACGAACCCGACCCCAATCTCTATGACCTTGATAGTAATGAAAATCTATCTACCCCCCAACCCCCTTCAAATGAATTTGTTGCAGGTGAAGAAGAAAAGCCGATGAAGTCCGATCTCTTCAAATTGCATATGAAGAAAATTCAGTTAGATGACGGGATGATCCAAATCAAGTGCAACTACTGCTCCAAAATATACAGGACCAACAAATCATTCGGATATGGCACGTACTGGAACCATATTAGGAAAAATCACCCTTCTGAATTGGTAAAGACTAGTAACCAATCCCAAATCTCCAGGTACGGAACCCCTACTAATCAACTATTTCTATATACGTCTGAAAAAAACAAGGAAGAATTAGCAGTAATGGTTGCAGTTGAACATTTACCTTTTAGTTTTGGTGAGAAAGTAGATTTTGTTAATTATTGTCAAAATGCATTAAATCCTGCAATGCAACGTGTTCCTAGATCCACTCTCACACGTACAATGTTTTCCATTTACAAAAAACAAAAAAACAAATTGAAATCATTTTTTTTATCAATTTGAAGGTCGCGTTTCCGTATGTGCCGACATATGGACCGATAATTTTGGTAGTCACCATTATATGGGTGTGACATGTCATTATATGGATAATGACTGGGTCATGCAAAAAAGAATTATTGCATTTCGTGTTTTCGATGACTCACACACGGCTCAAAATATTTTTCGACTCCTTAAAATTATTTTTGAAGAGTTTCATATCCAAAACAAAATTTTTGCGATCGGTTTTGATAATGCTGCAAGCAATACCGCATCTATTCCTATGTTGCAGGATTTGTGCAATCCCTATTTTGGGGGTAAATTATTTCATCAAAGATGTGCATGCCATATTTTAAATTTGTGTGTTCAAGCTGGATTACAAATTCTTTCTGTTTATATTAAACCAATTAGAGATAGTATTAACTATATCTGGAGGCAAAACAAACTCCAAAAACTATGGTTAAAATATTGCTCTCAAAATGGTATGCGTCCCATTAAATTTTCTCGGGACATTAGTACTCGTTGGAATTCTACTTATAAGTTGCTTAATGAAAGTGTTGTATATAAGGAATTATTAGTTTCTTTTATTACTTATAACGTTCCTTCAATTTCTCTTCAATTGAAGCATTGGGATATATGTATAAAAATTCTTGAATTGTTACGTGTTTTTAATGATGCTACTAATGCTTTATCTGGTATTTACTATCCCACTACTCATTTATTTCTTATTCAAAGTGTTAATATTGCTGGTGCATTCAGTGAGTGTGAACTCGATGTTCAATTGAGTGAATGTGTTGCTGCCATGAAAAAAAAATGGTTACAGTATTATAAGGAGATTCCAAATATTTATTTGCTTGCATCATGTTTTGATCCACGTTTTAAATTAGAATGTTTGCAAGATTATTTAACTCATTATTACAAAAGTTTAGATTTAGAAGTTGATGTTCTTAGTTATTGTAATTCCATTAAGGCTTTGCTTTATGAATTATATGATGAATATCTTAAAATATATGGTCCGTCTTTGAACATGCCGGTTTCACAACATCAACCGACATCTGATAGTACTGGTACTTCCTCTACTTTTAAATTAAAGGGTTTAGGGGATCGATTGTTTTCCCAAAGAGCCAAAAAATTAAGAACATCTTCTTCATCCTCATCCGGCTCGATTTCTGAGCTTGACCGGTATTTAGAAACATCTCATGAATTTTTAGAAGATAGTGAATTTAGTATCCAGGTTTGGTGGAAGGATCATGAACAGATTTTCCCAATTTTGGCTATTATTGCCAAACAAATTTTGGGAACACCGGTTTCTACCGTAGCTGTGGAACAAGAATTTAGTGCAGGTGGAAATATTTTGGAACCAAGACGGTCGGTTATGTGTCCGCAGACACTTGAAGCTCAGGCGTGTCTTGATGATTGGACAAAGGCAAAATACAGACAACAAGAAATCGAGGCGGAGATAGTGAATGATTTTTTCGAAGATGACCAAACCACGGGAACAGAAGGCAGCGATTAGATTCCATTCCAACTTCCAACCTTCAACACCGAACATCTAATTAAAGGTAAAAGAACTACGTGGCCTTTGATTCCTCTACTGCTCTACATTTATGGAGGATACGTAGGCAACTTAATTGAGGTCAAATTAAGTGCAAGGCCGATTTTTTTATTTTTTATTTTTAATTCAACTTTGTTACATTGTATATTTGAATTCAATATCCATTTAATTATTTTTTTAATACATCTGCAATTGTAATTTTGTATCAATTTATCAATGTCAATTTCTTTTATTTTCAACATTATTAAATACCTAAATGCTTCAATTGTATATTATATATTTATATAATTGTATTGAATATTTTATATTAATTTCATTTTATTACAAATGTTTCATTTTATTACAATGTTTCAATTTCATTTTATTACAAATGTTTCAATTTCATATTATATTTTAAATTTTATTCATTTGTCAAAAAACAATTCTGGAACATTATTTTTCCCATTATTTTAATTACGTTTAGTAATTATTGTAATTAGGTTTTGTTTGGAAAAAATAAATAAAACCGAAACCGAAACCGAAATAAACCGAAACCGAAACCGAAATAAACCGAAACCGAAACCGAAACCGAAACCGGCGGAACCGAAACCGAAAACCAAACCGGTTTTCTCGGTTACGGTTACGGTTTGGGTGGCCACGGAACCGAAACCGGCGGTTTCGAAACCGAAACCGCCCCGAAACTGAACCGTGGCCACCTCTAATGGACTATCATCAAGTATACCACCACTCCATTAGTATCATCCCCACTGTCCATAGCCATAGAAGTATATATATAGTGATCAGTTATCTGCCTAGTAAGATCTTGTTCATTTTTACTTGAAGTTAGCTTCCTCGGTTTTTATTAAGATTAAGCAAATTTTAAAAAGAAAAAAAGGTGGAGAATGATACTGGATCAGGAGGTTTTGGCATCCTAAGTAACTATCTTATGCAAAAAATATAATCCATGCTGAATCTTGGAGATACAGTTTCCATACTTTGTTTTTCGTTTTTATCTTAATTATTTTATAACTTATTAAATCAGTATATACTATATAGTATAATTTCTATTCAAAAATTAAAAGAAGGGCATATTTGTAATATGTGGGGTCTGTTTACAAAATAAAATATTTTTTACATTTTTAATGGGGGTGTAGATACAAAAGAGGTTTTTAATGTGATCAGTTTCTTTAGGAAGGTAAATACCACAACTCTAAACAAATTCTATTATGAATTGTTCATAATGGTTATTTTGTCTTTTTATAAGTAGAATAAGTTTGATTTCAAATTGACTTATGTTTTAATTTGGATCCCTATTGTAGTCAAAAATAGCACAGCCTAAATATTGAGATCTAATTTCCGAAATCCAAATGAGGAGCCAAGCGACCTTTTGATATTAAAGTACAAGTATGGTCAGGCCCAATGCATGGATCCAAAACGGACTCAAACCTTGATCAAGTCTGTAAATGACCATGTCAGATGTGCAACTCAAAAAACTGACCAGGTCATAACTTTATCGGCATCCAAGATGCTCTTAGATATATCTAGATATCATATGTTCTAATTGGAGTCCGTAATTTGGGGGACACTTTAACCAATCCTCTGTTGCTTCATCTTCCAACTAATATAAAATAATATTATCATTTGAGTCCCTATGTTTTTTTGAATTATCTGTTTTTTACTCACTTATTCATTTTTCACTGGATTGGTCCCTACGTTTTCAAAAATCACTCAATTTGGTCCTTCTTTTGGTCAAACGTTAGTCAACTTTAACGGTTTCAAAAGTATTTTTGTCTTTACACAAAGATATGCCACATGTCAACACACAAATAAATATAAATATATAATATAAATTATAAATAAAAGAACAATTATAAAATTATAAAATTAAAATTTATTAAACCCAGCATTGGGTTTGATTGGGTTTGATGGTGATGGTCAGAATCTGGATTTGGTTGTGGTGGTGATATTGGAGTGGTGGTGGCTGTGTCAAACCCAGTCATTTCTCTCTCTCTTTCTTTATCCCAGCCATCTCTCTCTCTCTCTAACTAAAAACCCAGCCATTTCTCTTTTTCTCTATCTCTCTCGCTCCTTTCTCGGTATCTCTCTGACCGCCATGAAAACCCAGAACAAGTTACTCCAATCCATCTCCCGTCGGTCCCTAACCGCCCTCTCATCACCAAATCGAACCCCACAAACCCTCGCCGCCCCATGATTTTTGTTGTTGGTGTTTGATTTTTGTTGGGGTGTGAGAGATAGAGAGTTGTAGAGCAAGAAGCTTTTGGTTCGAAGATTCTGGGTTTGGTGTCATTGACTCAAATCCATCTCCCGCCGGCCGCCGCGAAACCAGCGAACCCTAACCGCCCCTCCCATCACCAAATCGAACCCCACAAACCCTCGTCGCCCCATCATTTTTGTTGTTGGTGTTTGATTTTTGTTAGTATGTGAGAGATAGAGAGTTGCAGAGCAAGAAACTTCTAGTTTGAAGATTCTGGGTTTGGTGTCAGTGGGTTTGAGTGGCTAGGGTTTGTGTGGCAGTGGGTTTGAGTGAGTTCGAAGATTCTGGGTTGGGCGTCGGCGGAGGAGCTGGGTTGGTCGGTGATCAGTTTGAATCGGTGGTGGGTACGAGTGGCAGATTAGGGGGTGAGTTTCAGTGTCGAATTTGGCGGTGACGGGTTTAGGTGGTGGCAGTGGGTTTGAATGGCCAGGTTTTGGTGATGTTGATGTGGGAGATGAATATTGTTGGATTTTTTTTTATAATTAAGATTTGGTGGGATCCCATATTGGATCTTAGATTAAGGGTTTGGTTTCAGTGACAGTTTCGATTACCAGATGGAGACTTGTCTGGTTCTCCATTGATGAGAGGCTGGTGGTGGTGTTGATGATGATTAGATGATGGTTTTGTCGATGATTTGAGATGATTTTAGTGTTGTGATGGTGTTGATGATTTGAGATGGAGATCTGGATCTCCACGACTTAACTCATTGTTTTTCTTTTTCTTTTTCTTTTTTCAATTTTTTTTCAATTATTTTGTTTTGTTTGTTCTTTTTTTCAAATTTTTTTGTTGTGATTTGATCATCACCATCCATATTTCAGATGGATGGTCAAGATCCATTTAGCAATTTTTTATATAAGTTATTTGTAATTGTTGAATGTTTAAAGGGCAGAATGGTACTTTTAGGCCATAAAACTGAAACTATGGGTAAATTAGTCCTTTTACATTTTCTATAACAGTTGACTGTTAAAATTCTGTTCAGAAGGACCAAATTAAGTGGTTTTTAAAAATATAGGAATCAATCTAGTGAAAAATGAATAAATAAGTAAAAAATAGATAATTATAAAAAACATAGAGACTTAAATGATAATATCCGTAATATAAATACCAAGACCCTCTACATTGGAAGGGGCTGGCGATTTGGCAATCTCATTCATACAAGAGTAGTGATGGACCCTCTCAGTTCATTTTCAATTCTCTCTTAATTCATTTGACTCAATATATTACATTATTATTCAATACTAGATTGCATCCCAAATGATGTGTGAAAATTATAAAATGTAACGTAACAATAATTTAATAATTTAATTTATTGGTCTAAGATATTAGATGCATCGGTGATGAAAAACTATTATGGGTCATTTCTCTAGATTTATTTCTTTGGCATCTCCAATATAAAATTAATCAATGGTCAGGCCTTCTCTTGTGGTATGTTGAAACTCTATAATAAAATATTATTCATTGAGCATTAAAGGAAATGTATATGATCTAATAAAGCAATAATAGTAATAATTCTCATTAAATCTAGAAAATCTACCGTTAATTGAAAATAAAATAAAGAGTTGAAGAATATAAAACTGAAGAGTTGAATATAATTTTTTTTTAAACTAATCTAGGGTCAAGTCTTATCGTACCATTGATTTACTATATTAGACACGTGGCAATATATTATGAAGGTAAGAACAATGTGAGGACATAAAATGCGAGGAGATGATCCAAATTCCAAAATAAGATAAAATAATTAATAGTATAGAAAGAGCCATTCACATAATTAATGGAATAATGAATAGAATGAAGAGTCAAATCCATAACTAATGAGATAACAAATTTTCTTAATGAACCAAAAATAAAATAAAATAACTTATCAAATATTATATATGTTATAATATATATATATATATATATTATAGTTAAATAATTAACAATACTTAAAAAAATACAAATTTATGGTTTGTTGGTAAAAAAGTTATGGCTTGTCTTTTAATCTTACAAATAATGAAAAACTTTAAAATATATATATATAATATTTAAAAATCAATTTATTCACTATCCTATTAATTATGAGATTGCATTTTGATTACCTATATATATGTGATTTATGAAAAAAGATTATATTATTAAAAATTATTAAACTTAATAACTACTTAATAGCTTTTTGGCAAAAAAAATGTATGGCTTATCTTTTAAACTTACCAAATAATGTAATAATTACGGGATTGCTTCTTAATTATCTACTGATATGTGATTTATGAAAAAAAAATATTATTATTAAAATTTATTACAATTATTAATAACTACTTAATCGCAAAAGTTTTATTGCTCTTTAAGACTCTATTATACTATATTTTATAAACATAGATATGATAATATATTATTCATTAATCATTAAAGGAAAAATATATGATTTAATAATAGTAATAATTCTCATTAAATCTAGAAAATCAACTGTGAATTGAAAAATGAAGGATTAAATATAATTTTAAAAATATTTATTAATGGTCAAGCCTTCTCATGTTGACAAATGGTATGACATAGCGGAAGCTTTGATAATCTCGAATCCACGAGAATGTTTGTGTTCAAACGAACGATTTTTATTGATTATGAAAAAGTTACAAAAACCCTTCCTGACTCTTGCTACTTAAAGAAAAAAAACTAGAATCATAAACTAATTGAATAACTAATATCAGAACAAGAATCATAAACTAGTTTGATTTATTTCCAACACTAACACCTAACGACTTGTAACCAAACTAACTAACAGTATCAACATCTTCCTGTCTGATCTGTCTGACCTCCACGGCTGCACACAGCTGCATCTTCCTCATGTCCTACATCATGGTATGTTGAGCTCTGATAATATATTATTCATCAAGTATTAAAAGAAAAATATAGGATTTAATGATAGTAATAATTTTCATTAAATTTAGAAAATCAACCGTAAATTGAAAGTTGAATATAAAACTGAAGGGTTAATATAATTTTTTTAAAAACTCATTAATGGTCAAGCAAATTAGCTCTTGATTTTTATTCTTTATTCCATTAATTATCGGATTGGTTCTTGATTTTTCTATATTATTAATTATTCATTAATTTCTTATTTTGACTCTTGTCTTTTATTTATGATCTCATTGATTATGGGATTGACTCTTGATTTTTCTATACAATTAATTATTTTATTAAATTCTAATTAATCTCCTATAATGGAGCCTCACCTTGATACTTGTATCTCCTATAATAGAGCCTTTCACCTTGATACTTGTCGTGTCGTAAGGTGCTTTGTCATTAAATTCCTATAAATTAAAATCTATAAAAATAATATAATATATTGAATATTTCTATATATTCAATAACTAATCAAGAGTCAATCTCATAATTAATGAGAAAATGAATACTTTTTTTAATGTTACCGGTGTACCAAGTTTAGTGTAATTCTAAAGGTAATCAATAGGTAATCAAATAATCTGTTTCTAAATCATACGAAATCTCCTTTCTATTTTTCTAATAAAATTTTAAAAATAAAACAAAGCATGTAAACAATAAAATACAAATCAACCAAACAATCATCAACCCATGTCACAAACCATAAAGAAAAAAAAAACTGAAGAATTTACGAACTATAAACTATAGATGTGTAATGGTGGAAGACAAATTCCAAAGCAGGGTAGATATAGCAATATAGCAATAGCAATGTGGAGAATGACATCGACATGGAGAATAGGGCAATGGCGTCGGTATAGAGAAGAGAGAGTGTCGTCGGCATTGATTGGAGAGCATCGACGGCATGGAAGAGAATGGAGAGCATCACCTTGGATGGAAGAAAAAAAAAACGATGCCTAATTTTGATTATTTTCAATCCAATACTCTACCCTTAGTTTTGTATCATTTTGAATCCAAATGTTTCTTTATATATAATACATGCTCAATAAGCTATCAATGAAAACATGTGTATTTAAAACTCAAAGGTTGGCATTGGAAAGTTAAAACGTTTTTCTCCTCAATGACAATGAGATAATGAAAATCAATAATAGTAATTAAAACGTTTTTCTTTTCAACGAGATAATGAAAATCATTTATATTAATTAATACTAACAAAAGTTTAATTAATTAAAGGGAGTGGTTATATAAAATATACATGTTCATATAAAATATCCATAGCAACTAATTAATGGATTAGTTTTTTATTAAAAAAAATTAAAAGAAGAATTGAAATGAGTATGAAACTATATATATATATATATATATATATATATATTATTATGTAGAATTTAATGTCAAAATTACCTCATGATGACACGTTAATAGCACCACTCAATTAATTAAAATATTAAGAGTGATGCTATTGGCACACCCCCTACCGATCTATTCATACCCCACTTTTTAAATTTTTGATTTAATTAAATAAAATTAAATGTTTTTATTAAATTTTTTGGTTTATTTCCAAAACTACCCATTTTACTTATTTTTCAAACTTAATACATACCATATATGATCTTTCTATCTATTATCTCTGTATCTGTATACATCTTTCTCACCTCCATTGATTGATTTATTTTTTTTCTTCTTATTTATTTATTTTTTTAAGTTGTTTTTTCTTCTTATTTCATGATGGAAGCGAAAAAAATAAAAAATAACAGAGTACTTCAACACAGCGACAACTTGATATCATTCTAAAGAAAAAATAAACTTCAAACTTATTTCCAGATAATGAATTGTTTTCAGATGCTTACTATTGTCAGACAATTCTTCAAGATGTTTGATATCATTCTTAGATAATTCTTCCATATTTTTGATATCGTTCTCAAACTCTTTCATAATATTTTATATGTATGTAAAAAACAGATTTTAGGGTTTAAGAGTTAATTTTTTTTTAAAGAACCAAATTACTGGGTTTTTTTTTTTGGAAAAAGAATATGAGATTTTAATATATTTACTTTGTAGAAGATTTCTTTCCTAAATTGTATGAGAATTTTGATAAAGGAAAAAAAAAGAATATTATATAATTAAAAAAGTGGGGCATGAATAGATCAGTAGGGGGTGTGTCAATAGCACCACTCAAATATTAATTATATTCTGATAAAAAAAGACTGAAAAAACCCTTTGCTATCCAATAGTAAATTTTAAATTCATTATTTATGAATATTATTAATAATTAATAAATTAAGAATACTAATTACATTTTGATAAAAAAAAAACAAAATTATAAAAAAAAAAACTTTGTATATCCAATAAATGTTAAATTCATTAATGACTGAATTATAATATTATTAATAAATAACTAATTATATTATGATAAATTAATTATAAACAAAGTAAGATGACCAGGTTCCCTTAAGTAGTTAATGAATCTGAATTTAATTAAATCATTGTCAATTATAAGGATGATTATTGTATCTAATAATCTGTTAAGGAAACTCTTAGGTCTCCAATATCATTAATAAATAGACTCTCCATTTCTATTTTCTGTCGAGTTCATTTTTGCTCACCCACCTTAACTGGGGGTGAGCATTACCCCCCACCTCAAATAATAACACATGTCCTAAATTTAAACAAATATTGTTCTACCAAAATTTTTTTGTTTGTTGTAGAATTTGTAATGAAGATTAATTAGAATTTTTTTTGTTGTGGAATCTGTGATTTTGTTTTTCGGTACAAAAGAGGGCAAAGCTCAGAAAATAAAATTAAGAAAAAGAAGGAGAAAGAACAGAGGAGTGCCTAAAACAGGCAAGACCTCTGATATCTGCATAAAAGCAAGAACTGATATGTGGAGGGTGGTCTTCAAAGAACTGGCTTTTTTTTTTGTTTGTTGAAGATGTGTTTGAAACAAAAAAAAAATTGAAATTATTCATCACCGTCAACACCATCTCAAGAAATCAACACCCACACTAGAAAATCAAACCCACTCTAATGCCTACACCCACCCCACAAGACCACCACAACCCTATCATTAACAACCCTACCATAAATCAAATCCGTATCAAAAGCCAGCGAAACCCAACCTCTGGCCACGGAAGTGATCGACGCTACAGGAGAGAAGATCGCGACAGTTGAAGAAGAAGACGGTGGTGGTTTAAATACAGAAGACCGCCGGAGGATTCACCGAAGTTGGTGCCATTGTGATGTAGATTGAAAATTGGCACAAACGCCAATCGATAAAAATAGGGATAAACGAATCAAATCCGTTGATTCGCGCACGAATACCGGAAACGAAACCTACTATTATGTTGTTGATCCGCTCACGGATACCAGGATAACAGGCTTCAAATATGTTGATCTTCACAAGATACCGTAAATGGAAGATAAAGAGAACACACTCTCTAATTTTTTTTATTCATTCAACAACTTCTTCTTTTTCAAACCTAATACAAGCTATTAAATAAGGAAAAGCAACCTAAAACTATTAGGATTCAATATCCCGTAAAATCCTAAACAAAATAAAACAACTGAATCACTAGGATTCAATATCTTCTAAAACTCCTAAATAAGAGGTCTTAAACAACTAAACTAAATCGGAAAAAGAATCCCAAAATAAAGGAACAAAAACGAATTGTAAATAAAATAGGAAACAGCCGGCTTGTTGCACACGAAACTAAATTACCAAATTTAGATCTACTGCAGCCCGTTACAGAAGACGAAGCCTTCATAATAAATGTTGGGCTTGTCTTGGGCTTTCCGAAAACATATTATAATAGAAAATCCGACCCCGTTTTCTCTCTGTAGAGGCCCACAAAGTTCAGCCTGGATTTGGTTGTCCAACGTGACCCAAATACGAATTCGCCACCAATACGAACTCGCCATCCGCTCCGCATCATCCTCCCCAGGTTGGACAGAATTTGGCCTCGAATTCAGCACCTCTTCGTCCTCCAAAGCTGGATCGCCGTTGTAAGGGACGAGATGCTTTACATTTAAAATATCAGTCGTACGAATATTGCCGAGTTGCCTAAGACGGTAGGGTTTGGAGTTGACATTCTCACCAATTTTATTACTCTTTTGCCTTAAGCTAATATGTGTCATCCTCTCCATGCTAGACGGAATTCGTCCTCGAATTTGATGGTTCATCATTCCTAGACGATGATGAAACGATGCCCATCCCTGGGAGTTGAACCCACCAGACACCACATTCTCGCAGCTACCCGACTCATCATCGGATTCATCTTCATCAAAAACTGGTGGCAAATCCAAATCGAAAAAAACCTCTGCTGATACATATGTACCATCGAAAAACACCGCAGGATAAGAGACTAATTGTGTTTGAGGGTTCATCTTTTTTTTTTGTATGGGGAAATATGGAAGGTGAAGAGATAGTAGTTAGGAAAGTAATTGGTTATGATATGTGGATCGATGAGCCTAGCACAACGGTAGACTCGAAGGCTCTGATACCAACTGATGTAGATTGAAAATTGGCACAAACGCCAATCGATAAAAAAAAGGATAAATGAATCGGATCCGTTGATTCGTGCACAAATACCGAAAACGAAACCTACTATTATGCTGTTGATCCGCTCACGGATACCAGGATAACAGGCTTCAAATACGTTGATCTTCACAAGATACCGTAAATGGAAGATAAAGAGAACACATTCTCTAATATTTTTTATTCATTCAACAACTTCTGCTTTTTCAAACCTAATACAAGCTATTAAATAAGGAAAATCAACCTAAAACTATTAGGATTCAATATCCCGTAAAATCCTAAAAAAAATAAAACAACTGAATCACTAGGATTCAATATCTTCTAAAACTCCTAAATAAGAGGTCTTAAACAACTAAACCAAATCGGAAAAAGAATCCCTAAAATAAAGGAACAAAAACGAATTGTAAATAAAATAGGAAACAGCCGGCTTGTTGCACACGAAACTAAATTGCCAAATTTAGATCTACTGCAGCCCGTTACAGAAGATGAAGTCTTCATAATAAATGTTGGACTTGTCTTGGGCTTTCCGAAAATATATTATAATAGAAAAATCAGACCCTGTTTGCTCTCTGTAGAGGCCTACAAAGTTTAGCCCTGGATTTGGTTGTCCCACGTGACCCAAATACGAATTCGCCACCCATCCGCTCCGCATCACATTGGAAGAAATCACCGGAGCGAGAAGACGATGAGAATGATTTCTAATTTTTGTTTTTGTTTTTTATTTTTTTAATATTACCTTTTTAATTTTAATATTTGTTAAACATTATTAATATTAGTTTTTTTATAAACTTACCCATTTACCCTTATTTTTTTAATGTAATTTCTAATTGATTAGATATTTGTTAACAATGGGTTAAGTTTGAGACATGTGTCATTGTTTGAGGTGGGGGGTAATACTCACCTCCAGTTAAGGTGGGTGAGCAAAAATGAACTCAAAGAAAAGAAAACAAAAAGGTAAAAATAGAAAAAGAATTACAAATATTTATAATTATAGAGATAAATAACTATTGAGATTAGCTATTTACGGTCTAATTTTTTCACATTTATTTTCTTAAGACATTTCATTTTAATAAATTAAAGGGTCGTTTGTTTTTTTCACTTAAAACTTAATGGGTCTGAATTGAACTCATTAAGTTGTTTTGTTTGTTTTTTTTAAGTGGTCAAACAACTTAAAAATATCAAAAAACAACTTAAAATAAAAAGCAAGAAATCCTGACTTTTAACTTAATTCCAAATCACTGGATTACAATTAAAATATTCTCTTCCAAGTCTATCCTCCAAAAAAAGATATATTTCCAAATTTATATTAATTTAATATAGTGTAAAAAATTTTCTTTTAACATATTTCTTATTTTAAATATGTTTTAGAAAAGAAAAAAAAACCCTAAATACTTTTCATAATGAAATTTTTCAGAGATTGAACAATTTGATTTCTCTCCTGCCAAATCCCAGTAAGAACTCTTTATTTATTTATTTTTATCTAACTATTCGTATAGTGCTCAATAAAGTTGTCTATCATATTAAGTAGATTTCGTGGCTCGAAAATGTTATAGAATTATTGTATATAAAAATTCAAGAACCTTTTTTTATTTGGTTTCCGATGCATATGATCCAGGAAACAAAAAAAAAACAAAATGGTTTCATGAATTATATTCACCGGAAACGTGGACAACATATAAAATTGAACTTGAACTTGAACTTGAACTTTTTTTTGACAATAAATTTAATTTAAACTTTGTTTGCAGAACATGCAAAATTATATTCTTTGTTTAACTTTTTATTTTGTTAAATTGAATTTTGTTTGCAAAAAAACAAAAAAAACCATACAAAATGTTATAAAGAATGGTGCATGTTAAAGTACTTCTTTTAACTAGTATGGGTATAAATGTACAATTACTTATTTTCAGACAGTTTTATTTTTAAAAAATAAACATGTTAACAGCACATTCAGATATGAGGAAAAAAAACAAACAAACATGTCATTCAGATTCAGATTTCAGTCCACATTCAGTTTTCAGAAAAATTCAGGACTGTTCAGTATTCAGACAAAAAAACAAACGGCCCCTAAATTTTTGAAACCTCTAAATACACCCCAATTTACTCGAAAATAATATATATATATATATATATATATATATATATATATATAAATGCTCATTCTAGAAATACTTGTAGAAATACCATTACTTTTTTTTAAACTGTATGGAGGATATTATCAAATCAAGTGATAAATTAATTTATTTTTCTAGATTTATTTTTCTAAAAATATTTTTTTTAATAAATTCATTATTATATTTTTTTCAAGCATCCGTCTTATAGATAATTCAATAAAAATAAATAGAAGGTGAAGAATTTTATGGAGATATTTGTTTACTATCTTGAAAAAAAAATTATTTATTACCATATATATAATTATGAGTGAATTTCATATATTTAGAAAATGAATATAATGAATTGAATGCAATTATTAATGTTTATAATATGCTACCATTAATAATTGTTCAAAAACTATTATTTTAATTCTCCGTTATGTTATCATAATATTATTAATATATTACAAATGATATGTTCTTAGAATTTATTTAATTATAAAAAAAATGGATTACCATTAATTTGGTATTACAATTGATGTTTTGAAAAATATTTATTTATTATCATTTATATGGATAATTAAAATTCAAAACACTTATTTTTGGAATAATAATCTTGTATTCAATGCATAATTAATGCATTCTAAAAAAACCAAAAAGAAAAGAGAACAAAAGGTTTTAAAAATATAAAGAAATAAACTGCAAAAATAAATCCTTTAAAAAAAATTCGGGGAAAAATTGGTCTGTTTATCGAATCCGATTTATCTATAGTAATAGTCTATTTATCGAATTCATCGTTCATAAGTACAAAACACATTATAAGTCTCAGTCGATTCATTGATTTTCTACATTGGTGGTGATGAGCAAGATGCTAGCCTTACCACTTGTTTTGTGTTTTCAGAGAGAGGATACACCAACGGTTTAAATAATTGATTTATTGTACTTATTATTTGTAATTACGAGTGTCTATTTAACTTGTGTATTAATACAGAGTGACTATTGACCTGATTTGTTAATATAGATAGAAATTAATATAGCTAGAAATTAATGTATTTAAATCCAAAGCTCTCTTACGGCGACACGTGGCGCCGTGAGGGTCAGCTTTTATATATTACTAGATTGCATCTCACACGATGTGTGGGAATTATAAAATGTGTCGCAATAATAATTTAATGATTTAATTTATTAGTCTAAGATATTAGATGCATCGGTGATGAAAAACAATCATGGGGAATTGCTCTAGATTTATTTCTTTGACATCTCCAATATAAAATTAATCAATGGTCAGGTCAAGCTTTCTCATGTGGTATGTTGAAACTTTATGATAATATATTATTCATCAATCATTAAAGGAAAAGTATATGATCTAATAATAATAATAATTCTCATTAAATCTAGAAAATCAACCGTTAATTAAAAAAATTGAAGAGTTGAAAAATATAAAACTGAAGAGTTGAATATAATTTTTTTTTAAAAAAACTAATCTATGGCCAAGCCCTGTTATGCCGACATGTGGCATGTTAAGGTTTCAAAATAAGATAAAACTAGTTTACTGCCCGCACGATGTGCGGGCAGAGTAAAATTTAATATATACATAATATTTATAGATTTTTCTTATGATGAAAAATATTGTACTGTACTTAAAATAGTTCAACCTTAAAATATTATAAAAATACAGCTAAATAAAAATACAATAATGCTACTTTGTCCAAATCTTGTGCCCAAATGATATAGTATCATTGTACTCCATTCATTTAAATTGTATTAGATTTGTTTGATTAAAATGAATGGATTACAGTGTTGCCACATCATTTGAGCACCAAATTTGAATAAAATAGCATTACTATAAAAAATAAGACAATTGTAACTTTTCACCATATTCATAGGTAAATCTCATGGTAATGCATCACTTCCCTAGATTTCATAATCTCAAATGCAATGATTGGAAGGAGACTTAAAAGTTAAAACAATTCAAGTTAAATGACTTTGCCAACTTCGTCATATTCATCATATCGCACATTCCGACATCAAGATAATTAATAAAAGCAATATAAAATGATCTTGATACAATAACTAACAAATTAATTGTTTAAAATTGCGATAATATAGAATTTAACCATTATATAAGTCTCATATATTAACAATATTTATACTTTATAGTGCAATTTTAGATTAAGTTTGCATGGAAATATATAAAGCCTTGTATATGTATAAAAGTCTTGTAAGTGTTGTAGTAAAAAATCAATGTCTTTGTGTTTCAAATCTTCAATTGCATTCATGTATCCAAAAGAGAAACCAATTAATTTTTTATGTATTCAAGAAAATAATATATTAAACTTGATCATGTAATAGTATTTAATGTATATAGATAACTTTACCTTAGTGCAGTACCTCTAAAATTTATAATCTTATAAGGTAGGTTTGAAATCTAAATCGACAAAAAAAAGACATAAGATCTAAATTATTTTATAATCTTTTCACATAAATTGATTTTATAAAGAGTAATGTTGTTTCGTTTTTCAACAGTTAGATTTGAATTATTTTTTTGACCTTCTATAAAACCCTATAGTTAACGTATACTAAAATTTGATGATAATAGACAATTCATAAATATTTATAAAATTAATCAACGTATTAGTTAGGTTTGGGAATGATTTTGTCAAAGCATTTTTATATATGATTGAGATATTTGTTTTTGAGTCACTTTTTTACGTTGTCTAGCATTAGTGAAACAAAATCATCAATTGCTAATGATAAAAAATAACCATCTAGTGAACAAAAACTATTACAACAATATAATTTGAATGCTTCTCTCTATAACTTCTACCGTCTATTCTGCTTATTTATAAAATTAGAATCGATCTAACAATCTTCATTAATTGAGCATTTATTGATTGAATATCTTATTCAAGCAATCAGTCATGTCACAATAACAAAAAAAAAATTAAGAAAAGTATTACTTTTTCCTTACCAGTTATCTTATACTTGGCATCCATGGCACATAAAATTTTTCCTTCTTTAATCAAAAAATCAAAAACAACTCATAAACAATTTCGCAATCTTTAAACAAAATTCTCACAATTTTTACGAACAACATTCTAGTAGATATACAACTATTTCAAACCCAAAAACAAATATATTTTTAATCACAACAAATATATTTCTAAGCATAATGTGTGTGTGTGTATATATATATATATATATATATATATATATATGAATAATTTAAAAATTAAAATAAATAAAAAAAGAAGAGTCATTGCTCTCTTTATTAAATTCCAACAACCATTTATCTTTCCATCTCTTCTCACGGTAAATTCTTAAGAAAATGTCCAAAATTTACACGTAAAAGCTGGACAAAATTCATATAAAAATAAATTAAAATGACAAAAAAAGAAGTAGTAAGAATGATTAGAAATTTTAAAAATTGTAATATAAGAAAATCAAGAGCCCGGTTACCTTAAAGACTTTGTGAAGGCCAGCTGTAAACT
Organism: Dipteronia sinensis; assembly: GCA_033220585.1. Classification (NCBI taxonomy): domain Eukaryota; kingdom Viridiplantae; phylum Streptophyta; class Magnoliopsida; order Sapindales; family Sapindaceae; genus Dipteronia; species Dipteronia sinensis. Next base: position 69,042,275 of record CM065638.1, on the reverse strand, counting down.
CGTCACAAACAGATCATCCTAAAGCAACTTGCATGACTTCATTTGAACCTAGAAAAAATTAGCCAACAATTTCATCAATGTTAAATCAACGACTCAAAAAGCTTTTAAGAATAAATGAAAAAAAAAGATACAGACCTGCTGGTGGTGTTGAGCTGATCTGAGCAACCTGCTTTCTGAACTCCTTGAACTTGAGAAGACGTAGATAGAACAGTATTTATCGGCGGCATTTCAAATTGAATTCACTATCGACTCTTTTTGCTTTTTCCAATTCTTCTTCATCCTGGCATGTCATGCCTCATATAAACTTCTTCAATAGAGAATTTAATTTTTAGAAAAATAGGTTGGAAAATGAAGGGTTTTTTTTTAATTAATGTTGAGAATATAATTTTCTAGAAAATGATTAAAAGATATTAGAGAAAGATGGAGATAATTAAATAAGATTTTATATATTCTTTTCCGGCTGTAATAATAGAGCAGGAGAACCAATGTAATTATTGTTCCAATTCACTATTAATTTATAACTTAGCATCCAATGTTTCAATTTTTATTTTATTATCAACCATTACATTTTTAATAAATGCAACAATAAAACTGGAATGTGTTGTTATATTGAATTTTTTAAGAATATCGAAAGAATTTTAAATATTTATTAATTTAATCATATATTTAATTAGTTTAATAAGAAGAATGGCAAAAGATAAATAATTTTCAATCATATTAAAAATAAGGATAATAATAATATAAATATATATGTATACATATATATATATACACACACAATAAATGAAATATTAATGCATTTAAATCTAAAGCTCCCATTTTTTTAAAATAAATTCATTTCAAGATCATTATTTTTTTCACCCGTCTTTCACATAGATGCTTCAATAAAAAAATATAAAGGTGAAGACTTTTATGGATATGTAAATATTAGTAGAGTTATTTTTTTTATTATCTTACAAAAAAAATTATTAATTACCATTTATAAAAAAAATATGAGTTAATTTCATATAGAGTTCAGAAAAAAAAATATTGAATTGAATGTAATATTTAATGTTTTTAACGTGTTACCATTCATATTTGATTAAAATTTATTATTTTAATTTTTTTGTTCTGTTATCATTAATATATTATCATTGATATGTTTTTAAAATTTACCATTAATTCCATACAAAATGAATTACTATTATTTTGATATTACAATTGATATTTTAATTTATTCTGAAAAATATTTATTTATTATCATTTATAAGAATAAGTAAAATAAAAAATTATTTTTGGAAATAATCATATTGTATTTAATGCATATTTAATAAATTCTAAAAAACCAAAAAGAAAAGAAAACAAAAAGGTAAAAAATAGAAAGAATAAAAAACCGTAAAAAATAAGATGTTTTTAAAACCTCTCAATACAATCCAATTTACTCAGAAATATCATTTCTATAATATAAATATATACATATATATATATATATAAACGCTTATCTATATAATATATAAAAACTGACCCTCATAGCGTCACATGCCGTGAGGGAGTTTTGGATATTAAATTATTAATACACAAGTTAAATAGGCACTCATGATTACAATTAATAAATACAATAAATCAAATATTTAAACTTTTGGTATATCCTCTCTCTCTCTCTCTCTGTAAACCATTTATGTCATCTCATAATCTCATATCCCTCAATTTTCACTATAAAAACCATCTAAAATCTCATATTTTTTCTCATCTCATTCCATTGACTTTCTCGGCAAACTCAAAACAAACGGTGGAGAAAATTTGGATGGTGAGAGGAATTTCTACATATATTTTTTTTAAAATATATGGTTGAATAATTTTAATATTTTAGTTTTAGTTTTTTTTTAATCTCACTTTTTTTACCATTTCATCCTATTGACTAGGGATGGCAATTTGACCTGCACCCGTGGGCACCCGCCCGAACCCGACCCTGAAGGGTCCGGTTTGGGTGGAGAATTTACTACCCTTGAATTCGTGAACCTGTTTAAATAAAAACCTGACGGGGTGCGAGCGAGGATAAAGGACCCACGGGTGAACCAGCGAACCCGTATGAATAAAATATAATGTATTTGAAACTATATGTCTATGTCGTTTTGATTAAAAAAATAAAATAAAAATCAAAAATCAAAACATGAAAGTATGAAACCCTACCAAATTTTCATGGACTTATATATTATGAATTTATAGATTATGTACTTAACTACTTATGGATTAAGAAGTAAGAACCCTTAAATTATGGACTTTTGAATTATTTTTGGTCATTTTATTTTTTGGTTATTATTGTTTTGTAAATGTATCAAGTAGGGAATTAGAGATGGAAATTCAATTCAATTAATCAAGTATAAAGCAAGTGATTAATGATTACATGTGGAAGTTTACAAATGACAAATTGTGGGTTAACAGGTTGCAGGTTTGTGGGTACCCGCGGGTGAAGCATCCACCCATGAACCCGCATTGGTTCGTGGGTTCACGCGTGAGGGTATGGGTGTAGCCTAAACCGGCGGGTGCAAACCCGCACCCGAATCCGCTTACCTACGCGAGTTCGCGGGCTAGCGTGGGTGAGGTAAATTTTTGCAAGGTGCGGGTGTGGATTTCGTAAAACCCGCCCGAACTCGACCCGTTGCTATCCTTACTATTGACTCTCTCTGACAAGCAAACTCAAAACAAGCGGTAAAGAATTTGATGAACTTTGGGTGGTGAGAGTAATTTCTACAAATTTTGTTTTTATATTTGGTTGAATAATTTTAATCTTTTTTTGTGGAAACAGTTAGTTGTTAAAAATGCAATTTTGGATTGATTATGAGATTTTAACTTTGGCGGTTTTGGATTTTCAATTAGTTGTCCACTAAGATGTTCGTTATGGAACCATCCGATAAGGTTAGCATCCTGCTCATCGCCACCAATGCAGAAAATCAATGAACAAGTTGAGACTTATGATGTGCATTGTACTTATGAACGATAGATTCAATAGACAAACTATTACTATAGATAAATATTTGAGTTATAGATTTTGTTCTTAGTGTAACACTGGTATTAACTCTTAAAATAATGTATCTACTCCAGTTTTTAGGTATCCAATACCCGATTTTTACCTAGATTTTTTTAAGGGGATTTATACATTTTTTTTTTTTGCAATTTATTTCTTTACATTTTTTAACCTTTTTGTTCTCTTTTCTTTTTGGTTTTTTAGAATGTATTAATTATGCATTGAATACAAGATTATTATTCCAAAAATAATTGTTTTTTAATTTTAATTATCCATATAAATGATAATAAATTAATATTTTTTTAAATATCAATTGTAATACAAAATTAATGGTAATCCGTTTTTTATAGAATGAATGATAAATTCTAAAAACATATTAATTGTAATATATTAATGATATTATGATAAAATAACAAAGAATTAAAATAATTGTTTTTGATCAATTATTAGTGGTAGCACGTTATAAACATTAATTATTATATTCAACTTGATATATTCATTTTTAAAATATATGAAATTCACTTATTATATATATATATATGGTAATAAATAATATATATTTTGTAAGAATTGCTCTGAACTTGGTACACCGGTAACCTTAGGAGAATTATTCATTTTCCCATTAATTATGAGATTGACTCTTGATTTGTTATTGATTATAGAAATATATTTTATAAATTTTAATTTATAGGAATTTAATGACAAAGCTCCTCATGACACGACATGCGTCAAAGTGAGGCTCCATTATAGGAGATTAATAAGAATTTAATAAAATAATTAATTGTATAGAAAAATCAATAGTCAATCCCATAATCAATGAGATCATGAATAAAAGTCTAGAGTCAAAATAATTAATAATATAGAAAATCCAAAAGCCAACCACGTAATTAGTGTTAAAAAAATCTCTTAATTAATGGGATAAATAATAAAAATCTAGAGCCAATTGGTTGGACCATTAATGAGTTTTTTAAAAAAAATTATATTCAACCTTTCAGTTTTGTATTTAACTTTCAATTGAGAGTTGATTTTCTAAATTTAATGAAAAGTATTACTATCATTAAATCCTATATTTTTCCTTTAATGCTTGATGAATAATATATTATCATAGAGTCTCAACATACCACGTGTCAACATGAGAATGTTTGACCATTAATTGATATTTTAAAAATTATATTCTATCTGTGCTGATGATATCGTCCCCTGGGCCTCTGAGTTTCATGCGGACTATCGTCATGCCAATGTTCTGGTATCTCCTCCCTCCTCTACCTTGTGGGAGAGGGTAGTCTGGAGGCCTCCTAGCCCTGGTTCGTACAAAGTTAATACGGATGCTGCTCTGGATGTGGTTGGCGGTAGAGTTGGTATTGGCTTATTGATCTATGATAGCTTTGGGGAAGTGATGGCCTCTAGTGCTCAATCACTGTCTGTTGGCTACTCCCCTCTTGTTGCGGAATCTGTTGCTATCTTACGTGGTCTGCAGTTTGCTCTTGAGACGGGTTTGTCTCCTTGCGTCATTGAGTCTGATGCTCAAGTGGTGGTTAATCTCATTAATTCCGAAAATATCCCTTTTGCGGATGTCGGGCCTTATTAATCAGGATTTCAAGCTGCTGTTGGATTCTTCTCCTGGATGTGATATGGTCTTTGTGCCCAGACTTGCCAATAGGGCTGCTCATGGGTTAGCCAAATTGGGTTTGTCACTTGATAGTTTCTGGATGGAGGAGTGTCCTCAGATTGTAGCTCCTTTTGTGATGGGCGAACGTTCTCACCATTTGTAATTCTTTTTTTCTCCCTAATATATTCCTTTTTTTTTCAAAAAAAAAAATTATATTCAACCTTTCAGTTTTATATTCAACCCTTTATTTTTCAATTCACAGTTGATTTTCTAGATTTAATAAAAATTGTTACTATTATTAAATCATATATTTTTCCTTTAATGCTTGTTGAATAATATATTATCATAACTATGTTTATAAAATATAGTATAATGGAGTTTCAAAGAGCAATAAAACTTTTGATATTAAGTAGTTATTAATAATTGTAATAAATTCTAATAATATAATTTTTTTTTTCATAAATCACATATCAATAGATAATCAAGAGGCAATCTCGTAATTAATGGAATAGTGAATAATATCTCTAAACCAATATCGTAATTGATTTTTAATTATTAAGTATTATTATTATTTTTTGAAGTATTACATTATTTGGTAAGTTTAAAAGACAAGACATAAATTCCTTTTTTTTTACCAAAGCTATTAAGTAGTTATAAAGTTTATGAGATTGCCTTTTGATTACCTATAAATATGTGATTTATGAAAAAAAAAATTATATTATTAATAGTTATTAAACTTTATAACTACTTAATAGCTTTGGTAAAAAAAAAAGAATTTATGTCTTGTCTTTTAAACTTACCAAATAATGTAATACTTCAAAAAAATAATAATAATACTTAATAATTAAAAATCAATTACGATATTGGTTTAGAGATATTATTCACTATTCCATTAATTACGGGATTGCCTCTTGATTATCTAATTCATATGTGATTTATGAAAAAAAAAGTTATATTATTAAAATTTATTACAATCATTAATAAATACTTAATAGTAAAAGTTTTATTGCTCTTTGAGACTCCATTAAACTATATTTTATAAACATAGTTATGATAATATATTACTCATCAAGCATTAAAGGAAAAATATATGATTTAATAATAGTAAAAATTCTCATTAAATATAGAAAATCAATTATGAATTGAAAAATGAAGGGTTGCCGGTTGAATATAAAACTGAAGGGTTAAACATAAATTTTAAAATATTAATTAATGGTTAAACATTCTTATGTTGACACATGGTATGTTGAGGATCTATGATAATATATTATTCATCAAGCATTAAAGGAAAACTATAGGATTTAATGATAGTGATAATTTTCATAAATTTAGAAAATCAACTATCTATTGTAAGTTGAATATAAAACCGAAGGATTGAATATAATTTTTTTTTAAAAGCTCATTAATGGTCAAGCCAATTGACTCTAGATTTTTATTATCCCATTAATTATGAGATTGGCTCTTGATTTTTCTTTATTATTAATTATTTTATTAATTTCTTATTTTGACTTTTGACTTTTATTCCTGATCCGATTGATTTTAGGACTGGCTCTTGATTTTTCTATACAATTAATTATTTTATTAAATTCTTATTAATCTCCTATAATGGAGTCTCACATTGACACTTGTCGTGTTGTGAGAAGCTTTGTCATTAAATTCCTATAAATTAAAATCGATTAAATAATATAGTATATAGAATATATCTATATAATCAATAGCTAATCAGGAGTCAATTTCATAAGTAATGGGAAAATGAATAATTCTCCTAATATTACCGGTGTACCAAGTTTAGTGTAATTCTATAGGTAATCAAAAGACAATCATATAATCTATATCTAAATCACAGGAAATCTTCTTTCTATTTTTCTAATAAAATTAAAAAAAAAAACCAAACAAAGCATGTAAATAATAAAATACAAATCAACCAAACAATCATCAACCCATGCCACAAACCATAAAGAAAAAAAAATACACAACAGAAAAAAAAAACTGAAGAATTTACAAACGGAAGATGTGTAACGGTGGAAGACAAATTCCAGTGCAAAGTAGACATAGCAATGTGGAGAATGACATCGGCATGTAAGAGAGAGCAATGGCGTCGATGTATATATTATGACAAATTATTAATTATTGTTATGTTATCATTAGAGCATCTCCGATGGTAATGTGGCTTGCATTTAAAAAATGATGATGTGTCAACATTATCAAACCAATTGCTTCATATGTGGTATAAATATGGACTTGATAGACAATCAACTTAAAATTTGGTCTCCAATGCTTCCGTTTAAAACACATCTTGTTTTAATGACGTGTCCAATTTTATTTCCTATTTTCTTTTTTATTTTATTTATTTACAAAAAATAGATGAAAAATTAATGTCAAATTTAAATGTTTGCTGAGTCAACCTAAAAAAGGATGTGCAATAGGCCGTCTGAAAGTAGACGGTCATGTTGACAATGTCAATTATTATTTTTGTCACGTCAGCTTGAGGTTGGATATGCACGGTTGCATTGGAGATACAATTATTTACAGAATGTCTATTTATCCTACGTGGCATCTTTTTTTTTTTTTTCACAAACCACGTTTGCATTGAAGATGCTCTTAGTATATTTCCATTGATATACTTTCAAAATTTAGCATTAACTCCATAAAAAAAAAAACCGATTGTGTGATTACCATTGATTTGATAATACAATTAATATTTTAATATGCTTTGTAAAATATTTATTTATTACTATTTATAAGAATAATTAAAATTCAAAAATTTATAGTTTTAGAAATAATCATATTGTATTCAATGCATAGTTTATACGTTATAAACAATCTAAAAGAAAACAAAACAAAAAGGTTAAAGTACAAAAAGAATTATAAATATTTGTAATTATATAGAGATAAATAACTATTGAGATTAGCAATTTACAATCCATGTTTTCACATTTTTTTTTATTCTAAACAAATTTCATTTTAATAAATTAAAATTTTGAAACCTCTATATACACTGCAATTTACTCGAAAATAATATATATATATATATATTTATAAAAACACTCATTTTAGAAATACTTGTAGAAGTATTAGATTTTTTAAACTCCATAGAGGATATTATCAAACCAATTAATAAATTAATTTATTTTCCACACTTATTTTCTAAGAACATTATATTTTTTAATAAATTCATTGAGAGTTTTTTTTTCAAGCATTTGTCTCATAGATGATTTAATAAAAAAAAATAAAAGGTGAAGAATTTTATGGTAGTAGGAGTTATTTGTTTACTATCTTACAAAAAAAAATATTATTTATTACCATATATATAAAAACAATTATGAGCGAATTTCCTATATTTTGAAAATGAATATATTGAATTGAATGCAATAATTGAAATTTATAATATGTTTCCATTAATAATTGGTCAAAAACTATTATTTTAATTTTTTTGTTCTGTTATCGTAATATCATTAATATATTAGAATTTATCATTAATTCTATAAAAAAAAGGGATTACCATTAATTTGGTATTACAATTGATGTTTTAAAAAATATTTATTTATTATCATTTATATGGATAATTAAAATTGAAAAACAATTATTTTTGGAATAATAATCTTGTATCAAATGCATAATTAATACATTCTAAAAAACCAAAAGAAAAGGGAACAAAAAGGTTAAAAAAATAGAAAGAAATAAACTGCCAAAAAAATGTATAAATTCCTTAGAAAAAATACCGGGAAAAGTATGAGTATTGGATACCCAAAAACTGGGTAGATACATTATTTTTTTAAGAGACAATATAGTGTTACACTTATAAACAAGACTATAACCCTAATATTTATATATAGTAATAATCTGTCTATCGAATTCATCATTCATAAGTACAAACCATATCATAAGTCTCAACCGGTTCATTAATTTTTACATTGGTGTTGATGAGCATGATGCTAGCCTTACCAGATGGTTCCATAGCGAACACCTTAGTGGACAACTAATTGAAAATTCAAGACCGCCAAAGTTCAAATTCCATGATCAATCCAAAATTACCTTTTTAACAACTAAATTGTTTCCTAAAAAAAAGATTAAAATTATTCAACCAAATATTAAAACAAAATCTGTAGAAATTACTCTCACCACCCAAAGCCATCAAATTCCCCACCACTTGTTTTGAGTTTGCTCGTGAGGGAGAGTCAATAAGATGAGATGGAAAAAACGTGAGATTAAAAAAAACTAAAACTAAAACTAAAACTAAAGGATTAAAATTATTCAACCAAATATTAAAAAAAAAAATTCTGTAGAAATTCCTCTCACCATCCAACGGCACCCAATTCTCCACTACTTATTTTGAGTTTGCCGAGATAGTCAATGGAATGAGGTGAGAAAAAAATATGAGATTTTAGATGGTTTTTATAGAGAAAATTGAGGGATATGAGAGGGCATAAATGGTTTAGAGAGAGAGAGAGAGGATATACCAACGGTTTAAATAATTGATTTATTATATTTATTAATTGTAATCATGAGTGTTTATTTAACTTGTGTATTAATACAATGTCTATTGACCTAATTTGTTAATATAGATAAAAATTAATGTATTTAAATCAAAAACTCCCTCACGGTGACATATGGCATTGTGATACCAGCTTTTATATATTATATATAGATATAGATATACATATTATTATTATTGGTTTTCCCAGATTCAACACTTATTTCTTATCAGAAATTTAATTAACTAAACTCCACGCTCAAATCATTATTTCTTAAATCTATATTAGCATCAAAACGAGAGCTCGATAGTTCAACGCACACATATATAGTTTGATCATTTATTTAGTATCTGATATATAGTTATTACCAATTCGTTTACTATTTCGTTCTACAACATTTATCTGTTATGAATATTCCATTGACTAGAGCGTCGGAAGGTTCCCTAAAGGGATCATCCCCCACTCTGTGTTAATTTGGTATTTTCAAGTTACAAGAGCACTTGACCTTGTCATTCCTTCAACAGTTTCACTTTACTTATTTTGCAATACTATTAGTGTCCACCATTCCAAAAATTCAATTGTAGATTTTTTTTTTGGCTCTACAATCACCTAAATAGGTTTGTTTCAAAGAAGACTAAAAACAAAATCAATGATAAGCCTTTCACATCCACATAATGAAGTTTTAATATTGAGTCATGTGGTAGTCAAAATCTGGCCTTAGGCCCAACGCATGTGCCCATGTTTACTTTACTTATGGACCTGTGTTGAGTCCAAAGATGAATGGTCAACCCAAGGCCCAACCAATTCAAATTACCTTCTCCAAACGAACGCTTGACTAAGTTAGACAGTTATCTGATAGTGATAACTATGTAACTCAAGTTTGACTTGATGATGGTTATCATATCCCATATTTTTCGGGCATGATTTGAGAGATATTGATACTCAGTGAATCACGTAACCCACTTGCTATAAATAGGGCGCTCTCTCCACAGAGAAGAGATTCTGATTTCTCTGGAATATCTCAAGCTCATTGCATCTCGAAACTTAGCTCAAACCTATATTCCCTTCACCAGAAAACCTTAATTTCACCGATTTAGTCATTTAGTTTATCATTCCCAACTTGATTATATTATCCTATACTATCCACCTCAATCTCCACGCTCTTGTTACTTTTCTAAAGCTCTCAATACTTCGTTTATAAGCACTCGACGAATCATAAACACTCTACGGTTTGGTTTTCAATAATAGCTTTATTATCTGCTGTGTATAATTACACTATCATTAATTGATACCTGACTTGAGCATCGGAGAGTCCCACAAAGGGACACCCCCACTCACTACTTTCTTTGTTTCTATTTTACAGGTTGTTAAAGCGTTCAACAAGTACCAGTCCATCGAGCTCTACACACAAGTTGAATGTGCCCAGAGATCTACAACTGTAGAGCGATCACTTACAAGTCATATACTCACGGCTTTTTTCAACTTTTAAAATTGTAATAATTTTAAACTTTTATATAATATATATATATTTGTTTTCTTAAAATATGAAGTTTGTTACGTGCCTAGTCTTTTGAGTGAGGCACCTAGTTGGTTACTTCAATTTCATTTATGCATTTTGAATTTAGGAATTAATAAAATTAATGTTGTGGTTTGTTACTTCTGCATAGTGGGGACATGATCTTATGGGAAGAACTATCATTATCATTTGTATTGTGGGAAGTCAGTTGTAACACTTTTCCTCTTTTTTAGCTTGTTAACGTTGTAGTTGTTGTTGTTATATAAGACAACAAGAGTATTCAATAAAGATATGAAAAATATTACGTCACTTATCAGAGTGTTACTCAGAGGTCAAAGGCTCCTCTATTAGCCTAATACAATCACAAAATATCCTTAATTCGTTCTTTTTACAATAGGTTCCAATAAGCAGAAGAGGAACAATCCTCAGTACGTACCAAATTGGTATCAGAGCAAGGGTATGGATCAAAGAGTGGAGAAACTAGAAGCCGATGTCAGCTCTCTTAATGGTGGTCAACAACAAATTCTAGAGAAGCTAAGTGAGTTGTTTGATAAACTTAACTCACTAAATTCCAAACCAGTGGTGGCTTTTGATCGGGAGGAAGGAGAGAGTTCTAAGGCTCCACCCTGTGAACAAGGTGGACGATCCGACAACATTAATGGAGGTCGCTCTTCTGGTTCACACCAATCCTACATTCCGAAGCTAATCAAACTTGACTTTCCTCACTTTAACGGCAGTGAAGATACTACTAGTTGGTTATGTCGAGTAGAGCAATTCTTTCAATTTCAACAGACACCAATTGATGAACGTGTGGCTCTTGCATCATTTCATTTAGAGAGAGATGCTCAGTTATGGTACCAACTAGTCAAGCAAGAAGGAGTTGTGATAACATGGAAAGATTTTCGAGACGGCATCAATGCAAGGTATGGACCGAACCAGTTCCAAGATTTTTTTGGAGAACTAATCAAGTTACAGCAAGTTGGAACAGTACGTGACTAAACTGAAATTTTAATAAAGTAATGGGTCATTTGTTTTTTCCACTTAAAACTTAATGGGTATGAATCATAATTAATAACTTGTTTTTTTTAAGTGGTCAAACAACTTAAAAATACCAAAAAAACAACTTAAAATATAAAATCATGACTTTTCACTTAATTGCAAATCACTAAATTGCATTAAATACAATCCAAAATCTTTACTTCCGATACTATCCCCTATATATAACATATTTCCAATTTCATCATAATTATATATAGTATATAAATCTTGATTTTAATATATTGCTTATTTTAAATAGCTTATAAAATAAAAAAGAATTCTAATCACTTCTCATATCGATGTTTAATATCAATATTTTATTATGATATTAAGGACTTAGGGTGATGTGTGTGTGTGTATATATATATATATATATATATATATATATATATATATATATATTTTAGAGTATTTTGTGTGAGTTTTCCTACTGCCCCTTTTATTTTTTGAAAAAAATAAACATTTTCTTTTCTTAGTAAAAATGAAGTTTGTTTGTAATCGAAGAAGAAGATCATAATCATATGTGTTCATATATAATTATTATTTTCGGATTGTTTTTATTCCATATTATATGTATAATTGGTTAACATGGGTATAAATGTAAAATTACTTATTTTCAGACAATTTTACTTTTAAAAAACAAAAGTGTTGACAATGCATTCAGATGTGAAGAAAAAAAAAGCAAATATGTTATTCAAGTTCAGATTTCAGTCTCTGTTCAGTCTTTAAAAAAATTCAGGAATGTTCAGTCTTCAGACAAAAAAACAAACGACCCTTAAGTATCTTGACTTAGGAGTCGTTTGTTTTTTCCACTTAAAACTTAATGGGTCAACAATTAAGTTATTTTGTTTGTTTTTATAAGCGGTCAAACAACTTAAAATAAAAAAAGTAAAAAATCCTGACTTTTCACTTAATTTCAAATCACTGAATTGCATTAAATACAATCAAAAGCTTTTCTTCCAATACTATCCCTCATATATAACATATTTTCAATTTCATCATAATTATATATGGTACAGAAATCTTTATTTTAATATATTGCTTATTTTAAATAGCTTTAAAAATAAAAAGAATCCTAATCACTTATCATATTGGTGGTTACTATCAATACTTTATTATGGTATTAGGGTGATGCATATATATATATATATATATATATATATATATATATTTAGAGTGTTTTGTTTGAGTTTTCGTGTTGTCCCTTTTATTTTTTTTTTAAAAAACATTTCTTTTCTTAATAAAAATGAAGTTTATTTGTAATCAAAAGAGAAGATCATGATCATATGTGTTAATATGTAGTTATTATTTTTGGATTGTTTATATTCTATATTATATGTATAATTGTTTAACATGGATATACATGTAAAATTACTTAGTTTCAGACAATTTTACTTTTAAAAAACAAACATGTTGAGAATACATTCAGATGTGAGGGAAAAAAAACATATCATTCAAGTTCAGATTTCAGTCCCTATTCAGTCTTTAGAACATTTAGGATTGTTCAATCTTCAGACAAAAAATCAAACGATCCCTTATTGTCCAAAAAAAAAAATATCTTGACTTGAATTCTTATATAATGAGTCATTCACTTAATTTATCTAAATTTTTAACTTTAAAAAAGGGTATTATCACTAAAGTCCCTACTTTTTTTATGAATTGTCACATTTTTAAACGTCTTTATCATATTAATTATTTTGATTCCTTATTTTTTTTTGAAATACATCACTTTAGTCCATTTAACCAAAAACTAACGGTCAACTATAACAGAATATGTAAAAATATAATTTTACCCTTATTGTTATTTTTAAGAATTTTCCTTTTAATCCTCTAGTTTCAATAATAAATTGCCTCCATTAAAGCCACAAGCTTTAACCTCCATCAAATGCCTCCACCAAGGATTGAACCTTGATGGAGGCATTTCTGTTAAGGTCTGCAAAAAATTAAAATGCCTACATCAAGGATTGAACCTCCAACCTCTAAAATTAAAGTCACAAGCTTTAACCAGCTGAGCTACTCTCGCTCATTGTTGAAAATTTGTTGATTTAAATGTGTGTGTATATATATATATATATAGAGAGAGAGAGAGAGAGAGAGAGAGAGAGTTATATAATTTGTTTAAACTAATTTAAATCTGTTTATATAATTTAAAATAAACTCATATTTAATAATAATAATAATAATATAAAAACATATTTATGAAAATGAAAAAGAAAATAACAAAACAAAAGGAAACCCAGAAAATCCAAAAAATCAAAGCATGTCATTTTTTTTTCTTTTTGGATTTTTTTTCCTTTTCAAAAAATATATTGTTTCAATTTGATAAAAAAAAATCCAGAAAATCAAAGACCCGTAAATTGAAAAGGGAAAAAAAATCAACAACAGAAAAGAAAAATAATAAAAAAAATACCTTTTTTTTTCTTTTTTTTTCCTTTTGTTTTGTTATTTTATTTTTCATTTTCATAAATATGTTTTTATATATTATCATTATATATGAGTTTATTTTCAATTATATAAATATACGTTTAATTTGTTTTATTATTTTCCTTTTTTGTTGTTGAGTTTTTCCTTTTTCAATTTATGGTCTTTGATTTTCTGAGTTTTTTTTTATCAAATTAAAATAATATATTTTTTGAAGAGGAAAAAAATCCAAAAAGAAAAAAAAAGGAAAAAAATTTATGGCCTTTGATTTTTTGGATTTTCTGGGTTTCCTTTTGTTTTGTTATTTTCATTTTCATTTTCATAAATATGTTTTTATATATTATTATTATATATGAATTTATTTTAAATTATATAAATATACGTTTAATTTGTTTTATTATTTTCTTTTTTTGTTGTTGATTTTTTCCCTTTTCAATTTATGATCTTTGATTTTCTGGTTTTTTTATCAAATTAAAATAATATATTTTTTGAAGAGGAAAAAAATCCAAAAAGAAAAAAAAAGAAAAAAATTTATAGATTTTGATTTTTTAGATTTTCTGAGTTTCCTTTTGTTTTTATTATTTTTTTTCATTTTTATAAATATTTTTATATATTATTATTCGAATCCAGTCTCCCTAAATATAATTAAAAACGTTCCCATTTCCAACCTATTGGGGATGCTCTTAGTGATAATGCCCCTAGAAAACAAAGAGTGTATCTGATTTGGATACTCCATCTGACGAGAATAAATGGAAATTAATTGAAATAAGAACGTACCTGGTAAGCTGTCGCTTGTCGGTGCTACCAATGACTTGTAAATGTGGAAAACCACACATTAAAATTAAAGTAACAATCTTTAAGACAATCTTGTTAATGAAAAATAAGACAATCTTGTTGTCAATACATTTAAGACACACAACATGATTATTACTGCTTTTCTTTTGTTTCTTTATTACTTTGGAGGTCTTTAATCTTTATAGTGTATTGTGCCATACCTTGTCCTTTTATTTTACACATTTTGTTGGCCTCTCCTTATTCATCCACGTCGCTTCTTTTTACCGGGCTTTTTCTCATTATCACGTAATTTTATAAAAACATAAATCAAATATATTGTTTTAAAATTATACCAAAAATATTGTTTCTCAGGAATTTCATAAATAACATTTTAATATTTTCATCTTTTTTTTTTTGAAAATCTGACATCGACCAACTTAAGGATATGTCACGATTTATCAAGTCAAAGAATTATATGTACGATCCTTTAGATGTACGGACGAAATCATAAATTTTTTTCTGAATGAGTTGTGGACAATTTCGTGTAGATAAAAAAATTATACTATATAATAAAAAAATCATTTTAATAGCAAATCTTAATGGTACGAGAGAATTTTTATTAGTTAAAATTAAAAAGTATATATAGTCAGGAAACATAATGAGTCGTACCTTCAAATATATATTCTTATAAAGAAAAAACATAAGAAAAAAAAATACGGATACAACGTAAATACAATAAGATCATATTTAAATTTTGACTTTTGAAGTTTCGAAGAAGTAAAAACATCTATTACCGAATCTAAATCAATTGTAAAAACAAGTTCTCTTTCAATATAAACAACCATACAATTTTCAGGAAACTCGCCATCCATCTTGTTGCACAAAGACGTTTTGACAAGTTTCATAGCCGAAAATAAAACTTAATTTTACAATTAATTTTACAACATAAACTTTAAAATAAAAAAATAAATAAAATAAAACTTACGGTTTTATCATACTAACGTCTGTATACCTCCACAATCTATAAACTATGAAAACTCATAAAATTGAAATTCTTGGAGACTTGGAGATTAATTTATATAGTAAATCTACTGCTTTTGGTTTGTTGTTAAGGGATTAAAATTTCCCAATTTGATTTTTGAGTCAGTAAAGGGTTAAAGTTTCTCAATTTGATATTTTACTTTGTTAATGAAATACAATGGACTTTAATAAGTTTGATGTATGTTTTTAAGTTATTAGACTATTATTAAGATAAAGAAAAACATGGTATGTTAAGGGTCAGTTTGGTATTACTATAACTTTTATAATAATCACTGTTAGCTGTATTGAAGGAATAATCAGCAATCAGCAGTTGTTTGGTTAATTATACTTTTGAAAGTTTTACCAAATATCATTTTATATCAAAATTATAAAATAAGTTAACTTTAACCCCTCAAAAGCAATACCAAACTTTCCATAAATCAGAATCAGAATTAGATTGAAATATATTTGAAATTAAATATGGTTTATTTAAAACTATTAAAAAAAACCTTTTTTTTTTCATTTCAAAATGCTAGGGTGGGCTAGAAGCACCCTAGCCATGCCTAATTCCATCTCTGGTTAGATGTTCTTCTATGTTCCTTTAGCGATACTAAAGAGAAAACTCCTCATTCGTGTCGGTGACATAATACTGGATGGAAAACTCTCCATGCATATATAGTCTATGACTTTTACCTTAAATTCATTCCAAATCATCAATAATAAATATATTTATTTTTTAATCTATTTTTTCGTCTATCATTAAGATGCATGTTCACATAATTGATGTTACAACTAAACTTTTATATTTAAAACTCAGTTTTAATAGTAGTTAAAAAGGACAAAGGTTATGACTTGACTGTTAAGGTATAATACTATACAATTTAATGCTCCATGTAAAATAAGAAGTGATCCGATTTTAATTTTAAAACAATTTGGTATAGTCTAAAATTTGAATTAATTTCTTATTATTTTTACTATAAATTTGTTGATATAACATCCAAAAACTATTTTTCAACTTTAATAGAGCAAAAGATGTAGTAAAAAAAAAACAAAACAAAAATGAAATTCTATTTAAATTTTAAATTTTAAATTGAGATTTTAGATTATATTTGAAAATATTTTTTGCATAGTCATTCAAAAGCTTAATAAAATATCAAATCTGTAGGCCTTATTATTTTATAATAAGTAAACTATATAATTCTATTTAAATTTAAATATATTTTATTTAACTTTTTTTATATATATCCTAGTTGAAATTGAGAGATGGAAAATGATATTTTAACAAAATATATAAGAATCCAATCCAAGTCTTTGATGTGTACCTATTTGAAATTAACAAGTAATGAATTAAATTATAGAGTGCAGACAACATATAACATGTGGCGTTACATAACTCCGTTAAATTTTATGATCTATTTTGTCATCTTCTCCATTGTTTTGCGTATTCACCGAATCACCGCCTTTCGTCTGCTGTTTTACGCGTCAATTCAAAACGGCAAACCGTCAAACCGATCCAAGAAAATTTATAAATTAAAGTTGATAGGGAATAATACCGTAACATTGCGGTTAACTGTATTTTCTCACAACCCAATAAATCACCGTTGATTACTAAGCAAATAGTGGGCCCACCTGTAATGATTAACTATAACGATGAGGCTGTGACTTTAACGTCCACACTGTCTGGTTATTTTATGATGACCGAATAAAAAGCATAAGAAAAAGGGGTGTCCCAGAACAGGAGAATAGAATCAGATACAACTAGCACAAATAAGTTCTCCCACCAACATTTTCGGTTAACCCAATCACAGTCAGCCACGTCACTAAATTGTTCTTCCTTGCTCTCTATGATTGGTATGAAAACGGCAGACAGTCCCTATTAAAAACGACACCAGGTTGTATACAGTTTAATGAAGACGAGCGACGACTAGTCTTCGTTTTTCAAACACTCAACAACAATAATAACATAAGGCATTTTAAGCGCAGGCACATAGTATTTCTTCAAAACACAGAACGGTTTTTTTTCTCTCTCTTTTTTTTCGCGTAGACTTCGAAGTCAAAACAACGACACAGATTGCATCGCTCTATTGTTCTCTCAAAATTTATCGCATTTTCTCCGGAAATCTTGTGAACAGAAGGAGAAAGGTGAGTTTCACTCTCTTCAACTTCATTCTTGACTGTTACTTTTGCTTGTTTCTGTTGTTTTCTGTTAACTATTTGATTATTGAAGTTGATTTCAGTTTCTTTATGGCTGCTGTTTGATTAAGGTTGGATTTATTGCAATGCGTTTGGATCTGTTTGTTTTCAAAAAAAAAAAAAAACTGAACTCTACTAAATAAGCAGAAATTTCTATAATTAGCTTAGCTTTTTTTTTTTTCAGTGAATTTAAAAACTTTGCTTCAACTAAGCTGCGCAGTTGTTGTAGACTTGAATTTGTGAGATTTTTATTTTTCTAAAAATAGAAAATCATCATGACATATTGATAAATTTTTGGATTTAAATTTTAATTTATTTTAAATAAAAACCGATATTTCGATGCAGGCTCAGACAGAAAATTAGAAAGAAAAAAAAATAAAACTGATTGTAGTAAATTTGACCAGAGATAAGGATTTGAACAAAGTGAAGAAAGTTGTTCAGAACAATTGAAAATAATTAAATATAATTTTATCGTTCAATTAAAACCTCAATTCGTTTGACTATTCTCCAAATGAGGCCTAAATTTCTTGCATCATATTGTAATGTAGTTTGAATTTTTCTTTTATCTTTTTTTTTTTTCATTATTATTAATCATCGGTGGTCTCAATCATTTTTGTTTAGTGGTCCCTAATCTAACTTGGTTTCCCGTAAAGTATAGTTTATCATCTTGCTACTTGGTAAGCTTGTAATTGAAGTTAAGAAAGTGATTGTAGGAATTTTATATAGCTCTACCTGTCTTCCTCATTTGGTCTTCTGGGAATATAATATTGATAACTAATATTGATAATATAATGCGACCAGTTGAGGAAGAACTAGGTGAGGTATTGACCGGTGATAACTTATTTGCTGACTTTTGAGGAAATAAGTGAAGGAAAATGATGGAATTAATAATAGTTAACAAATCAATTAGAAGGAGTTGAGAGTAACTTGGAATAAGTAGAGTCCTCTCGTTAAACTTACACTTATACACGGAGTTTGGTCAATGGAACATAATATCAAAGGTTTAAATGATGGGAAAGAAGCATTTGATTACTCCCAAGGTATTTTCACCTCCTTTTAATTGATTTTGTCTGCTATTATTAAATTTTATCATTTTTCGTCACTTGCTTATAATGTTGACGAATGAGTTTCTCTATGGGTGTTCAAAAAAGTTACGGTGAAAGTGTTGCTTTGTTTGAGGTATGAGTTATGAGAGTTATTTCAAGATGTATAGAACAACTGCTCTCGTGAATTTGATATAGTTTTTTAAAGTTCAATCCTGAAATGGTTCTCCATTCTGAGGTTTCATTTTTATATCACTCACATGCTCTTGGTTCATATTACTTTTTTTTTTTTTATGATAAATAAGTTGTACTGTTATAGGCTGAACCTTAATGGATTTTATCTACTGGCACTTAAATATGTAATTTGTTTGTGAAACTTTATGAAAAAGTTTGATTCACTTTTGTGTGCTAATTGCTTTGAAACTGTTCCAGCATGACAGTCTCATCTCAGATGCTTCGCTAAGAACTTCTTCAGTGAAAGTGTCATTGATATAATTGAAGCTTTCTTATGTCAAGTTAGAAGGAGATGTTGTAAAACCATGGACTTAAAGTCAGATCCAAAATGTACCTCCAACTCCAAGAAGTAAAATGATTCTTCTACTTTTGCTTCTAACACCTCGATTGCATCTTCCTGGAGGGTTTTAACAGTCTGTGTAGTAAATCATTCTTTTCCTGATTTATTAGTGCCTCAGCTTCATTGATTCGCATGGAATTGCTTTTCTTTCGCTTGCTAATCATCAGTCAGTCAGGTTTTGTTTATTTTAAGTTCAATCTCTACAGAAATCAAGCTGAAAACTGTTGATGCAATTGTTTAATCAGCAGAATGAAGAAATGGTATGGTGGAGTTTTAATTGCATCATTGTTTATGTTGCTGATTCTGCGATATGGTCTCATGAAAAATCCTATTGGGGAAAGTTATCTGACAAGTCTTATCTCTCCCAATGCAAGTAACCCTCTAGAATGGAGGCGTGCTGCAGCTCCACCTGCAGTTCAGAATCCAGAGAATTCTTCTCAAGTGATTCCAACTGATACCATAGTATCTGGTCTCTTTGCTTGGAGGAATATCTCCAAGGAAGAGCAGCGATCTTTGCAAACCTGGAATCTCTTGAAAGACCTAATTAATCATGATCATGTTTTTTCAAATGGAGTAGAAGCCATTAAGGAAGCTGGAAATGCATGGAATAACCTTATGTTGTCAGTTGAAGAGGAAAAACGTGGTTATACCAATGACAGTTTAGCCAGGAGAGCAAAAGAGAAACAATGCCCTCATTTTCTAAATAAAATCAATGCCACAGATCTTGACAATGGCGGATTTAAGTTGCAGGTTCCTTGTGGATTGACTCAGGGGTCTTCTATTACAATTATTGGCATTCCAAATGGTCTTCTTGGCAATTTTAAGATTGATTTAACAGGAGAACCGCTTCCAGGGGAGCCCGATCCACCCATTATTTTGCATTACAATGTTAGGCTACACGGTGATAAAATAACTGAGAATCCTGTAATTGTCCAAAACACATGGACTATAGCTCATGATTGGGGTGAAGAGGAGCGCTGTCCATCCCCTTCTCCTGAAAAGATTATAAAAGGTAAAGTTAACTTTTGAATTTTGAATTTATAGATTATATGTCATTTCTTTGTAGCTTTTCATTTATGTTTGATCAAGATTATGTTGTTCATATACAGATTATACATGTTACATCAATGCCACTGAAAGCAATTGGAACTTTGTCAAGCTTAAAACTTTACACAACCTTTTATACCCTTTGAAGTACCCTTTAGAAACCCCCTAACTCAATATTGGCCTAAGATATCAAAATTGATTTAGGCTAATGCAATTACACTAGCTGAATAAACGTCAACGTGTGTCAAACACTTTTTCAAAGTCATTTTTGTTGTATCAATATGAGAAGCATATTGCATTACAATGTCTAATGAAGTGCAAGCAGCCCCTATTAATTTAATTTTAGTCATGCCAATGCTTTATCAACATAAATTTTAGTAAAGAGAAGGATTTAAGGTGAAATCGTTTTTTTAATCTTTCCCTCGTTTATTCTGTTTACTACCATGACACTGGATAAACTTTAGTCATGCCATTGCTGTTTATTATATTGTGCCATAACTTTGTCATTTTCATATTCCAGTCGATGAGTTGGATCAGTGCAACAAGTTGGTGGGTAAAGATGACAACCGTAGCATGCATTTTAGTAATTCAGGGAGGTCTTCAATGGCACAGGAAGGATTTAAAAACAGAAGATATTTCCCTTTTAATCAAGGTTCTCTTTTTGTTGCCACACTTAGAGTGGGATTGGAGGGGATCCAAACAACAGTTGATGGAAAACACATAACATCCTTTGCTTATCGTGAAGTAATTGCTCTCATCTTTTGCTTCTGCAACATTTATAATTTTGCTAGATAAATAGTACTTAGAGAACTTATTTACTAACTTGGATGTTCATTTGTTCAGACTCTGGAGCCATGGCTTGTCAATGAAGTTAGGATTTCTGGAGATATGAATTTAATTTCTGTCTTGGCCAGTGGTTTACCGACATCAGAAGACTCGGAGCATACAATTGATTTAGAATTACTAAAATCTACCCCTCTCACTCCTCATAAACCAGTGGATCTCTTCATTGGTGTTTTTTCAACAGCAAACAATTTTAAGCGAAGGATGGCTGTTAGAAGAACATGGATGCAGTATGCTTCAGTGCGGTCAGGAGCAGTTGCAGTGCGCTTTTTTGTTGGTTTGGTGAGCTTCACATTTGTTTTGTTTTTGTTTTTTATTTTCTCTGTACCGAAATGTTATAGTGGTGATACAAGTGTAAACAGACGGGTGGTACACACTTACAATGCACACTGATAAGCCTGTAGTGGGTGAATTTTTATTTCCTAGCCATTTCTTGTGATGCTTTGCCTTAGCAAAAGCAAGGTGCTTCTGGAGTTTTCAGTGCTGATTTACATTTATTATGATCATCATAAATGTATTATATATATATAAAAAAAAATTGATATAATTTTTTGTACCTTTACCTAGTTAATAACTACTGCGCTTTTTTTTTTGGCATTTAACAAACCAAAAGTTTAAGATGTAAAGTTTTTTAGTTATGTAAGACCTTAGCTGAGTTACTTAACAAATTTGAGGCTATTTGCAGCATAAAAATCAGATAGTTAATGGGGAACTCTGGAATGAGGCACGCACATATGGAGACATACAGCTAATGCCTTTTGTCGACTACTACAGTCTAATCACTTGGAAAACTTTGGCCATCTGCATCTTTGGGGTAAAGTCTTATCTCTTCCTTATACCAGGCTCATCCTTCCTTTTTACCTCACTGACCTCAATCTCTTCAACAGACGAAGGTTGTCTCAGCGAAGTTTGTCATGAAGACAGATGATGATGCATTTGTTCGTGTTGATGAAGTGCTGACTTCTTTAAACAGGATCCATGTGACTTCTGGCTTGCTTTATGGTCTCATCAACTCAGATTCCCGACCTCATCGGAATTCTGATAGCAAGTGGTACATTAGCCCTGAGGTAATTCTTTATTCTTCAGTATGCCCACTTCATAGAGCATGCACAGTGTTTTTATTGGTCAAACCCTACCAACTTGGCTCAAGCTTGCTCGACGCTGCTAATATCTCAACTTTTTAGATCTTTGATTACAATTATTGTAATCAATAACGAACAGATTTCTATTTGCACATTTCCATCCATGAATTACTCTTGATTATTTTATTTTGCAAGACAATTTTATTTTCTTTTTCTCACACCTCTCGTTGCTCTAATGAAGGAATGGCCTGAAGAAACTTACCCTCCTTGGGCACATGGTCCTGGTTATGTTGTGTCCCATGACGTAGCAAAGGAAGTTTACAAGAGATACAAAAAGGGCTGTTTAAAGGTATGATAGCCAATCGACTCTTTTCTTTTCCCCGTATACATTTATCATTTTGGGCAATCAACAACATATATTAACATTTACAATTTTCAATGAACAAGTTAATGCTTTATGTGCAGATGTTCAAGTTAGAAGATGTGGCAATGGGCATCTGGATTGCAGATATGAAGAAAGAAGGTTTAGAAGTTCAGTACAAAAATGAAGAAAGGGTGTTCAATGTGGGGTGCAAGGATGGTTATGTAGTTGCTCACTACCAAGGTCCTAGGGAGATGCTCTGTCTGTGGCAGAAACTTCAGGAAGGAAATGTCGCTAGATGCTGTGGTGATTGATAAGCGTAATTATTTCTCATCACCTGCACTTACTGTAGCTACATTTAACTTGGATTTAAAGGATATATCACGGAGATCACTATCTTTGACAGAGATTGATCGTAGGTATGACAGAAATCAGACAGAGAGTTTGAAATTTTGTTCTGATCAGAGAAAGAGAGTTGTTGAGAAATTGTATTAGCTGTATAAATAGAATAGGAATATATGTTTTAGTAGTGCATACGAGAAGTAAACACGTTGTTCAGATGTCGCCATATTAGATGACTTAGAGGGATCAATGTCATAGTAGAGGAGAGAGAGAGAGAGCGATGCCTTTGTAGAAACCACTTAGTAATGTAGTAATTTTACTTACTATGATGTTTACATCATTCTTATGAAGTTGATATAATTCTTTCTCCCTTAGTATCTGTAACCTGCAACACGAAGCGATCTAGAATTTCTTTGCTTGGGAAGTGTTCTCCATTTTGTTGAATTGTAATACATTGTGAAGATACTGATCAAGAGAGTTACGTCTTGTAAAAGGATGTTTGATTACAGCCTCGAATTTGAACTTCTAAGTTTTAATGTTAGATTTCGGTTAATAACTACCTCCCAACCGATTCTATTCGTGCCTTTAAAATGGAAAAAGAATTTGGATCCAAGTCCTATGGCAAAACTATCCTCTTACAAATAAACATTATTGTATATTATTGAAAAGGTAGAAACATATGCATCATAAAGTACTTTCTTCTTTTAAGCACCCAACTTGAGAAAATAAGTTAATATGCTATATTCTCTTACAAACTCGAGAGTTGCATACATAGGGAAAATCTGCATAATTTCATTTATGGAGTCCTATAAATACAGACTCATAAAATCGACACTGGTTTGCTAATAACCATCTTTGAGAAATAAGTAGACTATGACAAAGTCTAGCTAAGAATTTCTTCACAGCTGAATACAAGGAAGCCAGCATTTTGTACGAAAATAATCAACAGCTGGGATTCCAACCAAAATGCGCAAGCCCAGTTTCCTGATCACAGTAGCATTGTTGAAAAGAATTAGACACAGATCTAACGTGGCAAGAACCCATGACGAGATACTGAAACCTCAAAGGCTTGCACTCTCTCCCCGCGACTGGAACCATTGAGATCATAAGATGATACTTCGTTAATTTTAAGAGCAATACAGGTTTTGATTAGCTCTTCACCAACACGTTCAGCAGCTTCCTGGAATCAAGAACAAGAATTGGCATCAGTGAGATACAAAAGAATTAAAAAAGAGGCTAGCACTAGCTGTCCAAGATCTTTTATCTTCAAGCAAGAAAATTCAATGCGTGATGGAGCGCTTACAATGGTGGTACAAGGTGGATCACCACGAATAGATTTCTGCAGAGTGCTTCCATAAAACAAACACCTTTTGTTTTGGTCATCTACCAACATCGCGTATAACTGCTTATCTGAACAGAATACTGAAAGCCTTGGTTTTGTCGGTGTGCCATTAAACTTGCGAAAACATTAGAAGATCATAACATTGATAATCAGCCAACAATTATAACTCATTAAAATTTCCAAGAAATATACACACGAAATGAAATCTCACTTTGATTTCACTACCCATGATCTTAACATACATGATTCAAATTTCAGACTAAATACTTTTCTTAGCAAATTTCCCTAAACTCAACCAGCTGATCTTTAATCTGGTTTTCTTATATTACATTGTATTTAATTTACTTTTAAATCCAGAATATGATATAACAACATATGTCAATTATAGAGTTGTATAAACTTGTATGACAAAACATTTGTCATGCTTAAATATTTTTTGCAGAAATATCAGCGTTCAATCGAGAAACGGATTCATTTGACAAAAAAATTTCATTTATCCATGTTCTACTTCCTCCATGTTGAAACAATGCAGTCAATTATAGAATACATTGACCCTTAAACAAAAAGTGGATCATATTAAGCTGGAGCATCAGCTTGAATGTTATGCACAGAATGTATACTATGAATAAAAAATCAACTCATATATAGCAACAATATCAACACATATATATACCTTCTTTAGTATTCTTCTGTTTCGGATTTTTGCACTCTCTTTTCGAGCAATAGCCCTTGCTTCCACCACAATTGGCTTAACCAAGAAACCTGCAGGACACTAGCAATTTACAGTCTCCACCCAGATGCAAAAAAAAGAGATATTCAAAACAGAGAACCAGTTTTGCTTACTTTTATTTTGAGTGGGTGGAAGGAAGTTGAATGGTTTTGAATAGAATCCAAATAAATCGTAAGCCTTGAATTGCAGTGCAGGAGCTTGAGATTTTATTAGAGCCATAATACCAACATGAACACAAAGGTGGAGAGTTCACCTACACTACTACTACCACCACCATGTCTGTTTCGTTGAGGAATTTTATCAAACTAGTTATGTGCAATTCGGACAGAGGAGAGAGGAGATACGGCTCAGTTAAGCATTTCTACAAACAGTTGATAAGTGAGACTATACTTTCCGTCTTTCACTAGTATTTATTACCAATTTAGATTACTGAAACGTGAGTAACCAGTGAAAGTTTTTGATAAAGAAAAATGATTTATTTATGGATATTTATTAATTTTAATACAAATAAAAAATTAATTTGGTAGTAAAAAAAAAATAGGGAAAATGGCACAAAAGTACGCTAACTATATGCATAATTGCAATAAAATCAGAAAAGTATCATATTAACACAAACATACCCTCTAACGGTTGACTAACGGTTGACCACAGTTAGTTAGCAATGGTAGAAGTACACTTACACTTTTTCCCTTTAACAATACATTAACTAATTCAATATAATAAAAACAACAACGAGGATTAAAAAAAGGAAAAATCAGAAACAAAATATCATGGTCATCATCAAGAGAAAAAATTGTTTAATTTTTTTTTAAAAAATTCATCAAACTATCTCAAGCATCCGTCAATAATTTATTTTAAAATAAAATAATTAAAACCTTTAAAAAAATAATAATAATTAAAAAAACAAAATAATTTTTAACAAAAAAACAAAAGAAAAGTTGGGAAGAGATCTGCAAATTTTCAGATCTCCTCCAAACTACATCAGAGACTCAGAGAGCATTAGACTCCATTTGAGATGAAGCTTCTGATTTTCGACTCACCTGATTTTCGACTCACCTGATTTTCAACCATTACACCATTGCTACCCACCACCAATCCTTTGAGGTTCGATGACCACACCAACACCAATCCTTCGAAGTTAGATGACCACACCACCATTGTAACCACAACAACTTTCTTCACAACCCCACCACCACCAACAGCAACAGACTCATCACAACGCCTGCATTCGTCTGCGCTCCCCAACCCATCGATGGAGGAGATTGATCCATCAGATCGTCTGATGGAGATCGACGAACTCATCGATAATTTCATTCATCCCTCCGTCGCCGCAAAAGGGGAGGTCTGACAATGGTCCGTCACCATAAAGACCCACACGAACATATCGACTTCCCAGATCTTGATGATAAATGATATGTTTTTTTAAAATAATTTTTTTTAATTAAAAAAACTAGCCTTAGTGTATTTATTTAATTGTACTAGACAAAGATGAAATTGCCCATTTGCTGTTGCCAACTAACAGTGGTCAACCGTTGATCATCGTTAGAAAACGAGTCAAAGGGTATGTTTGTGTTATTATGTTAATATTTCTAGTTTTATTGCATTTATGCATATAGTCAAGGGATGTTTGTGCAATTTGACCTAAAATTTATACATGTATGATGTATCTAATTGTGCGGTCCGCAAATTTAATAAATATATGATTGGGGATGGTGTATCTTAGACAAGTTACATGGATATAAGTTGTTATTAACAAATCAATCAAATATATTGAAATTACCCACCAACTGATTGATGCTGCCACTAAAACATAATAATAGATACAAATAAGTAAAACAACTCATAAAAAACAAAACAAAAAAGGTAAGAAACTAAGGATTAATAGCTTCGGAGGAGGGATCCCTTAATCAAACCCCTTATCTTAATTAAGAGGGGGGCTGCATTTTTATGGCTCTTAAGGATCCCTTAATTAAAATATAG
Source organism: Dipteronia sinensis (assembly GCA_033220585.1). Lineage (NCBI taxonomy): Eukaryota > Viridiplantae > Streptophyta > Magnoliopsida > Sapindales > Sapindaceae > Dipteronia > Dipteronia sinensis. The sequence goes on along the minus strand of CM065638.1, from coordinate 69,014,881 downwards.
TGGAGTTCACTCTCTTAATTTATAGGTGGTTTCAACATCTCATAAGTAAATGGGCTCTAAATATAAAAGAGAATATATAATTTATGAGTATATAAAATAATAATAAAAATAAGTGGGTTTCATATAAAATAATAATAATAAATTATAAACGAGCCATTTTTTTGACGGTATCTATCTATTTATTTATCTAGACCAACATCTTTTGATGTTTTTTTGTTATTGGTAGGATTCGAACCGCTAACTTATGAGTCATTTATCTAAGCTCCTTGGAGATGCTCTAAAAGGAAGTTGTACATCACCTCTTAATAGAGATAGCCGTACACTTCTCTTTTTCGGTGATAATGAGAGGTTCGTATCTCACCATATATTTTTTACAAGTATATATGAAAAGTTTTCTTCTGATTTATATCAAGTAATTATCCGAACTTCTGAACCGTATATATATATTATCTGATTGATAGTATTGTTATAATAATAGCAGTAATACTTTTTTAAAAAGGAAGAGAAAAAACAGTCAAGATAAGACAAATAATATTAGAAATACAAGATAATGACAATGTTGCTTTCTGGTGGGCCTGATGGTAGATCTGCTTAGCATGTAATCTTGATATTCCTTAGGGTCAAAATCCACTAATCTTCAAAAGAAAAACCTGCGTGAAATGGTCTCACGACGGTAAGACCTTCAAATTACATGGTGCCAAATAGCATAATTTGCTTTGAAATATAGAATAGATTTTAAAACAAAAGTTTTATAGTAGGAAGAATGTGAGACCCTACCACGAAATTTTTGTCCAAATCTCAACCCTTGATCAGAATTTAATAATTTAATTATGTTATTGATTGAGGATTAAGCCAATCAAGTTCCAGAATCTTTCTTGAATATTAAAATGAAGATTCTGGGAATTGCCATTTAAAAAATAGAAAACCTTGGTAATTGGTAGTTCCCAGTCACACTGAGCATGCAATTTGGAATGCCACGATTCAAGTGTAAATTAAAAATAATAAAATGAAGAAATAAATAAATAATAAAAGGCCCGCCACATGGATTGGCAGTTACGTTAGGTGGAATACAATTATACAATCGCCCATCGCCACTTGATTACTTCTCCCTCCAAAATATCTATAGTCTACTGCTTTCATGAGATACTTGATAAACACATTAAAATAGGATTTAATAATCAAGAAAAAAAAATATTATGTGGATTTACGGTTTAGTCCCTGAAGATATTAATATTAGGGACATTATTAACCTTCTCCTATATTAGTCATTTTTCATCATCTAGTTTCAGTAATAAATGTGGTAGCCAAAAATGGCCGTTAAGGTATGTTTGGTACACGGGATGGGACAAGACGGGACAACGTGAGACAAATTTCTGTTGTCCCATGTTTGAGACGCTATTAGTATGTGATAGGACGGGACAACATGGGATAAAACCACAAAAAATTGTCCCACCTCAGACCCTCGACCAGACTTGTCCCATATATGGGACAAGTCCCAAAAGACCTTTTTGTCCTCAAAACTTCTAAAAATTACATATATATATATATACCACCAGCTGAATCCCATCTCTCTTTCTCTCTCTCTCTCTCTCTCTCTCTCTCTCTCTTTCCTCAGACACGATTCATCTCTCTCTCCTTCTTAGACACAGCACAACCCATCTATCTCATATCGCCTGTTGCTGCTCCAACCGGTGGCGCTGTTGCTCTAGTTGTTGAGGAGAAAAAGGAAGAAGTTGAGAATTTTTTTTATTAGGTTGCGGTTTTGGTGAAGAAATAATTCCAATCAATGGAGTTTTTGAATACTTTGGTGAAGAAGAAGATATAGTTGAGGTGTAGATCGAGATTTAGAAAAAATTAAAAAAAAAAAAAAAAGACAAAAATAGAAATTCGGGGGAATATAGGCGACATTTTGGGGAGAAATGAAAAATATTACAATTTCCTATTTTTTCAATTTTTTATGTGTAAATTTTTTTAATTGAGTTTCAATTTTTTGCTTTAATTTTTTCTGATGAGAAAAAAAATTGGGAGATCTGGGTTCAAAGCTTCAAAAAAAATTATTATTTTTCATTTTCTTCATTAATTTTCTATTTTTTGTAAATCCATTAAATTCCAATAAAATTATGTGTAAAATCCAACCAACTCTATAAAAAAATAATTTTCAATTACAATATTATAAAAATAAATATATAAAAATACTTATTTAATAAAATCAAATAAATACCCATTTATCATGTCCCATATGTCACTAATACGTGGTATCAAACATTGGACAAGATAAGTAGGGTATTCTGGTCATTTAAAACTCTTGTCCAGTCCTGTCCCAACCATACCAAACGCATAACAGTACAATTAACAGTTCTATTACAAACATTCCAAACACAATACGAAACAGCTGTCCAGTTCTGTCCCGTCCTGTCTAGTCCTGTCCTGTCCTATCTAGTCCTGTCATGTCCTATCCAGGTTCCAAAGGCACCCTTAGGCCCAAACGTTCAAGCCAATAACCAACTAGGTTGGGATCATGTAAGATCCGTTCGAGGTGGGTCGACTGTGTTTGAGTTTCGTTTGACTAAGTCTTAGTTAACTGATAAGTGATTAACTGATAACACTTATCAGTTAACTCTGTCAGTATTTGAACTAGTCAAAGATCTCATAATCCCATGAAATCTGACCGAGATTTCAGGAATATCTTCCAACCAACCTCCATGATCATCTCCTAGGAGAGGCCTATAAATAGAACCCCTCTCTCACTAGGAAGGGATTCTGGTTTTTCTAGTCTCTCTAAAGCTTTCACATGCCAAAACTCTGCCAAAGTAAAAACTTCGGTCACCGAAATTCTTCCTCCCTTTAACCACGATCACTCTATACTTTCATGCTCAGCCCAAATGTACCTAAGGCTAAAAAATGATCACTAACATCCCATTTTCTCTTTATTTCCTTTCTTGCTTTCTATTTGTTTTCATCTTTTTTGCAGGTTTAGGAGCCGTAGATATGTCCGACTCGACAGGTTAAACCAAATTGCTTGTGCCTAACTCGAATTTGACCTGACCCATATTAATTGTAGATCGACTATCTACAGTTTGGTGCCCAACGTGGGGCCCATTGCAACTTCATAAAAAGCTAGTCGAATCGAGTGGACGATCCTCTCAAGATGTTAAGAGATGGAAACACCCCAATTGTCGAAGAGCAGATCACTGCACTAACTGCCCAAATGACTGCCAGCGCAAAAAAGCTGCAGAAGCTTAAAGCAGAGAACGTAGCAGTCCGAACTTGCAACGCATAATTGCGAGCCATAATTGAGGATGCATATAACAATGTAACAACAGCATCCATGGTCCCAATGGTCGACGCCATTCAAGATGTCGATAGGGTAGCCCTGATCACACCAACAATGGACCTTCAAGCGCTAGAGTTGATTCCAGGGGAAGGAATGAACCCTCAAAGCATGACCCAAATCGTTCAAGCAGAAGCGGATCCACCCAACACGTCGACCCCGTAAGAGACATTATGAGAACCTAACCAAAACTGCGGTCCATAACTAGAGAATGCCTTTAGGACCCCAGTTTCACTCCAGTAGACCCTAGAGTTGGTAAAATCTAATTCGAGTTTTCATATTTTCGTTGACCTAAAGCTTTCTCATAGGTTTACGAAAACGGAGGCCTTCATATAAAGGATTCCAGGAGTCCCAGCACCCATCAAGAAGAGCACAACGAACAGCTTCACAGACTCTCATTGCGTCGACGCTATCGCTCTGGTCCAGATGCCCAGGAAGTTCATCTTCTCAAACATGAAGCAGTTCGAGGGAACGACGGATCCAGACAACCACATAACATAATACAAGAAGTGCATGTTCGCTGTAACAATCCCTGCGAACTCAGAGAAACGTGCATGTGTAAAGCATTCGGGTCTAGCCTCAGCGGTCTAGCCCTGCAATGATATACTAATTTACCTAAAAATTATATTACTTCTTTTACGCAGTTTACAGATACGTTTATGGAGTAATTCGTAAGCATTCGAAAACTCAAGAAATAGTCATACGACTTCTACACGGTAACCTAGAGACATGGCGAAAACCTAATGACATATGTCAGACGTTTTAATAGGGAGAAAGTGCAGATTCCCTATTGCAACCAGGCGACCGCAATCTCAGCCTTCAGGAAAGGACTCAGGTTCGACTCCGACCTTTACAAGGAGCATACCAAATACCCATGCAAGACAATTGAGGACGTGTTGGCAAAAGCCTGGGCCCATATCAAATGGGAAGAAGATGAGGCGAACTATGTTGAAAAGACCAATAACTACAATAGACCAAATGATCGTGTGGATTGAAGGTCGACTGACAGAAGGGTCGAACTTACCCAATAGGGGATCGACGTAACAATCAGCCACACTACAATGGGGCAAACGACAAGCGGTCGTACGTACAAAATCCACCAAGAACAAGTCGATTACAAATCCCAATCCTAGAGTACAACTTTAGCATCGAACCTGTCGATCTTGTGGCAGTCATGAAGGATATGGGGAAAACAGTCAAATGGCCAAGGAAAATGAATGCTCCCCATAGAGCACCGAGATGCAAGATTTCGATGTGAATCCGCAGAGACCAGGACCATTGAACGGAGGACTGCATCGCCCTTAAGTTAGAAGTTGCAGAGCTCTTGAAACGGGGACATTTACTGAAATTCTTGACCGACAATAGAAAAGAAACCCTCACTCGACGAGACGAGAAGCAACAGGCTAACCCAGGCGACAGTCCGCCAGAGCTGCCTTGTCAGGAAAGAACTATTAATTATATTACAGGTAGATCAGAAGTCAACTATTTAAGCTACTCAGCTGTAAAAAGGCACACCCGACAAGTGTTGAACTCAAAGATACAATCTGACAGAGAACACAAGTTAAAGATCAATGAAACTGTTACCTTCAAATCTTCCGATAAATCAGATTTGTTTTCTCCCCACCATGACGCTTTAGTTATCTCTTTACATATAGCAAATTGTTTGACTAAAAGAATTTTAATTGACAACGGTAGCTCCTGTAATATTTTGTTTTGCTATACTCTCAGAGAAATGTAAGTCGAAGAATCCAAAATAAGTCGTCGAACGACAGTGCTAACCGGATTCAACAGCAAACAAAAGAGCATCTTAGGCAAAATCATACTACCAGTCTATATTGAAGAGGTGAACCTGTATATCAACTTCCTAGTGCTTGATTGTCAATCTCCATACAACGCTATTCTATGGAGACCTTGGATACATGAGATGAAGGCAATTCCCTCGACCTACCACCAAATGATTAAATTCCCTACCAAGTGGGGAGTACGAGAGATCAAATAACCGCGAGAGAATGTTACCAGATCGCAATGAAGAAGAAGAAAGAACAGTTATAGCAATTACATAAGCCAACACTCGAGTCGACTCATAACAAACCAAAAACGGATGAACTTGATGAAGTGTCGATCTATCCAGAACAACCAGAGCATAAAGTCTTGATCGAGTCTAGACTACCTGATGAGATTCGAAGGCAACTGGTTGACTTCTTGAAATAACCCTGCAACAGTTTCGCCTGGTCGCACTCATACATGGTAGAGATTAACCCGGAGGTAATTGTCCATCATTTGTAGGTAGACCCCGATCACCCACCAGTAAAACGTAAAAGGAGGAAGTTCGCACCAGATAGAAAAAAGATAATCAATGAGGATGTGCAAAAGCTGATCGACATCAGATCACTTAGAGAAGTAAAATATCCAGACTGGCTAGCAAACATCGTGGTCGTAAAGAAAAAGAACGGAAAGTAGTGCCTCTATATCGACTTCACATATCTCAACAAGGCATGCCCTAAAAACCCCTTTCCATTTCCTCACATCGACATGCTGGTCGACGCCACAGTAGGACACGAGCTACTCAGCTTCATGGATGCCTTCTCCGGATATAACCAGTTCTTGATGCATCTGAACGACCAAGAAAAGACCGCATTCGTCACTGAACGATGTATTTTCTGTTGTAAAGTAAGGCCATTTGGTTTAAAAAATACAGGTGCGACTTACCAAGATTAGTCAACAAAATGTTCGCTGAGATGCTTGGGTCGACAATAGAGGTCAACATTGACGATATGCTAGTCAAATCCCTAGTCTCTCGACAACACATAGATTACCTGAAGCAGTTGTTCGACGTGCTCGACAAATACGGCATGAAATTAAACCTCACTAAATGCTCATTTGGTGTATCATTTGAAATTTTTTTAGGTTATCTGATGACCCAAAGAGGAATCGAAGCCAACCCCGACTAAATCAGGCCGATTAGAGCAATCGAATCACCAAAATGCATCAAAAACGTCCAAAAACTCACATGTCGAGCAACAGCCATGAACAGGTTCATCTTCAAGTAGTACGAACGATATGAACCATTTTTCAACATCTTAAGAAAAAAATAAGGTGTTCGAATGGAATGAACAATGCGAGAAGGCTTTACAAGATCTGAAAGAGTACTTAGCTTCGCCCCCGCTGTTGTCAAAACCTAAAGATGAAGAAACACTGTACCTTTATTTGGCAGTGTCCGACACAACAGTGAGTGCCGTGCTAGTCAAGGAAGACGAAGGCTCACAACATCTAGTATACTACGTGAGTAAAGCTCTACTCGATGCCAAAACCAGATATAGCCAACTGGAAAAATTGACCCTAGCACTTGTCGTAGCTGCACGAAAGATGATGTCGTACTTCCAATGCCACCAAATCAAGGTACTGACTTCATTCCCACTTAAAAATGTATTACATAAGCCTGAACTTTCAGATCGATTGACGAAGTGAGCAGTCGAACTCAGCGAGCACGACATCACCTACCAGCCGTGAACATCAATGAAATCTCATGTATTCGTCGACTTTATCACAGACTTTACTCCAAATGAAAACTCGTAGGCTGAACAGGAACTAATGGCTCTCATGGAGAGTTCTATAAGCGGAACATGGATTTTGTTTATCGACGGCTCTAGCAGTATAAAATGGAGCTGGCTCGGACTCGTACTCAAATCTCCATAAGTAGAAATATTGGAACAGTCAATCTATTGCAATTTCTGTGCGACAAATAATGAAGCCGAATATGAGGCGTTGATCGCTGGGCTCGACCTAGCAAAAAATTCAGAAATAAAACATGTATAGGATCAAAGCGACTCTCAACTAGTCATTCGATAAATGAACGGGGTGTACGAAGCCAAAGATAAAAAGGATGACAACGTATTTAACCAAAGTCAAACAACTGCAGTCGACCTTCGACGAATTTTCCATTTTACAGGTACCAATGTTAGAAAACGCTCGAGTAGACGCACTGACGAACCTAGGGTCGAAGACTCAGGATAATGACCCCAAGTAGACATGACCGCGGTTCAGTTCAAACCATGGAACCGAACCATAACTGTGGGAAAAAAATCAAAACCGGAACCGGGGTTCTGGTTTTGGAACCAAACCGGAACCGTGAGCCTTAAAATTCCAGTTTCGGTTCGGTTCCGGTTCCTTTACAAAAAAAAAACCGGACAGGAACCGCCGGTTTGGTTCCGATTTTGGAACTGCCGGTTTCACCCAGAATATATATATATATATAATTTTTTTCTCACTCTTCTTTCTTTCTTTCTTTCTCTTCCAAACCAGTAATCCAGTAAACCACTTCCTAAATCCATCGATCTATTTGACTCTTTCCAGTTTCTAGAATCCATTAATCATAATATTAATCCATTAATCCATCAATTTTAATCACTCTTTCCAGAATTCATCTGTCTCTCTCTCCTCTCTTCCAAACTAGTCAAGCATCTCTTTCTCGATCAATCCAAGCAAGAATAAAAGAAAGACGAAGAAGCTGAGGAAGAAGCCGACTGTTGGTGTGGTGGTGATGAACTGATGATGGCCGATTCAAGGGTGGTCGCCGCCGCCGCCGATGGGATCGAGAGAGAGATTGGTTCAGTGAAGGTGATTTGGGGTTAGGTGAGAGAGAGAGAGAGAAAGTCTAGTTAGAAATCAGAAGTAGAAGAAGATGATTTGGGTGTAAGAGAGAGAGAGTTTGTTTAGAAATCAAATGAAGACGAAGAAAGTGATTTAGGTATGTGAGGCGTGAGAAGAGAGTCTGGTTAGGTGAGTTTTGTTTGACTTTGAGAAATGATAAGGTGTAGTTCACGAGTTTGTTTGCTTTTTTTTTTATAAGAACCGAACCGTCTGGAACAGGAGAACCCGATCGGAATCGGACCTAAACAGAAACTGGAACCGAAACCAGAACCACATTCTGGGCGGTTTCGGTTCCAACTGGAATCAGATCCGACAGTTCGAAACCGAAACCGGATCGGAACCGAACCGCAGTCATGTCTAGCCCCAAGTCGATCCCCATTGTACACCTCTTTTTACCCGTAATATATGACAAAGAAAAACTTACACAGGTCGACGATAGCTTAACTTGGATGGACCCCATAATAAATTACTCACAGGCCAACATCCTACCAAGCGACAGAGCCGAAGCAAGGAAACTTAAAGTTAAGGCAGCAAAATTCTGCATTCTTTACGATAAGCTTTATAAAAAATTGTTTGCAGGTCCATATTTGAAGTGTCCTACCCCACGCAAGGCGTACAACGTTCTCAAAAGCTTACACTATAAAGAGTGCAGAAATCATTCTGGCATGAGAAGTTTGTCGAATCGAGCCATTACAGTTGGATACTACTAACTGACAATGCGGTCTGTCTCCCTAAACCACGTGAAAACCTGTGACAAATGTCAAAGATTTGCACAAGTATCACACCTTCCCCCAAGTATGTTAAACTCTATTTCGGCTCCTTGGCCTTTTACGAAATGAGGTATGGATATTGTAGGTAAACTCCTAGCAGCCCCTGACGGAGTAGTCTACATGCTTGTCTTAACAGGCTACTTCATTAAGTGGGTCGAAGCAGGAGCGTTCCAACACGTATGTGACATCGAGGTACATAATTTTGTTTGGAAAAATATAATTTGCAGGTTTGTAGTACCCAAAGAGATAGTGATCGACAATGACTCTCAATTCATCTCGTTCTACTTTTAAAACTTTTACGACAAGTACCGAATAAAGTTGAGTTGCTCAACTCCTCGCTACCCTCAAGCTAATGGGAAAGCTGAATCGATAAATTAAAACATTATCAATACATTGAACAAGTGCCTTAAAATTGAGAAAAGCGAATGGGCCGACAAACTGTCTGAAATCCTCCGGTCGTACAGAATTACTCATCGTCGGTCGATAAAGAAAACACCTTTTTCACTTGTCTACGGCTCATAAGTAGTAATTCACATTGAGACAAGACTCGCAACTGCTCGAAGTGAAAACCCCTACGAAGAACTGAATAACCAAGAGCTTGCATTCGAATTAGATCACCTCGACGAACGTCGAGAGCGAGCTGCTTTAAGAGTACAAGCATACCAACAACAGATGGCTCGACATTACAACAAAAATGTGAGAATCAGGACTTTTAAAATCGGCGACTGGGTATTAGGATGAGTATTTCAAAACACCAGGGAAAAAGAAGCAGGAACGAAGAAGGCTTGACCTTAATGTAATGATCCGACGGTGCGTGCGGACCACAACTCTTCCTTTAACCCTATATCAGAGTAAGCAATCTTTTCGAATCCTATCTTTCTAGCCTATGCCTCTCCCTTTCTTCTACCCTAAGACGAAAGCATTGGGACACCTATTTGCTAGCCCGAGATTTCTAAATCGAAATAAGCTATTTGGACTGTAAGACAAAAGAACGACTGCTACATCTATAAGAGTCGCCAAGTGCTTTGTTCCTTATTTATCCGACTTCTAAGCCGGTGGTACTAATTCTATTTTCATCCGCTTCAATTAAGTTGGAAGAAAGAAGTTGGAGCCAAGGCAAGGCGAGAACTGGGTCTGATATGGGAAAGGCCCTACCAAGTAACAGATGTAAAAAAGCGAGAAGTAGACAAATTGCGAGATCTCGACGGTCAAGAAATACACAATAACTGGAATGCCTTACACTTAAAACAATATCATTTCTAACACTTTTATCTATTCTTTCTTTTGCTACTACACTATGCCTTTTGTTACATCATTGAATTCGACTTCTACAAGTTTGATACTAACAAATCGATTCAAGAGCAATGATGAGGCCTTAAATGCAATTAAGTGTAAAACTGAGCTCGCCAAAAACATTTTTTCAAAGCTCCAAGCATTTACAATCAAGAGTTGTCGATATCGACAAGCCATAAAATAAGTTTTTGAAAGAACCTCATAAATTTCAACTACAAAAAGGCTTAACACGCTAAGATCAACTGATAATTCAAGCCCTGCTCTCAAAGGTACCTGACGAAAAATGACAAACGACATCATGCATTCAATGATCTACAACTAAACATCATGCATTCAAGGATGTACATGTAAGAATCCTACGCTCGACCGACTACAACTCCCAATTTCCACACTCGACTATGTACAATGGAAGTTGGGGGAGTAACACTGGGGATAACCCATGTCGAGAAGAAGCAAACACGCTATATCAGTGTAACCGAAATGGTCGAGTCGACCCTCTAATGTAATCAAATTACACTTGCACGTGATAACTATTGTAATTGAAACGACCAAGTCGACCTCATGTGTGCAAATGCACTTTCTATGTAATCATCGTAGTTTGTTCGAACGAAACTTTATTAAACGAAATATTAATAAAGTTTCATTCAACAAGTTTATTTACTGATCAAGTTCATTTGCTATTCAAATTGTTAACTGGTTTACCATTCTAAGGTTCTTTGGCCTCAAAATTACAAGTATTCACAAGTATCGGGTCCTGTCGACCTCTATTATATCAAAAGGTCTTTATCAAACCCTTAAGAAATTTCCATACAATCAAAGTAAATTTACGTAATAGAAAGCGAAATAAATGGTCGAATCGACCTTTGACCTCCATTCATTCATGGATATCAAGAAGGAAACATCAATACATGCAAATTAATTACATAACACGTAGACACGGAAAATTTAAATAGTACTCCCACTCGACAAATTTTTTTATACAAAAATGTTGAAATTCTAAAAAAAGAGTTGATATTGGTTAAAGAAGTTAATCTTTGGTCGAACCATCGATCTGAGCATCAGGCTCGGCAGCGGCGTCAAGGTCTTTATTAATCTCCCAGCGTCTTTGACATTTGCAACATCTACAGTCGGGGACTCTTCAGCCTTAAGACGCTCAGCCTCCTCCCACTCGTCCATCTCCGCCTGGAGATTCCATTGAGTATGCTCACCAGCCAAATACTGTCTGAAATGTTTTACTCTGTCGGCGCACATGGCCTCGAATGAAATGGTCATGAGCTGATCTCTCAGACCAGTGCATTGATGGTCTCTCTCAGCAAGGGCTTTCTTAGCTTTCTCTAACTCTACACACACTTTGTTGATCATTCTCCTCCTTCAAGTTCTTCAGCTCTTCCTCCAGGGCTAAGGTTTTCTTCTCTACCTCTTTGTTGGCCTTGTCAAACTTATCACAATCTTTCTTGAGAGTGTCTTTGGACTTTTGGTGCTTTGTACATCTTCTCTTGTGACCATGAACCTATCCTTCAGATACAACTGCACCTGTAGAGCCTACAAAGAAAAAGAAAAAAGAAGAAGTCGTAACGAGTGTTTTACACATTATAAACAAAATAAAAACAAAAATTAAAAAAAATGCTTACTTGGAAAGTAGAAAGCAGACTTGCATCGGCCATCTCAGCTGACTTCTTTCCTTTAAGATATTCTTCGTCAACAGGGAAAAGAAGGTCGTTCGATTTTCTTAAAAAGCTACTCGGCTTTTTGAAAGCCGACATTCCAGGTGGGAACAACACCAAAGTCGGATTCGGTCCCCTCAGTGCGACCTCGACAGCCTTCTGTTTGGGGTCTGCTTCGACAGCTTTCTCCTTGGGATCGACTTTGCTAGTATTTCTCTTCTTCAACCTCCTAGAGGGACTCGAATCTAGAGGAGAGTGGAAGGTATCTTCTTCGGTTGCCACAAACGCCTTCTCATTTGACATTTCATCCGTCTTTTTCTTCTTAGCGAGCACAGCCGCTCGCCTTTTCTTCGTGGCCTCCATCTGGAGCTTTAGTGCCTCCTCAAGATCAGGCATGTTGAACTTCACGTTCGATATCTACTTGTCTATGTAACGACGCACAACGTCAGTTATAGGGGTTAAAAATCTCGTACCACAAAGTATCTCAAATCCTCTTTTAATCCAAGTGTACGACACTAGATCTTTCACGAGAGGATACTGTGTCCGCGGCTCATTCTATGTCGAATGGAGCCACAAGGAACTAGGCCTAAGATTACCTTTTTTCAACAACACCTTCTAACTTCTCTCACTGGCAGGTATTACTAACATGTTGTTAGTACGCTCGACAGTGTCTAGACACGATACTTTATTCTCTTCCTTTACTAAATCTAAAAAAAATGATTCTATTAATACTAGGGAAAACAAACTATCCTAAAGTACGCTTGAAACTTACACTCACCAGCTCGACTCTAAAAACGCCGATAGACGTACTATTCCTTTCCAAATGGATCATCTATTAAATGATCCTTTGCGATAAAGAAAGTGTCCTTCCATCTCCTATCGTTGGTCGTAAGGTTTGTGATGAAATGTCTCATGCCTATCCTTAAACACAACGCGAATCGACCCTTCTCATGTACGTGCTGCTTTAAGAAATAATTGTGTAGAAGAGAGCCTAACCCAAATTTCAATTCCTTTTTCTCGCGAAGGACGGTTAGGCTTAAAAAGATTCTCCAACTGTTTGGCATTGGTTGGGCATGAGCAATATTGTAGAGCACTAACAACTTGCGAGCTAATGAGGGAATGGGGAATCGAAACCCTTGTTGTAGGTTATACTCGTAAAAATACGTCCATCCTAGAATGGCCCAGTCTGCACGTTCATACTCCTTCACGGCGCGTAGTTCAACAGTTTCGGGGATGCCCTACGTTGTCCTTAGACGAACCATGTCATCTTATGTGAACACACTCTTCAGGCTCTTTCCAGCTAAGATACCTAGTGTTCTACCTGAGCAAGATGGCTCTTCGACTTCTACATACTCCGGGAACCCGACAGGGCGTATGACAGCTTGTACGACCCCTATTTCCATTAGTCTTAACCTATCTATATATACGACATTTGATGGGTCTATTAAAGAGACTTGTTGTCCTACATCTCTAGTGTTGGACTCGTCGCCCTCTTCAACATTATCTCCTAAGACGATAGTAGACCAGGTAAAGACCGGATCTGAGGTCGTGCTTTCATTTGATATGATTCCTCAAAAAGCTGACAAATGCAAGAAATGCAAAAGTCAAGAAAAAAAATAGAGTATAAAATCAAAACCTAAGGGTTTCTACAGGAAATCAAAACCTAACGGAGTCAACATGATTAGATCGATCCAATAAAACCTCAACAAATATGAGACGAGCGACTACTGAATCTAGTGCCCTACGACGATACGACAACATTTAAACATGTCAATCTCACAAAACATCACCTAGATGGATCTAATTTAATTACAAACCAATTTTTCAAAACCTAACACGAAGAACAACGAAAAACGCGAACACTATTTCTAGGTAAATCCATAGATATTGTTTTGCTAATTCCATACACATGCGTAACAATAAGTCATACGAATAAAAACAAAAATGAAGGAACTTTTCTTTACCTTGTAAGAGGTTTGAACTGGAATTGCTAGAAGAAATGAATTTGGTTTGGCAAGAATTCGTAGATGTATCGAATTTGCAGATGTTTCAAAAAGTCTCGTACGATTTTGTTTGCTCAAAGTGAATGAGAAGTAATGGGGAAGTGGAAGAGTTTGGTTTATAAACCGAGACTTTAACCGTAGTCGCCACGTCTCGTAACCGTTACCGTTACCAGTTAACTATGGTAACTGTCGTAGTTAATTCGTAATTCAACTTGATCAAAAAAGCCCGCCAGAAACGAGATGCCACGTCAGCCCTAGGGAACTGAGCCACTTTAATCTCATCTATCTTACTTCTCATTCTTGGAGCATGCGAAATGAAAATACTACTCTTAGCGTGTGTCTACAACCTAGAGGGGGGGTGAATGGGTTGTTAATCGATTATTACCAACTTTTTTGATTAGTCAATATTAAACATATAACCCAATTAAATCAAACATACAAAATCAAGTAAAAGTGCAAAAATATAAAGAACACTTGATTTTGACGTGGAAACCCTTCGACAAGGGAAAAACCACGGGCTATCCTTCTAGCCACAGACGATCACAGAAATCCACTATATGAATAAAAGATTACACCCTCAAGTGATACTCGGACTCTCACTCTAGATAACCTCAGGCTATGGACACTACCACTCGCCACTCTTGGTTCAATCCCTAGTGATATCCCCTGATACACTACTCTTGGTGTGATCACCTCATACTCTACCCCGCGGGCCTTTTATAGTGGCACTTGACCAATGCTTGCCAACCACAACTTGGTTGCAAGACTTCAATGCTTGTGCAACTTCACCCCGAAGCCACAAGACTTTGACTCAAGAAGAGTATAAAAGTCTAAGTGTGTATATGACAATATACTCAATGCAATAATGTGCAAGACTAAACACAAAATGCTTAACTAGATGTTATAATGCAATTGAACACCCTAGTTATCAAACAATGCCTACATGTACACACATGATGTCTCAATTAGTTGCAGAGAAATTCTAACAATCTAATTGTCAAATAAATTCACATAAACATTCATAAACTTGACTAGATGCACAAAGCCAACCTAATCACAATTAAACACACATGAACATTTATGGATTAGCTATTTAGGCATATATGATGCAAGCTATCACAAACAAAACAAATCAAATATTCATGAACATTAACTAGTTGATTAAAACATAATTTCTCAACCTAGTTATCAATAAATCACACATGAATATTTATGACCTAGCTTTTAGGTAAAAATGACCTAATCAATTTAGCTATCAAAATACAAACCCAATCATGTTATCAAGACTCATAAATATGCAATAAAGTAGAGTCTAGGTATTTAGTCATGCAATAAATACCTAATCTAGAGTAAGAAGAATAATAAATGATATTCTAAGAAGTTCTTGCTTACATAGTCATGAAACAATAAAGACCCATGCCCAAATGATGTGGAATGATGCAAGAATGAGATGGGTTTTGGGTTTGGAGAGTTAATGAAGCTCAAAGAAGCTTTCTCTCTCTCAAGACTCTCTCTTTCTCTCTCTATGGTTTCTGTAAATTTAGGAGATTTGAGGAAGAAGAAGAGAAAGAGGGGTTTTTAAAGGTAGGAAAAATGGACTGACTCGAAAAGACCAAAATGTCCCGTTTTTGGTGCCAGACGACATGAGAGGCTACATGAAGTCGCCTATGAGAGGCTACATGCAAGTAGCCTAAGAGAGGCTACATGAAGTCGCCTAACGTTCTGGAGAAGAAAAACATGTCTGAGGCGACATGCACAAGTGGCCTTGCATGTCGCCTAACACACTGGACATCACACCAGCTACAGAAACAAACGACCCAAAACATGACCAAACGACGTCGAAACCTTTCGTATAATATACCATTGGAAAGGTATGGAAGTATACTTTCTACTCCAATTTACATAATGAGGTTTTGATGTCTATAGAAAGAGTTATGGTCATTTAAGTGACCAAAGGTCAAAAACGGACAACAGCAGAGATGCTCTGTTTCAGTGGTCTCTTTGGAGACTTCAAAACCAAACCAAACAGGTCATAAAATATTACGAATAATATACCGTTAGAAAGGTATGGAAGTCTAATTTCTACTCCAATTAACAAAACAAGATTTGAATAAACGTAAAAATATTTATGGTCAAAAGAGTGAACAAAGATCAGAATTGGTCAATAACAAAATTCCCACAATCATGGTATAAAACCATGTAACCAAATAACAATCCAAGAGAGCACAAATGGAGCCTCTCTATGGTCACAAATCGTGCTAAGACTCAAGCACACCAACATGCAAGCGCGGACTCAACACAAGCACACCATCGTGCGAGTGAGGACGTTTCCGAACACAAACGGAAAACGTAAAACGAAACAACCACACGTAAAGATAAACAAAGACGTGCTCGTGTGAGTTGTGTAATGGATGCACACATATACACAATAAATAACACAAATGCAAGATGAACAAGGCATGCATGAAGTGTGTGTGTGCACCTAAACTCTTCAAGAGACAAAGTCAAGTGAGTATACCTTTTGCTCTTGAAGTCATGGAGATGCTCGGAAGCTTGCCAACAAGGACCAAAGCTACCCATTACACAATCATCCCCAATGTGGTGTGGTTTGTCATGAAATAATCCAATCATAAAATCGAGGTCCTTACACGAAACATTCAACGTCATGTCATTCCGAAGATAAGCCAGTTTCACCCTAGTATCCGCCTATTCGACTTTTTGTCAAACCCACACTCGAATTGGTAAAGTTTACACTCTCTAACTTGGAGACTTCCTCTTTAGAGAGTGAGGGACAAACTATGGTAGCCAAAAGTGACCCTTAGGTCCAAACGTTCAAGCCCATAACCAACTGGGTTGGGCTCGGGAAGGATCCGTTTGAGGTGGGATTGATTGTGTTTGAGTTTCGTTTGACTAAGTCTTAGTTAACTGATAAGTGATTAATTGATAACACTTATTAGATAGCTCTATCAGTATTTGAAATAGTCAAAGGTATCATAATCCCACGCAATCGGACCGAGATTTCAGGGATATCTTTCAGCCAACCTCCACGATCAACTCCTATGAGAGGCCTATAAATAGAACCCCCCTCTCACTAGGAAAGGAATCTGATATTTCTAGTCTCTCTAAAGCTTTCGCATGCCAAAACTCAGCCAAAACGAAAAACTCCGGTCACCAGAATTCATCCACCCTTTAACCACGATCACTCTATACTTTCACGCTCAGCCCAAGCGCACCTAAGGCTAAAAAACGATCATCAACATCCCATTTTCTCTTTATTTCCTTTCTTGCTTTCCGTTTGTTTTCATCTTTTTTGCAGGTTTAAGAGTCGTCGACACATCCGACTCGACAGGTTAAACCAAGTTGCTTTGGCCTGACTAGAATTCGACCTGGCCCACATTAATTGTAGATCGACCATCTACAATAAACTAATATGTTATATTTTTGGGGATCCGTCTAGTGGATTCGTGTAGATCCATCTCCACCGTCTGACAGTCTAGATCTACATTTTTTTTTAAAGAATTATTATTTTTTGTTTTTATTTTTGATCAACACCCTTTATCTTAGAGATGGACATTTGAGATTTTTATTTCTATTTCTATTTTTAAGAATTTGTTTTGATTTTGTTTATTTCTTTTATTTTTATTTTTATAATTAATTGTAAATATATTTTTTATTTTTAATCTTTAGTAAAAGGGTAAAATAGTATTTTGATTGAAAATGTCAATTGTAGTTACATAAGGTGTAAAACGACTATTATTGAAACTAGAGAGTGTAAAATGATGAATATGTTAAATTGAAGGGAGTTATGTTAATAATATCCCTTAGTATTATTGAGTTGACCGTAGGTAGACAAACTTCAATAGACAACTCAAAAATTCCAGATCCTTCTACAACCTTCTTTGTGTTTCCGTGGGCAGCCCTTATAAAATATATCTCCAAACCAAAACCAGCTTTACCAAACCATATTTCACTTAAAAAAAAAATATATAAAAAAAAATCATATCTGTGTGCCTACTTTTTCATGGCCTCTGAAGCTCAATCGACAGAGATTTCTTCTTTATTTGAGCGATTTTTGAGGCACAGAGACATGTCTCTGTTTCTCCCCTTCTTTTTAGGTTTCACAGAAAACATGAGTGTTAGAGAAAACCCAGAAAACCCACAAGACCCAGATCAAGAAACACCCACTAATTCAAGTGATAGGATCATACTCATCAACCCATTCACTCAAGGCATGGTGGTCATTGAAGGCACAGCAAATCTAGATTCTCTGTTGAGGAACGTCCTAGCTACCAAAGACGGTCAGCCACCGGCATCCAAGGCTTCTGTGGAAGCCATGCCGAGTTTCAAGATCGATGTAGAGATGGGTGGTGGTGAGTGTGCTATATGTTTGGAGGAATATGAAGATGGTGAGATGGCGAAAGAGATGCCATGTAACCACAGGTTTCATGACAAGTGTATAGATAAGTGGCTTGGGATTCATGGGTCGTGTCCTGTTTGTAGATATAAGATGCCTGTTGATGAAGAAGAGACTGACAACAAGATCAGAGATCATGAGCATGAGCAGAGGAGAGAGATTTGGGTGAGTTTTTCAATAAATAGTGGTAGGAGAAGTGGTAGTGGGGATTCTAATAATCAGACTGATCATAATGCACCTCCAACTCACTCGACTGATGATGTCTCTTCATCTTCTCCAAATTCTAGCACCTGATCTATGGAGGGTTAAAAAGGAAATTTTGTTAGACTTTTTTTTTTTTTTGGTTTTTTTTTTTTGGTTTTTTTTTTGGTTTTTTTTTTTGCCCTCCTGCTTTGGAATAATATGTACAGATAAGTTATGTCCATTTTTTTTCCCTTCAAATCATGAATATTGCTTTGAATTCAGTATAAGTGTTGGTTAAATTCGAAGCAGAAGGATAATAATTAAAATGCAAAAGTTAAACCAAAACTATTGATAAGTTGATTTCTTATTATTATTTGTATTTTTTTTACTAAAGATGATTTCATATGTCATCTGTTCAAATTAATACACAGTAATTAGAATATAAAGCTATGGATTTTGTTGGGAACATTAATTAAGCATCTTTCCTTTTCTTTGTGCAATTTGATCCCTTGGAACCTTCCCAGCTTCATGAGAGTAGCCATTGGATTAATGGTCCCTGGTGATTCTTGTAAAGTTGAAAACCTTCTATGACCCTCAATCCTTTTGACCCCATAAGCCCTATAATCTTTATCAACAACTGATCCAACTGTTCAACCACCATGATAATGATGTCCTCACACTGCCTTTGCATAATTTCTTCCTCTGATCTGCACTAGACATCAATTTTGCTTTATTGGGTGTAATACTGTAATCCCCATGTGCAGAGAAACTGATTCAGATTTGGCCACTCTCTCAATCAATTGAACCATTTTTACACTATCCTCCAAGTCTTTTTCCTCAACTAAATAATTGAATATCACTGAAGGGTTTTGCCTGGGGTCTGTGGTGTCCAATTCAAGCTTCCCTTTAGAGGCTGGAAATGCAATCTTGGCTGCAATTGGCATCCTTGATGCATTTAAACAAATGGGTAAAGCTAATGCTTGGATAATGAATCTGAAATAATCTGTTATGCCAGTAACTGAAGGTGCATCTGGTTGTCTTTTTTGCAGGCATTGTGTTTGCAAAGACACACTAATGCAAGGATTGTCCTGCATTCCATCTCCAACACCTTCTAAGCCTAACTTGACTGAAATATTGAACTTCTTGTGATGTTCATGAGAACCAATGAATCTGGGGACTGCGACTGCCTAATGCCCCTGCTGACAAAATAACATCTCCCCATCTACTTGAATTTTTTGGCTGGTATAGGTATGGTTCATGGACTTTACTTGAGCTGTCATCGCCGCGAACTCTGGTAACATTTCTCTTACATGCATCATTTGAATAGACCTAGTTAGGCTCAAAAATTCAGTTTTTTTTTTTTTTTTTTTTTTTTTACAAGAAACATTGGTTGAATCTTTATCAGAAAGATTACTTACGATTAGTAACGATGATCTGGTTTTTAACAGTAGTACTCAAAAGAACCATAATATTTTTGGGATTCCTTGCCTTTAGAAGATCAGCTGATGTGTGAAGACTACCCTTGATTCCACCCATCCATAAGACTCCTTTACGAGCTCCTCGTCCCAACCAGCCTTTTTAACAAAATCCCCACTAGCTCTACTATAAAATCCACCATTTATGGCAGATGATCTCCAAGCACTCTTCCTCTAAGGTTGCTAACCCCATCCTTAGATATGAAGCTTTGTGCAACAGATGAGAATTCATCTGTTTGGATCAATGAGAACCATAGTACTTTTTGTCTATGACCAATGGATTCCCGTAAGGGGAACCCCCTCATTCTACCAATAGAACAGTGCTTTTCTTTGATAAAGTTGCAGCTAGAGGGCAGCCGGCGGTGCCTCCCCCAATAATGTAGTCAAAGGACTTGCTTGAGACTTCTTGGACATATGAGGTCATATAAGGGAGCTCATTTCCTACAATAATAATAATATCCTTGATATCAAGTGAATATTTGTAGTAATAAACACATTTTGATGGCATAGCGTGGGGCAGAGACACAGGTTTAATAGCAGAAGCCAGATAAATGCTGTGAGAACCTTGCGCGAATGGACCGTTGGCGTAAACTTCGTATTTGGTGTTTCAAATTCTCTATGTAAGTTTTGTACAGGATAGTTAATACTTAAAACTAAAGGGCACATTATATATTGGCCTCTTTGGCCATAATTTTACTGAATTTCTCAACTCTCAAGCCTACCTACTAGTATCTTGAATTGATTATGGTTCCTTGGCATTCATGTAGTTAACAATGCGCTTGGCTTGGCTAATAATACACTTTTCGTTTGATGTTAATGGTTGATTAAGATTCAAGTAGAAGGATAATAATCAAATGCAACAGAGGTGGATTTCATTTGATATGTCAGCTTTCAAAACCTAACAATTCATTATTCAATTATTAACCATTACCATCAAACATGATGTTGCTTATAGTTGCAATTAAAAAGAATCGTGGTATTTTCAGAATTCCCTGCCTGTAGAAGATCAGTTGAACTATACCTCCTCCTTCCCCACAGCCCCACTCCCACACCTACCATTATAAGGTAGCTTTACTGTTTCAACTTCAATAATACAATTTAATACAACTAATATGTGATGATATGATTCAAATTGATTCGTTAGAATAGACCACCCATTTATACTGTGGCCATTTACAACTGAAATATTGAATAGGGATACTAACACAATTTGTTGACACCTGACGGTGAAATTTGGTCGTGTAAAAGCTAACCAGTCAAGATGACATGGGATCGGGTCAAAAGCCAACATAACAAGTGTCATTGTCTAACGATAAATAAAAACATGAAAGAGCTTAAAAATTTAGTTTAAATTTTAATTCAAATGATGTGGTAAGTGATATGTCATCACTACATATAACATAAGATGTGGTTAATGAAAAAATCAATTATCACATCATTTGGATTAAAATTTGGACTAAATTTTTAGATTGTCTAATATTAGTGAAATTGAAAAGTGTTTAATAAACCTACAAAAGGGTGTCTGGCACGGGTTCTCGGCAAAGGCTTCTTGTGGCAAAGCATGTTGGGGATTTAAACCGATGATCGCGGAAGCGTCATGTCTAATATACGTCTATAACTCATAGCAATTAATAACGTCAATAGCAGAAAAATAAGATGAGAGAAAATAAACCAATCATAACACAAGATATACGTGGAAAACCCAAATCGGGTAAAAAACCACAGGCCGTCGGGACGACAGAGAAAGTTTCACTATATGATAAATTGTTACAACCATATATATTCCAGGATTCTCTCTCACGCCTCAACCCCAAACCACTCTCACAAAGCTCACAAGATCCTCACAAAGAACCCTATAATATCCCCTAGGTCTCCCCTGAATATCACCCATGGATCTCTAACTTGATCCACTGATATTCCCTTAAATCCCTCCCCTGATATTCCTTTGGGTCTCTCTCCCGGATCTCACCACTCTCTAATGTTACATGGTGTTTCTTTTGACTCCACACAAAATAACCTAATTACAATGTCTATTTATACTAGCTATAGGGAGTTTAAGATAAAAGGAAACCCTACTCCTAAACATACAAAAATTACTTGTTCCACATAAATACTATTTCCTATTTATGACAAGTCTTCTTGTAAAGAGTATTCCTTTTCCTTCAAGCACAAGAACTTACCACAAGAATTACTTTCCTTTTCCGCTGAAGATTTCCTTTTCCACGCATGCTTATGATTGGCTACGATTTGGGTCACGGTTGTGCACTGTAAGAACCTCAATTTTTATGATTGGCTTATTTCATGACAAATCATATTGAGGATGATTATTTGTAATGGGTAGCTTAGGTATTATTGTGGTTCTTCATCAAAAAGCTTTCAAGATCCCACAGTGTTTCAAAAGAGGTAGTTTACTTGACTTGACTCTTTTGAAGAGATTTTAGTTGCACACACTCACTAGCATGCATTACATTCTTGATTACATGCTATTGAATGATGCTTTGTATGCCATTCATCACACTCCACACTTGCACATTTTTGCATATTAGATTAGTGTGTTGAGTCTGCCTGGAAAAGAGGATTTTCCTCTTCACAGCGGTGCAGGTCGCTTGCTAGACACTTGCCTCCGTCGCGGTCCCAACAGCGGTTGGTTCCAGAAGGTGCATGCTTTGAAGACTGCGGTCTGTGCACTTGTATGCGTAGCGGTCCATACCGCGGTATACATCAGTATGCCTCTGCTGCCTAGACCGCGGCCTGTGCTTTGCATGCACAGTGGTCCCCACCGAGATCTTGTCCAGACGGTGCACAGCTGCATGTAACGCGGTCTGGGCACTTACCCGAGCCGCAGTCCAGCAAGCGGTATTGATGAGATTTTGATTCCCAAGCCCAAAATGATGCAGTTTTGTCTAGGGTTTCTATATATATGTTCTGTTCTTCCCCAAATCGTTTTAGAGCTTCAAGAACCCATTTTTATGAGAGAGAACAACCCTTAGAGAGAGAAAGCTTCAAGCTTTGTTACTTGACTCTCTTCCTTCATGCATCTTTAAGCATCTTTAAGGCATAGGTCTTCATCATTAGTTGACTTGGTAAGTTGAACAAAAACCCCATCTTTATCATTTGTTCATACTTTCCAAGATTGTGTTTTTATTGCATTTATTAGTTGATTAAATGCTAGGACTCTATTTAATGCATCTATTTATGAGTTCCTTTGTATGATTGGGTTTGTATTGTGATAGCTAATATTTAGGACATATTTTCCCTCTAGCTAATTAGGACTCATTGATTGCATTTGTTAATTGCATTTATTGTTTTGCCATTTTATGTGACAACATGTGTTGATATGGCTTTGTTTGATGACTAGAGTTTAGACTTGCATATCTATATCTAGTTAGGTCTCTATGAGCATTCATATAAACATTGATATCTAGGATTTGTACTTAGTGTCATATTTAATCCCTAGATAAGCATTTAGTGTTGCCTAGCATTATTTGCATTTTGAATATTCATATATTTACTTAGGTTGTTAATTTCTTCGTGAGAGTTAAGTCTTGTGACTACAAGGTGTAGTGCACAAGCAAGTGAAGTCTTGCAACCAAGGTGTGGTTGGTAACCAAAGTGATCAAGGATTCATTATAAAGTCCCGTTGGGTAGTAGTGGCGGGTTAGTGACCGAGAATGGTGTGACTAGAGGTCAACCTAGGTTGTAAACATCATTACAATAGTGGATTTGAGGATCGTGTGTGGCTAGAAGAATAGCCCGTGGTTTTTCCCTTGTTGAAGGGTTTCCACGTAAAAATCAAGTGTTATTTATTATTCCGCACTTTACACTTGATTTTGTATGTTTGTCTATGAGGTGAATTTTTAATTGACTAATCAAGAAAAATTGGTAATTAACTTGACTAAAACCTATCCACCCCCTATAGGTTGTAGACACACGCTTTATAGTATTTTCAATTGGTATCAGAGCGGGTTCCTATATATACATAGGTGATCCTTGCTCCTTGATTGTGTGTCTTGCATTTGTGTGCATTTTGTTCTTTGCATTTCATTTGCATTCATTCACTCACTTCACCTAAACACCATGTGTGAGAGTGAAACACTTAGAGTGAGATTTGCTGCGATGACCTCTAATGTTGAGAGGAAGATAGATGACTCCGATGAGGAGATGACTCTCATAGTTGAGAGATTTAGGAGATTTATGAAATCTCAAAAGAAGGGTTTGACCTCCAAAGTGAAGGAGGAGAAGTGTATGACCTCCAAAGTCAAGGAGGAAAAGAAAATGTCAAGGAAAAATGACCCTTGCCTTGAATGTGGTGGAATTGGCCACATTGCCTCCAAGTGTGGTAACTTGAAGTACAAGAATGGTGGAGTTAGCATGATCGCTAATCGGTGTGATATCAAAGTTGAAGTGGTTGAAAGTTGTTCCACAAGCTCGGGTGAGTGTGTGAACAACTACTTTGCATTTCCGGTTTCCTATAATGAAGAAACACAAGCCATCACCAAATGTGTGTCACTAGAAGAGTTCAAGTTTGGTGACTTGGAGTTTGGAAACCGAAGTGGAGCATGCTTGAGTGTAGCAAGCCTTGATGATATGACTCTCACAAGCACAAGTGAGAGAAGCTTTGATAGTGATGACTCATGCTCCGGGAACTCTTGTGTTAATAATGTGGATTATCAAGAGTTGGTTGATTCTCTTCAAAAGTCTTTGAAGGAGAAAGATAATGATATCCTTAGATTGGAAAAGGATAACCTTCAACTACAAGCCAAGATGACTCACTTGAATGATGAAGTGAGATGCTTAAAAGAGAATGAAGACAAGTTGAAGATGGAACTTGATGAAGCAAGAATATCTCTTGCTAAGATGACTTCGGGTTCGAAGATGCTTGACATCATGTTAAGTATTGGCAAGATGCCATGTGACAAGCGATGGCTTGGTTTCATTGATGATGAGTCCACTCCATTCGCGGGCAAGACTACATTTGTGAGGGAGATTTCTCCTAAATGTCCATCTCCATCACCCAAGAAGATTCTTGTTGTGGGTGAATCTTCTAAGAGCTCAACCTTGAAGATGCTTCTGAGGAAACAAGCTCAACCTTAACCCTTGAGGATGCCTCAATCAAAGCTCAATCAACCTTTGAGGCAAGCTAATCGTGCTTCTCATGCTCAACCACAAAGGCACCAAAATCCGCTAGTGCTCCCAAGGAAAGCCAACCGGTGCAATATCAAAGACAAACTCATCAACATGGCCATGCCTCGATGAGAGCTAAATGCAATGGTATAAATTCTTCTTTTATACCTACTTGTCATTATTGTGGTATGATTGGTCACATTCGACCAAAGTGCATTAACTACATTAGAATGTGTAGAATTGAAAGCATGAGAGAAAAGAAAATGAACTAGAGGGCTAATTTGCATGATCCTAGGGAACCTAGAGACTTGAAGATTTTGACCACTAAAATTAAAAAGGTGGAATCTAGGTGGGTTAGAAAGATTGAACCCGATTGCAATCATGATCATATGACACCCTTGGATAGTACCGAGTCTAATGGACTTAGTATGTCTAATGGGACTTGTCTCTTGCCCTGATACGGTACGGATTTGACCCCGTTTGGGGAGCTCAAGCAAAGAGAGCGAACTTGCATGATTTGCTGCATGCAAAAAGTTGATTAATTTTATGCTCTCTTATGATTGCTTGAGTATGCATGGTGAATAACATTGATTAATAATTGTATAATGTTTTTGATTACACCATTGCACGGTTGCTTTGTTTTATAATGCATGATTTCTATTATTGTTTGAGCATGCTTATCTTTTTGAGGAATGCTCTACTTTTTAGTACATTTTATTGACCTCAAATTATTCTCCATGTTCATGATTCCTATGATATGCATTCTTAAGCTCTCTCTTGAAAAGGGCTACTAGCAATATGCCGTTGAGCCGCCCAATGTTGGAAAATGCTACACATTTGAAACCGAGTGAAAGCCATCAAGAGAGTTACTTTAGCATGAAAAACAGTAATACATGCTTACTAGGAAATTGGAGAAAAACAGAAAAAGTAGAAAAACAGAAATGTTGTTATATGACTGTTATGTGTGGTGATGCATTGCTTATTTTTGACATCAAAATTGTTGATTGATGATGTATTTAGCAATGAAGACAAGATGATATATATATATATATTTGATGTGATTAGTTCACTTGCACACAAATGCTTGGATATATATCTTCTTATTATAACAACAGGGTCTTAATTGGTTTGACTTCATTTGGAAATCTTGTTGAGTGTTGCTTTAATTGATCTTCATGCATGAAGATAATAGTGTTATGTATTACATGCTAAGCAACCTTTCACACACACACATTTTTTTCATTAAATAAAACTCCTTGAATCTCTCTCAATTATTTAAGTTGCATAAAGTTTATGTATATGATTATGCAATAGTCTTTTGTGCGAATATCTCTCTTTGCTAAAGCAACCCGATAGGGGGAGCTCCTTTGCCTATCTCATGACAAAAAGGGGGAGAAGTCTTGAGAGATATAGAGGGAGTGAGAGATATAAGGGGAGCATTGTTTATGCTTTATTGTTTATGCTTTGGGTGAAAAGCCTTATGAGAGAGAGTAACCTTTTAGGGGGAGCATTGCACATGCATTCTTTGTATTGCTTTATTAAGTGCAATTGCTTTTTATATTTGTTCACCTCACTTGCACTTGTTCTTGGAAAGTGCTTTCTTGCTTTATTGTGTGTAGGTATGATGATCTACGAAGAGATTGAAGACCTTGAAGACTTAGATCCTATGTTTCTCTTAACGTATCGTAGAATTACTTTGTTGACCAATAGCTTTATTTTTATTTGTGAGGATTATTTTGTGAGTGGTGATTTTGTCATGAAATAGCCAAAGGGGGAGATTGTAAGAACCTCAATTTTTATGATTGGCTTATTTCATGACAAATCATATTGATGATGATTATTTGTAATGGGTAGCTTAGGTATTATTGTGGTTCTTCATCAAAAAGCTTCCAAGATCCCACAATGCTTCAAGAGAGGTAGTTTACTTGACTTGACTCTTTTGAAGAGATTTTAGTTGCACACATTCACTTGCATGCATTACATTCTTGATTACATGCTATTGAATGATGCTTTGTATGCCATTCATCACACTCCACACTTGCACATTTTTGCATATTAGATTAGTGTGTTGAGTCTGCCTGGAAAAGAGGATTTTCCTCTTCACCGCGGAATACGAAACCAATTACACCTATAAAAAACGACAACAATTTCATAACAGATGGATATCTACTGTTACGAAACTCAACAGAGAAATACCTTTCTTCGAATGGTATAAAAATCGAAAACAAATTAGAAACCCAATGCCTCGTTCTATCTTAAACACATCATCGGACTTATAAAACAAAACATGGAGATCAAAAACAATTTCATCATCCACCTCGAAACTTCGACATAGACATCAATAATGAGGAATCTGGAGAACATACAACCACTAGATGTACTCCTTTTGTTATCATGGACATAGAATTATCCCATACTATACCTTCATCTTCGGCCCAAATTGGGGCTGTTATGAAACAAAACAATTATACAAATATCTTTCTTAATACTTTAGGAGAACAACTTGACAAGATTGAACTTAATATAACCAAATCTTCCCCTACTATGGCCTCTACATCCTGATCAGACAATCCTCAAGTTTTTGTCCCTCAATCATCCGATGATTATTCCCCACACAAAGCAAAACAAAAATCTGTGATTGACCCAATCACTCTTAATGTCCTGTTATTTCCTGATCCCACTGGAATTGAAAAATGCTTTGACTGATTTTTAAATGAAGACGAACTCCTCAAAAATCTTGAAGAACGTCTTAAGAACCTTCCCAAACCTGAAATCCATACTCTTGATGAAACCATTTCCCTTTCAGAAGTGGACGACATCGAACAAATGATTAATAAAATAATTACAACAGATAAAGTTGACAGTTATAATTATGACCGTTATTATCATAATACAAAACCTTATTATCCACGGCCTACTCCCCCAGATCTCCAATATGAAGAAACTGTTCCTTACAGAGCTTATACTGGTAATGCTTGTTATCATTTTAATATCGATGGGCTGTCCGAATATCAAACCATGACCGTCCTTAGACAGATGCACACTATAGGATATATTTATATTAAAAAACAAAATATGACCCATGCTGATGCTGTCACTTCCCTAGCCACTGGCTTTAAAGGACAACTATTCGGTTGGTGGACTCATACCATGAGTTCTACTGCCAAAGAAACTATCATCAATCATACCTGTAAGGACCTCGATTTTAAGATTGGCTTATTTCATGACAAACCACCACATTGGGGATGATTGTGTAATGGGTAGCTTAGGTTCGTATTGGCAAGCTTCCAAGCATCTCCATGACTTCAAGAGCAAAAGGTATATTCACTTGACTTTGTCTCTTGAAGAGTTTAGGTGCACACACACACTTCATGCATGTTTTGTTTATCTTGCATTTGTGTTCTTTATTGTTTGTATAAGTGTGCATCCTTTTCTAAAACACTCACTAGCTTACATTAGATATCATATCTTGCATTGTATCTTAGTTGATAACATGTTTGACATGTTAATTGTGCTTCATTGTGTGCATCCCACTCTCTTCACACTTGCACAACATTCATGTAAGATTGACTTTTGTCTTGAGTGTTAAAAATGGATTTTTCCCTTTGGTGCGGCCTAGACCGCTCGGCAGGCTTTGCTTGCACCGCGGCGCACGGAGCGGTATTCTCCAGTGCGTCATGCGCGACGTGGACCGCGACCTGTGCACTTGCACGCACAGCGGTCCCCACCGCGGTGTAGTCCAGACGGTGCACTGCTGTATGTACCGCGGTCTGGACACTTACCTGTGCTGCGGTCTAGCAAGCGGTTTTGACGGGATTCTGGTTCCCAAGTTCAAAACGATGTAGTTTGATCTAGGGCTTCATATATATTCTTCCTCTTCTCTTCTTGGCCGACTAAGAGCTCAGAAAATCAATTCTAGAGAGAGGTTAGAGCTTCTAGAGAGAGAAAGCTTCAAGAAAGCTTCTTTGACTCTCCAAACCCAAAACCCATCTCCATCTTGCATCATTCAACATCATTTGAGCATGAGTCTTCATTGTTTCATGACTAGGTAAGCAAGAACTTCTTTGAATATCATTTATTGTTCTTGTTGCTCTAGATTAGGTATTTATTGCATGATTAAATACCTAGACTCTATTATTGCATATTTATGAGTCTTGATAACATGATTGGGTTTGTATTTTGATAGCTTAATTGATTAGGTCATTTTTGCCTAAAAGTTAGGTCATAAAAATTCATTTGTGATTCATTGATAACTAGGTTGAAATATTGATTCTTAATCAACTAGTTAAGCTTATTGAATGTTTATGCATATTTTGTGTAACAATTAGTTTGTTGGAAATTCTCTACAAATCTAATTGAGTTTGTTTGTTGATAGACTTTTGTCTAAGACTTGCATTTAGTGAATGATTAAATGTCTTGTCTTAATCACATGAATATATGCTAAGTTTATGTTGAATACATTGTGAGCATATTTGTTGATTCATTGTGATTGTTTGTGATAGCTAGAATTGGTTGTTATTGATAACATCTAGCTAAGTCTTTATGCCTTGCATTTAGACATTTGACAACTTGGATGTGTTTCTACAAACTCCTAGTTGAGCGATTTGTGTTGTCTAGCATAATTTGCATTGAGCATCATTTACATGATCACATAGACACATAATTCTCTTCATTGAGTCAAAGTCTTGTGGCTTCGGGGTGAAGTTGCACAAGCATTGTAGTCTTGCAACCAAGTTGTGGTTGGCAAGCATTGGTCAAGAATCCATTATAAAAGGCCTGCGGGTAGAGTAGGAGGTGCTCACGCCAATAGTAGTGTATCAGTGGATATCACTAGGGATTGAACCAAGAGTGGCGAGTGGTAGTGTCCATAGCCTGAGGTTATCTAGAGTGAGAGTCCGAGCATCACTTGAGGGTGTAACATTTTACTCATATAGTGGATTCGAGGATCGTGTGTGGCTAGAAGGATAGCCCGTGGTTTTTCCCTTGTTGAAGGGTTTCCACGTAAAAATCAAGTGTTATTTACTATTCCGCACTTTACACTTGATTTTGTATGTTTGTTTATGTTGGGTTATATTATTAATATTGACTAATCGAAAAGTTGGTAATAATCGATTAACAACCCATTCACCCCCCCTCTAGGTTGTTAGACACACATTAAGAGTGTATTTTCAATACCAAAGAAGTTATTACAACCACTTCTCCTTCCACCTCTAGTCCAACCTCCTTTATACCTTCCATATCCACTATAACCACCACTTCGCAGCCAGATGGCATTGATGTTCTTTGTTATACTATACTTATGCATTTTGTTGGAAACCCAAACCATTTCCAAGGAAAAGAATTTTCAAAACTATAAAATCTCAAGTGTAAAAAATTAAGCGATTTCAAGTGGTACAAAGACATATTCTTAACCAGAGTCCTTCAACGACCTGACATTGCTAATTCTTATTGGAAAGAAAAATTTATTTCTGGTCTACCTACCTTTTCTCTACCAAAGTTAGAGACAAAATGGTTGAACAGATGTCCAGTTCTGACTGGTCATAAATTGACCTAAACACTTGGACTTATAGGGAGATCATTAGTACTATAAATATTGTTGACATACAATTATGTACTGATATCAGACTCAAAAGCCAACTTAAAAAACAAAAACTCACCACCAAGAAACAACTCGGTTCTTGGTGTGAACAATTTGGGTTTGACAGATTGCCTATCCACAAAAGAAATCACCAGAAGAGCCATCCTAAAAAGATGTTCAAAGGACCCAAGCCCAACAATAAGGCTTACAAAAAATATCAACGATGGTATTCTCAAAAGCCTTCTCCTACCCAATCAAAACCATCAAAAAGTCTAAGCCTAGACCTATTTCCCATAAAAGAAATCATAAAAAAGCTCATAAATCTACCAAATGCTTTAACTGTGGACAAGAAGGACACTATGCCAATAGGTGTCCTGAAGTAAAAAATAAAATCCGAACTCTTTACATCAATGACGAACTCAAGGACAAACTCATCCATCTTCTTTATAATGATTTCTCTTCTGATGCTTCTGAATCCTATTCTGATAATGAACCCTCTGACTCCTCTGACAATATTGTGTTAGCCATTGACCACACTTCTAATACTGACACTTCTACTCAAAATTGCCTATCTGACAATTATCCTGACAAACAACCTTGTATATGCAAAGAAATAAATATACTCGACCAACAGGATTATTCTATGATTATCAGTATGATTGACAATATTGAAGATCCAGCCTTAAAGGATAAATACATTAAAGAATTACAACAGAAGATTTCTATAGGAAAATCCCAACAATCTGTTGTTCCTTCACCTCCCCATACTACAAGTATTCCTTTTAGCACCCTTGATTTCTATTCTAATGTCATAGGACGATTTCAAACAAAAGACAGAAAAGTCAATATCTCTGATTTACAAAAAGAAATCCAAAATCTCAAAGAAGAGATCAAAATTATTAAAATCAATATTTCTAATCTCCAGCATTCCTTCTCTACCACCAAAAGCAAACACCAACCCCCTTTTCCGCCAAAGCAACCCAGCTTTGCTAGCTCCAGCGATTCTGATGACCCCAAGGGTGGTCCACATGACACCGAACAACCAGCTTTAACCACCATTCTTAACCATGCCAAAACCCCTGGTCAGCTTAGCCAAATCAAAACCTATAAGATTCAAAAATGGTATATCGAAATTAACATAAGAATATCCCAAGACTACAATCTTATTGTTAATGCCCTAGTTGACACTGGAGCATACCTCAATTGTATTAGAGAAGCTCTAGTCCCGACTAAATATTTGGAAAAGACCACCGAATCTCTCTTTGGTGCCAATCGACAACAGCTTGAAATTCAATACAAATTAGCAAATGCCAAAGTCTGTAACCAAGGTATTTGTTACACCACTGACTTTGTAATGGTGAAGACCTTATCTCAAAATGTTATCCTCGGTCTTCCTTTCCTCCATCTCATCTCACATTTTAAAGTGACTAGTGATGGACTTATCACTTAATATCTTAATAAAAAAATTCTTTTCCCTTTCATTTATCCCTTAATTATACGTAATCTTGATACGCTAAAAAAGGAATGCATTCATTGTACTCCTTCTCCCACTCCCTCCATAGAACAATGCATTGCTAATTTAAACATCAAACAAACACAACTATCATACTTGAAGGATGACCTTGTTTTTGAAAAACAAAAAACTCGTCTTTTTGATCCTCACATGCAAAAACAAATTAAACAATTCCAGAACCAAATTGAAAACTAAGTATGTTCTTCCTTTCCTAATGCCTTTTGGGACAGAAAGAAACACATTGTTTTCTTACCCTATAATGCTGATTTCTCTGAAAAAGGCATACCTACAAAAGCTCGTCCCATACAGATGAATGCCGATCTTGTAGCATATTGCAAAAAGGAGATAAATGACTTATTACACAAAGGACTTATAAGACCCTCCAAATCTCCATGGAGTTGTCCTGCATTTTATGTCCAGAAAAATGCTGAAATTGAACGAGGAGTTCCTCGTCTTGTTATTAATTACAAGTCTCTCAATGAGGCCCTCCAATGGATCCGATATCCCATTCCCAATAAATTCGACTTGTTAAAAAGACTTTATGATTCAATTTTTTTTTTTCTAAATTCGATATGAAATCAGGTTTTTGGCAAATCCAGATAGCAGAACAAGATAGGTATAAAACCGCCTTTACTGTCCCTTTTGGGCAATATGAATGGAATGTTATGTCATTTGGCCTAAAAAATGCTCCTAGTGAATTTCAATGCATTATGAATGACATTTTTAACCCTTATTCTTAATTTACTATTGTTTATATTGATGATGTACTTTTATATAGTAATAATATTAACCAACATTGGAAATATTTACATACTTTCCTCAAAACTATCAAAAAAGCATGGTCTTGTAGTTTCTGCCCCAAAAATTACTTTAATCCAAACCCAGGTCAGATTTCTTGGCCATAATATCACCAGAGGAACCATCATCCCAATCCAACGAAGCTTAGAATTTGCTAACAGATTCCCAGACGTTATCAAAGATAAGACCAAATTGCAAAGATTTTTAGGATGTTTGAATTATATTGCCAATTTTTATCAAGAACTTTGCATTATTTGCAAACTACTTTTCCAACGTCTTAAGAAAAACCCTCTCCCTTGCACTACAGCTCATACTCAGGCTGTCCAACAAATAAAAACTCATGTTCAGACCCTTCCTTGTTTACATATCTGTCATCGGTTAAAAAGGAAATTTTGGCAATCGTTTTGACCATTCAGAAATTTCAAGACGATCTGATTAATCAAAATTTTATACTCAAAGTTGACTGCCAGTCTGCTAAATTTATCTTAAAAAATGATGTTAAAAATTTAGCTTCCAAACAGATCTTTGCTCAGTGGCAAGCTCGTTTATCTGCTTTTGATTTTTCTATTGAATATATTAAAGGTTCTGATAATAGCTTACCTGATTTTTTAACTAGAGAGTTTTTACAGGGCCATGACAAGCACTAGAGGAAGAGGCCGACGCCGCCGAGGCAGAGGCCCAAGTATTCAGCCTAATCTAACAGACATATTGGAAGATCATAATCCTCCTGAAACTCCTGACTTATCAACTGACTTATCCTTAGCCATCAACTCTCCTTCTCAACCACGACCCAATCACAAAGACAAATATGCCCTTTCAAATTTATCTCCAGATCCTAATCTATTAAATCCAATCCCACCTAGCCCACCTTTGACAAACAAATACAGTCCCTTACAGATGGACTCTCCCTCTTATAAGACAATCACTTCATCTCGAATAAGCCCACATTCTGTTAAGCAAGATAAAGCCCATTCCCTGATATACCAATCTTCCAACCAAACTTCTCCGAAACCAATATCTTCATCCTATCCTTACATTTCCAAACCCTTCTTCGACAGATTTTGTACTATGGAAATTCCAGTTTTATTGGATCACTATTTTGATGAACCTAAAAGATTAGCTGATGCTTTATCTTCCCGAAGATCATTCAAAAGGACATCTTTTCTATGAATTCATACTGGTTGACACAGACTCTATTTTCATCTCTGATGTTTTTGACAAAATTGACAAAGAAAAACTTATTTTTCGAAAGATCAAACTTTGCAAAATTTTATCACAAGAACAATGGGGTGATCTCAATAAAAAGAAACGATTCTCCCAAAGATTCCTTATCCCTGATTTTAATTATTGGGACTACATTAAAGCCTGGACTTATTTGCTATATGGACAAAACCCTGGAAATTCCCTATCATGGTTTATTTATTTTGACAAAAACTTCCCTCTTGACATCCCTTTTTGGTTTTTAGAATGGTGGGATAAATACGGTCCCACTATTGATATACTTCCTCCTAACGTTAAGGATGGGTATCAGTATTGGACGACTTATTTTGACAAACCTTCTGTTTGGGATTTCATTCCTGACCTATTGATATTCTTCAAACATTTCAGTCTCACATGGATTCTAATGCTTGAGTATGCAATTGTTGACAAACTTATTGGAAATATCAACGTCCTTTATTTTGGACGACGGACTAAAATCAAATGGTGGAGTGGTATGAATATTGCCAATCTTGGCACCCAGAGAGCCGGTTTAATGAAAATCCCACTCTCTGTAAGAAATTACTTGATCAGTTTCCATGTCTTATGGCTAAATCACAGTCACGTGCCAAATTAGCAGATGCAAGTTCGAGACTTGCCACTGCAAGCACTCCTAGCAAACTCCTACAAATTGCTGAAGATATGAAACAAGCTATGTCGACTATCTCCTCCCAGATGGGTACAGAATCAAGTGGAAAAGATGATAGAGACCAAGACTTTAGTGATGATGATGACCCTACCAAATTCTTCTGTCATGACATATCTGAGTCACAGCGCCTTTAACCTTATCAAATTCACAAGACTTATCTTATCATCTCATCACTATTATTTTTCCCAACACTAACATGTCGACAGAAAACAAAAATTCTAAAACGAATCTACTTTATCTTTATCATGATGTGTAATTATTAAAGTTTTCATAATGTATATTAACCCTGGTTATGATAACCAAGGTTAATCCGACCATAGTTCCCTCTTCTCTTCTCTTCTTTATAAGGAACTCAGTTTTCCTGGAGAATGCAGGTTTTAGTTTTTGTGTGTTTCTTTCTTTCTTTCAGTTTCTAGAGTGATTGTAATCCTTCCTCTCTCTTGTAAATTATCTGGAAATCAATAAAGTTTGCGACATATTCTGTAAACGTCACTACTGTCAGACATATTATTGCTTTGTAAGGATTTCTTAATCTTTCTGATTTATGTTTCTATATTTGCTATATATTATTTTGTGGTTTTTATTGTATACATTAGTTCTACGTTTTGGTATCAATATATATATATATATATATATATATACACTTTATTTCTCCTCAATTATGATCGAAATAATTGCAATATATTACGATGGAACGATAGAAATAATGAAAACAGTAATTGTTAGCAATTATAAAATATTAAATGTAACGATTAGTTATCAAAATAATAATTGCTATTAAATAAATACATGATATAATTGCTATCTTTAATTCTCCATAGTGACGTTGCATTTGGTGAATTTTCTCTTGAAAATTACTTATCCGAACGTAATATTTACTAGGGTTTTATTAGAAACTAACATGTTTGGGAGGGTTAAGTTAAAACATAACTCAAATATGAAATTCTTAACTCATTTTTCATGTACAAGTATTATTTTACCATCACTTAAACATTTTCTACTTCACTTTTCCATTTTCCACATCTCTCCCTTTCTTTGTCTACATCTCTCTTTCTTTCTCTACCTTTTTTTTCCTTTCACAGAATCTCTCCCATTCTTTACCTCTCTTTTTCGAATTTTTCCATTTTTTCCATATTATTATCAAACTCCACCATTGAGCTACCGAACCTAAGTGGATTCGTCATAGAAAGCTTTCATTCTTCATCAACAAAAGGGGTTTATTCTTTTGAAGCTTTAAGGTGAGTTTTATTATGATTTTTTACTTTCTACCATCAAATGTTTGTATTATTATTGTTTATTTTTATGAAAATAGTTTACATTTAGAGAATAAATCACGAGTCTTTTTTGAATTTGATGTTGTTGCGTTCGATTTACCGTTATTGCTTCGAATCTACACAATTTTGAGGTTTTTTTTTCTTTCGAAAATGTTGATAGCTTTAGTTTCTGAACGACGTTAGGATGTCTCAACTGAGTTTGGACCCTAATTGAGATATTTGGACAACGTTAGGAATTTGCAACTACGTTTAGAATTTCTAACCGTGTTTGGATATCTGAACGAAGTTTGGAATGTCTAACTTTGTTTGGAATTCATTTTACGTTGATTTGTTTGAAGGATTTGTTGAAATTTCATGGGACCCGTTATGGCTATTGTCTATGTCTATGTTGTTATCGTTGTAATTTTTTTTTTAAATTTTTTTTATTTTTATCTTTGTTATACTAACAATGATCCATATTCTGTTTGCAGGTACATCTAAAGAGATGTTTAATTCTTGTGATACTTGTTACAAGTACGGGGATGCAAGTATTATGTTTCCAAATTTCCAAACACCGTTTGGAGTTCGCAACACCGTTTGAAGATACTTTACTTCGACGTACATCTCTAGTAAATATCACTTTTTACTTCAACCTTTGTGATTAAACAAGACATAGTAAGACTGGCAACACAACGGACATAGTAAGACTGGCAACACAAGAAGCTATTGAAATATAAAGAATGTATCACCAGAAACAAAATCACCAAACAAAAGTGTAAACAAATTCAATATACTGCCGATATCTTGGCCCAATAAACAAGGATTTATCTCAGCAATTACACAAATCCATGTTGAGAAATGGAGACATAGGTGTGTGAATATGGGTTTGGATCAATGGAGAAATGTAGAGTGTTTTAGAGAGAAGGATTTTTTTTTTTTTGTGTGTGTGTGTGTGTGTCTAGGTTGTCCCTTTGCTCTGATTGAAGAGAGGTATTTATAGTAGAAAAGGCTTGAGATAACAAAATCTCGCTTTTTTTTTTACTGATGTGGAGGCTTGTCAGTGCGGTTTCAAGCCGTACATTTCTTCCCGCAATGACTTCTTGGTACGGCTAGGATCCTGCACTTTATCATTCCGTACAAGTCCTCTGATCTTCGAGGTTCCTTAGTGCGTCTTCTAGCCCCGCTTATTCTTCTAATGTTGAGTGCGGTTAATGGAGTGCGGCTTCTTGCCCGCTCCAGCCTTCTTGCACAATCTACCAGTCTTCAGTGCGACTTGTTGGTGCGGCTTATAGCCCGCATTGGACTCCAAACTTTGAGATTTTTACTCTTTTTGCTCATAATTCTTTAGTTTATGCACGTTTGACTCTAAAACCACATATACCTGAAAAACACTTACGCACACACACATATTAGACAACACAAATGCTCAAGAAACAGGCACAAAAGATAAGAAATGGGAGCTCAAAATGAGTACAGTTTTAGAGAGATCAATAACATCATTAAAAAGATTGTTTTGTACAGACTCTTTATTATTTAGACTTATCAAAATGTTCATATAATTTAGATGGCACACGGTTGTGGGTTCGAGTCCGCCCCTCTGATCCGTCATTTTATATATTTGTTTTTGATCCTCATTCCTCCAATTAATTGCTTGTTTCTCGAGTTATTTATGGGTTTTAATTTGTGTGTTTGAGTATTTTCAGGTTGTTGGATTTAAGTGATATGTTTGGAGAATTTTAGACGGAAAGTGCAGTTACTGAATAATCGAGGGGATTTTATGCAATTTTCCTGAATTGCTGCAATACCGCTGTTAATTATCACAATGGTGAAACATCGCTCATTGACCAAAAGCTCACCGCTGCAACACCACTCCAAAACCACTGTGAATTATCATAGCAGTACTCAATGTTTCAAGACTAGTAGCTCACCGCTGTGACACCCACATCGGTACACACAGTGGTCAGACAAATTCCTTGTTGAACGAAGATTTCTGATTTCGTTTCGATTTGTGTCTCATATAAATACATCATATGTATTTTTTAGGGCACAACACACAGAATTCGAAGACATACTTTTCTCTATCTTTCTCCAGATCCAAAATTCTATTTTCCAAACCACTTTACACATTGAAGGTTCGAAGACGCAGAAGAATTTATTGAAGACTTGAAGAATTCATTGAAGATCAAGATGTGTTCTATCTTTTCTATCATTGTTCTTTTAACTTTCATAATTTGTAACTAATCCCATAACTAGGGAATCAATGTGAACCTTTTGTGAATGCTCGTGTATGGATTAATTATTATTTCATTAATTTAATTCATGATTTATTCATTGTGTTTAATTGTTTGACTCTTCAATAGTTTTAATTTTCATTCACACCATAGATCAAAGGGTGGATGATTATTTGACATGATTTTAGGGTTAAGATTTTATCTGAGAATCAGGGTTAGAGTATAGATCAAAACCTAATCCTGATTAATACTCACTTGAATAAATAAAATTTATCTTTAGCATAGATTAAAGCAAAGTTTAGATTTTGGTTATTTATTCTTG
Organism: Dipteronia sinensis; assembly: GCA_033220585.1. Taxonomy (NCBI): domain Eukaryota; kingdom Viridiplantae; phylum Streptophyta; class Magnoliopsida; order Sapindales; family Sapindaceae; genus Dipteronia; species Dipteronia sinensis. The sequence goes on along the minus strand of CM065638.1, from coordinate 68,976,373 downwards.
AACTTAATGGGTTTCTGATTATTGTTCAGACTATAGATCGTACGGTAATAATGAACCCTTTAATTGATTGAATTTTGTTTACAAATTAATTTCATGCATTGAGTATTCATAATTGGGGATCATTGATGACCTGGTATTTCCTTCCATTGATCACAACCAATTCTTTTAAATTGCTTTCTTAAATTAATTTAATTTAGTTTTTTTTTTGTTTAATTCAATCACCAACAATTTTCTGGTTGCTTTTGCTTAATTAGAATTAGAACTAGTTTTTAATTGATAGATCATTATTCATCATGGGAACGATCCTTACCTGCCGCTGTATTTATCTTCACGATTTTACAGATCAAGTTTTTGGTGACGCTGCCGGGGAACTAGTTGAATTTATTGGTTAAATCTAGTTTTAGTTTTAGTTAAAAGATTTAGTCTAGTTTATTTAGTCTAGTTTAGGTAGTCGAGTCATTAATTTTTAGATTTTTAGTTCTTATTTTGTTTATTTTTCTTTTTCATAGTTTACTGTGTATCTGTCTTTTATTTCAGGTCTCGACGGTGAATGCAAGGTAGAAGATCCCTTCAAGGAGACCTATTACCTTTGAACGACAACATTGATCGTATCAGACAAGCAACAATGGCAGACAATGAAAATCCCATCATTCAACAAGATCCACTAGGACCCATTGAACCTATCAAGACCATGAAAGATTACAGCAGGCAATGGCGGACCCAGAAATTTTAATGAGATGAGACACTTGAATAAAATACAATTATATAAAAGAAATACTGAAAATTAAGATCATAATAAAATAAGTTTTTTTATATAAAAAAATTGACGGTATAGTGAAGTTTAGATAAAATCAAACAAATGGAATACGTTTACTTAAGATGAACTAAATAATCTAACATTTAAAAGAAATAAAAACAAGAAATACAATATTAAAAAATAAACAATAACAAGAGAAACAAAATAAACAATGAAAATAATATTTATTCATAAAATATAAATTACAATCTAATTTTATAATAAGAAATTTTGTTTTGTATTTATAGTGAATTCATTTTAAATTTATATAAAAATAATTGATTAATAAATATTACTAAACATGTTTTTGAACTTTTTATTCTTCTAATTATTGGTAAATTATTGATTTATCGATTCTAAATAAATTAAAATTATAAAATAAAAAAATACTAAGGATAAAATAAAATGAATCATAATAATAGCTTGACTATTTTAATACAAGAAATTAAAAATTGAGATTTTAGGGTTTATTATTGGATGTGTTAGGTATGTCGAACTAAAATTATTAGAAATAAGAAAATTTCAAAAATAAAAAATAGATAATTTAATATAAAATAAAACTGAATCAAGTAATCACATATTATGGGTAGTTAAGAAGTTGACAATAACAGGAAAAAAAAAGTAAGTTGTTTTGTTGTTGAAAAATATGATAATTTGATAATGGAATTGGAAAAGAGTTTAAAATATAAAGACATTAAAAAAATATTTGTTTTGCATGAAAAATGCCATTACTAGGAATTGGACCGTAACCTTCAAAGTTGAATAGAAGTGTAATACAAGTTATGCTAAAAGGTATTATGTTATACTAAATGTTATTTGTTATGTATATATTTATTTTAAAACATAAAGTCAATTTTTTTTAGAATTTGAGGTATGGCACGGGCCCCACCTGGTCCCAAGGTGGGTCTGCCCTTGACAGCAGGTCTATTGTTGATAATCATCCCTTGTGCATTGTGTTAGATGAGGCTGCAATGAATTATGAGTTGAAAAGTTTTCACTATAATTTACTGCCCAATTTCCATGGTTTACCAAATGAAAATGTGCTTAAATTCCTCAGAGAATTCTACGCAGCAATAGAATCTTTTCCAAACAATAGGGTGATAGAATACCAGCTGCGTATTAGGTGTATCCCACATGCTCTGAAGGAAAAGGCGAAGACATGGCTTTTAACTTTACTTCCAGCATCATTGCGAATATGGGATAAAGTGGTAAAAAAACTCACTGACCAGTACTATTTTCCAGAGAAAACCAGTGAGATCAGATCCAAGATTACTAATTTCTTTCATGGGGATCAGGAGACTTTTAATGAAGCATGAGAGCGTTACAAGATGCTTCTTTTTGACTGTCCTCAGCATGGATATCAAACTCATCAAATTTGTCAATGGTTATATGATGGCCTTAATGACGTTTCAACTGTTTTGTTGTATAATGCATGCGGAGGATCCATGACTGACAAGACCCCAGATGAGTTGTACATAATCTTTGAGAATTGTGATAGGTGCCAGAGGACGGGAAACATTTGAAAAAGAGATGAGATGCCACTTACAAACAACAGGTTGTGGAGATATTCAACGTATGGGGAATTGACTTCATGGGACCTCTCCCATCCTCGTACAGGTACAATTACATCTTGGTTGTTGTGGATTATGTTTCGAAATGGATTGAAGCAATCGCAACCAAGATGAATGATAGCCAAGTGGTGGTGAAGTTTGTCAAGGAGAACATTTTCACCAGGTTTGGGACTCCTCGTGCAATCATAAGTGACGGAGGGAGCCACTTTTGTAACAAGGTTTTTGCCTCGTTGTTGAAAAAGTATAATATCAAACATAAAGTGGCAACCTCATATCATCCTCAAACATCGGAACAGGTTGAAGTGAGCAATCGGTATATTAAGCAGATATTGGAGAAGACTGTGCAAGCAAACCGGAAGGATTGGTCACTTAAGCTTAATGACGCCTTGTGGGCGTATAGAACTACTTATAAAACTCTGATTGGGATGAGTCCTTACAGGATAGTCTTTGGGTAGGAGTGTCATCTTCTAGTGGAATTGGAGCACAACGCCTATTGGGCTCTGAAGAAATTGAATTTTGATTTGGATAAAGCTGGAGAAGAGAGAAGTTTGCAAATGAGTGAGCTTGAGGAGCTTTGAAATAATGCTTATGAGAATGCGAAGATATACAAGGAAAGAACAAAGAGGTTGCATGATCACAAAATCCGTCGGAAAGAGTTTCACCCGGGAATGTTAGTCTTGTTATATCAATCGCCTTTGAGGTTGTTTCCAGGAAAATTGGGGTCAAAATGGATAGGACCACTCCGAGTTAACAAAGTATTTCCACATGGAGCTGTTGAAATAGAGAATTTGAACATTGGAGTGTCATTTAAAGTCAATGGCCACAGATTGAAACCTTACTTGGGTGTTTCAAAAGCTGTCCAAGCCATTGATTTGGTCGAGCTCAAAGAGCCGTAGTGCTCTCATACGTCTCGCCTAGATGTTAAATACAACGCTTGGTGGGAGGCAACTCAACCATGTAATTTTCTTCCCCTTTTTTTATTTTTATTTTATTTTTGCGCCTCCTAACTTGACATTAGGTTTGGGAGTGATTTTTATTTTTACTATAGTTTTTTTAATACTTTTCTTGTATAAGTTTTCAGTAAAAAAGGGGGTGAAGGATCGTTGTCATTACCGCTGTCATCATATACAACGATGACACAGTGATCACCTACTTGAATGAAAGCGCTGTAAGACCGCTCTCATAATCCATGACGCTCCTTCAGCAGACAATACTGGGCAATGCGTTGTCATACCGCTGTGCCACTCACAGTGGCCCATTAAGTCACACGGTGCATGTTGCATACGTCCAACGAGCTAAGCAGACTGACCGCTGTGCCACCCACATCGGTACACACAGCTGTCGATGTGTATTTAAGTTGCGTCACTCCACGCAATACACATGTTTTTCTTTCTTTTCAAATTGTTTTTCCCTTTTCCCTCCTCTCTCAACTCAAGCTCCACAAATCCAAGGTATGTTCTTCATTCCCTCCTTCTTTAATGTTTCTTGGTTGTGTTTAATCCTCAATTACATGAATCCCTTCCCTTCCTACCATTTATTTCTTTCAGTTTTTCTAGGGTTTCTAGAACTAAATTATGTAATACTTAAAAAAAATACATTTTTAAAATTTACCATCGATTACTTAAAAAAATGGATTACCATTAATTTGTTTTGAAAAGTATCATAGAAGAGTAATACTATACAAAATTAACTCAAAATTCAACCAAAATGGTGTAGTAAATGAGTTGTCATCACCATACAAATTATGAGGTAATGTGGTGAATGATATGGTAAGGACAAATCACTTGCCACATCATTTGTGTTGGTTTTTGGGATAAATTTTGAATGCATATTTGTTATGATTTGATTTTATTTATATTTAAGATATGGGTGCGGATATTGATATCCATAAAAAGTTATTAGTACACTCATTTTTACAAGTACACCTATATCTAAAATTTGAAAAATAAATATTACTATAATCACCCATCCTAATGCCAATAGTACCTTCATTGAAATAAATATATTCATTTTAATACATATTATTTATAAACACTCTTAAATTATTATCACACCCAATTTATAAAAATAAAATCAAATTATTTTTGGAATCAAATCTTCTTTTAATGATGGTCCAATTTACTTTTAAAAATATCTTGAATATAGAAGCCCTTATAAAAGGGAATATGTAATCCTCTTATTTATACCACTATCTTAAAAACAAACTTATTGATATCTACGGCTATCTTAAAAAAAAACTTGTTACAGCTATCGTTAAGAAAAATATTTTGTTTATCGATAGATTTCATAACTATACATAAAAGAAAGACAACAACAATATGATAATCATGTAATGATGAAAAAATTTGATACTTGAAATAAAATTAGAGTTTAATTAAGGCCCTTATCATAAAAATTAGGGTTTACTATATGTTAGGGTTTATCATAATTTGTTTTTGGAAAGATAAGTTTTTTTAATAAAGAAATATAATTGAAGATATGAGTGCAATTAATGAGTGTATATAGTATTTAGTTTATTTTAATTAAAGTAATTTATCCTTATTGATAAATTTCTTATGGGATATTTTTGTAATTAGATTTTTTAATAAAATATGGGTGTACTAATAATAGCATTTCCAATGTAAGAGTGACTTGTAAAAAAAAAAAAGATGTCACTTAGGATTAATAGACATTCTGCTAATAAATCTTTCTCCAATGCAACATTGCATATTCAACCTCAAGCTGACTGCGGCAAAAAAATATTGGGCATTGTCAACATGACTGTCTAATTTCAGACGATCTGTTGCACAGCTATTTTTTCGATTCACTCAGCAAGTATTTAAAACTGACATTAATTTTTCATCTATTTTTAGTAACGAAATAAAAAAAAAACAGGAAAAAAAAGGGACACGCCATTAAAAAAATTGTGTTTTAGACAAAAGCATTGGAGACCAAATTTTGAGTTGATTGTCTATAAAGTCTATTTTTAGGCCACATAGGAAACAAGTCTCTTAACATTGTTGTCATGTCAACGATTATTGGTATGCAAGCCACTTTTGCATTGGATATGTTCTAAGTTTTATGGGTGTCAATATCGGTACCCATAAGATATAGACTATGATTAGATTTTCATTTTATTTAAGATATATAGAAAGAAATATATATCGAATCAAGATATTTTTTATGTGATTTGATGAAAATAATATTAAATTTCTCATTTATAAGTTAAAAAAAATATTAAATATGGGGTAAAGCATAAATAGAAATTTCCAATAAAATATTTCCATTTTTTTAAAAGGATAATATTTCCATACTAAAATAAAAATTCTCTTCTGACCTCTCTTAAAGTGCCATATTAATTGCCCAACAATTTTCTATCTATTATATATATATATATATATATATATATATATATGTATATAGGAAACTTTTCAATGGATTTGATCCGGTCTGTATGTATTTATTGGTGTTTATCCGTAATCTATGGCCGACATGTAATATATTGATGTATTTTATATCAGTGCGCACCGAGAAGAAAATGACTATATATAAGTTATAGATAGGATCAAGTTAAATAACTTAAATTTGTGACATAATATTATTCCTTGATACTTCTAGTCATTTAGTTTTTCACCATGGCCAAAGTCTCCTCAGTTTTTTATGGTTTCCTCATCATTTTTCTTGTGCTCATAGCTGCAGGTACATTACATATCTTGGCATATTTTTCATTTGGTGTATGCATCACTTATTTTTTTATTATTTGTAAAGTTAATTAAATAGGAAAAACTAATTGTGGTTTTTTTTTTTTGCATGTGAAGCACCGTCCAAGGCCAAAATATGTAATGTACAAAATCCTATAGCTTATTCCTGCGTTGAGAAAGATTGTAATTCCTTATGTGCTAAAAAATACGAGGGGGGACTTGGATATTGCGATAGTGACATTCCTCATTTTTATGTTTGTCATTGTATTTATAATTGTTAACGATGGACTCATGTCCTCTCTTATTTTATCTTGATAAAATTTCATGTTATTATTGTGTTTGAAGTATTATAATAAATTTTAATATCAAACGGGACATGAGTATTCAATACTACATACGTGACCTATATATCTATCTCATAACATAAGATGTCTACTCTCAGTCTCTCATGCACCACAACATCGATTGAAAATACCTAAAAAAAAAAAAACAACTACATTAATGTAGAAAAGTAAAGGAAGAATTTGTTGGATCTTGGATTGAAAAATGATGCAATAAAGTGCAAGAAAATTAAAGAAAAGTGTATCAAGATTTTCGAAATCAGTGGATGGGAACTAGGACTTCGATTTCACCATAGCAATCGATTCTATGCATTTAGTTAACTTAGCAACTAAAAGAAATTACCAAGTCACCGGTATGAGATTTATAGCAACTCTTTTCGTTTCACAGTCACCACCTCTTGCAACTCTCTTCCTTTTGATCTCACCACATTTCGTAGCTTTCTTTGTCTTCTCCACCACATTTATGATCTATCTGCTCTCTTCACTTCTTAAGGTTATATTTTGTTTTAAGAGCTAATTAGATATGGGTATGACTGTATGAGGATAATGAAGCTTTGATTTAATGAGACGATGTTGAAGTTGCAATGCTTGTTCAGATTGTTTGATAAAGAGAGAGGAGAAGAAAGAGAAAAGAAAATGTTTTTATTTTATCTAAAATTGGACTAACCTAAAGGGGTAAAACATCACAAAAAATAATATGCTGGAAATTTTTTAGACAGTATCCATATAAATATAAAAACAAGAAAAAAATAGATTCATACAAAAAACACAAGGGTTATTCGTTCACTTAAAAATGGAAAAACACATAAAACGTCCAAGAGTTATTCCGCGTTTTCCACAATTCAGTCATAAAAGTGGGCCATTTTGTAAAAACGAAAAATGAAAATACCACATGAAAAAGGTTATTGGACAATGCCTTAATTATATATATTTAAAAAATATATTTCTTAGGCTATACAGGGTAGTTCCATAGTTTTAAGAGAAATTTTATCTATTTTCAAAAATTTTTTTTTTAATTTTTGAGATTTTCTTTTTACAATCTAATTTTTTCTTTTTACACTCATTTTCGAAAAACAATCAATTCTAAAAATTTAAATTTAAAAAATTCTAAAACTACTTTCTTTTATTCCAAAATTATCATTTTTATCTATTGATACTCCTATTCTAAGATACTATTTTAAAAAAAATTAAATTTCTAAAAATACTTTATTTGTTGTGATATAATTGACTTTCACCACCTATTGAATAATTCGTTGTTAATTCTCTTGATCTCATTTCCTATTTCAATATAGGGCAATTACCTCTCTTGATCTTATTTCCTATTTCATTGTAGATTCAATTCTCCCTATGCCTATATATAGACTTATTGTGTAAGCATTCAAAATGTACAAAGAAATAAATTAATATAATTGGTTTGCTCTCATTCTTTCTCTTTTCGATTAGTATTACTTTATTTACTTTTATGCTTTTATTTATAACACGTTATCCACGTATGCTTTTATTTTATTATTTGTTCTCTTTTTCTTCCTTTCTTATTATTAATAGTAAAGGTTTGCAACAAGAAAATTTTATTTCGAAATCAGAATAAGAAGTTCTTGATTCGAAAATAAGAACCAGAAGTTCTTGATTCGAAAATAAGAACGAAAAGTTCTTGAATTGATAAAAAAAGACCTAGAAGTTCATGATTAGGAAAATCAGAACCATGAGTTCTTGATTCAAAAAAAAATCGGAACTTGAAATTCTTGATTCAAATATAATTAATCAGAACATGAAGTTCTAGATTCCAATTCCATCAGAACCTGAAGTTCTGTATGCCAATTCAATCAGAACTTGAAGTTCTAGATTCATATGGATCCCAATTTTAATCGGAACCCAAAGCTCTGCAAGCATAGTTATTGATCCAATGTTTTTGAAAATTAATTGAATCAGAACCTAAAGTTATGTATTTCAATTTAATAAATCAGAACCTGAAGTTCATTCAAAGTTAATCGATTAGAACCCGATTAGAACCCGAAGTTCTAAATCCTTGAAAATTATTTAGAACCTGAAGTTCTAAATCTTGAAAATTATTTAGAACTTGAAGTTCTACCTTGAAATTATTTAGAACCTGAAATTCTAAATCAGATTTCTCTTTTTGGGAATATGAATGAACAATCTATTTCAAAAGGGAAATTGAGGATATATGTTTGGTCGACAGTGGAACAACACATACTATTATTCGAGATAGAAAATACTTCTTGAATTTAATCTTGATCAAAGCCAAGGTAAACATTATATATGGTCCTGCAGACCTAATAGAAGGCTCTGAAAGAGCCATAATTATATTGACAAATGATACACAAATAAGCATAAATGTTGCTTTATAATATAGTGGATCCAGAAGAAATCTACGTAGTTTCAAAGATATCTGCAACAATGGATATCATATTGAGACTATAAGTGAGAATAATAGAGAATACCTATATATTACATCACATGTCTCGAGCCAGAAGCTCATTTTAGAAAAGTTCAATGCTTAATCAACTGGATTATATTATATAAATATAAAACCAGTTGAAACCTACGCAATTCTGAACCAGAAGTTCACAAATCCAAAAACATTTTTGCTTTGGCATGATCGTTTTGATCATCCAGGATCTATTATGATGTATAGGATAATTGAGAATTCTCATGGACATCCATTAAAGAATTGGCAGATTCTATTGTCCAATGAAAATATGTGTATCGTTTGTTCACAAGGAAAGTTAGTGATCAGACCATCCATTACAAAGGTTGTTTTGAATCCTCATCTTTCTTACAACGAATTCAAGGGGACATATATGGGCCCATCCACCAAGAGAGTGGACCATTTAGATACTTTATGGTATTAATTGACACATCTGCACAATGGTCACATATTTGCTTATTGTCTACACGTAATACCGCATTTTTTCTAGATTGTTGACGCAGGTTATTAGACTTTGAACACATTTTCCAGTTTATCCAATCAAAACCATAAGAAGAACAGTGCTTTTGGTTGTGTCAATGACAGTATGTTTGATGCCAACAGAAACACATAGTGTATATGTGTGTTGTGTACGTGTGAAACACCGTGAAAAAATACAAAGAAATACTTATTGCAGGGATTTGCATTTGTAGACTATTTCCAAATTCATGATCACCTTACTACCAATGATACAACCAGTAGATGATTCTGCTTCAGCCGTAAAATTTGAATTCTCGGTGAACAGTATGTAATCCAAAAAATACTTTGTACCTTGGTTAATTATCATATATTCATTGTTTACATGAGGTTTTTAAATTTGCTATGGTTTTTTGCACTTGAAAATGATTATGTGGGGAAACTATGTTTTTTTTTCTTTCGTGCCCGAACAAAATCATTTATCTTGCCTGATTAGATTGATTGATATCATTCCCTGAAGTGAATGTTAAGTCATCTAATCGTCATGGTGGGAAATTTGGACAATTAAAATTATTATGGCATTGTTGATCATAATAAGAAAATCTAGCCACCAGAAGTGAAATCACACCAAAACAAAATAAGAAAATGTTTACTATTGGTGATGAAATAGTGGTGTACCTGAAGTATACATAAATGTCATGTTGATATTTTACCAAGTATATATAAATGCTTCGGGAGAGCTAATTGTATGATACAAAGTGAAAAACAAAATGATATATATGTGACACTTTGTTATTTTAATAGATCCGGAAGATTCTATTTAGTTATAAATATATACATCATAAATACATGTTGTATTATTTTATATTGTCTCATGCCAGAAGCATGCAATTCCATTCTTACAATTGAGTCTATCATATAGAATCTACAGATTCTTTAGTGAAAGTCCCTAAAGGACAATATGATAGTACAATATATCACTGAAGAATGATATGACGGTATAAATATGTCTGAAAATGACATTTTGATAATGTAAATAAATACATGAAGGATAACAAAATAAGGCCAACACACAAATAAATTCATGCCGTTAAGGGGAGAAAGATACAATTAGAAAAATCAACGATGTGAAATTGCAGTTGGCATGCATCATATTTATCTTATATTGATCCCTGTTTGAAGTTCAAAGGATCATTCGCTTGTAAATTGTTTATTCGAATGAATTTATTAATTGCCAATAAATTAACCCGAATGATTGTTCCTGAAGAACAATTTATTAAAATGGCAACAAATAAATTATTCGTGGCCCACTAGAAGTGTGAAATTCGACTTTCATTTAAAAGTTATTATTCTCTGAAGCGAATATGAAAGATCATAATCATGTTAATTAAGAATAATGCTCGAACTATATGTAATCTTCATCATAACTCCCGAAGAGTTAAATGTCTTTGAAGAGACAAAAACCTTTTTGAAGAGGTATAAAGTAATGAAACGTGATCTCCCCTTCTGAGACTTATAAATTAAAGGGATCTCAATTGCACATGCAAAGACATGTATACTGGAAGTATACAAATATTACAATTCCCTCTGTAAAATTTTACAGTAGCCATTGATGAGGCATATGTACTATAAACAAAAATTGAGATATTCTATAGTGTTGCTCTGCATATTATGAACTGATGAGGATCTTGAATCACAAATTGTGGATGAATGTCGGCATAATACTATTGTTCAAAAGACAGAGTTATATTCATAGACATATAGTGTAGACGCTTGAAGACGATAAACCTTTTTTTTTTGTTAAAACAAATATTCGTACGAAAATTAAGATAGAGATATAACTTATACCTCGAAACGAAGAGTTTACTGCAGAAACTCAATATTGATCATGTGCAAATATTTTATTGCATTTATATGATCATAATAATCCCCGAAGGATTCAAAATGCCAGAAGCATATAATTCAAATTCTCGTAACCTATGTTCAATAAAGTTACAACGATTTTTATATGGTTTGAAGCAATTCATAAGAATGTGATATGATTGTATTAAAGAAAACATCATAAAATTAAAGTTCTTATAAGCCTCATGTGTATTCATAAAGACATCAGAATCTGAATTTGCAATTGAAGCAATATATGTCGATGACATGAATTTAATTGAAGTTCCCGAAGAGCTTCTAAAACTATTGAGCATTTGAAACAAGAGTTTGTGATGAAAGTTTTGGGGAAAACAAAATATTGTTTCGGCATGAAGATCGAGCATATTTTAAATGGATTACTTGTTTCAGTCTCAGTATGGATGTATCTCATTCTTTGAGCATCCATATGGTTGTTTGATCTTTAGATCTTAAGAAAGATCCATTTCCATTTAAAGATAATGATGGAATGATACTTGGTCTAGAAGTACAGTATTTTATTACTGTTGTATTATATTTAGCACAATGCTTGAGTTCCTTATCTCAATATATGAAGATAATGCTACTTGTATTACACAAGTCAGAGGAGGGTACATCAAAGGAGACAGAACCAAGCACATATCACCAAAGTTCTTCTACACTCATGAACTTCAAGAAAGTCAACAAATTGATGTCAAGCATATAAGATCTACAAATAACCTTGCAGATTTATTTACGAAGACCTTACCAACGACAACATTAGAGAAATTGATATATGGCACTGGGATGCGTCGACTTAGTAAACTACAAGATTGAGAAAGAAGCACTATTTAGGGGGAGAACACTCTTCATTTTAGACATTTGTGCATTGCACTCTTTTTTCCTTGATCAGGTTTTGTCCCACTGGGTTTTCCTGGTAAGGTTTTTAATGAGGCAATATTTAAGCACATCTAATACTTTTTAGAAGAATCTCATAAATTATTATCAAGGTGACATACGTCTAAGAGGGAGTGTTGTGATATAATTGACTTTCACCACCTAGAGAATAATTCGCTATTAATTCTCTTGATCTCATTTCCTATTGCAATATAGGGCAATTACCTCTCTTGATCTTATTTCCTATTTCATTGTAGATTCAATTCTCCCTATGCATATATATAGGCTTATTGTGTAAGCATTCAAAATATACAGAGAAATAGACTAATGCTTTGATCTATAACATTATTTAATTAATTAATTTTTTTTAAGGAAAGAACTTCATTACAGACAATAAATCAATAGAAACTAAAGGCGCCACACAGCCGGGACAGTCCTCAATCCAGAACTTATCAACATCTAAACTAGAAAGTTTTGCTAAGCCATGCTAGAATCTAGAGACATGAGCTAGAGGCATATAGTCTTAACAAGATTTCGATCCATGTACTTTTTAATATCTTCAAAGATCAAACCAAGCTCAGACAAAATTGGATTTTTCGTAGAAACAAAGCCATTCATTATTACTTTTGAATTTTAATTTTAATATATATATTGAAGAGATATTAGATTGAAGGTAAATGTATTTCTTGACTTTCTCATTGATTCATAGTCATATATATATATATATATATATAATACAGTATGAGAGCCCATTTATGGTTGATTTACACTGATTTGTCAATCATCTATAATTACTCTCAATTACATAATATCTGTAATTAGTTTACACTGATTTGTCAATCATCTATAATTACTCTCAATCACACATTAATCTGGATCCTTCTCTGTTGACTCTTTGATCTTATCACACCCCCTCAAGCTGATAGGAGGAGAGCAGACTGGAAGCTTGGACACTAAATGTCGAAACAGAGATGTAGATAAACCTTTGGTGAGAATGTCTGCTTTTTGATCTAAGGTGGAAACATAGCATACTTCGAGTTCCTTTCTAACCACTTTCTCTCAAACATAGTGATAGTCAACCTCCATGTGACGAGTCCGAGCATGAAAGACGGGATTAAAGGCCAAAGAAATGGCACTAACGTTATCACACCATAACTGGAGACAAGAGAGACTGATTCGTAGTGCTTTGAATATTGACCTATACCAGGAAATTATTGCGGAGGTAAGGGCAAGTTGACGATATTCAGCTTCTGTACTTGAACGTGAGACACCATCTTGCTTTTTCGAAGACCATGAGATAAGATTACGACCCAAATAAACATAAAATCCACCAGTAGACCGACGATCATCGGGATCACCAGCATAGTCCGCATCACAATATGCTTGTAATTGTACAGAGCCCGGAGTGTATTGAAGACCATAAGAAATGGTACCTTTTAAATAACTAAGAATCCGTTTGACCACAACCCAATGAGTAGTAATTGGACGATGCATATTCTGACAAACCTGGTTGACGGCAAATGATATATCTGGACGAGTCAAAGTAAGACATTGAAGGGCCCCAACAATGCTTCTAAATTCTGTAGGATTATGAAGTGGATCGCCATCAAACATGCTCAATCATTGACCACTAATAGTAGGAGTGGTAACTGGCTTTGAATCAAGTTTGTCTTAGTTAAAAGATCTGTAACATACTTGGATTGTAAGAGATGAAGGCCTAACGAGCCTCTAGAAGCTTCAATACCCAGAAAATAGTGAATAGAGCTCAAATCTTTTATAGAGAAAAGACGTCCCATATCCAAGATAAGTCTATTAATTTCGACCACATTAGTTCCAGTTATCAAAATATCATCAACATAAATAAGTAGATATATCTGGTCAGGGCCATTAAAGTAGGTAAACAAAGAGTAATCAGATGTGGTAGATTGAAAACCCAAATCCTGTAGATGATTAGAAAAACACTGGAACCAGGCCCGTGGGGCCTGTTTAAGACCATATAGGGAACGTCGCAGTTTACACACATGTTGAGGAAATTGAGGATCAACAAAGCCAGTTGGTTGTTTCATGTAGACATCATTAGTAAGATAGACATGAAGAAACACATTTTGAACATCCAACTGATGAATAGGTGATGGTGTAAAATCGTGTTATAAAATACTCACTCGCAAATGCACGAATCGTGAAGATAAGTACTGTGGCAAGTAAGGATCGTTCCCACGAGGAAAAGTAATTTATTAATTAAAACTATTCTAATTAAAATTAAATTAAAGTAACCAAAAGATTTGTTGATTGATTGATTAATCTAAACTAAATTAAATTAAACTAAAGAAAACAATTAAAAAGAATATGGTTGTGATCAATGGAGAGAAAACACTAGGTCATCAATGATCCCCAATTATGAACACTCAATGTATGGAATTAATTTGTAAACAAGATTCAAACAATTCTAGGGTTCATTCTTTGTCTTAAATGTGACTATTACCGTTCGGTCACGGGCTAAGTCACGTGCTTCCAACCGTTATTCACCCTATGGTCAAGGTGTGAATAATAATCGGAAACCCATTAAGTGCAAGAAATAAGAACCAAATTCTACTACTTTGTCTTGGTCAGACTAAAGATAAAATTCATTCAATCAAAAGATCATTAATTAAGATTATGTTTGGTTAACACTAACCCTAATTCTCAAATAGTCTTAACCCTAAAATCATGCCAAATAATCATCCACCCTTTGGTCAAGGTGTGAACAAATATTAAAACTAATGAGGATTAAGCAATTAAGTACAATGAATAAATCAAGAATTAAGTTGATAAAATAATAATTAATCCATTCATGACCATTCACAAAAGGTTCACATTGATTCCCTAGTTATGGGATTAGTTACACATCATGGAAAAAGAAAGAAAAGAGATTGAGTAGAGAAAACCCGAGATGATCATCAAAGAGCTCCTCCAATTCTTCTTCGTCTTCTTCTTCAATGGATGGATGGGTCTTGAGGTGATGTATGGTGATGGAGTGATGGGGGACGGCCCCCTTGGTGGCTTGGGACCTCCCTTGGCTTGTCTCTCCAGAAATTAGGGTTCACAAGGGTTTAAATAGGCTTTAGATGATAAGTCAAGTCCTTAAACAACAAGGAAATTGGTTCCCATTTGGAACTCTACCTTTTTGGGATTTAATTCTTTCCTAATCCACTCAAATTGATTACTTATTGAAGGATGATAAGGATTAGGTGTCAACTTGCTTCCCAAGACTCTCACTCATGTCCAAGAAGGTAATATTTCTCATTCCGACAACTTGCAAAATAAATCCCATCACTATTTGTGGAATTATGACTGATCTGACCATCGGATACTAAAACGGGCATAACTTCTTCTAGGAATATCGAAATTGCAATCCGAAAAGTGCACCGGAAACTAGACTTCCAGAGATTTCCATTCATAGGTAGTAAGACACACAATTCAATCGGAACTGAGAGATATAGTCCCCGCAATTTGGCTGTTCTGCACTGGCCGAATCAGCCTTTCCCGGAATGATGTGTGGCATAGACCGCGGTTGAGGTTGATGCCTGGGAAGCGGTATGTGTTGACAAATTGGCTCAATTCCACCTACCACATCCTTCACCTACCACCCACCAACTCCTTGAAATGTATATTGTTGACAATGGGGAAAAAACCAAACCACAATGTTGAAAATGGTGGATGGCTGTCTCTGTCTTTCCCCTATAAATAAGACCCTCAGCAAGGCAATAATATCAGAGAAAACAAGCAGTAGAGAAGCAAAGCTTCCAGAGAGAGTTCTTGAGAGTTTTTGAGAGTTTTAGAGAAAAAACTCTGTTTTGTAATTCTGAAATATATTAGTTTGCTGCCTCTCGTGGACGTAGGCAATTGCCGAACCACGTAAATATTTGTGTCTTTGTGTTGTGTACATTTTTTTGTTTAATTTATGGCCATTTCCGTAACAAATTGGTATCAGAGCTTTGGTTTTGGTAAAGTCCATAAATTTCAAAGTGCTCGAATTACTGTTCGAAGAGTACCATTGTGTTCCTCTCCGAAATACGATTCCAACGCCGGTGACCGCATCTCAAACGGAGCTCAAAAGAACTCTCTAGCTTTGGTCAAAGTTAGGTCAACTCTGGAAAAATTTCCAGAAATTTTCTGTAGAATTTTTCAAGAAAGAAGACGACACTGTAGCGCCACGTCATCAGCCACGACAGCGCCCAGTCAGCCGCCACCTTGTCGTCCAGTCATCGCCACGTCAGCACCACATCATCGATAAGCCACGTCAGCGACACGTCGCCTCTTAGGAGAATATTCTGTTACCATCAGAGAATATTCCATTATCTGCAGAATATTCCGTTACATTAACGGAATATTCCTGAGTCAACTCGGTCCAAAAGTGTTTTTGCCTAACTCAGTGCAATTTTCACCCGTTTTCGACAAAGTCGGACTTGTTTTCAGATATTTCGACCGTTCCGGACGCAACTGTGCCATCCACTTCAGCTAATTCCGCTTGTAAGTACTAGTTTTACTTAGTCAAGCTTTATTAACTCTATTTCCGGGCACGATGGAAGATCCAAAAGCTGGAGAAATCTTGGAACAGTCAACTGAACCTCAGACCTCGGCATCAACCAGCAGTTCTTGGCAAAGAAGCTCGATATCAAATGCGAAGTTTGATATTGAGAAGTTTGACGGCACCAACAACTTCGGTATGTGGCAATGCGAAGTTCTGGATCTATTATTCCGGGAAGGATCTGATATTACCTTGAGTTCCAAACCCGAGAATATTTCCGATGAAGATTGGAAGTATGTAAATCGTCAATCCTGTGGCACAATTCAGTTGTGTTTAGCTAAGGACCAGAAGTACTTTGTCATGAAGGAGACTATGGCATCAAGTCTCTGGAAAAAGTTGGAGGACAAATACATGACGAAAAGCATAGAGAACCGACTCTACCTGAAGAAGAAGCTCTTTCGTTTCCAGTACAAGAAAGGTATTTCTATGATTGAGCATTTGGATTATTACAATAAAATTCTCGCCGATTTACAAAATTTAGATGTTGAAATTAGCGATGAAGATACTGTTGTTAAATTCTCTGCCTGATACCTATGAACACTTAACCACAACTCTGTTATATGGTAAGGATGAGGTTAAATTCATAGGACGTTTCTAATGCTCTGGTGAATAATGAGTATCGGAAGAAAGATCAGCTTGATCACAGAGAATCAACATCAGAAGCGCTGACTGTTGCTCGAGGCAGAGCAAACAATAGAAGATCTGGAGTATCTAGTGAGCGTGGTAAATCTCGCTCAAAATCAAGAGGAGCATTCCGCTCGAAGCCAAATGGAGAATCATCATACAGAAGTCCTGCGAAGGACGAGTGTGCCTACTGTCACCAGAAAGGGCACTGGAAGAAAGATTGTCCAAACAAGGACAAATCTAATGTGAATGTTGCAGATAAAACTTATGATGGGGAGGATTCAGCTTTTACAGTTTCATCATCAGATAACCATTCTGATAGATGGATTATGGACTACGGCTGTTCCTATCATATGTGTCCCAACAGACAGTGGTTTTCAAGCTTCCAAGAGCTTGACGGAGGAGTTGTCCTTATGGGCAATGACAACACCTGCCAGACGAAAGGGATAAGAACTATCTGTTTGAAGATGCACGATGGTACAATCAGACGACTAACAGACGTCAGATATGTTCATGATCTGAAGAAGAACCTCATTTCACTAGGGGTCTTAGACTCCAGCGGTTACAAGGTGACCATGGAAGATGGAGTCCTAAAGGTTGTACGAGGTGCATTCTTGGCAATGAAAGGTACTCGACAGAGAAATCTATATTTTCTGGACGGGTACACAGTCATAGGGAGAGCAGCCATCTCCAGCAGTTCCGACGATGAGTCATCTGATACTTCTCGACTCTCGCACATGCGCTTAGGGCATGCTGGTGAGAAGGCTTTGCAAGGTTTGGTGAAGCAAGGTCTCCTGAAAGGTGCAAAGACAGGTAAACTTGATTTCTGCGAGCATTGTGTCATGGGCAAGCAGACAAGAGTGAAGTTCAGCACCACCATTCATCGTACAAAAGCAACACTGGATTACGTTCACACTGATGTTTGAGGGCCTTCCAAAAATGCTTCATTGGGAGGTAAACATTATTTTGTGACATTTATTGATGATTTCTCCAGGTATGTTTGGGTATACACCATGAAGCATAAATATGAAGTTCTGGATATCTTTCTCCAATGGAAGAAGATGATTGAAAACCAGACAGGCAGAAAGATTAAAAGGCTCAGATCAGACAATGGCGGGGAATACAAATCAGATCCTTTTATGAAATTTTATCAGGATGAAGGGATAATCAGACACTTTACAGTTCCCGGCACGCCATAACAGAACGATGTAGCAGAACGGATGAACCGTACTTTGGTGGAGAAAGTTCGATGTATGCTTTCTCAATCCGGCCTGAGCAAGACATTCTGGGCAGAGGCTTTAGTGTATGCCTCTCATATAGTCAATAGACTACCTGCTTCTGCACTTGATGGGAAAACTCCCAAGGAGGTATGGTCTGGACAACCTATTTCAGATTATGATCGATTGCATATATTCGGATGTCCAGCATACTTTCATGTTACATAATCCAAATTGGACCCTAGGGCCAAGAAAGTTGTTTTCTTGGGCTTTAGTGAAGGAGTTAAGGGATTCAGACTATGGAATTTCGAGTCAAAGAAGATCGTCTTAAGCCGAGACGTTACCTTTGATGAATCTGCAATGCTGAAACAAATACCTCCAGCCACAGAGAATGAGAATCCAAATTCTCTACGACAGGTGGAGTTTGAGACTTCTCCGACAGTCAACCGTCCTGATGATGATTCTGATAGTCAGGACGAGATATCAGGTGAGGTGGAGGATTCAGAACCATTATCTGAGATCAGACAACATCCAGAATCTATTGCCACCAGCAGACTGAAACGAGACATTCGGATGCCCGCCCGTTACACAGACATGGTAGCATACGCTCTTCCAGTAACTGATGATGATGTTCCGTACACCTTCAGAGAAGCTGTGCTCAGTACGGACAATGTCAGATGGAAGAAGGCGATGGATGAGGAGATGCAATCACTTCACCAGAATGAAACTTGGAAGTTGACGCCACTTCCAAAGGGAAAAAGAGCTATATGGTGCAAATGGGTCTATGCCAAGAAGGAAGGTACTCCTGACAAAGACAACATCAGATACAAAGCTAGATTAGTAGCGAAAGGCTACGCACAGAAGGAAGGAATAGAATACAATGAGGTATTCTCACCTGTTGTCAAGCATTCGTCTATTCGGATTCTATTGGCTTTGGTTGCACAATTTGATCTGGAGTTAGCTCAACTCGACGTGAAGACTGCATTCCTCCATGGTACTTTGAACGAGGAAATCTATATGTCTCAGCCAGAAGGGTTCAAAGTTCCAGGACGTGAGAATTTAGCTTGCAAGTTGAGCAAGTCTCTGTATGGTTTGAAGCAATCACCGAGACAGTGGTACAAACGGTTTGATAGCTTCATGATGACTCAGAAGTACACACGCAGTCATTTTGATCACTGTGTATACTTTCGCAAACTCCAAGATGGTACATTTGTCTATTTGCTCTTATATGTGGATGATATGCTGATAGCATCTAAGAGCAAGGTGGAGATCGACAGGCTGAAGGCTCAATTGAGCTCAGAGTTCGACATGAAGGATCTTGGAGAGGCAAAGAAGATACTTGGTATGGAGATCAAAAGGGACAGAGCAAAAGGTACCATCTGTTTGACCCAGACTCAGTATTTGAAGACTGTACTTCAGAGGTTTGGCATTGATAGCAAGTCTAAACCTGTAAGTACACCGTTAGCTCCACATTTCAAACTGAGTGCACTGATGTCACCAACTACTGATGATGCAAATAGGCAAATGGATCATGTTCCATATGCAAATGCTTTTGGTGCCTTGATGTATGCGATGGTGTGTACTAGACCTGACATTTCACACGCCGTAAGTATGGTGAGCCGTTTCATGCACAATCCTGGTAAAGGCCACTAACAAGCAGTGAAATGGATTCTATGGTACATTCAAGGTACTGTAGATATTGGTTTGAAGTTCGAGAAAGATCAGACAATTGACAAACATATCGTAGGATATGTTGATTCTGATTATGCTGGTGATCTTGACAAATGCCGATCTACTACTGGTTATGTGTTCACTATGGCAGAAGGACCAGTAAGTTGAAGATCAACTTTACAGTCAACAGTGGCTTTGTCTACTACTGAGGCAGAGTATATGGCTGTAACAGAAGCTTTCAAAGAAGCCATTTGGTTTCGTGGTTTGATCAGGGACTTGGGTATTGTTCAGGAAAACATGGAGATTTTCTGCGATAGCCAGAGTGCCATTTGTTTGGCAAAGAACCAGGTCCATCATAGTCGCACCAAGCATATAGACGTCCGTTACCACTTTATTCGTGAAATAGTAGATGAAGGGAATATTCTACTTCAGAAGATCAGAACTGCAGACAATCCTGCAGATATGTTAACAAAAGTGGTAACAGGGATCAAGTTCCAACACTGTATGGACTTGATCAATATCTCTCGAGCTCGTAGCGCCTAAAGGGCGTAATGGAGGCAGCATTGATTAGTGGATTCTCGCCAAGGTGGAGATTGTTGACAAATTGGCTCAATTCCACCTACCACATCCTTCACCTACAACCCACCAACTCCTTGAAATATATATTGTTGACAATGGGGAAAAAACCAAACCACCATGTTGAAAATGGTGGATGGCTGTCTCTGTCTTTCCCCTATAAATAAGACCATCAGCAAGGCAATAATATCAGAGAAAACAAGCAGCAGAGAAGCAAAGCTTCCAGAGAGAGTTCTTGAGAGTTTTAGAGAAAAAACTCTGTTTTGTAATTCTGAAATATATTAGTTTGCTGCCTCCCGTAGACGTAGGCAATTGCCGAACCACATAAATATCTGTGTCTTTGTGTTGTGTGCATTTTTTTGTTTAATTTCTGGCCATTTCCGTAACATTATGGACCGTGGAAGAGAACAGAAAACCTACTGAAATGTACCGCTGGACGTGCCGCGGTGGAGGTCGTGCATGAAGAGCGACCTACACAGCGGTGGATGACAGCTTTGCTCTTTTTCTTCACTTTTAATCTCTTTTCCTTGAAAATACCTTCAAACACTTCATCTAAGGAATGTGACCTACACATGCTCAACAAACACATAAAATACCTAATTTTACTTGAGAACAAAGCACAAATAATAGGAAATAAGGACCTAAAACATGTATAGAAATAGACCGATCAAATACCCCCAAACCTATCTTTTGCTAGTCCTCAAGCAAAACTAGAATAAAAACAAAAACTAAAAACAAACAAAAATCTAAAAATAAAATAAAAATAAACTAAGCCACTTTCGTAGGGAACACGATAGCATTGAGCGTATGCTACAAGCCTTTAAACCTCTAGGTGTCCCTAGTAGGAGGAGTTTTGTCTCCTGAGGGTTTACAGCTATGCTACCCACAAACATAAATTTCTGCGAAAAATCAAATAATTAAGATGCAAACGAAATATACCATTCAAAGCCAATGCATGCTAGAGCCACTAAATAAAGACTAAAATTATGCCACAAATTTGAATGCATGCTTGGTTTTAATGAAAAGCTCATACTCAAGACACTCTAGCTTCAAAAACACATTTGTCAAACGCCATAGATATAATTCGCCTTGACTCTAATTCTCACAAGATGTCACTCTTTAATTCACACAGAACCTAGGCAAATACACTCATCAAGCATATGCAAATGAAGTTATGCACAAGAAATTTCAAGTTATAATCGCATATGAATATATAATTGAAAGAACGCTTGATTTTTATACAAAGGATCTCATGAACGGAATCAGACATTAAGAACAAGATAGAGCACATGTTTACCTTTACTCTCGAGCTACCATTCCCAAAAGATCAATTAGGTCTTTCTTTGGTTGTAATGGGGTCATGAGGTAAAGGTTTAAGAAAGGACGGGAAAAAGGATAGCAAACAAACCTAGGATCACATCGAGATATTCTTCGGCAATCTTCATACTCGGTCGAATTTCTTCGAATTCTTCATTCACTTGCATCTAGGCTTCTTGAACAATTTTTGTTCATCCTCCTTCGTGAGTTGACATTGATTTCACATCACTTCATTGTAAAGCTTTATTCCTTTTCACTTTCATTTGATTCATCATCTCAGTCATTTATCTTTCTCTTTTTTTCAACCTTTTTTTTGAGATGAGAATTTTACATCAATTACATAATTCTTCAAAAACCTTCTTTGCATTTGATCCTCTTGCTTTTCCTTGGTACATGCACTTCACGAGTCACCCATTTCGAACTCTCTTCAATCATCTTCATCACCTCAATATGATCCCAAGCTATAAGGTACGGCTAAATTATGGCTCATTGGGGTTAAATTAATGTGGGTGATGAAAGAAAAAGGCTTATAGTGTTTGGCTTCAAAATTAGCTATGGAGCACACACATAAAGGTAGGAAATATTTAAGGCCTTTTAAGTGAGTTCAAGCACACATTGTCTATATCACTTCCAATGGTTCAACCAAAACAAGAGCAAAGTTCACATGTGATATCTTTTTATGATGAATGTTCTTTAATATCCAATGCATAACCTATTGAGATTAATTTCTAATGCTAAGAACCTAATGAGTGTTTAGGAGTAGAAACAAAAGAACCCTCATATAATGATATTTATGTAACGCTTTTTGGCTTAGTGAACTCACAAGGGTAGTCTCCACTATTAATCATGGCAATTCAACTAAGCATCCTATCCACCATCACATCAAGAGCATGTCATAAATTTTTGAAAAATGCAATGCAATACTCTAAGTGGCAAGACGTTAGTCTAAACTCAGTGAATAAAGCATATATTACGGCTCTTAAAGCACACAAAAGAATCATCTCAAAGTGGAGGACAAAAATTCAAAAACTGGTGACTTTTGAAATTGACGTATATTTGTTCTTTAATGTATATCTCTCAAAATACTCAACGCAAGTTAACCAAATTTTAACACAAGAAATTGGACATGCAAACACACACTTTTCATTTAGAAAACATCTCAAAATTCGAATCGAAAAAGTGAGAAAACAGATGACGAAAAACAATTACGTGCAGAATTTCAAAAACAGGGCATCGCCCATGACCTTTGGTTGAAGAAACAATCATAACTTTTAAACCACTGCCCAGAAATTTACGTTCTTTATACCGTTGTATTCGTATCGAAAAAATGATGAACCCTATGTGGACAGAAAAATTTATTTTCTCACCAATGAATACAGTTTTAACAAAACGTTTGCCTTAAAAAATTTCAAAACAAGTCACTTTTTCGCAGTTTTTCAACAAATGGCTCAAAAAAAATAAAAAAAATAAACACAAATTCACACCCCCAAACCTAATCTAAACATTTTCCTCAATGTTTATATGATATTAAAAACATGGACAAAGAATAAAGAAAAAAAAAAGCATGGCGTGTATGAACTCGAAACACAAAAACTAAAAAAACAAAAACTAAAAACTAAAAATTAAAAAGAAAGTACCTAGGTGGGTTGCCTCCCACCAAGCGTTTTATTTAAAGTCTTGGCAAGACAGATGCAAGGATGACTCAACCAAATTCCAATGTCTCAAATTTCTGTTTTCGCGCGATCAAGTCATGGAAAAAATTTTCACGCGTCGGCATGTTCCTACACACAATAACCCAAATCAAGTAAATGTTCAATATAAAGTATGGTGAAATAAGTTCAGAAAACCACTTATTCCGTTTGCTTTTGTGTAGGCGGCTCGGAAAAATAATGGGAGGGACATAAGGCTTGAGTTCCTTGTATAGGAGCGGGGCCTCGAAAGGGACATCATCCGCTTCCTTCACTTTTTCTTCCATCTCCTCCTTTTCTACTTCTTCACTTGCAACACTAGAAAATTCATTAGAAAATTCATGGCTCACTACGGTATCGACAATCTCACCATTCAAAGGGATGGTGGTAGCATCTTCTTGCTCCAGTTGGCTCGGAAATTGTCCGAGCTCCTCCTTTTGAAAAGATTCAGCCAATTGCTCAATTTTCACCTCCATTTTTCTCATTGAAGCCTCAATGTTTTGAAACCTCACATTTTCTTCTTGCTGAATGTCTTGCAACATTTTATCTTGCTGATTCATTCTCTGATCCATGCTTTGCATGAATTCCTTCATTGTTTGTTCAAGTGATGGTGAGATCGGCTGCTCATAGGTGTTTACTTCATTGTAGCTCTATGAGAAGTCTTGATGATTCCTCCAATCCAGGTTGTAAGTATTGTCATATGGTTCATAACTCGACCACTGACAGTCAGTGAGAATTTCCATATGGTTCATTGATAGGATACGGATTGTAGGAATGTTCAAAAAGTTCATGCACATGCCACAGATTGTAAGAATTCATTGCTCAGGTTTGTACTCTTTCTGAAACTATCAATCTCTCCATTTGTGACACTAAAGCAGCCAGTTGCATAGCAAATCCATGAAGTGTTTCACTTTCCTCATCATAAGCATGTTGCCCGTAGAAGTCCATTATATCTGAAAGAAAGAAAAGAAAAAGAAAATAAAAAGAAAACAAAATCAAAATAAAAATAAACTACTAACTAATGACACGACGACCTAAAAAATAATTATACTAAAACTATTAACTAAAATTAAAACTAGAATTAATCAATAAATTCAACTATTCCCCGACAGCAGCGTCAAAAACTTGATGGTGTAAAATCGTGTTATAAAATACTCACTCGTAAGTGCAAGAATCGTGAAGATAAGTAATGTGACAAGTAAGGATCGTTCCCACGAGGAAAAGTAATTTATTAATTAAAACTAATTCTAATTAAAGTTAAATTAAAGTAACCAAAAGATTTGTGGATTGGTTGATTAATCTAAACTAAATTAAATTAAACTAAAGAAAACAATTAAAAAGAATATGGTTGTGATCAATGGAGAGAAAACACTAGATCATCAATGATCCCCAATTATGAACACTCAATGTATGGAATTAATTTGTAAACAAGATTCAAACAATTCTAGGGTTCATTCTTTGTCTTTAATGTAACTATTACCGTTCGGTCGCGGGCTAAGTCACGTGCTTCCAACCGTTATTCACCCTATGGTCAAGGTGTGCATAATAATCGGAAACCAATTAAGTGCAAGAAATAAGAACCAAATTCTACTACTTTGTCTTGGTCAGACTAAAGATAAAATTCATTTATTCAAAAGATCATTAATTAAGATTATGTTTGGTCAACACTAACCCTAATTCTCCAATAGTCTTAACCCTAAAATCATGCCAAATAATCATCCACCCTTTGGTCAAGGTGTGAACAAATATTAAAACTAATGAGGATTAAGCAATTAAGTACAATGAATAAATCAAGAATTAAGTTGATGAAATAATAATTAATCCATTCATGACCATTCACAAAAGGTTCACATTGATTCCCTAGTTATGAAATTAGTTACACATCATGGAAAAAGAAAGAAAAGAGATTGAGTAGAGAAAACCCGAGATGATCATCAAAGAGCTCCTCCAATTCTTCTTCGTCTTCTTCTACAATGGATGGATGGGTCTTGAGGTGATGTGTGGTGATGGAGTGATGGGGGACGGCCCCCTTGGTGGCTTGGGACCTCCATTGGCTTGTCTCTCCCGAAATTAGGGTTCACAGAGGTTTAAATAGGCTTTAGATGATAAGTCAAGTCCTTAAACAACAAGGAAATTGGTTCCCATTTGGAACTCTACCTTTTTGGGATTTAATTCTTTCCTAATCCACTCAAATTGATTACTTATTGAAGGATGATAAGGATTAGGTGTCAACTTGCTTCCCAAGACTCTCACTCATGTCCAAGAAGGTAATATTTCTCATTCCGACAACTTGCAAAATAAATCCCGTCACTATTTGCGGAATTATGACTTATCTGACCATTGGATACTAAAACAAGCATAACTTCTTCTAGGAATATCGGAATTGCAATCCGAAAAGTTCACCGGAAACTAGACTTCCAGGGCTTTCCATTCATAGGTAGTAGAACACACAATTCAATCGGAAATGATAGATATAGGCCCCGCAATCTGGCTGTTCTGCAATGGCCGAATCAGCCTTTCCCGGAATGATGTGCGGCATAGACCGCGGTTGAGGTTGATGCCTGGGAAGCGGTATGGACCGTGGAAGAGAACAGAAAGCCTACTGAAATGTACCACTGGACGTGCCGCGGTGGAGGTCGTGCATGAAGAGCGACCTACACAGCGGTGGATGACAGCTTTGCTCTTTTTCTTCACATTTAATCTCTTTTCCTTGAAAATACCTTCAAACACTTCATCTAAGGAATGTGACCTACACATGCTCAACAAACACATAAAATACATAATTTTACTTGAGAGCAAAGCACAAATAATAGGAAATAGGGACCTAAAACATGTATAGAAATAGACCGATCAATAGGCCAACCAGAACTGACAGCAAGAGCAAGGATTAAGCGAATAGTATTGTGATTGACCACCGGACTAAACTTTTCATCATAATCAAAACCTTCTTGTTGATGAAATCCTTTGGCCACAAGCCGAGCCTTATAGCGTTTAAGAGACCCATCTGATTTTCTTTTGATCCGATATACCCATTTATTTGGCAGCACATTAAATGATGGATGTGGAGGAACAAGTTGCCACATGCTTGCTTTCTGTAAGGCATTAAACTCATCTGCCATTGCCATACGCCATGCCTCAACTTTATTTGCCTGCCCAAAACAGGATGGCTCCATACAATTATTAGTTACTGTGGCAGTAAGAACATATTTTGGGTTAGGTTTCACAATACCAGACTTAGCTCGTGTTTGCATGGAATGGGCTGTAGATGGAACGTCTCCAGGAGATTCACAAGCTTGCATATTTGATGGTGGTAATGGCAGTGTAAGCAAAGTTGTGGCAGTAGGGATGATGATCAGAGCAGGTGGAGAGGGATGAGGGATCTGTGGTGTTTGTGGACTAGAAATATGAGTATTAAGATGGGTCCACTCAATCACTAGTAATAAGAAGGGGAATTATCTGGGCAAGCCATAAGACATAATTTGTTTTAGTGAGTTTGACATTCAGGGAATTCATAATACTTGGTACAGATGAGGAAAAAGGAGAGAAAGAGGATGAAGAAGAGGAAGAGGAAGAGGAAGATGAAGAACTGGTGACCGCCATTTGCTAGAAAATTTAGACAAGAAATTTTTACTTATTTTGTGAGCCCTTGGCTCTGATACCATGAAGAGATATTAGATTCAAGGTAAATGTATTTCTTGACTTTCTCATTGATTCATAGTCATATATATATATATATATATATATATATATATATATATATATAATACAATATGAGAGCCCATTTATGGCTGATTTACACTGATTTATCAATCATCTATAATTACTCTCAATTACACAATATCTGTAATTAGTAATTTGAATTTGATCACTTTAGTTTATAAAGCCAGAGTAAGTTATTTTAGGGTTTGTAAACTAGTAAAAAAGAAACAAAAACACTAAAGATGAAAAAAAAACATTGTTTTCTAAAAAAACTAGTTTGGAGTGTTATAGAATTTTTTTGTCTTATTTAATAATTTTAATTCATGTTAAAATTGTCATTAATAAAAAAATTAGGGCAATTACCAATTAGGTCCTGGATTTTTTTTAAAAAAATTCCAAGTTGTTTGCGACTTTTACAAAAAATGACCAAATTGGTCCTTACATTTTTCTCAAGTGCCAAATTAGTCTCTCTAACTAAGGGGTTGTTTTTTTCCACTTAAAACTTAATGGGTTTGAATCATAATTATTAAGTTGTTTTGTTTATTTTTTTTAAGTGGTCAAACAACTTTAAAATACCAAAAAACAACTTAAAATAAAAAGTAAAAAATTCTGACTTTTCACTTAATTTCAAATCACCGAAATGCATCAAATGCAATCCAAAATCTTTTCTTCCGATACTATCCTTCATATATAACATATTTCGATTTTATCATAATTATATATGGTATAGAAATCTTTATTTTATTATATTGCTTATTTTAAATAGCTTTAAAAATAAAAAAAGAATCATAATCACTTTTCATATTGGTGTTTAGTATCAATACTTTATTATGATATTAGGGTGATGTATTTATATATTATTTTTTAGAGTGTTTTGTGTGAGTTTTCTTACTGTCCTTTTTTATTTTTTGAAAAAAAAAATCTTTTCTTTTCTTAGTAAAAATGAAATTTATTTGTAATCGAAGAAGAAGATCATGATCATATGTATTCATATATAATTATTATTTTTGGATTGTTTTAATTCCATATTATCTGTATAATTGTTTAACATGGGTATAAATGTAAAATTACTTAGTTTCAGACAATTTTACTTTTAAAAAATAAACGTGTTGACAATACATTCAGATGTGAGAGAAAAAAACAAACATGTCATTCAAGTTCAGATTTCAATCATTATTCAGTCTTTAGAAAAATTCAGGACCTTTCAGTCTTCAGACAAAAAAACAAACGACCCATAGGTTCCGCCAATCAATTTTAACTGTGTATGGGTAAATTTGTACTTTACTCCTAAACAATATAACAATGACTAGAGGTGAGCGTTTAATGGATCAATTCATTTTTTAATAGAACCGATTAAGTTCGGTTTCTGAAAAAAATTAACTGATCCAATAAAATTTACAAATGACAACCGATCAAAAACCAATTGAATTGGACCGGTTCGGTTTTTCAGTTTTAGGTCTATTGGGCCAAATTAATGAGATTTAATTATTACACAGATTTTCAAATTTTAATCATTTTGGGCCTTCGACCTAATTAAATTATGGGCTTGAACAAATTGAAAAATACTAGTTTAAAATAATAAAGTGACGATATTTGCATCCCTTAAAAACCGTATGTACACCCCCAAATTAGTATGTTTTTAAAAATCCAATAATACCCTTGAGTAAAATTACTAGAGGACTAATTGTTTGTTAGTACACTCATCAATAATTATTAATTAGTTTCCTATTTTAATCTTTTTGTAATTTTTTATTTCCTATTAATGGTTTGATATTAACATATATCATAAAAACTATTTTCATTTTAATAAACTCTTGATTCTCTTTTAAATTTATTTTCAATCTCTTTTATGGAAATACAAATTGATTGCTAAGTATGGAAACTGAATCAATATCATGAGACAAATTTGGTTGTAAAAAAGTAAAGTTTTAAATTAATTTTTATTAGAAGAACAAAATCATTATATACATAAACAGACTTTTAAATTAACTATATTATCTATATTATTTTATTCTTTTCAAACACATTTTAGACTTTTGTTTTATTTATCAATATTATATGTTTTTTCTTGTAAAAAAAAATAGATGTTCTTCAATTTCATCAAACACCTTTTTTTTTATCATTTAACACCTATTTACTTCCACATCACTTGCAGCATGACATAAATCTTGCATCCCTACAATTCTCTTAAACAGAAAGTGGTTCTCCAATTAAAAATATATATCTTAAAATGGAGTTTTATTTTGCAAAAACCAAGAAGAGAAAAGAAGTAGGGAGGAGAAAGAATAGTAAGAGAATTAAAGGTAATAAAAAAATTAGAAATAATAATAAAGTTGATTAAATAACATAATAATAGTCATAGGTGGTGTGTACTTACAAAAAAACAATACTGTATAATTAAAGAAAGGGTATTTTTATTTAAAAATTAGAGATTTTTTTAAATATTTGATGGGTGTGATTACGAAATGGGTGTAGATAAAGTTTTTGATGGGTGCCATTATCGCCACTCAAAATAATATTTAGCAAAAAAAAAACAAAAAAAATTCTTCTATGACACTTTCATAGTTTCATGGTTTCATGGACTATTGAACGTTATACTAGGGTTTTTTTTTAATATATAAGTTGGATCTCGGTTCGGTTTTCCGGTTCGAGATAGTGAACCGAAAAACGAACAATCGGTTTCAAAAAAATAAACAGAATTGGTTCGTTTGGTTCACCGGTTCGGTTTGGTTCATTGGTTTTTTTCCCACCCCTAATAATGACACATGCACATTTTTTGTTTTTTTACCACATGTATATTTTTATTTTATTTGTAGGTTTTGATTTTTAAATAATTTTGACAACAGTGCTTGTATAATATTAACAAAAAACGATTATATAAAAATGGTAAAGGATTAAACTGTGAATGAATGGTAACTTTGTTTATAAAATAATAGTATAATTGACATTGTCTTATTAAAATATTTTTAGATTTTTTAAGAAAATTTTAATTAAAAAGGGTACAAATGGCGTTTCATTATTAATATTTTTAGATTTTGTTATAATTATAATGATGAAGTCAATGCACAAAAAAATAAACAATTTTGCTCTAATATAACAATTAAAAGGTATTTAAGTACTTTAACTAAAATTGTTAAAATCAATTGTTTTATTTAACACCGTTAAACTGTTAGAATGACCAATTTGACAACTTCTAAAAAGAGAGAGACTGATCTGATACTTGGAAAAAATGTGAGGACCAATCTGATCACTTTTGTAAAAGTCGTAAACAACTTAGAATTTTAAAAAAAATCAGGACCTAATTGGTAATTGTCCAAAAAATTAAAATGGAGTGTAAACAGATACTTTATAGACCGTTAATAGCATCTATCTTATTTTGTTTTAAACTCTGAACTATTAAATTTCAATCCAATAACTTTAAATTACTCCTCCATAGTTACATACCATGTATACTAATATGACCTATTTATTTATTATTCTAAAAAAGGATTTTTAACTTGGAATCTAAAATCATTTGATCCTTGTAACTTAAATAGAAGAACATTATGATGTCAGGTTGACCGTCATGGAATTCTTTGTGAAGATCAAAGAGCCAAAGAGTGATTTTTTTTTAGAAATCATACTGATATGAAGGGGAAAACATCACATACGATCATACGTTGAAAAACTCATAAGCAGAACCATAAATAACTTTTAATCATTTTTTAATTTTTAATTTTTAATTTTTATAGCAAATACTATCAAGGTCCAATGTCTATATCTAGTGGGTTAGATGCACCACATCACTACATCAAATATATGAGACCTTGTCATCATAAAGTCTTTTGTGGTTGTGAAAGAGGTATTGATGTATAATCTTACTATTTCTAATTATCATATGGATAGACAAGAAAACATTAGAAGTTTTTTTTTCCTTAAAAAAAATATTTCAATTTGAGATATAGGGATGGGGGACGGTATTGACTCTTGAACCTACAACCACATAGTGTAGGTTTGATGGGTAAACCACTAACCAATCTCATCAGGTATGAAAACATTAGAAGTGTTGATTAAACTTGAAGTAAAAGGATAATAATTAAAAGGGAAATTATCATTTTCCCCCTGAGGTTTGCCATATTAGATAAACTAGTCCCTCTAGTTTCAATAATAGTCAGTCTTCCCCCTGAAACACAAAATATTGGTCATTTTGCATCTTCTATCAACTTTTCCGTCCAAAATAACATTGACCATCAATGGAAAAATTAAAAAGACATTATTAGGGATCGAACCCTCAACTTCAAGGTTAAAACCACAAGCCCTAACCAGCTGATCTACTTCAACACAATGATGAAAATTTATAGATTTATATGTATATATATATAGTTCTATAATTTGTTTAAACTAATTTAAATTTGTTTATATAATTTAAAATAAACTCATATATATATATATATATAATTTAAAATAAACTCATATATATATATAATTTAAAATAAACTCATATATATAAAAATAGATTTATGAAAATGAAAAAGAAAATAACAAAACACCAAAAAACCCATAAAATCCAGAAAACCAAAGTCCGTAAAAAAATTTCTATCTTTTATTTTGAATTTTTTTTTTCCTTTTCAATTTATGGACTCTGATTTTCTAGGATTTTTTTTTATCAAATTGAAATAATCTATTTTTTGAAAAGGAAAAAAAAACAAAAAAAAGGAAAAAAATTTACAGGCTTTGGTTTTCTAGATTAACAAAACACCAGAAAACCCATAAAATCCAGAAAACCAAAGCTCGTAATTTTTTTTTCTTTCTTTTATTTTATTTTGAGTTTTGTTTTCCTTTTCAATTTATGGGCTTTGATTTTCTGGTGGGTTTTTTTTAATCAAATTGAAATAATCTATTTTTTTAAAAGGAAAAAAAAACAAAAAAAAAACAAAAAATTTACGGGCCTTGGTTTTCTAGATTTTCTGGGTTTACTTTTGTTTTGTTATTTTCTTTTTCATTTTCATAAATATGTTTTTATATATTATTATTAAATATGAGTTTATTTTAAATTATATGTATGAGTTTATTTTAAATTAGTTTACACAATTTTAAATTAGTTTAAACAAATTTAAATTAGTTTAGACAAATTATAGAACTATATATATACATTTAAATCAATAAATCCTCATCAATGTGCTGAAGTAGTTCAGCTGGTTAAGGCTTGTGGTTTTAACCTTGAGGTTGAGGGTTCGGGCAAAATGACCAATATTTTATGTTTCAGGGGTGAGACTGGCAATTATTAAAACTAGAGAGACTGATTTATCTAATATGACAAACCTGATTGGGGAAATGATAATTTCCCTAATTAAAATGCAAGCAAGACCGCAAGAGTTAAACCGTAAAGTTATGGATGTTGGGAATAAGAATTATCTTTCCTTTCTTGGAGCAATTTGATCCCTTGGTACCTTCCCAGCATCATAACAGTAGCCATTGGATTGGTGCCTGGTGATTCTTGAAAAGTTGAACCATCTATGACCCTCAATCCTTTGACCCCATAAACCCTATAATCTTTATCAACAACTGATCCAATTCTACAACCACCATGAAAATGATAAAATGTCCTTACACTGCTTTTGCATAATTTCCTCCTTTGATCTGCACTAGACATCGATTTTGTTTTATTGGGTCTAATCCCCAGGAACATAGAAACTGATTTAGACTTGGCCACTCTCTCAAGCAATTGAACCATCTTTACACATTCTTGCAAGTCATTTTCCTCAGCTAGATAATTGAATATCACTGAAGGGTTTTGCCTGGGGTCTGTGCTGTTCAATTCAAGCTTACCTTTTGAGGCTGGAAATGCAATCTTTGCTGAAATTCGCGTCCTTGATGCATTCAAACTGATGGGTACAACTCCTGCTTCGATTATGAATCTGAAATCACCTGCTATGCCTACAACTTGCGGTGACTCTGGCTGTCTTTTTGCTGGCATTGTGTCTACGAAGACAGCAATGCTAGGATTGTCCTGTATTCCATGTCCAACATCTTCTAAGCCTACCTCGACTGTAATATTGAACTTTTTAAGGTGTTCACGAGAACCGATTCCGCTTAGTAACAGGATTTGGGGACTGCCTAAAGCTCCTGCAGACAAAATAACATCTCCCCATCTACTTGAATTGTTTGGCTGGTTAAGGTATGCTTCATGGATTTTACTAGAGCTGCCATCGCTCTTAATGAACCTTATGCCGCGAACTCTGGTCTCATTTCCCTTGCCTGCATCATTTCAATAGAACTAGTTAGCTTCAAAATTCAGTTTTTTTTTTCCAAGAAACATTGGTTGAATCTTTATCAGAAAGATTACTTACGATTAGTATCGATGATTATGTTGTTTACAGTTGTATTCAAAAGAACCATAATGTTGTTAGGATTCCCTGCCTCTAGAAGATCAGCTGATGTGTGTCTCTTTCCCAATTTATCTAACACAGTCCCACCCACCTTTGTTCCCTTAAGATGTTCCAAACTGAAGCCATTATAAGGTAGAATTCCTGCTTCAAGAAGGCCAAATTCAACAACTGATTGCCATGGAGTCAACAGAGGAGTGAAGACTACCTTAGATTCCACCCATTCATAAGACTCCTTTACGAGCCCATCGTCCCATCCAGCCTTTTTAACAGAATCCTCACTAGCTCTACTATAAAATCCACCATTTATGGCAGATGATCCTCCAAGGATTCTTCCTCTAAGGTTGCTAACCCCATCCTTGGAGATGAAGCTTTGTGCAACGGATGAGAATTCATCCGTTTGGAGCAATGATAATCCATAGTACTTTTTGTCTATGACCAATGGATTCCCGAAAGGGGAGTTGCCTCGTTCTACCAATAGAACAGTGAATTTCTCGGATAAAGTTGCAGCTAGAGGGCAGCCGGCGGTGCCTCCCCCAACAATGATGTAGTCAAAGGACTTGCCTGAGACTTGTTGGACATCTGAGGTCATATAAGGGAGCCCCTTTCCTACAATGAAAAAAAGAATAAGATCATTGATATGAAAAGTGAATATTGTAGTAATAAACCCATTTTGGTGAATTGCATACCTTGGTGCAGAGACAAGTTTAATAGCAGCAGCCAGATAAATGTTGTAAGAACCACTGTTGGCGGAAACTGCATATTTATTTTTTCCATTTCTCTAATCAAGTTTTGTCCAGGATTAGTTAAAACTAAAGGGTACATTTTGGCCTTTTTGCTCATATAATTGTTGAGCTTCTCATGCTTACCTATATCTTAACTTGAATCACGACTGCCGCACTCGTTTTGTCTCTATAGTCAAATGGTTGTATGATGTCCATACGGGTATTGGTGTCGTGAAGGACTTCTCTTTCAAAAAATATATATATATATCATCTTGAATTGATTATGGTCCCTTTGCAATTGGCATTCATGTAGTCAACAATGAATTGGATAATAATATACTCATCGTTGATATTACTGGTTGATCATTAAGCTTGATGTAGAGGGATAATAATCCGACAGTGGTGGATCTGATAGTGCCTACCAACTACCAAATGGGATTGTTAGGGATCGTTTTTGATTTGATTATATTTAATCGTGAGTATGGCCAGGAAATCTTTTATTTAAAGTAATTGTAGTCTTGTAGATTTACACGTTTGTGCAATTACTCCTAGTTGCATTGATTATTTTTGTTCTTGTCGGAAATCGGACATGGTTCCTCTCCTTATCTCATTTTTTTTCCTCAGCCTTTTTAAAGTATGTGATTTTTTTTGTTGATAAAGTGATTGTAGAAATCAATCATATCTTAATCATATATTTATTACGGTGTTTATGTATCATGAGGATGGTTGAGTAAGGAGAAGATTCAAATCGCAACCTTCATTGTTGTTGTGATATCCCCACCTAGAAATTATACTGCTCTTTCTAGTCAACCATGTCATCGACATCTTCTACCCCTGCTACATCCCCAATCCAAACGTCTGCCCTCACCGATCAGACCGGTTCAAGATCCGGTGGCCAAACCCCAAACACAACCTTCGTTTCAACTCCTTGGAAGGAATGACTTGGTATGATCAGGGCCAGCTGGGCCTGTGCAAGAAGTGTACCCGTCCAAGGCCTATAAAAAATGGCCAAAATTGTTATTAGCTTTTTATTTCATAAAAGTAAACGATTTATTATATTATAATTCATTATTTATCTATTTACATATATATATATATATATATATTTCTTTTCTTCCTCGGTCCGTACTGATATAACTTACGTCAGTACGTTACATGCGGACCACTGATTATGAAGAAGTTTTGACAAGTGTATAAGTATATAAATCTAATAGTCCACATCTAACGCACCGATGAATTTATATCGATACGTATTGATTTAAAAATTTCTGTATATTAATATATATTATTAATAAAAACCGAGTGATACAATTAACTTGCTATACATGTGAGAAGGGGATCTAGTTATGAAGTCAGAGACGTCAGGATTGACTTGAATGATCTAGGTCCCAAGCGAGAGACGTCAGGATTGACTTGCATTCCTGTAGACGGATTGTCAAGAATTGTCTGTAATTTGAGAGCACAAGATAACAACTACTTTATTTTCATTAAAGAAAATAAAAGCACATGTCAATTGTAGACTTTAAAATTCCACAATTGAATTTGGTAGAATAAAAGGCACTGACAATCGTGCAAAACAAAAAAGAGAACACAGAGTTGGGGTGGTCTATTTGAGGGACTTTCTGACGGTTAAGTTAGATATTTGTATGAGAAATTGTTTGTATAGAATAAAACTTGAATAAATTTCCACAACTATATTGAATTGCTAAATAATAAAGATCAATATGTAAACAAGGTTGTTCGAGCCATGTGTGGTGTCATTCCGATAGCCTTATATTCTCTTGGGTTGAGCGTTGAGTTTAGCAAATTAAATTGTTGAGAGGAGACGAGGCAAGGCTATCGTCGATCAATTTAGGAGAAGTGATGTTTTATGCTTGGAGGTTCAGGGATCGAACGAAGCAAAAAAGAAAGAAAGATGAATAAATAGATGCAGATGTTGGATTGGCGTCTACATGGTTGGAGTATGGCTTAATGGGAATGTTCACAAGTTGAATATGATGAATAAAAGTGAATTCAACTAGTGTCATTATGATGATGCAATTAGCCAACCAGAGAAAGTTGAGAGTATATTGCATTAGTTTTATATTTTCTACGTGAGTGGGGTCAGAACAGATCAATTGTCCTCAAACACAACCTTCTTTTCGACTTAATGGACGGAATAACTTGGTATGATGATGGTTCATGGTTGGTGAAGACTTTCCTAAAGGGAAAAGGAAAATTGAGTCACTTGGTTGGCTCCATTCCACGGGAAGATGATCATAAGTTTTCCAGGTGGGACGAAAAGGACTATATGATCATGTCTTGATTTTGGAACACCCTATTCAACCAGAGATCAATGGCTCTTGGATAGCCCAGTCTTCCTCGAAAGTGCAGGATGCTGCACAAATCTCTCTCTCCGTTATTAAGTACTATATTACGCTGAAGAGTCATCTGATGGCAAGACCGTCAGAGTTAGATTATTATCATAATTTCAAGATGAAGTGTGGTAATGACATAGCCACGCCACCCCATTGTTAGTAACCAACGGATCCAAAAGCTTAAGCCGATAGAAAATGGCCCAATAATAATACTTAAACCTTGTAACACCTTCAAGTCTATAACAGTACGTTGAACGGACTTGCTGAACTAAATGCAAAGTTTAATCACGTGCGGGTTCAGGTTCTGGGAAGGGAAGTATTATACCATCTCTCAAGGCATTTCCCAGAATCAGGGCTGAAGCAAGAAGAAGACATGTGATGCCCGAAACACCCACCAGTGACACGTCTAATCTGGCCACAAAGGCAATGGTCTGGAAATGGACCGGATCGGATTTGCAATTGCAGATTAAATTCGTACTGTGATAACGAGTAGTATTGCTCACAATCCAGGTCAACAGGATCATGATATTTTTCAATTTTTCAGAATTCCCTGTCTCCAGAAGATCAGCTGAAGTATTCCTCCCCTTCCGCACAGTCCCACACATACGACGTACCAATATAACTACTGGCTAGATGCACCAAATCATTATATGAGACCTTGTCGTTCACTACTATAAAATAATGAGTTCAATCATAAATTCTTTTATGGCTTTAAAAGAGGTATTGATGTATAATCTTATTCATGTTTCTAAGTATCATATGGATATGAGACAAGAAAACATTACAAGTGTGGATTAAACTTGAACTAGAATGATAATAATTAAAATTAATGCAAGGAAAAGTTAAACCAAAAATATAGATACGTTGATTTCATATTTCATCTGTTCAAACTGATACACAATAACTAGAATGTAAAGTTATGGATGTTGTTGGGAACAAGAATCATCTTTCCTTTCCTGGAGCATTTTGATCCCTTGGTACCTTCCCAGCATCATAACAGTAGCCACTGGATTGGTCCCTGGTGATTCTTCGAAAGTTGAACCATCTATTACTCTCAATCCTTTGACCCCATAAACCTTATAATCTTTATCAACAACTGATCCAATTGTACAACCACCATGATAATGATAAAATGTCCTTACACTGCTTTTGCATAATTGCCTCCTTTGATCTGCACTAGACAATCGATTTTGTATTATTGGGTGTAATCCCCATGAACAGAGAAACTGATTCAGACTTGGCCACTCTCTCAATCAATTGAACCATTTCTG
The DNA here is from genome assembly GCA_033220585.1 of Dipteronia sinensis. Taxonomy (NCBI): domain Eukaryota; kingdom Viridiplantae; phylum Streptophyta; class Magnoliopsida; order Sapindales; family Sapindaceae; genus Dipteronia; species Dipteronia sinensis. The sequence continues at coordinate 68,938,234 of CM065638.1, read as the reverse complement.
CACATTCCTCCAAGTCTTTTTCCTCAGCTAGATAATTGAATATCACTGAAGGGTTTTGCCTGGGGTCTGTGCTGTTCAATTCAAGCTTCCCTTTAGAGGCTGGAAATGCAATCTTGGCTGCTAATGGCATTATTGATACATTAAAACTAGTGGGTAAAACTAATGCTTGGATTATGAATCTGAAATCATCTGATATTCCCACAACTGAAGGTGCATCTGGTTGTCTTTTTTCAGGCATTGTGTCTGCCAAGACAGCAATGCAAGGATTGTCCTGCATTCCATCTCCAACCCCTTCTAAGCCTACCTTGACTGAAATATTGAACTTCTTGAGGTGTTCATGAGAGCCAATTCCGCTTAACAATAGGATCTGGGGACTGCCTAATGCTCCTGCTGACAAAATAACATCTCCCCATCTGCTTGAATTTTTTGGCTGGTTTAGATATGCCTCGTGGATTTTACTTGAGCTGCCATCACTCTTAATGAACCTTATGCCGCGAACTCTGGTCTTCTTTCCCTTACCTGCATTATTTGTATTGAACTTATTATTAATGCACATAGTGAACAAATATAGTTAAATTCCCATGTCTATTATAAAAACTACTTACGATTAATATCGATGATTATGTTTTTTACGGTTGTATTCAAAAGAACCATAATGTTTTTGGGATTCCCTGCCTCTAGAAGATCCGCTGATGTGTGTCTCTTTCCCTGTTCATCGAACACAGTCCCGCCCACCTTTGTTCCCTCAATATGTTCCAAACTGAAACCATTATAAGGTTGAATTCCTGCTTCAAGAAAGCCAAATTTAGCAACTGTCTGCCATGGAGTCAACTGAGGAGTGAAGACTACCCTTGATTCCACCCATCGATAAGACTCCTTTACGAGCTCCTCGTCCCATCCAGCCTTTTTAACAAAATCCTCACTAGCTCTACTATAAAATCCACCATTTATAGCAGATGATCCTCCAAGCACTCTTCCTCTAAGGTTGCTAACCCCATCCTTAGAGATGAAGCTTTGTGCTACAGATGAGAATTCATCTGTTTGGATCAATGAGAACCCATATTTCTTTTTTTCTATTACCAATGGATTCCCGTAAGGGGAACCCCCTCGTTCTACCAATAGAACAGTGAATTTCTCGGATAAAGTTGCAGCTAGAGGGCAGCCGGCAGCACCTCCCCCGACAATGATATAATCAAAGGACTTGCCTGAGACTTGTTGGACATCTGAGGTCATATAAGGGAGTCCATTTCCTACAATAAAAGAAAAAGAGAATAAGATCATTGATATCAAGAGAATATTGTAGTAACAAACCCATTTTGGTGAATCGCATACCTTGGTGCAGAGACAAGTTTAATAGCAGCAGCCAGATAAATGTTGTAAGAACCTTACGCGAATGGACTGTTGTCGGAAACTTCATATTTAGTGTTTCCATTTCTCTATGGATAATTACAACTAAAGGGTACATTATATATCAGGCCTTTTTGCTCATATAACTATTGTGGTTCTCATGAGTCCTGCCTTACCAATATCTTGAATTGATTAAAGGTTCCTTGACATTCATGTAGTTGACAATGCGTAGAGCGTTGATGTCACTGTTTGATTAGAACAACAGGTTAATATGGTTCAGTATAAGAGTATCTCCAATGTAAAAATGATTTGCATATGAATAATTGTTGACATGGCAACAATATCAAGAGATTTGCTTTCTATGTGGCATAAATATGGAACTTGATAGACAATCAACTTAAAATTTGGTCTCCAATGCTTCTGTTTAAAACACATTTTGTTTTAATGACGTGTTCAATTTTATCTCCTATTTTCTTTTTTATTTTATTTCATTATCAAAAATAGATGAAAAATTAATATCGATTTAAAATATTTGCTGTGTTAACCTAAAAAAGGGATGTGCAATAGGCCATCTAAAAGTGGACGGTCATGTCGACAATGTCTATTATTTATTTTGCCACGTCAGCTTGATGTTGAATATGCACGGTTGTATTGGAGACACAATTATTAACAGAATGTCTATCTATCTTACGTGACATCTTTTTTTTTCACAAGTCACACTTACATTGGAGATGCATTAAGAGCACTCATTTAACTGGATAATGTCATCGCCATCGTATCATCCGGTATATAATTAAAAAAAGGCTTAAAATAGGAGGATAATATAATCAAATGTAACATAGTGTCTATCAAATCGGATGACAATAGGTTCAAAAAAAATACCTGATTTAACTAGGTACTGTGAAAACAAGTCAAATGTGAATTCAGATTCCTTCCTAACTTCAATTCACCTCATTTTCATAATCTATTACCACATATAAAAACGTAAATGATAAATATAAAAATTAATAGAATTGATCTAAACTATTAAATTGTTATACCATACATATGCGGAGAGGATCTGGATATAAAGTCAGAGACATCATGATTGACGTACATGTTCTAGATCCCAAGTGAGAGACGGCAGGATTGACGACGGATTATCATGGATTGTCAATGGTTTGATTATATTTAATATTGTGTACAGCTAAAAATCTTTTATTTTAAATAATCGTAAATAGTTCTAAGGGGTCGTTTGGTATGCAGTCATCTTTATATAGGAATGAGAATCTCATAACATTCTCATGTTTGGTAGGAGGTTTGAGTTTTTGATTTCCCTGAAAAGTGAATCCCATGAGAATCACATTACCCTCCAAGGGGGGTAATCTGAAACTCTTCCCAACAGGTGAGTTTCATATTACCCTCCATCTGATTCCCACCGTGGGATCCACCCTCATTAAAAAAAATTATTTTTATTTTATTTTCTTCTTATTTGTTTCTTCACGATGCTTCTGGAAATTAACACCAAAAATCCCCAATTTTTATTTTCTTACACTTTCTCATTACCCAAACACCAAATTTTCAGATTTTAAAACCTAATTTTCATCAATTAAACAATACCCAACAACATCAAACACCATCACCAACACAAACACTATCAAACAGCATCAAACACCATCACCAAACACAAAAAGGAAAAAAGAATTGCAACAGGTTAAACATTTTCGATGATGATGACGATGAAGATCTCGGCCGACGGAGGCGATGACGACGACGAAGATCCCGGCCAAACGGAGGCGACGACGAAGATCCCTGCCCGACGGAGGCGACGACAACGAAGATCCTGGCTGGAAAGAGGCGACCAAGATCCCGGCTAGAAAGAGGCAACGACAACGAAGATCCCCTGGCTGGAAAGAGGCGACGACGACGAAGATCCTGACCGGAGGCGACGACGTGGTGGCAAGGACGGCGACGACGTGGAGGCAAGGACGACGACGACGATGACAACAAGTGAAAGATCTGGGTTTTTTTTTTGAGAGAGATGAAAGATGGATTTTTTTTCTTGAAAGATCTGGATCTCTTTTCTTGAAAGAGATTAAAGATGGAAAGACAACATGGTTTTTTTTTAACCATATATATAAAAGTAAACTTCGATTATTTTTTTTTGTTTTTAATAAAAAAAAACAAATTCCCATGTACAACCAAACACCGTTACTTCATATTCCCAGAAATCCGACATAATATTCTCATGCACAACCAAACACATATATACAATTTTCTCAGGAATCATATTACTGGGTTTCACTTTCCCAGAAATTACAATATTTTGATTACCCCATACCAAACGGCCCCTAAATCTAATCCCTACTTTCTAACGGCATGATTGGTACGCCGTTGGATTTGTTAAATTGGATGGACTGGATAGATTGGATTGTGTTTAATCCTTTCCTATATTTGGTGTTCCGCTGCACTATATCAAGACTACAATATATTATATTCGTATAAAATTTATAAACATATTTTGTTAAATAAATGTTTTTAGCAAATAATTCAACCTAAATATTATATTCAATAGCGAATTAAAGAAGAAAAATATCAGTTAAATAAATGTTTTTAACAAATAATTCAACCTTACCATGCTTCATGTTGGACTTAGTGGTAAGATGACATGACATCATGTGATTCTTACCACCAAAGTTCAAGCCACAGCTTGGTAGCATCGTCAATCAAAAAAAAAAACAAATAATTCAACGTAAATATTATGTTCAATAGAGATTAAAAAAAGAAAAAATATCAGTTAAATAGATGTTTTTAACAAATAAGTCTTGGTGTGAGGTGGCAAAGCAAGATCATGATTTGACCAAGGGAATTACAAGACTGATCCTTTGTTTGTTTGTTTGCCTCTCTCTATCGTGCCCACGGTAAACGTTGGGTAGCCAAGTTGGGTAGCCAAGTGCGGAGCGGATAACTGCTGAAAGTATCTAAGTAGTAAGCCCACTCCAAGATGAGTGCTCTCCTATTCCGACTTCCCCAGAGCCTCTGGTAGCACAGCCGAGACAGCGACGGGTTCTCTGCCCCTGCGGGGATGGAGCGACAGAAGTTTTGAGAATTCAAGAGAAGGTCACGGCGAGACGAGCCGTTTATCATTACGATAGGTGTCAAGTGGAAGTGCAGTGATGTATGCTATATATATATATATTTTCTTCTCGGTGCGCACTGCGTTGCATGTGGACTACTGATTGTGGAGAAGTTTTGATAAATGCATACACTTTGAGTTAAAGTATGTAAATCGTCAACATCCAACGAACTGATAAAATTATAATATTGCTTGTTGATTTGAAATTTATATATATATATATATATATATATATATATATAAAACAAATGCACTTTTAAAGTCCACTAATTTATTAATGGCATACGAGCTGGACAGCACACAAACTATGCAAAAGCCAGTTTAAACTCTTTTCTGTATCACCACTTTTTTGTTGGACAACAAGTGCATACCCTTTTTCTATCTAACTTTTTTGATGTGTAAAAACATTTTTTTCTGTTACGATTATTAATTTAAAATAGTATAGTAATAAAGTTGAATTTTGATCACAATGATATTTTCGTATCATATTATCAGACATGAACCTTTTTTTTCTTGAATTTCTACATTGAATTAAAAATGAATTTTAGGTATATGAAACTTTAAAAGTACGAAAGTTAAACTTTAAATATGTAAAAAAAACTTTCATTAAAAATATCTTTTAAAAAAAAGTGTTTCCTCTTAAATCTTAAATGTAGAATTCTAATGCATTTTCAGTTTATTTTGGTAATCTAAAAAATGTTTCTTAAATTACCTATCACGTACCAGTTCTTATTTTACAAGAGGCACTTGGGGTGCGTTTGGTACGTGGTACATGACAGGACAACGTGAGACAGTTTTCTCTTATCCCACGTTTGACATGACATTGGCATGGGACAGCACGGGATAAGGTGGGACAAACATTAGGAAAAACTGTCCCACCTCAGACCGTGGGACTACTTGTACCATGACATGGGACAAGTGTTAAAAAGACAAATTTACTCTTTAAATATTCAAAAAATTACAATCATATTCAATGTATTATATATATATATATATATATATATATATATTGAAATATATATATATATATATATATTATAATTACATATATAATATAATATTATATAATAATATATATTTCAATAATATATATATATATATTATAATTACATATATAATATAATATTATATAATAATATGTTAGTGTATATATATATAATATTACTTAATCATATATTATATATATATATTAATTATTAATATATATATATATTATAATAATAAATTTATATATTCTATAAAATATATATGTAATATAAATATATGTATATTATATTTTATTTACTATATAAAATATTAAATATTATTACCTATATAATATTATTATTACCTATACAATAATATATATATATATATATAATATTTAATATATCATATATATATATATTATATTATTATCTATATAGGATACATATATATTATATAATGGCGTTGGCAGGGAGCCTTAAACCATCTCACGCTAAGTCTCTCAACAATTATATTTTCCCTAAAGCGGCAACCATAGCCTGAACGGGACACAAAAGCTACTGGACTTACAAGAGACAGATAAGGATCTTAAGCCGGTGGATCAATATCAAATTTTATGATGTGCAGGATCCTCAACTAGAGGCAAGCACAGAGTATACTTAGATATTACAGGCTGTAAGTCATCTAATAGAACAATATAAAGAAGGAAGAAAGAAGAATTAGTTAGACATAATGATAAACAGAGAATATATTGGTTTTCGATGATTCACATACAAGGGATATAGCCTCCTTTTATAGGAGAAAGAGTGAAGCAATCGGCATACAAGATAGGATAAGATAAGGATAAGATAAGGCCGACAGATAAAAGTAAACAGAGCCTAACAGGTGGCTGACAAACATAAAGCAAACAAGAAGATACAATAATGAAAGGATAAGATTACGGGCTGCTGAGATTACAATTCTTATGATCTTCATCGTCAGAGTCCTGGGATCCACAAATAAAGCAAGGCCAGGTGTCAACAGCCATGGGGTCTTGCGAGTCAGCAAGGATGGAGTCCTGGAAAGGATGCCAACTCAGAGGGGGATTTCTGGGTACGCCAGGAAGGATGAAAGTGTCATCAATGGAGACGCAGTTGACATCGAGCAAGAAATTTAAAAGAGCAATCTGTAAATTCCTGGGATAGGAGGCTTGATAATCAAAAGTGGTTTGCCATTCATAACTGATGTTGGAGGACCATAGAATTTTCTGATGGGGGTTAAATCGGTATGGTCGGTGAAAGATCCAGATACAGGAGACAGAGGCAGCAGAGTCAGGATCAAGTTTCCAAAGGTTGTACTAACCCATGAGTTTGGTGAGTTCAGATTTCCAAACTGTTAAGGGGCTGAACCACTGAAGGAAAGTTAAGAACAGTGTGCTGGAGGGAGAAGGCTCATGAACCAAGGCATATGTGTCCTGGAGAGGGAAGACAAAGGCATGGTGGTAAAGGATAGATAAACACCATAAGTACCAGAGAGCCTGAGGAGTGAAGTAATAGACTGGAGGCATGAAAAATGGATCCCGAAAAGGCCTGGATGGGTTAGAGAGAACATGATGGAGCCCCTGTTGCTTTAGCTGAAGTAAGTAGATTGGAAGGTAAGACAGGGTGAAATTATGCATCTGCAAAAGAGAAGGTTGCTGGCCGGGAGGAACCTGGGAAAGGAGTTCTGGAGGATAATCTTTGACAGGAGGAAAAGACGAAGAAGAAGACGAAGCTGAGCTGGCCATAAGGATAAGAGGAATTCTGTAGGAGGAAGTAACAAGATGAACTGGTGGGGGTCTCGATAGCATATCAGCTATTATATTATGATTACCTTTCACGGGCTGAACAGTGAAATCATATCGTGCAAACCAGTCCTTGAGCCTGAGTAATTGTGGATTGGGAGGAATCTTATTTCGAAACTCGAGAACATTAGGAAATGACGAGTTGTCCATTTCAACTGAAAAGTTCTTTGTCCTGAGATAGAAGTCAAACTTCTGGATGGCATATTTGACCTCTAGGATTTCTTTGTAGACAGTATGATAATGATGTTGAGCTTCTTTGAACTGTCCACTAGCATGGCCGCAATAATGGCGATGGTTATGCTTATCTTCAATTAGGATGGCTCTCTAGTAATGATCACTGGCATCTGTCCGGAGGATGAGCTGTCATGTGGAAGGAATAGTAAGAGCAGGAGGAGATTGGGCGACCTGCTTGAGATGAGTCATTGCCGAGGTGTGGGTGTGGTTCCACGGAGAAGGGTTTTTGTTGAGAAGAGCGGAGAGTCTGGAAGTGTAGTGGCTGACTTTAGGGATAAAATTTCTGATAAAATTAATGATACCAAGAAACTATTGGATTTGTTTCAGAGATAGATGGGAATCTGGAAAATCAAGAAGTTGGGTGGCTAGATGGGAACCAGGATGGTATTGGCCATTAGAAATATGCATTCCAAGGAAGTCAATTTTTGATTGACCAACTGAACTCTTTTTATCAGAAAGCATGATACCATATTGAAGAATGATGTCATGAAAAGCTTGGAGAAGGTTAGTATCAGATTGTTCATCAGAGGAAAATAGAATAATATCATCAATATATATGAGGGTTGAATGCAGCAAAGGATGGAAAATTCTAGTCATAGCCTTCTGGAAAAGGGAAGGGGCAGTTTTAAGACCGAAGGGAAGCACCTTCCATTGGTAATGGGCATTGGGAAGACAGAAAGATGTCTTATGCCGATCATCAGGATGGATACCGATTTTCCAAAAGGCACATTTGAGATCAAATTTGGAGAAGATGGTAGCACCAGGAAGTTGAGAGAACAAAGTGGAGGTTCTGGGGACTGGAAATTTGTCATCTCTAAGAAAGAGCATTCAGAGGTTCGTAGTCGATGACCAGTAGTTTCTTTCCCCGTGTCAATTCAGATCTTTTTTCAACATAAAAGGCCCGGCAGGCCCACTGGGACGAAGTGGGCTTAATTAAGCCTTAGCTGAGCTCATTGCATTCAGTGGTGGCTAACTGGAGATCTGAAGGAGACATGCTTGAGTGGGTGGCTTTTGTAGGATTGGCATGTTCATTGAGCTTGAAAAGAAGATGGACGAAGAAGTTAGGATTCTTCCATAGGTGAGAAGGATGGTTAAACTCAGCATAGCTATTAGTAAAGAACTGGAGGAGTTTTTGTTGAATGTTCTGGAAAGGAAACTGAAGAGAAGACAAAGGAAAGATTTTATGGATAGGAGAGAAAGGTTTAAAATCTCTTTTGTATCGGACACCAGAAGGGAGAATGCGAAGAGAGTTGCATTGACAGTAAACATCCCATCCGATGAGGATATCTTTATCTAGCAAGGATGTACCGAGGACGTGGGTCCAAATGGTGTATGAGGGGAAGAGTTTGATACCAATCTTGGATTTTGAGATGAGATTGGTAGTAAATATCTTACCGTCTGCAGCTTTGAAATAGCGAGTATGTGGTTTCCAGCTATCAGGAGGAAGGATGTTGGGGTTCATCATTGTAGTGTGAGACCCAGTGTCAAAATAGGCTATGACATTGATGGGTTTGGAAAACTTTTCCAATAGGATCTGGATAGGAACTTGGGGTCCTGATGCAGATTCTGTAGAGACTGCTTTGTAGGAGCTGTAGGTTGGGCTGGAGTCATAATTAGCAGAGTCTTCGTCTGAACTGTCTGAGTATTGGAGGACAAAGGAAGTATTCTGATCAACTGTTTCTTGTTCAGAGAAGAGAGATTCAACACCAACATCAGAAGGGATTTCAGCAGCAATGTCATTCAACCGATGAACGAGTTTGGCTGACTTAGCCTTCTTGTTGGGGCATTGTTTGGCATATTGGCCTGGCTGGCCACAAACAAAGCATTTCGGGGACTTGTTCTGGGCTCTGGAAGATTTTCTTTTGAAGTATTTGAATCTTTTTGACTTGGACCTAGAATATTTACCAGAACGGGATTTGAAAGGGCGGAAGTGATGCTTCTTCTTGGGTTTGCAAAACCATTGCTCTTTGTCTTTACATTTGATATGAAGAGACGGTTGCTTACACCGACCTTCATATCTTTTTCCTTCTCTGAGCATTTTAGAGAAGATCTTCTGGGTGGCGCACAATATGTCAAGAGCACCAAGTGTGAACATATGTATTTCTCCCAAGGTAATGTCATTAAAAGGTCTGCCAGACGTATCAATTCGACGCTGGAGTTCTTCTTGGAGTTCTGTGGGGAAAGAGTTTACATACACATGTTTGAGACTTTGATCATTGATACCTCTAAGAATGTGGTATCTTCCAGACATACGTTTGTAGTGATATTCTATATCCTTTTTCTTTAAGGAACATCAACTCATATCAAAAAACTCTTAGCGAGCCTGCTTATAAAACTGGTCGGAAGAGAATTCCCATGGCATGAGAGGTGGATTGGGATCTAACAAACTGGAGTTGTCTATATTCACCCAAAGCTTGATACCAATCGCAAAGAGAGTCAGCAAACCGAGAAACAAATTCTCGCAGGATGGCCTTAAGGGTCTGCTCAGACTTAGCCATTTGTAAATCAAGCCAGGCGTTTCCTGAAATTTTCTTTCGCCAAGAATCAAGAGAAGAATCATCAAGTTGGAACCAAGGACCATTGGTAGGCCTGGATTTTGGGACTTGAGTGGGCTGAGTAGGAGGTGCATCAGGTGGTTCTTCGACAATAAGAGTATGACCGGTAGAACTTTCTCTAGGAGATTCATAAGTTCTGGCAGAAGGTTCTGCTCTGGAGGCCATAAAGGCCTGGGTAGGATCTGGTAGATCTGGAGAAGAAGACAGGTGGAATAGAGACCCTGTAGAGGAATGGGTCATAGAAGAAGAGACAGAAGCGGAGTTAGAAGCAACTGTATTAGAAGGGGAAGACCGATGAGATGTGTATAAGGCGGGTTTGTAATGAGCCGAAGAAGAAGCGAGGCCTTTATCTTTGCGAGAACTCGAAGCTTTAGAGGAACGAGGCTTGGACCTCGCAGCGGCTTCTGGAAGAGGATATTTTCGAAACAACTCTCTTGTAGATTTGAAGTAGTACAAATAATCTGGAAGATTATGCAGGCGAAGGAGGAGGTGAGGACGAAAACCCCATGGAGTGGGAATGAGATACTCTGGGCTTATAAGGAGGTATCCTAGAATATGCTTGGTCTTTCTGCAGTTGTTCTAGCTGGGCTTTGAGCTGTCTAATTTCCCTTTCTCTTTTATCAAACTTGGAGTCATGATAGCCAAGATTGATATAGTAGTGGAGATCTGCATCTAGCTTAGCGATCTGGGATTGGAGATTAGAGAACATATTTTTGAAGGTTGAGTCCATACTGTGGAGTCTATTCTCATGTTGAGAAACATGATGTAAGACTCGGTCAATCTTCTGATCAATAGAGCTCAGTACTCTATTCTGGATTCTGGCATTATGAGATTGCCAGTTAAGAACCTGTTCAGCATGAGAAGGGTGTTTGACAGAACCATCAGGTAAAACTTCAGTAGATTGTACATAAGGTCTGGAGAATCTGGTCTTTTCAGGATTAGAAGTGGGTTCCAAAGGAGGAAAATCATGGTCATAGTTGGAAGCCATGAAACAAGGAATAGGTTGGGAAACAAGAATAGGCAAAAGGCCTTCAGTGTAGAGGATTTGCAAAGCTCTGTCATAAATGGGAAGAGGTGGTGAAGAGATATATAGTAAACCTATCCAGGGACTGTATGGGTCATCTAGAGAGTGAGGTCGATGGCGGACAGAATTGCAGGAGGAACGGTGGAGCCATCGGGAAGAACGGGAACAGGAACAATTTGGATCACACATGGAGGGATCAATATCCCAAATAAAGTGCTTGTTGATCTTGTCTGTGTAGATTGCAGAACCATTAGCTTCAAAACTGTGAATTGGGATTTCTTCTTCAAAAGTAAGAGGGTGGATCATTAATGATTGGAATATCGGAGGATCAGGGGGGAGCACTGGGTGCTATATCTGAAGAAGAGGCAATAACATCGGTAAGAGGTGTGTATACCGTTTTGATTGTGCCATCAGGTTGTCTGGTGTACGTAGTGTCTGAGGCAATGACTAGAACGGTATTTTGGAAAGCCTTTTCATAGTTAGTGATCCAAGACAGGGGCATAATCTCAAGAAGCTGATCTCTGGGCAACTGCTTAGGAATCTGGATGATTGTGGGAACTTCATCCTCTCGAGCTGCCTTGATGAAGATAGTGTCACCGGAATGGCCTGGAATTGGGAGATCCAAGGCATGATCTTGAAGACGATAAGTGATCTGATGATGGAGAGTAGCCATGTAAGAATTTGGGAGCATAGTAATACCCGTCAGCTGGAGCTGGATTTTGAGGCAGTTGTGAATATTGGCATCCCGAAAGGGGATATTGAAGTTAGGATAGTATGTCAGAGAGATGTTTCCTGCATAAAGTGTGGAGAGGCAGGTGCAAATAGTTGCTTGCTCATAGTCTTTAAAGAATGTATTAAGCAAAGCGATCCTGACAGTAACATGTAGCCCTTTTTTCTGCCATAAAGGGTTAAGACAACTCTAATAGCGCCGAGATGAAGGTGGGAGTAACCTTCTAGGATCCATTGGTCGATCAGAGGTTGGCCAATTTCTAGATCGACGTATTGTTCAGCAGAGGTTGATGGAATTAAACAGTTATCAAGAGCAGTGGACTGAACGTATTGCCTTAATAGGAGGGCGTCTTTGTTGCACAAGGTGAGAGATCCTTCGGGTGATTGATTTGTTCCTTTTGAAGACATTGTAAGGATTTAAAAGGGGTATAGCAGTTTCAGAGATTTGAGCGGATTCATGTATGTGAGTATATTCAACAAGGTTTTATATTTTGTTGGACTGGGTACGTCTAACAGAGGGAGGTAGAGAAACAGAAGAAGAGAGTCTAAAAGGAGTGATCTCGGATGATGAAGAATTCATAGTGAAGAAAATCTTCATTTTATATTGAAACTATCTGACTTCTAACAGCCTAACTCTATGTAAAAGGAAGATTTTCTTCACTATGAATTCTTCATCATCCGAGATCAAAGCCCAGCTAGAACAATTGCAGAAAGACCAAGCATATTCTAGGCTACCTCCTTATAAGCCCAGAGTATCTCATTCCCACTCCATGGGGTTTTCGTCCTCTCATCCTCCTTCGCCTGCACAATCTCCAGATTATTCGCACTACTTAAAATCTACAAGAGATTTGTTTCGAAAATATCCTCTTCCAGAAGCCGCTGCGAGGTCCAAGCCTCGTTCCTCTAAAGCTTCGAGTTCTCGCAAAGATAAAGGCTTCACTTCTTCCTCGGCTCATTACAAACCCGCCTTATGCACATCTCCTCGGTCTTCCCCTTCCAATACAGTTGCTTCTAACTCTGCTTCTGTCTCTTCTTCTATGACCCATTCCTCTACAAGGTCTCTATTCCACCTGTCTTCTTCTCCAGATCTACCAGATCCTACCCAGGCCTTTATGGCCTTCAGAGCAGAACCTTCTGCCAGAACTTATGAATCTCCTGGAGAAAGTTCTACCGGTCATACTCCTATTGTCGAAGAACCACCTGATGCACCTCCTACTCAGCCCACTCAAGTCCCAAAATCCAGGCCTACCAATGGTCCTTGGTTCCAACTTGATGATTCTTCTCCTGATTCTTGGCGAAAGAAAATTTCGGAAACGCCTGGCTTGATTTACAAATGGCTAAGTCCGAACAGACCCTTAAGGCCATCCTGCGAGAATTTGTTTCTTGGTTTGCTGACTCTCTTTGCGATTGGTATCAAGCTTTGGGTGAATATAGACAACTCCAGTTTGTTAGATCCCAATCCACCTCTCATGCCATGGGAATTCTCTTCAGAGAGTTTCTCGGTCATCCCGACCAGTTTTACAAGCAGGCTCGCTAAGAGTTTTTTGACATGAGTTGATGTTCCTTAAAGAAAAAGGATGTAGAATATCACTATAAACGTATGTCTGGAAGATACCACATTCTTGGAGGTATCAATGATCAAAGTCTCAAACATGTGTATGTAAACTCTCTCCCCACAGAACTCCAAGAAGAACTCCAGCGTCGAATTGATACGTCTGGCAGACCTTTTAATGACATTACCTTGGGAGAAATACACATGTTCACACTTGGTGCTCTTGACATATTGTGCGCCACCCAGAAGATCTTCTCTAAAATGCTCAAAGAAGGAAAAAGATATGAAGTTCGGTGTAAGCAACCGTCTCTTCATATCAAATGTAAAGACAAAGAGCAATGCTTTTGCAAATCCAAGAAGAAGCATCACTTCTGCCCTTTCAAATCCCGTTCTGGTAAATATTCTAGGTCAAAGTCAAAAGGATTCAAATACTTCAAAAGAAAATCTTCCAGAGCCTAGAACAAGTCCCCGAAATGCTTTGTTTGTGGCCAGCCAGGCCATTATGCCAAACAATGCCCCAACAAGAAGGCTAAGTCAGCCAAACTCGTTCATCAGTTGAATGACATTGCTGCTGAAATCCTTTCCGATGTTGATGTTGAATCTCTCTTCTCTGAACAAGAAACAGTTGATCAGAATACTTCCTTTGTTCTCCAATACTCAGACAGTTCAGACGAAGACTCTACTAATTATGACTCCAGCCCAACCTACAGCTCCTACAAAGCAGTCTCTACAGAATCTGCATCAGGACCCTAAGTTCCTATCCAGATCCTATTGGAAAAGTTTTCCAAACCCGTCGATGTCATAGCCTATTTTGACATTGGGTCTCACACTACAATGATGAACCCCAACATCCTTCCTCCTGATAGCTGGAAACCACATACTCGCTATTTCAAAGTTGCAGACGCTAAGATATTTACTACCAATCTCATCTCAAAATCCAAGATTGGTATCAAATTCTTCCCCTCCTACACCATTTGGACCCACGTCCTCGGAACATCCTTGCCAGATAAAGGCCTTGTTTGGGAAAGCTTTCCAAGGGCTTGGAAGCTCTTTTGAGACCCAAAAGCCACTTTTGAGGCTGTTTGGGTAAAATGGGAGAAGTGTTTCTTGACCTTGGAAGCTCTTTTACAAGAAGCATCAGCATATGTGCTTCTCTTGGAAGGGCTTCTAGGAAGCCAAATGAACAGTTAAATGAAACTTTGATATTGGCAATTTTACCCTTATTGGTATAAATAACAAACCAATAATTTCAGAAACCAATTCCAATTGAAAGGGCTCATCATCATCTCTCTCTCATCTCTTTCGTCCAATATCATCTCTCTCACTCATTCAACAAAATTAAACCCAAAAATCAAAAATCTTTCTCTGAAACTCCATCATCCACAGACCCTCGCCGCCACAAATCCAGCTTCCCTAGCCACGGTGGTGATTGGGAAAGACGAGCGATCGATTTGCACTGCGGCGACGGGATTGATTCAAAGCTAGGTCTGAATCACGGCGGCGGGTTGATTTGCGACTGGGTCAGAGTCACGGTGGTGAGGGAGATCAATTCGAAACTGATGTGAATCGTGGCGACGGATCGATTCCCGACTGCTCTGCAACCTGTGTTCTCTCATCTCTACCAAAAACTTTTACAACGACATTCAAACAACAAAAAAATCGATCATAATAATGAGTATATTTATTAAAACTAAATGATGAAACAAGAAATTGATGAAGACGTAGATAGTAGAGAGAGGATTCGATGGTGATGAGTTCACTAAGATTTGAGAGGATTTGAGTTTTTGGAGTGATGAAGAGACAGAGACAAAGAACTGAAGATGAAAAAAAAATGAAAAGAAAAAAGCAAAGCGACTTGGAAGCTTGTTCAATAAGAGCTCTGCCTGAAAAACTCTAATGTGTGGTTGTGGTTGGTTGAACTCTGATGTTGCGGTTGAGATGGTGGGTGTGAATTCTGGATGATGGTATAACGGCATCTATTAGAAAAACAAAAAAGTTAGGTTTAGCTTCTTCTTTTTTTATCATCATCTTATCTTTACCGTTATCACTTTTATTATAAAAAAATAATACATTTATCATTTTAGTTACTGTTATTAGGTTTTCATTTATTTAGTTTATTTTAATTTTTTTTTATTTTTACACTACTTTTATTATTATTATTATTATTATTATTATTATTATTATTATTCATTATTCATTATTATTGATTTAATTAAAAAAACATGTAAATATTAACAAATTTCACCCATGTTATTAATTTATTATTCTAATGAGGGCATTATGGGTATATCATAACTAATATACAATTTACAATGTTTCAACCAAACAGTCTTAAAAGCTCTTCCGGAAACAAAAAGCACTTCTGAAATACATTATCCAAACAGTCACGGAAAAGCTCAGGCTTTTACTTCTCTTCTTCTACTGTTAAAAGCCAAAAGTAAAAGTTATCCCAAACGAGCCCAAAGATATCCTCATCGGATGGGATGTTTACTGTCAATGCAACTCTCTTCGCATTCTCCCTTCTGGTGTCCGATACAAAAGAGATTTTAAACCTTTCTCTTCTATCCACAAAATCTTTCCTTTGTCTGCTCTTCAGTCTCCTTTCCAGAACATTCTGTATGGAAAAATCGATATAAAACGCAGCGGAAGAAACGAAAAATAGATTTCGTATGGTTTTAAAATTTTTCTCAAAGTTGAACCTTAACCTTTTAATTAATTAAACTCAAATATATACGGTTAGAGTTAAATACCTCTTGACGCGTGATCCGATTGATTTACGTCGATTGGCAATCCGTCAAAATCTTTTCTGATGCCCGTGAACAGTACCCGCGTGAACAGTGATCGTGAACAGTACCCCCATGAAAGACTTCTTATTTGATTAAATAAATAAAATTAATTATTTATTTTCTTATCAAACAAGTCTTTTACTTTTAATATACTACTACCAATAGTATAACTTTAAGAAATATATTTCATGATCAGAAAAAGATTTTTTTCTTAATTAAACAATTAATTAATAAATTAACTAATTCTTATTTAATTAAAATAATGAAACAAAATAATATATTAGGTTAATATATACACCTTGCCGCCCCACTTATATAAATGGGCCTTATATTATTTTCTTATTTCATTTAATCCATTGGACTTTAAATAAAAGCCAACATGTGAACCAGACCCATTCTTACTAAAAGAAACAAGCCCACATGTCTCCTTTTAATATATTAATATAATAGTGCAGCCCATTAATTAAATAATAGACATATTATATTCTTGATATATTAAAAACAATTCTAGATGGACCCTTAAATCGGCCCGGTAGAATATATCAAGTGATCCATGTAAATACGTGTGGATTGGGGATCTTGGCGGGCTATCTAAATTTAAGCTTCAATAGACACAACCTAATCACAATCAACAAATGATTCACTTAGGTCCAATCTATTAATTTTAACTCATTCCACTAAAGAGTTAAAATTGAACTCTTAAATAAAGATAAAATAAGAAGATGTTTCTCATTCTTACCCTATACAATCTTATAGGAGATGGTGTATCCTCGTGAATAATATCAGTAATCGCCAAGAGCTCATAGACCGCCTATAGCACTCCAAGTTATCATATTTCCTCATATGACCACATTTCGAACTTGGATACTTTGACTTGTCCAGTAGCCATGTTTTCAATAATCATTATTGAAAACTCAACGTTGAGATTTAATATCCAATATCTCAAAACATCCATATGATGATATTATACTCTCATTTAATAAATGGAGCCACGATGTCCATATCTATAAATGAAGTCCTCTATCGATTAACAAATGTATACCACCAAACTATCGAGGATAGACTATGCTATATAATCGTACTCATTGATAGCTCTAATGATAACACTTGCAACCATAAGTCCATCATTTATCTCAGGATTAAGATAGACTCTCCGATTGTCCTCTTTAATGAAAAGAATTATATCTAGTGACGGTTCTAGATAAAGTATTTCATTGTGATCCAGTTCAATGCACCTAGTGCACTAGATTCTTTTACTCGAAAACCTTTCGATGATTTTAGACTCATCATATTCATTTGATCCCACTCAAATGCTAGTAAAAGAATTCTACAACTTTAACTAGATAGAGGTGCCCAACCTTTAACTTAAGTTGTGAACATTATTCAAGACTAACTAAAGAATTGTGTCTACCTCATTCATATCCGGATGTATGAACAATTCTTCATGCCTCATAGTCTTTTAACCTTATGATTATTTACCTTGACAATTATAATAATAAATGCTATAAGTAATTGTAAGAATCAGAATTCACTTTATTAATATGAGAAGATTGTCAATTACAATATTACACTCTTGCCATTGAGCATAATCCTAACACATTCAACAACAACTCCTCCAGTTCTGTACTAATAGCCATGCTGAGTTTAACCATCCTTCTCCCCTATGGAAGAATCATAACTTCTTCGTCCATCTTCCTTTCAAGCTCAATGAACATGCCAATCCTACAAAAGCCACCCACTCAAGCATGTCTCCTTCGAATCTCCGGTTAGCCACCACTGAATGGCTTAATTGAGCCCACTTCGTCCCAGTGGGCCTGCCGGGCCTTTTATGTTGAAAAAAGATTTGAATTGACATGGGGAAAGAAACGACTGGTCATCGACTACAAACCTCTGAATCTCTTTCTTAGAGATGACAAATTTCCAGTCCCCAGAACCTCCACTTTGTTCTCTCAACTTCCTGGTGCTACCATCTTCTCCAAATTTGATCTCAAATGTGCCTTTTGGAAAATCGGTATCCATCCTGATGATCGGCATAAGACAGCTTTCTGTCTTCCCAATGCCCATTACCAATGGAAGGTGCTTCCCTTCGGTCTTAAAACTGCCCCTTTCCTTTTCCAGAAGGCTATGACTAGAATTTTCCATCCTTTGCTGCATTCAGCCCTCATATATATTGATGATATTCTTCTATTTTCCTCTGATGAACAATCTCATACTAACCTTCTCCAAGCTTTTCATGACATCATTCTTCAATATGGTATCATGCTTTCTGATAAAAAGAGTTCAGTTGGTCAATCAAAAATTGACTTCCTTGGAATGCATATTTCTAATGGCCAGTACCATCCTGGTCCCCATCTAGCCACCCAACTTCTTGATTTTCCAGATTCCCATCTATCTCTGAAACAAATCCAATAGTTTCTTGGTATCATTAATTTTATCAGAAATTTTATCCCTAAAGTCAGCCACTACACTTCCAGACTCTCAGCTCTTCTCAACAAAAACCCTTCTCTGTGGAACCACACCCATACCTCGGCAATGACTCATCTCAAGCAGGTCGCCCAATCTCCTTCTGCTCTTACTATTCCTTTCACAGGACAGCTCATCCTCCGGACAGATGCCAGTGATTATTACTAGAGAGCCATCCTAATTGAAGATAAGCATAACCACCGCCATTATTGCGGCCATGCTAGTGGATAGTTCAAAGAAGCTCAACATCATTATCATACTGTCTACAAAGAAATCCTAGCGGTCAAATATACCATCCAGAAGTTTGACTTCTATCTCAGGACAAAGAACTTTTTAGTTGAAATGGACAACTCGTCATTTCCTAATGTTCTCGAGTTTCGAAATAAGATTCCTCCCAATCCACAATTACTCATGCTCAAGGACTGGTTTGCACGATATGATTTCACTGTTCAGCTCGTGAAAGGTAATCATAATATAATAGCTGATTTGCTATCGAGACCCCCACAAGTTCATCTTGTTGCTTCCTCTTACAGAATTCCTTTTATCCTTATGGCCAGCTCAGCTTCGTCTTCTTCTTCGTCTTTTCCTCCTGTCAAAGATTATCCTCCAGAACTCCTTTCCCAGGTTCCTCCCGGCCAGCAACCTTCTCTTTTGCAGATGCATAATTTCACCCTGTCTTACCTTCCAATCTACTTACTTCAGCTAAAGCAACAGGGGCTCCATCATGTTCTCTCTAACCCATCCAGGCCTTTTCGGGATCCATTTTTCATGCCTCCAGTCTATTACTTCACTCCTCAGGCTCTCAGGTACTTATGGTGTTTATCTATCCTTTACCACCATGCCTTTGTCTTCCCTCTCCAGGACACATATGCCTTGGTTCATGAGCCTTCTCCCTCCAGCACACTGTTCTTAACTTTCCTTCAGTGGTTCAGCCCCTTAACAGTTTGGAAATCTGAACTCACCAAAATCATGGGTTAGTACAACCTTTGGAAACTTGATCCTGACTCTGCTGCCTCTGTCTCCTGTATCTAGATCTTTCACCGACCATACCGCTTTAACCCCCATCAGAGAATTCTATGGTCCTCCAACATCAGTTATGAATGGCAAACCACTTTTGATTATCAAGCCTCATATCCCAGGAATTTACAGATTGCTCTTTTAAATTTCTTGCTCGATGTCAACTGCGTCTCCATTGATGACACTTTCATCCTTCCTGGCGTACCCAGAAATCCCCCTCTGAGTTGGCATCCTTTCCAGGACTCCATCCTTGCTGACTCGCAAGACCCCATGGCTATTGACACCTGGCCCTGCTTTATTTGTGGAGCCCAGGACTTTGACGATGAAGATCATAAGAATTGTAATCTCAGCAGCCCGTAATCTTATCCTTTCATTATTGTATCTTCTTATTTGCTTTATGTTTGTCGGCCACATGTTAGGCCATGTTTGCTTTTATTTGTTAGCCTTATCTTATCCTATCTTGTATGCTGATTGCTTCCCTCTTTCTCCTATAAAAGGAGGTTATATCCCTCGTATGTGAATCATCGAAAACCAATATATTCTCTGTTTATCATCATGTCTAACTAATTCTTCTTTCTTCCTTCTTTATACTGTTTATCATCATGTGTATATTCTCTGTTTATCTAGGGTTGCCGCTTTAGAGAAAATATAATTGCTGAGAGACTTAGCGTGAGATGGTTTAAGGCTCCTTGCCAATGCCATTATATAATATTTGGAATAATGAAATTGGAAATAATATTTTATCCATTTTATACACATCCAGCAGGATGCTGTGATTATCATGAAAGAGATTTAAAGATTCTAGCGTATCATTCAGTTGAGAAAAAAAAATCTACTCATCCAGTAGGATGTTGTGAATATCATAAAAGGATTTAAGATCCTAATATCACGTATAATGAGATTGTAAAGGATATTTTATCCATTTTATACTTGATCATGAAGGAGCAATATCAAGAGAGTAAATTTGGATATATTTATATTCATGAGATATCAAAACATACCCCTAAGAGTAGATGTTTGTGAATGACAAGAAAAAAGGTTTATAGAATAAACCTATTGAAAAGATTATTATCATTTTAGATGAGATATAAATGGCATTACACATAATGTCCATAAAATTCCTAGAAGGAAAATATATATCTTGCCTAGAGTGCAACGACTCATACAATTCTGCGGAGTCAGATATATTTTATGAATTTGACTTTGGTCTGAGCAAATATTAATACTGTATCAGGTTCAACAGATCTTATAGAAAGCTCTGGAAGAGACATGATATTGTTATCAAACAATATTAAATCATGTATCAGTGATACTTGATATTATTCAAGCATAACATAAAAGAATATGCTCAATTCAAAAGCATATAAAATTAATACCAGATCAGATCCAGCGGATTTGATCAAAGGCTCAATCTTATTACCATATGATATTAAATTGTGTATCGATGATACTTTTAATCATTCAAATAGAATATAAAGAAATCTATTTAGTTTCAAAAATATACAGATGAATGGATATCATATTGAAACTATGAGTAATGAGAATGTTTAATATATATATGCATTATTTCTCTTGATTCAGGTCAGAAACTCATTATAGAAAAACTGCGTGCTTTATCATCTGGATTATATTACACTATTATAAAGAGTGTAGATGTTTATGCAGTTATGAATCAAAAGTTCCCAAATCCAAAAATGTTTGTATTTTTGCTTGACCGTATCGGTCACCTAGGATCTACAATGATGCGTATAATCATTGAAAATTCTCATGGATATCCATTAAAGAACTAGAAGATTCTTTATCCAATGAGAACTTATATACTGCATGTTCACAAGGGAAACTAACAGTAAAACCATCTTATTCTAAAAGTTGGTTTTGAATCATTATCATGCATACAAAGAATTCAAGGGGATATATGTGGACATATTAATCCACCAAATAATCATTTTCATTATTATATGGTTCTAATTGATGCATCTACGAGATGATCACATATTTGTTCATTATCAAGCATCTTCATATTACTTGCACTGTTTATTAGTTTTTTCAGATATACTCATAATCAAAATGGATTAGGGGAATCACTTATCAAACGTTTCCAGTTTCTCTAGAAGAGAAAAGTAAATGAAAAGTTACTTGTATAAAAAATAGAGATACCAGTTCAGTTATATATATATATATATATATATGTGTGTGTGTGTGTGTGTGTGTGTGTGTGTGTGTGTGTGTGTGTGTGTGTGTGTGTGTGTGTGTGTGTGTGTGTCTCATTTCAATCTTCGTATCTCTCAAATACGAAAGATAATTAATTATCATATGATTATTAATATGTTACTTGGTATATTAAAGGTAACAAGATTTTATAACTTGTTATCTCATAAACCTCGCCCGGGTGATTGTTCTTGAAGAATGATCAGAGAAAAAGGCAACAAATGAATCATCTGATACATATCATAAGCTTATAAACCTTTTTAAAATGTATTGTTATTAGGATATCAAAAGTAAACAAAACTCGAGTTATAAATAAATCAATTTTCTCTAAATTAACTCTATAAGAGTTTGATATATCTAAAGACACACAAGTCTATAAATTGACTAAATCCATTGAAATGGAAGAAATCTCAACAGAGATACAAGAATATAGAGATTGAGAGAAATTCTATAAATCATACAGAGTCTATGAAATGACTAAATCCATTGAAATGGAAAAAATCTCAACAAAGATACAAGAATATAGAAATTGAGAGAAATACTACAAATCATACAGAGTCTATGAAATGACTAAATCCATGGAAATGAAAGTAATCTCAATAGAGATACAAAAGTATAGAAATTGAGAAAATTTCTATAAGTCATATAAGAGAAATGTGGAATCATAAGGAAACAATCATTGATAATGTATTTTTATATACAGTAGCGCTACTAAAATTATAAATGATAATTATGATATTCATAATATCAATGATTGTGGACGGAAGGCATGATTGGCCTAGATAAAAGAAGCAATTCAAGAAGAATTGACTTCATAAGCCAGACATAAAGTATTTAGACCAATAGTACTCTAGACACCTGGAGATGTCAAACTGGTTGGATACTAATGGGTCTTTATACAGAAACGTAATAAGAAAAACGAGATCGTGAGATATAAGGCACGACTCGTAGTACAAGGTTTCTTATAGAAACTTAGTATTTACTACAGATGAACACAATTACGTTCCAAAATTTTGATAAATTTGGTTGCCTTTAAAAGGCTTGAAATACGTCTTCTGGACGTAATAATCATTTATCTATATGATTCACTCAATGCAGATATTTATAAATCCTTAAGGATTAAAAATGCTAGAAGCATGTAAATCAAGATCTCGTAATCTGTATTTGATGAACATACAAAAAACCTTATATGGATTAAAAACAATATGAACGGATGTAGTATAACCATCTCAGTTAAATATCCGATAAAGATAAGGATATAATAATCATATTATATACTCATGTGTCTTTATAAAGAAATAAGAAAGAAAACATTGTCTCGACCTGAAGGTCGAGCATAGATCAAATGGAATATTTGTCCATCAATCAGAATATGTTGAAAAGATTCTGAAAAGATTCCATATGGATATTACTCCATAAAGTAAATCTTTGCTGATACTCCATCCAATCATTTATGATGTTATTTTATTTCATGAAATAAATATCAGTGTGCTTCAGTTCAGCAATCTAGAAGATTGCTTCAAAAGAACTTTTATCAGGGGGAGCGTCCCACCAGGAGAAGCATATCACATAAAGTATATTAATCATTTTTGGGCATATGTGCATTGTACTCTTTTTCCTTTCAATCAGTTTTTTATCCCACTGGGTTTTCTTGACAAGGTTTTAATGAGGCAATTCTCTAAGCACACCCAAAAATCATTTGATCCATAAAGATGATCATAAATATTACATTTATCCAGTTGATCATCGTATATATGTTGCCTTGATCAAGAAGATCATTGTAAATATTACTTTGATCTTTCTAATCATCGTATATATGTTACCTTGACCAAAAAGATCATCATAAATATTACTTTGATCCGACAGATCAATGAATATCATTGTTAAGGTTTTTTATCTCACTGGGTTTTTCATAACAAAGGAGGGTATTGTGAAAAGGTAGATTTCCACCACATGCTCACTTAACTTAATCACTAAGTCTTGGTGTGAGGTGGCAAAGCAAGATCATGATTTGACCAAGGGAATTACAACAGTGACCCTTTGTTTGTTTGTTTGTTTGCCTCTCTCTCTCTCTTTCTCTCTCTCTCTCATTATATATATATATACCGTATAATTGTATATCTTCTTCTTACTTGAAATGAATACACAGATGAGAAATGGTTCTCTATTTCGTTACTCTCTCATCTCACTTTATTTCTTTATTTCTTCTTCTTTTATTCAATTATTTATAACAACCTAAATATTATATTCAATAGCGATTAAAAAAAGAAAACAAAATCAGTTAAATAAATGTTTTTAACAAATAATTCAACCTAAATATTATATTCAATAGCGATTAAAAAAAGAAAAAAAATCAGTTAAATAACAAATAATTCAACCTAAATATTATATTCAATAGCGATTAAAGGAATAAAAAAAATCAGTTAAATAAATGTTTTTAACAAATAATTCAACCTAACTATAATATATTCAATAGCGATAAAAAAAGAAAAAAAAAATCATAATTTGAAATCCATAATATTTTCAAGCATAATAAATTGATATATATATATATAATGCTACTTTGTCCAAATCTGATGTCTAAATGATGTGGCAACACTACAATACATTCATTTAAATTGGATTAGATTTACATGATTTCAATGAATGTACTGTAGTGTTACCTAAAACTATAAAATGGGGTCTGCCGTGCCAATTTAGGCCCAGCACGCCAAGCCCGTTTTCCTAAACGGGTCAGGCTCGGCCAGCTTAGAAAAATGGAGGCATGTCACGGCATGGCCCTAGGTGGGTAGTGTCGTGCTGGCATGCGTGCCTAAATGGGCCGGGCTTTAGGCCCATTTTCAATTTTTTAAAAAAAAAATTAATTTTTTTAGTATTTCAATATTTAAATTTAATTGTTATAACTTATAATATTGTTTTAACAATTTGACTTACGTATTTTTAATTGTAATTTCGTTTATCTTATTTATTATTTGAGTAATTGAGTCTAATAAAAAAATGTAGAAAATAGATAGATTTATTATTTTATTTAATAAAATAATTCAAAGAATAAATAAAGATTAAATATTAAAGAAAATAAAAAATATATGAAATTATGAAAATATGAAACGAAGAATTATTTATTTATTTCGGACTTTCAGTATTACATGATTGCCTCATTAAAAACCTTACCAAGAAAAATCTAGTGGGATAAAAACTTGGTAACGGAAAAAGAGTGTAATCGTATTACAAGTAAATGTACATGTATAACCTTAGTCATTGACCTGGTTATTGCCGTAACCCTCATCGACATATAAATTGGAGAAATTTTGAACAAGTTCTTGGTTTTCCATTTCATTTTGCATCCTCTTTCGAGCATGCTCCCAATTCCGAAATCATGTTAATACCTCCACCATCTCTAGAGACAAAGAACTTCTTCATGGTTCAATTATCTGTCCACCAGTGCTGAATGTATGTTCAGAAGAAACAGTGGACACTGGGATAACGAGTACGTCACGTGCCAGGTGTGACAGGATCGGATATATGTAGCTTTAGGTCTTCCACCATTTTAGCATATCAAATTGCTCTGTGTTTCGAATGAATTGAATTGAGCTTCAAGTAACCTGTTCAGTTCGGAACCGTAAGTTGCAGCAGCTCGTGGAGCTTGGGATGAAAAAGAAGAACTTGATGAGCCATATTTTTTTTAGCGTTTGAGAATGCTCCAACTTTTCTTCAATGGGAGTGTGTTCGGTTCTACTGATGGTTGTGTGTCAACGCCGCCAAACATGCACTCATAAATACTAAAGACTTCGAACAACTTGTTTCGAATGTCAGTAACCTGTGCAGAATAATCTACCCTCAAATTAGAACTAATAAACTCAAACAAAATTTCTAAACCAGATAATTTAATCATAGGATCTACTATAACACCTAAGGCATAAAGGAAAGGAATTGTAGACCAGTATTTTTTCAACTTGGTCTCCATGGCAACAACTTGCAGTGCTTAAAATATTATATGTCCTATAAGTGTTTAACATTTCAGATATTTCCACAATCTGATGGATTTCCTAGGAATATGTAGGGTAATAGACCCTGAAAAGAGTTACAGTGGCATAGTAAAAAGCCTTTAAAAAATCAACAAAAATCTTTACTACATAACAATCGTCTAGGGTCAATAATGGATAGCCAATTTCGGTCATTTTCATGTTATAAAACCATGAAATAGGTGTATCATAATCCAAACAATTTGCAGCATT
Source organism: Dipteronia sinensis (assembly GCA_033220585.1). Taxonomy (NCBI): domain Eukaryota; kingdom Viridiplantae; phylum Streptophyta; class Magnoliopsida; order Sapindales; family Sapindaceae; genus Dipteronia; species Dipteronia sinensis. Next base: position 68,912,181 of record CM065638.1, on the reverse strand, counting down.
AAGTAAGTAGAGTTCCACTTTACCGACATATCTGTTTGGAATCGTCGGGGTTGTAAACCGAAAGTTTGACAGTATCTGACGAACTCTCGCAATCTTGGATTAGAGCTGCTGATCCTAAGAAAGGGCATCTCTGATACGATCTATACGATAGTTTACTTTCTTCATACCAGACTGTACAACTAAATTTATGATATGACATGCATACCGTTGGTGGAAGAAATAATCCCCATCTTACGGGATATTATTTCGAAAAAACAATGAAATAGAGCTAGTATTTGCCGATACATTATCTAATGTGATAGAAATGATGTGTTGAGTTATTTCATAAGTTTCTAAAATAGAAATAATGACATTATAAATATTTTCTATGGTATGCTGAAAATCCATAGGACGAAAACCAAGAATTTTTTTTGTAATTTTCCAATCAAAGTCTAAATAGTGTTCTGTGACACATAAATAGTCATGTTTGGAATATGCGTTCCAAATATCGGAAGTTAATGCAATAGAGACACGTAGATGTTGTAATTCAGCCATCAAATCATCTCTTTGGGTTTTAAAACATTTTAACAAATCACTCCTAACGGTATTTCTAGAAACAGCTTGAAATTGAAGGTTGTATGCATTTTGGATAAATTCTTCATAAAAAAACATTGTCACCGAAATTAATCGATTGATCAGTTTGTGCACTGTAACGTGCCATGCGCTCTCTAGCATGTGCGGCATCGTAGCACGGCGTCGTAACGCCACGTCATAACTGAACCCGTCTGTGTGTTGTTGTAATTGTGTATGGATTGTAGTGTCTACCTGTCCGTGTGCGGGCATACATTGTCCATATGTCTTTTCAAATGACCGGTTCCCCCCTTGAAGTGGCATAGTCATTATAACAAAACTTACATTTAGCTTTTTAGTGACCGTATGGCATGGGTCTGCTATTTGTACTATGTCAAAACACTACCATAATAGTGATGTCAACCTTTTAGATTTGGGATGTGATGTCGATATGGCGCCGGAACCGGAAGGTCCCGTTGCTGTTTTCATAGGTCCGGAAAGGTCAAAATAATCATTGTTCATATACAGACTGTCCGGAAAATAAGGATAATTAGGATCCATTTCCTAAAATACAAAAATACTAAAATTAATAACTAAACATAAAATGATACATTTACTAACCAAAAATTTTAAAATTAACTACTAAACATACAATGATAAATTTACTAATAAAAAATATTAAAATTAACTACTAAACATAAAATGATAAATTTACTAACTAAACAAAAATATAATAAGCATAAATTAAAATATACAAATATTAAAATTAATTATTGGACATAAATTCATAAAATGATAAATTTACTAAAATCTAAGATTCTAAGAATAAATATTAAAATTTATAACAAAGCATAAAAATATAAACTCATATATATACTAAGCATAAAGCCATAAATATTAAATATACATAAAACCTAAGAATAAATATCAAAATTAATAACTAAGCATAAATGTACTAAGTATAAATATAAAATTTAAAAACTAAAACATAAAATTAAATAATAACACTTAAAGAAAAAAGGTACATTTGAACTTTGGTGTAGTGGTACCTTGGTGGAAAGATTAGAGAATAATAGTTAGATGATAGTGAATAAGTAATATAGTATTAGAATAGTAGATTAGTAGTGTAAGAATAAAGAGAGAATGAGAGTAGAGAGAGAGAGAGAGAGAGTAAGAATGAAATTATGAAAATATGAAATGGTGTAGAGAGTAGAGATTAGAGAGAGTAATGGAGAATTGAAGAATGAAGAGAATGAGAGATTGTGAGAGAAAGTGTAAGAAAATTGGAATGGGTGGGGGAATTTATAGAAAATTTGAAATGTGGGTAAAAATCTAAAATAGAAGAGATAGGGGAGCAAATGGTAATTTTCATGACTTTTTAAAGTTTCAACCGTTGTCTGACGTCAACAACAGTCAAATTTTGAAAAAAAATTATTATAAAATTAAAGTCACCGGTTGATTCAAAAAAATAACCGGCTGTCCCAACCGTCGGCACTCTGCACAAGTTTACCGAGCCATGCCGGCCCGGCGAGCCCCGACCCCAAGCCCAGCACGGCATAAGCATTGAGGTCGTGCCTGGCACGGCTTGCCATCCATGGCAGGCCGCCTGGGTGGGGCACTCCAGGCCCGACCCATATTTATAGCACTAGTGTTACCACATTATTTGGACACCAGATTTGGACATCAAATTTGAACACTAAATTTAGACAAAGTAGTATTACTCATATATATATAATCTTATAATAGATATAATAATAATTAAAAATACATAAAATAAAAAAATAAAAAACAAAAACATATCCTATTTCTACTCTTTATAAATGATTCATCATTGTCTCCGTGTCTATTTATCTTTTATCTTGTTTAGATACTCGTTTTATTTATTATTGATTTTTTTTATCTTTAAAATTTAAATTGAAAAATTATTTTAAATTGATTTTTTTTAATATTACAATAATTCGATATTTGGGAGAATGAGATAAACTCAAACCCACAATCTCATGGTGTAGGTGTGAGGGGCAAACCATTGGATCAACCTCATCTTTCTGTAAATTGATTTTTATAAAATTATAATAATGTGTTGATCTTGTTGGAGACGTGATCGGTCATTTTATGTATATGTTTTTGATCCTCATTCCTCCAATCAATTGCTTTTTTCTCGAGTTATTTAGGTGTTTAATTTGTGTGTTTGAGCATTTTTAGGTTGTTAGATCTAAGTGATGTGTTTGAACTATTTCAGAAAATAAAAGGTGATTTTGGATGATTCAAGGGACTTGTATGCAATTTGCCATCACGTGCCATGAAAACTGCTATGAATTTCCACAGCGGTACCCAAAGCGCTCCCAAAAACAGTGAAGAAACGATGTCAAACCGATGTGGATTGTCACAGCGGTAGTCACATCGGTTCCCAAGACAGTGCAGATGAGTCATGTTGCGAAGGCCATATCTCTTAGGTCCGATTGACCAGTGTGTCCTGCAACCTATGGATTTGAAGCCCTGGAAGTCTAGTTTTCAACCTAATTTACTGTCTATCAATCCAAATTTTCTAGAAGAAGTTATGCCAATTTGAGTACCTGTTGCGCAAATCAGTCAATCATAAAATCCATGAATAGTACCAGGATTTGTTATGCAAGTTGTCGGAACGGGAAATATTACCTTCTTGGACATGAGTAAGAATCTTGGGAAGCAAGAAGACACATCATCCTTATCTTCCTTCAATAAGTAATCAATTTTAATGGATTAGGAAAGAAATAAAATCCCAAAAATGTAGAGTTCTAACAGGGAATTGATTTCCTTGTTGTTTAAGGACATGACTCAGCATCTAAAGCCTATTTAAACCCCTTTGAACCCTAATTTCAGAGAGGAAAATCAAGGGAGGTCCCAAGCCACCAAGGGGGCCGTCCCCCATCACACAACCACCATTGTAGCACTTGGAAGCTTGAAGAAGACATTCATGGGTTTTATCAACTCTTTCTCCTCTTCTTTTAAACTTTTCATGTGTAATTAATTCCATACTAGGAAATCGATGTGAACCTATGTGTTGCTCTTGTTTTGATTTAATTTTATATTTATTCATCAATTCGAATTTAGATTTGTTCAATTCATTATATGTTTTGATTCTTGACTTGTGTTGATCTATGGAAATTAATTGATGCTTGTCTAGGGTTTGGATAATTTATTAATTGAGATTGGACTATAGGAATATAGGTAGTCTTAATTACTTTTCAATTGAATAAGTATAATTGTTCTTGACATAGGAATATGCGAGACAATTTTGGTTCACAAATTCTTGCACGTAATGGGTTTTTAGTTATTGCTTACACCTTGGAAATGGGTGAGTAGTGGTTGAAAGCACGTGGTTAAACCCGAGTAGGAATAACGGTAATACCATAATTAAGATAAGAATGAACCTTAATTTGGTTTGAATCTTGTTAATGGAGTTAATTGATGAACATTGAGTATTACATATGGGGAGCATCGGTTACCTAGTTCTTCTCTCTTGATCACAACCCATATTCTTTTTAATTTCTTTCTTAGTTTAATTTAATTTAGCTTTAGTTAAATTAATTCTCAAACAATATCTTGGTTACTTTTAGTTTAACTTTAATCAGAATTAGTTTTAATAGGTAAATCACTTTTCCTCATGGGAACGGTCATTATTTGTCACTGTGTTTATCTTCACGATTCGTGCACTTGCGAGTGAGTATTTTATAACACGATTTTATAACATCAAGACGTAATTGTTTTTATATTTTTTTCACATTTCATTTGATAGTACAGTAAACCCCTGTAAATTGAACTTCTTTAAATTAATAATCTGTCTAAATTAATAAAAATATCTATGTTCCGACTTGGACCAGTATAAAAAATTAATAAACTTTTTTATCGTAATAATTAATAATTTCTTTTTTAAATATAGTGTTCATATTTAATAAAATTGGGATAAATAGTTCTAGTGCTTGAAAAATTTACAAATTTTATTCATAGAACCTATCCTCCACATAAAAAAAAATTATATCAAAATTTATAAAAGTTGATGTGCTTTCATCAGGGTCCTTACCGAAATTAAAATAAAAGATCTCTCATCATAGACTCACTCTTTTTTTTCATTACACACATTTTTCTCATTACACTAATTTTTTTCATCTGAGAGAAATAGAACTAGGCTCAAACTAATAAATTAAATGTTGACATCAATCATTCTCATAGGTACCTTTTTATTTTATTTTTTTAATCATATTTTATTTCTTTCGATAGTTTCAGATTTTGTATGATGGTCTCACCGTTATTTTGTTGTTTTAATTTTATTATATCATCGATATTTATATTTTGCACTAAAAATATTATTTCAAAATAAAGTGTGTGAGAAAAAAAAAACATTTGGATACAACTCTACAACTAAGATTTTATTGGGCAGAAGCAAAATACAAATCCAACTCTAAAACTAATTATGTTTTTTCATTGTTACATGCGGAATCAATTACTGAAATAATCTAAAAAACTTTATTTTTTAACGGCAAATATTATTCAAAGGGCAAAAAAGCCAAAGAGCAAACAAGTTACAAGAACCCAACGAACCAAAACACAACCTGTAGCCCACCAAACAAGACTACAGACAAAAAGAAAAACAACCCATCCAGACAGCAAAAGCCACCGCAAAACAGCAACATCCCACAAAACAAAGACACAAACCCAAAAACTAGCCAACCTCGGCAACAACAGTCCCCGAAACGAAGCAGCACCCACCCAAACAACAGCAAAAAACCGGTCACTAATTTTTCGCCATTTGCCTAACACTTTGAAAACATTAAGGTTTACACACTTAATCACCATCCTATAAAAATAACAATAATAATTAAACAAATAACAATAGCAGCTCCTTTTGTTTGAAAGAAACAAGAAATCGATCCCCAAACAAATATAAAAATTGATCTATGTAAACAACTCCTTGTGATTTTAAAACCAATTATTTTTTTTCATATAAAAATTGATCGATTTTTTTAATCATAAAATGATAATTAAAGTTAAAGTAAATATACATGCATTCGGAATCTTTGAAATCAATTCTTTGTTCATTCATTCCTAGATTATATGTGAAAATAATTTTAGGGATTTTAGCAAGAATACCTTATACCTAGGGGTGGGCGCGGTTCGGTTCGGTTCGGTTTTGGACCAAAACCGTATTGGACCTATTGGGCCACAAAACCGAATTGAACCGAATACATTTATCTAGATTCGGTTCGGTTCGGTTCAATTCGGTTTTGGGCCTATTGGGCTTTGAGATTTTTTTACATATTTTTCAATTTTTGTATCCTTTAACAGGCCTATTTTTGTATTTAGACCTTTGGCCTTTGGGCAATTGACTTTGGGCTATGTTTTTTTTTAACAATCTCTTACATTCAAAACACATCTAAATAGACCACATTACTATTTAACTAATCCAATTCAATCATAAGTACCTGCTTAATAGTTACTATTCTACCAAATTCAGTCCATACATTACATAGAATGATAGAAGTCCAAAATAAAATAAGATCATACTATAAATAATCCAAAATACAATCCATAATAAAATTTGTATTTTTTTTTTGTATTTATAGTTCGGTTCGTCGATTCGGTTCGGTTTTGAAAGGTCCAAAACCGAAACCGAACCATATTCTATGCGGTTCATTCGGTTCGAACCGAACTCAACCTTAAAACCAAACCAAACACTATATTTCGGTTCGGTTCGGTTAAATGAACCGTGTCCACCCCTACTTATACCCTACTTGAGGGGTTGAATTGTAAATATACCCTCTGAAATTTGAGAGCTTCTTTTGACAATCAATTTTTTTTCTTTTTACACTTCTTTTCTAAAGACACTCCATTCTCAAAATTTAAATTTAAAACAATTCTAAAGACACTTCATTTTGTTCCAAGATTATCCTTTTAATCTTTTGGCACTCCTATTCTAAAGATACTCCATTTAAAAAAATTGATTTCTAAAGACACCCCATTTTATTTTAATAAAAGTTAGGACAAAGCATCGTAGTCTTTGGATTCATCCGACGAGTAACCTTTTTTGAATTAAATTATTAAAAAAAGAAATTACCTCTCCTAAATTTTTAGATTGGGAGCCGATATTGACACCCATAAAAATATTAAGCACGCCCATATTTTAATAAAAATTTAATTACAAAAATATCCCAATAGGAATTTACCAATAAGAACAAACTAGTTTAATTAAAAATATAAAAAAAATATTATTTACACATATTAATTGCACTCATATCTTCAACTACATCACTTTATTAAAAAAAACCCTAATTAAATCTGAATTCTATTTTTTTAAACCCCTAAACATTATTGAGAAGGAGAAGAACAGAAGATCAATGTAGTGCCTGAAAAGGCTAATTGGGCATATGCTAATGAATGTTGTGTTGCAAATGCAGAATGTTAAGGCCGTATATGATGTTGCTATCAAGGTTATTCTCCAGCCTCCAAAGCAGAAGAAGCAAAAGAAAAAATTGAGGATTTACTTTGTTCTTTAATCGATTTTCGATTAGTTGATGATGCTCTATTTCCTTACAGCTTGTATTTTAGTCCATTCTTATTCTTTCTTTTATATAATTTTTCTGTTCTTATGGTGCTTTATCCGGTTTTGATAGAGGAAAATCTGTCAATTTAAGTTTAAAAATTTGTGTAGGAGTTGTGCATTTGTAAAATTGAGTGTGTAAACAGAGGGTTTATAAATAAATTTTATTAAAATAAAACATTCATTTAAATACGGGTACTATTGGTATTAAGATGAGTGTTTCTAGTAATGTTTTAATTTTAAATTTTAAATTTTAGACATGGGTGTACTTATAAATATAGGTGTACTTATCATATTTATGGGTGTCAATATCCTTTCCCTTTTAGATTAAATATTACATATTAAACACTCTCTCCTAAATTTTTAATTACCATATTAAATTTTCTATCCTCTGATACATAACTCTAATTTTCTATCTTCATTCTTTTTCAAGCAAGACTAACAGTATAAAAAGAAAAAAAACTTACGAATAAACTTGATTTTAGGAACCTTATATATGTATATATTTTTTTTTAAAAAAAACTCAAATAAGAAGTACCCTGTTTTTCAAAAAAAAAAATCGAAATATAAAAATGTTTTTTTTTTGTTACTTTTGTAGGTATGTGATTGCCTCTAGAACTTTAATTCTTTCATTAGTCTTAGAAATTCTGAGTTTAATCGAACATAATTACAACAAATCAAGTTTTCATATATCTATTTTTTTTTAAACAAGGTATTTGTATTGCCTTTTTAATATATATATATATTCTTTTTCTCCTTAGTGTGCACTGATATAACTTATATCAGTGTGCTGCATGTAGACCACTGATTATGGAGAAGTTTTGACAAGTGCATACACTTTGAGTCAAAATATATAAATCTAATGGTCCACATCCAACGCACTGATGAAGTTATATCAGTGCGTACTGACTTGAAAATTTTTGTATACTCACACACGTATTACTGTTAGTATAAAACCGAAATATTTATAAGTTTTTTTTTCTTTAACTATTAATCAAAGATTGATCGAGAAAGTATGAAGATATGATTTTTATTTTATTTTTTTGAAAAATGGAGAGAGATAGAGTAAATATGAGACTTTGTTTAATATGGTAATAACAGATTCAGGAGAGAGAGAGTTTAATAGGTAATATTTAATCTGATGATTTGGGAGAGAAATTTTTTTTTTAATAATTTAATTCGTTTAGAGTGTATTAGAATTTGTTTTGTATTACTTAATAATTTTAATTCAGGTTAAAATAGTTATTAATAAAAAAAAATTGAAGTGTAAATAGATAATTTATGGATCGTAAAGAAAAGTTCTCCTGAAATTTTTTGTTAGCGAAATTGACTATAAAAGACTAAAATACCCTTCATGATAAATTCCCTTCAATCGGAGAAATCCCCAAATCAGTTGCCCTAGCCCATCCCAGATACCACCCAATCCAAAGCTTCCTTCGTCGTCCTCGCCGTCCTTTCGTATTCTTCCGGCAGCAGTCCCGCCGCACCACCGAACCGGTGGCCGTACCGCTGCACCCCTACACCCTATACTATGCCTCCTCCTTCGGCACAGTCCCACACCTACGATTATAACTAGTGGCTAGATGCACCACATCAGTATATGAGACCTTTATGGCCGTGAAAGAGGTATTGATGTATAATCTTATTCATATAATTTCTAAGTATCATATAGATACTAGACAAGAAAACATTACTAGTGTTGTTTAAACTTGAAGTAGAAGGATGATAATTAAACTGCAAGCAAAATCATCTGTTCAAAATTTCAAATTGATACACAATTATTATAATATAAAGCTATGGATGTTGGGAACAAGAATTATCATTCCTTTCTTGGAGCATTTTGATCCCTTGGTACCTTCCCAGCATCATAAGAGTTGCCATTGGATTGGTCCCTGGTGATTCTTCAAAAGTTGAACCATCTATTACTCTCAATCCTTTGACCCCATAAACCCTATAATCTTTATCAACAACTGATCCAATTGCACAACCACCATGATAATGATAATAAGTCCTTACACTGCTTTCGCATAATTTCCTCCTTTGATCTTCACTAGACATCAATTTTGCTTTATTGGGTGTCATCCCTAGGAACATAGAAACTGATTCAGACTTGGCCACTCTCTCAAGCAATTGAACCATTTTTACACATTCCTGCAAGTCATTTTCCTCAGCTAGATAATTGAATGTCACTGAAGGGTTTTGCCTGGGGTCTGTGCTGTTCAATTCAAGCTTCCCTTTTGAGGCGGGAAATGCAATCTTGGCTGCAATTGGCATCCTTGATGCATTGAAACTAATGGGTAAAACTCCTGCTTCGATTATGAATCTGAAATCATCTGCTATGCCTACAACTAGTGGTGGCTCTGGTTGTCTCTTTGCAGGCATTGTGTCTACCAAGACAGCAATAGAAGGATTGTCCTGCATTCCATGTCCAACCCCTTGTAACCCTACCTTGACTGAAATATTGAACTTTTTGAGGTGTACATGAGAACCAATGCCGCTTAGTAATAGGATCTGAGGACTGCCTAATGCTCCTGCTGACAAAATAACATCTCCCCATCTACTTAAATTCTTTGGCTGGTTTAGGTATGCTTCATAGATTTTACTTGAGCTGCCATCGCTCTTAATGAACCTTATGCCGCTAACTCTGGTCTCATTTCCCTCACCTGCATCATTTGTATTGAACTTGTTAGCTTCAAAAGAAATTTAATGTACGTAGTGATCAAAGATTATAAAGAATACTTACGATTAGAATCAAAGATTATGTTCTTTACAGTTGTTTTCAAAAGAACCATGATATTTTTGGGATTTCCTGCCTCTAGAAGATCAGCTGATGTATGTCTCTTTCCCCATTCATCAAACACAGTCCCACCCACCTTTGTTCCCTTAAGATGTTCCAAACTGAAACCATTATAAGGTAGAATTCTTGCTTCAAGAAGGCCACATTCAACAACTGTCTGCCATGGAGTCAACTGAGGAGTGAAGACAACCTTAGATTCCACCCATCCATAAGCCTCCTTTACAATCCCCTCGTCCCATCCGGCCTTTTTAACAAAATCGTCTCTAGCTCTACTATAAAATCCACCATTTATGGCAGATGATCCGCCAAGCACTCTTCCTCTATGGTTTGTAACCCCATCCTTGGAGATGAAGCTTTGTGCAACGGATGAGAATTCATCCGTTTGGAGTAATGAGAACCCATAGTAATTTATGTCTGTTACCAATGGATTCCCATAAGGGGAGTCGCCTCGTTCTACCAATAGAACTGTGAATTTCTCCGATAAAGTTGCAGCTAGAGGGCAGCCGGTGGTGCCTCCCCCAACAACAATGTAATCAAAAGACTTGCCGGAGACTTCTTGGACATCTGAGGTCATATAAGGGAGTCCCTTCCCTACAATAAAAGCAAAAGAATAAGAACATTCATATGAAGTGAATTGATATTGTAGCAATAAACCCATTAAACCATTTTGGTGAATGGCATACCTTGGGGGAGAGACAAGTTTAAAAGCAGCCAGATAAATGCTGTGAGAACCTTTCCCAAATGGACTGTTGGCGTAAACTTTGTATTTAGTGTAACCATTTCTCTAAACAAGTTTTGTCAGGATAGTTAAAACTAAATGGTACATTATTTATTGGCCACTTTGGCCATATAATTATTGAGTTTCTCATGCCTACCTAGTATCTTGAATTGATTAAGGTTAGGTCCCTTGACATTCATGTAGTTAACAATGCGCATGTCTTTGCTAATAATACACTCTTCGTTTGTTGGTTCTATGATGATGTCGTTTCTATGATCAATACTACCAATCCCTTTTAGTAGATATAGTATATATTTCATCACAATAATAGCAACCACCATTTTTGACTTGGGTGAGTGGCTTTGGACGGCCAATTAAAGTTGCTTTGTTATCTAAAGTATGGTATAAAAAAAAATTATAAAAAAAAAAACAAGACAGCAATAGAGAAAACATGAACATTACGTGAGAAATCTTTCTCATTGACTCTGTGGTTACTCAAGATTTGAGAATAAAATTACCATCTAGGTTCTTTGATGATCATTAAGAATCATTATTGAATTTAAAGAGTATCATATCTTTCAAGGACAAGATGCCATAAAACAAGAGAGATCTATCCACACAATATTGTATATTATACCTTGTTTCGATATGGATATGCTTTCAAAAGATCTTGAGGGGTCCCCATACATACATATAACAATATACATAATTTTTATAAACAGAAGATTAGCTCTAGCCTCTAGCAATTAAGCTTTTATCTGCATAGGCTGCTATATTACCAAAAGCCATCCAGTGTATGTAAAGGTTCCACAGCTCTAAAGGGGTCCATTAAGTTGTTCTAATCCCCTGCAATTCAAGTCTATTGCTTTTGAACCTGATGATTCACTGTCATTCTGGTATTGGCTGTTAAGATCAAATGTACATAATTTTCCAGAATTTCTCAATTGGTCACCGCAACTTTTTTCATCATGGGTATCTAATCGCTTCGCAAGTGCTTGCTCATCGCAAAAACCATCAGAAATGGTGCTTCCACTTCTCTTCCTTCCACTAGCTTGGTTGCTTGAACCACCACCATTCCTTGGCTTGTCTTCTGGGTTTATATCCATTAATGGAAGTTCAACAAATATTTGATTAGACTTATGAGTGTCACCAGTGTCATCATCCATTGGTATCTTCTCTTGTTGTCTCCCAGAACTCTCAGATGATGTCAATGAGCTCTCCATGGAGCATATTGTGCTTCTCATTTGTTTCCTTTCAACATTTTTGCAGCTTGAAGGCCCTGCTTCTGTTAATTCTGAGTACGAAGAACTCGGGCAGCCTACGTTGACCATTGAGACTAATTGAGAGAGTTCGGCTTTCGCGAGCTCTACTCCCACAGAAGAAGAATTATACCCAGCAAGTGTTTCTTGAGCTTTCTTTAATACAGATTGTAAGTACTTCCCTTGAGCTTCAATTCTCAGCTGCAAATGTCTCTGCACCTGAAAATAAAGATTTCAACTTGAGACTTATAGAATTAAGCAACAGAGTTTGGGATTTGGTTTATTGGCTATATACCTCAATCTGTTCATGAAGTTTCCTTTGCACTTCCATTTGAGCTTGTAGAGCCTGTGCAATCTGCAAGCCTCTGATAAACACAACAACACTTGAATCAATTGAAGTTCTTTGTGATATTATTATTATTATTATCGAACATTCAAATTAATCAAATGGATTAGGATTTATTTCTGAGTTCTGACTATACTCTTTAAACTGATTGAGTGTTCCACCACTGGTATTTCTACTGGGATGCCCTTCACTGCTCTGACTCTCTCTGTAATCTGCATCCAAGAAATGTATTATAAAAAGAAAAATAATGAAAAAAGATTGATGATTTGGCCTAATCCCATGCATTTAAATTACCTTGCTTGTTGTCAATGCAGTTTTCAGGCTGCTGACTTTTCCCCAGTCTGTATTTCTGTAACAAGAAACAAGAATACAATCACAAACCCTGTTCTTGATTTCTATTTCTTTGGTGACAGCAACAACAACAACAATATATATATATATATATATATATATACACACACTTGCCTGTAAATGGCTTTTTAGGTGATACAAAGTAAGTCCAGGAATAGCCATCAGTCTCATCAAGCTCTTTGGTGTTGCCTCTGCCAATATCAAAACACAGAAACTGTTAGAAACTTAAAACATTAAAAGATGAACAAAATCAAATCAAATGAGAAGATGATGAATAAGAAGTATGTGTATACTGAACTATCTGGACCATCCAAGCTGATTAACAGTTTCAAGAAATCTCTGATGAAGTTCTGGAGTCCATTTGAGCCTAGGCTTTGCATCAGTAGATAGAACCAAGCTCATGTTTTGATTTTTTTGACCCATTATAGGCTATTGGAAGAGTAGTGAAACTCATATAATAATATGAGTATTATGTTTGTTAGATTGAGCTACTACTGTCAATGGGGTTGAATAAGTGGGAGTTGTACAAGTTGTCTTTATAATTTTGGAAGAGTAGGTGGGCTGTCTTATCTCCCAAGTTCTCACTCCATATCTGGAAACATAAGTGGGGTAATGTTACAAGGGAATATATGCCATGACTCATGAGCTGTGCCTCCTCCTTTCTTCTCATCTCCCATTTCAATTCATACCAACTTTTCTTTTTTTATTTTAAAAATAATAATAAAATAAAATTTCTCTTCTTTCTTCTTTGACTTGAAAGAAGAGAGAGGTGAAGAGAATCTGTGAGTGATGTAGCAGAAACAGAGAAAGCAAACACACACACTTCAATTTGGGTCTCAAAAGGAGAGAAAAGAGGAAAAGTGTATGGTTTGTTTTTATCTTGCTATTTTTCTCATCTCTCTCTCTCTTTGCTTGATTCCCTGATGAGTTAGGTAGGCCCACCATGATGAATAATGGGAGCAACTTTCCTAACACTGTGAGGAAAAAAAATAAATTGATGGGGAATGCTATAATGGATATTTCTTTTTGGTGATCAAAGGGAAACCAAATGGGTGTCTTTTCTTTCTTTTTTAATTTTCTTTCTCTTTTCCTTTTTTTTATTTTTTTTTATTTTTGAGAAGGGTGTGGTGGGATTGGCAGATTCTTTTTGTTCTTTGTAGGGAAGGAGGAATCAAAGAATCTAACCTTAGATTTTAGGACCCAAGCTTACCCCATTTTTTTCTTATAAACAACTAGTCTAGAAAAAGGGAATCAGATCAGCTATAAAATAGAAAATGAAAATGAAACTCCCATGTAAGATTATCCAATTACAATTACAGACTGTCCATAGGACCACAAGAGGTAAGGTACAATCAAGGCATCAAAGATTGTAATAATTTCTGTTGGAGCAACTTGTGTATGTACATATATACACATGTTTGCAAAATCTATGTTATCATTCAAGTTCTGTCTGTATCTTTCTTGGGTTGGTATATTTTTTTTTTATCACAATTATTTCCTTTTTCTCTTCAATGTTGCTCCACATTCCACAACAAGTAAACAAATTTTCCTTTCAGTAACTGCATCTGATTTTAACTTCAAGAACAATTGAAATTAATTCCTGAAATAACACAACAAACTTCACATGCCCCTTGTTGTATTCTCTCTCTCTCTCTCTCTCTCTCTCTCTCTCTCTCTCTCTCTCTCTTTCTGACTAAACACATAATAATATACTGAAATGACAAAAAGTTCTACAAAATATAGAGGAGGATGTATAATACTATAATAATTTGCTTCTAATATGAAACCAATCAACTGAATTCAATCTGCATAAAAGTCCCATAAAGAAATATATTCCAAAGGAAGTGTGTTAGCTTTAAGTCTGTAATCCATATCCAAGCTCATGCTCAACTGAACAAAAGAAATTTTCACACCCAAAAAAAGAAAAGAAAGAAAAAGAAAAAGGGAAGCTATATTGGCCAACAACAAATCCCAAAAGTCCAAATGAATCAGATCGATCTTCATATTTATTGGGTTGCGGTCAAGAGTTTGATCACCGGAATCAAATTCCAATCATTGATCTCCAAAGTATATACAGTATTGCCATCTTAGTGCCATACATTCTGCATTTGATTACTAATTTCCTAGGATTCAAAAGTGTGAGACTCTTGGTTATAAATTAAACAAACAAACAACAAAGTAGTGTAACATATATATATATATATATATATCTTCTACATATATACATAAATACATGGTGCCTGAATATGTGATGTTGTTATTAATAGAAGAGAAGGATCACAATCAGTTGAAAGACAGACGAAGTTATCATTCCCTTAGAAGAAAACTTTTTACAGTAAAAATAAAAAATGTTGGTCCCAAAGAGTTTAGTAAGTGGGGTCCAAATTGACATCAAAAGAAGGTTGATTTGGTTCTTCCTGAAGAAGGATCTGCCTCTTCCAATTTTGATGTATAAATTTCTTAATATTAGTGGCAAGCTCATAGATGATAGATAGATAGATAGATCATGTTCAAAGAAAGGAATATAAATAATTATATTGATGAGTGTGTTTTTTCATCAAGTGTGGCCCGAATGTTTGAAAAACAAGAAAAGAAGAAGAGAGTACTAGTAATTCAACCTTTCTCTTTAGTCTTTAACCAGCAGAAGCAGCTGTACTTGAAGCTCCTTTTTTGTGGCTTTAAAATATTCTCTATAAGAGGTAAAGTGAGATTCTGGGATGATGCCATGCCAAACACCTCCTGGTAGGAGAAGGTCTGGTGAATCAAAAGTCATTTAAACAAAGGTGCCTGATCATCATCATCAATTATTATTCCTTTAAAGGGTCCCAATACAAGAGATCTCACTACAAATCTAAAAGAGATGAGAACAATGTGGCCTCAGGAATCAGGAAAAGCTAGAGAAAGAAAAGGAACCAGTCACCATCCCACCATAGAAATAATAATCAATCTTACTTTTATTTGCGTATACAATTCGATCTATGTCCAACAACATAGTCACCTATTGAAATTGACGCGAGCAATATGTCACTCACTTCGCAAGCAACATATGAAGCTGTGAAGAATTAACAGCAATGATAAATAAAGCGGCACGCTTTCATTTTAATAGCTATGATTATGCAGCATTTAAATGATGATCATTATCTAAATCCGACAGTAATATCCCAGCAATGATAGAATTACAATTTGACTGTGCATCAAGAGCTTGATTCTTGAAGGTATCTTAACATTAACAAAGCAGAGTGTGACCGGTAATTTACAAGAACGTTGATGCACATGGGGTATGAGGTGGTAGACATGATTAATTTCTTCAACTAGACAGTGAATGTTCAAATTCTAGAATATGGACAATACTTGTTTGTCCAAGACCCCACAACTAGCTAGATAGATTGATAGAGACAAAGTGGAATGACTCCCAAATATTCCCTCAAATAATTCACTACAAAGATTAACTCAATTCTCATTATAAAACCAGCACTTAGCCTGCAATTCCAAACTACCTCTTGCTTCACACACATAGTACTCAATCACAGGACATAACATGAGTACTTCTCAAAAAAATTAATTTAATTAACAGAACTTGGTTGTTAAAGCAGTGAACTGTTACTTCTTGTTGTAGCTTTGTATTTTGCCCTTGTTGTCTTTGAAATCATCCCTTCCTTTTGAGAAATTAATAGACATGGTGCTGCCAACTAGAAAATGATTTTTTTCCTCTCTAAATTTATGGTATAATAAGTCCTACTCATTACAACATTAAACTAATAATACATATGGCGCTTCAAATGCTATTTAAATCAAGATCATGGTCATTTTATTTCCCTTACAATTAATTCTATTTGGGTTTGGAACCTTCAAGTAGAGTTTTGAATTTCTTCATCTTATCATAAATGTAATTAATATTGGATGGTATATATGTGTTATGGAAGAGGCAAACCCAAAACAACACACGGAACAAAGAAAAAAAAGAGAGACAAGATTTTACATGGTTCGGCATAAGCATATATCCATGGAGCGCATTAACACCTAACCGTGTTAAATGATTGTTAAAGATGGTGAAGTAAAAACACTCCATTTTGGCATTCTTTATTTTTCTCTCTCACACAAAACCCTAAGAATACAAGAGTTTATATAATAAAACTCGAGAGTAAAACTGACAAGATGAGATTGACCTAGTGGTATGCCTTTTACACTTACACTATGAAGGTTCCCGTCCAAAACCCTAAATTATTGTAATATTTCAAAAATAAATATGGATAAAACTATCACTCTTCACCGTAATGCAACAAACCTGATTCAGGTTTCAGAACCTAACAGACAAAAGTATATACATGTAATTTATCACATACTCAATCCCAAAAAAAAAAAAAAAAGTAGTGATGATGATGATAGGCATAGATAGCCTCCCATGCTAGATTGAGGAAAGACATGTTTTCAGCCCACTAAATGTTAGAAACTTAGTGGCCACAATTCAGCCCTCTTTTTACATAAAATGACTCCTATCCTGTAAATAGTACTGACAACCAAAAACTGGCAGTACATGCAGCCACAGCCCAAATAATTGTTCACTTCAACAGGCCACCCAACTACATATCTCTCATCAAAAAAACAACACAATCAATTTCATATAGATATATTACAAACACTCCATTCTTTCACTCTTTTATTTGACAATCGACTAATTAATGAGAACTAAAAGCTGGTTTTCCATTAATCATGCATTTAGTTCAACCAAATTAAACTTAGTAATAATGATCTTCAAACATGGAGACCAGTTCCCTAATGGTGGAAACTGGAAACTGCTCTATTAATTACTAACAAGAATTAAAAGATGAGTGATGGGGATGTGAAATATTGCTGTGAATGGCCAAGCTAGTGAGTAACACATCAGAGGCCCACTTCCTCCTCCACTACCACTATAACATATATGTCACTTTATTTGCTTTTATCATTCTAAAGATTCTATCTTGTTTACCTAACATTGTCGAATTCAAAACTTTAGCAAAGAAATACAATTATTTAAATATCTAATTAATAAGCAAAAACAGTACAGTTGACTTAATTGAAGATGACTTTGGAAAAGTCTTGATAAGAAGTCCGAGGCACAATTAACATCTTCTGGAAGGCTAAAATATATATCGTTCAACTACAACTTTGAAATTTCTATTGTTTTGTATGAGTCAAACAAGTGGTATTCTATACTGACTTCCGTGGTTAATGGTGATTGAAATTTTCTACTACTTTCTTCTCTGGGTGAGATGTATATACATTGGTTGAAATATGTTCCACGCTCACATAATTCAATGTTGAATGCTTATTCAGTTACATAATACCCTTTTTAGAGGTTTTAGACGAAAATTTTGAAACAGACCACTTCGTTCATAATTTAAATAAAATTTATCTTCACATTAAGGGATTTTTTTTTTAAATGGACCCCTTTATTTATAACTCAAACAAAATTCATAACTCTTAACGGATGAAAAACGATTTGATTTTCAAAAGGATTTTTTTTATAAAAACAAAAAAAAAGTGTTTTTAAGATGACTTTTGAATAATAGGTAAGTAATCAATCAATAGGATTTGTGAGTAATGAGTAACCGACGGAAGAAAAATGATTCGAATATATATATATATATATATACAAATTTTCTATTGCCAATTCGAACTGATATAAGTTATATCGGTTCCAAATATGTAGATCACTGAATTTAAATGCTTTGACTTGGCTGCATATACTTGTCAAAGCATATTTTAAATCCAATAGCTCATATGCAATATATCAGTTCAAACTGACAATAGAAAAACTGTATATATATATATATATATATAATTGTGATATTGACATTCCTCTTAAATCATATATATATCCTAAATTAATACTTTTTTTAAAATTTCAATATTATCTTTACGTAGTATTATATAAATAATTAAATAATTACAAATACAATCTATTTATCATATTACTACAATATTCAATATTTTTAGCATTAAGTCATTAACAAACATATATAATATCTTTTAATCAATATATTGATTGTTAATTGATTCAAACTTCAAATAATGATTATTTTCAATTAAGAATATTAAATAACTAATTAACTATTATTAAAAAAATTGAAAACCATACTAAAAATAAAATTAAAGAAAACAAAAGTTAAGAGGTGGGTTTCTCCTAGTCTCCTTGATCTGGAATGGAAGGAACCGCACCTCTTGCCCCCTCGCGCTGTCAATTTTTTCTTTTTTTAATTTTTTTAATGTAAATTGTTCTTATTTTAGTTGTTTTGTTATTTATTTTTTTATTTTTATTGTGCTGTAATTTGTAATCCGTTTATATATAGTATTTAATCAAAAATTAAAGAAAGGGATATATAGGTGTTAACGGAAAAATTCACTCGGAATGAAAATCTCAGTTAACACCCTCGTCCACTACCGGTAGCAGTAGCGGGGTAGGTACCTTCGGTACCGAGGTCCCTTTCTATGATCAGGAGTAAGAAATCAAGTGATGGAGAAAGAACACAAGGGACCGGGAAATGTAAAAGAACACTGTTTTATTTAATAAATCATTATAACAGGATTACAATAAACATACATACACTCGTCTCTCTATTTTCACTCTTTTACATAGGATGGAGATGGAGCAAGCGTTCGTGTCGATAAGTGGATATTTTTCTCCAATGATTGTCAATGGACTCTCACTGGCTTCGGGGAATTTTAGAGATAATTCTCCCGGAGTCTCTCTCGTGCGATCAAAAAATGCTTCAAGTCATTGCCTCTTTCTTTGTCTTTCAATACCGTATATGTAGTATTCTCAAAGATCCTCTTGAAATCCGGTCGTCATAATGAAGATCATTGAGAATCCTATTTTAGGCGTTGAAAGGCATTTGAGTGGAGCTGAAGGAGCGGGATTTGATCCCGTTAATCAATGGTGAATTAAAATGCTGATTCTGTTAACCATTGGGTCATTAATAGCGTTTTATTTTGGCGATGGAGTCAACTTTCCTTCTTCGTTAGAGCTTGGTGGTGATGGAGTGTTACGCTGGTACCTCATTCTGATGAGCTTGTTCTGCGTCTTGTTGGAAGGGTGCTTGTGTCTTCGTGCTCCCTATCGTATTACCTGGAAGGTAGGGTACTTGCCTTGGAGGAGCTCCGGATAGGCATACTAAGTACCGGATAGGAGTCGGGGTGACACCAAGGCAAATATCGAGGTAGTACCAAGGTGGTGTCAAGGTAGGTATCGAGGTACCAGACGCCTTGATTGATGTCGAGATCCTTGCAGGATGCAAATTATCATCGTACTGGTCTCGAGCCGGTATCAAGAGCTTCAGTAGGGCGAGCTACAAACTTTCGGAGCCGATGTCCTATCTAGATAGATGTATAGTCGAGGTTCTAACCTCGTTGGATATCGATCTCATCTAGGTAGTGGTACCGATCTCGCTGGCTTCCTGGAGTATCTGGATGAATCTTCCTGGGTAGGTCCCTGTTGGAAAATTCTCCCTTGGTCCCTTGCTAGAAAAACCTATTAACAGAAGTCCCACATGACTTGAACACCGGTATCAAGTTGGGGTTGGAGTCAGGATAGATAGCACTTGGAGAATTTTTCGCAACGTCATATAGGAGGGAATTTTCTCTTTGCACGCTGATTTAAATGAAAATTCCACGTGGCTGACCAGGGTAGACCGAATTCAAAATAGGAAAAACGAAATTTTTTGGGGCGCACATTTCCTAAAACCGTTCCCTCCACGTCGCCGATTATCCCGCAACATTAATTACCCTATTTGTCCTTTACAAGTATCTAACTCTATATAAGTGAACCTTGCTTCTTCACTGTGACTTACTTCTTCTTTCATTTAGCTTTCCCAATCTACACGTGCAGCCAGAAGATCTTAGCTTTTCTTCTCGTCTTCAACCCTTTAAGTTTTCTTCTTCCAGAAACTGAAACCTGAGTCTGTTATCATATCTTCACCTGGTGGAGATAGCATTGAGCAGCTGTTCGATGGCGACGCAGTGGCTAGTGGGAGTCTTGCCCCTAGAAAAAAGGCACGCGATAGTAGCGACAGCGGGGACGACGTTCTCATTCAACGTCGTCGTTCCAATCGGAACATTGCAATCGGGACGGGCTTCTCGAACAATCCCAAGACTCTGGTTGATGTCGACCAAGAGTCGAGTGAAGAAACAGGTGTTGTCGGGATTGGTGGGAACCGGGCTGGTGAGGTTACTGATACCGCGGGAAGGGTACTTGCCCTCCCCTACGAATATAGGTGCATCCCTGCTTCGTCCAGTACCTTGGACACTGTGGCGCGCTTGCGGAGGGATTTCAAAATCCCTCAGGATATCACGATCGCTATACCTCCAAAAGGGTATAATGTATATACCCCCAATCTCGGCGAGCTCCCAATTCATACGGCGGCCTTCGACAGTGGGGTCAGGCTACCTCTCCATCCTACCTTGCGTAGGGCATTGTATGCTCTGAAGCTTGCCCCTCTCCAGCTGACGCCAGGGATTAGGAGGCACCTGGTGGGTTTTCTAGTGTTGTGGAGAGAGCAATGCCACAGGGACAAAATCGACCGGGAGCCGGGGCCAGAGGAGCTCGGGTACTTGTTCCAGATTGCTGCCAAAGCCCCATGCCCCGAAGGGGCAATTTTATGCTCGTGCTAAAAATAATCTGCAGTTTGTGGTGCCAGGGGCCACGAAGAAAGACAATTCCTGGAATGAGGAATGGGTCGTCGTCGGAGGCAAATGGGGTAATTCAGTCCTCATTGGAGGAACCGAGTTCAAGGTTCCTACTGGCTTTAGCGGGAAGCCCGCTTTGGAGAAGAGCAGACTCTCTGCCGAGTCGGAGAGAATCTTGAAGGCCATTATGGCCCGTAACTACACCAATTTGAGGTATCCTGCTGCTGATGCCTTCGAAGCAGGAAGGGTGGAGTTCTACCTTCGTATCTCCAGCGCTCTTCCAGGTAATAAGCTTTCTTGATTATGCTTCTGTTATCCGATTATATTGATCCTGTGGATATTGACTCTGGTTGTCTTAGTAGTTTCAGCAGTGTCCCATTCGGTTCCTGAGGGAGAGCTCAATCAGGCTGGTACTGATGACTCACTGCCAACTTCTCCAATCAGGCTCCCAGCCAGTTCTGATTTCGATGTAGTGGCTGGCGCATCTACTGGATCGGGTAGGACCCTGGTCGGGATATCGGGATAACCAGATCCCCCTTCTCCTACCTCGGCCAGATCGTTAGAGGCTTTTACAACTAGAGTGGGGAGGTACCTAGGTGCTTCCCGTCGGGTGCAGGATATGTCGCCCAACAAAACAATCGGAGCAGTGGTTGTTACTGATGCTGGTGCTTCAGCTCCTCCGGCCTCGCCCGCCGTGGTAACCGACCGTGATAACTTGGTCGAGAAGAGTTCTGGCCCTGGTGCGGCTAAGCGGGTGGTACCTCGAGATAAGTCACGATCGAGGTCCGAGGACATGTTGGAACCTAGGGTTACAGATTGCGCAGCGGAAGGTTTTAAAATTATTATGCAATCATTAAACTAACCCATTTGTACAGTAATAATCAAATGTGATAATTAAGTGAAGAAACTTTTTCATACCTACGTAGGAGGCTCCTTCACTTTGATATGAACTGCTCCTGATTTGAACCACGTGATCTTCCTCGCTATCTCCCGGAACTGGTAACAGCGTGTGGGCGCGTCACGATATTCAGGACCTGTATGGAGGAAAAAGAGAAGAACACACACACAAAAACAAATCCTAGCAGTGCAGAACTTGTGTTCTCGCCACACACTAAAATTTTTCTTTATTTTGTTTGTTGTTCACGATCACTCCTCTCTTTTCTTTGTTTCAAGTAATCTAATTACTTTTGTATGATGTGTTATTGTTTCATTCGGTTATCTCTTTCTTTTAAATTGAAAATATATATCTCATATATATTCAAACAAAACCGAAAATCAAATTTGATTTTTAAAAATTTACAAAGATATCTCATATCCTTTTAAAATTAATTAAATATTTATTTTTGAATTCAAACATTTTAAATTCAATTTCAAATATTTAATTTAATAAAATAAAATAATCATATTATCTTATTTTATTCAAAATCAAATATCAACTAACACCCTCCATTTAGTGATTAATAACATAATTAAATAATCTTATTATTTAATTTATTTAATCACTATTATTCATTAATTAAATAATCCCATTATTCAATTAATTCCTGAATAAATACGTGTCACTTTCGTAACACAATTAATTGGACAATCCAATTAATTAACCGTGACCCTTGTTATCTAAATCGATCGGGCTAGCAAGGGGACCTAATGGACCCACAGTATTTTGAGCTCCAATAATCCTTAGAAATTATTAATTAAACTCTTTAATTAA
The DNA here is from genome assembly GCA_033220585.1 of Dipteronia sinensis. NCBI lineage: Eukaryota > Viridiplantae > Streptophyta > Magnoliopsida > Sapindales > Sapindaceae > Dipteronia > Dipteronia sinensis. The sequence continues at coordinate 68,889,212 of CM065638.1, read as the reverse complement.
TATTTCATGATTATTAACTTCGGTGTTATTCCACTAAAAACCCGAAGCTGCATTCTCACAACTGTAGACGTTTTTACACAAACCAATAACTCTCGGTGTCCATCGATATAGCTATTACATATGGTATAATCCTCCACAAGTAGTTCATAATTAGAGCTGGGTCATAATGTCCGTTATACCCCTCTAATCATATCTTTCCATTAAGTACCATTGATTCTCTAATGAACAATAAATCCTACATTCCTTACGGAATTAGGAGAGCGCTCATATTTTTCAAGCCCCGAATCAACCCTTAAGGGAACTACCATCTACTTCTCACAAGAAGGAGTGGATTCCACTATTGTGTACAAACATTCCCAACCACAAGCCAAACCGTGATCCCAACATACGGAGTATATTGATCGGGAATGCAACTCCGACCTCACCCATGGTATATCAAAGACCACGATCTAACCTGAAGGAGTAGATAAGACACTCAAGATTAAGATCACCCACATATAGCCATCATTAGTTGATATATATGAATTTCATCGTTAAACGAATCTTAGTGAGAGATTCATATAGATCATGGCCCAGTCCTATATGATCACATCATACAAGGTGCCTCCATTCTCATATCTACATATGAATGATCCAGGATAGGATCACCGTACACTACGAAATAGACCGCAGCTATAGATTAACCACAAATAAAGTATCCAGCTTTATTTGCTATCTACGGACTCTTTAAATTGCTCGTTTCAAACTGAATCCATCTATATATGACACTCATATATTCAGTTCGAAATTACATCCGGAAATTTTGGATGTTAAGTGCACATGTTATATAAAGTATGACACAAAATGAATGAATATACTACTTCTTTTATTTATGTTCAAATTATATTTACATATTACAAGCTTTAGGGCAAAAACCCCAACAGGACAGCAACCGGGACGAAGTCTTGGCCCGCTTTGTCGATTCTTGCCCATGTGGGAGTTTGGACGTCATGACAGCCATGCCCACTGAGCTTTTGATTAGAAGGGGATCTGCCCTTTTGGCTGAGGTAAGCTATTTCACTTTAATCTTCTATCCAGGTAGTCGGTTGGAAATATCCTGACAAGTGTTTTATTCTTAACAGGCCTTCAAATTCAATGTGGCGTTAAGCCAACAAGTCGGTTCCCTCTTGGAGCGAGCTGAAGGCGCTACCACAGAGCTGGAGAAAACCAAAGAGGAACTCGATAAGGCTTCCAGAGGCATGGTAGCTTTGAACGAGTCTTTGAATAGATCGAAAAAAGAGGCAGACGAAGCAAAAGTCGATCGGGAACGGATACAATTTGACTATGACATCGAAAAGCTCAGGTCCATCCGTAAAGGGAAAGATAGTAGAGCTAGAGAAAGAGGCTTAGTCCCTTCGCAATCATGTGGCCGATTTGGATGCTCAAGTGGACACTGTCTTTGGGGACGGCTACTTCTTTGCAGGCTACCAAGTGGCGTTAGCCTTCCCTCCTCCGTTTGACTTGGGAGTTATTGCGGGGTGGAACCCTGGAGGAAATCGTGGTGAAAGCTGTTGAACTCTCGGGAGCAGCACCTTCTGATGTGGTCAGAACTTCCCAGGTTGCTGGAGCCAATGGAATGGCAGGAGGTGAAGGCCAGAGTTTTGTCTCCCTTCCTCCTCCTAGCCAGGTTACAGGAGATCCCAGTTTGATGGCCCCTGCAGTTGGAGCGGCTCAAGCTGAAAGAGGGGTTTTTGCCCCTTCTGTTTCTCTGTCAGAGCTCGCCAAGGCTGTAAGGGATCTGTCTGCTGTTGATGGTGGAGAATCCGCCATACCTACCCCATCTTCTGATCCTGCCCAGGTAGTGGAGGGTCAGGCTGCTTCGATCAAGGAAGTTGGAGAGAATTCTGATCATGTAGTCGCAAGGGAGCCTCCGGTTACGGGAGGTACTCAGGAGGCAGGTGGGGCTCATCCAGTATTGAAGAAGAAAAATCAATAACTGGTGAAGCTGGTGAGGAGACGGCCACTCAAGGAGCATGAGGATGCATGATCCAGCTTAATCCCTCATTCAGTAGTACCCTTCCAGTCTTATTTTTATATTTTTTTGTAGCCCGTGATCGGGGAATGTGCTCCCCAGTTTTAGAAATGAGAACCTTCTGGTTTTTTCCTTAGCTTCATATATGTGTAGTTTAAACTCATGATCGAACCTCACCTTAATCTGAAATGAGATCCCCAATGAGATTTCGATTTCAAATATGCTCGTCCTCTGATGAATCCCGATACCTAGGTATAGATTCGGCGATTCATCCTCTATTTGATCCTGTTTTGATCAATGAAAGGAAAAATCCATTCTCATCCACATCTGCTAACTGAATTCTATTGCACTTGTAACATCACTTCGAGCATCAGTCCATAGTATAAACCTGACTTAATCAATACTTGGTAATGCAAGGAACCTGATAAAAAAGAAGTATATAGAGAAAACTGCGGGTGACTGGTACTATGGTACCTCGTCAAAAAACCTTGGGGCCCTTTGACAGCCTCGCAGAAATTTAGTCAAAAGTAATCTGGGTACTGGAGATCTTCATACTTTATGTTCCAGGAATCTTGGTACCTTGATGATGATGAGCATACCTGTGGAAACTCTCGCACTCTAGGTACCTCGCATTCCCATTCTAGGATTCTCGAAAATATGGCGAGTAGTCTGGCGAAACTAGAAACCTTGTCGAACGATTGAGTACCTAGCTTTCCTGTTTCATGGAACCTAGGTCTCCAGGTGAGTATTCTGGTGAAACAGAGCACCTCGTATCTCCGTTTGTAGGAGCTTTGGTGCTTTGGCGAACAAATTTGGTGAATCTCGGTACCTCGCCTTCCTGCCGTAGGAATCTTGGTACCCTGGCAAAAACAATGGCGAGTATATACTGGCAGCAAGATCCAGGTAGGCAACTAAGGCCACTTTAGCACCTGGTCTTTCTTAGCCGGGGATGGTACCCGGCCAAGGCCTTGATCTGGCTGGCAACTATGCTCTTACTATCCAGACTCTTCCCGGCAGGGGGAGGGGGGTGACACCTAGCCAAGGCAGCAGGAAGGCCATACAGTCATTTCTGGTCTTGAGGCGATCATATTTGGGTACCTCACATTCCTGTTTGCAAGAATCTTGGTACTCTGGCGAAAACAATAGTGAAATAATACTGACAGCAAGATCCAGGTAGGCAACTAAGGCCACTTTAGCACCTGGTCTTTTTTAGGGATGGGTGGTACCCGGCCAAGGCCTTGATCTGGCTGGCAACTATGCTCTTACTATCCAGATCCTTCTTAGCGGAGGGTGGTGCCCGGCCAAGGTCTGATCCATCGGGCAACTATGCTCTTACGTACTGGATCCTTCCTAGCGGTGGGTGATGCCCGGCCAGGGCAACAGGATTGCCATGTGGCATTTCCTGGTCTCGAGGAGATCCTCCTAGATGGATTAATCCGATCTAGGGCATCAGGAGTGCTATATAGCTTTCCTGGATTTATAGCGATCCTCCTGGAGGGATCTACCCGGTCTAGGGCATCAGGATTGCTGTGTAGCTTTTCATGGATTCATGGCGAGCCTCCTGGAGGAATCTACCCGGTCCAGAGCATCAGGATTGCTGTGTAGCTTTCCTGGATTCATGGTGAGCCTCCTAGAGGGATCTACTAGGTCCAGGGCATCAGGATTCTGTGTAGCTTTCCTGAATTCATGGCAAGCCTCCTGAAGGAATCTATCCGGTCCATGGCATCGGGAGTGCTATGTAGCTCTCCAGATCTTAAAGTGACAATCATGGCGGATTCAATTGGCGACATAAAGCAGATAGATGTAGACAAATGTAGGCAATGACAGATGGAGAATGAAATCTTCTTTATTGATGACCAAAGAAAAATGAATACAAGTACTCATCATTATTAACATCTTCTAACATTCGTTTCGGGGTAATCCCGGTCGATTTCCATTGCATGACTTATGGGTAGAACCTCTTGAGGTGATCAGCATTCCAAGTGTGGTTTACTGGATGTCCATTCATGTCGTCCAGCTTGTATGCCCCACCTTGGATCACCATTCTGATTAGGCAAGGACCTTCCCAATTGGGTGACAGTACCCGGGAGTATAGTGGGAGTACCCTCTTTCATCTCTATCGACGTGGCTACTTCCTTGGGTGAAGGTGTGGCTCTGGGCGGAGTCCGCCTGACAGGGTACCGGTTTCACGGGGGCTGGTAGTGCGGCAACTGATATGTAGATTTGTTGGGAGGTATGTTCTGACTTTTCTGAACTGGTGCCCGCTTGAGCGTCTTCTTCTTTTGGCGCTTGGCAGTTCTCATATCATCATGCTCTATTTTGACTCGGAGCTGTTCGTCTATTTCTACATGCTCTAGAGCTCTGTTATAGGCTTCCTGGTAAGTCTCCGGGGGATGCTTGGTGAAGGATGTGAACAACCTGTCTGCCCATCGGTTCCTTCTGAAATTGGTCAAGGTCTCCTTTTCCGCGAAGACCCCCATCTAGATCACTTTCTTGTGGAATCTCTCTACATAAGCTCTGAGCATTTCACCCAGCTCCTGGATCACGTATTGAAGGTGAATGAGATCCTTATGGCGAGGTTTGATACCCTGAAACTGAGCACAGAAGTCAGTAGTCAACCTGGTGAATGAATCAACGCTCCCTGCTGGTAGCTTTCTGAACCATGTTTTGGCATAGTCAGTCAGAATGGTAGGGAACATTCTGCACATGGCGGCCCTGGTAGCATTATGGACCTCCATCTGGTGACCAAAATCTTTCTAAATGGCTCAAGGGATCCTCGGTCCCAGAAAATTTATCGGTTGGCATCTTAAATTTGGGAGGTAGTTCTGCCTCCTTGATCCTCTTAGAGAAGGGAGCATTCATCTCTCCCAAAGGATCTTTCCGGTTTTCCCGGTATTTACCCTTCTTCAGCTCCTGGATCTCCTTTGCCATTCTGGCGACCTGGTCCCAGATAGTTTATTATCATCATTTTTTGATTCCACCTCAGAATCTCTGTCGTCTGACCTCTCCGATGTCGCAGAAGTTTCATCATGCTTCTCTTCATGGGGAGGGTCTTCTCTAACGCCCATGTTGCTACCTCCTGCCACTGAACGAGGGCGCCTCCTGGTCGCCTCCTGTTGAGGCGGTCTAGAGGAAGCTCCTGGTTGGACCAGATGGCGGCGCTCCCTAGACGGGAGATCAATGGCGGATCTAGCGCGTCGGGGTTGATAACCTGTAAGATTTCCTGGAAACGGGGGAACTGGTTCGAGTCTGTCATGGACCGATGGTACTGGAGGTGTGGGCCCGAGTCTATCATGGACAGGTACGGGAGGTGGTGGTCCTAAAATGTCAAAAGGAGGTATTCTGGTACCCTTCCGATTGGCGTCTCCACTGGGATCTGGTACGGCGGGCTGACTGGTACTACCTTCAGTGATCATTTGGAGGCGAATACTCTCTATAAAGGCCGCGACCTGTTGGTCTAGATTGGCAGGTCCAGCTGCTAAGGTAGCAGGTACCTGGGGGGTATTCCGCGCGGTAGCTGACAGCTTCGAGACGGGTTTTCGACCATTTCCTCCCTTCTTCGGCTTCTGACCCTTTCGGGTTGAAGCGGTTGACTGATGTCCTAATGGGTCAGGATGATCCTAAGAGGATCGGAGCTTCATTATGATAATCTAGCAAGAAAATGAGACACACAGGCTTTCTTTTAAAGGTGTGGTTTTCCTACAGACAGCACCAAAAAGTGTTAACGGAAAAATTCATTCGGGATGAAAATCTCAGTTAACACCCTCGCCCAATACCGGTAGCAGTAGCGGGGTAGGTACCTTCGGTACCGGGGTCCCTTTCTATGATTAGGAGCAAGAAATCAAGTGATGGAGAAAGAACACAAGAGACTGGGAGATGTAAAAGAACACTGTTTTATTTAATAAATCATTATAACAGGATTACAATAAACATACATACACTCGTCTCTCTATTTTCACTCTTTTACATAGGATGGAGATGGAGCAAGCGTTCGTGTCGATAAGTGGATATTTTTCTCCAATGATTGTCAATGGACTCTCACTGGCTTCGGGGAATTTTAGAGATAATTCTCCCGGAGTCTCTCTCGTTATGGCGATCAAAAAATGCTTCAAGTCATTGCCTCTTTCTTTGTCTTTTAATACCGTATAATATGCCCCTCACACTTACACCATTGAGGTTGTGAGTTTGAGTACCCCTCCCAAACACCCCGAATTAAATGTAATTGTTCAAGAAAAAAATATTGATCAAAAGAACTTATTTGATGTATTTACGAAAATCTCCCCCCGAAAACACTCCGAATTAATTGTAATTATTCAAGAAAAAATTGATCAAAAGAACTAATTTGATGTATTTACGAAAATTTAGAGACCAAGAACACTAAAAAAGCATAATCAATAATCAATAAATTCAACTCTTAATTCTCACAAGATTGTGCCCTTCTTTTTCATCTTAGATTAATGGTGTCAAAGTGTGCTGCCCCCCCCCCCCCCCCCCCCCCCCCCCCCCCCCCCCCCCGCGGCCCACATTGGCCTAGCCCGTTTGGCCTGTTTTCCAAAACGGTCCGGGCTCGGCACAGCCCAGGTGGGGAGGGATCTGGGTCATGCCACTGTGCCGTGTCGTGCCAGCCTACGAGCCAGCCTTGGGGGGCCAAACGAGCGGGGCCCATTTCAAATTGTTTTTTTTAATTTTTTTTTAATATTTTAATTCAATTGTTAGAACTATAATATTGTTTTACCAATTTAACCTATGTATTTCTAATTGTAATTTGTTTATTTTAATTATTATTTTAGTCTAATAAAAAAAACGTTGATAATAGATAGATTTATTATTTTATTTAATAAAATAATCCAAATAATAGATAAAGATAAAAAATTAAAGAAGATAAAAAGTAGATGAAATTATGAAAATATAAAATGAAGAATTATTTATTTATTTCGAACTTTCAGTATTACATATTAACATGATTGTCTCATTAAAAACCTTACCAAGAAAAACCCAGTGGGATAAAAACTTGGTAAAAGAAAAAGAGTGCAATCGTATTACAAGTAAATATACATGTATAACTTAGTTCTGGATCTGGTTACTATCGAAACTCTCATCGACAAATAAGTTGGAGAAATTTTAAATAATTTGTTCATCTACCGTTTCATATTGCATCATCTTTCGAGCATGCCCCCAATCCCTAACTCATGTTAATACCTCTACCATCTCTGGAGACAAACAACTTCTTCTTGGTTCAAAAATTCGTCCATTCATGCTAAATGCATGTTCAAACCGTCTGGAAAATAAGGATGGTTAGGATCCATTTCATACAATACAAATATTAACTCATTAGTCATAAATAAATAAACATAAAATGATAAATTTACTAACAAAAAATATTTAAATTAACTTCTACACATATAAATGCTTAATTTACTAACCACATATATTAAAATTAACTTCTATTCATAAAATGATAATTTAACTAACTAAAAATATTTAAATTAACTACTACACATAAAATGCTTAATTTACTAACCAAAAAAATTAAATTAACTTCTACACATAAAAATGCTTAATATATTAACCAAAAAAATTTAAATTAACTTCTACACATAAAAAATGCTTAATATACTAACCAAAAATATTTAAATTAACTCCTATACATAAAAATGTTTAATTTACTAACCAAAAATATTTAAATTAACTTCTACACATAAAAATGCTTAATTTACTAAACAAAAAAATTTAAATTACTATCCAAAAATATTTAAATTAACTTTTACTCATAAAAATGCTAAAATGCTTAATTTACTAACCAAAATTATTTAAATTTACTTATACATATAAAATTCTTAATTTACTAACTAAAAATATTTAAATTAACTTATACACATAATAATGCTTAATTTACTAACCAAAAATATATAAATTAACTTCTACATATAAAAATGCTTAATTTACTAATCAAAAATATTTAAATTAACTTCTATACATAAAAATGCTTAAATGCTTAATTTACTAACCAAAATTATTTAAATTTACGTATACACATAAAATACTTAATTTACCAACCAAAAATATTTAAATTTACTTCTACACATAAAAATGCTAAAATGCTTAATTTACTAACCAAAATTATTTAAATTAACTTCTACGCATAAAATGGTTAATTTACTAACCAAAAATATTTTAATTAACTAATACACATAAAAATTCTTAATTTAATAACCAAAAATATTTAAATTAACTATTAAAGTCTAAACATAAAATGATAATTTTACTAACTAAACAAAAATATTAAAATTAATAACTAAAGAATAAACATAAATTGATAAATTTACTAACTAAACATAAATATTCAAATTCATAACTAAAGTCTAAACATAAAATGATAAATTTACTAACTAAACAAAAATATTAAAATTAATAACTTAAGTCTAAACATAAAATTAAAAATTTACTAACTAAAAATTAAAAATTAAAACATAAAATTAAATAATAACACTTAAATAAAAATGTACCTTTAAACTTTGATGTCTTGGTAGAAAAATTAGAGAATAATAGTTAGATAATAGTAAATTAGTAATATAGTATTAAAATAGTAAATCAGTAGTGTAGAGATTAGAGAGTAGAGACAAAGAGTAAGAATGAAATTATGAAATTGTATAGAGAATTGGAGAATGGATAGATTGAGAGAATGAGAGATTGAGAGAAAGTGAATGAAAATTTGAATGAGAGAGAGTATTTATACGAAAATTTGAAATGTGGGTAAAAATATAAAATATAAGTGTTGAGGGAGCAAAGGGTAATTTTTAGCCACATTTTAAAATTCAACCGTTAGCTGACGTCATAGCTAACATCATCCAACGGTTTAAAAAATATGGTTGTTGGTTGCCCGTTTGTTTTAAAAAAAAATTATTCGACATGTTGACCGTCGGGCTTGGCACGCCAGCCTGGCAGGCTGTGCCGGGCCAGCACGCAACTTACGACCCGGCACGTGCCACGCATAGGGGCCGGGCCTGGCACGGCACGCCCCACATACGGGCCGTGCCGAGCTCGTTGGGCCCAACCCACTTTTACACCATTATCTTAGATTACTCTATAGCATTCACATTCACATTCACGAGTTCTACTTATACTAGGCCCAAAAATTCTTTCACAAAACAATCTGTATTTAGTTTCAAAAGAAAAGAAGAAAAAGAAAAAAAACAATCTATATAAACATGGGTGAGCCTTTACTTTCCTCTGGGACAAACAATTTTCTTAACTCTTTCCAACTCCACGAGTAGTGCTGTCCACGGTTCCGGTTCGGGCTGGTTTCGGTTCGAAACCGGCAGTTTCGGTTCCGTGGACAGCTCGAACCGAAACCGAACCGGAAAATTTCGGTTTTGGTTCTGTTTTTAACCGCCGTTTTGGCGGTTTTTGACTGGTTTTTTTTATATATGTAAACCGGCGGTTAAACCGCCGGTTTTGAGCGGTTTTGGACTGTTTTTAGGCGGTTTTGGACGGTTTTTCCAAAGACTAAACCGAAACCGAACTGGCTTCAATCGGTTTCCAACCGGTTTTGTAACCGACGATTTCAGTTTCGGTTTCGGTTTTTAACCTCCGGTTTAACCAAACCGTGGACACATCTATCCATGAGTACACTTTCCAACTCTACGAATGCACTTTGAGTATCAATTTCTTATTCACCTGAATATCATTTTGAGCAAATGAATATATCATCTTGATGTCCTCACATAAGAGAACATGAATCCACATTGACCTATCATTAATATGAAGTAGGTCCCACTTAAAATTGAGCCTCAAAATGGTATCTCAAATGGGTATCCATATCCATATTCCAACAGTTAATTTATAGTAATCACTCAAAAGCAATCCATATAAATGACTATGGTTATGTTTAGAATTGTTTTGCTTAAAAAAAAATCCTCTTATAGTTTAACTTAAGCAATAATCAGTTTAACAAAAAAAAAATAGGTAGGTGTTTGGTAAAGTAAATTTTTAAATTGATTTGCTTTTGAAAATGTGGAAAATGTATTTGATGAAATGAAAAAATTAGAAAAACAATAAATTGGTGTAATAATTATATATTTAAATTTTAAATATCATAAATTTAAAAAATAAATAATTAAATATTAAAAAAATAAAAAAATAAAAAAATAATAAAAACTTCAAAATGCTGGAGGTGGATCTGTCCACCTCCGGCAACGTAGACGTCGCCGACGTTGCAGCAGCTGGAGGTGGACAGATCCACCTCTGGCGCTGGATTTAGCTAATCTCATTGAAGAATATGATCGAGCCGCTTTTAGTTCAAAAATCAGAGAAATTTATCGTCTTCGTTTGGATTCAGTTCTAAGCCTTCTTCACTGCCGTCGTTCATAGTCATTCAACGTCGATCCGGTTCTTAGCCTTCTTCTTCACCATTGTTCGGAGTCGTTCATCATCGATCTGGTTCTCAACCTTCTTCTCTGTCGTCGTTCAGATTCGTTCATCATCGATCTGGTTCTCAGCCTTCTTTTTCGTCGTCGTCTGGACATCCTGTATCGCCGACCAAAAATTCTTTCAAAGCTCACCGTAACTCCAGCTCTCCTCCTTCATCGCCACAGTATGGATACTTTGTATCCGAAAAAGTCTGGAGGAGCTAGCTTCCTCCGGCCGATCCTCTTCCGACATCGACTTCCAGCGATAGTCACCACTGTTTTATTTTTATTTATTTATTTTGAAAATATGAGACTGTTTTATTTAGTTTTATTAAATGTATGGGTAATAGTGTCTTTATTAAAAAGGTGATGATATTTTGGATATTTCTTAAGCAAAAATTCAGCTTCAGCTTCCAAAAGCAACCCTCATCCAGTTTCTCAAAAGCTGATTATTAGAGGAGTAAATTGTAAAATAAGTTACTTTTGGGAAGTTTACCAAACACTTATTTACTCAAAACTTGAAAAATAATCTCTTATTTCTCAAACAAAATCAACCCCAAATAGCCTATGTTTCTAACTGGACTATTATTTTTTTTTTCTCTTTTTTTTCTTTTTTCCTTTTCAATTTATACATGCAATTATTTATATATATATATATATAAATATATATATATATATATATATATATATATAGTTATATATAACATATGCAACTCAAAAAACAAAGAAAGAAAACACTCATTATCGACGATATGTCACCTAACTGACCTAACATATGTATATATGCTAGTATAGTAGTATGATACTCGATCTATCTCTTCTATATCAAAAGCATATTTTTTGTTTTATAAAATTAAGGAACCCTCTGCTAACTCTATGGGTTTCAATAAAGAAAGCTAAGAGCTTGTTTGGTTGGGTTTTTGAAAAACCCCTATTGGTAAATGATCTACTTGTAATAGATCTATTAGAAATAGAGATTTTGAAAAATATATATATAATTGTTTGATTGGTAGACTTTTTTTTTTAATATCTATTTGTAGAAGCACCTCCCCATGAACTTTTACTTATTAGAGGTTTAAACTCTACTAGCATCTACTCAATTTAAAATAGATAATCTCTAAAGTTAAACCAAACAACTCTAAAAAAACTCAAATAAACGTTTGTAGACCTTTTGAGGCAATAGAAAACTCAACCAAACGAGCACTAAGTAACACATACATTTGTCAATTTAAGATACACTCTTTTGTAATGTCTTCAGTTGGTGATAAGCTCAGTGATATATATTCTAAAGGTGTGTTGTCGATCAGATTCATTAGATTTTGCAAGATTTAATATCCGATCCAAATGGATTGAAAAACTCGTGATCCAATTGTAAACCTCCTCACGAAAGGAGGAGGCGTGTGACGCCCCTCCTCTTTTATATGAAGAAGGCTCATAGCGACAGAGGTGAAAGAAGATGAAGTTGGGTTGGGGTAGATTTGTAATCGTCTAAACTTTGGGGTTATTTTATAGTTATCATTTGGGTATATTTATAATTATTGAAACATATGGGATTCCATTGGTGTTTAATTATTTTTTGTGTAAAATGACGTTTTTACTTCTATACCTCCTATCGACCGTTAAATCGGTTGTCGGTCAAATAGTTAGTCAACGTTTTTCAAAGGAGGTTTGTGCAATAAAAGGTAAATTTGAATGTACATGCAATTTCACCTAAACTTAAGAGTGTGTATGCAATTAACCTATATAAATAAGAGTAATATTATGCTACCCAAAATATTAATCCAAAATTCAACTCAAATGGTAAGGACAAATCACTTCCACATCATTTGGAGTGGTTTTTGGACCAATTTTTTGGGTTATCTGGCATTAGTGTATAAATAATAAACAAATGCATATTAAAATTGTATTATAGTTCTTTTTTTTTTAAATGTTACAATAGCTGTTACAATATGACTGCCGGGATCTGCATCTACTCTCATAACAAGAGATGACTACTCCCACAAACCGGGAAGAAAACTCTTCACACATGCTTAAATGTGCATGGTGGGATATGAATCTCTCACCACTAATGTGTAAGGTAGGTGCACAATCACCTCTGCTAAGTGGTGATATGCAAAATTGTATTATACCTGATTAATAATATATGGGTCTTTAAAACCTTAATCACTAAAGCCATGAATTAGAAAATATAAAAATTAATACATGGACTTCATATATTTTGGTGAATGGACTAAACATCTCATTGAATCGGATTGGAGTCTACACACCCCTATATAGGGGTTGGGTTAGTTTATAGTTATTGGATTTCAATCCAATGGTCTACAAAAATCACAAATTTGAAACAAAAAATAAAACTAAATAACGAGATGAGGTTATCCCGGTGGTAAACTTTTCACTCATGCACCACGAGATTGCGGGTTCAAGTCCCCTCTTTTAAAAAAACCTAAAAAAAAAAACTAAATTTCTTTCACATAACTACCCAACAACTATATAATTATAGCTATAATAGCTAAATACTCTATCTGTATATCGGAAGACATCATGAGACACAACACTTGAAGTCATCCAACGAGTCAATAGAAATTTGAGGTAAGTATAATCCACAATATAGAAGTGGAAGAAATGAGCAAAACAAAAAATCTTGTTACTAATTATCCAAATTCAAAGTCAAATTCAAAGATTTTTTCTTTTATGTAACTCAAATTCAAAGATTAAACTGCGCTTTTCCTACACAATATATACATTTTTTTTCGAAAAATTAAAGTTTTACTATTCATTTTCTTGTTATTCATTCATTTATTTCAAAGTATGGATTATGGAAGCACCACTTAAAAGTAGTAGTGCTTCTGGTTCAAGTCAAAAGCACATGAAGTTGCTAAGAACACTTTAATCCATCCTTCCTGGCCATGATTTTTTTTTTCTCTAAAATTATCCATTTGACATACACCATATGTATATTAAGCACCAAAAGCACTTGTAGGCTCGAGCCCACGTGAGATGGATAGTAATGTCCAATCCCATTGTGTTTACATTTTTTTCTCAGACGCAGAATATTATCAAGTCATTTCTTCTTGTTTTCAGCTAGCAAATATGCTCTCGACAGTCCACACTCACTCGTGGTCACAATGCTTCGGCATGTCATCATCATATGATATTTATTTGCACTTCTTCTTCTTCTTTTATATATATATATATATATATAAAAGCATGTATGTTAACTCATTTTGGTCGGCCAAAACAAATAAAGTTATGGCAATTTTATATATATGTATATCTGAGGTTGATAGCTAGGTTGAAAATCATGTCGTTTTTTTTTTAACTCCCTTAATTTCTTTGCTGCTATCATCAGCATATATATATATATATATATATATATATATATATATATATGACATCCTCTCCATATGAAAGGTTATTGTTCCACTTCTTCCACCATGTAAACTTTTTTCTACGCAGTTTCGATCTGAAAATCTTCGACTCTCTTGTCAAATATGTCACGATGGGTCATTAATTAAGTTGTAACCTATACTACAATCAATAATCATGACTAGCATATATGTTTGGACGTGGTACAGAATATACCTCATTCAGTTCTATTTTATGTAAGATCCTTTCTATGCATGCTCATTCACCAGATCACATGACATTGTCGACTCGTAACAGGGTCACTCTTTTATTCTTGGCATAACCTCGTCTCACTTAACCTAGCTAAAACACTAGCATGTCAAGTGCTATTGTACAATGTACACCCAGCTTCTATTAAAATATCCTCACCAATTATACAATTTGTTTTTTATTAATTTGTGGTAAGATTGTGATAAATGATCAAATGAGACAATCATCCAAATGAAACAATGGCTACAATAATTGAATATAAGAACCCATTTTGGTGGTTTCAACGAATTCGGTTTCAAACTGAATCTATCGAAACTCGGGTTCTCATAGTTAAGCTATAAAATATGAATATAACTTGAACTAAAAACAAAAATTTGTTGTAAATATAAACAACAAAGTGATCAAATAAAAAAATAACTACAATACTTTCATATAAGAACCTGATTTGGTATTGATTTTGTGAGACTAGTATCAACTTAATAACTTGAGGCTTAATAGAATCAAAAATCTGTTTATGACAAAAAGATTTTAAAAAAAAAAAAAAAAACCCTTCAATCACAAACCCAAAATAAGTAACGTGTTTTTTTTTAAGTTTTTGATCGTGATTTATTTCCTCTTATCATGACTTATTAAATAAGCTTTATTCAATCGTAACTTATTTTTTGGAAAACAAAAATTGATGTATTCTCCATTTTTTTTTTTAGATTTATATTCCCTCACAATTTTTTTATTTCCTCTTCTTCGTCTCAATCACTTATAAAAGAAATAAAATTGATTAACTTATTACTGGTTTACAAAATCAGCTCAAAAAGGTGCTATATCCATATATTATCGCTTAAAAGACTATATCACTTCACACATCATCGCTAATAAGTAATCTCACAATGTCAACCTAGTTATTACATTATATTAATTGGTTTAGAGATGTTGGAACAATAATGGAAAAGTAGAGTATTATTGATATATCTTTGTCGGTGTGATGGGGTCGAAATGGACAGGGGGGTTTAAATGCTTAATAAGCTAACCTAACTTGCACATCTTATCTTAGGTCAAGTGACGACTACTTCCCCTTCTACACATGTGGTGGGGGTTTAAATCTCATCTTATATATGGAAAGTTTTCTTTCCATATTTTTAGGAGTAAATATTCATGTCACTCGTGTATTGCTAAGTCTCATGTGTTTGTGAGAGTGGATATCTAGATCACTTATGTATTGTTTAAACTCAACGGGTCACGGCAGACTCATAACCGTTTGATATCAAATTTTAAAAAGTAACTAACCAAACATTTACTTAAATAACCTAACAAAGTGATGGTGTTGTAACCATTATGTACTTGTCATTATGCCAATAGAGGACGTTTTTTTAAAAAAAAAGATTAATGTCTAAACCATATTTGTGCAATTATTTAGGATAGATAAAAATTAAGCTTAATTTCTTCATAGCTAGGTACACATGAAACACTTTAATTAACACATTACTAGTAGGTTGGTAGCGCCTTGTAATGCCAAAATCACTACCAACCAAATTGTTTGCCTTCTAATTAAAACACTTAACATTTTTATTTCTTTTTCTGAAACTTAAAACACTTTACATTTAACTGTCTCTATTTTGAAAACAAGTTGTGTTTATATTTTCTAAGACCCCTTTTTCCTTCTTCTTTTTTTCTATTTTATGAGAACAAATAGTGTCTCAACTTGTTTGATCATCTATTGACAAAAAGCTCTCTCATTACTTTGAGAAGTACTCTTAATCTTTATATAATTTTTTTGAACTATTAAATAATCATTTTACGTATTTTATTGTAAACTAGTTGTCTATATCAATAAAATTTAAGTGATTTTACTCGCATGTAAATGTAAATACTTTTCTACCCGATTTATAATCTTCCACCGGATTATCGTTTAGGTTGACATTCTTGTATTTCGATATGATATCGAAATGATAATCCAATCCAATCCAAAATGTATGATTTAGGGGCCTATTTATAAACTTTGGCATTTATAATCCATCTCAGATAACCTTATTTTAATATAAATGTAGTGTTAACATGTGATCTTAGGAAACAAGTTAAAACACTCTAAAAGGAAAGTCAATTTGTATTTGTTATCTTATTCCTATATTAATTGTGATTACAGAAAATAAATACTGTGCCTAGCATCATCTTATAGTGTTTTAATATGTGCTTTTACGGCATACGTTAACACTACCCTTAATATAATATTGATTTGAATTATATAGCGGAGTATGTATGAAACTAAAAAGTTGGAGGTGGCATTGGAAAATAATAGAAAAAAGGTGGGTTTAATAAATAAATAAATAAACAAATCAAAGAGGGCTTGCTGGGTAAGAGAAACAGATATGGTCCAGTCTTATCTTTAGTGGGAACTCCAAACGTGTCTGTCACCAAGAAAGATATCCTCCTTGATTCAAACCAAGCACAGCCACTAGAACTAGATTCTTTTTATACTTTTTTTTCCCTACAAATCTACCTCTATATATTTATTTTCTTATATGCCGATATATTATTTCTTTAAAAGAATAATATAATTTAATTCAATACAATTTAATTTAATATAATCAAATACAATTCAGTATAATATAATATAGTGTGTCAAATAAATCTAATACGGTACATTGTAGTGATTTTAATATAAAACATTGTTTGGTTGATAAATAAAAGTATTTTCACTAACAAGTCATATTGAACAATGATAAATCTTTCGATTTATTAATATACTATAAGATGCTTTGGTGTTTCAAATATTAAAACTTAGTACTATCAAATAATTTAAATAACCATTAATCATACCATAAATTTGAAGGTAGATTTAACTTGGGACTTATTTAAGGGTATTTGAATTCGAATGAAACAAATTTTGATAATACCGAATAAGAATTTGAGAATTTACGAAATAACTAATCATACGAGAGATTTACGGTGATGTGGCAAAATAGAGTGGCTCGAGCGTAATATGGTTGGGTGCACCGAAGCTTTGCTAATTATGATGATCGGAGATGGAGTACTTGGCATGATCATATTAGTTGGTGATGAACGGCAAGGATGTTGTGAGAAGAACTTTTCAGTTCGCTTTTTGCAAGTGGGCCACGGCAGGTATAAGATGATGATATGGCAGGGGACAAGTATTAACTAGTGAGCCATGTAGGTCTATTGCCACGTGCTTATGTGGTAAGTGGAGAAAAACTTATGGTAGTATATATCGGAAACATAAACACTTTCTTATGTGGTCCAATTTTATTGGATTGGTTTCACTACGTTATGATTATTATTTTTTTGATAAATTGCATGAACTCCTTAAGGTTTAGGTAAGTTATACTTAGATGGAAAAATTTCTTTATTATACATTAACACCCCCAAAACTTAAATTTGACTTTTAAAATGTCTAAAATGCTCATATTTATATTATTTTATAATTTATTTTTTTTAGCTTTTAATCAAAAACTTTATAAACTTTAATAAAAATAAAAAACTAAATAAAAAATATGATTCATTAAATAAATAAATAATTTTTAAAAATTAAATAAATAAATAGTTTTAAAAAATTAAATAAATAAATAGTTTTAAAAATTAAATAAATAAATTGTTTAAATAAATAAATAATTTTTAAAAATAAATAAATAGGTTTAAAAAATAAAATAAATAAATAGTTTTAAAAAATAAATAAATAGTTTTAAAATGTAAATAAATAAATGAAAAAAAAAAATAAAAACATTAAACTTTTTAAGGATATCTATTAATAGGGACAAGAAAAACTCTAAATATCCAAATTTTTATGGTAAAGATGATGGTGAGAGAAGCTTCAAGGTTCCCAACACTCGTTGGATATTTACAGTTTATCTTGTCCCTATTAATGGATATTCTTAAAAAATTAATGTTTTTCATTTTTTTCATTTTTTTCATTTTTTTCATTTTTTTTTAAACTATTTATTTATTTATTTGATTTTTTAATACTTTTTATTTAATTTTTTAATTATTTATTTACTTAATTTTTTTAAAACTATTTATTTATTTAATTTTTTAAAACTATTTATTTATTTAATGAATCATATTTTTATTTAGTTTTTTATTTTTATTAAAGTTTATAAAGTTTTTGGTTAAAAAGTAAAAAAAAATAAAGTATAAAATAATATAACTATGAGCATTTTAGGTATTTTAAAAGTCAATTTTAAGTCTTGGGGGTGTAAATGTATAATAAATAAACGTTTCCATCTAAGTGTAACTTGTCCAAACCTCAAGGGGTTCAGTGCAATTTGCCTTATTTTTTTTTCTGGCTAGTGACAAATTATTCGCTACAAAGTTAGAAACTGTTTTTCATGAGGAAAACCTTTTTTTTTTCTTTTTATAATGTGAGTAATGTATTTAAAAATTTTATTATTTAAATATAATTTCTTGATTATTAAGAATTCAAACATATTTTTATTTAAAATTATTATAAATTATGGTATTGTTTAGTTTAGCTAGATCTCTTTTTAACTAATCTGTAATTATACACTAATTCTACAATTCAAAATTTTAGCCTAAATTTCAACTTAAATAATGTGGAAATTGGTTTTTTCATTAACAACATCATCTCATCCTCTCATGTTGTGTGTGGCGATAGCAACTCATTTACCACATCATTTGGATTGAAATTTGGATTAATTATTTATATTGTATAGCATTACTCCTAATTATATATCGGAGATCTCTTCTGACTTCGTTCTTGGCGGCCGTAAAGGTGGCCATTCAGCTTCCACAAAAACATCATTGATAAACAAATTTCTTCATCTACCCATTCATTCTTTTAAATTTCATATTTTTTTCCTCAATGGATTTACAGTATTTTGATTATTTTCAAACAATTTTGATAATATTGATATACTTTTTGTTAGGGCTTCTGACACCATTCCTTTTATGATTTTACCTTTTCATTGCCTAAATCGCATCAAGATTCCCATTTCCATCCACAATTACTCACCCTTAAAAAAAACATTTTTTTTCTGTCATCTTCATTGTCTTATTATTATTATTATTATTATTATTATTATTATTATTATTATTATTTCTTTTGTTATGAACAAGAAACTGAATAACTGAATATCGATAGATATATCGAAATATCCACAGATATATCTGTATTTTAGAGGGACCGATATCGAACAGGTAAATATCCAATATCCTGCAGAATATTAGGCCGATTTCGAAATATCCATAAAAATTTCCTGATATTCCTAAAATTTCCTAATATTCCCGAAATATTACGAATTTCACCCTGAAAGTTCATGGATATTTTGTATATTATTAAAAAATAAAATTTAATCCTAAACAATTAAATTATCGTTAAAATAATTTAGATTGAAAATTATTTTAGAAGAAGCATTAACAAATTTATAAAAAGTTCCAATATAATAGTCAATAGTAGAATTATTGAAGACTTGAAGTAAAATCTGACAAAGAATCAAAAAGTGAATGTGTAAAAAAAATATTAAATTTTGTAAAAGAATTCTGAAAAAAAAAATTTGTGACTAAAATGTTTAAAACTCATTCCAAATAATATTAAATATATACCAATCAATTTATAAATATGTACTAAAATTATTCCTTTTTTTTCCTTCTAGCTTACTATTTGAACCTAAAGTACCAATATAGAGACAACATTGGTGATAATCCAGATCTCCTGAAAGCAGTACATAATGTCTATGCTGCAATTAGACCCTGCAGATCTATGAATTGCTAATTTTGGAAATAAAGTAAAAAGCTACAATATACAACCAATTTTATAATTCCAAGATTATAAATTCTTTGTATGGGAGTATTGTGTCATATTAATATATATTATTTATATATCGATCTCATGAATGTACCTCA
Source organism: Dipteronia sinensis (assembly GCA_033220585.1). NCBI lineage: Eukaryota > Viridiplantae > Streptophyta > Magnoliopsida > Sapindales > Sapindaceae > Dipteronia > Dipteronia sinensis. The sequence continues at coordinate 68,869,310 of CM065638.1, read as the reverse complement.
TATACTTTCAGAATGGAATGAAAAGTTTCAATGAAAGAGCAATCATTGCGGCTAGAAGCAAAATGCAACCGGGTATATAACATTTCTTACAAAAATTTATGTATTAATAATAAATAATAATATCATTAAAATAATATTCATACTTATAATACTTAATAATTTTTATTGCAGTTAATTGGTAGGTAATGTATGGAAATTGTGTTCTATCATTGCATGCAATAATAGTTCGTATACTGTCGCAAACATCATCATCTTCTACTAGTGAAAGAAATTGGTCCACATTTGCTTTAATCCACGCAAAACAAAGGAACCGTCTTGCCTATTCTAAGCTTGGACAACTTGTTTTATGTTACTATAATATGAAGTAGAAACTTAGGGATATTGCAGATGAAAAATATAAAGTAAATGAAACTAATTTTATAGATTTACTTCAATTAGTTATTGAAGCAGGAGACGATAATGACAATCATATTTTTGACTGGGTTAAACCTGCCTCATTGGATGATGATGAGGGAAATTCTGATCCACTTATTGTTTTTCATGCTTGAGACGTGAGAATAAATGTTGAACAAGTGATTATAAAAGAAGTTGGTGTAGATCATGGAGTTATTGTTACCGACTCTTCCGATGACCAACATACCTCTGATGGAAATAGTGGAGGAAAAGATGATGGAGATGATGGAATGGTGGGGATGAGACAAGAAGTTGGGATTCTGATATAGGAGGTTGGAATTCTAGTGCAACAAGTTGGGATATTCATGCCGGAGGTTGGGATGCTAGTGCAATAGGTTGGATGCTAGTGCGGTAGGTTGGGATGCTTATGCATGTAATTTTGATCAAAATCGTGGTAGACAACGATGAGAAACAAGTCAAATTGATGAAGATTCCTTGAATCGACTCTCTCCTGAATGAGTATAGACATAGAAAATAGTTCTTTGGATGATTCGTAGACAATGTCAGGATCTCATATACCATAATATAGTAGTTATGGTGGCTGCAAATATATTTGATTATCCTTCTCTACAAATGCCATATGCAATACCTATGAATTCATATCAGCAATATCCACCAAGTTGGGTAAATCCAAACTACCCAATTCATGGATCAGTTGTTAGAGATCAAACAACATACGCATGACATATTAATAACTACCTTGAAAACTATGTACGCACGTTTTCCTATGAAAATTATTGTTCGAATCAAGATGGAAATACATCTTCTGTATTTGAACCGGTAAGGAATTCATTTTGGTTTTAAATTTCAAACATGCAATGTATTATTATGTGCGAATTAAGATTTATGATAGAATCTTGGAAGTATGAAACTATATATATATATATATATATATATATTAATGATAATTTTGTTTATTAAATATTTAATCTCTTTATATTGTCTATAATTTTGTAAAAGTGAAACAAAATATTATTCTATTAAATAATCAATTTTAAAAATTATATACATACTTTATCTATGTTATAATTTATAATAAACTCATAACTAAGCTAATTTGTCATTGAAATATGATTCATTTGATATATAATTACTTGTTTAAGCTTGTCCTAAAATTTAACAAAAAATTTCTAACTTTAGATGTAAATATCCATCATTTTATTAATTTTTGATAGAATATCTACCGATATCGATATTATCCCCGAAATATCCATAAATTTAGAAGCCCGATACCGATATTTTATTTTTAAAACTTATGAATTTGTATCCATGACTTATGAGAGTCCTAACGAAGAAAAGAAACATCCACATCATCCAAATCTATGACACTAATGCCATAAATTTAAAGATTCGACGACACATTTCAAATTTCTACCGAGTCTTTCAACAATTTTGACTCTGGATTTCTAGTTTTGTAAACTTTGTAGGATTATTTTATAGGTATTATTTGACTGTAGATCTATAATTATAGAAATATTTGGGGTTATCTAAGAATTTCCTTCGTTATTTAAATTTTTTTTTTTTTGTGCAAAAGGTCATTTTTGCCATTAAACCGTTAAATCAGCTGTTAGTCTACCGTTTGTTAAACATTCTTTAGAGATGTTTGTGTAATAAAACGAAAACTGTCTCAGAGTGGAATTTCACCTAATATTGGGTATATTTGTGCAATTATTCCAAAAAAAATTGTTTCGAAATTTTCAACATAAAGCTTTACTTGAACGTGGACCAAGTAAATATAGGAATAAAATGATAAAAAGAAGAAAGAATTGCAAATAGTTCCCGACTTTTGATGAAATACTAAATTAAATCTTAGTTTGAAAAATCAGTTATAAAACAAAAAATTTCATTTCGCAGAAAATCAATGAAATAATTATATTTTATTAGATTTAATCAAAGTCAATTAATGGCAGTTGTTTTTTTTTTCTTCTTTTTTCTGATTATTCAAATCTGAAATTTTATTTGACATTTCATCAAAAGTGGAGGATTCATTTACAGATGTCCCTAAAGAAAAAAATAGTTTCTTTAGTACGAGGCTAGTAATTAAAGAAACATGGGAGGAGGACTAAAAAACTTACATGTGACGGTTTAGTTGACGTGACAATAAAAATGTATAATAAAAATATGTTATATAATATTTTAAATATATATTTTTATATTTTTAATATAAATAGTCAATTTTTCTTTCATAGACACATAATATAAAAGATATATCTATCTTTTACTAATACATATCTTATAATATATATTTATAAAAGAAAAATTATATAAATCATATATTTTTATCGGATAGTTTCATTTTATATGTATATATATATATATATAAAATTATATATAAAAGTTATCATTTTATATATATAAGTTTTTCAGAAGAGGGGATGCTGACATGGCAAATGAAAAAATAAAAAGGTAAGGTCAAGGGACAACACAGCACTATCTTTTGTAGCAATATGGAAGGGGAATCAAAGACAACATGAAAGATCTCAAAGCCACAAGAACTTGTGGCTCTCAATTTTCCACCTTTACTGACGTGTCATCCCCCTCCCTTGTTAAACCCCTCACTCTTCCAATTTTACCCATATCTCCCTCTCTGTCTCGTCTTCCTCGTTTGGTCAATTTTACAAAAACCAAAAAAAAAAAAAAAAAAAAAAAAATACAACAACACAGATCGCCTGCGTCAACACAGAGAGATTAAATAAAAAAGAAAAGAAAAGGAAACACTGAGACATAGATTAACCAAAAATGTCAGAAGTCAAAGACTCTGCCATAAAGCTGTTTGGTAAGACGATTCCATTCCCAGTTGTGAATTACCAGAAGAAGCAGCAGCAGCAGAAACCTCCTCTGCTTCTGGCTACTTATGCTAGTACTACTACTACAGCTAAGTCTTCTTCTCTTAATGACAACTGTTGTGATCGGAGCCCTGAAGAAAACACCTCTGATACACATGAACAACAAGACAAGGTATGTGTGTATATTCAATGCAAATTGCAAATGGGTTGATTTTAGTTTTCCATAATTTCAATGGGTTGAGCTTGGTGTTTTATATATATATATATGTTTTCGTAATTACCCATTTGAGTACTTCAATCATACCTATGTGATACCAAAATCCAATTATGCTTGATTATTTCTGGTGCTTGATCCACTAGCTTCTGTGCTTTCTTTTCTGCTTTACGATAGAATTGTTCCGGTGAGTCAGGGTCAAGAGTTCTACATCAGTTTATCTGATATAAACTTATTTGAAAACAAGAAATTTTAAAAATTAAAAAATTAAAAAAAAAAAAACAAAGCTCTTAAATTCTAGATTTTCTCGATCATGATTTTGAAAATAGCTTGTGAGATTCATCAATTCTTAAATTCTACATCTTTCCCAATTATGCATTTTTTTTTTTTTGCATTAACTGTAACAACTCTTAGTAGAAGTGATCAGATATGTTTCCTCTGCTTCTTTCCATGTTGACTTAGAGTGCTCTGTTTGCTGTCTACCAGTGTGCTTTTGGGTTTATTTTCATGTCAGAGACACAAAATATAGTTTGGGAACTCCTAGCTGTATTTTTCGTCTTGAATTCTCTGTTTTCAATGGAGTGGCATGTAAAACAAAAAAATTGTACAACAGTAGAAATGATAGAGAATTATAGCTGTGCTTTAAGCCACAATAATTTTCATATTGTTAACCTTTTATTTAGCCTATATATACCTACCAAATCTTGAATCTTATGTTATTACTTTGATGTAGTTGATAGTTTTCTGATTGCAATTTTTGTTGTTTTTTCAAACTTTTAGGAACATTCAAGAAAAGAAATCAACAAGAAGGATGATTCGCGGCAGATTGTGGATGATCGAAAAGATCCTACTACATCATCAGGCATTAGTGATAATACTGAAACCCCATCTGTTGACAGAGAAGCTGCTTCTTCTCTGAAAAGCTCCAAGAAAGGAGAACAACAAAGTGAGACAAGTAATTCAGAAGAAAAGACTTTAAAGAAGCCAGACAAAATAATTCCGTGTCCTAGGTGCAACAGCATGGAGACCAAGTTCTGTTACTACAACAATTACAATGTCAATCAGCCTAGACATTTCTGCAAAAATTGTCAAAGATACTGGACAGCTGGAGGAACCATGAGGAATGTGCCTGTTGGCGCTGGTCGCCGCAAGAACAAAGGTTCCTCTGCTTCACAACACTATCGACAGATTATGATCTCCGAAGCTCTACGTGCAGTCCATAACCCCTCTTATGGAAACAATGGCACTGTCCTTAATTTCGGTTCAGATTCTCCACTTTGTGAAACTGTGTCTTCTGTGTTAAACCTTTCAGACAAGACACGGAATGGTGTTCGAAATGGATTCCATGGATCAGAAGACAGAATTCTTGTATCTCGCGGAGTAATAGATAGTGGGGATGAACATTCCAATGGATCATCATCAATAACAGCTTTGAATTCATCAGAAAAAGTAGTCAATTGTGGTTCTGCATCTGGTCCCCAAGTACAGTACTTTCCAGGGCCTCCTTGGCCATTTCCATGGAACTCTCCAATGCCTCCACCTGCGTTGTGCCATCCAGGATTTCCGGTATCATTTTACCCGGAAGCAGCTTATTGGGGTGGTTGTACTATACCTGGCCAATGGAATATGCCATGTCTCTCGCCAACATATTCGTCTCTCAGTCCTACTACTTCAACCTTAGGGAAACATTCGAGGGACGGGAACGCAATCTCAGATAAAGAAGAACCTTCAAGAGGGGCACAAAGATCTGTTTTGGTTCCAAAGACTTTGAGGATTGATGATCCCAGTGAAGCTGCAAAGAGTTCTATATGGGCAACTCTTGGAATTAAGAGCGAGAAGACCACCACCGGTGAAGGTCTATTTAAGGGCTTTCAATCAAAGAGTGATGACAAGAATTACATTGCTGAAACATCCGCTGTGTTGCAGGCCAACCCTGCAGCCTTTTCCCGCTCGCGCAATTTCCATGAGAGCACATAATGAGAGGTGTTGAGAATTCAGATTGATAGCTAAAATGTCTACTATACTTGCCACATATAACTTGGATTCCACGTCTCTGTTATTCCTCTCTCTGCACAAATTCCTGCAACTTATTTTCCCATAATGTTACCTCACTAACCAACCTGAATGCCAAGATTATGCTGGCGAAGCCATCCAAATTCCAACATAGAATTGAAGAAGACTAGATCAAGAAGTGTCCACATATCTTTGACTAGCTCAAATCGGTGCCTTTTCTCAGTAGCATTCATGAACAGATGTTTTTGCCTAGATTTCTTGAGCAAGTATTTATATGTACATACATATTTATATATTTAAGAATGTTAGATATATACATATAGCTCGGGAAACAAGATAGATTCTTGGATTTAACAGATTCCAAATGTTGCACAATAAACTTGTAAACCTTAATCAGGAACATTTTATTGCTTTCAATAAATAAGCAGTGTTTTTCAATTTTTGCCAATTCCTGTTTCCTACTCTTGAAATAAAAATATATTATTATGGATAGAATCAGAACATGGATTGAACTTTTCAAAAACCATGTTATACACATATATATAATTAATAAGATTTTAGCCTTGGAGATGCTGTGGTCACTGCCAAGGGCTTGGGTGCAATGGCAGAAACAGCATATTTGTGAGGAAAAATAAAAATAAAAATAAAAATATAGAGAGAGATGGAGGGGCAGATTCAAATGGAAGAAAAGTTATATGTAGGGTCTCATGTAAGGAGATAAACTTGGATTTATATCACAATATGCCAAGCATCTTTCCCTTTCAAACCTAAAGAATCCAAACAACTCACCAAAAGGTGCAAAGACTAGGATAAAGTCTACTTTTTATTACATCTTTTTTATTTTTCCTTTTGTCTTTCTTTTCACTTCTTCTTCTTCTTTTTTTTTGGTGGTGATCATAAGATAGATTTATTATTATTATTATTATTAGCTAGTTATACATCGATGCGATTAGTGCTTTTCGTTATCTATCTGCCTCTGGTTGATCAGTATGATATATCAAAATCAGATTCATAAACATGTTTCTGATTTAATCAGGTAGGGTGAAACATTCAGATACTTGATGGTTGTTATCAACACTAGAACACCACATTTTTTGCAAAAGGGTTGTTGATCTGGGACCCAATGCATGTGATGCTAGCTAGAAGAGAGCATTTAATCACCTTACCTGGAAATCAGGCCACATTTTCTTTGTTTCTTTTCCATTTCCCTTTAGTGCTTTTGCATTTTCTATGGAAATTCAATCATCTCATCATCTATATATATATATATAATTGTTTTCCCATCAGAATACACAACCCTTTCAACTTTATTAGATTGCTAGATTTTTTTAAGCCATTTTTTTTTAACCTGAAAAATCATTTAGCTGGTTACTGTCAACTCTTTTATTTTGTGTTGGAAGTAAAGTGCTTGGAAAGTTATAATAAAGAAAAAAGATTATTTTACTTTTATGATGCATGAAGGTTGTTCATGAACCTTTACTTCCCACCCAAAAAGTAAAGCCAGAAAAAAAAATGCAACAAAGTTGTAATTAATCTTTCCTATTCCAACTAATGGAAAACACTTTAACTACAGATAACTTTAAATAATAATATTATATTGAAGATGCAAGGAAAATAGTAACATTCACTTTAGATTCCAAATTCTATGACTTTGTTTAAGGTCAAAAGAAAGAAAAGTGGAAGATAAAAAAAAATCCATGTAAATTAGGTGTAAAGCACATTTGCCACTAACCAACATCTTGTGGAAAGTTATTCAACTTTTTTATAATAAAAAAAACTTTAGATAAAGGTAACTTGAAGATTATTAACTTAAATATACAACGAGTTTTCTCCGAATTTGATAAAGTCGGTGCGGGCATATGAGCCACTAATTTTATTATTATTATTATTATTTATATTTTTTATTTTTTTTTTGAAGTCAGACATCGATCAGACAGATCAGAGGTTTATCGAAACCTATTGAGATTGACCGCTATGAAAACAGTTCGAAAAGTAATTATCATTAAAGGAAAGTATTCTCCCCATGTTTTGTCATCCACAAACAAATATGGGACTCGAACCTCTATTACGGAGGTAAAAGGAAACCGTACATCTACTTGAGTTATGAGTCACTAATAATATATTAAACAAATGTGAACAAATTCAACCGCTCAATACTCATGTATGAGATAATGATTTTATAAGTGAATGTGCATTGACAAGAGTAAATAGATGCCAACTGGGCAGTTTTCTCAATCTTCGATTAACATTTAAAATTAGACAAATATAAAAATGTTTAAATCTACAAATTTAAAGTTAAATTATATCATCGTCGGATATTATTAACAATATATATGGAGTGTTGATTGAGCAACAGTGACCTCCAATAATGTACTAAATTTGTTTCCTAGATAAAGTTAGTGATATCCAATGTGCTTTTCTTAATCTGGAATGTAGTGCGGACTTTCAGGGTGTATGTTAATATATTATATTTGAACATATCACTTCTTAATAGAGATAGTATCGCACCTCCTTTCCACCTTGGTGATAAGAGATTCGAGTCCCACCATATCCATTTTATAAGTATATGTGAGGAGTTTTCTCTCTGTTTATGGAAGTAATTATCCGAACCCGTAGATATATTATCTTTTCTTGACAGGTCCCGGTAGTTCTATCGTAACAGATGGAACTTGTAATACTTCAATATATATATATACATATAAATTTTCTCTTCGGTGCGCACTAATTAATATATATCAGTGTATTGTATATAGACTATTATATTCAATTACTTTGATCCAGTGTGTATACATTTGTCAATATTTATCCATAATCTATGGTCAACATGCAATGCACTGATGTATTTTATATCAGTACACACCGAGGAGAAAATTACTATATATATACATATATAATTTCAAGTCAGTGCACACTAATATAACTTACATCAGTGTGTTGCATGCGGACCACTGGATTTACATGTTTTGACTTGGTGTGTATGCACTTATCGATGCTTCTCCATAATCAGTGATCCACATGCAACGTAGTGATGTAAGTTACATCAGTGCGCACTGCCTATAACGAGACTGTATATATATATATATATATATATATATATATAAGTTCGTCGCATGCAGACCACTAGATTTACATGTTTTGATTTGGTGCGTATGCACTCATCGGTGCTTCTCCTATAATCAGTGGTCCACATGCAACGCACTGATGTAAGATGCATCAATGCACACTGACCAGAACGAGACTGTATATATATATATATATATATATATATATATATATAAATTTTTCAAGGAAGACTTTTTATAATGCACGTTTTAAGTACCTTCGATGAAATTTAATGAAATATATTGAATATTGATGTGATTTTTTATATGGATGATAAAAACATTAAAATACATTTGTGGAAAAAAATTGAAAATTGAAAAAAATTCGGGTACAAAAAATAATTTTTTCCGACTTTTTTTAAAGATAAAACATTTTAAAATGGGGAAATATAAGAAAAAATAGTTCTCAAATCCAAAAAATTTCTAAATTTTTACCAAATGTGTATTTTAAATTTCTTATGATGCATACAAAAAATCTCATCGAAAAACATGCAATTTCATCAAATGTGCTCATTGTATTAAAATAATGGGGTGCTGATTAGAAAATTTATTATATATATATATATATATATATATATATTTGAGCATATTCTTTTAAGCTCGACATCTGGATTTTATAAGCATGTGTGGAGGGAGTAGATATCTGAATTACTTATGTATTATTTTATTTTGGCAAGTCCCGACAAACCCCTAACCCATTCGATTGTCGATTTCATATAAATATATATATATATATATATATATATATATATATATTAGAGCATCTCCAATGCAAGCGTAGCTTATGAAAAAAATAGATACAACGTAGAATAAACAGACGTTATGTTAATAATTGTGTCTCCAATGCAGCTGTGTATATTCAACCTCAAGTTGATGTGGCAAAAAAATATTAGACATTGTCAACATAATCGCTTACTTTCGGTCTGTTGCACAACATTTTTTTAGTTTGACTCGTCAAACATTTAAAATTGATATTAATTTTTCATCCATTTTTTATAAAGAAATAAAATATAAAATAAAATTGAATAAGTCATTAAGTTGATTGTCAATGAAGTCTATATTTATTTCACATAAAAATCAAATCTTTTAATATTGTTGTCATATCAATAATTATCGATATACAAAGCAATTTTGCATTAGAGAGACTATTATTATTCTGATTATCGAAGAACTAGGGTCAAATTTTATAAAGTTTGACCAGTAGAGAGGTCTGTTTTAGGTTTGGATATGTGCTGGCTATTTCGAAAAGGCCTGATCTTCCTGGGTTCATCTCTCAGCAGGCCCTTTTAGCCCAATAAACTTACATACTCACAATTTCACAAATCAGGTATTCTAGAGTTATTATAAATTGATTTTATTAATAAAAAATTATAAGACAATTATTTCTAAATTAATAAAATTAATTTAAGCAATACTTAATATTTTTCTAAACAATTACATTGAATGCATATTATATTTTTATTACTTAAATATGATTTTGTTTTTAGAATACTGATTTTAGTTATTGTTACGGATGTGTTTTTAGATATTAAAAATATTAAAATCAATTGATTGTTTTTTTAAATAAAACAGAAAACAAATACAAAAACAATAAGGAATATGTCTTAAATTAGTTCTCACAAAAAGGATATCTATATGAAAGACCCAATTTACATTCTATTTTTATTTTTTATTGATAATTTTCAAAAGATACTCCATTAATTAATCGATTCAAATTACATATAATATTATTTGACTTCACTGAATGCCCAAAATATCCTTAACCTTCTTAATGTTCTTCAAACATTTGGGGGGGTTTGTACAATTTGGTCCATATTTAATTGGGAAACATTAGTTTTGTATTCGTTTATTTATTTTTTATTAAATCGGTCCTTATATAATTAATTAAAAATAACTCATTTAAACCATTTGACCAAATTTTGGAAGATCAATAGTTACAGAATTAGTTAAAAGTCTATTTTACCCTTGGACTTTAGTTGACCAATAAATTTAAAAAAAATTGAATGTTCAAAGAAGAACAAAAAATAAAGTAAAATTTAAAAATAAAGCAGAAAAAGAAATATTAGATTAAAAACTGATTTTATTTTAAAAAATAAATTAAAACTTAAAAAGAAAGATTTTTTAAAATAAGAAACGATAAAAAAATGGTGGATTTCCATTGTCCACCTACTCCTCTCACCGTTAGTTTTGACTAAGGTAGTATTTGTTTTTTTGTCTAAAATCTGAACAGGTCTGAAATTTATTGAAATCTGAAAAGCACCTGAAATCTGAATTTAGGTAACATATTTGTTTTTTTATATATGAGATCTGAATATTAATATCTGAAAACTAATCAAAAGACACTTACACCTTTAATGATTATTAATTTGATATATTTGTATTTAAAATAAAGTTAATGAAATTATTATTATAAAAAAATAAAGTAAGAAACAAAAATATGTAGAGCAAGACTTGTAATAAAAAATGTTGTGACCAATCTCCAGATTCAAAGTAAATTTTTTTTTAAGTAAACAAATTTAAAAAAATAAATAAAACTGGAGACTCATCTCCAGATTCAACAAATAAAGGATCGCCTCCTCTAAGGTTCTAACTTCAAGGTAATTTTTTTAAAAAGTTACAAATAAAACAATAAATCTGGAGACAAATCTCCCGAATCAAAGCAGAATAAGGAGGCCGACTCTGTCATCAAGGAGGAGGTCGCCCTTTTAGCTATGCAAACTTATGCCAATTCTACGAAACACAATCTGAAAAAACTCTGCATACAATGATAATTTTTTTAGGGCAATTACCAATTGGGTCCTAGAATTTTTTTTAAAATTTCAAGTTGTTTGCGACTTTTATAAAAATGACCAAATTAGTCCTTATATTTTTTTCCAAGTGCCAATTTAGTCCCTCTAACTAAGTTCTATCCGTCAACTTTAACTGTGTAGGGGTAAGATTGTATTTTACTCATAAACAATATAATATTGACACATTGACAGTTTTTTTAACACATGTATATTTTTGTTTATTTTATTTGTGTGTTTTGATTTTTAAATAATTTTGAAAACATCACTTGTATAATATTAACAAAAAAAAACAATATTATATAAAAGTGATAAAAGACTAAACTGAGAATGAATGGTAACTTTGTTTAAAAAAATAAAAGTATAATTGACATTGTCTTATTAAAATATTTTTAGAATTTTTTAGAGAGTTTTAATAAAAAAAAAAGTACAAATGATGTTTCATTAATAATATTTTAAAATGTTATTATAATTATAATGGAGAATTTAATGCATAGAGACAAAATAAATTTGTTATAATATGACAAATAAAGGGTATTTACGTACTTTAACTAAAATTATTACAGTCAACTGTTATATTTAACACCGTTAAGTCATTAGATGGACCAATTTGGTTACTTCTAAAAAGAGAGAGACTAATTTGATACTTGAAAAAAATGTGAGAACCAATTTGGTCACTTTTATAAAAGTCAGTAAACAACTTAAAATTTTAGAAAAAGTCCAGGACCTAATTGGTAATTACCTTTTTTTTTTATAAGAAACTAAAAATTTTATTAAAAGAAAACAAGTGCACCAGCAATCCACTATAGTGACTTAGGGACCTCTCTGTCGGCGACCTCCATCTTCATCTCTCTTTTTTTTATTATTTTTTTATTTTGTAATATTGTGAAGATTTTGAAGGTATTTTTGGAAAAAATTGGTTAAAATTAGTTAGGATTTTCATACTGCAAAGATTTCCAACTGATTGGATTTCATATGTTTTTGGCACTATTTTAGACTTCGTATCTGAAAAAAAAAAAAAACAAACAAACAAACAAAATGGCTTTTTGAGGTCTTTTCAGACTTAAGACCAAAATAAACATCCATACAGGTACGGATATTGACACTCATAAATATGATAAACACACTCATATTTATTATTACACCAATATCTAAAATTTAAAATTAAAACATTACTAGAAACACTCATCTTAATCCCAATAGTACCCTTATTTAAATGAATGTTTTCATTTTAAAACAATTTATTTATAAACCCTCATAAGTTATTAACATACCAAATTTTACAAAAGATAGATTTTTAAGTTCTCCAGACTCGAAAACACAGTCTTGAGAATTCTTAAATTATTAAATTTCGAGAATCTCTACTCCAGGCCAATTTCAAGCTATGTATTTACCTAAAATATGCTTATAATATATATATTTTTTGAACAGGTAAAACTTCTTTAAGCCAAAAAGGCAACATATGGAAACCCCCAGAATTGGACCAAACCAAGGATCCATCAAGCAACCACATCAACCAAAAAAATCAAAGAGCAACATGCCCTAGAAACGCAACAAAACAAAACAACAAAGATAGCAAAAACCACAAAAACAACATCAACTCAACAAAACAGAGCCATCAGCTCAAAACAGAGCAACACCAAAACATTGACAACCAAGACACTAATAGAATTAGGGTTTAGCGGTTTAAAAAAAATAGAATTAGGGTTTAAGTAGGGATTGATTTTTTTTTAATAAAGTGATATAGTTGAAGACATGTGTGTAATTAATGAGTGTAAACAGTATTTTATTTATTTTTAATTAAACTAATTTGTCCTAATTGGTAAATTCCTATTGGGATATTTTTGTAATTAAATTTTTTATTAAAATATGGGTGTGCTTATCATATTTGTGGGTGTCAATATCCACATCCTACCCCTAAACTTTGACTTACAGTAGGACATAATGAGCTATTTTTAATTATATAAGGACTGGTTTGATGAAAAAAAATATTAAGGAGTACAAAATTGATATTTCCCAATTAGATAGGGACCAAATTATAAAATACCCAACATTTTTTAATATATCTTATTGACTATCATAAATTAAGGGAACATATTATTTTATACTTTGACGTTTGCCCTATTGTTAAGACGAGAACAGGGCTTGGCCATATTGGCCGTTTTTTTTCCTAAAATCAAAGAAACGTTAAAAACACCCCTTATGTTACCTTTTCCATCCATTTGTGGTGTTGACTGTTAAATGGGAAGAGCATTAACGTCATTCAAAGTGTGGGGCAGAATCTTGAAGGTTATTTTAGACAATTCTAAATTTGAATTAAATAATATAACTAATTAAAAATCAACAACTTTCATCTACCTACACATACATACCATTTTACCAGGGTAAATTGGTCTTATATAGATTAAAGATGTAATGATCTTTGTAGTTGGATACTTAAGGTTCTATTGGACTAAGGGGAAGGAATGTGTTACTCTCTTAAACATTCTTTGTGGCCACATATAATTGTTTGTCAATTCAAAGTGTCGTTTTCTAAAATGAATTTTTAAATTTAAAATAATAATAAACAACTGACACGTGTTACCAATTTTATTTTCTTAAAATAATAAATAAAACGAAATTGTAAAAGAAATTAATTATAATATAAAATATTTTGGACCCTTTTTATCTATTTATTTTTTAAATATAGAATGCTAAAAATATAAAAAATGAAAAAGAAGTTGTTCTCTAGGATTGAAATCCTTGAATCCATTACTCAAACAAAATCACATGTCCAGAAATCACCCAAACAAAAAATAAATTTACATTCATCACCAACAATTAAAAAATTATCCATTCAACAACCAAAATTAAACAAAAAAAAAAGGAAAAAACTGGTAGATATCCAATCGATAGAGATCCAGATGGATGGAGACTAGTCTCCATATGGAGACCGCTGGTTTGGCGGAAGGTAGAGGTTGAGGTGGGTTCTTCGATTGGAGAGGGTTTGGTGGGGATGAAAGGTTGCGACGGTGAAGATGAGTCGTATAAAGATATGGGGTTGTTTGGGTCTTCTTCAGAGTTGCACATTTGAGGGAGAAAGAAAGAAGCTTGAAGAAGAAAAAATTTTCTCTGGGTGTTGGTGTTGCGGTACGGAGAAGAAGTCGAAGAGCTGAGTTGGGTCGTTGAAGGAAGAAGAAGAAGAAGAAGAAGAAGAAGAAGAAGAAGAAAAAGAAGAACTGATTTGTGAAGGTGATGGTGATGGGTATGGGTATGAGATGTGATTGAAATGGAGTGAACCGATTTATTGGGTTTTTTTTCGTGAGATGATAGTGTGAAGACATGTAGTTGTGTTTGTGAATCCTAATTTTTGATGTGAATATGGGAGGTTGGAGATTGGAGATCCATGGAGATCTGGATGTTTGTGGAGATTGGTCTCCACCTCTCCTCTTTTTCCTTCGTTTTTTTTTTATAATTTTTAAATCTGGGTTTGATTTTGTATATCAGTAATAAATTTTAGTTTAGTGATTTTGATTTTTGAATTGAATGAAATTTTCTCTTCAAAAAAAATTTTTTGAATGAAATTTTCGTCTGTTTCTCTTAATATATATATATATATATATATATATATTGAAGTAAAGATTTTATTATTATTATTATTATTATTATTATTATTAAATTTAAATAAAAAATTAAAAAAAGATATCTCCACCGTCCATCTTTTGAGATGGATGGTGGAGATCCATCTTTTTTTAATTGTTTTATTTTATTTTGTTTTTTGTTTTCTGTTTTTTTAATATAGTTTTTATTTAATAAACATTTTGAAGGTTAAATGGTAATTTTACATAGCTAATTGAAGGATAAAACAGTCATTTGCTTCAATTTTAACAGTCAAAGGGGCATATAATACATTTAATAGATAAAAAAGGTAACAGAAGATGCGTCTTAACAATATGACCAAACTCTGTCCTCGTCTTAACAATAGGGTAAAAATCAGGGGGAAAATGATACTTTCCCATTAATTAATTATGCCCAATAAAAAGAATGAAAAAAAATCTTTCTTAACTCAAAATAATTAATTTAAATCATCTGTTAAACTGACATGTGTAATCAATTCATGTAATTTATTTATTTAATTTATTTCAATTTCATTATTTTTAAATATAAATCTTCTTTTCCTCTATTTTAAATCAAGAAAAAGATCAACAAAGTAGAGAATCTTGATCCCAAAATAAGACATATGATTAGAGTCGGAAGATGGAGAGAATTGAGAGAGAGAGTGAGAGTTAAAGGTCAAAAAAAGTTATAGAGAAATTTGGAAGAAAGAGTCATCTGACAAGAATAAAGAACAAAACTTTATTTCAATTTCCAACAATTTACCAAAATATAATTTAACTTCTAAAATCTACAAAATGAAATTGAAATTTTAAACTTCATTTCAATGACTCACACTGTTATTGATAGGAGAGAGTGAGTTATTGTAAGGAAGATTTAGATACAAAGCATCGAGTGGATATTCAAGCAAGGAAAATCAAATCTTAAGGGGAATTTAGAATCAATAATATTATTGATTCTAGGTATTTTGTTTATCCTTTTCTGTTATCAAGAAGTTATGCAAGGTTCTTGGCTTTTTAAATTTACTATGCAATATTTTTGTTATTTTTTTTATGCTATCTACAGTAACAATGATTCGAACATAAGATATTATCATATTAAATTAACAATGATTCGAACATGAGATATTATTATATTAAATTAACGCTGTCACTACCTAATCTTATACATTGCTAAGTTAAATTACTGTGCATTTATATCCCCTGCTTGGTGGTATAATATATAAACTTCAAAATATTTTGGAATTTGGATAAATTCAAAAGCTGGTAGGGATATATAGGAACGATCTGTACGTCTCTATTTGACTTGACCCAATGAAGGGACCACCATTACCTCCGAATTTCTAAGAAGTTTCAGTCAACGACTCAAGTACGTCCTCCAACTCTCCAAGTCATATGATCATCTTCTGGGATTCATCACTGAAACTTCCTTTACATGTTCCTCGTCAATTCACAGTACGTTTCAAGGAGAGTTACAATTACTCACATTCATATAAATATATATATATATATATTCTATTTTTACAAAAGTGACTTGTCTTGTGTTATCCACTCTTTTTCCACGAACATTAATTACTAATTATCGATAGCGTTTCCCTTTGTACAAGTCACAAGTCACATTCCATTTGTTATATATATATAGCATGGAAGAGTACTCCAAGCATTCTTGTTGGATCACACAGATACAGACATGATGTACAATACTTTTCATGTTATTTCCTATAATTTCCAGCTTTATCTTCAACCTCTTCTCAACTACTTACTCGTGATCTTCACTAAACAGCAAGTATGCAATCAGAAACAAAAACTGATCATTAGTCCCGAACCCGATGACGACGATGAGATAAAGCTGAGCAAAGGAGACATAAAGTTTGTGATGGGCAGGCTAGGGTTTAATGATTATTCTGAGTTTGAAGGGGATGATGTTTTTGGTGCGAAGGAGCTAACAAAACTGTTTGAAGAGAAAGAGCCGAGCTTGGAGGAGCTCAAACAAGCTTTCGATGTGTTTGATGTCAACAAAGATGGGTTCATAGACGAGACAGAGTTGCAGAGAGTTCTATGTCGTTTAGGTCTAATTAGTAGTAGTAGTGATCAAGATTCACAAGTAATAGAGATGATCAGAGCAGTTGATGCTAATGGAGATGGACGAATTGATTTTGACGAGTTTGTCACTTTTATGGACAAGTGTTTTTGTTGAAGGAAACGTCATTGCGTGCATGACTATCTCATGCATCACAAACGTAACCTGTTTTTATTTATTTAATTTTTCCTTTTTAATTTCTAATTAGCTATTAGGATATTTAAAAGGATGCATGTCGGCTCTATTGCCATTAGCCACCCAAGAAATGTTCTCCGTACACCTGTTTTTAATGAATTATTATTTTTTATTACTAATGTGTCCTTACATTAAAGTATATATATTTTATTTTAAAATAAATTACTCTCAACACCAACACGACAGCACACGCTTAATCACAAACCATAATTTTCTATCAAATTAAAAACCAGTTTTACCACATACGTAAATAAATATAATTTTAACGAATCATTCGTTAAAAACTCAGAAGGCAAAAAAACGTGTTCCTATTTACATGTAAAAACTGATTTGTTTTTAATATAAAAAAAGTTTATTTTTGTTCTTCCTTTATCAAAATGTGGTTGAAACCATAACGAAAATGATATATGTTTAATGAAATGACACCAACTTTTTATAGTCTACAGTGCAAGTGAACAGAAAAAATCAAAACTCATATTTGACATTAAATTGAGTAGAAGCACAGCAAAATGATGCCGACGTACAATTGCTTTGAGTTAAGGTCATTTGATTTTATTTTTATTTTTGAAAATTTGATAAGGTGTTAAATAAAGGCTTGCTACAGTGCTACTTGTAAAATAATTACTCAACATCTAATTATCATAGAAAAACAAAGGGATTGACCCAAAAAAGAAGGAGACGCAAACTATCCAAGAAAGCTAAATGAATTCACACCTCCTTGAAGATTGTTTTTTTAAATAGTAAATGTATTAAAAGTAGAAACTTATAAAGGAAACCGGCCTTTACCCAGAACAACATCCTCCACACAGACGGATGAATATCTTCCAACCAAAAGACAGGTTCTTGAATTTGAAGTCCAAATTTGTCCAAAAATGCCTTACCCCAAAGTTTGGGATCCTTTTGTATTTTCTTCAACCTATGAAAACCCTTCTTAAAACGAGTTCTTTAATAAGGGAATATGTATACTTCTCACAAACTAGAGGAATTCTCAGGAACAAACAATCTCGAAACTAATTTGGTTGTAGAGGACAAAAAAAGTTTAAATTACAGAGTGATTATTAATATTTAGGGCAGTTTTGGTATTTTATAGGGTGTGGGGGAGTAAATGATTTTTTTTTTTTAAAGAGAGCTTCTTTTGACAATCCAATTTTTTTTTTTTACACTTCTTTTCTTTTCTAATGACACTTCATTCTCAACATTTAAATTTAAAAAAAATTCTAAAGATACTTCCTTTTATTCTAAGATTATCATTTTTATCTTTTGGCATTCATATTCTAAAGACACTCTATTTTAAAAAATAGATTTCTAAAGACACCCCGGTTTATTTTAATAAAAGTTAGGACGAACCATCGTAGTCTTTGGATTCGTCCGAGGAGTAAGGGTACATCTTGTAAGCGTTTTTCGTTGACTATTTTTCGAAAAGAAAAATGAAATTGAAAACAGTGTTTTTGGTTTCAATTTCGAAATCCAAAAATGTGTCTGGTAGCATATGCGGAAAACAATATTCTGAAAATAAAAACATTAAAAATATGTCTGGTAGGTTAACCGAAAATTTTCAAAAATTATCAACTAAGTCCAATTTTTTTATTTCACATTATAACCTAAAAACAATTTGATTAAATATTTTATTTAAAATTATTTTTATTTAAAGAAAATCACATCAATTATAAATTATAAATTATAATTTTTGATTAAATATAAATTATTTGATTGTGTTGTTTGTGTGCACATGTAATTATATGAGCTTGAGGCTCGTGAGGATGAGTAGATGACACAGTGGATGAAAGATTAGGCTTTCAAGTGTGGTGGTACTGATACTTTCAACAAGTCTTCGAGAGATTCTTCTTCTTCTTCTTCAAAGCAGGTCAGGTGCTTCTCAAGTGCTTTTACGGCTGCAAAGAACCAATCTTTTAAAAAGAAAAAAAATTATGAAATTAAAAAAAATGAGAGATTCGTGGATCTGGGTGTGGTAAAGAAGAAGACGACTCAAGAGCTGATCCAGCTCAAACAGGAAGAAGAAGAAGATTTGCTCAAACCAGATCGGCGTCTCACCTCCTCCGGCATGGTGAAGAAGAAGAAGATCGATCCAAGAGCAGATCCACAGTTCAACTCAAAAGAAGAAGAAGATCCGGTCAAAACAAGATCGAGTCGCACCTTCTCCGGCGTGAAGAAGAAGAAGAAGAATAGGATCCAAATGCAGATCCACGGCTCAAACCAGATCGGTGTCACACCTCCGCCAACGTGAAAAAGAAAAAGAGTGACGACGGCGGTGAACGGTGACCAGCAGAAGAAGAAAAAAATAAATAAAATAAAAAAAGTGAGTCATTAAAAAAATGAAAAACAAAAACAAAAATAAGGAAAACAAGTATTTTGTATTTTCCAAAATTTTGACTTTTAACACTTATTTTGTTTTTGTTTTTTAAAAATAAAATGAAAAACGGTTAACAAATGTGAATTTGAAATCCTTTTTGAAAAACAAAAACGAAAACTGACTAAAAAACAGTTGCAGGACTAGGTCTAATATTTTTTGAACGAAATTATTAAAAAAAGAAATTATCTATCCTTAATTATTAGATTAAATATTACATATTAAACACTCTCTCCTAAATTCTTAACTACCATATCAAACTCTACCTCTTCTGATACATATCTCTAATTTTCTATCTTCATTCTTTCTCAAGCAAAACTAACAGTAAAGCAAAACAAAAAACTTACGAATAAGCTTGACTTTGAGGAACCGTATATTATATATTAAAAAAAAACTCAAAAAACAAGTACCTTGTTTTTCAAAAAAAAAATCGAAACATGAAAATGTTTTTTGTTACTTTTGTAGGTATATGAGTGCCTAGAGAACTTTAATTCTTTTATTAGTCTTATAGATTCTGAGTTTAATCGAATCCAATTACAACAAATCAAGTTTTCATATATCTATTTTTTTTTTTGAAAAACAAAGTATTTGTATTGCCTTGATGAAAATACATCGATTTTAATGAATCTTAATCTGAATTTTTTTTGTGTGGATAATGAGTTCATTGAAATCTACCTATGAACATAATTTGAGAATTTTTAGAATACTATAACTATTTTTCTTGAATTTCCCTATATTTCACCTATTTTCTCATGTCTTCATATTTAACAACATTTGGATAAATAGTTTTAGTACTTGGAAAATTCTCAAATGTTTTTCATATGTAGATTTCATTGAACATATCATCCACAAAAAAATCAGATTAAAATTCAATAAAATCGATATTTTTTATCTTGGTCCTTACCGAAATTAAAATGAAAAATCCCTCTTGAGAGACTTATTATATATATATATATATATATATATATATATACATATATTATTGGTAGTAAAAAACCGAAATATTTATAAGTTTTTTTGTCTTTAACTATTAATCAAAGATTGATCGAGAAAATATGAAGATAGATTTTTTTTTGAAAAATGGAGAGAGTTTAATAAGTAATATTTAATCTAATGATTTTGGAGAAATTATTTCTTTTTTTAATAATTTACTTAGTTTGGAGTGTCTTTAGAATTGTTTTGTCTTGTTTGGTCATTTTAATTCAGGTTAAAATTATCATTAATAAAAAAAAATTAAATTGGAGTGTAACTAGACAATTTATGGATAATGAGGAGAAGCTCCCTTTTAAAAAAATTTATCATAGAGATATAAAGTAAATGTGTGGTGAGAAATATTTTTGAGCGGCGGTAGTGCAATTCTAACCTTTTTCTATGAACCAAGAATAATTCGGTTCAACTAAGTCTCAGATAGGGATGGGCGTGGGGGCCCATTGGGGCGGGGAAGGGTCCCCCCACCCCTACCTCCACCCCTACCCCCACCCTCATTCCTAAAACCTCCCCCCACCTCGACCCAAACCCCATTTTAGGGAAGTGGGGATGAGGGTGTTTGGGGGGAGGTTCCCCTGCCCCTATCATCGTCCCTCATTTTCTTTATTTCATTCATAATATTTTCCAATCCGAAATTTAGAATTTGAGCTTCGAAATTCGATCATTTCAATCGTTCGACTTACTTTGTTTCGATATCCAATCCAATAAATAATCTAAAATGTATAATTTAATCCAAAATTAATACAAATAACTATAGTATATAGTATTACACATAAAAGTCTAAATAAATTTAAAATCTAAACAAACAAATTTACAAAATAAAAGTAAAAATATATAAATATATATGGGGAAATGGGAAAATGAGAAAATGGGGCCCCACCCTCACCCTCATTTAGAGAAATGGGGGATTGGGTGGCGGTAGGTTCCCTACCCCCATTTAGGTTTTGGGAGGTAAAATTTGCCCCCACCCCAAACCTCATTTGGGTGCAAAACTTGCCCCCAAATGGGGGTGAGGCCCCATAGAGGAAATGTCCATCTCTAGTCTCGGACCTATCCATGTGAAGGAGACTTAGTTATGTGAAGGAGCTTTCTCTCTTTTTATGAGAAAAAAGAGAAAAGAAATAAGAAAACATGGATGGGTCCAAGACTTTGTTGTGTGAAGGGGCTCAATATCAATATGAATAAGAAAACATCAATTTCAATGAAAATATCATAGATCCCATTTTTTTCAAAATTCGGTAAAACTATTAAATATATGGCTAATATATTCAAAGTATCAAGAATATTTAAATATATTTTTTATATCAATACTAAGAGTGGACACAAATCGATTTGGTTCGGTTTTAAATAAAACTGAATTGAACCGAGAATAATTCAGTTTCTAAAAGTTTGAACTGGTTTAAACCGAGTTTACGAATATAAAACTGGACTGAACCGGACAGATTTGTATCACTTCGGTTTAAGCCGAACTGAACCAGACAGGTTTTCACACCGATTTTGGACCTAATGGGAATGTATTAATTAGTTTGGACCTAATGGGAATGTATTAATTAGGTGGGGGCTCCAAAACTTGGACAGTAGAAAACACATCAACAATTGTCGTCTATGGTCTACATTAATGGTGGCAATTCGGGCCGGCCCGGGCCCGTTAGACCCATGTGGTAAACGGGTTGGCCCGTTAAAGGCCCATCGGGCTTCCAATATATATATATATATATATATATTTTTATTAATTCAATATTTTTTTTATACATTGTAATAATTTTGAGTAATTAATGTAATTAAAAAAAATTAAAAAAATTAAAAAAATTTAAAAAAATTTAAAAAAAATTTTGAATTTTTTTTGGGCCGTGGGCTTCACGGACCTGGCCCGATTTTCTAAAATGGGTGCCCGGCCTGGCCTGTCAACTAAACGGGCTTAGACCTGGCCCGTTTAGCTGGCGGGCCGGGCGGCCCGTTTGTGCCCGGCCCAAATTGCCACCACTGGTCTACATTTTGGGCTGATGAAAAGCAACAAGTCATGCAATAGTCCAAGCTTCAAAATTGTGTCCATAAGATCATAACCACATGACTGGTCATAACCACATCCCAACGATGACTTTAATAAACTTATAGCTTATATAAACGCACCGAATTGATATTAAAAATATATTTTAAGCTAATTTTATTAAATTACATCTTTTGTAATTAAACTTCAATATTCACTTAATAATATGCTGAAATTTTATAATTATTTGTTGAGGTAAATACAATACTTCCCCTGAAGTTTGAATTAATGCAGTAGGAGAGCAAGCTAGCGTTAATATACACAAACATCCCCTACTTTTAACTTGGATCCCTTAAGAATTAACGATGGAAGGTATTTTTGACCATTCCAATGAAATATAGCTTGAACAAGAATTTTTTTTTAAAAAAAAAAAATCCATTTCAGCAGTTTCAAAAATGCTTGAACCAAATCTTCTTTAAAAAAATTGATAAATATTTGGAAATTTCGGTCTTTTTAAAAGTTAATCAAAGTTAACATAGTTATTCGGTTAGTTTTCATTACGGTTGGGGGAGGTTTATGTATATTAACACAAAATGGCTCTCCCACTATATTTATCTCAAACTTTAGGGGCGGTTGGTGTATTTACCCAATATTTTTTTTCTTAAAAATGAAAAAAACGATTGTGAGCTTTTGATTCAGAAGAGAATTTTTATTTTATTTTTACATATATATTCTTGCGGCCCATAAGACTTAAAATCTTTGAATTCATTTTAATTTAGTATGAAAAAAAAGACACCGGTTGAATGGTGAAAGTTCAACTCATTTTAAATAGGCTTAATTGCATAAATATCCCCTAATTTTAGATGAAATTGTACTCATATGCAACCTTTTCGTTTATTGCACAAACATCCCCTGTAAAGAGTTGACCAAAAGTTGACCAAAATGGAATGACCAATTTACCCTTACACGAAATTATCAATTCTGGTCCCTCTATTTTCTATAATAGCAGATCAACCACTTAAAACCTTTGACATTTATAATTAAAAAAATAAGTTGATTTCAACAATTATTGAACCTCCAATTTGTAATTAGAAACCATATGCCTTAACCACATGAGCTACTCAAACACATTGATAGAATTGTGTTGATTTAAATATATACATATATCTGGTTATATAATGTATATATGTATATGTATATGTATATGTATATGTATATGTATATATATGTAAATATATGTATATGTATATATAGTTATATAATTATATTTTAAAGCGTAGTTGACAAAATAATTTAAATCTATTTCTTTCCAAAATTTTAGCATATTTAAAATAATTATTTTCCTTTTGTAAAGAGTCTATTTTTTTCATTTTAATAAATCTATTTTTTATATATATATTATTATTAAATATGAGTTTATTTTAAATATATATTATATGTATGAGTTCATTTTAAATTATATAAATAGATTTAAATTATTTTAAACAAGTTATTTAACTATATATACATTTAAAATAAACTCATATATATAAGAAACAGATTTAAATTATTTTAATTAATTTAAGGAACAGATTTAGAAAATTGAAAAAATATTTATCAATTTAAAAAACAGATTATTATATAATATTTAGATGAGGGAGATACGATCTCTCCCGTCTTTTTTTAATAAAAAATTGATAAATATTTTATAAATAAATAATAATAATTTTGTCCATTGACCATCAAATTAATATAATAAATTAAGCCTTAAAATAATTTAAATTTATTTATATAATTTAAATAAATTCATATTTAATAATAATATAAAAAACAAATTTATGAAAAAGAAAAAGAAAATAAGAAAACAAAAGGAAAATAATTATTTTAAATCTATTAAAACTATGGAAATAAATAGATTTAAATTATTTTGTCAATTAAGCTTTAAAATATAATTATATAACTATATACATATACATATATTTACATATATATATATATATATATATTTAAATCAACACAATTCTATCAATGTGTTTAAGTAGTTCAGGTGGTAAAGGTATGTGGTTTCTAACCAAAACCACAAGTTGAAGGTTCAATACTTGTTGAATGCAACTTATTTTTTTAATTATAAATGTCAAAGGTTTTAAGTGGTTGACCTGCTATTATAGAAAATAAAGGGACCAGAATTGATAATTTTGTTTAAGCGTAAATTTGTCATTCCATTTTGGTCAACTCTTTACAGGGGATGTTTGTGCAATAAACAGAAAGGTTGCATATGAGTGCAATTTCATCTAAACTTAGAGGATGTTTATGCAATTAAGCCTTTTAAATAAAAATTGCTGCAGCATGTATACAATTATTGGTGGGGGAAATAAAAATAAATACGATTATGAATTTGATCAAAAAATTAGTACAAGTGTGTTCTGTGTTTGTTCAATTAATCAAACCAGGATTGGTTCATGCTTATAATTGTTAATCGGGGGCAAATATTGCTGGATATTTATTTGATCACTTTTTGGTGTGTACTTATAATTATTTATTTCTTTTGGTAGTTTTACTCATGGATGATATTAGAGTTATGCTATTGTGAATGATCAGTATAGTTATAAATATGGTAGGGCATACAAAAATCACTAAATAATTTTAGTAAATAATGTACTTTTAGTAAATAATTTTCTTTATCAAAATTTTGTTTTTTGTGGACCTTTAAATTGAAATTTAAAAATTAGCAATCACTACGTAAGTTTATAAATTTTACACAAGGGCATGTATATTTGATAATATATAATTTTCAGTTTAAGAAGCGTGTTAAGGTTAACATTTCATATCATAATAAGCAATAATGTCTTTTCAAAAAAAAATTAATAATAATAATAATAATAATAAGCAATAATGCTAGATTAACCAAATGTTTTGTCAAATTTCATACCTAGATAATTTGACACACGAATTGTAAATTTGTAACTACTAAATATTATGTATATATATGATGATGCGGTGGATAATATATTAGCTACAACTTATATACTACATCATTTGAACATATATTCAGATAAGACTAAAGGCGGTGAGGAGAGGAGGGCACATCGGAGAAGGAGACCGGACACTGGTTTGAAGGCAAAATCTTGACCTGATTTCGATCCCACTTCATTTAAACGGTAACTTCCCTTAATTTTCATCCAATATTTTGGTTTAATATGTGTTTGTGAATTTTGTGTGTAGTCTTTTAGAATGGTTAGAAACAATAATTTTATAGGAGATGGTTAAAAAAGTAATCAACTGCTCAAATGGATCGTTTTAAGCAATTTCCACTAAAATTATTTCGTTTCCCATATAACAAATGGGTGCTGCCAAGAAACAATCAGCATGGCATTGTATGCAAGCACCAAATAGGCCCAATATCAAGACAATATGAGGTGACATAGTGGTATGCATTTTACACCCAAAACCCGAGGTTGTGAATTAGAGTCTATCCCTCCCCAAACCCCGAATTCTTGTAATATTTCAAAAAAGAGTAAAAAAAAAATGCTCACAACTGCTATCATAACTTTTCAATGACAACTCATGTGGCGTATAAGGTGTCAATTGGTGAATGAATACATGGGTAAGTGAGAAAAATCATTATTAATGTGTATTCATTCACCAATTGACACATCAACTGCCACATAGGTTGTGATAGAAAAATTGTGATAATTGTTGTGATATCTGGTATTACTCTTAAAAAACAAAAAAAAAAATCCTAATAACAAGGTTTTTTATTTTTTGACAAGGTATAAGCCCAATAACAAGTAATATAGTACTTTCTATATAAAAAAACAATATATCTCAAACTATTTAATATTCCAAGTAACAT
This sequence comes from Dipteronia sinensis, assembly GCA_033220585.1. Lineage (NCBI taxonomy): Eukaryota > Viridiplantae > Streptophyta > Magnoliopsida > Sapindales > Sapindaceae > Dipteronia > Dipteronia sinensis. The sequence continues at coordinate 68,842,915 of CM065638.1, read as the reverse complement.
GAACAGTTATTTGTAAGTATATCACATAGATAATATGTTAATGCAATAATTAAAGTATGTGATAGTTATAAATCAACTATAAAATAAAACATAAATAATCAAACAAAACCAACATTCAAGAAATCCTGCATTAATTATCGTGGAGCTAGCACAGAGTCAATGAAAGAGTGGGCATATATGAAGCCCATAAAAGTGTATTACCATGCAGAGTACTGACTCCTAAAATGGAATTTCGGATCATGTTACGTCACCAATAATAATACACCATATGATTTACATTAACTTTCATGTATCAATTATATATCATCAGCAGAAAAAATATATATTTGCTCTTCTCATGAACCCCATGTGAGTGGCATGAATGTTTTGAGTAGATTCAGCTGATGTTGAACAGTTTCCATCATGCATGTATTGGAGGATAATGGTGCTTCTGTTGCAGAAATTGTGCCTGATTTTTGCAGGGACATGAGAAAAGGATGTCCTCCTAAAGTTCCAGTTTCTTGTTTTGTCTTAAGCCTGCTTTGCCCTTATCATCACCACCACCACTATCATATATCAATCAAACATTATACACTACCATCATTCAATGAATACTCTTTTTGTCTTTGCTTCATATTTTCTCTTACACATTGTTTGACAAACCAATATTAAATTAAATGCAAATAATTGCTCCCATTTTTAACGTTTGATCGGCTTTTAATTATATCATTCACAACGTACTCATATATAGCTGATCGTTATTATAGATTAGTTTGTTGGGTATGTTAATACATTCTTAATATTCTCTAATAAATTGATCATGATGAAGCAAATATAGTAGTGAAAAACAAGACAAAACAAAAGGGGCAAAAAGTGGCAACATGATTTGTGACCAAAGTGTAACTTATTGTTTCAACTTTTGGGAAGGGCCAGATCATGTAACGAGAAAAAAGATGGTGGGATATGACTCGATGAATAGACGACTCATATAATTTGACTGTCAAAACAAACTGGAACAGCAGCTACCAATCAATTATCAATCCTTTCGGCTTTACCTCTAATGGCTTCTCGGTCCATCTTGGAGCATACCCACATTAGGTTCTTGTTTGATGAAAACAATCTTCTGAATGAAATTATGAAAACCCTTTTTCAGCTTTTTCTTCTTTAACTTCATGTGGCTCCTACTCCAAGAAAGTCAATGAAGGGTGGTGGATTAATGGTGGTCGTCTCAAAATGGCCGCTGTTCCCTGCTGGCGCCACTGCTGATGATGAAGCCTCACAGTAGCTGCTGCTGTTGCCTGAAACTTGAGGTGGTGTTGTTGATGCTCTAGTGGAATCCAAAAAATTACGGTCAGGGTTGTGAAAATTATTTGACTGTTGCATTGCCATCATCATCATCATGTATTGAGGGTGGTGGTGGGGGTTGAAACCAGAGTTTTGACGTTCATCAATTGGCCTATTCCAAGACATGATATTCTGCTGGCTCAATGTCCCCATCATTTCATTTGTCTTGGGACCTGCAAATTTTGAACCACAAACCAATCAAAAAGATGAAAAGAACTAGAACTAGTAAAGCTAAAACAAGTGTGGGGATGGATAACATTATAACACACACAATGATAGAGGAGGATAAAGAATTTAATTAAAGCAGCAAAAAGGTATGTAGAGTGAATCGCATTGGACATCACTCATCAGTCAATGAAGAAATATAAATTTAAAGCAAAACAATAAATGAAACAGAAGATATGTATATAATCAATTTGGTATATAAGTGTAAACAGACTCAAGAGAATAAGAAGGAAAAAAAATAATAGAAGTCATGTAAAAGATGAAGATAAAACCAAAGAGAAACAGCACAAAAACCCAAATGCACAAACTGCTGAGATATTGAAAAAACAATGGAGATAAAAGGAAAAGATCATTTGAATTACACACCCTGGAAGAAATCACAAGATGTCTGGTGATCAACACTAGTAGTACCCACTACTGTTGTGAGCAATGTTGGTGCATGAGATTGCTTCTTGACCAGTACTGGTCATGTGGGGTGATGATGGTGATGAACCATTTAAGCAATAATCAACAACCCCACCACCACCACAACCAATGAAGTTTCCAAATTGGTGAGGAGATGAGTATGGTTGTTGTGGTGGTGGTTCTGTTGATCTAGGGGCTGCAGCAACTGCAGCATCTCTGTAGACAAAGCCTGGAATTTGATCAGCTGCTTCCATTCTTGTAGTGTAGATAGAATGGTGGTGACTCATCTTCCTCCTCCTATAAGCACTGGATTGCTCTCTATACTTCCTCGCCATTATAACATGCCAATGGTTCTTCACTGCATTATCAGTTCTTCCAGGGAATAGCCTAGCTATCATTGCCCATTTGTTACCATAAAGTCTATGAGCTTGCATTAGTCTCTCTTCTTCCTCCTCACTAAAAGCTCTTCTATTGATCCTCGGGTCCAGTTGGTTAAACCACCTAAGCCTACAGCTTTTACCTTCAATAATAACATAAAAATTCATATGAGAATTTAAAACTAGTTATTTATAATAGACCAGAATGATTAGTTGAGTTAGAGTTAGAGTTACTGACCTGATCTACCTTCGAGCTTCTCTGCTATAAGATTCCAGTTTTGAGGGCCATAAAGAGCAACAAGTTCTTTGAGCTTGGTATCCTCTGCAGGCCTCCAGTGACCTCTAGCACAAAGCTTTGTCTGTCCACTACTACTAGTATCTGTTTCCTTGATATCGTGATCATGATCATTAGGATTCATGTCTTCATTCAAGTTGATGTCGTGGATATCACTGCAATCAGAACCCTTGCCCTCCACATTAACGTTATCAGTAGTACTAGTGTCCATGTTATGTTGTCCTTCGAAGTTTCCCATGAAAGGAAAAGTACCACAGCATGATGATGATCTACCATTGTTTTCCATATCATGAGAGCTCTTGCAGAGATTATAACCCTCTTGATGATGAGAAGCAGAACCACCTGGACTAAGAGAGAGAGAGCCCATATCTGCATAAACCATCCCCATAGAAGAAGATGGATGATGATGATGATGATGATGATGATGAGAGGAATTAGAGGAAGAGGAAGGAGGAGAGTAGTAATTAGTATTAGAGAGACCATTTGTGATGATGTGATCTTGTGCATGATATATAACACACTTGTTAGCCATGCCTTCATTTCCCTCTCTGACAGATGCTATTACACAACTGTTACAAAGTCATCTTTCTTCATGCCCAGATACATAATATTAATTCAATATATCAATGAAGAAGGAAGAAGAGAGAAAACTTGAAACAGCAAAAACGGCAAAAACAGCAAAAGTGTTTTAACAGAAACCTACACGGCTTCCTTTGTTGTATTATATCACTGACTCCTCATTGAGGGAAAGAAAGCAAGACAAGAGAAAAGAGAAGAGAGAAAGAGAGAAAGAGCGTTAAAAGTAGTTAACCAGCCTGACTGCCTCTGAAGAACCCTCTTTAATTTAACTAGCTAGTTTGCCTTTTTATTATATATATATATATATATATATAATAATCTTTTCTTCTTCTTCTACTCTTCTTTTAACAAAATCACACCTCACTCACACGTGTGGAAGTCGTCTCTCTCTTCTTGTCTCTCTCTATATTGACAAGAAAGAGTCCAATGTGATAGATTGGCCTTGTACAGGACTAACAGGAGGGGGGGTCTAAAACACACCTTTCTTTTCAAGATAGAAAATGAGGGCCTTGACGTAACACCCCCTGTCAACCTCTAGTAATAAATTAACCTAACTAGCTCTCTGTTCTCTCCGTCTCTATCAATCTGATTTTTTTTATTTATTTTTTTTGTTTAACTTGAAAGGAGGGTTAAACCTGGGTATTAGCTAACCGCCTGAAGTTGACCTAACAACCAACCAAGTTTCCAACCTCACTCACATTCACAAGGTCACATTACATCCCCCAACAAAATTTTACTAGATATCATCTTTTCATCATCCGCAACGAATTGTAACAGTATTACAAAAACCTCATTCAACCCTTATAAAGGTCATCACTCACTCACTCACTCATTCTCACTCATCAACTTTCCTTTTCTCTCTCTCTCTGTCTCTTTCAATATTGCTAGTTTTGTTTTAAACCCACTTATTATATTATCACATTAATTTACTATAAACCAAGATTCCAATCACTTTTCTTCAGATTCTTCTGTGAGCTAGCAATTAATTAAATTAATTCTGTGGCATGTTATATTACTAGAAACAGTAGTAGAAAGTAGAAACCAACCATTAACTTTTTGGCTAGCTTTTGCATTGATCCCTTAAAAGATTTTGATTGCTGCCCCACTTTGGATAGCTAGCTCATATACAAAATGTTGGCCGAGTTTTGCATAGAAATCGATATATATAATATGAATATAATATTCTGCAGAGATAGATCATAAATGTAATTAATTGATTTCTATTCACGGTATATCATATATGTATACAGAGCTAGCTAGGTATTACCACTTGATAGTAGTTAAAAGTCACTTACACTTAAAGATATGAAATGAATATGAGTCAAGAGTCAGATATATATATATATATATATATATATATATATATATCTGCACATTCTAGACAAACTTCAATTAAACCAGTCAACGAGAGGAGAGGGATATTTTCCGTGTAAGGAATGTCCATAGACTGATAGTCTGAGCTTTCATTTCTTTATAGTTAAAACTTAACCCAAATAATAATAATAAAATAAATACATTTTATTAATCGCAAAAAGAAAGGTCCAATTATTTATAGATATTGGAGTAGTTTTCATTCACTGCTACCTGGAAAACCAAATGACAGACGTTAACATTCATTCAATGTTGGTGACAGTGTAACAGGAATGTACTTATCATGGCAGCAGCAGCGGGTGGTGTGTGAGAAGTGAATAAAAGAGAAGTGATCAAAATTCAACAGTGGTCTTGGTCAAAAACTTTGAAAAAAAAAAACCTGACTTTATATGGGAAACACACACCCACACACCAAACAAAAGAATTGAAAAAACGTTTCACTGAGACCTCCCATTTGTAGATTGTAGTTACTGCTTGCTATCTATCTATCATGTTATTGTTTTAGGGCATAGGGTGGGAGTGGGAGGGGTCCCTACCAGAAAAGGCATGTTGGTGTCATATTAACACTCTCATTTATGGTTCCACACATGACACATGCATGTGAACTTGCTTATTCCATCCCTGTCTTTGAAACTCTCTTGATGTCATCCTCCTCATCACTCTTCGCACATACATCGGGAACTGCCTAAATCTCTCTGTTTGTTTTTGTCATATTCATCCAACATCATCCCACCATGTTCTATGAATTGTTATTATTATTATTATTATTAATTTGAGCTAGCTCTTATATGGATGTTTTAGATTTGTTTTCTACTAGGATTATATATTATGTATGATTTTACTTGCAATTATTAAAGCCAACATGAGACAAAATTCTATCACATGTTAATTTGATTTTTTTTAATGATTATTAGAGCTTCAAATAATGATGCACTAAACTAAATTTGTTCTATAAAAATGTGTCTGCCTGTTTGAAATTCTATAGACTTTGGCCTCCAACTTCAATTTCAACTTGTGTGCATATGCAGGGGTTAAACAGGACATGTATGGATACAAATTCAATTGAAAATATCCCAAACCATGCATATGGTGCACATATTAGCAGTTTCTATAAATTTAACCCATCCCTCATGTTTTAATTGATACAGTATAATCCATTAGTTAGAAAAAGAGACAAGAGGTTCCACATATTATAAGGTTAGTTGTGGTCGACAGAAATGGACAACATAGGTCGGGTGTAGTGGGAAGTTGATTTTGAGACTTCTCATACAATTCAAACTCCAAAGGGACCATGTGTTAGTGTTATGTTATATTTTCAGATTAAGGACAATGGATCCTTTGGTCTCCAACTTTTCAGACACCATAAATAGAGAAATGTGGGAACATGTGCCCGACTTTGACACCTATCACAAATTTTCGAAAATTATAATGTTATATTGAGATTTTTTTTTTGATAAGATATTGAGATTGTTTATTGTTAATGTAATGTATTTATTTTGAAGTTTCTTAAATATGAAAAATTAGGTTTCGATATTTTTAAAACGTAATATTAAATTTACACCAATGAAAAGCCCCCAAAAGTAATTTAAGGAAGAAAAAAATACTTATGTGAAAGGCGTATACTGATATACACTTAACCCACTAATACCTTGACGTAGATATAAATAGGGTCTAAAAATTAAATAGCACATTTTGAATGTGGTTTTTCAACACTGTCACTGTTTTAATAACTTATATTTAAAAGACACATATTATGGTGAACGGATAAAAATACCCCAACAGAGTGGTTATGCTGACGCGCTCGAGGGTCAAGCTCCATGCCGAGTTCACGGTGGTCGAGCTACCCGGTCAGCTCGCGGGGGGTCAGGGGGTAGCGCCTTCAGAGCTTTTTTTTTTTTTTTTTTCAATTTAAAACCCAAATACAAAAGGCTCGACTTACATTTATAAAGGCTTAGATTACATGTAAATGGCTCAGGTCAGTACTTAAAAGGCTCGGACACTACTTCATTGACAAACCTAACGGCAATGCAAAATGCTCGGAACAAAGTCTCGAGACCCTATTCAAAACTCTAGGAAAGCTTATACAAAGTCTCGGGACATGTTATAAACAACTCAGGAACCCTATTCAAAAGTCTTGGAACAAAGTCTCGGAAAGCTGGAACAAAGTCTCGGAACAAAGTAAAATCATTCAATTGCAAATACACTCGAGAGGCGAGAGCCATCGTTATATTTGGTCTAGAGTTTCGTTGATTCTGCTTTTAAATTGCAATTGCTCAGTATTTGCATTTTTCGAAGTTGCATTAACATTCTTCGTTGGTTTCCTATCTCTGTTTCCACTTTGCCTTTCATTGTGTGAATTTTGATATTCAAACAATAAGAGGCAAAGTGGAAACTGAGATAGGAAACTGATAAGATGAGTGATCTTATGTAACTATATGAACGTCGAACTCGTTGGAGAAGAAGATGAACTTGGATTTCAGTTTACAGAGCTTTTCACTTTAAGATAGTTAGAGAGAGAAGTAGATCTCAGACAACTTCAAAGTGTCTTCCAAAAGTTAAAATCAAACAAATAATTAAAAAATATGTGCAGTATGACCATTTTTGGAAGTCACTTACTTTTGTGCATTTTAAAATTAAGTTATTAAGTGGTGCCTCACGTGCAACACCAACTCAAAAAAGTGCTAAAACCCCCTATTTTCACATATAAATACTATATATGACTTGTTGATGTTTAGTATCCATGTCTTATGATATAAATACCGAAGAGTGCGAGTGCACTATACAATTATTACACAAGTTTCTCTCATTCAATACATTCGTTAAGTACAAATTAAGAAAGATACGTAAAGTATTAAATTATAATAAGATAGGCTGCTCAAAAAATATATCTAACTTTATACTCAAATGATTTGAATTCGTGTTCAGATGATGTGGTATACGAGTTATTAATATTACATCACTTGTCTTATAATCTTGTGATTTTCAGATTGACAACTCACATGTCACAATATTTGGGTATATTTTTTTGACAACTTAGCATTAGTCTTATAATAAATACAAAAATTTATTTTTTAAGATATAAAAACCATTGATAAAATGAGGTTGGCCTTGTTGTATATTGAAAATACACTAAGAGTGATAAAACTAACCTAGAGGGGTGGAGGGGAGGTGAATAGGTTTTAGTTAAATTAAATGTCAACTTTTTGATTAATCAAAAGTAAACAACACAACCCCTAATCTCTAACATAATCAATCATTGCCATAATAAAAATGCGGAATAAACAAAATGAAACAATGATATGATTTTCATGAGAAACCCTCCAACCGGGTAAAAACTCACTGGCATAATCGCCAATCGAACCCTCAAATCCACTATTTACAAAAACGATTACAATCTAGGTTGACCGCATCACACCTAATCGGTTACTAATCCGTCTTTGCTACCCACATGCCTTTAATAGTGATTTTAGGCTCTTGCTTGTATACTACCAAAGGCAAATACAATACTTAACTCTTAAATGAAGAGATGAAACCTAAAGTGAATATGATGATATTCTAAATGCATAAACTGCAAGGTCAACACATTTAATGTTTATCTAGTCATGTATGAATGCTTCAAACAATCTTAGATATCATGTTGCTATATGACACACATATAACCTAGCTATATGAAATCAAAGCATCCATAGATGCAATAGCTATCACAATACAACAACCCAAACATCAACAAAAATCTCTATTTAGAATGAAAAATTATAATCTAGATGCAAAAGAAACATAAAAGAGATTTCTTGTTAAGCAAGAACACAAAGATGGATGAGAGTGGTGTTCTACTTACCAAGTAAGCTATGTTGATGAAGACCCATGCTTAGAAACATCCTAGATGAAACTAGATGATGATAGAACCATGAATGAATGATGGGTGATTGGGTTTTGGACAATAAAAATGGTTTCTTGCTATCTTTTCTTGCAAGACACTCTTGAGCTCTAAAAAGAATGAAAAAGAATGGATTCTGAAGCTCTAAAGAGGCAATGAAGAGGAAAGGGCATATATATATATATGAAGCCCTAGACGAAATGACACTGTTTTGAAAAACAGTAACAAAATCCCATTATTACCGCTGTGCGCAGTGTGCCTACTGGACAACATCGCTGTTGGGACCGCTGTGCGTGCAGTGCACAGGCCGCGGTCAAGGCAGCAGGGCCTATTGATGTTTATTGCTTCAGGGACCGCTGGGCGTACATGTGTACAGGACGTGGTCAAGGCAGCATGGGCCAACTGATGTTTATCGCTCTGTATGACGCGGTGCAAGCAGCGCTTGCCAAGCGGTTTAGGCCGCGGTAAGAGAAGAAACTCTCTTTTCCAGGCAGACTCAACACACTAAGTAATGTGCAATATGTGCAAGTGTGGAGTGTGATAAATGGCATACAATGCATCATCCAATTTCATGTAAACAAGAATATAATACATGCAAGTGAGTGTGTGCAACTATATCCCTTCAAGTAAAAGTAGAGTCAAGTAATTTATCTTCCTTGAAGCACTTGGAGTTCAATGGAAGATCTTCAATTCCTAATCTACCCTTTTACAATGATTACCCCAAATTGTGATTTTGTCAATGAAATAAGCCAATCATAAAGTGAGGCACTAACATATATCTCTCACATATATACTACGAGGTTGTGAGTTTGAGTTTCTCACCCTCCAAAAAAAACCCTCAAATTATTGTAATATTTCAAATATATTGTTATAGGAAATTTTTGATAGCCTGACAAGTCAGCATTATCACCTGAAAGTACGGTGATTAGGTATGTCACGTCAAAAAAGTCAGCTAGAAAAGATCAACCAAATGAGACCTATAGATGATCTCAAGGCTTGCTCAAGTTTACCCAAGATAGTCGGGAAACTAACTGATCGGGTAGAGATAACCCGGTCGGGTAAAGACAATCCTATCGGAATAAAAGAGATCTGGTCGGGTTAGATAACTGGTCAGTTTGACGATGCGTGGACATTAAAGGCAATCATGACCCAAATACACAGAGAAAGAGTCACACTTAAACAAGGCACCCTATAGTACACTCTGATAAGGATAACAAACTTCCTTATAGATGATAGGGTCCCAATTAGTTAACAAATTTAACTCATTCAATGCGTCAAAGACGCGAAATGGGAAAGAAGACAGAGACGATTTCAACAAGTAATAAGTCCTAATTAAACACCACCACATTTCCTTACATGTACTGTTGTACAACAAGGATTAGGATTCTATACACATATAAATAGACCCATAATCTCATTGTATGTGAGAGATCAGTTTGCAAAAAAAAAATGTGTAACAGACTGTGTAACGGAGTGTGTAACAGGCAAAAAAGAGAGGAACGGAATGTGTAACAGTTTCATCATAGTGAATTTTTCTTCTCACCGTCACCGGCAACCGTGGATGTTTCTCCGATTTGGGGTTTTGCCATAAAACCTGTGTTTGCATACTTTACTTTTTTCTATTTTCCTCATAACATCGTTGACAATTTACAATAGTTTGTTGGACGCGTGATCGACTTTACGTAGTCTCAAAAATCATCGTCAACATATATATATATATATATATATATATATAATTATATATGAACCATTTAACATCTCTTTTTTCAAATTTGAAATGTAATAAATTTATTCTTAACTTTTTTGAATTATTATAACTAGTTTAAAGTTTATATAAAGGAATCAAACTTGAACTCATAACTTCAGTAATATGGGTGCAAGGAGCATTCTGGATACTATTAATCCAACATAATTTCGTCAAATCTATTCCTAAGTACTTTTAATTTTAGGGTACATGTTAGCTAATATTATACATGACGCCGGTTCGGTTCCAACAGTGGAATCGAGCCAGAACCATGGGCTCCGAAACCAGTTTTTCTATTTTGAAACCGGAACCGAAACCGGACCGTGAACCTAAACTAGGAGGTTCCGGTTCTGGTTCCCAAAAAAACATAATCGGACCGTAACAGTTGGTTCGGTTCCGATTCCGAAACCGACAGTTCTAGTCCCTGATATTTATTATTTATTATTATTTTTAAATACCATTTTAGTATTTTTTTTATATAAATCATAATCTCTGATCTCTCTCTCTTTCTAAATTTGGTTCTCTTCGATCTCTTCTTCATCCTGTCGTCGGCGATCGGCAGACACCAGACGGTCTCTCTCTCTTCGATCTCTTCTTCTTCTCACGGAATCATGAGTGGTGGTAGGTGATTTAGGGTTGATTTGTGAGAGAGAATGGGGTTGATTTATGTGGTTTGAGGATGGCCGATTCACGAAATCACGGGTGGTGGTGGTGGGTGATTTTGGGTTGATTTGTGAGAGAGACGAGAATTAGAGATCAGAGATATGAATGAATGTGACCTCACTGATCTGGGTTGGGGTTGGATATGTGCCATGTGAGTAGGTGACTGGTTTTTTTTTAATGCCTGTTCCGAACCATCGGAACCGGACCAGAAGCAGTTCCGGTTCTGGTGACCCAGGAGCCGGAATCGCCGGTTTCGAACCGGGAACCAGACCGAACCGGAACCGGCGTCATATCTAGCTAATATAACTCATATTATATATATTAAAAATTGTTTTTTTATACCACCTGCGGATGCGACGATTTGAATCTAAGTTGATGTTAGCCTGAACGAGCGCATTTTACTGTCGAGCCTAAGTAATAAAAAATTGGTTTCGTCACATCATATCTTAGATTCTATTATTCTTTTGCCCATATCAAACCTATGCTTATCTTGTTGAGCTAATTGCACTAAATTCCTTTAAGGTTTGCTCTTTTACATTCATAAATTATTTTATCGTTAATTGATACTAACATCCCATGTTGTAGTGTTGTTAGTCAAACTTATCTATTGACCGAGTTTGACCATCAAAAATACAAAATTGCCTCTAAAATTCTTAATTAAACAATTTTATAATCGAAAACAAAATAACAATAAAAAAGATAGAAATGCTCCTCATATTACAAATCAAAGCTGCTTTCTCTCCTCAATAAAAGTTAAGAATAGGAAACCTTCTTCTAGATTTGGCTCTCTTGATTTTCTCTTTACTAATCTCGTGAATTTAGGAATTAAATTTCAAACTGTAATTTTTAAAAAAAAAAATTTTTGAATTCTTCCCGAAAAAGAAGAAGCAAATATCCATTAACACCTTCAAACAAATAAAAAAAAGGATACAAGAAAAGTAGGTGCCTGAATCAAGAAAACAAAATGTAGAAGACAACGAAAATGAATTTGTGATTGGAACTAACAAGTTACACAGGTTTTGTTTCATTGAAAAGCAATGGTGAGTAAGTTGATTGATGAATGACCAAACCAAACCATAAAATCAGTTGTTTTTACCAGAGATCCAAACCAAACAACTGTCATTTCCAAATATAACCTTTTTTATTTTGTATTATAAGGAGTATTTCTGTCTTTTATATTTTTTGTTTTAAAAATTTTTAAATTAAGAATTTCGATAGCATTTTAGTATTTCAATTATCAAACTTGATCGACGGTTAAATTTGATTAAAGGTAAAGGGGGAGAATGCCTATTAGCAATAAAACTATTTCTCGGTGGGAAAGGAAAAACCTCTAGTGCAATTAGCTCTATCTTGTTTTATTTGTTTAACATGTAGTGCACAGTACACTTGAACACTTCCACGTGTATCTCTGCTTACACGTGTGGGAGTCAGATTCAATTCGACCAGAATTATTGAGACTCAATCAAACATAGGATGCCCTAGTCTAGTAGTCTCTTGCTCTGTGTAGATAGAGCTCCACGCTCTTGTTGGGTCGCGTGTTGTAACGCGTCGAAGAAACTCAGTTAGAAAGAAAAAAGAATTTCAATTATCTAGACAAAACAAAACTAGAAATGGAGTTTAGTAATTATTTAACACTGTCTTCCATGCAACCTCAATCATCATAAATTCACTCATATAATTTGTTCTTATGTGTGGTGTTAATTTGTGATAATTTTTATATATATATATATTCATATAACATTATTGGTACAAAAGTTTTTTTTTTCTTTACTATTGCATAATTTGACAGCAATTGCATATTATTCTCATTTCTTTATTTATTTAAAATGTGATCAATAAGAAATTTTTTACGAATATTTATATTAGTAAGTGCTTATATATATATATATATATATATATATATATATATTCATGATTAAAGGCGAGAATTGTGGATACAACTCGGTGGCATGACATAAAATCAACAGATTTGAATTAGTTTTTATAGAATTTTAATCGCTAAAAAATCAAAACGTTAAACATATTAAATATATATGTTATGTCTAGGTTGAACCATTCCTAACACGTTAACTCATTTAATATAATTGAATATCAAGATATTAGTTTAAATTTTATTTTGAATCAACGATATATCACAATTAATTATTTTCATTAATTAAAAGGGCTTTGTGTGTCAAATTATGTGATTAAATTAAAAGGTTTAAATTATTTTAAAATTTTAAAAAAGTAAATAGATTCATCAAATTATGTTTTATTACAAAATTGAAATTGACATACCCTATAGATTAACCGGTTAAACACATATTATTGGTAAACCTTTAATTTATTGTCTTACGCTTAAGTTTAGACTTATGATACAATAGATTTAACGGATCGTGTTTGGATTGAGTAAAAAATTAAATTCAAACATGATTCGATAACCCATTTTTCCAACAATATTCATGATTGAAAATTATATATATATATATATATATATATATATTGTGGTTCTCTCATTAGAGATCTCTTATATTAATTTCGGTAAGGACCTTGATGAAATTATATTGATTTCTATAAATTTTGATTTGAATTTTTTTTGTGGATGATAAGTTCAATGAAATCTACCAATCAACAAGAATTAAGAAATTTTCAAACATTACAACTATTTTTCCTAATTTTGTTAAAAATGAAGGCATTAAAAAATGAGCGAAATATAGGAACATTCAAGAAAAATAGTTGTAGTACTTGAAAAATTCTCAAATTTTATTCATAGATAGATTTCATTGAACATATCATCCACACAAAAATTCATATTAAAATTCATAAAAATGGATGTGATTTCATTAAAATCCTTACCGAAATTAAAATAAAAGATTTCTTATAAGAGAATCACTCATATATATATATATATATATATATATATATATATATAAGTTTTAACTTTCTAGATCCTTAGTAATGTAGTAACATAAATACCTAATATCATGGTCACACAAAAGCTTTGATTATGACAAATAACAAAAATTAACAAAATAAGAACACACAACATATACATGATTTATTTATGAGAAATTTATATCTACCTATAAAATATTAACTATTAGTAAGTGATTAATATGAATATAACTAAAAACCCAAATTCAAAACAACATAATTGATACTTTTTCAAAAAAAAAAAAAAAACAAAACTAATACTACTATCCAATTTGACTTTGCGATAAATAGTTCTTATTCAATCGGATAATATCTCAGATTTGCGTCGCAATAACTGTAGAGGGTATATATATCAACAAAAATTCAATAACTATATTATAAATATGATACAATCATGCATTTAACAATTTAATGTATAATTAATCTAACTTTTATCAAGCTACATCAGGCAAATTGGGTTAACTCTTTCTGTCTTGTATCCGTGCGATAAAACCATTTGTTTCGATGCTTTCATCCCCCTCAGTATGTTCATTCGTGTGAGGTTAGGATGTTGGCCTATAGCGTATTGGTTGTGTTCGCTCATAGCTCAATAAAATGATACAAAGAGCTACTTAACTACTTGCGATCATCCATTAAAGCTTTTTTAATGTGAATTCTTAAACCTCAATATGGATGATAGCGAGTTGTTAATCTTGTGATTTTTAAAGAGTTTTAATAGTAGACAAGATGAGGTTAGTCAAGTGGTATACCCCTCACACTTACTTCATAAGATTGTTGGTTTGAGTTTTTTTCCTCCCCAAATCCTGAATTATTATAATATTTTTTTGTTTAAAAAAAAGGAGCTTTAATGGTGATCTTTATGCTTCCTAATATTAGACTCCAAATTAAACGTTGTTATTAATTCGGATCTATAAATTAACCTCTGTAAATGTCTTCAATAGCACTTTTTGGAGGAGCAAATAGCAATGCTGAGCGAAAGAGGCCAAAAGGGTTGAATCATGAATGGGAGTAGTAGTTACTATTTAAGATGGAGGTGGTGTCACATGACATGAAAGATGAGATGAATATGTTGTTAAATTACCAAACCAAGAAGCAAAATCGGTTGAGGCCGGCCAGTGTGTGTGTGTGAGTGAGCAGTTCAGAGCATCTCAGCAATAGAGAAGAGGATGGGCTCCCACAACCTCATGTGTGCCTGATGAGAGTGGTTGGTTGTAATATAACATGAATCAAAGAAAAGACATGTTTTTGTAATGACCCATGTAACATGTCAAATAGCTGGGGGGGCTACATATATAACATATAATCAAAACTTATTGTATGCATGAAAAAGAAAGATGGATGGATGGATGACCCACCATATAAATAGTAGGGCTGATCATAAGATTCTGTTGGGGGTGTTCCCTTGGAACCACATGAAAAGCAAACCAAGATGGTGCTCTATGTTGCTTATTGTAGGGTAATACCCACCCCGCCAGGAGCTCCTAACAAGAAGACAAGTCTAATTAAATGAATGAAATGGCAATTGGGGTTTGCAATTGCAAAAACCATAAAGTAGCTAGGTACAAACAACACAAACAACACAAACAACAAACATCATACATCATACATCATTTGCTTTTATATATATATATATATATATATATATATATAGCTTTTCTCTCTATCCTATACAACAATTATACATGTTTGATATTCAAGGCATGGAAGTCAGTTAACTTTGTCTGTGGCCACAACAACAACAGCTTTCAATTCCTTTGCCCATTCCATGTGAGACGTGATGATACACTCTGATGAATTAGATATTGGCCTTTGGATCTTCTCGTTAGGTGCCTCTGAAAGTGTCATGAACCCACTCAACAACAATAATATTTAGAGTTATATTGATCATTTTCCTTTTTCTCACGGAAAAAAACTAAAATTTCAAAAAGAAAAGGCAAGGATGGACTAGTGGGTCATGATGAGAGTGACTATAGGAGCTAGAGGTTTGAAGAGCTCATGATAGTTGAAGAGTGTAGGATTAGCTTGAGATAGAGATATATGAAATGAAACATGTAAGACCCACGTCTTAATGTTGATGGACAGATACCTGTAAAGCATAAATGCATCTCTCACCCACCCAATATATATAGACTGTAAAAAATAAATAAATGAAGATACAAAATCAATGTCTATAGTACTACTACATACTCAAGAATGATTGATGTGTTAACAATCAATATATATATATATATATATATATCCCTCCACATGCAATTGCAATATCAATGTTTCTCGTATGTTTACATTAAAGTATACTGACACTCTTCTTAATAATTTATACTCCAATAAGCCATTTTTTTTCATTTGTCATAGCCATGCATGATTGGACATGAACAAAATCATATCATCATGAGTATCCAAATTTCAATACTTTGATGGCATTGAGAAAGCATATATTTTCATTCAAGTACCTCTCGGTCTAGTCGATTGCTAAGAAAGAGTAAAGACCCGTCTCAGCATTCATTATTTAATATCAAGTATCAATTAATTAAATGCATATATATATATATATATATCCATGCCATGCAATAC
Source organism: Dipteronia sinensis (assembly GCA_033220585.1). NCBI lineage: Eukaryota > Viridiplantae > Streptophyta > Magnoliopsida > Sapindales > Sapindaceae > Dipteronia > Dipteronia sinensis. The sequence continues at coordinate 68,826,572 of CM065638.1, read as the reverse complement.
AGTGATCTAATGAAAAAATTTCATTTCATGCATATATATCAGATCTCCATGCCGACACCCACGTGTCCCTTAGAACCCTAAAAAACCTACCAACTAAAACAGTGACTCAAAAGGTTTTTTATCAGTTCACAGCTGTAACTCTGCCCATAAGTCAAGCTGAAGTCATCAGATCTAGCAGGTTAACAGCAAAGCATTGATTAGCACTTAGCAGAGAGAGAGAGATAGATGATAAATATATTACACAAATAATTTAAATAGGGTTTGTAATATATATTAGACTGATGATTCAGTGTCTGTATCATCCACATCAGTGAATATTAATTATGCAAATAATAGGAAGGATATATATATATATATATGATGCCACATATCGATAACATAAAAGGTTAAGAGTTATAGAGTACTATCTGTCATATAAGATAAGCACATTTATATACTGATGATGATACAGAGAAGAATCAGAAAACCCAACAAGGCTTTAAAGTAAAATTATTGAATACTATATATAGTAAAATTAAAGGTTCATTTGTTTCCCACTACTCTTCTCTGTATGATTTTGTGATGAGATGTAAACAAGTCATAGTGTAATATATTATATATGGATGGTTTAAGAAGCAATAAGGAAAAAAGAAGAATGGGTTCAGAGTTTCAACTTTCAATTCAAACCCCAATATGAAAAACCCTTTTTGACAGAAAGTGAGAAAAAGACACACCATCCATCTTTGATGACTTCAATAGTGTGTGCTCAGTTTATATCATCAGTACCAAGTTAAAAATCAGAAAAAGCACAGAGAGAGTAAAAAAAACAAGAAGCCAAAGGGCAAGGCTGTGGAAATTACAGAGAGTAATAATATTTAATGGTGAACTGTGCATGGGGGGTGTGACAGGGGAGAAAAAGGACAGATTGTTGATTTGGTTTGAGATTTTGTTACATTGATTGGGGAAGAGACACACTTTTACTAACATAGAGGACCTGTCTGTACCTGATTATTTTCCAAATAGTGTTTCTTTTTCATTTTTTTAATTAATTAATTATTTGTCTCTCAAGTCTCAAACAGTGTTTAGAGTGAGCATAGAAGAACAAGTGATTGTACCTGTCCACGTGCGTAGACCCCTTACTGTGCTGCTGCAAACAAACAAAGCAGGCCCAACGGTTCCTTTTTACACCGTACCATCAAAAGCCTGTTTGCTATTACACCACCCAACCTTTAATATATACATATACATATCCTCCACACCACTCCCATCTACAAATTTGAAATTACAATCTTAGGGGACCTTTATAATACAATGATGTTGTCACCGTTCCATCGGGAATGTTTCAGGTTTGAGTCGTAATCATCACCATCACTGAAGATTATACTATATCAAAATAATAATAATATTGTCAGCTTTTTTGCTTTCAACAAGAGACAACACTTAAAATAGAGTCGAAATCATACATGTCAATGATGCCACCAATAATATGCTCCATCCATGGACCACACAGGCAAAAAAGGCCACAAAACAAAATAGGTGAAATTGGTGCTTGTGTGTGTACTCTTAATTTGGACCATTTAGTCCTTCACTTGGAAGTAACTCAGGCATTTTAATTGACATGAACATCAGAACATGCAAAGCTAATTAAAGCTCTTCCTTCTATTATGCCTTTCTTATAAGGTCAGTGTACTTTTAATAAAGCTTCTCCTCAAGGACAGTGAAATTTAAATTTCTATATTTAATAAATTTTCGAAAATAATTTCTGGATAGAATCATAAACAACACGTTCAAAGTTACATTCTCCAATTGTCCTTGGATGTGTAAAGAGCTCAGACCCATATTACTTGAGGAAGGGTAAATGGAGGCCCACAAGCCAATGACCTAATGTAATGTTTGCAAAGATAAGGATCATGCTAACAAATAACAATTCTTTAATGAATAACAAGACATTGCTTACTGAATCAATTCTCAACAGCAACCACTTCACTGTATATTGTTTAATATGCCTCTCTACCAAGGAAGTAAATATCAGTTTCTATGAAAATTTTGGCCGTCCAAATTTTTAAAAATTTCGATGGAAATATTGAATATATCATCAATATCGACAATTATCTGAAATATTATCGATATTTGATTCCTTAGTCTCTACACATTGCGATTCATCACATACTAAAGCTTTGATGATCAAGAATCATACTATATCAAAGTTAGATTGTGTTGCTTGTGCAAAATTGTCAGTCAAAAGAGATCGTTTCTTGTTCCCATAGTGTTAGTCATATCATTTTGGCACCCTAGCATTAGTCATTAGTCATTAGTCATCAGTCATCAGTCATCAGTCATCAGTCATCAGTCATCGATGCGGTAATTACAAATCAGTTTTCCAGATCAATAGAATAATAAATTTGGAGAGAGTAGAAAAGGTCTAGTCCAACACTACAAAATCCAACTGACCTGGTCCGAAAGCATGCAAGACTTTAATGGGTCCATAAGTGGATCTGAGAAGTGAAGTTCCAGTTGCTTTATAAATCACAACCCATGTCAACTTGGGTATTGAGTTCTTGAGAACGTACATGGCAACTAAGAAAATAATGCAGCTCCAAAGTATCACATTCACATATAAAGAGTTGCACAAAAGGGGTACCGAAAATGGGTTACACTCGTGGCTTCTGGTTCCGTTTGAAGTTAGAAATGAGCTTCTGGAAAGTGTTTTCAAAAATAACTCAAATTAAGACATTTAAAAGATAAGTTAACACTTCTGTTTAAATGACAACAACATCCAAATTCCATAAAATAAAAAAAAACTTCAATTTACATTTGAAATCCCTTTCCAAACTGGCTATAGGCATCCCAATCAGTCACGTGCTATATATTACTTCATCAATGCTTGGAAACCACATCCATCATAAAAATGCACATGAGGAATGAGAACAAATAACTCTTCTCTAAATTAATTTTCCACAAAAATAAAAAACCTCAAATAATATCCAAAGTAACCACTACATCCACAACAACCCCTTTCTTTCAAATTGATACGAAAATATCAACAACAACCATGCAGGTGTAGACTTACCAGACTAGAATATGATCTTCAATATTTCGACGTTCATAATAAAGGATAAAGGTCTAATTCTACGGCTATTCTCCTTAGATTCAACCTCTGAATTATTTTCAGAAGAGCCAGTGCATTTATCCCATATACACTCCTGTAACTACTCAAAAATTCAACATTCTAGTCTCTGCAATACATTAAAACTGTTTAAAATGGCAAATCAAAGTAGAAGCTGCCTTTAACTTAAGTAAGCATTAAACATATCTGCACACTATTGAGTATTGAGGCTTCCAAATAAGTCTCAATCCATACATAATTCCAAAGGAAGCAAGGCAACCCCATGGCAGAGAACATTAATGAATTAAACAGTCAACAGTGGAAAATTTTAAAAGTCCCCCCTTGCCTACCATGTCTGAGTATAGAGTAAAACAAGGAAGTCAAATTTGTGGAATATAACCAGAAGGAAAAACTTGATTTCCAGCTCATGGAGCATGAATAACAGAACAGTTGCTAAGAACAACCTTGTGCAAACCTAAAATAAGAATTTAATTCCAGTCGGGAAAAGATCTCAAAAGTGCTATGAACCAACACTCTGCCAATGACAAATTAACAGACTTATGATTACTTTCAGTAATTTGCAAAACATCTTTGTTTATAGTATCCAAGACCTGCATGAGTGTTGTATAGACCATAGTTCACTCCCACCTCAACAGCAGTCAAGTTTACTACATAAGCGCATAAGACTGATAAGAGTAAGGCAAGTTTTGTTAATATACTCTGGCCACTTGCACAAAGCAAGCCTAAAATGGCCTCCATGCCACATTAAATTTTAAGCAATACTTATGCGAATCCCAATAGAATGGCATCTATGATTAGCAAAACATTGTTGTTTAGAATATCCAAGAAGACCAAAACCTGCTTGAGTGTTGTATAGACCATGGTTCACTCCCGGTCTCCCACTTCTACAGCACTAAACTTTACAATGATAGCAACGAAGGTCAGGGTTGTTTATATACTTCTTAAAACTACTAAATTAACAAAAGAATGAGGCCTAATTCTTTATAAGGCTAATCTCTGTTGATTTCAACCTATGAATCATTTGCTGAAGCAATAAAATAATTCAAAATGGCAAACCAAAGAACTCACCTTTACACGAATAACCATTATACCTATAGGAACACGATAATTTGCACGAATCTCAAAAATGGTATGGGTCAACAGTCTACCAATGACAAATTAACAAACCTATGATTAACTTCCAAATATTTGCAAAACATATTTGCATTAGGGTATCCAAGACCTGCCTGAACGTTGAATAGACCATTGTTCACTCCCGTTTCTGTAGCAGTCAAGTTTACAATCTATACAACGATGAGGTACGGCCAGGGTTATTTAAACTCTGGCTACTAGCTTCAGGCAAACCTATAAATGATCTCGATACCACGTCAAAAAATTTAAGCAATACCTATGTGAATCATAAAATATTGTTGGCATCTATACAGCAATAACGTGACACAGATTATAAATTGTAGGAAATTAAAGTAATTGCAGTTCACGACTAACACATGAGAGACGGATTGTGATCATGGAGGGACAATTTCAACATCTTTCTTGGCTCAAATTGATAATAACACAAATTTGGTAGAACATTTGCAATTAAACATCAAGATTTTGGCCCCGCAGTCTCACAAAATTTACTTGATCAAGGAAAGAACACATCTTTTTATTTAAAGCTTGTTGTACCGCTAATACTATGGCATGTGCTCTGACAAAATTTTGACGTCCTATAATGTAAAATACACTGCACAATATTGAAATATCGCCTAGGCTAAATTCAACACACAAAAAAGTTATGTACACAAAATTACCATCTCATATTGCAAAACATACTTACAACAATTAGGTCGTCCTCTCAGCCAACTGCAACCGCATTTCCATCAACCTATCATTGAATTCCCCGTCACTAACTATCAACATTTTGGACAAGGGAAGCTTGAATCCATGTTTAACCAAAGCTCTATACCTTGGCTTAATTTTCTTCTCCAAGCTAAAGGAAAAATACTGTGGAAACCTCTTGAACTCCTCCAAGTCCCCTTTCATTTCCTCCATAAAGAATTCAACTTTGGGCACCAAATTGTTGTCGACGCTAAACGTCAACAGCCCAGGAGACCTTATCACCATGATCTCCACCTCCTTGTCCGAAAACCCTAAACTCTTCAAATACTCGATTTTGGGCTTGAGAGTCAGTTCGACGCTCGAAACTAACAACAACGTCGTCTGGCAGCTAATTCTGTGATTCCCCACAAACCCCAGTTCGCAAAGAAACTCAAAAGTTGGACGCAATTGGTGGGTTACGTCAGTGACCAAGAGACGGGGACAGCGATTGATGGATTTGGGGATGTCAGGGAAGGGAATTCGGACTTCGTGGAGGAGAAAGTCGATGATGGGTTGGATTTCGGCGTCGATGTCGGCGGTGAGGAGCTTTGGGTGCATGTCGAGGACGCGGCCAATGGCGGGCCGGGAGAGTCCGAGAGTGAGGAAGAAGGATTCAAGGGAGAGGAGGGAGGAGAGAGGAGTGGAGCGGAACTCGGGGTTGACATGGAGGACTTTGTGGGGGTTGACGTTAAGACCCTGAAGGTGGAGCAACTTCTGACGGAAGAGGCGGCCGGAGTCCGAAGTGGTGGGTAGATACGACGGCGGTGGTTGTGAGGGTTTTAGGGGAGTGGAGGGGATGGAGGGAGGAGGAGGGAGAGGGAGTTGTAGTTGGAGTCTGATTAGCATTTTCAATGGAGCTTTCGCGTTGCGTTACTATGCTTTTCCATTGTTTTCTTATCATCATCCTTTGTCACATTATTATCACAGAAAATAGCACTAGACACCATTAATTGGTGGGTCGGGTCCCAAAAAGGCTATTCAATGTTTAAATTGTTCCAAAATCACTATTTTGATAAAATATTGTTTCAAAATCACCATTTTGACAAAACATTGTTCACTTAGCAGCAATTCTGTTAAATCTAACAAAAAGCTACCGTTATGTATGATATGACGCATATAAAGAATTTTATGGGTAATATTTTATGTATTTTGATTATTTAATTATATATAAAAATTAATAATTTGATTAATTTATTATTTTTATAGATAATACTTCCTGTTTATGGGTGACATAAAACTTATTATTATTCTCTGATTAATTTGGGGTGACATCAAACTTGTTTCATGATTAATTTATTATTTAATTATATATAAAAAGTAATGATTTGCTTATAAGAATTTATAGGCAATATTTTCTGTTTTATAAAATAATCATGGTAAAAAATAGTCAAAATACAAGTAAAAAAACCAGTTTAAAACCTGTTAAAAACCATTTATAAAACCGGTGCAAAACATGTTTTACAATTTTGACCAGTATTCTAATAATTTATGATATAAGCAAACGGACTTCAAACAATTAATGGCCAAAGTGACAACAATTGATACTTTTTTTTTTTATAAAATGACTAATTTGAACCATTTTAAAAAATTAATGGTGATTTTAGGACTGCCTCCCCAAATCAGTGGCTTTAAATATCACTGACCCTTATTATTATTATTATTATTATTTTGATATCGAGGATCCCGAACTTCACCTATGCACCTATCCACCCATCCTGAGTGTCCTCCCCAATTGCATGACTCGTTGTGGCTTACATGTTGGATTCGCGGAGTAGGACAAATAAGTACCCCCGCCCCACAAAGATGCATGCAGGTAAATTAGAACTTGCATTTGCTTAGGTAGGATTCGAACCACTGACTTGGGAGCCACTATAGTCCCATGTCCATCCATCGACTGAGCTAGGACGGCCTTGGGGTGGGTCAAAGGGGGGAGGGGGGGCACCCGCCCAGGGCCCCTCATACCTAGGGGCCCCAAATATATGATGTGAGTTTTTGTCATGGGTTAAGTTGTAAAAAAAAAGGTTCAAAAAAAGCTCAAACAATACCAAAAAAAAATTAGAACCTGATCTAATTCGTTTTATTCTAGTACAAAACCCAATTTTTTAAAGTTTCATACTTTCCTATTACCTATTACTTATATACTTTTCATTTATTCCCCACCCACTAAAGACAAAAAAAGGGCAACTGGAGACATAAAAGTTATGGATTTTTTTAAATTTAAATTTTATTTTAGGATGAAGTAGGGATACTTTTGTTGATATGAAACCTATTTTTTTAGATTTCGCCCAAGGGCTTTGGAATAATCATAATCGGCATTGGGCTGAGCCTAACGTCCTAGGGGCTGGCCCAAGAATTTGACACTATAGAGAATCGAACCTGTAACTGTGTGCCTAACCCACACATCACGACTTACTAAACTTCAATTAGAGTTGATTGCACAAAAGTCCAATGTCTTTATGTGAAATTGCAGGCACATTTTAATTTTCCTTTTGTTGCACAATCCTCACCTGGGGAAAAAAAACATTGACCATAGTTAACATTACAACGTAAAAAGTCAAAAATATCTTTCGGTTGTAATCTAGGGTTGACATGTCGCAACATTTGAGAAATTAACAATTTAGCCCCAAATATTATGGTATTACAAATTCACCCCTAAACTACTATTCAATTTCTTTATCCTCTATTGCTAATGTCAGTACCACGGCTGCGAAACTTGTTAGAGGAGGCTGCAAGCCTCCTCCACGAGAAGAGGGAGGCATGATTCGGTGTGCCTCCATTTGAAGGGGAAGATACACGATGTCTTTAGCATCTATAACTAATTATTTAAACATATGAGGTTCTTTTGGTGTTTAATTATCTTGCATGAGTAAAAAAAAACGTTTTTACCCATTGACCACACTTTGACCGCTAAATTGGTCGTCAGTCAAACTGTTAGTAAAAACTACAAATGTATGAAAAAGTCTAAATATTCATTATACAATCACCAATTGGTTTTCATAAAATATATGGCGGACTTTATTTCAAAACTACATGGTTAAGTGCCAAGTGGGACTGTGGGAGAAATTTAAAGATGGGTAATCACTTACAAAGTTATGCAAACTTCTCGATCTAATAGTTTCAATTTAAAGATGGGTGATCCATTCTTACCTTTATCTATTTTCTTAGTTTAGCTACGGGTAGTGGCAGACCCACATGGAGACAGGAAGGGGTTACGGCCCCTATAGGCCCAATTTGTTTTTTTTTTCTTTATCTTTTTTTTTTTAAAATTATCCAACTTTTATCCTAAAAATATTATTATTTACATTTTGTTTTTAAAGTTTTTGCCATGCCCCCAATTCTCCAAAATTTAATGATTTCTAGTTACGGACTTACGGGCTCGGGCTCGGGCTCGGGCTCGGGCTCGTAAGTTCAGCTTGATTGGTTTGATTGTTGAGGCATCAGTCATACAATGATTTTTTTTTTTACAATAACTATCTATCCATATGGACCAGATATTATTTTTGAAGTTTTCGACATCGGTAGGATTCGAGCCGCTGACTTGAGAATTATTTATCTAAACTCCAAACTCGTCTATATATAAACTAAGCTACGTCCATAAGGGTACAATGGAATTCATTTAAGCTTGAAGTCTACCTTTCACCTTTTTAAATCCATTTTTATGGGTTATAAACATTTTTTTTTCTCTGTTTCTGTTGATTTTCCCCATCATTCACATTCTTTTTGTATACAAGTATAAACATGTCCTAACAATTTACACAACTACATAACTGTTGTAAACATGTGCCTTACCAAGCCACACAGATTTACCAACACTTCATGTTCTTAAGCAATTAACTCCTGCAAGATTCACAAGCAGAACAATACTAGAACAAGAAATATAAAAACAGTATTTACTAATACTAACAATATTGAATCAGTACCAACAATTCCTATGTTCAACTACTCAGAACAGAAAAGCTGTAACTAATATATATTCCAGAAATCACAGAGACAAGAACTCGAGAAATATATGTATATGCCCAGAAATAAATCTGATATACAAGAAGATGTGAACTCAAATTATACCTAAGTTAAAGAAACTGAACAGAAAAAATCACAAGAACAAATATATGCGAAACAAAGAAATAAAAACGAGAAAGGAAACAGAATACACCCAGATTTATCGTGGTTCAGCCAAGAATGGCCTACATCCACGTTGAGCCCTTCACCGGAGCTCTCTCCACTATATCAATGTTATTACAAGCCAACACAAAAGCCTAGCTTACTCAAATACAAACCCTGAACCCACAATCTGTCACACACAACATAAATTAACTCAACAATCTCTCAACTCAACAATTTCTCACTCGAACTAGTAACAAATATACAAAGAATCACTCTGCCTTACAAAGCAACATACACTCTCTGATCTCTCTTAATACACACTGATCTCACACAAAATTACATAGAAGAAACCCTTGGATTCACCAAGATCGCAAAGAAATAACAAGAGAGAGCAGCCAAGAGACTTTTCACGAGAGAGAAGCAATTTTGAAAACCTAGATCAGAATGACTTTTTGATTTTTCTTTCTCTCTCCAATTTGCTTATAAATGCTTATCTGATGAGTCACATGTGTAATCTGAAGTTGCCAATGAAAGCTTGCCATCTTTATCACGTAACCTTATCAGCTCACCAACTCATATCTGATGTGCATCAATGTGACAACGTTTTGATAAGTAATAAATTGTAACTGATATTAAGTTGTAGACAAATGATCATATTTATCTGGACTTGAAGTTGTATTTAGGCCTCTGTGTTGGGCTTCCAATATCAAGTTTGGGCTAAATATACATCACAAATTTCCACCTTAGCCCAAATTCATTCATATAGCAAAGAGAGCTCCTGTGAAGTACCTGCTCAAGACTCAACAAACAGATCAGCCATAATCACCTATTTTCAGCAGGTTCAAGCAATGCTTGAGCTTGCTATAGGGAATCACTTTGGTTCCCATATTTGCTGGATTATCTTCAGTGGAAACTTTTTCCACCTCAACAGTACCTTCAGAGATTTTATCTATAATAAAGTGGTACTTTACCTCTATGTGCTTAGTCCTCTCATGGAAGACAGGATTTTTACACAAGTGCAAGGCACTTTAACTATCAGTAAATATCACAGCCTTTCCTCTAAATACACATATCCCACCTAGAAGGCCTTGAAGCCAAATGGCTTCTTTTATGGCCTCAATGACAGTAATATATTCTGCCTCAGTTGTTGATAGTGCAACAACTGATTGTAGTTGGCTTTTCCAACTAACACAACAGCCACCTATGGTGAAAAAATAGGAAGAGGTAGACCTCTTTTTATCCCTATCACCTGCATAGTCAGAATCCACATATCTAACTATATCTAACACATTATTAGAGCAATCATAATTCATCCCTACAGAAGTGGTAGAGCCGATGTACCTAAGAAGCCATTTCATGGCATTCCAATGGCATTTCCATGGATTGGCCATATATCTAGACAATACACTGATTGCTTGTGCTAAATCAGGTCTAGTACTTATCATGGAATACATCAGAGATCCTACAGCACTAGAATATGTCACATTTTCCATATACCCACTTTCTTCTAATGTCCTAGGTGACAAGGCAGCAGACAAAACAAAATTTGCACATAGAGGGACATTGACAGGCTTGCAATTTCTCATTGCAAATCTGTCAACCAGCTTTTTTAAATAGCTGGATTGTTTCAAACACAATCTGTTTTCCTCCCTAAATCTGACAATTTCCATCCCTAGAATTAGTTTAGCATTACCTAAGTCTTTCACATCAAATTCAGACTTTAATTTCTTCTTTAACTCTATAATCCTAGACAATTCTTTACTAGCAATTAACATGTCATCAACATATAAAAGTAGACAGTTTTATTAACATTTTCATTGCTGAAATAAAAACATGCATCAAACTTGCTTTTAATGAAACATATACTAGTAATAAAGTTGTCAAACTTTTTATTCCATTGTCTAGGGGCTTGTTTGAGCCCATATAGAGACTTTTTAAGAAGACACACATGAGAGGGCTTAGAATTGGATTCAAAACCCTCCGGTTGAGACATGCAGATTGTCTCATCCAAATCACCATGCAAGAAAGCTGTTTTAACATCTAATTGTTCTAATTCCATGTCAAAATAGCTAACTAATGCTAAAACTATCCTAATTGTCTTATACTTTACCACATGAGAGAAAATCTCATTATAATCAATTCTCTCTCTCTCTCTCTCTCTCTCTCTCTCTGTATAAACCCCTTGGCTACTAATCTAGCCTTATATCTAGGTGGGACAGACTTGTCTATACTATCTTTGATTTTATAGATCCATTTACAAGGCATAATTTTCTATTTTTCAGGTTTAACAACAAGAGACCATGTCTTGTTTTTCTCAAGAGAATCCACATCTTCTCTCATGGCTTGTAGCCATTTTTGCCTGCCAAAACAATTGACAACTTCACTATAAGTTCTAGGTTCAGTATTGTCCATCTCATGGCCAGTGCACAATGCAAAAGAAATCACATCTGCATAGGCATACTTACTGTTAGGTTTGATAATTCTTCTAGTCCTATCCCTAACCAGCTCGTAATCAGCTAGAGACTCATTAATCTCTGGCTGATTCTGACTCTCCTCCACCTGATGAGAACCATCAGAATGAGCAGCCATATCCTCATCAATAGAATCAGATTGAACAGGGAAAAGACCAAGTGGTGGGCTGTCAACTTCCACCTGAATCCTATTCCCATCATCATTTGAAGGATCTGGTGAGGACTCAGAAGGCTGGTCTTTGTCCTTACAAGGCATCCTAGACTCATCAAATACTACATCTCTGCTTATTATTACCTTAAAACCCTTTTGGTCTCTCAACCAAACTCTATAACCTTTAACTCCTAAGGGATAACCTAGAAATACACCTCTCAAGGACCTAGGTTCTAATTTTCCCTCAGATTGGTGTGCATAAACTGCACAACCAAACACCCTTAAGTGTTTCAGACTAGGAGGCCTCTCTGTCCAAATCTCTTCAGGGGTTTTAAGTCCTATGGCAGTGGAGGGAGACCTACTGATCAGATAGGTTGCTGTAGCAGCAGCTTCCCCCTAAAAAATTCTGGTTCAAACCAGACCCTATAAGCAGACATCTAACCTTTTCTAAAACTGTCCTATTCATTCTCTCAGTTACTCCATTCTGTTGTGGAGTATGTCTAACTGTCCTATGTCTTAAAATGCCTTGTTCTTTACAAAACTTGTAAAAGTTTTCATTACAAAATTGAAGACCATTATCGGTTCTTAAAATTTTAATTTTCTTGGAGGTTTGGTTTTCAACCAAACCTCTTCCAAGCTTTGAAGCTCTCAAAAACTTGGTCTTTGGACTTTAAAAGGTAAAGCCAAAGTTTCCTAGAGTGGTCATCAATGAGGGACATAAAATATCTATTTCCTCCATGAGATAAGACATTTGAAGGTCCCCACAGATCAGAATGAACATATTCTAAATTCTGTTTTGAAGTATGTTGAGCATTGCTAAAGTTGATCCTATGTTGTTTACCTAGGACACAATTCTCACAAAATTCCAGCTTGCTCACATGATCCCCATTTAGGAGATTTCTCTTGCTCAACTCTGGAATTCCTCTCTCACTCATGTGACCTAATCTCATGTGCCACAAAACACTATTGTCACTGTTTTTGGCAGCCACATTAGTAGCTTCACTAATGACAGTTTCACCTCTAAGCACATATAACCCATTCTTCTTGTCACCTTTAAGGACAACAAAAGAACCCTTAGAGGCTTTTAGAACACCTCTTTCAGCCTTATAGGTATATCCCTCTTCATCTAAGGTACCTAGAGAAATTAAATTTCTCTTAAGGTTTGGCACAAATCTAACATTTCTAAAGGCCCTAATCATACCATCATACATCTTAATGGCCACCTAACCTATACCTTCCACATCACAGTGTTGATTGTTTCCCATCAACACACTGCCACTATTGAGTTCTTGGAACTCAGTGAACCAATCCTTTCTAGGACACATATGGAAGGAACAATTCGAGTCTAGAATCCATTCAGAATTCATGTTCTCAGTACTAACCACTAATATCTCGCTAGGTTTATAGGATTTAGATGCAATAGCAGCATCACCATCAGATTGAGTTTTATCTTACCTCTTCTTTTTAAACTCATAACAGTACTTCTTAATATGACCTTTTTTGCCACAAAAGTAGCATTTCCTAGAGCCATTTCTATTCCTAGACTGAGACATATGGTTGTGAGCCTTACTCCTATGTTTATTCTTGTTATTAGAATGATTATTATTATTCTCAACAGGCTGCCTACCTCTAGCAAATAGGTTCTCACCATTATCCGTATTTTCTATTTTCAGCTCTAAATCCTTGGACTTAAGAGCTGACACACACTCTTCTAAGCTAAGAGAGGTCCTTCCATATTTAATAGCAGCTTTGACATCCTTAAAGGAGTCAGGCAGAGAATTTATGAGGATTATTGCCTCATTCTCATCACTTAATTTCTCATCTTCCCCAGCATTAGCTAGTTCTATGGTCATTTTCTTGAATTCATTAAGATTCTGTCCTAGGTTCTTACTAGGGTCCATTTTAAAACCAAACAGTCTTTCCTTTAGGTAAATCTTATTAGTTAATGATTTAGTTAGATAAAGACTCTCTAACTTTTTCCAAACATCATATGCAGTTTTTTCATCATTAACTATCTCTAAGCACATTATTAGAAAAGTTCAAAATTATTGTACTTAGGGCCATTTCTAGCATATCAGATTTTTGTTCCTCAAGTTAAGCTACTAGGCAATTTTTCAGGGCCTTCAATTGGCTTTGAGAATTTTCTGCTGGGAGAGAAGGCTTTCACATTTCTTCTCCATATGCCAAAATCCCCAAAACCATTGAACTTATCAATCTCAAATTTCATGGCAAAACAATTTGAATTAAAATTACCAAAATTACTAAAATTGGAATTTGTTACCTCTGCTCCACTGCTGGCAGATTCACTGCTTGTCTCTTCTTCTCCAGCCGAGTCTTCAAAGTTTGAAGGCTCTGCAACTGAAGGGTTCTGATCCTGGTTGTTCGCCGTTGGTCCCGATCAGCAAGCTCTGATACCACTGTTGTAAACCTGTGCTTTACCAAGTCATACAGATTTACTAACACTTTCTGTTCTTAAGCAAATAACTCCTGCAAGATTCACAAGCAGAACAATACTAGAACTTATAAAAACAGTATTAACTAATACTAACAATATTGAATCAGTACCAACTGTTAGGCCTCTCCGATACCCTACGGATACCGAAACAGAGGAGTCACCGGACCACGTCTTCCGAAGATGATCGTCCACCGAACATGGCTGAGGCCACTCGAATGCAGTATCGGATACCTGACCATCCTCCTTAAGTATCGGAAGTTATCCTTGTTGCGACATACATCTGACACGCCAGAAACACCTGTCACCATCCAGCCAATTGCAGGTAGCCATGAAGTCGTCCTGTGTCAGAAGGCAAGCCTATATATATCCCACTACTTGTACACAAAAGGGGCTTTTTGGCAATTTTTTAGGAAGAGAGTTATTAAGGAGTACAAATCGGGACTTGTTCTATCAATTTGTAAGCTTGTAAACCATATCCGATCAATATCATATCAGACTTTCTACCTGAGTCACATTTTTACTTATAACAGTTGGCGCTAGAAGGAGGGGTGTGTATCCAGCACCTTCGCAGCATAAAGCATAAATGAATCCGAACCAGGGGGTTCAGGACCCCAACCTCTACTTAGGACTCCAACCCCTAGGAGGTCAAGACCCAAACGCGGCTCAGTAGGGACAGCAGCATGAACTGCATCATCTCTCATATCAACCCCCTACGCACCCGGGGCCAGCTATCCCTCCAACGCCCCAGAACTCTGGTTACGGGTACTATCTGTATCAGACACAATATGTGCCTCCAGGGTACCAGCCAGGGTACCACCAACCAGGGTATCAGCCAGGATACCAGCCAGGGTTCCAGCCCGGATTCCACGGACACCCATCGTATTATCCTTCGGGGTTCCATAACCCCTACTTCCCGGCAGGACCTCCACCGTTGTACGTCCCGCAGCAAACTCACCAACTTTTCCCGCAGGCCGACGATCTGGTAATACGTGGGATTACCAGCCGCCTAGATACGCTGGCACAGAACATTACCAGGGTGATCAACGTAGTTGACGGTGGGGGACACCAAGGAGACTCCGACGAGGTCAACTCGCGTGCGGAGGAAGGAAATACCGGAAACCCTCTGGGGGGAACCAGGAGGAACTACCACCAGCACACCACGTAATTCCAACCAAACCCGGGGGAACAAATGAATCTACAACAGCCACAAAGAGTGGCGGGGACTGCCCGCAGCAGAGAGGAACGTGACGGCCACGTCCAGGAAGAAATGCATCGACGAACAAGGCACTGGCAGGGACTGGGTGAGAGAGTGGAGCAGCTTAACTTTGACACTGAACGAAACACCTTGGCTGACCCTGAAGCCTTCCGTGTCCTTCAAGACCAGCTTGTGGAGATACAAGATCAAATCAACCTCGGTAACCGCGGACGTAACTGACACCGGGAGAGCCCATTCACCTACGAGATCACCACCACAGCAGTCCCAGTGAACTTCAGATTGCCACGAAAGGATATGTGCGGCTTCACCGGCACCGAGGACCCCGAGGATCACCTTGACACCTACCTTGACTGGATGAACATGCAGGGGGCAACCGACGCCATCAAATGCAGGGTCTTCCCTCTGACGCTCTCCGGTGATGCGCGAACGTGGTACGGTGGGCTTAAGAGATAAAGCATATCATCCTTCCATGAACTTTCCAAAGAGTTCCGTAGCCGGTTCGAAGCGAACCCCGACAAAATCAGAACAGTGATAGACCTCCAGCCCCCCAAAAAGACCAAGGATATTCAGAGGTTGAACGGCATGGTTGTCGCCCTCTCCCGCTTCATATCAAAGTTAACGGACCGGTGTCTCCGATTCTTCAAAGCCTTCCGCAAAAAAGGCCACTTCTGCTGGACTCCCGAATGTCAGATTGCCTTTGAAGAGCTGCAAGTTTATTTGCAAAATCCTCTGATGCTCGCCAAGCCCGCACCTGGCGAAACCCTATACCTTTACTTGGCAGTGTCTGGAGTTGCGGTTAGCTTGGTCCTGATCAAACAAGAGGGAGCAACTCAGAAAGCGGTATACTACACGAGCAAGAGCATGACAAACCCCGAAACAAGATACCCAAAAATCGAGAAACTGGCCCTCGGCCTCATCATCGCGTCAAGGAAGCTCAGACCATATTTCCAGTCACACCCCATTGTTGTGTTGACTAACCAGCCAATGAGGCAAGCCCTTCAGAAGCCGGAAACGGCATGAAGACTGATTAAATGGGCCATAGAGCTCAGCCAATTTGACATTCAGTTCAAGCCCATGACCTCATTAAAAGGCCAGGCGGTGGCCAACTTCATCGCTGAAAACGCCGGATCAGAGGTGTTAAGCCTCCAGAACGAGATGACTCCGAGGTGGGAGATGTTTGTGGACGGGTCCTCCAACAGGCACGGAAGTGGGGCCGGAATAATCATTAAAACCCCAGATGGGAGCACCGTCCAGATGGCCCTCCGGTTTGACTTCAAAGCCACCAATAATGTCACAGAATATGAGGCTCTAGCCACCAGACTGAAGATTATTCTCAATATGGGAGCCGAGCACGTCACAGTATACAGCGACTCCCAGTTGGTGGTCAATCAAGTGAATGAAGATTATCAGGCTAGGGACAACGAAATGATCAGCTATTTCAGGCAAGTCAAGAGCCTGATGTCGAAATTCACCAGATGCGATCTCTTCCGTATATCCCGAGACTACAACGGTCAAGCAGACGCACTGGCCAAACTTGCTTCAACCACTGACATGAAATTACCCCGAACCGTCACGATCTTCCGCCTACCGCAGTCCAGCATTAACGAAGAGCATCACGCGAACGTCCTAACTCCCGATACGGGAAGTGTAACGGAGAATTGGATGACTCCCCTTCTGGGTTACCTCCGGGACGGGTCTCTCCCTTCAGATAGGACGGAGTGGCAGAAGATCAGAAGACAGGCTCCCCGTTACCTCATGATTAACGGTAGCCTATACCGCAGAGGGTTCTCATTGCCATATCTCTGATGCATAACACCCCCACAGACACACCGCGTCATGGAAGAAATAAATAGGGGGAACCTGCGGCAATCATTCGGTCGGACAGAACTTGGGTCACCGAATAATGCGACAGGGGTACTACTGGCCTACTCTCTTTAAGGATTCCAAAGAGCATGCCAAATCTTGTGATCAATGCCAGAGGACAGCCCCTATTTCACACTACCATCCCGAGCCGTTCACACCAATGACATCTCCATGGCCATTCTCCCGATTTGGGGTCGATATCATAGGCCCGCTTCCGAGAGTGGCTTCGAACAAAAGATTCGCCGTAGTAGCAGATCGACTACTTCACCAAATGGGTGGAGGCGGAGGCTCTGCAGCATATTACCGAAGCAAATACCACCAATTTCATCAAGCATTCCATCATCTTCCGGTTCGGTGTACCAAATACCATCATCGCCGATCACGGAACCTTGTTTGATAACGTCAACCTCCGACGGTTATGCTCGGAATATAATATCGATCTAAGGTTCGCCTCCCCATCACATCCTCAGAGCAACGGATAGGTCGAAGCAGTTAACAAGGTCATCAAAAATCTACTCAGAAGGAAACTACAGCTCAGGAAAGGGGCATGGGTCGACAAGCTCCCCGAGGTTCTATGGGCCATACGCACTACCCCACATTCAACTACCGGAGAAACCCCTTATTCCCTCTCATTCGGGTCGGAAGCGGTTATCCCAACCGAAACGAATGTTCCAACTCCCAGAGTCTCCTGCTACAATCCTGACGACAATAAAGAAGAACTCCGCCAATGCTTGGATGAGTTGGAAGAACGAATGGACTTAGCCAGAATCAGAGTTGCCCACCGTCAACAACAGGCCGCCAAATATTACAATACCAAGGTCCGCGATTCAATCCGGGGGACCTGGTCCTCAAAAAGGTGATTCCCAGCACTAGAAAACCAGCCTCAGGCAGCCTGGGGGATAACTGGGAAGGACCGTACATCATAGACTCTGTCTCCCTGAAAGGTGCCTACAAACTCAAGACAGAAGACGGAACCCCCTTGAGGAACCCTTGGAATGCGGACCACCTGAAGAGATACTACCAATAGGTACGAATTATATATATACATATGTATTAGAATGTTTTGAACACTTAGTAACAGGAACAGAGCTTATGTCGGGTGTAATCCCTAGTGCAACAACAAAGACCTCCTAAGCGGAGGCACGATGTATCTCCAAGGGTCAAGACCCGGAGAGAAGCACCAAGAGTGCGACAATAACAAAGACCTCCTAAGCGGAGGCACGATGTATCTCTGAGGGTCAAGACCCCGAGATAGGCACCGAGAGTGCAACAATAACAAAGACCTCCTAAGCGGAGGCACGATGTATCTCCGAGGGTCAAGACCCCGAGATAGGCACCAATAGTGCAATAACAAAGACCTCCTGAGCAGAGGCACAATGTATCTCCGAGGGTCAAGACCCCGAGATAAGCACCAAGAATGCAATAACAAAGACCTCCTAAGCGGAGGCACAATGTATCTCCAAGGGTTAAGACCCCGAGAGAAGCACCAAGAGTGCGACAATAACAAAGACCTCCTAAGCGAAGGCACGATGTATCTCCGAGAGTCAAGACCCCAAGATAGGCACCAAGAGTACGACAATAACAAAGACCTCCTAAGCGGAGGCACGATGTATCTCCGAGGGTCAAGACCTCGAGATAGGAACCAAGAGTGCAACAACAAAGACCTCCTGAGCAGAGGCACGATGTATCTCTGAGGGTCAAGACCCCGAGATAAGCACCAAGAGTGCAATAACAAAGACCTCCTAAGCGGAGGCACGATGTATCTCCGAGGGTCAAGACCCCGAGATAGGCACCAAGAGTGCAACAACAAAGACCTCCTGAGCGGAGGCACGATGTATCTCCGAGGGTCAAGACCCCGAGATAAGCACCAAGAGTGCAACAACAAATACCTCCTAAGCGGAGGCACGATGTATCTCCGAGGGTCAAGACCCCGAGATAGGCACCAAGAGTGCAACAACAAAGACCTCCTGAGTGGAGGCAAGATGTATCTCCGAGGGTCAAGACCCCAAAATAAGCACCAAGAGTGCAACAACAAAGACCTCCTCAGCGGAGGCACGATGTATCTCCGAGGGTCAAGACCCCGAGATAAGCACCAAGAGTGCAACAACAAAGACCTTCTAAGCGGATGCACAATGTATCTCCGAGGGTCAAGACCCCGAGATAAGCAACAAGAGTGCAACAACAAAGACCTCTTAAGCGGAGGCACGATGTATCTCCGAGGGTCAAGACCTCATGATAAGCACCAACAGTGCGACAATAACAAAGACCTCCTAAGCGGAGGCACGATGTATCTCCGAGGGTCAAGACCCCGAGATAAACACCAAGAGTGCGACAATAACAAAGACCTCCTAAGCGGAGGCATGATGTATCTCCTAGGGTCAAGACCCCAAGATAGACACCAAGAGTGCAACAACAGACCTCCTGAATGGAGGCACGATGTATCTCCGATAGTTAAAACCCCAAGATAAGCACCAAGGGTGCGACAACAACAAAGACCTTCTGAGCGGAGGCTTGATTAATATAAGAGATCCCGCACTCCGAGATAGGATACTTGAAGTGATTAAAAATATTAAAGCCAAACAATAAAATGGGGCACAAAGTCTGAAGAAGTTTCATTCATTTCAAAAATTGAATCCAGATAACAAAGCAGAGCATAACAGCTCAAAAATTCCTCACACATTCGAGGCTTACACGGGTGAATCCGAGTTACAACAAAACAACAAAAACAAAAAAGAGTTCAATCCTCGACTACCACTTTTCTCTTATCCACCGGACCTTCGGTCATGCCGACCAACCCTTCGTCGTCATCTGACACCTCCATAGGATCATCATCCGAAAGATGTATCTCAGCGAAGGCTACAGAAATATCCTCCACGGGGTCTTGTTCCGGTCTCTCTTAGGATTCGACAGCCTTTTGAACCTCCCTGTCGAAATCAGTAAAATTAAAGTCCGGGTAGGATCGAAGCAGCATCTCCTTCAACTCTTCTACCGCGCGGTCGAAGGTCTCTGACTGTGAAGCATAGAACTCATCGGAAGCCAGAAACACCTCGACCGCATTTTCTCCGAGACCCTCCTTCAACCCTCTGATGGTTTCGTTGGCC
The DNA here is from genome assembly GCA_033220585.1 of Dipteronia sinensis. Lineage (NCBI taxonomy): Eukaryota > Viridiplantae > Streptophyta > Magnoliopsida > Sapindales > Sapindaceae > Dipteronia > Dipteronia sinensis. Next base: position 68,806,248 of record CM065638.1, on the reverse strand, counting down.
GATCTTACGCGGTTGTGTTAGTCACAGATTTTGGCATGATTCTCCCTGCATCTTGCCTTCGCCCTTCGATATGCCGCAGACAGCCTCCCCATCTAGGTTTTCAAAGACTCGCCGATGCCTAGCGCCGTCTGCAGTTTATCATCGACCTCGTTCTTGGCCGCCACCAGCTCCTCGTACTTCTCCCGTTTGGCCTCATATCTTTTCTCCATCTCCAAGAGGTTCCCAATGGCCTATCCACCGAAATAAAGAAATAAAGATAATCAGTACCCGAAATAATTGACCCACTCTCGAGGCCCCAAATCAAAATATTTACCTGCCAAAGAGTGCCCTGAGACTGGCGTATCCGATCAGCATTCGACATCTTCCTGAAGTAGCTGGTCTCCCGACTCCTCAACATATCCTTCCCGTACGAACATATAAACTGCACGCCGGTGTCGGGAGTGATAGGACTCTCCCGTGGGTCATACGTATGAGCCGGAGGATCCACGTAATAGTTCGGAGAGATCCTCGGATCACGTATATAAAGCTCGGGGAGTGTGTCCTTATAGGACTCCACATCCACTAAAAGCGTGGGCCCTCTCCCCGGTGCCTCGGCCGTGGCCACCAAAGGAATCCCGATCGGAGGGAAATCCCCGGGCTCAGATATAGTAACGGCAGACGCCGAAGCGCCACCGACCCGGGATCTCTTCGGCATGTGCTCCGTGTCGGATGATGCTGTCTTCTTCAGCAAGGACGGCCCCGGGGGGATCCGTCGCTTTTTTCTCCGCTACTCCATGTCCTGCCCACGATCAGCCATCCTTTTCCTTGCTCCAACAGTCAGTTTTCCTGCACAGGACAACGGAAGGTAAGATAACAGGAATGCTCAAATCCTCAAAACAGGAAATACTGGAGTATACTTACTCTTCTTCGCCAAAGTCCTCTTTACAGCCTCATTCCTCTCCTCCGATAACGCGGGGATGAAACCTAATGCGTGTAAGTTCCGGTCGTCGAGCAAGACGTCGATATGCCTTCCTTCCGGTGGAACAGACCACGCCGTCTTAATATGAATCCGTTCCTCTCTCGTAAGGTCTTCCGGTTGAATCCGCTCCCACGTAGCTGCCAAACAAAAACCACACAATCAGATAATAACATCGAAATCCGAACAAAAAATGAAAATACCGCTGAAGTATAAGGGGACCCCCAAACACCTGGGAGATTGAACACCGAACGAACACTCTGACGCTTTCCACCGAGCTCAACGTCTTTGCCCCAATCTCCGTCCGCTACAAACCAGGTCTTCTTCCATTCTTTATTGGAAGACGGTAGCCGGTGATCAGAGGTTCGCCCTCTTGCTTGTCACAACAAGCGAGGCCCCACCAGCCATCGCCCCCCCCATTTATAGGAGAAGAGGCTATAGCAGTGTCCAATCTCCGTAAAGGTGGGAGCAGGGAAACCCATGCTTCTCCATAAAGCGAATATCCCGATCAGGATCCTCCACCCATTCGGGTTCAACTGCGCAGGAGCGACCCCGACTTCCCTTAGCATCCTCCTAATGTAAGTTGAAAGGGGTAATCTCACGCCGATCTCTAAGAAAGCCGGATGAAATGCCACCGAACATCTTGCAGGGTTGCTAGCCAGCTCACCGTCGGAAGGCAGCCTAAGGCCCACCGACTCCGGTATCGAGAAGTTCTTCTTGATCTGTTTAATCTTCGCCTCAGTTATCCTGTTTTTAACTTGGTTTATAGCGAACCGGGTGTGGTCCATACGGTCCCGGCAGTACTCTTCGGAGTTGTAACCGGCTTCGTAAGCCCCGGGCGCCATGCGCGCTATCGACGCGTCAACTGAAACTTCGACAGGCGGCGCTTCGAAGGCACTGGCGGTACTGCTACCCTCCGATGTATCCCCAGAGGATGACTCTGAAGAACTCGAAGGAGTAGCGATCCTTGAGGGGCCGGTCTTTCGAACCATGATACCGAGTACGGAAGGCGAATAAGATAAACGGCTCTAAAAAAAAGTGAAGAGGAAGGAAGTCAGTCCCAGAGGATAACCTTACCCAGCAGATGTGTATTCGAAACGTCCCCCGAAGTATCGCTGACCACTTGAAAATTTGCTAATGGAGAGCCTGGTCCTCCAAACCCCTATTTATAGGCCTCAAGCAAAAACGAAACGACGCGGCGGTTCATTCCCCTAGATGACAGCTAAGCGAACCCCTCCCACTGTTCGCCACGTGGGGTTACCCGTCAGGGAGCAAACAAGTGGGCCTCAACTCAATTGCAAGGGCCTAAAGGGCCCAGTGATCAAGCCTGTGATCCACAATCCGGCTACCGGATCGCTCTCATCCTTTCTAATCCCGACCGACAGGCTTGAGGGGGAACTGTTAGGCCTCTCTGATACCCTACGGATACCGAAACAGAGGAGTCACTGTACCACGTCTTCCGAAGATGTCCACCGAACATGGCTGAGGCCCCTCGAATGCAGTATCAGATACCTGACCATCCACCTCAAGTATCGGAAGTTATCCTTGTTGCGACATACATCTGACACGCCAGAAACACCTGTCACCATCCAGCCAATCGCAGGTAGCCACGAAGTCATCCGTGTCAGAAGGCAAGCCTATATATATCCCACTACTTGTACATGAAAGGGGCTTTTTGGCAAATTTTTAGGAAAAGAGTTATTAAGGAGTACAAATCGGGACTTGTTCCATCAATTTGTAAGCTTGTAAACCTTATCCGATCAATATCATATCAGACTTTCTACCTGAGTCACATTTTTACTTATAACACCAACAATTCCTATGTTCAACTACTCAGAACAGAAAAGCTGTAACTAATATATATTCTAGAAATCACAGAGACAAGAACTCAAGAAATATATGTATATGCCCAGAAATAAATCTGATATACAAGAAGATATGAACTCAAATTATACCTAAGTTAAAGAAACTGAACAGAAAAAATGACAAGAACAAATATATGCGAAATAAAGAAATAAAAACGAGAAAGGAAACAGAAAACACCCAGATTTATTGTGGTTCAGCCAAGAATGGCCTACATCCACGTTGAGCCCTTCACCGGAGCTCTCTCCACTATATCAATGTTATTACAAGCCAACACAAAAGCCTAGCTTACTCAAATACAAACCCTGAACCCACAATCTGTCACACACAATAGAAATTAACTCAACAATCTCTCAACTCAACAATTTCTCACTCGAACTAGTAACAAATCTACAAAGAATCACTCTGCCTTACAAAGCAACATACACTCTCTGATCTCTCTTAATACACACTGATCTCACACAAAATTACATAGAAGAAACCCTTGGATTCACCAAGATCGCAAAGAAATAACAAGAGAGAACAGCCAAGAGACTTTTCACGAGAGAGAAGCAATTTTGAAAACCTAGATCAGAATGACTTTTTGATTTTTCTTTCTCTCTCCAATTTGCTTATAAATGCTTATCTGATGAGTCACATGTGTAATCTGAAGTTGCCAATGAAAGCTTGCCACATTGGATCTTTATCACGTAACCTTATCAGCTCACCAACTCATATCTGATGTGCATCAATGTGACAAACTCATATCTGATGTGCATCAATGTGACAACGTTTTGATAAGTAATAAATTGTAGCTGATTTCGAGCTGTAGATAAATCACAAATGATCATATTTATCTGGACTTGAAGTTGTATTTGGGCCTCTGTGTTGGGCTTCCAATATCAAGTTTGGGCTAAATATACATCACAAATAACACATTAATCTAATGAGTTTTCACGGTATTTTGTGATTAAGACATAATACATGAGAAGTGAGAAAGGAAATTAAATCTTATTATTTTTGTATTTGGCGTTGCCTTTGTTCTGCTCGCGTTGCTTCCTCTACCTCTTCTTTGCTTTTTTTACTTCCATTCCACTGCTTGCGCCATTTGCCTCTCCAATGCTAGTCTTCGTTACAAGCTATTTGATGGCCTCGCTGCTCGCATGTATACATTTTGATTACTTCTAACATATTTGATATTTTGTTATGGTTATTGACTTGTTGCAATGTTTTGTTGAATTGTTGTATGTATTTTTTCATTGCATTACAGCATAATAGAGAGAATTTTATACAGCTAATGTATATCAACTTTTTACTCAGATTTGTATTACAGCCTCGCATGATCCAAATTTTTGGAAAATACATTAATTTTGTAACACCCCAAAACTCAAAGAGTAATTATACACTTTGATTCGGAATGTTAAGTCATAAATTATTAATTACTTCACCCAAAAGAAACTACTAATCATTGAATATCTTCAAATAAATCCAACAATAAAGTTCAAAACACTCTAAAGGAAATTGAAACAATATCAAGAACTTAAACTCAAATTCTAGGTGAAAAAACAAAGAAAAAACATTATATAAAATCCCAATCACTTCCAACTCCTGAAAGTCTATCGCCCTAGCGGTCAACTTCTAATTAAGATACTTAGTATATAAATGTTAAATAACAAGAGGTGAGCTGTCAACTCAATAAGTATTGAATAATACGTAACCGAAAACATTTATGAAATTTTCAATAACGTTTAAAGAGTACATAAATTTTCAAATATTCAGTTACAATTAAAATTGCAAAAGTAACATTTTTAAATACAAGTAAAATTTGCAAAACTAACATTTTCAATGTATGATAACGATTAATAACATTTTATAAAAATAAACTTAAGTCAAGTAGTGTCACCAATACCCCCGGTGACCAGGCCATTTATATTTCAGAAATTGGTACAAGACCAAAATCATAACATTTTATTTGTCGCGCACGCTGCATTTACATTATCACCAGTGATCAATATTTCATTTCACATTTCACTTATTACTAACGTTGAGCTAAAACATTACTTTAAAATATATATATATATATATATATAACAATACATTTGCATTACTAAATCATAAAAGTACCAAACATTTAAGTATGTAAGCAAAAAGTTATAGTAAGGGTAAAACTTATTTAAAAAGAATTAAGTAACAAATATTTAAGTAAAGACTAAGTAGGAAATTGAGTTTATATACATATATAAACGTTTATATTAAAATATTTCAGAACATAATAATATTGTAAATAAATTTGTTTTCTAAGAAAACATTTGTACAATTACGTACTAAGCAAAAAAAAAATCTACTTATCTACAGTGATAGCAAGTTTAAGGTTTCACTAACAATATTGGGAGATCACGAGAAGAACCTAAACATATAGAATATAATCACTCAATTAAACCAGCAAAATAAAAGAAATCTAACTCAACTTTGTTAGTATTTTTTTTATTCATTTTCATGAAGAGATTTCAGAAAAACAGATTTTAGTGCTCAAACGTTAGTGATTCAAAAATCTTAAGGGCCTCAAAAAATTGCAAAACTTAGTTAATAAATCTAAAAATCAGATTACTAACTCCCCTCAAAATATCATAATTTTATGGCAGAATTTCGCATAAGTCCTATCTTTTTGGTGATTTGTCACCTTTATAAATGTCTTTTCAAATTCATCACTTTAGTTCTTACTTTTTCCAAAACTCATCACTTTAGTCAATTTGACCAAATATGTGAAAGTCAACTTTAAAACTTGTGAAAGTACACTTTTGTCCTTATTATTATTTAATTAAGCTAAAATGATTATATTAGCTTTAAATTAAAATGAAAAATAATAAAATTCTCAAATAAAATCCATTAATTTTTAATTTTTTTGTATTTTTGTCATAATGGATATTTATTTAGCTCAAATGATTATCTTAGCTTTAAATGATTTTTTATAAATTTTTTTTGTAATCTATTTATTTAAGATTCTATTATTGAGAATTTTTATTATTTTTCAAAATCATTTAAAGCTAAGATAATTATTGTAGCTAAATAAATATCCATTGTGAAAAAAATACAAAATAAGAAAAAATAAATAGATATTATTATTATTATTTATTTAAGTTTTTTTGTAATATATTTATTTAAGATTTTATTATTGAGAATTTTATTGTTTTCCATTTTAATTTAAAGCTAATATAATCATTTTAGCTAAATTAAATAGTAATAAGGGAAAAAAATGTACTTTCAGGGGTTTTAAAATAGTTGACTTTCACATATTTAGTCAAATGGACTAAAGTGATGAGTTTTAGAAAAAGTAAGGACTAAAGTGATGAATTTGGAAAGATATTTATAAATGTGACAAATCACCAAAAAGATAGGATGTATGTGAAATTCTATCTAATTTTGTCAAACACCAATAAATTCCTATAATTTTCTAGACACACAAGGGTCAATCCTGTCAGCGTAAATTTTGATTCTCCAATCATACTTCGTATAAAATTTTAACATCCATACAGACCACGAAAAATTCTAAAACTTTATTTATAGACTAATATATCAGTATTTTATCACTATACTGAAAATCAGAATTTTATCTATCTCCGTTTGAGAATTAAAATTCCTACAACACCAAGAGCTCATTACTGTCAGCCTAGATAGCATGGCTTAAACATCAAATATGCTCAAATAATTAAAATACTTATATGACACCAAAATTCACGAAAAATTATATCCTGATTCAATTATGCCTCTTCAACCATAATACAGAAAATCAAACTTAAATACATCCCCAATTTTAATTTAAAATTATTCCAATACAATAAGGTCAGTTTGATGATTCAGAAAATCTGCATATGTAATCGATTTAGAATTAAAATCTCCCTAAGATAAACACCACCAAAAAATCCCGAAAATTATAACACAAGTAGATATATATGTCTACTATTCTCATACCAAAATTCAGCATCAATTGCAACCTACAAATATAACTAAAATAAACAACACAATAAGTTGCTTCATCGGCATCAAAACAGATCACAATTTCAACCTACACTAAGAGCATCTCCAATGCTATTATGCATTTGGAGAAAATGGAGTGCCACATAGGACAGATACAAAAAAAGTTAGAAAAACTCTCTCCAATACAATTATCTAAGTTGAATATGGAGATGATGTGGCCAAAAAAAAGTTAGAGAATATGGAGTTGAGTTTCTAATTCTAGAAACTCTCCTATAAATGCTGACTAGGATTTCTAACTATTTCCACCAATATTATTAAAGCTCATTTAATGGTAAAATAAAAGAGGAGAGATAATGTAATAATTGTTTTATTATGATTGGTTATAAAATACATACATATTTGACTTTAGATAATTGCATTGGAGATGTGAATATACATTTCTCTAAAAAAAAAAAGTGGACCTATAGTGAATAGAAATGCTGATGTGGCACTAATTAGAAACTCAAAAATGCATATCTGCATTGGAGATGCTCTAACACTCAAACTTCAACTCTTTAATGAACTCCAAAAATTCCAGCAATTAATTATAGAGCTTCATGTATAATTCTATTTCATTCACTCCAAAATCCATACATTAAAACATCTTCATAAACTAAAGTTGAGCAATTATTAGAGGCCTAAATTTTGTTGATGAGATGTTTTGTGTTAAAAGAAAACAAAAGAGTATGAAAAAGACTACAACTTTAATCAAAATTAAAAATGAAACAAAATTCAAGAACTTGTACCTTCAAAGAGTTTCAGAGTAAAGGTAGAATGGAATTGATACTTTTTATTGATATTATTTTGCTATGATCTTTTGGCAGAGAAACAAATGTGGAAAAGTGAGAGTTTTTGTATGAACGCATTTAGTTGATCTTATTGTGTAAATATATATACACATGTATGAATAATCATAAAAATAATAAAGATATACAATTCCACTGAATTTGCTAAAATATTCAAATCTCTTTAAATGTGGAATTGACTTATTTCAAAATACTATAAATGTGGAAATTGACTTATTTCAAATCTTATGGAATTGACTTGTAATAATACTGGAGAATCAATCACTGATCTGGTTTATAGCCAAATACTCTGGTCTAATACCGGATAATATAGTTGCTTTGATAAAAACAAACTGAATGAATGTGTTTATATATATATATATATTAATTATTATTATTATTACTAATAAAGATGGAAACCAAAAATTCGGGTCTTACAAACTTGGTTCTTCAATTACTTAATGGTGTAGTCGTTAGGGATATACGTACCATTCGGTCAATCTTATCTTCTCACCTGATTTGTTTTTCTGTTTTTATTTTCTAGTTCATATAAATATCTATATACTCCATATTTTTAACATTTTAGATTTATAAATTCCCTTCTCCCCCTAGATCGTGTTCATTAATAAATTAACTAAAATAATAGAGGATGTATCTTAATTCTTATAAGACCATGATATAATATTATTTTTCATTCGCTCTTAACATTGCGACAACATCTTATCACACAAATATTTACATATCACATTTTAACAAGAGAAATGGTATTGTAGTGGTATTATCTTGTCTTGACGAGTCGCGACAATCATACCATAATACTTAAAAAAAATGATTAAAAAAAATGATTAAAAAAAATTAACCTCCTCCCTGATTCCCAAGTTTGTAATTTAAAAAAACCGTACGGTATTCATTTGTTTGTAGGGATGGCAAAATTACCTGCGGGAACCGGCCCTGTGAGGACCCGCACTTTTGGGGTGAGGATGGGTTTTAATTTGGTGGGGATGGGGAGGGGATGAGGATGGGGCGGGGATGGAGATGTATAGTCTAACCTGCAAAGGGTATGGGGCGAGGATGGGTTTTATACTTCCCGCCCCGTCCCGTTTAAAATAATATTTAGTTAAACTACGTAGTTTCAAAAAAATATATATATCTAAAAAAAGAAAAAATATAAAAATACATTAACCCTAACTTTAGATCTCTTCACCATTATTTAACATAAAGTGACAAAACAAAATACTATTAAAAAAACTCTAGCCTCTAACTGTAACTCTAAGTCTCTAATCCTCAAACAACTCGAATCGCCATCCCTAAATGTAGTTGATCGTACGAAGAGAGAATTAGAGAAATAAATGCAACTATTAGATGATTAGCGTTATGGATTTCGAACATTTTGACCTCATAATTTATGTTTATGTTTGAAAATGATTGAATTTTATGAGATGTTTTTTAATAGTTTATTGAAATAATTTATTACTTTGTATTTTTTATCATATTCAATGATTATATATTTGTTATTTTAATATAAAAAAATTATAAATGGGGTTAATGGGTGGAGATGGGGAAAGCCACTGCCCATTGTACCCCGTCCCGCCCCAACCCATTCCATCTATGGTGGGGTTTTATGAGGGAATGTGTTTTCAAAAAGTAAATGGGGTGCGGTGCGGGAAAGGCCACCCCGCCCCGAACCCGCCCCATTGCCATCCCTATTTGTTTGATATGTTTGATTTGTTTGATATGTTTGTTTATTTTTTATCCGGGTCAAAAATATCCAACTAAGAATGTTGTTAGAAATATAATAAACAGAGTTGGAAGCAGCAGAGTGTTGTTTGTAAAAATGAAAATTAAAATGAAGTATACATACATGTAGTTACATAGGTTGTTGTTAAGATGTGAGAAGCAGAGTTGAGTTGGTTTGGTCGGTTTTTCTGAGCGATCCCTATTCTCTAGCTCCTTCTAAACGACCGCTTTTTCCGCTCACCCGGTCGTGCAATGCAATTCAATATGTAATTTCGCACACCCTTCTCTCTCTCTCTCAAATCTCAATCAATCTATACCTTTGCTTTGTCTTTCTCTTCCCTGTCCCCACGTTTAACTCGTTTGGATCATGCGGTTTCAACTTGTCGTTTGATTTGCTCATTTGGGTATGTTTTTCTTTCTTCTTTTTCCATTACAATAACTCCCAACGCATCATCCCTTTACTCTACACAAGTATTTGCAATAATATTTTTACTCATAAAAAAGGTAAATCTTTGACGAACTGGGTTGCATTTCTATTCTATTGATTCTGTTTTCTGCCTCTTTTGCCATCTGGGTTGTGTTCATTTTTGTTAAATTATCTTCCTTTCTGCCATTTTGTTATGTTCCCAGTTTTGTTAGAGATGGGTGTTTTGTTGTCATTCTGATTTTTTGTCTTCCGCATGTTTGTAATTTGGTTTCTTTTGCAAACTCTGTAACATGTTGATGCAAATTTGTTTATGGTATGCTTGCTAAGTATATAATTGAATGCCAGACTTTGTAAATTGAATTTTGAATGGCTTGATAAGAATTATTAGAAATATCCATTATTTTTCTCATCAATAAGCTAGCCTTTCAGTTTTTGCGACAGTCAGAAGCGAGAATTCAAGAGGGCTTTTGGTTAATTTTTAGGGATGGGAAGGGTTAAACTCAAGATAAAGAAGTTGGAGAATACAAATGGCCGTCAAGCGACCTATGCCAAAAGGAAACATGGCATTATGAAGAAAGCTAATGAGTTGTCAATACTTTGTGACATTGACATTATCCTTCTCATGTTTTCACCGACGGGGAAGCCTTCGTTATGCAATGGAAAGCGCAGGTACTCTTCGTTCATACTTTTACTTATTATCATGTTATGGAAAAACATAATGAAGCTGAGATTGGAAGTAGGCATCAAATTGGGATTAAGACAATAAATACAACAATAACTTTTATCTTTTCTTTCTTCCACCGTTCATGTACAAGATCAAGACATATACCGGTAACAACATTGTGCAAAAGTGCCAAGCGAGTTTATACTTTAGATAGTTTGATGAACTGCAATATGGAAGCACCACATGGAGATGATTATTGTTTTGAGTTACTACTAGCTTAGGAAAATTATGAGGCTGGACATTATGATGACCACCAGAAGTTGGTGATTGAGGTGTCCTCTTATTTTGAGCTTTCAATTGCCTTTCTTTGAGTGATTTGATGTAAAGGGTAGGGCCTCGAAATTGTTTTGGCACAATTGCCTTTTGGTTTGCTCGTAACTACAATTGTTTTTTTCCTTGTCTTTTTGGACAGAGAAAGCATTTATTTGATAACATTTTTGTTGCTTAATTAGCTGCTTTCCCCCTGCATATAATTATATGGAAAACCATTCAGTATCCACAAAGCAAGTACTTTTCTATCTATGAAAAGAGAGGAGAGAAAAGGTTAAAAGGAAAGAAAGGACTTTAGAAAGTCATGCTGCCACCATTTGAATTATAAAACAAATTGACTTGCTATAGTGATAACATAAAGATAATCTCAAATCTTAATTAGTTGAACCTTGGCTGTTAACCATAGAAATTTAAAGATTGCCATGTAACACTACTCAACACATACTTTAGAAGAACTGAATAAAAAAGGTTACCTTCCAAAATAACTAGATTTTATTTCTATTTAATTATAGGTATTTAAAAGTACTTAAATGCCTGGATGCAATCTCAGTTGAGTTAACTGAGCCAGAGCTCATTACTGTACACAAGTCAACCTTTAAGTTTCTTTCTCCCATGCTATTATATGTCCCAGTGTTGATTAAAATGCTGTGTTGTAATATACCAGTCTCTTTTTTTATAGTAACATTAATCTCTTTCTCACTATCGGTCCTTTCCAAACTTGTATGGGCTACTTTCTGCTATGTTTGGTCTTTTAGTTATTTTCTTTATTTTATGATAGTGAACACATGTGGATCTATTCCTCAATTGGGCATGTCAGCATGAAAGTCGTTTCTTTCCGTGGTTCCATTTATTCTATGAAAATCCTGTGAACTCGTTTGGAGGATGAGCTATAGCCCATGACAGCAACTCGTGTGATTTGTCATGCAGGTTTGGTAATGAACTGAGATACGTCTTAGGCACCCAAATTCACTGAATTAGAATAGGATTCTTATCAGACAGATTTAGGAGAAAGAATTCTTTGGGTTAAGCATATTGTTAGGAATAGTGCTGTTGTAATAGACAGGGAAATTGTTGTTAGTAGTTGGATCAAAAGTACGAATAAGAAACATTATGCTAGGTGGATCCTGTAAAATGGCTTGACTGTTATCTGGCAGTACTTACATTGACTGAGTAAATACTTGGCCATGACTTTTCTCAAATATACAGAAGGTCTTTTGTAGTTTTAATACAAGTAGGACTGGTTAATTGTGGTAAGTAGTTTCTGCAATTATATGCTTGTAATGGCTTTGCATAATTTCAGTGAAGCAATTAGGTCACCATGACTCTTACACACATCCACAAAATTATTATTAAAATATCTTACGTACTCTTCTATGAACATTGGCACCAAAATGGTAGACCTTCAGTTCTTGTGTTGTGCGCAAAAACCTTTAATTCTATTTTTAAAAAATCTTAAAATGATGAGAAGGAAAAAAAAATTAATTAGAAGTAGGGGATCAAGATTTATGATACCTTGTGTCATTATTATTATTATTATTAATTTTCTTTTCATTTCAATTTTTTTTGGTGACTTTAGTAGCATTGAAGAGGTCATTGCAAAATTTGCTCAACTAACTCCACAGGAACGGGCAAAAAGGTACTATCAATTTTTCTCACTTGAATAACAGTGACTACTTTTCTTTTTCCTTTTTTCCATTTTTTGAGGTGAATATACTTCTGGAATTGAAATTGAATAACTTTTCTTTGGTTTGGAACAGGAAGCTGGAAAGTCTTGAAGTAAGTTCTTACAACCCATTCTCTTTCTCTCTCTCTCTCCTTTTTTCTTTTTTCTTTTTTAAGTTAATTTCTGGTTTGGTTCTACTGTATGTAATTCCATCACTCTTATATATTAGATTATCTTCTGTTTTCTCTTTGAGAGTCTAGGCACTGAAAAAGACTTTTAAGAAGTTGGAACATGATGTAAATGTACAAGAATTTCTGGGTACAAGGTATGTGACAATTCTATTCCAGTAGATCCAGTTCTTTCCTTAGAACTCAGTTGATTGACTATATATTTTAAAATATTTCTAGTGAAACTCATTATTTTTCTTTTTTGCCTTTTTGTTTCAGTACTCAAACAATAGAGGTATGCATGTGCAATAGCTACTTGAATATCGTTTATGTTCATTTAATATTTCATAGGGAATGAATCTTCATGATGGTGACATGTTTATTCCCAAATGGCATTGAGCAGGACCTGACTGACCAAACAAGGTTAATGCAAACTCAACTTTCTGAAGTCCATAGGCGTCTGAGGTGAATTATCTGCAAAGTTGTGGCGGTGTTCTGTTTTATGCATTTATTCTGTGATTCAATCCATGTGATGGACAGCCATTATCTGTGCTAATCGTTTATTGAATTAAATTCTGCAGCTACTGGACTAACCCAGATAAGATCAACAATGTAGAACATTTGGGACAAATGGAAAATTCAATCAGGGAATCTCTAAACCATATTCGAGCACAGAAGGTATACCATACCTATCACTTGTGAAGCTAGTTGCAGTCTATTTAAGTTTATTTATCATACACCATGGGCACTTTTCCCTTACTTGCATTCTACTTTCACTAACAATAGTATTAAATACGATTGTAAGTGATAAGTTTTTCAGAAGTGAGTGTTCTAAATTAAATATGAATGAAAAAGAGGATCTCAGTGAGGCCAGAGGTGCAGAAATGATTTGGCACCCGAGTTAATTTCTGATCTAACTAGGTAGTTTTGTAAAAGGATGCAATGCCACCACTAAGAGGCAAATGCTAGCTAGTTGTCTTGTTGCTTTAGAAATTTGAAAAATGAAAACTTTATATTATCATGCAGAATAAGAATTCAAATGGCCTTAATAGATATCTCTAGTCATCATGTCATATACCTCTTCATTATTGTTACCCGTCCTTTAAACTTCATTACACTGACATTGTCAGCATTCTTTTCACAGGAAAATCTAGGAAAGCAGCAACTTATGTCATTAGAATGCTCTAGTCAGGTAAAGTCGCTTTACTGTTCTGGAAATACTCAAGTTATGGGTTCCGTGTAAGTTAATGTGAGATGTTAACTGAGCTACTATTATGTTGCAGTACCAAAATGGGATGCATATTCCCTTCAGACTGGGTTCTGAACAGCTCCAACCTCTTACATGGATTCCAAATAATGACAATAGACATATGGTTTTATCAGAGGATCCAAATTTGCTTCCCCACAGGTGAGTGAACCTCTTAGAGTAAACTTCTAATTCCACGGTTTCAAAATTAGATCTTCTAGAAATTATAATTCAATGTGCTTTCTACAAAATAGAATCTATAGTAGCCCGTCTTAGTTTAGCTGGTGGGGGTAAAGCGCCGGTAGGAGGGTTAAAAAACAGATACAATATGTAAGATGAAAATTCTCGTTTCATATTTGTAAGAGAGATTGTTGTGTAGGTATATGATGCAACTTTAATTTCTACTTAAAAGGCATTAAAAACATGGCATCTATATGTATATTGACACATAAATGAATGAACTCTTCTTTTAAAATGTATTCTCAACCCATTGCGTTATTTGTCTTTCTCTAGGGATTTGGAATGCTCCGCAAGTTCCTCCTTTGGAAGTTATTCTGGTTACTTTGGCACAGGTAAAAGTGCAGAGATGTCCAATTCTGGACACGAAAGTAGCCTTCTTAGTGAGTTAAGTGGAACTGCATCATTGAGGCTGCAACTTGGAGGGCAATGCTCATACCTACCGTACAATGTTGATTTACTGAATGATAAATTCCAACCAGTATCAGAGATGAACTTACAAGAAAACTCTGTGAATTATCACGTTAGTGGAAGCTTGGAAGCTCCCACAGGGTATGACACCAGTTGGGGTTCCACATCTGCGGGTGGTGAAATGAATATATATGATGGACACTTATATGCCCAGGTGAGGTGCCCTTCTGTATGTTCTGGAGTTTCTTAAGTAGATGCTCTCTTTACTTTGTCATTTCATTTTATGTCATTCACAAATTGATAATCACATTTAACTCAATTGAACACCTGATCTGATAGAATTATGGTTATTAATTGTGAACTTGATAAGTTTTCTGTTCAATCATCTCAAGTATAAACCATTGATGTTTGGTCATTGGAATAAGAAATTCATCGTATGTAATGGAGTGAAGCTATCATTGATGCTAAAAGATTGATTTTAAGATCTGTTGGTATATGGTGCCATTTATATTTTGATTATTTTCTGTGTGAGGAAGGCTGTTAATCGTGTAACGGCACTATTATAATGAGGAGTATACACTCAAAACAGCATGGAGCCGTTCATTTTTTATATGATGTCTGAGCTGGCTCTTTAGTCTCGGTTGTCGATATATAGACATTTCTTCCCTTCTTTCCTTGGTTGTGCTAGAAGTGGATGTGTGCCTTAGTAGCGATGTTATTATCAGAGTCAAATCCGATGAAGTCAGTTCTAAGTTCTGACATTGATTTATCTGCTAAGATAGGGCAAGATAGCCAGACACATTAGTTCCGAATTTCTTAATACATTGTAAATTGCCTCTTTTCGCTTGATAAAATGATATATACTGTTCTGGTCGGTTTGATTTGTAAATAAGAAGATATCGTGGCACTAAATAATTTTAAAGATTTTTTTTTTTCAATTGTATACTTTTTAATGGACTCAAAAGAATATAAGGCTACTATTTTGATATATACTATTTTGATATAAAACTTCATGGTCTGACTCTGAGCCTTTCTTAGGGGAACATTTATAGTTTTGAATTTTGGAGATGCAAGTTTTCATTTTGTTAATTTATTTGGTAATTCCCTTAGTAATGCAATCATGATGAAATTTGTTGTTGTCAATGAAACTAATTCCTCATAAGATTTTGATTAATTGTTGCAGCAACTCAACTGAGATTGACAAGAGACATTACAGATCAGGTTGCTGGATAAGTTGATCATGTGTGTGAGAAATTTCCTTACGCAAAAAAGTAGACTTGCTGACTTTGCTACGGTCCATTTTGCCATGCAAATGCAAGAATCAGTGAGATATGTATAGCATGATTACAAGATACAAGTGACCTGATTGATGGTGATCGAACGGTGCTGACATGATCGAATGAGGCACCACATTTGTGATATTATATATCATATGTATAAAAGTTATAATCTTAATAGTAGGTTTTCTCCAAAGCTATTTTTTGCTTCCTCCTTTTTTGGTGATAAGGTTACCAAAATGTAAATTATATACACATCAAATGATTGTAATCGGAAACAATATCTATAATATGAAGTTTCTCCGTCAACGGTCTGATCTATCCGTTGCACTCTTATGTTAAATCATTCTTTGTTGCTACTGTCTCTCTCCCTCTCTGTGCATGTGATTACAGTACTGTAATTACAAGTAGCTAAAAAACCCAGTTGTGCTTTTGTGTACACAAAACCTAATGTAATTCTGTGTTTCCAAGCCAATTTATGCATGATTTTAGTTAGACAGAGACTGAAAATACCTGATTTTGATGTATACTTTTTTTAGAATATAGACAGAGTTATCATGATTCATGAGACATCATTTTCATTATCTTCTTAGAATCTTAGGCCAACCTGTTTTACACTAATCAAATGAGTGAGAGATATGATAAAAGCTAGAGAAATCTTTATCATGTAATGCATTTTTAAGGTGTTACAACTACATAAACAGGTATTAGTCAAATTGGGCTCTCTACAGATTTGGTCATCAAACCATGTGCACTTAACTCTCAAGTCATGTACACCTTGACAACCTAACTACCAAGTAATGACAATGACATTAGACATTAAAAAAATTGCACATGACACATCCAACACAGCTCATCTATTTTTTGTTATGGTGGGTGTCTTCCACTTGAAGCATTTTTTGCCTTTACAAGAAGCCTCCGGTGTGAATGCAATTGTTTGGTCCAATACAAGAGAGACTTACATGAATTTCAATATTTCATCTAGGCAGCAGAGGCTGTGATCTCTGATCAAGCACACTATATTAGGCAATATATAGTCCAGACTCCAGACAGAGAATGTGGAAAAACTAAAAAGTCATATTAATCCACTGTTGGCGACTTGTTAGCTTTATGTGACAATACATTTTAATAGTCAATTCAATGGAATTATATAAATCTTTTACCATCTCAAGTATGACATTTGAAACTTGATTTTTCAAAAAAGTTAGAAAGATTTTACACGAGAGTAACGTTTTGACCCGCAATTTTCAAATGAATTCAAGTAGGGTTTAGCTACCGTATAGTATCAGTATAGTTATTGGATTGCTAATTGTCATTAATCATTACCTTTGTGATTATACGGGTCCTATATAATAGCTAAATTAATTCAACATTTCGACTAATGTAATGTAAAAGTGATTTAAACAAACTTCTGAATGACCGTATCGTTGGAAGAACAATATCAAAAAAAAAAAAAACATCATCGACAAAGGAGGTCGGACATGTTTGATGAGATATATATAATATGAGGTTGTTATAGTGGTATATTCTCACACTTACCCCGTGAGATTTTGGGTTCAAGTAATTTTTTTTTATTTTTTATTTTAAATATTATACAATTACATAAAAAGTAATGTTAGACTTTATAAATTCTTTTATAAATAATGTTGACATGTGATGTGTTAACTTTGGGAAGCCTAATGTTACTCTTATATAAATTCTGAATTTTTAAAAAAAGAAAAGATTCGAACCGATAATACAGGTATGGAAAGTTATACCATCGGACCAACCTCATTTTATCTTGTATTCGAGTATTTACTCTCTCCTTTCAAAACCTAGAATTATTTAATTTTTTAAAAAAGAAAAATGTTTGAGGAGATCTGGTACGTTGATTGTTCGCAGGTAAAAGCGCAGAAGAGTGATACGTAATGAGCGTAATATGCGGCGAGTCACATGGGTGTTTGTCCAGATGTATACATACGGTATTGACTGGTATTGGTTTGGTTCTGACAATATCGTATATCTGTCGTAGATATACTGCTTTTTTTTTATCATTACAGAGTTACACGTAAGCACTTTTGTCTTAGTCCAACAAAGTACAATCTCACTCACGTGGCTCGATGCAGTTACAGTTGACCCATCAATCTTGAATCTCCCTCCTCATTTTTTTTCAATTTTTCTACTTCATCGTCTCTAATTTCTTATGTTTTAACTTTTAATACTCTCTTTATTCAAGCATACTCTACGAATTCAAAATAGTTTTATATTGTCTTTCTGCTGTCAGTTTGTTATGATATAAACTAGTATCGAGACGAAAAATATGAATCATTGATTATGGAGAAATTTTAACAAGTATATACATTTTAAGTCAAAATATATAAATCTAATGGTCTACATTTTTTGTTCTGATATATTTTATACCTGATAACAAAGAAATTGTATATATATATATATATATTAAAAATAAAATAATCTTTATTTTTTAAGACTAATATGAATTATTTATTTAAATTTAGGAAATTACCAATTCGGTCCCGGACTTTTTTTAAATTCCAAATTGTTTGCGACTTTTACAAAAGTAACCAAATTTGTCATTATATTTTTCCCAAGTGCCAAATTAGTCCCTCTAACTAAGTTCCGTCAGTCAATTTTAACTGTGTATGAGTAAAATTATACTTTACTCCAAAACAATATAATATTGACACATGCACATTTTTTAACACATGTATATTTTTGTTTATTTTATTTTTGTATTTTGATTTTTAAATAATTTTAAAAACAGTGCTTGTATAATATTAACAAAAAAAAATCAATATTGTATAAAAATGATAAAAGACTAAACTGGAAATGATTGGTAATTTTGTTTTAAAAAATAAAAGTATGATTGATATTGTCTTATTAAACTATTTTTAGATTTTTTTTAGAGAATTTTAATTAAAAAATGTACAAATGGTGTTTCATTAATAATATTTTTGGATTTTATTATAATTATAATGGTGAATTTAATGCACAAAAATAAAACAACTTTGCTATAATATGACAAATAAATGGTATTTACGTATTTTAATTAAAATTATTATAGTCAAATGTTATATTTAACACCGTTAAATCATTAGAGAGACTAATTTGGTCACTTCTAAAAAGAGATGGACTAATTTGACACTTGGAAAAAATGTGAGGACCAATTTGATCACTTTTACAAAAGTCGCAAACAACTTAATTTTTTTTTTTAAAAGTCTAAGACCTAATTGGTAATCGCCCTCTAAATTTTAATTCATAACATTGCCATTGTGATTATTTTGACATGGGTCATGATTTTTCAAATATTAGAACATCAGGCTCCCTGTATTTTTCCTTATATTTAGAGAGTCTATCGTACTTTCTCCTAAAAAATGGTTTGGTGTGAAAAAATAGCTCCTTATATTCTCCTTATATTGAATTTGGATCATTGAATATTAATGATGTGGACTCATATTGACCACTCATTTTAGGAGTGAAAAAAAAATAGGGAGGAAGCCTTCTCTCCTCAAATTTGAGGAGGCTTTGGCTGGAAAATAATCAAAGACATGTTGTTTTCCAGGCCTATTGGGGATACTCTTGCCATCATGTTTTAAAGAAATTTGGATTCTTGGTTGAATCTGATTTTTTTTCTTGATCTCATATAATCTCATGACACATGAGCATTGTAATGAATGAGTGGTTAAGATATGATTAGTTTTCACAACCACATATCAGATCAGTAGAGGATCCAAATCCTTTTCAAATAAGGTCATACATGATCTTCTACAAATAATGATTAACAAGTCCAAGTATAATGATTAACAAGTCCAAGTTTAATGTGGTTTTATAGTAATTGGGTTCGTTAATATTGACTTGCACCACATTTGAGGTATATAAAAAAAAACCTTATTTTTATAAGTAAATTCACCTAAAATTGCTTGGAAACTTGGTGGAAAAAAAAAAACTCGATTCAAATTTTGCAGAGGAAAACAAGTAAGATAAAAATAATAAAGAGTTATGTCTCATCTTTGTAATATAGTGTTGGAGGAAAAAGATGAATCTGGATGCAATCTACGTTGAAAGAAACAGTTAACAGCTAAGGGTAAGAGACAAAGCACAGCAATTGATATGACTGGACACTGTTTCCATCTGCATCCCAAACAAAAGTACATCACACCATTATACTTAAATCATTCATTCTTCAAAACCTTGATTCATGGACCACGGTTGCTCGCTGATGAATCTTATTATCAGTTCGGTTGTTAAAACTTAAAAGTAAATGTGGTAGCTTTGATGTGTTGGTGGGTGTGGTGTCGTAAATTTAATGCTTGTAAAACGAGAGTGCTATAAGACAAATCTTTTTAGTTACAGTGTTTCAAAATGAACAGTGAAAATACAGAGTACTCTGTTTTCTTGAGTGAAATGGATTTTTGGCCATATAATTTCATGGTTTCAGTTTTTGTAATTCTTCTGGGAAACGTGTAAATCTTTCTTACACTCATCATCAAGGAATAATCTCTCACCCAACTTGTGGATTTATGTTGCGGTCCATGTGATGCTTTTAATGTGAGTGTGACAATACCATTTTTTTGTTCTAATTTGAAACTCTGTTAGAAAACATTGAAACATCATGCCTCAGAAAAGCTCCTTATCGTTCTTTCTTCATTGTCTCTCTCAATTGCATCACTTTAAACAAATAAGTTATGTTATGATGTTGTTGGCATATTTCTGGTTCAAAAATGAAAAATAAAAGACAGCAAATAATAAGGTAGCAACTTTAAACTTCCATTAAATAGAAATCAATTGGAACTTTACACCTTAGTCTCAAATACAAATTCAAACTTAACAATCATCAAATGAGAGCTGATCATCGTTACAATCATCTAAGAAGCCATAAGTGCTTCTACATAAATCCCAGAAGCAAAAGAAAAAATAAAAATAAAAAGACTCTTTCAAATACTAGTGGCGGGTAGTGAAATTCCACACCTCTTCCATTAACTAGCTGCTTCACGATAATAAAAAACAAAAAGTGTCCTTCAATAATTAGGACACCCCACAACCTTAAAGACTCAAAATCGAAATGCTAAAGAGCCATTTTAAAATAAGCCCTTTTTCAATTCGACCCGAGAGACCAAAAACTGACCTCTCTTTGAATATATATACTATAGTCTATATATATCCCTACTTCATATATAATTTTATAATCCTAGAAAACTATAGATTTCATAACTAGTACTAGCAGAAGTGTTGTTGTCCCTAACGGAATTGGGCACCGGAGTAAGTCTGGCCAAAGGACCAACCGGCATGTGCAACATTGTAGGACACCGTAGTGCGACCATCACTGGTTGTGACCTTAAATGAGAGGCTTTGACCATTGAGATAGCTGTTGCTTTGCCAGTTCTGGCCCCAGTTTCTGGACATGGGTTGCCACCCAGTCTTGGATCCTTTGATGGAAACAGCATGGACATCACCAGCACCACCAACGTTGGTAATTAGAACCAGGTTGAAGTATGAGTGACCGTTGATGGTGAATCTGATACCTCCCCTTCTACTGCAGGGTACCCTATAAAAAAAAACCCAACAAAAACATAAATTTAATGTTACAAACTTACAAAGTAAAAGCCAATTTTGTCAAACTTGGAAAGAGAAAAGTTACCCACTCAAACCATTACAATAAATTATCTCTAGGACCACACAACAACACACAAAAAGAAGGTTCAAAAGGGTCTGTGTAGGTGGAAATCATAAAAATGATGCTGTTGAAACTTGGAAGGCACTAGCATACCTTCTATAGGAGACAGGAACAACTCCAGCTCTGTATTGAGCAATGTGTTGGAAGACAGGCTGAGAGAGGTCAAAATGGTGCTGTGGAGGGTTGCACCAACCTCCTGCATTGTTAGGGAGAGCATTGTTTGGTGGGCAAAAATTGGTGGCTGTGACAACAATGGAGCCAGGCAGACACCATTTGGGGTCATTTACACATCTAATTTCATAGCAAGATCCACAGCCTAAGCCATTGTTGAACAAAGCTGTGCTCAAAGCTGCAGTGTTTGTACCATAACCTTGGCTATACAGATTTCCATAGCCACAAGCACCACCTGCACAAAATCATGAATATAAAGAAATTAGTCAAAAAGGTTACTTTTTTCTGCTTAAAATGTGCAAGATTTGAGTGAAAGAAAAGAAAAATGAGGTTGCTTGGCTAGTGACTATTACATACCCATAGTCCCTGAAGCATCACCACCTCCATAGAAAGTGGCACGTGCATTAATCCACCCACCACCTCCATAAGCATGAACAGAGGAGACCACTGCGAGAAACCCCACCAAGACAAGTCCAGCAAGAGCCATTTTCCTACACATACACAAGTGATTCAACCCAATTAAACAAAGCTCACAACTTGAAAACATTGTTTTTAATTTAAGTTCATTTTCAAAAACAGTAGAGCAAGCAAAAGAAAATGTGAGTGAGAGAGAGAAAGAGAGATTACATGAACATCAAAAGCAGAGAGAATGTGTGTGTGAGAGAAGAGAGAGAGAGAGAGAATGTGAGGCAGATGGGTGAGGAAAATCTGTGGGGGGCGGGGTGGAATTTATAGAAGTTGATGTAGAGAAGGAGGACTGTGTAACTAACACTTAAAGCTAGTCGGGACCAAAAAACTGCCACGGCATAAAGTAATAATATTAAGTTTTTCTTTTTTGTGAGACAGTGAAAACAAGGCCACATGTGGCTTGAGATTTGAGAATACTGTTTTCAGACCCAAAACCGCGTGGTTTTGTATCTTTCTTAGCTCAAAATTTGCCTGAATCGAAGTGGGTCATAGCTGGTTTCCTCTTTGATAGCTCATAAACTTCCATTCTAGCAAAGCAACCTCCATTTGCCGCAATTGCCCTTTTTTTCTCTCTTTACTTTCTTATCTCTTCAGTCTTCCCCCTCCTTTTTTTTCCCGCTTTTTACAACTTTTTCCTCTATTAGCCTCCATTCGTTCGGTTCGAATCCAGGTGGGTGTAAAAAACGCTCATTCATTCATTATGTTAATATCTTGGTATCGAAATGTCATTTTTTTTTACGGTATCTATCTATCCATCTATCTATCTAAATCATATATTTTTAAAGTTTTTATCATTAGTCAGAATCTAATCACTGATTTACGAGTCTTCTATTCAAACTCTAATATTGTTCGTCTACCGGCTGACTATGCCAGGGCCGGTATCGAAATGTCCTTAAACAACAACTTCCTTTTATTTGGATCTTTGTGACAAACCCACAGACTCTATTCATGTTTTCACATTAGCAGCCGTTAACTAGGACTAGGACGTAGATGATGGGTGAATTTAATTCCAAATCTTTTCTGGTAAACGAATTCAATGGGATTATTTGACCCACGATTCTGCTTTTCCCATCAAGAAATTAAACAATTCTACCTTCTATTCTTTAAGGTCTTGTCAATATATAATATGAAAATATTTTGTACTTTGAAGTTTGAATACATATATCACATGACACTATTAATTAAATTGATTGTACTTAAGTTAAATTTCTATAAAAAGTGTTTTGCCAAAAGAGACATTAGAAAGTAAGGAGGGTGGATGGCATTTTTTGTATTTTAGGTTAACTAATAATTGAATTGAAGAAGCTAGCTAGAGAGAACACAATCTCATTAAAAAAAAAAAAATCAAAACTTCTTCTTTGAGTGAGGTTTCATTAAAGAAATCCAAAAGGTTCTACCAAGCTAGCTAGATCATAATAATAATAATTCACAACAAAACCACACACGTGTGCTACTCTCAAATTGATTGATTCTGGTTTTTAGCTTTTGTTTTTAGTTTTTCCAGCATTTTATATGTTTTTAAAGTTTAAACAATACATAATCCAACCCAGCCCAGCTGGATTGGATCTTAATCAGTGTCTGTGATTGTCTCTTGCATGCAATTATTAATACCAAAATCATTATTTTAAAATGAAAATAAAATCTGCATGGATTGTGATAACTTGGATTATGAATTGATTGGCGAGATAACAGGACCGCGATTCTCGCTAGTAATGTATTAAATTACTAATCAAACTAGCCAGCAAACAAATTTAGACGAGTACGTACAAACTTTTGAAACTGTAGTGGAAGTTTTGAGATTATTTGACTTGAAGGAATCTATACTCTAAAGAAAAATAAGATTATAATTACTGGATTTTCCACTGTCTTTTTTCCTTTCTACTTTCTACGTTTAGAGAATGAGATCGATTACAACAACCAATATTAATTTGAATACTCTCTCAGTCTCTCGTCTGGATTAGCTGTCGAGTTGTTGGAAGTAATAAAAATGGAGAACATTGAAATAACAAAAATAGAGAACATTAATGATAAACGTGTCAATTGCACATCACATCTTAACAGAGTTAGTAGTGTACATCCCTTCCATATAAGTGCTGATGGATTCCAGTCCCACCATGCATATTAGATAAGCATATATGAGGAGTTTTCTTTCCCGGATTGAAGGAGTAATTATCTCTCGTTATAAGAGTAGATATCTGGACCGCATATGTATTATTTGCTCTTAACTGGTCCCAATAGCCCTATTATAATAGTTCTTGTAATATTTATATAAAAAAAATGATAAACGTGTCAATTTGTTGCTCATCTGTACATATTATAAGTATATTTATAACATATTAATACATATCACTATGTTTTTATAATATACAGAATATAACTTCAATCATAATAATACATATAAAAAAATACAGTGATGTTTATTCGTATAATATAAATATGTCTGTAATTTGTATAAACAGGAGAAAAATCGATAAACGTGTAACGTGTTTAGATATAATTACTACTACTTTTTATGTGGTTATTTTCAGGCCGAGCTTGGGGGCACAAATGGAGATACAATACAAAGCAAAGGTAGCAGCAGCCCCCACAAGACAACACAAATACAAGCAGAGAGAGTAGGGGAGGCGTGGGTGGTTTTGCCCAAAAATCAAGTCAAGCTCGTGCCCAAACAAACCCCATTTCGCACCACTCCCTAGACATAAAGCCTGTGAGGCTGCTGTGACCCAAAACCCTTCTCTCTAGGTTTCAAATGTAGAAAAAAAAACTAGGGTTTTAGTCGGCCAGCAGATTGACGAATTTAGGGTTTGAATAAATGACTCCCAAGTCAGCGTTTAAATTCTACCGATAGCAAAACCTCAAAAGAATATCTGGTTTAGAACTTTAGATAGATACTGTAAAAAAAATATCTTTCATATCTATACAACGAGGAAATTGTGGGTTCGAATCGTGTTTCCTCCTATAAATCCTGCTCTTCAAACCTATATTATAAGACTGTGGGTTTGAGTCGTGTCCATTGTCTCGAATAAAGTGAACATGGAACCAATTGAAGATAGGTTGGTTGGGGGACCATTGAAGGTTTTAAAGAGCAAGTTGTGATTTAATTGCGTTTGATAGCAATTTAGGCTACGATTTGCTTTAGCGGCGCATATGTTGCAGCTGCACATGCAACCCCTTTGTCTGCACTCTTCCAAATCAAAACCTACTTGGCTTCTTACAATGTTATCTCCTTTTCTTTTTTATCATGATTCATAAGAGGATTAAGATTCCACCTTACAAAATCTGTAAATCCCAGGAAAAAAAATAATATATGCACAAGAAAAAGACAAGAAAATTCAAAAAAAATATCTGAAATAGTGATGTGCAAACAGATGAGAGGAAATTACACTGTCCCTTCTTGATAATCCACTTCATTGCTAGATTTTCCAGTGGACCATTTTCAGATTTTGTTCCCTACATCTCAACTAGTTGAAATTACAACAAAATGCCTGATTTTTTATCAAGACTTGAGTCCGTTTAGAAGAGTTTCTTCAAATAGATCTTTTAAAGATAGATTTTTTAAAATAGACCTTCTACGAGTGGAGCTTTTAATGGGAAGTTAGACGTTTTAGAGTTATTAAAAAAGCGGCCTAAAAAAGTTCAAAAAAATCTAGTTAAAAAAGCCTAAAATTTGAGTTTCTCCACATATACGTAAATAATTTTTTAATTATCCAAAAACTCTAATGTGTGACAACCAAACGATAAAAACTAACTGATAGAGAAATTTTGTTATACAGGCACAATAATATTAAAATAAAATAAAAAAATTAGTGAATAAAAAAATTACTTAAAAAACAGGAAGAAATTGGTCATTTGACAAGAAGAGAAAGATCTGCACATGAGAGACTTTTAACGGCCAAATAACCAACTTGTCTTTATAAACTACCAAAGATCCTAAAAATTTCCCTTTCAACCATTTTTAATTCCATCCCTCTCAGGCTCTCGCCCTTCCCAACTTTTCATTTGGCGTTTTGTCTCTAACGTTTTGATTTGATCTGGACCGTCCATCTTCCAAATTTGCTTCTGGCCACATGATGATGATGATGCCCTACAAGGATTTTTTTAAGCACTTTTTGGTTTCCTCTCACCTTTCACTGTTGCTTATGATTCACTATTCCCTTCTGCAACTTCTGTAGTTTGATTCTCTGCAACTAAAAGTCAAATGGAAAATCATTTCTACAGTTGACTAGCAACAGCAAACTATGGTTACCAATTTTTCACTTAATTGGTAAACCAAAGTTACCCAATATACCCCTAGCTAGAGGTGCCCACAGTTCGATTAAACCGTATGTATAAAACCGAAATCGGATCTCAAAAATCGTAACCGTAATTGTAATCGAAATCGAAACCGCCGGTTACGATTAGGTATGACCGAAAACCGACCGAAACCGGCGGTTAAACAGTCGGTTTTGGTCGGTTTTCAACGGTTTATATATATATATATATATATATATATATATATATAATTGCCAACCAATAACAAAGTGTCACATGGACAACAAATTGAAAAATAAAACAAAAACCGAAACCGAAATCGAACCGGCCTAAACCGAAACCGAAATCGAACCGGCCCAAACCGAAACCGAAACCGAACCGGCTCAAACCGAAACCGAACCCCTAGGCCCAAACCGGGGATTTGAAACCGAAAACCAAACCGGTTTCTCTCGGTTCGGTTACGGTTTGGGTGGCCACGGAACCGAAACAGCCCTGAAACCGAACCGTGGCCACCATTACCCCTAGCTCTCACATTCTCATACCTTCATGTATTACATTAGGGATGGTAATTATCAAGTAAATCAAATATTCATGTGTTACGAACGAACCACTGAATTCATGCCTTATAACAAACATTTCAGTTAATAAGACTTTAGTATTATATGAGGAAACACTAAATGCGTGACCTTTTTCCTCTAAATTCATGATCTTATAGTAAATATTAGAGTTAATTATACGACTCTAGTTTTATCCGAGAAAATACTATATTCGTGATCTTATAACAAATATTAGAGCAAACACCGAATTCGTGTCCATATCCAATCTTATATGAGATTATAACATTGAGTTCATTGACCTTATAAGAATTATTAGAGTTAATATTTTCTCCTAAAAGAGGGAGACAGTTGATTAGTTAAGAGTCATATCCATCATTTCGTGTATACAATGTTCGAGTGGTTAATGGAATGTTATTATGACTTTTAAGCCCAACATCAAAATCTTCGTGATAAACAAAGTGTATCACTATCATTCTTTACTGCCCCATGTGAGATGTTGTTAAAGGGGATATCATATGATTAATCATTTCTTAATTCATCCAATTACACTTCACCAGGTTGATATTACATGTTAAAAAAGTTAAAAATAGAGTGTAACAAAGAATATCAAATGGGGACGTAATTATGATTTTGTTTTTGTTATAGTGATGTCGTTATCAAATATTTCTTGGGACAGAATAAAGTTTTAGAATTCTTTTGAAAGAAAGTTCAACCCTCCATGCAAAAGCTGTAATTATTATATCACAACTATTTATCTCAACTTCTATTCCCGCCACCAGTCGTTACGCGTGTGCAACTCAGTATCAATTCAAGTACTTAACTTTTTTACATTGTCAAGACAATATTCCAACACCAACCATAGAGGAAGAGGGAATTCAATTCCGTAGCTCTGATATCGTATCATTAACCGCTTGATACGTCAATACAATCCTGATAAAGGAGGAAGAGGGTATTCGAGCCAAAAACTTCTCGACTCTAATATCATATCAGAAACTTCTTAACTAGAGGTGTCCAAGGTTTGATTAAATCGTGGGTTTCCAAACCGAAACCTGTCCCTTGAAAGTCGAAACTGAAATCGTAACTGAAACCGCCAGTTACAGCTAGAGGTGTCAAAAAACCACCTAAAACCGGAGATTTAACCGCCGGTTTTAGATGGTTTATATATATATATAAAATTGGACCAATAGGAGACTGCCATGTGGACGCAAAATTTGAAAAAAAAAAACCGTCCACAACTGAACCCAAAACTGAACCGTCTAACTGGCTGTTCAAAACCGAAAACCAAACCTGGCTATCACGGTTACGTTTTCGGTTTGAGGTGCCCACGGAACCGAAATCGGAAACCGTCTCGAAACCTAACCGTGGGCACTTCTATTATAGAAAAGCTTAAGTAGAGTAAACGAGAAACGTCGGGAGAGGTGAGTGGGCAAGTAAGTGAAAAGGGATGAGAGAGAGCGTGATTAGGGGAATTTTTGCATAGAAAAAGGGAAATGTGTATCATGGTATTAGATCTGATATGCACTCCCTTAACTGCCTTAGATACCTAACCTAACTACCTATCTCACTCTGGATTCTTTAAAAGATTTTGGCACTAAAAAGCAATTGCAACCACCTTGTGGATTTGGTGAACATCTCTAAATTTGGAATTAAATTTCTTTTAGTTAGAGAGTTCCAAAGGACTATTAATTATTCAAGAGTACTACTACTGCTGCTCCTAATTAATTCAACAAGAGGTAAAGAATAAAGGGTTGTTGATCCCATCAACTACTTTTGTGTTATTATGCAATGAGGACCGTCTGATTTTCATTACCGACACATGATGCTGCTAAATCATTTTTACGGATCCTGTCCCTGCTTTCTTTTCATCGTGTGCTTTCTTCATTTTAAATTCAAATTGACTCTCAAGCTAAGTAACTATTAAAACAAAGTAGAAGTTTGCTTTGAATCTTGCTTTTCAATTTTAAATTCCTCTAACAAAAAGTTTGGAGACAAACAATTACACGCAACTCCCACTTAGCCTTCTTTTTCTTTAAATATTCATTATATTGTAAAATGCATGGCCACTATCAAATTTTAAACCAAATTTACACATCATTCACTTTATCACGTCTGTATATGTATCGTTCAATTTCAATAAATTTCAACACATCTATTATAATACTTAAAAATAAAAATTGAACCCCTATTTAAACATCACTTCTTAACAAGTATGTTAGTACCGAAGGTTTGAGTATCACGATTGTAATACTTAAGAAAAAAAAAAGGTTTAAACCAAGTTCTATGTTTATTCTTATAGTTAATTATTATTATATCTTGTTTTGATAACATATTATTCCTATAATTCTTCTTCTTGTAAACGTCTCAGAGTGCTCTGCCCAAATGTGATGTTAATTTACACACTATATGTTAAATTCGTCGTTGGGCAATTCAATTAGAATGCAGAAATGATTCATTGTTCAATCATTTTACTTAAAATTTTATAAATTATATCATATTTCTCTATTTGAATTTACAGTTTTTCCCTGTCTGTATTTTTTGGTATGAATCCCTAAATGTCAAATGATAATTATAAAAAAACACTTTTTTCCAATTTGATATTTTAACAGAAAGATTATTGGTTTGGTGTGATGATGAGCAAACTGATGTGATCGATAACTACATTAGTCATAAGCAATGTCAGATTTCAAAATTTAAAATTTGTTTACAATTTTAATTTATTGAGATCATACACAAGTTTTTGAAGAAGCAAACCATCCAAAAAGTTCATAATATTTATTAAATCATCACAACTAAGGTCAAAGTTTGCATGACATAATCCATGTTAATTTAATGTTGAGGTTGACTCAATTTGCAACCTTCTTCCTATCTGAATTAAGTTTGTTTCTTCTTTTCATCCTTTTCATTTTCAACTAACTATCTATTAATGTTTTCTTATTGTTTCATTCGAGTAATAAAATTTATTGCCATCCCGATCAATTAGTTATATTCTATTAAGTTTTACATATAAGTTCTTAAAAACAAGGGAAAATTATATATTTAGTACATGTAATTTACCTTAATCTGCGTTTAGTTCACAGTTTTTTAGAATTGTAATTTTTAGTCATTCCGTGACAGAATCAGTTAAAAGGACGGAATCTGACATGTCAGGTGTGTAAAATGACTCTACTACCCCTGATGTGTGCTGATCCCATTGAAAAGACTATAATACCCTGAAATAATAAGACAAAGACTATAAAACCCTTAATTAAATTAAATAATAAAACCAACTAAAAAACAAAATTAATAAATAATAATAATAAAGTAATAGAAAAACGAAATTAAGAAAATAAATATTAAAAATAAAAAAAACCAATCAAACCCTAACTTTAATCTCTTTATCTCTCCCTCACTCTCTCTCTCTCTCTCTCTCTCTCTCTCCCGATTCATCTCTTTCTCAGTTTCTCTCCCTCTCTTTCCCAGATTCATCTCTTTCTCTCCCTCTGTTCTTGCTCTCTCTCCCTCTCTCCCTATATCGAAATCAACCACAACCACAACCCTCACCCCAAATCTCGATAAAGCAGTCATTGTGGCTTCCAATCTCCTTCATCATCTTTTGGAGCTCCTCGTTGGTGGCGTTGTGGAGGCTGGACATGATGGCGCCTAGCTCCGCTGCGGAGATCTTGTCATCTTCGTTGGCATCGAATTTCTTGAAAACGTGTTCGAGCTCCTGGATTTGTGGGGCGGGGTGGTGACGGTGGAACCCAACAAGTTTTGTCTCGGGGAGGAGTTGGTGGTGGGGCTGCCGCGACAAGAGGAAGATGAGTTGGGTTTCTTTTTCCGGTTGAAAAAATTCAAAGAATTTCTAATGAGAAAGAGATTTTGAGAGAGATTGGGAAATAGATAGATTGTTATTGTTATTGTTAATTAGGACTTAGAAAGATCTGGATTAATTAATCAAAAAATTTTAGAATCATTTTTAAATTAATCGATTAATTGTTTTCCAGTAGTGATGAAATTTCCAGATTTAAAGATGAACAGGTGGGGTTGAGCTTGGAAGATGAAGTGATGAAGTTTCCAGATCTACTTAGCCTTCTTTTTCCTTTTTTAAAAAATTACTTTGGTTTTTAATTTGGTTTTTTAAAAACTTATTTTTTTTAATTTCTATTAACATTTAATTATTATTTCATTTTCAAAAAATTAAATAATAATTATTTCATTCAATAATATTTATTTGTTTTTTTTAATTAATTTGTAAATTACTATTATACCCTTTGGTTATATAAGATTCTACAACATTTGATGTTATTTTACCTTTTGACCCTCGTTGACTTGACGGAACCCTAACAGAATTAGACGGTAGGGATTAAAATACGTATTGTCAGAGAATTGATGAACTAAAAATTACAATTCTAAAAAACCGTGGACTAAACGCATATTCAGGCAAACTATAGAGACTAAAATACAAGTTTCCCTAAAAACAAAATTAAATATTTATGTGTTAAATAAAAATACATATTTTAGTCAGGTCACACTATCACATTTTTTTTATAAAATTGATAGTGAGAATAGTATTAGAACTTGTTGAGAGATCAAGTACTATTAATACGGTTTGTTGGGTTCTGTGAAGCCCGAAACTAGCCTGAGGAAAGGATTCTGGCAGGTAGCGCGGCGTGGACCTGCGACCGAGATAGAGAGCCCAAGTCGCGGCAGACACAGTACTGAACTCCAGAAGGTTGATGTTGTGCAGACCGCAGTGCGGATATAGCACACATACTGGGGCACAAGGGGCGGTGTTTTCCAATTGGTGACATGCAGAGTAGACCGTGGCACAGACATGTGCCTACATCGCGGTATTTAGAGCGGTGGAAGACAATAGAAGAACTGCGGTCCAGGTCCCAGGCTGCATCCGCTGCCCATACCGTAGTAAGTACGAAATCTGTGTAGTTTGGGAAAACTTGTGCGAAAAGAAAAGTATTCCTTTAGGGTTTTGACTTACCATAGTGTTCCTATATAAATACTATCATTTCTCATTGTATTTAGTAGAGCGTAATGTGTGAGAAAAATTGGTAGAGAGAGAGAGACATAGAGATTGTAATCAACTCTGAAAGTAGTGGATTGAGTGCAGTGCGCTCCGTGGACGTATGCAAATTGCTGAACCACGTAAAATCTTTGATGTCGTCTTTTACTTCTAATTACTTTCATATTATTTGTTTTTGATTGGATTTGTGTGTGTGCGAATTTTCTTGACAACAATTGGTATCCGAGCCCTTGGTTGGTACATTTTTTTTTCTTCACACAAATCTAGGTTTTCTCGAGGTCAATGATTTCGTCGTAGAGATGGAATCAGAGAAGGATACACACAAGATTGAGAAATTCAATGGGTCGAATTTCAGTTTCTAGAAGATGCAGATGGAAGATTATTTATACCAGAAAGATCTGCACCGACCGATAAAAGAGTGGCCGAAGGACATGACCAACGAAGATTGGTCAAAGAAGCGGAAGCCGAAGAATATGGATGATGATGATTTTGAACTCCCGGACCGAAAAACATTGGGAGCAATTCGTCTTAGTTTGACGAAGCATGTCGCTTTCAACGTAAAGGATCGGCAGACTGCCAAAGATCTAATGGATACTCTATCAGTTCTATATGAACAACCTTCTGTGGTAAGAAAAGTCCACCTTGTCAAGAAGTTATCAAACCTAAAGATGACAGAAGGTCGAAACTTTTAAAGAGTTTCTGAATCAGTTCAACGAAGTGAATGATGTGTTATGTTCTTTGCCTATGGGTTTTGATGAGGAGTTATTGGCGGTATTTATGCTCACCCAATCGCCAGAAAGTTGGAAGATGACAAGTCAGTCAATTGCCACTTGTTCGAGAAAGAACCATTGAACTTCCATCAGGATGTCAATATGATCATGACCGAAGAGATCAGGTTGCGTGAAGAGGGATTGATGGAATTTACATCTTCAGCCCTGAATGTGGAAAGTAGATAAGGCAGAAACAGAAATCGAAACATGAATCAACGGGGAAGATCAAAGTCAAGAGGAAAATCTAAATCCAGGTATCATGTCAACTATTCAGGAAATCAGCAACGAAGCATAAAGGATGTAAAATGCTGGAATTGTGGTAAGAATGGCCATTTCTCGTATGAGTGTAGATCTGAGAAGAAGGAGAAGAGCAAATGCAGCTGAAATTGTGTATCTAAGGAGTCAAATGACTTCCTCATCTGCTCGTTGAAAAGCAAGACAGAGTCTTGGGTTTTGAATTCAAAAGTGTCATTCCATGCCACACCTCATAGGGAATTGTTTGAGAACTACGTCTCCGAAAATTTAGGTAAGGTGTATCTTGGTGACGATCAAGCATGCAATATTACCTGGAAGGGAGATGTGAAGATTCAGCTGAAAGGGTCAGTTTGGAAACTCGACAATGTGCGGCACATACCAGATTTGAGGAAAAACTTGATCTTCATTTGGCAACTGGCATCAGATGGCTATATGAAAACTTTCATAGGTGACAAGTGGAAGATTTCGAAGGGTATTACAACAATCTCCTGAGGAAATAAGAATGAGTCACTTTATACAACCACATATGGTTGTGGTTCAATCGCTATGTCGGAAGGTAAAGATAATCTGAACTTGTGCCATCAGAGGTTTGGGCACATGAGTAGTCAGGGGATGAAGTGTCTACATTAGAAAGGAAAGTTGCCAGAGTTGAAGAGTATTGAGATTGATTTTTATGAGAGCTGTTTTTTGGGAAAGCAGAAGCGAGTGAGCTTCAAGAAGACCGGAAGAGCACCAGTTAAGGAGAAGTTGGAACTAGTGCACATCGATGTTTGGGGTCCAGCTTCAGTCTCGTCAACTTGGAGGTAAACAATATTTTGTCACATTTATTGACCACCTACTCTAGGAAGGTGTGGGTTTACTTCTTAAAGCACAAGTTTGAGGTGTTTGTCGCTTTCAAAAGGTGGAAAGCTAGGGTTGAGAACGAGACAGAGTTGAAGATCAAAAAGCTGCATTCAGACAATGATGGAGAATATGAAGACAATGAGTTCAAGAAGTTTTGCTACCAGAACGGGATAAAGCTCGGTAGAACGGTTCCTAGAACCCCATAGCAGAACAGATGAATAGGTCATTGATTGGGAGAACCAGAAGCATAAGGTTACATCAGGGTTGCCAAAACGGTTCTGGGCAGAAGCAGTCAATATAGTAGTGTATTTGATCAATAAAGGACCATCAAAGCCCTTGGACCTCGCTATACCAAAGGAGATCTGGACTGGAAAAGAGGTAAAACTTTCTCATCTTAAAGTGTTTGTGTGTGTTTCCTATGTACACGTAGGTGATCATGCGAGGAGTACGCTAGACGCCAAGTCAGTGAAATGTACTTTAGTGAGCTATGGAGAAGATGAATTTGGTTATAAGTTGTGGGATGACCAAAACCGTAAGATGATCAGAAGTAGAGATGTCGTCTTCAATGAAAGGGTCATGTACAAAGACAGGAACATACAAGTGTCAGAGCCAGAAGAGCCAAAGTACTTTGAGCCGGATGATGTACCGGATAACGAGATCGTGGAACATGGTAAACATAATGATGAAAAGCAAGGTGTGCAGCCCCCATGTTCAAAAACGTATCCCACATAGAGATGTTCCAGAGACACAAGCTCAGAGTACATTGAGAAGATCAACACGAACTCCTATACCAAATAGGAAGTACTTGCAATACATGTTAACGGATGTAGGAGAACCTGAATGCTATGGTGAGGCATGTCAGTGAGAAGATGTGAGCAAGTGAGAGCTTACAATGAAGGATGAGATAAAGTCGATGGTATCTAACCAAACTTGGGAGTTAGCCAAGTTGCCTGAAGGGAAGAAAGCCCTACAAAATTAGTCGGTGTTTCAGATCAAAGAGGAACATGATGGTTCCAAGAGATACAAGGCACGACTAGTAGTCAAAGGCTTCCACAAATAGAAGGTATTGATTACTCTGAAATTTTTTCTCCTGTTATTAAACTAACTATGATCCAGTTAGTGTTGAGCATTGTCAAACTGACTATGATCCAGTTAGTGTTGAGCATTGTCGCAGCAAAATGGTATATCTTGAGCAGTTGGATGTGAAAACTGCCTTTCTTCATAGAGATTTGGAGGAAGAGATATATATGAAGCAACCAGAGGGGTTTGCGGAAGTTGGCAAGGAAGAGTTGGTATGTAGGTTGATGAAGAGTTTGAATGGTTTAAAACAAGCTCTCTGACAGTGGTACAAGAAGTTTGATGGGTTTTTGAAAGACGATGGCTATTTGAGATGCAATTCTGACCACTGCTGCTACTTTAAAAAGGTTAAGTCAAATTTTATTATTTTGCTACTTTATATTGATGATATGCTAGTAGCTGGTGCAGATTTTGAGGAAATTAACAACTTGAAGAAGGAACTCTCGAGTGAGTTCGAGATGAAAGATTTAGGTGCAGCAAAACAAATTCTTGGAATGAGAACTAGTAGAGACAAACATGAAGGTACCTTGAAGCTTTCACAAGTAAAGTACGTTGGGAATGTGTTACAGAGATTCAGCATGGGTGATGCGAAACCGGTGAGAACACTTTTGGCTAGTCATTTCAAGTTTTCCAAGGATCAGAGTCTAAAGACAGAAGAAGAGAAGGAGTTCATGGCTAGAGTTCCTTACGCTTTAGCCATTGGAAGTCTAATGTATGCCATGACCTGCACGAGACCAGATATTTCCCAAGCAGTGGGAGTTGTGAGCGGATACATGCCCAATCCGGGCAAGCCTCATTGGGAGGCCGTGAAATGGATCCTAAGATACCTGCGGGGTACGATGAAGATATGTCTAAGCTTCAGAAGAGATTAACTCAAGCTAGAAGGTTATGTGGATTCAGATTTTGTTGGAGAGGTGGATCATAGAAGAAGTACCAACGGATATGTTTTCACAACGGCTAGTACCGCGATTAGTTGGGTGTCCTAGTTGCTGAAGATAATAACAATCTCTACAATTAAAGCAGAGTATGTGGCTGTGATGGAAGCAAGCATGGAGCTTATATGGTTACAAGGGTTATTAGCTAAGTTGAGATTCGATCAGGTGGTGAACGTGTTGCACGGTGATAGTCAGAGTGCAATACACTTGGCCAAGAATTCGGCGTTCCATTATAGGACAAAGCATATAGATCCGTGCTACCACTTTATTCGATCATTATCAAAGAAGGAGTATTGCAGTTAGTGAAGATTGCAGAAACTAAGAATCCGATTGACATATTAACCAAGCCAGTCACTACTGAGAAACTGGAGCTATGCGCAGCTTCAATGGGTCTTCAAGAGTGAAGATGTGGGGGATGAGTGCACCGTTATTTATCTACTGAGTCATCGAGGAAGGATGGAGAACGTCTTTTTTTGAGTTCCAGTCTTCAAGTGAGAGATTGTTGGGTTTTGTGAAGCTAGAAACTAGCCTGAGGAACGGATTCAGACAGGTAGCGCGAAGCGAACCGCGACGGGGATAGGGATCCCAAGCTGCGGCACACACATCGTTGAACTCCAGAAGGTTGATGTTGTGCAGACCGCGGTGCGAACATAGCACACATGCCGCGGCACATGGGGCGGTGTTTTCCAGTAGGTGATATGCGGAGTAGACTGCTGCACAGACATGTGCCTACACCTCGGTATTATGAGCGGTGGAAAACAATAGAAGAACCGCGGTCTAGGTCGCGGGCTGCAGCCGCGGCCCAGACCGGGGGTAAGTACGAAATCTGTGCAGTTTAGGAAAACTTGTGCGAAAAAAAAAGTATTCCTTTCGTGTTTTGGTTTACCTTAGTGTTCCCATATAAATACTATTATTTCCCATTGTATTTAGTAGTGCGTAATGTGTGAGAAAATTTGCTAGAGAGAGAGAGAGCAATTGTAGAGAGACTGAAACAGAGAGACTGAGAGATTGTAATCAACTCTGAAAGTAGTGGATTAAGTGCGGTGCGCTCTGTGGACGTAGACAAATTGCTGAACCACGTAAAATCTTTGGTGTCGTCTTTTTCTTCTTATTACTTTCATATTATTTATTTGTGATTGGATTTGTGTGTGTGCGATTTTTCTTGACAACACGGTTTAGATAACTATTCCAAAAACATATGAAGAAGGTAATGCTACTTCAACTATACTTTGATCGAGAGGTCCACCATATTTATTTATTATAATAAGTAAGGCGATACTTGAACCACTCTCTCATAAATAAAGGAAACTATGTTCAACCTCATATTTCAATGTTACATTATTACTCGAATTGAAAATGAATAGTTTGTGATAAATATTATGAACAATTCTTAATAGATTTCCCTAAAAGGCATAATTGAAGCTTTAGCATGACAGGCAACAAATGTATTAGTAACATTGAGATGTGCAAGCTTGTGCTAAGCCTCTCTCAAATCTCAATTGATGGATAGCTATGCTTGCAAGTTCTTGAGAAATG
This sequence comes from Dipteronia sinensis, assembly GCA_033220585.1. Taxonomy (NCBI): domain Eukaryota; kingdom Viridiplantae; phylum Streptophyta; class Magnoliopsida; order Sapindales; family Sapindaceae; genus Dipteronia; species Dipteronia sinensis. The sequence goes on along the minus strand of CM065638.1, from coordinate 68,768,942 downwards.
AAAATCCATTTGTTAATAAGGTTTGATCTTGAAGTGTAAAGCATAAAATAGTCATAGAGATTATATGGTCCATGGAGGCCACGCTTCATTGCAACTTGATTTTCCTCTTAAAGATTATTGGAAATCATATATGCATGAAAAGAAGAAACAAACTTAATATAGATTAATTCAATTTGCCTGCCTAAGTATTGTCTTAACAAGTATTCTATTTGCAAAACGTTTGACACAATTGAATTAATTCGATAGAAACTGATAAGTGAGAAGAGTAGAAGTGGTTGTTGCTTTGTTGATATATACAGTGCGGGATTCCGCACGAAATTTTCATACTGGATCAAGGTTTATCACATGTGATAAACTATGTAATTTTTTTTTTGTGATAAACCTTAATCCCGCACATGATAATTTTTTTTTATATATATATATGTCTCCATTTTTTGTACCCTTTAAAAAAAGAAAAAGTGATTTGGATTGATATTGGAGTTTAAATCTGGGCGTTGATGGTCGTTCAATTTGTAAGCATCAGCCGAAAACTCTATCTTCGAATTTCCAAATATTGAAATGTACAATTCAATGACATTTAAAACAAGATATGTGTCTAATAAGGTTATATGAAAAGACCAATTCAGCTATGCTGGTCAGGACAAGCCCCCCACCACACACTGCACGTTTAATTTGATCATCATCTTCTAATGTTTGAAAGGCCAATTTTCCACATTAAGGATGAGATTTGTACATTTGATTGATGAAGAAACCCATGTGCTTTTGTACTCCAACTTGCTCGCACATGTGCCCCTTAATGCTTTAGCTTGTTTTAGTCTTTTAGGTGCCCAACAAGATGGCCCCTTGCACTGTCACCAGAACCCTCAGAGCTACGTATATATTTTCTTGAAATCTAACACCGAATAGGTTGGAAGTCAGTCAGAACCTGTCAAAATCGAACACTACATGTACGGTCTAGTTGTAGTTTACTTTACATGTACAGTTCGGCCAGATATCTACTCTCAGTAACTGAGAAAATTCACTCCCATTAAATTGACTTATGCCTATAACCCTAAGCATATGTAGATAGAAGTCTTTATGGGGGATATATGTGTAAGCGTGATGTGGGTGTGACTATTGTGATTGTGAGAGAGAGAGAGAGAGAGAGAGAAATAAAGAGAAGAAATATTGGATAAGAATGAAGAAAGAGGAGGGAAAACATAGCTTTGTTGAGTGCAAGTGTTTAACTGGATCCAACTTTGAACTGGTTTATCATCATATTAAAGGTAGATATACAAAACATGTTTACAGACATGACAATGTCATGTGAGGTTATGAGGCACGTATAAACATAAAAGCAAACCCCACCAGGCCGATTGGCTAGCTACATACATACATCATCTTATTAACAATCTAATTAATAGGTTGCTTTTTCATGCCTTAGTAGTGTTGGTGGTCCTGTTCAGTGGCATCCTCCAAACCCCAACCAACATATATGAACCAAATTGGTTTTGCTAGGTTTTTAATATTTTGGTTGGAAACAGTACCATATGTGGGGGCCAACATGTTGGTCCTTCAACTTAATTGCTTTGCTTTTAATGCTAATTTCCCTGTTGAAAGTTCTGCTTATGGCCCTCCTCCATCACATGCTTTCTTTTTGAAGTTTTGTTAGAATGAGAAGGCGTCGTTTACATTGCAGTGATACGGTATGAATCTCTTGTGAATCTCTTGTGTGATTGTGTCGACGGTCTGGCATTGTGTTTACCCCTAATTTTCTCCTTTTTGATGAAGTGAAAGTATCTAATGGACCAAACACATTTACTCCAATTAAGCCTCATTAAATGGTGGTTTCTAAGTCCATATCAAAAAATCTGCCAGCAAGCAAGCATATATTGAACAGGAAAAACAAGCAACAATGTCAAGCATATATTTATGACAATATCTGATGATGAAATGAGAGGATCTGTCACGTAATCTGCCACACATAAAAGCACACAACAAACTATCAAGTTCGAGCTCCAGGGGCGTAGCTCAGCTGATAGATGGACAAGTTTGGAGTTTGGACAAATGACTCACAAGTCAGCGGCTCGAATCATATTAGTGACAAAAGCTTAAAAAAAATACATGGTCTAGATAGGTGGTGAGATAAATATTTAAAACAAAAAAACAAAAAAACAAACGATCAAATTCTAGATCGATAGATGATATTTAATTCGAAACAAGTTATTGTCACAGCAGGCTAGGCCAGATTGGTCCAACTTGGGACACCACCACATTTACTAATTACTACCACGTATAGCCGGTGGTGGTCTATGATATTGATAAGGTTATATACGTAGCTAATACTAGATGTGAACTTGTTGGGTTCTCCCAATAATCCCATCCATAAAAACCATTTTTCCAATAGAAAAAAGTGGATCTACTTGAATGAAATGTCCCCATCAAAAAATTATCTTCTTAGAGGAGCATGGTTGATAGAAAATGACAATGGGTTAAGGTCCCCATTTAAAAAAATTTGGCAATCCATAAAAGGGTCCAAGTTGATACATTGGTAATGTGCAGTTGTCTGAGGTATAGGCAACAGATCACGTGAGACTCATAGGTTGCTCTTCACATTTTAAATAACACAAGTTGGGTCTGGTTTGGTTATTGATAAACTATACTAGTAATGTTGTGATGTGGACTCTACATTGCAAGCGTACAACATGTTACATACTTTGCGTGACCTTTTTTTTTAATTTTTTTTTTATGCTAGGACTATAGAGGGCCAATCTTGATATGTTAGGCTTTAATTTAAGCCTTAAAAAGGCCCATAGTATTGTTGCAATGATTTGTCTTTTTCACTCTTAGATTGCCTTTTTATTTAGTTTACACATTCGACTCTTCTTGGGATTTTTTTTTTATCTTCATTCTTTCTCTTTCTTTGATATGATCTAGCACAAATAATATCAATTACTAATTCATCTTTGATCTTTCGAATGAGCTTATATGATTTAATGTTATATTAGTTACCACATACAAGTGGAAGAATTCAGGAACTTGATGTATGCTAAAAGAATCTTGTCCTAGAGTTCAGTAGTACACCCAAATTGAAGCAACATAAAGGTAAAATAAGATTATCTATTTAACTTTTGTGGCTGTGTACTTCCTTTTCACATCCGTGAAAGAGTTCAAGTTCCATATTTTATTTATAAAATCATAAAATGCTGAGAGATTTCTGTCTTGTAGCGAGAATTGCTTTCCAAATAATGTATATAAATATGTAATGGTTGATCTCGTCATGTCTTGACAAACCCTTACTCCAACCGGTCAAACTTAAGAACAAAAAAGAATATTTGGTAGAACCTTTTTATTACCCTCAAATGTGGCTCCATGAGCTGTGAAGATAAATTGTGGTTACCATTTTTTTATTTTTGTACATAGAAGATGTTTCTTGGTTTTTGTCATGGCTAGTTTTTGTGGACACGCCACATTTTTAACGCTTAATATTAAAAAAAACAAAAAAAAACTCAACCATGTGGCACTGGCTCGAATGAACCAAAGCCGCATATTCATGGTTCGAAAAACCATATTGGATCAGTGGGTGATTTCCAATCATTGTCATCATATTCCCCTTGGATTTATGTCTAAAGAATTGATGAAAATAATAGGATTTGGATGTCAAATGTATTGTTTCAAGTCAATCAAGACTTTCTACTAGTTTTATAGTGTTACCTTTCGGGCTTTTTTCAGTTCTCCTATCAATTTTGCATTTTTTAGGGCTTTGGGTCCTAGTTATTTAGAAAATAGGGGAATTTAAAAAACCAAGCCCATCAAAATATTAAAATTTGTTTTTAACCTACATGTATTGTTTTTAATCGTATTTTGGGCACAATGTCTACAGTCTCCCTATTTATATATATATATATATATATATATAACCCTAATTCACGATTTTGAAATCATGTGTCACATACGAGAAGAGAAAAAAATAGAGAGGAGAAAAAAAACCTCTAAAGGGCTGTTTGATATAAGGTAATCAAAATAATCTGATTTCTGAAAAAGTTAAACATGATAATATGATTCCTGAGAAACCTGTATATATTTGTTTGGTTGTATATATGAATATTATGTCAGATTCCTGATTTTCTGGGAATGTTAGATAATTGTGTTTGGTTGCACATAGAAATCTTATATTATATATATATTTAAATAATTTAGATAATTTAGATAATATATATTATTATATATAATAATTATATTATATATATATTATATATTAATATATAATATATATAATATTATATATTATTATATACAATAATATTATATATATATATTATTATATATTATATATCTTATTTTATATTATTACTTATATTATATTTATATATTTTAATATATATATTTATATTCCATTTAATTTATATTAATTATTTTTAAAAAAAATTAAGGTTTGTCCCACGATGGGAATCAGATGGAGGGTAATATGAAACCCACCTGTTGGGGTGGGTTTCACATTACCCCCTTGGAGGGTAAAGTGATTCCCATGGTAATCACTTTCCCGGAAATTATCGGGAATCGAAAAACGTAAACCTGCTACCAAACATGGGAATGCTATCAGATTCTCATTCTCATACAAATATTACCTCATACCAAACGGCCACTAAGAGAGAAGTTACCAATCAGCGACGTAATAGTGGTACTAGCGTTGACGAGTTTTCGAGGGGCGACGGAGTTAAATGAACCAACAGAAGAAAGAGAGGAAACTAGAGAGGAAAACAAAGGAAGAAACCAGATCGGGGCCAGAGAAAGTCGTGAAGCAGCCGAAGAATGACGCGAGACGCCAGCAAAGGAGAATCGACAGTGGTTTGATCAGGAAAGTTGTGACCCATAAATTGAATTCGCTTTGAAATCGTTTTAAAGGTATTTGTCTTTGAAAATTTTGCTTCTTTAATTCAAATTAGTGTTACGTTGTTATTTGTGATGTTTTTATGGTTATCATTTGTGATGTTTTTGTGGGTGAAGTTGTTGTTGAGATTGATTGTTTGAGATTTTTTTATCTTTGTAGTTTTTCCCGGATGTTTCACATTTTCAGCATAAAACATACGATATTTCATGTTGAAAATATGAAACAGTATATGATGTGTCACGTTTTCATGAGATTTGCTATCGAAACGTGATTTATGAGATGTGTCACTTTAAAAAACTGTATGCCTTGGTTTTATGGACGAATCTTCTTGGGGGCTACAAGGGCTGTAGCCCCATTTGTCTTTCAAAAAACAATTTACTAGTTTTTAATAATATATTGAATTTATACAAATCCAAGTGTCCAATACAAGTGATCCACGTTATCATGTAGGTATGTATACATTATCATGAGTCATGACCCAATAGTATATTAAATTTATACAAACCCAAATACAACTGTGAAAGTCTTGACTTTTACACATCATTTTAATTTTTATTAATAGATCCCACCACATCACCACTCTTCTCTATCAGACATTTTATACTTCATTTTTTTTCTTCTTTTTCTCTCTAATATTTTTCTAGATTCTTCAATCTTACTCTATCCACCCTGATTTTTGTTTAACAATCTTGGGACAACATTTGCAAGAATTCTTTGACTGTATTTGTATTATATTATATGTTTCTTTCTTTCTTGACTTTATTTATTTTGTTGGAATATACATTTTGAGGGATTAAATTTATTATATCTCATGACTCGCTCTGTATTTACGTTTTATTAATGAAATTCATCTTCATACTACGATTGTTTAAAAAATATTATAACTAATATTTAATTCAGCCGCACCGGATAGAAAATCATGGATTCGCCCCTGCTCGGTTTGGAATCGTGAAACAATTTCAGGTGCTGTGAAATCCTTTGGAAAATATTTCTCTTTGAAATTTCTGATTAATTCTGTTCAAATTTGTGTTTCATTGTCGTTTGTGAAGTTTTGGTGGTTGAAAGATGTGTTGAATTTGTTGTTCCGATTCGGAACATGAAACATAGTAAACATTGTAACATGGAACATCTATGTTTCATGTACGGAACATGAAAAACATAAAACAATATTATATGAGTCTCATTATTTTTTCACCATACTAAAGTTTGCTCACATAATATTTTAAGTAATTAATAATTATTTAATATTAAAGAAACCAAATTTAAAGCATATATGAAAATTTATCATAAAATCTTATACTAAATCATAATGATTGGACCCCACTAGTTTTAATGATATAGAAATGTAACTTAAATTGGCGTATGAAAGGGATCACCCATGAACCCATATAATTTCACAAAGGTAACATTTATTCTACCGAGACACCTCTTTAGATCTCTGCCAATTTTCCTTTTCAGCTCTCTCTCTCCCTCTATTTTTATTAACTTAATTTCCTTCATTGTTTTCAATTCGAAAAACTCTTTTACTTCCAATCAAAGAACTGGCTCTCATATTCCTTTTGATCACTCATTAAACAAAAATGATTACGAGATTCTTGTTTCATAGTCAGTTAGTAGTGTGTGCATTTCTCCAGAGAGTATAGTTATTCAAAAATATAGCCACAATGATAACCTTGATCATGATCAAGTAAGTGCTTCAAGTACCCCTTAGGTGAAAGTGGAAGGCTATGTTAACGATATTAATGTCTTGAAAGAAAATTGTATTGTCAATTTAGATGATGAAGATAATCAAATAAGTGGTGATGGTAGTATGCATAGTCTCATCTGAAATAAAAATGACCTTTACATATGCTCTAAATGTAACGCTGTGTTCGACATATCTCAAAATGTTGCGGCCCACATCTCTCCATGTCATTACAAGCATGAAACAACGCCGAGAATAGGAGTATGTTGACAATGTGTGACAAGAATAATAATTTGTCGCAACGACATATATTTCATGTTCACAACATGAAACATCTATTATCCCGTGTTTACAACATGAAACTTATGTTACACAAATTAATTGAAGATTCTTATTCTTGTATCTCATTACCAACCTTTTCTTCTTCTCAGCGTTTGTTTCATGCTTGTAATGATTTGAAGAGACATGGGCCGCAAACTTTTGAGGTGTGTCGAACACAACTTTGCATTTAGAGAATATGTAAGGGTCATTTTTATTCCGGGTGAGACTATGCAAACGACCATTACCCCTTATTTGATTATCTTTATCTTCTAAATTGACAATTAAAATTTCTTTCGAGACATTCATATCGTTAACATCACCTTCCACTTCACATAGGGGGTATTTGAAGCCCTTACTTGATCATGATCAAGATTATCAACGTGGCTATGTTTTTTAATAACTATACTCTCGGAGATATGTATACACTAATTGGCTCTAAATCAATAACCTAATAATCACTTCCATTCAACGAGTGATTAAAAGGAATATGAGAGCTGGTACTTGGATTGGAAGTGAAAGAGTTGTTCGAATTGAAAGCCATGAAGGAAATTTAAGTTAACAAAAATGGGCAAATAGAGAGCTTAAAAGGCAAACTTAAGGAAATCTAAAGAGGCGTGTCTTAGTAAAATAATAGATTGAGGGAAAATAACCATTACCTTTGTGAGATAAAATGGGTTCATGGGTGGTCCTTTTCATAGCATGAAATCATTATTAAAATATAATTGGTATAAAAAAACCATTATAACATATGTCAATTTAAGTTACATTTATATACCTTATGGATGCGTTTGGTACGTGGTATATGACAGGACAATGTGAGACAGTTTCCTCTTGTTCCACGTTCTCTTGTCCCACGTTTGGCACGACAATAACATGGGACAGCACGAGACAAGGTGGGACAAAAATAAGGAAAAACTGTCCTACCTCACACTATAGGACTACTTGTCCCATGGCATGGGACAAGTGTTAGAAAGACCAATTTACCCTTCATATGTTCAAAAAATTACAATCATATCCAATGTATTATATATATATATGTACATATATAATATATATTGTATAATAATATATTATTATATATAATAATATTTAATATTTAATATATCATATATATATATATATTATAATATATTAATAATATATATATATATGATATATCAAACATTATTATTATATGATATATCAAACATTATTATTATTATATATATATATGATATATATGATATATATATATATATTATATAAAATATATATGTATATAAATATAAATAATATATAATATATAATATTTTATTATTATATAATAATATATAAAATAATATATATCTTATATATATAATAATAATAATATTCAATATATCATATTATTATATATCTTATATATATTATATATAATAATAATATTTAATATATCACATATATATTATTATTATATATAGGATATAATTAATATTATTTTAATATATATTATATAATAATATATATCCTATATATAATAATATTTAATATATAATATATATAATATATAATATATATAATATATATATTATATTTTTTATATGTAGTAATATTTAATATTATATATATCTATATATCTTGTTATTATATATATATAATATATATTATTGTATATTAAATAATAATATATATAATATAATAATATGTTACATTTTAATATTATTATATATTAATATATAATATTGTAATATATATTATTATATTTAAGGAGGGCACTCTGATCATTTGAACATCTTGTCCAGTCCTGTCCCAGCCATACCAAACGCATAACAGTACAGTCCACAGTTCTGTCACAGACATTCCAAACACAATACGGAACAACTGTCCAGTCCAGTCCAGTCTCACGTTGTCCTGTCCCGTCCTCTCACCAAACGCATCCTAAGGGTGCGTTTGGTACGCAGGACAAGACATGACAACATGAGACAGGTTCTTCTTATTCCACGTTTTTATCCCACGTTTGGCACAACTTTGGCATTAGACAAAACGGGACAAAAGTCAGAAAAAACTGTCTCATCTCAGACCCTGGGACTACTTGTCCCATGACATGGGACAAACGTCAAAAAAAGCATTTTCCTTTCAAATCTTCCAACAATTACAATCATGTCCAATATTATATATATATATATATATTATAATTACATATATAATATAATATTATATATATACTATATATTATATTATATTATTAAATATAATAATATATATTATATTAAATATTATTATTATATAATATATTAAATACATTATTATATATATAATAATATTTAATAATATATATCCTATATATAATAATATTTAATATATTATATATTATTATATATAATAATATAATAGATATATATATGATATATTAATAAATCATATATATGATATATATAAATATATCAATATATATTATTAATATATTATAATAATATGTATAATATATTATATATTATATAAAATATAAATATAAAAATTATATATATATTATATTTATATATGTATTATAATATATATATATATATATATATTATTAGCTATATAGTAATATTATTACATAAACAATATTATATATATATACATGTAATAGTATTTAATATATATTATATATAATAATATTTAATATATCATATATATATATATATATTATATTTTATATACAATTTTTCTATTGTCAATTCATCCTGATATATTTTATATCAGGACAAAGAATGTTGACCATTAGATTTACATACTTTGACTCAAAGTGTATGCATTTGTCAAAACTTCTCCATAATCTGTAGTCAACATTCTTCGTCCTGATATATTTTACATCAGGACGAATTGACAGCAGAAAGATTGATTTTATATATACTATATATATAATAATATTTAATATATCACATGTATATATATAATATATAATATATTATTAATATATATATATACATATATTATAATATATATATATAATGTAATATACACATATATATATATATTATATAATAATATTTAATATATCATATGTATATATATATATTATTATATATAGGATATATAGTATATAATATATTATTATTAATATATATATATATATATATTGTAATATACATAAATTTTTAAGTCAGTACGCACTGATATAACTTCATCAGTGCGTTGGATGTGAACCATTAGATTTACATACTTTGACTCAAAGTGTATGCACTTGTCAAAACTTCTCCATAATCAGTTGCCTACATGCAACGTACTGATATAAGTTATATCAATACGCACTGAAGAGAAAATGACTGTTGTAATATATATATATATATATATATATATATATATATATATCTTATGTACATTAGTATATATAATAATATTAAATAATTATAATATGTTTCAATTACATTATTATTATTTGTGTTAAATATAATAATATTGTAATTGAAAACAAGAGGTCATTTGAACCTCTTGTTTTTGTTAAATATTATAATATATTTCAATTACAATATTTATTTAATATTGTTAAATATGATATATAAAAATATTTATTTAGTAAAATTAAATAAATACTAACTTGTCATGTCCCATATGTCACTATTATGTAGTAACAAACATTATACAGAATAAGGAGGGCACTCTGGTCATTTGAACCTCTTGTCCCGTCATGTCCTAACCATACCAAATGCATAACAGTACAGTCCACAGTTCTGTCTCAGACATTCCAAACACAATGCGGAACAATTGTCCAGTCCAGTCCAGTCCAGTCCCGTCCCGTACCAAACGCACCATAAGGCATGCGCTAGATTGGATTGGACTATTTTATAGGATACTGGGGATTTGATAGGATTGAGGTTGGAAAGAGATTAGATGTGACTAGATTGGACTGAACTTGAATAAATTAATAATATCATGTGTTTGGATAAACGTGTGACTAGACTGAATTAATACAGTAGTTATTAGTTTGTTTGGTAAAACATGAGACTAGACTAATTTTTTAAGAAAATAATTTAATTTAATTTATATATTATTAAATTAAAAATATCCAAAAAATATTATTAAACTATAGATTTATAAGATTTTTAAAAAGTTTAAATATTTTTCAATTTTATAATTTATTTATTTAATAAAATAAAAATAAAAACATAGGTAAGATTATGGTAGACCCAACCGGTTTAGATTTTCTAATCTTGTTGGAAAGGATTATGATTGAAATAATCTTAATTCGGTGAAAATTGAATAATAAACTATCACAATAATTTTTTGAATTAAGTAATTATTTACTTTATATATTATTAAATTAAAAATATTTTAAAATAAAATTAAAGTTTCATACTATTATTAAATAAAATTGATTTATTATTAGAATTGAAAAAAAAAATCAGTACGGATTAAATGGTGGGCTTATATAATCCAACTTGAGAGGATTATGGTGCATCAACTGGATTTGTGAGTCCAATCAAATTGGTACTCTAAGGGTGTGTTTGATGTGCGGGATTAGATTGGACTATTTCATAGGATTTGATTGGATTAAGATGAGACTGCGATTAGATGAGATTTGATTGGATTGGACTGAATTAAATTAATATTATACTGTGTTTGGAGAAAAATGAGATTAGATTAAATTAATACCATGTTTTGTTTGGTAAAATAAGGGATTGGATTAAATAAAATAAAATTTTTAAAGGAAAATCATTATTTAAGAAAATAATAATATATTTTAATTATAATCTCTCTCCAATCATCTCTCTTTCTCTCCTCTCACCGACTTTCTTTCTCTCCTCTCTTTCTCTTTTCACTCACTTTCTTCACTCATCACTCCTCTCTCTCTCTCCATCTCTTTCTCTCCTTCTTTTTCATTGTTTGAGAGGGAAAGCCGTGGATTGATTGTTGGAATAAGATGATGCGGACGACGAAGGCGACACGACGACGACGGCGACTAAGGCAACGGTGACTACGTCAACGACAACGACGATTGTTGGACCGATTGTCAGGTTTTTATTTTTCAATTAATTTTGCTTCGGTTTGTTTCGAAAGAATTTGTGTTGTGATGAACAATGGTGCCTGAGAATCTGAGATTCAACGAAGGAGAAGGAGTTGAAATGTGATGAGAGAGGGATGGTGGGATAAATAAATGAGTTGCCCCTAATCAAAAATAATCCTGGGATTAATAGAGACAGGGAGGGAGGTTGGTATATTTTATCCCATGATCATGAGACTATTTTGATGTTGGGATTAATAGTCCAATGTTTCAGGCTATCACCAAACGCAGAACAGGGAATAAATTAGTCCAATCTCAGTCCAAACCCAGGCGCCAAACAGACCCTAAATGCTTGACAAAAGTAAGGGAGGACTAAAATTAGTTCAATCTTCCCTGGTCCGGTTCACCAAATATGGCCGAACAATTCTAACAAAATTAGTAAAATTCCAAAATTTTAATCGATTTCTTTATTTTCCTAACTTCACACACCTCATTATATATTTATATTTGCTCACCTCCCGTGCACCCCTTCATCATGCCTTTTACACTCCATGGCTTCTTCTTAATTTTTATTTGCTGGAGCACACAACTGGAAGCAAGCTTTATGGATTCAAAGGTGGTCCAGCTGAGATCAATCAGATCATGAAGTGGAAATATGTTGAATTATCTACTGAATTTATCTACCCATTTATATATATATATATATATATATATATATATATATATATATATATGGGGTCTAGCACTACATCTATACATGTTCATACTGAATTATTTCTTTCTATTGCATTTTGAGGTATAAAAAATTGGTGGGGCATGTAAAGTTTGAAAAATAAATAAGGATAATTTGAAAAAGAAATCAATTAAATTTTAGGATTTTAAAAAAAAAAGTACATTATTAGATCATTATATGAGTGCCAATAGCACCCTTCACATGAAAAATAATGATGTTAAAAAAGAAAAAGAAAAAAAAAGACTCGTCAATAAGATATTTTTGACAATTTCCGCTAAATTCAATAGCTGACAAGATACAAATAACAATTCTAGTTTGATTTTTTTTTTCATCCAGCATCAAGGAGAAAAACACTGTGAATGGAAACATTCTTTAGCCTGATTTTAACCACGGCAGTTAATATCTATACAAACACGTCCTGGGTAACCATCCACCAGAAATCTACTAAGCTCATGTGCCGCTTAATCAATCAGCAGATTACAAGCAAAAACCACCATTAACAGCATGTACTGGTCTAATCATCTACAAGACTAATAACATCATCTAATCATATTCGGTCCTGCTGTGTTCTTCGAGCACCCTACTGCTCCCTGATCAACCGACTTCCCACTGAACAGCTGGGAAGAGTATGAGCCACTTTTCCTCAATTTACCTGGAAATTCTTTACTCGAATTACCCTTTAGGGAAAGGTTTTTCTTCATGCGATTTCGATTAAGCAACGTCATGGTATTGCGTGAAGGTGCATGCAACACCCCTTCAACACAATCTCCCGCCTGTGCACAGCCCCAAGGCCTTGACTGCCCATCATCACAAGGTGATCTAAGCCTTGGAAAACCATTCTTCAGCCTGGGAAAAACTTGCTGATCAGGGGAGTTTTCCTCCAGTGATCGGACGCAGAGAGGGCAAGGTGGGTCACTTTTATGTGCTTTTGGTGTTGTCTGCTCCAAACATTCCGCATGAAAAACATGACGACACGAAAGAACCCCAACAACTGGCATGTCTCCACTTTTAACTATCCGGCGAGAACTCCAAGGTGATCTCTGTGAGAGAAATTTTTCACACAACACACATTTACTTCCATCTGATGGAATATATGATCGACCATAACTTTCCAACTCAAATAGCTCTGAAACATCTGCAAAATCGATGCTGCTGCTAGCACTGCTCCATCGATGATCCTCCCTTTGTGGGGTGGAAGCATCGTAGTCCGAAAACGAAGTAGCTGCAGCGTCAGAAGCCTCTTTAACAGGAGTTTGGGTGGGCAAGGACAATGGATATATTGGTTTGGACATAAAGGAAAGACGACTAGAAAAGTTGCGATGAGAGGATGAACATGACTTCACTCTTGGTTCAAATTCATTACTATCTGAGAGAGATGATGTAGAGTCCCTGCTATCTGGATTTGCTGAGCTTCCCTAATAAATTTACAGCCAATAAGAAAAACGAATTCTAAAAGATAAATGTGAGCTAAATAGCAAAGCATAGACAAGAACACAATACCTCAAAGGTGGGTGTAAGAGAAAACTGCCTTGGGACCAGGTCTAACAAAAAAAAAAGTAGAAACAAAAAGTTCAATACAAGGGTAACAACAGTAGCGAAAAAAGAATGGAAATAATTAGATTATCAGTTACTTTTTGGTTTCAATCAGACAGCAGCTAATGGGCGAACAACTACAGTCAATCTCAAACAATAACAATAAAATTAAGCTTGTCATCAACATGAATGTATAACTAGAAAAGAACATGGGATGGAAAAACTTCAGTATTGTGTATGTCCAAAACCAAAACCACATCAGCGAAAATAAAAATCTCTTAATAGATGATAAATTATGTCCTTAAATTGCAAACCTGAAAAGACTGGAAAAATGGTATGTCGCCCAAAACTTTCCAAAATATTCAGTTACAATTTTGGCCACATCAGTGACTTATAATTTTTAAGGAGTTGTGGTATGCACAACAAAAAGGCCATACGGCCCATACCTACTACTTTGGGACAGCCATATGAGATCTCTGTAGTAAAATTAATCATTATATAAAACTTCAGAATCACCTACACCACCTTGTTAACATGATCTACAAGTATGAACGGTTTTTCTGTCCTTATGTTGATGTGCTAATACCAAGGCAAGACACTTAGGGCTCGTTTGGCACACCGTACTATATTGTATAATATTAGACTGTACTGGATTGGATTGGATTGGACTGGATTATTATTGTGTTTGATGATATATTGTATTGTACTGGATTGTATTATTGTTGTGTTTGGTGGTGTATCGTATTAGACTGTATTAAAATTATATTATTAAAATTAAAATGAATTAAGTTATGAAACAGATCATATATATAAAATCCATCTTATAAAAAACTTCAGTCGTTTTCAGACCTCTCTCTCCTCTCACCGATTCAACATCATCAAACCCCATCATCAAATCTATTTCATCAACCAAGCTCTCTCTCTCCTCTCTCTCCTCTCGCCGCTGCCGATTTAGCCACCACGTCGGCACCATAAGGCAACGACGCACGGCGGCGCTGCAATGCAAGACCCGCAACGTGCGGTTTTGGATGAAGACCGGCATTCGATCTGGACTAGATCGTGGTCGACGACCATCGATCTTCCTCCTCGCCGCAAAACGCACGGGTTGCGTGCGTAATCTCACCGGAACGGCAGCGTTGACCAGAGAAGGTAAGATGGGTCTGGTTTGGTTGAGATGAAATCGGATCTTTGTGACCCATCGATTGTGTTGAAGATGATTTTTCAATTTTTTTTGTGTTGTCAGTATTTTTAAGAAACAATGGCGGTTTGGGTGGATTTGGTTCTTGCAAGAAGAGAAGAAATTGTGTTGATGTTTGGGTTTGGGTGTTTTGGTGTGGATGTTTCTGGGTTTGGGTTGAAGAAAGATGAGATAAAAAAAAATCTGTTGAAAAGAAGAGATGAAGTCAAAATATTTTGTCTAATACAATACATCGTAATACCACCTATTAATCTGTATTCGCTAATACAGAGAATGGTGTATTAAGTGTAAAATTATGTATTAAATTAATACAATACAAATGAACCACAAACACGGTATTGGATTGTTTTAATACATTTTAAATGGTTAGTACAATGCAATACAGGCAAACAAACATGGCCTTATTGTTTATGAATCAATACGGTCTTCATCATGCATCATTACTTTCACACCAATTACTACATTAACCATAACCATAGATAGAACACCATATGAGCATGGCAAAACATTATAATCCTTTTTACAGTACTTATGAAGGTAGATCAGCCATTTAATTTAATGTTGCTATAATTTGTTAATTACTACAAATGATAATATATGTGACATTTAATATATCTAGGAGTGTAAATAAAAACCAGCTATCCAATAAACCAACATAAATTGTTCATTTCTAATCCAACACATGACCAAAAATAAAATAAACAATAGTCTTGAATCAATTATGTAATAATAAGTCAGCCATTCAAAAAATAGTTTGGAGCTCTAGAAATTAAAATACAAAAATGAGGCCACCAAATCACTTTCACAGATCAGACCAAATTAAAATGAGTAGTAAATGAAAATGAGCATGGCAAGGCATTGCACAAGCTTTTCATTGACTCTTTAAACACAGCAAAACCTCAGAACCAAAAATTGAGCTCGTTAAGTTCCTAAATATCATCACACAAACTCTTCAAAACATTATCCAGTCAGCATGGAGACATAAAAAAAAAGGTATAAACAAATAAAGATGCAATAAGAATCATAGTATTACCTCTACTTGATGGAGTTTCACAATCGCCAACACTTATTTCCTGTATGGCTGGAGGAGTCCACTGAGGAACATGAGAAAGGTTAGAAGAACTACTTAGAAACAGCCCTGCACCATCAGATGTCGAATATTGATGATTATAAGGAAGATCTCCTCTCACCCAGCTCTTGCTTCTGTTTGATGGTGTAGAAGACTCATATAATTGAGTACCATCATGTGAACTATACGACATTCCTTCAGGTTGGAATCGAAAATCCCATCTTGAAGGGGGTGGGGAGAAACTTGTATTAGTTCGCCAATAAGGCTCATGCGTACCCAAGGACCAGTCCCCACTGGTCGTAGTTGACCCATGTGGCCTTGCAGCCACACAACAAAGCGACCCCGTCTTAGCTATTTTCTATAAACCTCAACGACTAGAAATCCCACTTGCTTTCAACCCGTGTAACAAGCTAACTTCTAGAATGAACATCATCGCTAATACAACTTTCCCGTCATATATTACAATTGCTTATCCATTGTATGTAAACGGATATGCATAGCAGAACTCTTAAACATATAACACCCACCAATTTTAAAATAACTTAACACTAGAAGCAAGCATCATCACCATTTGTTATATAAACACTGAGAGCGGAAGAACTCTAATTAGAGGCTTTCTTCTAAAATCATCCAATCAATATCAAAAATTCCTAGCAAGAAAAAAACAAAGAGATTAATACAATTAAATGCTATATTCAACTAAACTGAAAAATAATACTATATTCAATATTTCCAAAAAAAAAAAAAAAATTCTGAACATTAACTTCACGTAATCGAAGCCCATCATCAACATAGTTTATTTTAACAAAAAACTACCACAGAAGTGACATTTTTAAGCATAATGTGGCCACAAACATAAACATTCAACCGCAGTGAACTTTCAAGCTCATAAATAATAAAAATTCAATATTTTTTAAACAAAACACTCTGATTAAAGTGTGTGTGTGTGTGTGAGAGAGAGAGAGAGAGAGAGAGAGAGAGAGAGAGAGAGAGAGAGAGAGTACCATTACGAGTGAACAGAGGCCGTTAAAGAGGAATCCATATGCTTCTGCCAGTAGAGTACTGGTGTTTTAAAGAAACAAATAAAAACCCTAATTTATCGTGGAGAGGGAGATTAATTTAAGTGCTTCTTTTCATTTACGTCCTTTATGTTTTTTATAATTATGCTTTTGTTCCTAATCTTTCTTATATCTCCTATTTATTTTAGGTTTTATTTTTATTTTTCTATCAGTTTTTTTAGACATTTATTTCTCTATCTTTTACTAGTAGAATGTTCTGTAATAGAATCCTTAAAATTGAATAATCTATTTATTATTATTTTTTTGCAAAATCGATTTAATAATTTCATATAAAAAATATTTTGCTAGACTTGTGAGTAATACTAATCAACTATTAAACATAATTTGTAAAATATGATGGTACAATACTAAAATTATATTATTTAACATATTAATGCATATTCTCTAAAATTCTGAATTATTTGAAATTGTTAAATATATATATATATATATTGATGTGTAAAATATATTGATAAATTTTAGCTACCAATTTTACTTCAAATAAATTTTTATTTTTTATTGCAATAAATATAAACTAGCCGGTGCTCACAAATTTATTTTATAATAAAATATTTCAAATTAAACAATTGTCTTAAATTAAATTACAATTAATTTTTAATTTTAAAGTTGGTTTAGCATTATATATTTGACATTGTCATAAACATTTTTACATTTATTTTATAACATTGATTTACCAAAAAAGAAACTTAAGATTTTTTTTTAAATTGAAACTTAAAAGTGTTTGTTAAAAGAACTACTTTGCATATGAATTTATTAATGTGAGACCTAACTTCAAGATTTATTAATTAGATTATGGTTCATGTTAGGTACTTGAATAAGACATTTAAAAAAATAAAATAAAACAATTGTGGGTCCATCAGGTAGTTGAAACATGAGAAGATTACAGATAAATAGCACCTTATAGTTGGCAACTATATTATAATACAATCATTGAAAATACCAAATTATTAAATAATAAAGAAAAAGGACAAAATAATCATACACATTCCTGTACAAGTCTGTTATGAATATTAATAACATATTAAATTTATATCAAGCAGTCATGGCCAGAGTATATGGGATTCTTGATATGTTTGTTTTATTTTATCTGCCAGAGAGTGTTTCTATTAACAAATCCCACTGCAAAGACAATCTTTAGCATTTAGTATTTCAAATATCCAATCAAGACCACAGCCAAATGTGGTAAATAGAGTTGTTCAGTTGTTCAGTTGTTCAGTCATGCAATCTATCAGATTCGCTACATTGTAGATATCTGATGAAGAAGTCAAAACGATAGAAGAGACATGTCTTCAGGGATTAAACTCACTTGTAGCAACCTATAAATCTACATGTACTTTACAATCTCAAGTCTCAACAGTCAAACATGTACACCAAAGCCAGTCAACCATGGTGTTCTATATAGTGCTTGAACCAACTCATGCTCACTAACTAATCCAGTCAAAAACTATTATATACAATACAAGTAGAGGCTAACTGAATCTTTGTCGGATTTTCTGTTTTGTGCTGCGCTACTTACAAGCTATTCCATACACATGAGGGCTTATAAGTGAGGCATTAGACAACAATGCCATGCTAAGATCTACACCTGAAAAGCCAGCTTCGGATATATTCTTCCCTATTTCTCTTGTAAGGTGACAACCATCAGCAACTATCTGCTGTAATGGATCAAGAACACTCTGCCAAAATTTAAGACTTGTTCCATCTGCACCATTAGAACAACAACAACAAATGACAACGCACATCCACAAAGTTCCACATTTAAGAAATCATGAACCCATTTTTTGTGTGTAAAAGATGGTAAAAGGTTGAACTTAATACCTTTTGCAGCCACATGTTCCACAAACAAGTAAATCCCTCCTGGTTTCAGCACCCTCCTGACCTCTAAATGCAATGGTAAAAAAAAAAAGTTGCATTTCTTAACGTAGCTTTGTGACTGTTAAAGTTTAATTAAAAAAAAGCCATTTCTTATCAAATAAAAAGAGAACCCAAATTGCTGAACAGAAAGTTACCGGATGCTTCAAATCAGAAAATCTTCGAAGATACGGAGAGCTCATAACTTGTTTACCTTGTAGTGTCATGTCAACATCTTTGACCGAACACAGTACAAGTGTTCCAACAACCGCATCCACAGACGCATCACTTAATGGAATCGCCTCCCCAACCTGGATGTAATTAGCACCTTGATCAACATCTAAAGAACATTGTACTAGTTTGACAAGATCAAAATTACAACCGATAGAATAGTACTACATTGAATTAAGCCTTGCCTTCCCAAATGGGTATATAGGATTTAGGCCCTAATATGAAAATGGAAACCTCACAACTTTAAAGTACATATTATGAGATGCTTCAACATAGAAATCCTATGCTACGTTACCAATCTCAATGTTGAAGCATATAAACTTGCATTTTTCCCTTGATCCATCCACTCAAAATCTCCAAGGAAGATAAAATGTTTCCAGTCACCAAGGTATATATATTTTCTCACTTCGGTAGTATGGATATGGTGAGATTTGCAGGAAGATAAATCAACAGAGTTGGTAATAAGACTTCAAAAGCAACTTGATATGGTAAATTATAAGCTTGAAATTACTTTTTCTTTCTTTAATAAACTAGCCCACTAACAACATTTATCCCACTATAAGTTGATCATATGTGCATAAGTAGCAATTTTTTGGTTGCATTTGCATGAAGAAATCAAAGGAAATCAAGTGTCCAATGCCTTGTGTTCATATTGGCAGCTACATATGAACAAACCTTTAAAGCAGCAAATCTAGTGTCACGTAACAATAAGATAAGCTGCTGAATGCAGATTAAACCTTCTAATATAATATCTCTTGCATTTCTAAATCCATATGTTTGCATTGTTGATTGATAGTAAAATTGAACTAACATCATTAAACATAATCAATAATAAGTCATGTGCCCAAATGACTAGTAAACATACTGCTTGTACGAATTTGAAGTTCGCGGGAGGCAGACCAGCAGCCACAGCCGCTGCTTGAGCATACTTCTCCATCTTTTTGTTCGGATCCACGCCGAAAACCTGGACATGAGTATCATTGGCATAGTAATTGAGATTAGGGCCAGTGCCAATACCAATCTCCAACACTTTCTCAGCCTTTCCCTTCAAATAATTACCAAAAAGCTGTGACTTATAACCTGCAATCTTACCAAAAATAACAAACAACATATCACCACCACATTGAAGTAATTAAGAGACACCGGCAAGCCATTTGAACAAGATAAACCCTAAACTGATTCATAATTCATGATTCATCCCAAACACACACTAACAGTCTAACACTAACCTCTGCCTCATAAGATTTCATGGTTTTATTCATAACTGAGGCATAAAACTCTTCATACCAATCAGGTCTTGGAGGATGAACCTTGTTCAACATAGTCTGTTCTTCACAAGAAAGCCATTAAAAATTGATTTGAGCTTGAATTGAACCAGTCAGTCACATATATAAGAAATTAAGCCACAACAGTCAAATTACCGTGGAATCAGCAGCGGCGGTGGAAGTGGAAGGGTTAAGTGGGAGCAAAGCTGTAGCGGCAGCTGCTTCAATCAAATGTCTTCTTCCACAGCAACAGAGTTTGGTTGGACATAATAACTGCTCATTATGCGAAGAGCGTGTAGTTTTCATTGACATAAATGAAGAAACAGAACAATGGAGGAGGATCATTCTATTTCTATACTGTCTGATGGATTCTTTTTTACTTTTGAGAACCTTATCACGCTAACATTTTCTACATATTCCCATTATCCCACTTACATTTCTTGTCAGATTTTTAAAATTTACTTAATTTTAGATTCACACAAATTATTTTTAATTTGATAAAAATAAAAAATATTACTTTGCTTAATATGATATAAGATTTTGCAATTGGTTGTACCTCTCTCGTTTAGAATTAGGGAGTAATATTACATTTTTTATCCAAACTTTCCATTTAAGTTAAAATTATTTTGTAATTGTCTATATACAAATCGTTTAATATGGTTTGATGGTAAGAATGTTCATTCAGCTCGATAATATTTCAAGTTTGAATCGTTATTATTGTATATATACACACACATAATGATTACTATTCTATTAATAAAAAATTTCTTTGATCGGGGTGAGAATATAGCCATAATTAATTTCATCTTATTAATTGGTCTTTATCAACGATATAAAAATTTGCATAATAAATTTTGATTGAAAAATACTAATTCTGCTGTAATTTTAGTATTGAATCCATAAATTAAATTTATTTTAGATTAATTACTAAATAAGTTCTGGATTCTCTTAAAAAAAAGTTTTGGATTTCTTTTAAAAAAATTCCAAAAGAATGTACCACTTTTCTATTTTTGACTAGATTAGTTTCCTTATTTTTCAAAATTATCAACTAAGTTAATGACTTTTATGAATTGATACATGTTATGGTTAAACCTAATATTTGATTTTAATATAATTCGTGAAAGTATATTAATATCTCTGATTTATCTTATTTAAGTAAAATTATTAAAAATATATTTAAAATTAATAATAAATATTTAAAAATAATAATAATTTCAAATTATAGTAAATATACATTTATAATAAATTAATCTAAAATTAAAATACATTAATATTAAAATTTTAAATAAAAAATAATAAAATAATTGAAAACCGTTAAAAAAATACCAACCCACCTTCATAAATTATTTTTGTTTCTATTTTTTATATATTTCAAAATTATACACATGTTAATATTTTAATGAATTTTAATTAAAATACAATTGAACCCTTAGTAATTAAAGTTGACAAATGAAAGTTCGTAAGAGGAAATTTGGCACTTATGGAAAATATGAGGACCGATTTGGTTAAAATTAAAACTAAAAAATTACAAACTACTTAAAATTAAGAAAAAAATGGAACTCATTTAATAATAGCCCTTAATTTAAATAACAAGTTTATAAATTAAATACGTAATTAATAACTAGTTAAGTTGTATAATATCTCTGGTCCTATTGTATACACAGATTTCAAGTTGAAATCTTTATAATTAAAAATGGGTTAATACAGCAAGACCTACTAAAGTCTGGTATACATGCACCTGAAGAGAAAATATGCATTTATATACTTCTTCCTTGCTTTTTAAAATTGTCTTTGCTTTACAAATAAAAATACCAAATTCCTGGTAGGTATTAAAATTCAAAAAACAAAGATAATATTATTTATACCAACTTTTACTATTTTTTTTCCTGATGTTTTTATTAGTTAATTTTATTTACCTAAATGAAAAAAAAGGGTAAAACCGTAAAAAGAAAGGATAATAGAGTAGAGGTGGCGTGTGCGAATCTGAAAATAAGAATCCGATGTCCAAGTGTCCCTTGCAAGCCAGGATATTTTTACGCACTCAAAAAGTCGTAAGATGCCTACTAGTCTGCTCTGACCAAAAAACCAGATACATTAGACAAAGAAACAAGCAGTTTTTTTATTTCCCGCAACTCATCGACACCACTCGCCGTTTTCTCTTAGCTTGTGAGTTTCTTCACCTTAACCTCTATCTTCATTGTTTTCTTTAGATCTATCTTTCTCTGCTTTTCCATTCCAATCTTCTTTCACGTAATATGCTATGCTTTCTCTTTTCTTTTTTTATTTTGATGTTGTCTTCGCTTGTTGAGTATATGCTATGTTGTGTTCCATTTTTTGTGAATGTTTATTTCGATATGGAATTTACCATTTTCTGTTCAATTTATTGTTGAAATTGTACTAGAATCTATTTCCTTAATTTACTTACACGTTGACTAATTTTGTGCGGATTAGGTTAAAATTTGGTTTTAGATTGGTTTCATTTGTTGAAGCCAATTTGATTGCTCATTTTTCTGATGATGTCGTAGTAGATTGATTCTAGTCTCATTGAAGTTTGAGTGGTTCAGTGTGCTATTTTGTTTCATACACTGATTAAAATGTGTTTGTTTCACTTGTCTTTTGATTATTAGGTATTTTAGTGTCTTTTGAGTAATGGCTGGCCAAAGAAACGACTATGGCAAGAGAAGCCATTTCCAATCGGATTCTGTTGCCAATGGAGGAAGTAAGAGAAGGAACCCTGGTGATGAAGGTGAGCATCATGGCATTGGTCCCGAAGATACTGTTTACCGGTACCTGTGCCCTTTGAAGAAGATTGGCAGTATTATTGGTAGAGGTGGTGAGATTATCAAACAGTTGAGGTCCGAAACTAAGTCTAACATTAGGATTAGTGAGACTATTCCGGGCTGTGACGAGCGCATTATCACTATCTATAGTTTGAGTGAGGAAAGTAATCTCATCGAAGATTCTGGCGAGTTTGTTTCGCCTGCTCAGGATGCTCTCTTCAGGGTGCACGACAGGATTGTTGCTGAGGACACTCCCCCTGCAGAGGATGAATTCGAAGATGTCCAACAGGTTACTGTTCGGATGCTTGTCCCCGCAGATCAAATTGGATGTATTATTGGGAAAGGTGGACAGGTAGTTCAGAACATACGGACTGAAACTCGTGCTCAGATTCGCATTTTGAAGGATGAACATTTGCCTCAGTGTGCTTTGAGTTTCGACGAGCTTCTTCAGGTAGCATATATCACCTCATAATGTTTTGTTACATTATAGTAAAAGTATCCTTATATGAATGATATTTGTCATGCTTTTAAAACCATACCAAATAAAAGTATATAGAATTAAAGTCTTTCATGCACTTTGTGTACTATGATATCATAGGAGGGACAAACATTGCCATATTAGCTATGAGATGTGCATTTGAAAGTTGAATCTCTTAAAGCCATCTTTTTCTATGATTGTTTCCCAGTGCCGGCTTAATATAATTTCGGGGACTTAGGCAAAAATTTTAGAATAGTCCTTAATATAGCGAATTGCGAAAGTTGTAGAATATAAAATTTTCAAAATATTAGTTGTGATTTCAATGAGATGAGAATCATGAGATTTACAAACATTTTTATTTAATTGTGCTTTCTTCAATTCGTAAAAGTGAATTTGGTGAATTAAAATAGATTATAAAGGGTCATGCTACATTGCTACTATACAAAATATGTATACTTACATAAGTAGTGGTTATCACTCATTGGATTCAAATCCTAAAGTCCACAAAAATCGAAGATTTGAAAAATAGAAAAATTAAAAACTATATAAAAAACTTGATCCCTCGCGAAACTATCCATTTACTGTTCGGGTCTTATATAATAACTAAACCTCAGAAGAAAAGATGGGTTTTATGTAAGGCAACATGATAAATGAATAAAGTTAAATACAGAAATATATTAAGCAGAAATAATGTACAATTACAACTTTAAGGAAGAAAAAAAAAATTGTAAACACAAAAGTTTGTCTCTGCATTTAGAAGCTATGTTTGATATTTTAAAGAACTTAATTTAATATTAGATTTAAAAATATGTCATCCAGTAAAATTTTATTTCCATAACATTAATTTTTAAAATAGGAAAACAAATTCGTAGTTTTTTGGGGTCTTACTTTGGTTTGAGGCTTTAGGCGATTACCTTGGTCGCCTAAGGGTTGAGCCGGCCCTGCTGTTGCCTGTTCATGATGTTATCAGTTGACAAGTTCAAGATGGTTTGTTGGTGAGGATGTTGAATTTTTTACTCCCTACACTTAAGAGGTTTACAGGGGATGTTTTTAGGTGTATGAGCATAGTGTTTGTTAGTGACAGCAGTTGAATTTTTGACTGTCCCGTCTCTTAAAATACCATAATTGACAGGATAAGTTTATAGTCTTTACTTGTGAATCAGTTTGTTTAGCTCAATGAAGTTCGTGGATAATTTTCTGGTTTAGTAACCTTGCTCTGCAGAAATATAAACATACAAATAGATAACAGAAACCTATGATGGTGTTCTCTGTGTTGTTGTAAGATGATTATAATTTATCTAATGGATTTCTTTCCTCCTTGGGGTGTTGGGGATTTGGGGATGTTCAGATAGCTGGGGAACCCTCAGTTGTGAGGAAGGCTCTTATTCAAGTGGCTTCACGCCTTCATGAGAATCCATCACGATCTCAGCACCTGCTTCTGTCTTCTTCACCTAATGTGTATCAATCTGGCGGTGTGTTCTTGGGTGCCCCACTCATGGGGTCTTATGGAAATTACTCTGGTCGAAGAGATGAAGCATCTGCGAGGGAATTTTCTCTTCGTTTGGTATGCCCCACTGGAAACATTGGAGGTGTGATTGGAAAAGGTGGCAGTATTATCAAACAAATTAGACAAGAGTCTGGGGCATCTATTAAAGTTGATAGTTCGGGAGCTGAAGGAGATGATTGCATTATATTTATATCTGCTAAGGAGGTGAGAAAATATTACGTTTCTGCCTTCCGTCTAATAGTTAATCAGCTGTCACATTTTTGCTTGATGATATCATACAGAATTTAGATGTAATGCAAGTTATTGAACATATGCTCTTACAGTTCTTTGAAGACCCATCCCCAACTATTACTGCTGCACTACGCTTGCAGCCACGATGCAGTGAGAAAGTAGAAAGGGAATCAGGTGATTCTGTAATCACCACCCGTATACTTGTGCCGAGCTCACAGATTGGATGCCTTATCGGAAGAGGTGGAGCTATTATATCTGAGATGAGGACTGCGACAAGGGCAAGCATTCGCATTTTTTCAAATGAAAACCTTCCCAAAGTTGCCTTTGAAGATGAGGAGATGGTGCAGGTGAATGATTGTATTTATATATGCACAAGAACAAACAAATACCTTTTTACACCTACATGTATGTGCACAAACAGTCAAGCACTTGTCCATTGCAATATGTGTGTTGTTAGCATATTTTTGTTGATGGGATGAATATTATTCTTTCTATGCTGACCAGATTACTGGAGGTCTTGATGTTGCTAGCAATGCCCTTTCACAAGTAACAATGCGTTTAAGAGGCAATATATTTGAAAGGGAAGGAGCAGCAGCTGCATATCCTCCAGTTCTTCCTTACGTCCCCATGTCAGTAGACATGTCTGATGGTTCAAAATATGGAAATCGAGACAGTCAATCACGTGGACGTGGATACTCACCTTATGGTTCTGCTGATATTCCTGCAAGTGACAGTTATGGAAGTTACGGTGGTTCACTGGTAAGGCCCCTCTTTATATTTATGTTAAGTTTCATTAATTATATGCTAAGTATTCTAAATGCAATAGTTGACTGTAGTTATTTATGTGCTGTTTCGTCTTATGTTTTTGGGCGCCTTTAAGTGCAAGATGTGCATGATCTATTCTATTCATATTTTTAATGAGCCATTTGATTAATTGCTCTGTCATTTTATGCTTTAGCTTTGCTGAAGTATTTAAGTATTCCCATTTTTCAGAATGCTGGTGAAAATGTTTATGGAGCGTATGGTGGCAACTCTTCGGGTCGTGGGTGAGATTTATTTTGTTGTTCACTGTTTTTATTTTTATTTATTTTTATACTTTAAAAAAAAAATAGTAGAGATAGAGATATATTATATATATATATATATATATTTGTTTTTTGTCAACAAGAGTTAATAGTTATTGTTTGTCATTGATTGTCTCATCCATGCCTGAGTTAAAGTTTTTATTGGTAGGTTTTCTGGTCAGAATTCAGTCTCCCAAAGGAAAAGTCATGGGTATTAGTCGCTGATTATACGTCTGCAGGTAGATGTTTCTTCTTTCTTTTCTATTCCTGCCTATTGGATTTCAATAGCAAGTTGTTTTTATATTTTTATCAAGTGAACGAGACACATCAATTAGCTGATGGTATCTTACCCTAGCTGGGGGTATTGTCAGCCTAGTAGAGTCTGATGCACCATTTTCCCTTTGTTGCCTTCCCTCTCCCATCTAAACAGCTGTGATCTACAAATCCTGAAGTCATCCCTTTGCCCTTTTTGATGAAGCCTCCAGCTTAAATCAGAAGATCAGAAGCACAGGATTTGACAAAATTGCTCCTCCTTGGCCCACCCATGATGCTTTGTTTAGGGTGACCAACATTGTCTGACGAGGCATTTCTATTTACAAACTTTTGTGGCCTTGACTTCAACAATTATCAAGGTCTATGTCTCGAGTCCCATTGGTTTATGCAAGCAGTGTGACTTGTCACAGCTACATTATGTATTCCCTGTAAAACTTACTAGATCGATTGCCATGACTTTAGTTTCCTTGGTTATGAGGATTTTCTTCTTAATTGTAGAATTGAAATCGCATCTGGTTAATTTTTTTAGTCGTTTATTCTTATTTATTCAAGTGTGGACAGTGAAATTATATATGTAGAGCGCACTTTGATTTTTGTAATTTACTACACCCTTCGCGGTTTGGTCTATTATCATATCTTCTGGATTACCATGTTTTGTCCATATGGATGTCTTTATCTCTTGGGAGTTTCCATTACTTTGCTAATTCCCTTTTTTTTTTAAAATAGCCAACAACCTTTTCTTCTGCTAATATCTCAATATAATTTAATTGCTTAATATGCTTGATATAAGTTTTGAGCAAGTGTGCAAGTATGGGTTGGAAATAGTGATATGACCATGTTATGAAACTGCAAATTGCTTAAAAGTTGGGTGTTTTTGGTTAAAATGTCTGTTCAGGTTAGTTTTGGAAGCTGTGTTATGAAGGGAAAACAACGATGCAAGCTAAGATTGACTCAACAGGTAGTTATAAAATTCTTGGTTGGATTGATTCATAGATTTGAGATTTATGGTGTGGTTTAAGATAAGATTAAATCAGTTCCAAGGGGTAGGTTCATTCTCTGTATTGCATCTTAATGTATAATCTATATTTGGTCTTGTGGGAGCATTTTTAGTTCTCTGAGCTATTAATTTGGCAGGTCTGATGTATCTTTGATTTCTTCGGCAGTAGTGACAGGTAAGTTGTTCTGTGGCTAGTAATTGTTGAATGAAAATTTTCAGGTTAATTGAATTTGGTCATGATATTGATATAACGAATCAAAAAATAGATGAGGATAAATAGAGACGTGTCTGAAAATGGGAACAAAGGAATCCTGTGTTGTAATAAGAAAAAAGAAAGCATTGACATGTTAAGTCAAGTTGTATAGTATTTATTTCTCACATGGAGACACTTATGTAGATGTGTTGTCAGAGATTCACAAAATAGTAAATATCAGTATTTTCCTTATATATATATATATTTATTTATTTTAGATAGGAAACTAGAATGATTTTATTAAAGAAAAAAGATACAAAGGTGAATAAGATGTCCGCAATTCAAAACCGCAACTCAAAAACCTTGTGTAGACTAATGAAAAAAGTGTTTTTATTATTCGTAAGAATATCCTGTGATTCAGTACTTAAATTTAAATTTCCTTTTGTTTTGGGGTAAAAAAAATGTATTGCTATTATTTGGGGTTATGCGTTATCGATTGTGTAAATTTAGGCTTGAAAGAATGATTAGTTTAAGCCAAATGAAATAATGTCTGTTATAAGTTGGTACTAGTGGCTCTTCGGGTTCTGGGAACTGGGAACTACTGTATGGTGATGTTTTGTTTGGAATGCAGAAAGAACATGATGCTGTGCACTTTTCTGCTGCATTTGGAAATTGGAATGGCCATTTGTATTTTTATTTTTATTTATATATCCGTTGTATCGGCATGGCAATCAGGTGTAGCCTTAATTATGTCATAGGAAGTATAAAACTCTTTTCATAGGTTGTCTAGATTGTTCAATTTTTTAGCTTATATTTTTACTTTGTATTATGCTCTTCAAGATTTTACTATGTATTTGTTTAACCCCTTAAAAACAAAAACAAAAAAGATTTTACTGTTCTATCTTCATTTTTTGGGTCCTAAAATTTGAAGTATACGATCACAAAAATTTGAACCCCAAACAACCTATTTTTTTTTTTTTTTGTTAAAGTCAGACTATATCAAATGAAAATGTAAAATTGAATGTAACTCAATATTCGTCCATCTGTTTACTCTCGATGCAATGTAACCTTAAATTTAGTTGTTGTTTCATACCATTGGATTGAAAGTACTAATTGGATTAATGGATATAGAAATTACAAATGTTATGTCAAAAAAGTTCATATTAGCCTAACCGTTTTCTAAATAAACCTCTTCTTATGTTATTTTATTTTATTTTTTATAAATATATAGTATTAATTTTTTTCATTAAACTATATTAATTTTTAAGTATTAATCAGTTAATAATTCTCAAATGGCTCTCTTTCATGTTAACATCATTTAATTTACGTGAACTTTTTTTTTTTGTTTGACGAATTAATTTCCGTGAACATGATGTTAATCTGTTATTAATTGTTGGATCGCAGATGTGGTTTTGCACGCTTTTAACTTAGAAATCAACAAATTAAACTTTGCTCTTCACCAAATTTGAAGATCTCTTTTTCATCCCCCAATCAGAATTTCGACAAGTAAAAAAAAAAATCACTTTTCTTGTTTTTTTTTTCTGTTTTTGTTATCCACGTATTGATTTGTGTTAAATATCTCAGCTACTGGTATGGTAAAAGATGCAAACATGATAGTGATTTATTCAACAAACGTACCAAATTAAAATATAATAATGTGGTTAATCCATCACATTAAGAATTTTGTTAGTATCATTACTGTCATGGTTTTACTCGTATTGCATTCTAATTCAAGGCTCCACAAAAATCAAAGATTTAAAAAGAAAAGAGGCTACTCTAATAACACTATCCTTATAACAGTACATATAACCATATAGACCTTGTATAGTAACAAAATCCTTTTTTATATGCTGAACAAATGTGAAAAATTGATATTATCCTTATTAAATCAATATGTTTCCCAGTTCAGCAAAAAAAATTTCATGGTTCACTGTCACAAACTGGTGTACAACATATCTTTGGCTTATTTCATGTAAGCAAAAGTCAAAATAGTTTGATCAGCAGCTTCTAATTTCAAAACGAAGAGCCATCTGATATGAAGGCAGTGGCAGCTACTCTCGGGAGCTCTGATCCTGAGAATCAGAGTTGTTCTTGTTGTTGCCACCATCTAATGCACATGTTTGATCCTCAGAAGATATGGTGTTATCATCACCACTATTTGCTTCAAGAAAGAAACAGAACGAGGAGTTGGAGTTGAAATTGAAATGGTATTTCACATATAAACGAAAAGCATTTATGTAGCCATCCGCCAAATAAACCCTCTTATCACAATTCACACATACCTTCCTCCTCATCCGCAGGAGCATATGCTGAGCGTCTTGATCTCATTTGCTGGTGTGGGGTGGGCTGATACATACAACAAAGAAAAGAAAAATTATTAGTCAAACAACAAAAATACTATACTACCATTTCATCATCAACAAAAGGAAAGGCATTGTATGGAGCTAATGCAAAAAAATCCATGGAAGCAATTGTGCACAAATTCCGTACTTGGATGATAAGCTGAGGATGACAAAGGATCAAGAATTCCTAAAATGCTCAACTATATGACTTGAATATATGATGGAATAAAAAGGCGATGAGTTCTGACTTGATCGAAAGTGTTGCAAGTTTAAAAAGAAAACCAAGAACATGTAGTCCAAATTATAACTTTGGTTGGTTTGAACTTTGAAGTTGAATAATCACTATTCACTACATTAGCCCTCTGACTATACA
The DNA here is from genome assembly GCA_033220585.1 of Dipteronia sinensis. Classification (NCBI taxonomy): domain Eukaryota; kingdom Viridiplantae; phylum Streptophyta; class Magnoliopsida; order Sapindales; family Sapindaceae; genus Dipteronia; species Dipteronia sinensis. The sequence continues at coordinate 68,737,928 of CM065638.1, read as the reverse complement.
AAGCAATCTGACAAATTTTATGAAGCGATCTTAACTGATACCCTTGTTTGTGCATTTTAATACCTGCAGTTTTGGGCGGAGTGCTTCGAGAGGTCCTTTTGGCTTCTGTGATCCTTGCTGTTGTCGAAAGTGTGAAGCAATCATTATCATTTATAATTACTAATTAGGTAGGTAGTTTGAGCTACAAAAGAAAATCAAATGTGTACCTTTCCCAATGCCCAATCAGCCGAATCAAAGAAAGCACGTTCATGATCCTGGTAGATAGAATAAAACATGTTTAGAGGTGAAGTCGATCTACCCTGTATATGTTGCACTAAGCTAACAATTTTATAATTTCATTAGAGAAGATGAAGCGAAAAAGATTACGGTTACCTTGGATATCAATGGAGGCTTCTTTGGTATCATTCCTCCATACTTTTTCTTGATAATTTCCTCCTACAAACAAAAGTCAGAATTCAAGAAAACATTATCACTGTAAAGCCCTGCTATACCCTACAATTTACGCACAAACGAAAGCAAACAAGCATGGCTCAAATGATTAATACAAACAACTACTTTAAAATACATAAATTGCACAATAAGTACCTCTTGCTGGGTTGAGGGCATTACATTTTCATCATTTTTATTTGAATCACTCTGTTCTTGCACAGATTTCTCAACATCAACTTGCTTTTCAGTAGTATCAACGGTGACCTCTTGCTCCTTTAAATCATCGGCGTTTGTGCTCGACATTGCTGCTTCTTGCAAAAATTTGGGAAAAATAATCAAATGACGTAGAACAACAAATTTATATCAATTTCAGTACAATAAAACCAACTACGTTTGTGGGTGGTAACTAATAAATCGAAAGCAGAGTAAAGAATTCCATTAAAGAATCAAAACCCACATGCATTTAATTTGTTTTCTTCTGGTAGTACCTGTAACCTGATCGTATTCGGGGATCCAATTGGAGAGAGAAGAAGAGTCCACAACAAACCGGGTCTACCCGACTTCACCGTTTTTATGATTTATCATAAAAATAAAAATAAAAATGAATGCCTGAAATTAACGCACAGCATATAATCTTTTCAGGATGGGTGGGTCGGAGTTGTCATGGGTCAGCCCACCTACGGGTTTAAGAAGAATCCTTTTTTACCGTTTTGAAAACAAAAATTGATCAATCGATCCAAGGACCAAGTAATCATTTTTCACACTTATTAGACTTTTATTTTTATTTATAAAAAAAAAAAATTGATGATAAAGGTGAAGTAATGTTGTAACAGAATCCTATAATTGTACCACAAAAGTAGTAGGAAAAAATGTTCATTAGATTGGAAGATGTAACAAGAAGGCATGATCAGCCCCATGCCCCCATGTCACCCTGTAATTATTTTCATTGTTTTAGCAGATTCCCCACTCCCACAGTTTCATTACACCACTCCACTTTTATTTATATATTAAATGAAAAAAAAAAAAACAAAAAAACAATATCTGGTACTTTAGAATAAGTCAACAAACATGTAAGCAACAATGCCTAGGTTTTAGTTTCAAAAAAAAAAACACACAATGCCTAGGTTTTCTTGAATTGTGTGATTTTAAACTGACATGCACAAATGATGATGTTCAGTATTTTTTTTTTTTTTGAATTCCTTATCTCAACTTTTTGAAATTGGCAAGTGATGATAAGAGAATATAATTTTCATAATAGGTTAAAAATGCTAGCTAGATGAGGCTGTACTGATGTTGAAATGTAATAAATCTCAGTGTAAATGCTTTCTTGCTAGTTAATTAATTTAACCTAACTAATGAGGTTGATCAATAAATATTAACAGTGTAAATTGGGATTAACTAAGCTATTCTAATAACGTTAGTTTTTAGTCACATGATAGATCTTCAAGTTTCGTTTTGATTGGTTTTCAGAAAATATGATGCAAATGTCACTTTCCAATCACATCAGGCCTTTATGTATATATATAGACTACTCCATTTTCATCTTGTACCCATCTCATTGCTTCAATACACAGAGAAATTAACGATCCTATAAACTTCTTCATATACAAGCAAATAGCTAGACTATGTAGATATCCATATATGCTAGCTGATCGATGATGTTATTCATCTAAGGTCTTGCATGTGGACATGATATATAATGCGGTGCAGCCAAGGATGACTTGCCGGTTACTGTCTAATTAATATCGACACTTATAGAGAGTACATGACCGGCAAGTTGTGTTTGGCTACACTCATATCTCATATTTACATGTTAGATCTATGATGATAAGAACTGTTAATTAATATTGGCACCATCATGCATGTATGATTTACAAGTGATCATGTTATATGCAAGTAAGTTCTCTCAATCTCTCCCTTACCTTTCTCATGATTTTGTTTTCTGATCTATGATGATATATATTCTTTGATCAAAAGAAGGATCTGCAAAGATTAGTCTTGATTTTGATATATAGTGTTGAAACTGCATACTTTAATGCCAGGTTTAAATTCTTTTTGGATTATAATTATGCTTTTTCCTGCTTCAAGGTTGTTGATCAATAATGGCTTTCAAATGGGGTTTTGAAGATTGAGTTATGGTTAGCTATTCAAATCTAAATCTAAACCTAATCTAATCTAATCTAATCTAAATGAGTTTCAGCTAACATAAGTAGTCAACCAAACATGAATGTCAATACACATATTTTTCAAGATTTGATAATGTTGGACTTGGATTATTAGATCTGATGGGTTGCTTTAGCAGGTACATATAGGGAAATGGGTCCCATCGGTGCATGAAAAATCATTAATCCAAACACTACAACCATCGTTACATGGTACATGATGTATTATTCGATCTTCTTGTGTAAGTTCGCTGTAGCATTCACAACTTTTTCTGGATTTTTGGCTGACAAGTTTTATCAGAAATTCAAGCCATCCTCGAAGAAAAGTTGGACTGTTAAGAGGGGTATTCACATTTAACACGTTAACATTAACAGACAGCAAACCATGTGACATGTCGTATTAAAATGATTAAAAGGGGCTTGGTTTATTGAACCATATACAATAAATTTAAGGTTTAAAGGAAGTGACACGATTCGAATCAACAACCTTATGATATAAATGTGCTGAGTCTATTCACGTTTAACTCGTTAACATTAACAAACAGCAATCCATGTGATATATCGTACTTAAACGATTAAAGGGGGTTTGTTTTATTGAACCATATACAATAAATTTAAGGTTTAAAGGAAGTGACACAACTCAAATCAATAACCTCATGATCAGTGGCGGATCCCAAAAATTTTAACGAGGTAGGGCACTTGAACAAAAAACAATTATTTTAAAAAAAATTAATGGAAATTTAAAATCATAATAAAAATGTGTTTTTTTATATAAAAAATGATGGTATAATGAATTTTTAATAAAAAAATACAATAATTACTCGAAATGAATTAAATAATCTTACATTTAAAAGAACCTAAAAACATGAAACAAAATATTAAAAAAAAACAATAACAAGAAAAACAACATGAACAATGAAAAATTATAGTATTTATTCGTAAAAAAAATTAAAATATAGTTTTATAATAAAAAATTTTGTTTTGTATTTATAGTGAATTTACTTTAAATTTATACAAAAATAATTGATTAATAAATACAACTAGAAATGTTTTTGATTTTTTTTCTTCTTCTAATTATTGATTCTAAATAAATTAGAATAATAAAATAAAGAAAAATATAAATGATAAAATAAAATGAATCATAATAATAAATGGACTATTTTAATATAATAAATTTAAATTTGAGATTTTAGGGTTTATTGATTGGATGTGTTAAGTATGTCAAACTAAAAATATTAGAAATAATAAAATTTTAAAATAATAATAGATAAGATAATTTACTATATAACAAAATTGAATTAAGTAAACCACAAATTAAGGGTAGTTAAGAATTTAACAATGAAGGGAAAAAGAAAATGTATTATTTTGCTATAGAAGAAAATGGAAATTTGATAAAGGAATTGGAAATGAGTGTAAAATAAAAATAGCTATTAAAAGGTATTTGTTTTGTTTAACATGAAAACAATAAACCAACAACGCTTTGTAACAACATATGTCATTGTGTGTTATTTGTGATATATATATATATATATATATATAAACATAAAATGATTTTTTTTTTAAATTTGAGGTGGAGCACAGGCCCCACCTAATCTCTATATGGGTCCACCCCTGATCATGACGTATATGTGATGAGCCTACCACCTACCACCGTACTATCATATCATCTAGAGTTGAGGGAGGAGACAATGAAGGGCCTGGAAGGGCCACGACCCCACAGCATTAAAAAAAATATATTTTTTAACAGATATATATTAAATATTGTAAAATTTTACTTTAATCCCCTAAAATATTATATTTTTACTACATTGACCCCTGACAAAATTTTATGGTTCTACTCCTGTCTAGGGAGGCTCATTCGAGACATATACATAGGTAGTAATACCGATCAAACTTAAAAATATGTGTCTCCAATTGCAATATTTAATGTTTCTGAATTCCATTTTGTCAACTTAAGAAAATCTATTACTTCTCAAAATTCTAATATAAGTATAAAAAAATAAATATTTTGTTGCTATATGTACCAAAACCACAAAGCCGATTAGCTCATCATATCATGCTTCCTGTGGCTGTGGATGTATTCTACATAGTGATAAAAATAAAACTCCATGTTAGCTTCGCTAAGCAAAATCATGCAACCTATCATATGATGACATGTGGCTTAATTAGAGAAGCAGAAGAACCACATCTACTTGATCTAAAAATATATTAATCGGCAAACCTAATACCCACTTCCATTGTTCTCCATTGGTTGAATCATGCTTTAATTGCCTTGTTAATTGTATATAAATGAATGTCTTCCCTTCACTTACAATCATCATATAATTCAAAGAGGTTAAAGAGAATGAAGACAGATTACCCACTTAATGAGGTTGATCATCGTAATGAAGCTTCTTCTAGGGATATAGCAACCCCAACAAAACAATTGGTGATTACCAGAGTGATCTCAATTCTAGACCTGAGTATGAGAATCATTGGAGCCATTGGTACATTAGCAAGTGCTATAACCATGGGTACTACTAATCAGACACTTCCATTTACCATTCAATTCAATCTATTTAGAGCTCAGTACGATGATCTTCCCACTTTCACGTAAGTCAAATCATTTAATTTGAACCCTTTTAGATATATTGAATATCAAGTAATTTATTATGATTAATGTATGAGTATTTGCATTTGCAGGTTCTTCGTCATAGCAAACTCAGTTGTTTGCGGTTACCTTGTACTAGTCTCTCTCCCTATCTCGATCTTCCATGTTATCAAGTCAGAAGCTAAAATTAGTAGAATCATCTTGCTCATCTTTGACACGGTACATATAAACAGATGCTGTCACAAAACTTTTTACTTGAATGCAATTGAAGAAGTAATGAATTATAGTTGAATTTTGGTGAAGGTAATGTTTGGTCTACTCACAGCGGGAGCTTCAGCAGCAGCAGCCATAGTATACTTAGCACACAAGGGCAACGCTAGCGCCAACTGGTCTGCTATTTGCCAGCAGTTTTATTCCTTCTGTGAACGTATTTCCGGATCATTAATCGGTTCATTTGTCACTGTCATTATGCTTATGCTCATTATCATTACATCTGCTATAGCCATCTCTCGACCTTAACTAAAACTCTGGCCTGCTTTATAACATTTTGTGTCAACTGTCAAGCAATTTCCTTTAATCACATGCCCGTGTACGCGTGCGCAAGAGTTCGTTTGAGGTTTTGATATGTGATTTGAAGTTGTTGGTTTGTTACTATTCTAATTTGGTGTCCATCAACGCAAAGAAATGTATATTGTTTAAAATTCAGGCCATACAAATCATTTAGATATATCATATATATAAAAACATGAAAGAAACAAAAAAAAAAACTTAATAATAATAATAATAATAATAACTGCTGCGATGATGATCATACACAGAGGGAAAATTATATATCTACCTTTCAATAATAAAATTTATACAAAATTAAGAACTTTTAAATTTGCAGCAGTTGTAATTGCATTACATAAATTGAAGGTTTTATATATCCTTGATCAATATTTGTATCTGAAGAAAGTACTAGCTAGGCAAGCATTGCCACAATATCATCTAAATTTTTCAATACCTTCTCAGTAGTACAAGTATGATTCGTATACCTTTGGCGTCCGTACATAATTATCCAACTGAAAAAAAAACAAACAAATACAACCTAATTAATGAATTTATCAATATATATATATATGTGTATACAGCAAGTTTCAAGTGTAGGATTTTCTACGTTTTTTTTTACGAGATCCTGGATTTCGTACCTGTTAATTTCTATATACGTATATAGGTAACAGGTATATGTAGAGAGATAAAAATATTACCTCGTTCATGTTATCAAGGAGATCATTGGCTGTTTTGACATAGTCCTTGCGAAGAGCTTGGGGCAGTGTACTCATGGCGGCCTTCAAATCCTGATTAAGATAAGCTTCCTTTAATCTAATGTAAAATATCACATACCTCCATGCCATGCGCTCCAACATTTCTCTTATGCTATGCATCCCCTCCGCTGTCTGCTTTATTCTAGCCGCTGAGTCTTCTGCCGACAGCCCCGGTTCGAAAAAATGTTCCAAGATGAACGAACGCGTTCCCCAATTCTCAGCCAGCGCCGGAGGGGTCCCATGCGATAATCCTAGAGCTAGTGAAGTGGCCAAAAATGTGGCCGTGAATTTTCTCCGGTCGGTCACATTTTGATTTTTATGGGATGAAAATGATGCTCGGATTAATGGGAGCGAGAATTTGATATGGTGAGTGTGTGAGGCAGTGGTGATTCTGTGGGAATGGAGGAGGGTTGTGGTGGTGTTAGTGAAGCTGCTCATGGTTTTGGATAAAATTTAACTTGATTGTAGTCCTAAGTCATAGAGCAGGAATCAATTGGTTTTCGGGCAGTTTCTGGCCACTGACCGTGTTGCCCGTTACTCCAACATGGACCTTAGCTTTTTTGCCAAAGTGGCACTCGTTATCTTTTTTTTTTTTTTTTTGGTTACTGAATTCATGCCCCAGTTTTTGGGCTTGCTAAAACGATGTCGTTATTAGTTATTACTTGTTGATTATATGCTTGCCCGAACTCGGCACATTAATGGATTGAATAAGCATTTTTTATCGTCGAGGCGGTGGTGTCATACTGTCTTTTTAAACCCTACAAAAGTTACCGAGTATATAAACACCAAAACCAAAATTATATGATTGTAATACCACAATCACCAAACTCTAAAGTATCTTTTCAGTTTTCTAACACTCACCGGGTTGCCCTCTTGATAAATAAATTTATTTCCTTACATGCTATTCGGTATCCATTTGTTATTTAATTTAACAAGGGATTGGGATGGAGTCTTGATCAGCTCATATGAGTTTCAAACCATTTGAAGATCTGCTCAGACTGCAGGCTGGTCATTTCATGGTATGCAAATGCAAGATTTAGTTCTTCTTGAACATGGTGAACCAAAGGCTTATCCACTGTAATGCTCTTATTTTCCTTGAGAGCCTGTTTCCAAGGTGTTTGGCGACCGTCACTTCTCATATATCCATTCTCATCAATAAAGCCCTTGTCGCGGAATAGCTCAAACAATTTAGCAGAAACAGCCTCATCGAGACCTGGAATTCTGTCAGCTAAGAAACTATGCATTAAAGGAAACGGATTGCATTCAATCTCAGCAACACCAATGCCTTTATTTCTCAGAACTTCCATATATACACGTATCTTCTGCTGCCTAAAGAAATCTTTTGGCATATGCACAAAAAGTGTGGGTGGATAGTCTTCTGTGACATCTATTTGATTGAAGACCCCTTCAGCGATCATAAGAGTTATACTACTGAACTTCAAATCAGTGGCAAGGGCAGACACAAAATGCCCACCAGAAGAGGCCCCCAAAGCCACAAGCGGAAGATTTTCAAGCTTGTTTCTCTTGACCCACCATCTTATCATATCTTTTACAATCAACCTTTCTTTCCTCAGTGTCCAGCATCTCCCCGCACTAGATATGGTAAGAACAGCAAATTTTCGAGAAAGAGCATGAAGCACAAGCAGCCTTTCCTCGGGCAAACCAATGCACATAGGGCAATTATCAGATCTGTCCCAGAAGTTAACTGCCTTGCCATTGCACCCGTGGGCTAAAAAGAGAACTGCCCTTGGTGAATCAGGTATTTGCGACATCATGTCTGTTCCATTTCTCAACTCTATAGTAGGGTGAAATTGCACGAATTGTTCAAAGCTATTCCATTTTTGCTTCAGATGTCCAATTGAGGAATCAGGCTTCTCGTTGTTTTTGTAAAATAAGAACATCAATATTACAAGGATCAGAACCAGAGATGCAATAAGAACTGGCAACCGAAACTTTTGGGGTCCATGCAATGCCTTCGATTTATTTGCACGCTTCAACATTGCTGTAAACAGAGAATTACTTTATTCCGATGAACATTTGAAATAGCGGAGAAATAGAAGCAAAACAGACTGCCAGAATTCCAATAAAAGATACGGTTCACTTAACCATTCACTTGAATGCTAAAAAATGTAGGTGAAAAAATGTAACAAAGGTTAAGCATCACATTTTTAAAATTAAACAAAACACAATCCTCCACTCAACCGAACCTAGCACAACCAATGGGCACACTTGGGGAGACTTTCTCATATTTCACAAACCAAAATCACAAGACATAAATTTACGATTTTCGTTTTCCAATCTGTCCTAAATTCCTCAACAACTAAACAGAGGTTTACCAAAATTAAAATTTTCAGTGTAGTGTTACATTTCTTGCTTGAGCAAGGACATTATATCCAGCTTGAGTAATCATCATATTTGCAATAAATTCACATAACAAAATTGCATTGGCGATAATCATCACATTTCCTTAAATCAGCAATCAAAATCACAGTTGTGATAAACACATTCGCAAAATTGAAAGAAACACGATCACAACAACCAGATCATAGCCACATAGGCGTAATTCCAAAAATCTGCATAAAAATCTCTAAAGTTTACTAAAAACTCACGTGGTCTCACAAATCAATGCTCTGATCTGAACACCAAAATACATTTTAAAAAAAAAGCATGTTGAACAATTATTCCAATTGTTTTTTCCTTACCAATTCTTATTCAAGGAAAATTATTCTCATTTATTTGGAAAATATATATGTATTCATCAACAGCGGGATCAGAAATTGTCATTCCAACCACTCTTGGCAATGACAGTAGGATATCCAGCTAAACAATCAGGCTCCTAGACTCGAACTTTTAAATAGCATTCTGTTTAGACTTTAGATTCAGTTGATCAGGGTAAACATAGAGGGAAAATCATTGTATGTACTGTTAGTTTACCCACTTGAGTAACTACTGTTTAGAAATTGCTGCAAATCAATCTTCCAAAATGGATCAACAACAAGATCAATACCCAGATAGTCCAAAGAATAATAACTTAAATCCATTATATCAGCACATTTTATAATATAAAAGAACAAGAGAAATGCGGGAAAAGAGAAAAGTTAGTTAGCCTAACAACTAAAATCTTTACTTCACCGAATCTTATTGCATTCTCAACCAGTGGGACTGTTAGTCTGGATTCAGAACTGATTATTTATATCTTTAAGATCAATTTCATTAAGACGGATATATTAATCACACATACTTGAGTTTTATGGTATTTTATTATGAATGTGTGTGTGTTTATATACCAACTATGTAGCATATAAAACTAGGTACATTAGGTCAAATCTTAAGAACTCTATTCCTAAAAGTTGTTATACTTTTGACATTTATATAATTATTCAATTTAACATCCTTTTAAGATATGAAATTGAATCGAAAGAAGTTTAATAATTGTGTGTGAGAGAGAGAGACTTACCAGCAGTATAATGGGGTTGCTTAAGAAGTAGCGGAATTTACAATGAAAGCTCTTTAGCCTTGACAGTTGATACAGTTTCGTTGCACTAATTTTTAAGAACAAGGCAAAGAAACATGAGTCATGTAAAACAACCGGCACAAGTTCAAATCAAGTACTACTAACAAAAGCATAATGCACTGAATTTCTCTTGCAGCTGATAAAACCATACCTATGGCCTCAGCTAATATTTTCATTCGAATCAATTGCTGCAAAAACGGAGTTTTAATAATTAATAAAGACTGTCACTGTAATGCCATTACGGGTGTAATTCCTGCCTTTTGAAGCAGTTCAACAGTCAAGAGAAATTTGCTGAAAAGTTAAAAAGCTATGTTGATGCAAAAAAAAAAAAAAAAAAAAATCATTTTCCAACTATGATCAATTAAAGATCAGCATAATTCAATCACTCAATTTCAAATAGATAAGCACAAGTTTCAAATCTAATAAATTGCAATTATACAGCCAAGGAAGAGATATTTTGAAAATGCAAAACATTTATAATGCACAGTTGATATGAATTCAATTGAAAAGGAAATTAAAGAGAGCTGGACCTTTCGAAAATGGCGCTGCTCGTAATCAGAATCATGCCGCAAGGCCTCCATGAATATCATGCTTCATATCTGGTGAAAAACGGACATCGTCTTCCTTCTTTTTCTTCAATTCTCTCTGCAGAAATACATATTTACCCTTCTTTATATATACTGACTACTGAGTGATCTGGTAATTTAATTTTAAAATGAATTTTCATTTTAATCCCAAACTTTTAAGGAAACTATACTTTTTGACCGCTATTCTCATTTTGAGTCCACTGATCCCTATTTTCGAAGATGTGTCGTTTTATTTAATCTGACCAAACTTAATTGTCAAATGGCACCAAAAATTGAAAAATCGATTCTTCTGTCAAAATAAAAATACATATTTAGGCATCATCCTGCAGCTATTTTTTAGCATGTTTTTGTTTTTATTTTTTAAAAACGATTTCGAATTCACGTTCGTTAACCGTTTTTCATTCTATTTTCGAAAAACAAAAAAAAATTGAAAAACACGATCAATGTTAAAAGTGAAAATTTTAAAAAACATTTGAAGGTTATTTCTGAATTTGAAAAACAATTTGAAAAAAAAAATACAAAAAATACAAAAAATATGTCTTCACTTGAAGACAGTAAAGCCCGACTGTCATCAGTCATCACTTCTCACCGCTCAAGCTCTCAAATCTCAACTCCATCGAAGGTATGTCTGATCTTCTTCTTCTTCTTCGCAGTTGTTCTTCTTCTACAGATCTTCTTCTTCTTCTTCTTCGCAATTGTTCTTCTTCTACAAATCTTATTCTTCTTCTAATTCGCAGTTGTTCTTCTTCTACAGATCTTCTTCTTCTTCTACAGATCTTCTTCTTCTTCTTCTTCTCTTTCTTCTTCTTCGTCAGAGCTGCACTTCTTCTGCAGATGATCTTTTTCTTCTTCTTTTTCGTTGCAGTTGTTCTGCTTCTGTAAATCTTCTTCTTCTTCTTTTTCTTCTTCTTCTTCGTTGCAGTTGTTCTTCTTCTGTAAATCTTCTTCTTCTTCTCTTTCTCCTTCTTCGTTGGATCTTCTTCTTCTTCATCGTCGGAGCTGCTCTTCTCCTGTAGATGATTTTCTTCTTCTTCTTTTTCGTGTTCTTCTTCTGCTTCAGATCTCAATCTTCTTCTTCTTCTTTTTCGTGCTCTTCCTCTTCTTCAAATCTTCTTCTTCTTCTTCTTCTTCTTCTTCTTTTTCGAGTTCTTCCTCTTCTTCCTCTTCTTCAGATCATCATCATCTTTTTCTTCTTTTATGTTTTATTTTTCAATTTTTTTGTCTTTCATAAACTGAAATTATTGTTGATTTACTTGGATGTATGTAGATCTAAGTAGTTTTTCAATTAATTGTCTTTCTTAAACCGAAATTTAATTAAAGTAATCCTTAAAAAAATTATAGTGATTATTGAGGAAAATAGTTGTGGAAGACTGGAAGCTTTGAGCAAAAATCTGGGATTTAGTTTCTCAGTCACTCAGGTTAGTTGGTTTTTAGCGTTAATCACTCTTGTTAAAGTGAATAGTCTTTGTTTTATAAAGGTTTGGCTTGATCGGATATGTCATCTTAGTAGAGTTGTTTTGTGATAGCTGTGTTTTGTTTTGTTTTTCTTTCTTGGGTTGCTTTGTTTTGGCTCTGTTATGTTGTTGTGGGATGCTTGTTGGTTTCTGTTTCTTTTCATTGTTGTTAGTTTTGGTCTCGCGCATGTTTCGTTGTGTATTATTTGGGTATGTTTATTTTGTCTGAAGTTTGAGGGTTGGTGTTTGAGGGTTGGCTGTCTTGAGCATTCGACATTAGCTAAAGCAAGTATTATGTATCATGTGCTTTATATATAGAATTTGAATAATCAAAATTACTTGTCAACTGGTGTAGTGTGTGTGTGTGTTTTTTTTTTTTTGCACTTTGAAAGGACTATAAATTGTATACAACAGTTTAGGCAGCAACAAGTATTAATATATAAGCTGCTCTTCTCCGAAAGTCAATGAACAAGAATGTTGTGTCTCTAATTCAATCAATTGGCTTGATGAAAAACACATGAAATTTTCATTATTTAGCTAAAGCTTTTAATTGTATGAACTTGAGAGACTGGATTGAATCAAACTGTGGAGAACAAATCCAATGTTGATCTTGAAATATAAAGAATATGATATGAACAAATCGTGTATATCAGTTGGTTCAAACAACATTGTTAGGTTGATCTTGAAATATAAAGAATATGATATGAACAAATCGTGTATATCAGTTGGTTCAAACAACATTGTTAGGGTCTTCCTGCTAACTAAGTATTGGTGATTATTGGTAAATTCTATATGATATCAAAACTATTTGATCGAGAGTCTCAAATCTTGAAATTCCTTTTGTATATGTCCAATTTTATTGTACTTAATTGCAAGTGAGTGGGTAGTGTGGTAATTGACAGAAGATTTTGGTTCTCAAGTCCTTTGGTTTGCAATTGACTAGAATATTATATTATTATCAATCCATCCCTCCAATAAAATGGATATGTTGTAATTTACATCGAATATTGCTAGCTTGACCAAAGTCCAAATTCACATTCAAATGATATGGTATGTGATCAGTTGTAACTAATACATCCACCAGCACATTATCTTATAATTTATACCGTGTTGACAATGACAGCGTCAAGATATATGATAACTGATAACGTGGGAAACTCAAGATTTAATGTCTTTAATGCTTTGCGATTGATTCAAATATTGATTGTGTTGTAACAAGTCATCTCCAACATTTGCTTAATTTGGTTGTCCATATCAATTCTTTTCAATGATATTCATATCATCCTCAAATGTTCAACTAATAGCATGCGGCATGCCTATATATTCAGTATTCACTTTAACTTTTGTAAACATAAACCTATAAACAAATATGCATCTTTCTCAAAATAAGTAATTTATCTATGATCAGATGCATGTAAAGAGCTGCATTGCATACTAGATGTTATTAGATGTCCTTGAGCTGATATTGTTTATATTAAAGTGTGATTACACACACACACACACACACACACATATATATACACAGGCAATTGTAGGGAAAAATAAACTAAAACCGCAGCGGAAGGCGAAAAGTAGATTTTCGTATAGTTTAAAATTTTTCTAAAGATTTGAACATTAACCCTTTAATTAATTAAACACAAATATACGGTTAGAATTAAATACCTCTTGTCGCATGATCCGATTGACTTACGTCGATGGTAATCCGCAAGATCTTCAATCCTAGCACGTACGTGAATCACCTAGGAGCGTGGTCTCCATTTTTTCTTTAAATTGCTTACCTGAGAATGGATGTATGGAACTTCTGATCCTGATCTTCAATCCCAAAACACCAAGAACCTAGAAAAATAGTTCCGGTCACTTTTGAATTCACAATCGATATGATTGGAACTCGCGTAACCCTAAATCGAAAGTGTGCACAAAACCTTTTGATGTTAAAGGTTTGCAAGTGCACTATCGAATGAGAACTTATTTTTCTTTTTCTCACTTAGCCGAAATTCTATGTGTATTGAGTAAGATTTTTATTTTTCAAAGCAAACAAAAATCTCTCTCACTCAAGCTTCTTGGTGGCCGAAATTTTATCACCTTATATTTATAAGGTGACCGAAATTTCTCCTTCTCAAAATAGGGTTGGCCGAATTCTTTGTGTAGGAAATCTAGGGTTGGCCAATTTCCTTACTTGAAAAGGAATTGTGTTTTTCCCTAATTTCTATCAATTTAAGAATCCTAACCCTTATAGGACTAGGGTGGCCGAATTCTTTGTGTGGTATGGAGTGTATGTGGACTTAATCCTTACCACATTAGGACTCATATCACTTAAAAGAATTCTAACTCTAATCCAACACATAGTATTTTATTTACTAATCAGGAAAAGATTTTGATTTAAACTATTAATTAATTAAATAATTAATTAATTTCCATTTAATCAAAACAATAAAATAAAATAATATCTTGGGCTATTTTATTAGCCTTGCTGCCCACACCATATATATATATGGGCCTAATATTATTTTTCTTATTTTATTTAATCCATTAGACTTTAAATAAAAGCCAACATATGAACCTGACTTATTCTTACTAAAAGAAACAAGCCCACATGTCTCCTTTTAATATATTAATATAATATAGCAGCCTATTAAATAAATAATAGACATATTATATTCTTAATATATTAAATGCAATTCTAAATGGACCCTATAAATTGGTCCGGTAGAATATATCAAGTGATCCATGCAAGTACGTGTGGATTGTGGATCTTGGCGGACTATCTAAATTTAAGCTTCAATAGACATAACATAATCATAATCAACAAATGATTCACTTAGGTCCGATCTATTAATTTTAACTCATTCCACTAAAGAGCTAAAATTGAACTCTTAAACAAAGATAGAATAAGGAGATGTTTCTCATTCATACCCTAGACAATCTTATAGGAGATGGTGTATCCTCGTGAATAATATCAGTAATCGTCAAGAGCTCATAGACCACATATAGCTCTCCAAGTTACCATTTTGAACTTGGATATTTTGACTTGTCCAGAAGCCATGTCTTCAATAATCATTATTGAAAACTCAACGTTGAGATTTAATATCCAATACCTCAAAACATCCATATGATGATATTATACTCTCATTTAATAAATGGAGCCACGATGTCCATATCTATAAATGAAGTCCTCTATCGATTAACAAATGAATACCACCAAACTATCGAGGATAGACTATACTATATAAACGTACTCATTGATAGCTCAAATGATAACACTTGCAACCATAAGTCTATCATTTATCTTAGGATTAAGATTGACTCTCCGATTGTCCTAATAATGAAAAGACTTATATCTAGTGACGGTTCTATATAAAGTATTTCATTGTGATCCTGTTCAATGCACCCAGTGCACTAGATTCTTTTACTCGAAAACTTTTCGATGATTTTAGACTCATCATAACTCATTTGATCTCACTTAAATGCTAGTAAAAGAATTCTACAACTTTATCAAGATAGAGGTGTCCAACCTTTAACTTAAGTTGTGAATGTTATTCAAGACTAACTAAAGAATTGTGTCTACCTCACACATATCCGGATGTATGAACAATTCTTCATTTCTCATAGTCTTTTGACCTTATGATTATTTACCTTGACAATTATAATAATAAATGCTATAAGTATTTGTAAGAATCAGAAAACACTTTATTAATATGAAAAGATTGTCAATTACAATATTACACTCTTGCTATTGAGCATAATCCTAACAGCAATTTTGTTTGAATAGTACTTGTTCTAATTAATGATATTTAGTGATATTGTGTAGAACTTGCATCTCTTTTCAAATATTTTTGTTGCTAGTTTTTGTAGTTCGAGATTGCTATAGTCTTTTCAAATGTTTTTGTTGCTAGTTTTTGTAGTTCGAGATTGCTATAGTTAGTACTTTATATGCTTGAAGTAACTCTTGATCCATACATACATATTTAATTCTTGTAAATGAAAATGGTGTCCAGTTCAAGCACCATTTTTCATCATACAAAAATCTGGTTAAATTTTCATTAATTGGAGATTGTTAATTAGCTACTTTAGCTAAAGCCAATCCAAACAGTTGAAATTACAAATTTGGCTCTCAAGAATAAACATTATGTATCAATCTATTTAAATAATACATCACTAAATTAGGAATATGTATCAATTTATTTAAATGATACATGAAATATAAGCATTTTTGATATACTAAAAGTTCGCAACTAACTGAATTGATTGAAAAGAGTCGTTATAGGAGATGCAGAGGTTCATCACAATGATATGTGCAAGGGTTTATTAGAAAGTTAGTGGGGACTACTAGTACCAGTTCTGTTCGTTTAGACATTTAATGGAATGCCATATATAAGATTTTTTTGTTTAAACTTTTAATTGAATGTCATATTGGAAGACACTTTCTAAATCACTTGTATTAGTGTGAAATGTCATATTTGATCATTTTTTGTCTACAGAGTTGAATTGATGTGGTTCATGCTAATCCACCTTGGATTTATTTATTTATTTTCAAAAATATTTTGTTTGTATTGCTTTGTTTGGGTGTTGTTTTTGATTCTGTTGTTCTATTGTTCTATTTTGAGGGTTTTTTATTATTTAAATGTTCTTAAAACAGCAAGTATAATGGAACTCGTTGATGTTGATGTCGATGTCGATGTTGACGACAAGGTCGGGTGGTCTACAAGGAATGATGTCATTTTTATTCGCATATTGCATGAACATGTAAAAAAGGCGATTTATAGACATCTACATTCAATAAGAGGGTTTGGTCAACCATAGGTGATAAGCTTTTCCAAAAAAAAATAAAAAGCGATTCACGGTTTTACAGTTAAAGTCAAAATTTAATCGTTTGCGTAAAAATCATCGCGAGAATTCTAATTTGATTGCATACAGCGGATTTGGTTCGGATCCTATATCAAACACCTTGACAGCACCAGAAGCTGTTTGGGTTGAATACATTAAGGTAATGATTTTTGAAATAATATCTATTTAATTTTTTATAATATTGATATGTAATTGATTTTTTTCTTTTAATGACAGAGAGTGCCAGCAGTGAAACCATATCGGAAGAAAGGGTTAGAGCATTATGAAATACTTGAGGACATTTTTAATACTACTAACAATTAAGTTTTTCCTCCAATCAAGTTCATTTGCCTTCAGACCAGGATCGTGAAGTAGAGGATAATTTTATTAACTTGGGAGTTCATGTTAATGTTGATGTTGAGGCTGGGGATGATGATGATGATGGTGGTGGTGGGGTTGAACTAACTGAAGATTCTAACAAAAAGAAAGGAAAAAGGGCTCGTCGGTCAATTGATTCTTCCAGCAACCTTCGTAAGAATAAATGGGAAAGCATGGATACTTATTTTAGGACTGCTAAAGAAGTTATGCAGGCTAGATTGGAGAAAGTTAAGGTCAAAAGTGCCGAGTTCACCGGTAAAAGTTGTGAACAATTTTCTGTCACTGAATGTATGGAGGCTGTGGAAAGCTTGGGAGATATTGATGGTAATACATTAGTTTATGGAGAGGATAGTACCATGTGTTGAATGGAGGAAGGTTTTTCTTGCTATGAGTGAAGAAAGGAAACGACAATGGCTAGGTGGTTTGTAGGATATGGCTCATGGGTGGATAGGATGTTATTTTGAACTTTATTTTCATTTCAACTTTGTTGTTGTGAACTTTGTTTAAGGATGCTGTTATTAACTTTAATGTTTAAGGATTTTGTTGTGAACTTGACTTAATTTTCATGGTGGTTGTGAACTTGGTTTAATGTTTATTGATGTTGTTATGAATTTGGTTTAAATTTTAAGTATCATTTTTGATTTAGAGTACTCATATTAAATTTTAACACCTTATTGTTTGTATTATATAGTTTTCAATGTATTTCCAACTTACAACAGTTTTCCTCTTGTAAATAGGTCAACATGAATGATAATAATCAGAGTGATAGTTCAGAAAACGAATCGGATTTGGAGGCCGAACAACAAGAATTGGAGGCACTCGAATTGGTCAGTGCATAGAGTAGGGCTGAATATTATCAATATATTGACAAAATGTCATGTTATGTAGGTGGATTAACAGGGTATGCATTTGTACAAGAGTTGTTAAATGGTCATCCCGAAAGAATGTATAACATGTTTCGTATGGATACACATGTTTTTCTTAATTTATGTCAAACACTAGAGCAGTCACTGTTATTGGAAGATGATAGACATGTTACTGTTATTAAAGGGGTGGGAAGGTGTTTTTATATTCTGTCTCATGGGGCCGTAATGTGAGTTGTTGCTGAGCGTTTTCAACGGTCAAAAGATACGATGTATAAACAATTTAAACGTGTATTGAAGGGGCTATGTGGGCTTGCACCAAATATTATACGTGAACAAACTCGAGGACAACAACCGCCACCGCTAGAGATTAGAAATAATCCAAAATTTATCTGTATTTTAAGGTAATTATTCTATTTTAATGCATAATATTTTTTTATACTTCCAATTTTACTTAACTATGTTATGTTGATATATATTGAAGCAAACAATGTTAACATAAATTATTGATTAATTATATTATGTAGAAATGTATTGGTGCTATTGATGGAACACACATTTCTGCATGCGTACCGGCACATAAACAAAATTCGTATCGAGATAGAAAAGTCCAAGTTACTTAAAATATTATGTGTGTTTGTTCGTTTGATATGATGTTCACATTTGTTTACACGGGTTGGGAATAAACCGCTAATGATTCAAGGGTGTTTTTAGATGCAATTGGAAGACAAGAGAACGGTTTTCCCCATCCTAATGAAGGTTCGTATACCATATAAGTATTTCACTATTTCGATTATTGTAAATTATAATAATTATTTTTTATTCTTTCAGGATATTATTATATTGTCGATTCGGGATACATAAACATGCCAAGATTTTTAACACCTTACAGAGGTGAACGATATCATTTACGTGATTATGAAGGACAAGAACGTGCACCAAGAGGTCCAAAGAAGTTAATTAATTATAGACATTCATCGTTACAAAATGCAATTGAACGGTGTTTTGGTGTTTTAAAGAAGCGATTCACTATTTTGAAAAATATGTCTAATTATCATTTACGTAGGCAACGCCTCGTACCTATAGCATGTTGTATCCTACATAACTTTGTTCGATCACAAGGTCGTGGTGATATCATGTTTAGGGAATATGAGAATGAAGATATGTTAATTGATGGAGAAGGAGAAAGAGAAGGAGAAGGTAGACCAATTCCTAATATTGACTTATCTTCATCAAATGCAGCACTAATGAGTAATGTTAGAGATGAAATTGCAAAAAAAAAAATGAGAAGAGATTGCTCACGCAATAGGAAGTGATGTTTTGTAATAGGAGGTGGTGTCTTCTAATGTTATGTTATGAGAATTTTAATGAAATATAAAAGTAATCTATGATTATGAAAATTGACAGTTATGTTATTTTTTGTTAATGCTAACACATCAAATATCTACAATCCTTTTTATAATTCAATTAAAAATGATTGAATGGTCCGTAAAGAATGATTAAATTCAAATTATTATATTATTATAAACATTTGTATAATTATTTCACATATATATTAATTTTAAATTATAAATTATAAATTTAAGTGGATGAAAATAAATATTACAACCTTATGAAGATATTTTAAAAAGATGGGAGAGTCAAATTATATATGTAAAAGTTCTTCAGTTTTTTATGTTTTCAATTTTTCTACCAGACGTGTTTTTACTATTTTCATTTTCAGAATTTAGCTTTCAGTGAAGCTACCAGACGCGTTTTTACTGTTTTCATTTTCATAATACAGCTTCCAGCATATGCTACCAGACTCGTTTTCTGAATTCGAAAATGAAACCAAAAACACTATTTATTTTTATTTTTATTTTCGAAAAACAGCCACTGAAAAACGCTTATAGGACGAACCCTTACCCTCTCTAGGTTCTGCTTCTGCTGCAAATAGCAGTCACATCACATTGTCACTCAAAAAGGAAAAAAAAATCCTCAACCTTTTCACATGGTAGACAAATAAATATATATTAAAAAAAACCTAGTTGGGATTTGAGTTTTGTCTCTGTTTATTGAGAAAATCTTACATACAACCGGTGCAATGCATTCGTTGAATGGGTGCATGCAATGTGGCAAAGAAAACCAATCAAATAAGTTCTTCATACCATATGATATGCACCTATTGGTTAGGGTGCATGCAAAAATTTCTCCTATTTCATCCCATTAATATCGTGGCAAAAACTCAACATGACAACATAGACCCGGCCACGGTTCGGCTCCAGTTCAGTTTCAGTTTGGAATCGTCGATTACGGTTCCATGACAAGGTCAAACCGTAACCATAACTGGCCTAGCCTGTTTGGTTTACGGTTTGTAACCGCCAGTTAGACGGTTCAGTTACTATTCATGTTTGTAATCGCTAAGTGGCAGCTTCTGATTGGTTCATTTTTTTAAAATTAAATGAAAACCGACTGTTTAATAGTGGTTTAACTGCATGTTTTTTTTTTCAAAAACCCTGCCATGTGGCAACTTCTCATTAGTTTGTTTTTTTTAAAAATTAAATGAAACTGTCGGTTTTCGACGGTTTTTTTTTTACAGTAACTGTGTCACAACCGGTTTTATAACCGACGGTTACGGTCACGGTCACGGGTCACGGTCACGGTTTTGGTTACAGTTTTGACCGTTTGGTTTCGATTCGAAACCGTCGGTTTAACCGAACTGTGACCACCTCCGAGACAACATCAATGATCAAACCCCACCTTCCACCTTTTTGTTTTTTTCTTAAGGTAAATTGCACAATTTTCCTGTACATTTGATGTAATTGCACTTGTTTGTAACTTTTGACAAAAATTGTACAAATCATCCCTGTCATCACTTAACTTCAATCAACTCAAGTTGTTGAACACATTTTCAACACGAATTGACTAAAAACAACCGGAATCTATTCCATCCCGCTCTTCTCATCCATATCTTTTTTATTTTTTTAAATGGTTCTGGTCCGGTTCGAACCGCCCGGTTCTTCTTTTAAATATTTTTTCTTTTTAAAATAACCATTCGGCCTCCAACGGTTCATGTTTTTTTTTTAATTTTCTTTTAATTTTCTTTTCTATAAATACCCCTACCCCTCCATTCATTTTTCCTCACCCCAATTTCTTCAATTCTCTCTAATTCTCAATTCTCTCTAAACTTTCAATTCTCCAAGTCTTAATTCTCAAACTCCAAGTCTCCAAGTTTCCAATTTATATTATTTGCAATTACTAAGTTAGTAAGTTTCCAATTTATTTTATTTACAACTACTTAGTTTCTAATTTTATTTTATTTGCAATATTTCTTATTTCAAATTTATTTAATTTGCAATTAGTCAATTACTAAGTTTCCAATATCATTTATTTACAATTTATTTTATTTGCTATATATTCCAATTTATTTTATTTGCAATTTATTTTATATCCAATTTATTTTATTTACAATATATTTTATTTACAAATTGCAATTACTAACTACTAAGTTTCTAATTTTCTTCCAAATTTATTTCCAACCATTTAATTATTTTTAAATCAATTTTTTTTTATTGAAATATGATATAAAAAAAAATAGGCCGGTTCCGGTTCGGAACCGGCGGAACCGGACGGGAACCGGAACCGGAACCGGCGGCATGTCTAATTATATGAATAATTGATAATAATCTTGTCTCATCAAAAGGCAAAGTCTAAACCATTAATTTCTAAAGGTCCACCGCTATCAACAAGAGTGATTTGTGCAATTTCAGATCAAAGTTGTATATACATAATTACATACAATCACATTAATATTCAGATGTTTATTCAATTTACCATTTTTTTAAAGGCAAATTGCAACCAACCTCCATGAGGTTTGCTCTTAGACAATCAGAAACAACTTTTCCATTTGTTGACAATTGACTCCTCTCTTGTTAGTTAACATCCGTTAACTCCAAGCATTGATCGTTAGTTTAAGGGCATTTCGGTACTTTCAGAAATAAGTATGATTAATGGACTGTACACATCACATCAATAGTGTACATTTAATGCATGGCATAATTATATATAATAAATAATAATTTTTGAATTTTTTTTAAAAGTATTTCTTACCCATTGATCTGCTAGCAAATGCAATTTTATAGGCAATCCAAACGGTCAATTGGAATTTTTAATTAATTTTCTTCAATTGAAATTTATCAAAACTTGAAGGATATTTCTATCCATCGTAGAAATTTCATTGAATCATCCACATCCAGACCTACCCACATACGATAAGGTCTATTTTTATAATTTTTTTTCTTATTCCATAAGTCAAAGTAGGTGCTAACAAGTGATAATTGACTTAGGGGTAATTGAGTTATTTTATAAATTTGACATGGTTAATGTTTGGAGTTAACTGATGTTGACTAACTGGAAGGGAGACGACTGTCTATAAATGGAAAAGTTGTTTCTAGTTGTCTAAAAGCAAACCTCAAGGAGGTTGGTTACATTTTGCTCTTTTTTTACTAGTAGTTAAATGTTGGTTGATTTTTGTAATAACTTGATGTTCTTGAGTTTTTATAGTAGTTAAAATGCATTTTGGACAAAAATACTTTGGTTATTTTCTAAAACAATCATCGAGAAAACCCAAAAAAAAACATAAATTTCAAATTTAAAAAATAAGTCTTCGTAATAATGTAACATTACTAAATTTTCAGTTTCTAATAACAAAATTTAAACAATCTTAGAAACTCAAATATAAGATTAATCAAAATAAAATTTCAAAATAAATCTTCAAGGAGATTCACTACAATCAACAAACTAAGAGCATCTCCAATACAAATGTGGCTTACATACCAATAAATCCAATAATTGTTGACATGACAACAATGTCAATAGACTTGCTTCTTATGTGGTATAAAAATAGATTTGATGGACAATCAATTCAAAATTTGGTCTCCAATGCTTTTGTCTAAAACACAATTTTTTTTTAATGACTCATCCATTTTTTTTTCCTATTTTTTTTAAATTTTATTTCCTTACCAAAAATAGATGAATTTTAATGTTAGTTTTAAATATTAGTTCAGTCAACAACAAAAAATAGTTGTGCAATGACCATTTGAAAGTAGACGGTCATGTTTATAATGTCTATTTTTTTTTTACCACATTAGCTTGAAGTTGAATATGCACGGTTGCATTTGAGAAAGATTTATTAACATAATGTTTATTAATCTTACATGACATCTTTTTTTTTTTCAAAAGTCATTTTTTGATTGGAGATGCTCCAATGTTATTATGCATTTTGAGAAAATTGAGCACAACATAGGATAGTTAAATAATAAGGTAGAAAACCCCTCCAATGAAATTATCTAACTTGATTATGGAGGTGATTTGACAAACTTTATATATATATATATATATATATATATATATATAAAAGAATATGAAGCTGGGTTTCTAAGAGAATCTCCAATACAAATATCAATTTTGAGAGTCTAAATAGTGACACATCAGCATTTCTATTCATTATGGATCATTTTTTGCAAAATAATTAGAGAAATGTATACTCATATCTCCAATGCAATTATCTAAAATCAAATATACATCCATTTCATAATCAATTATAATATAACATTTATTTCATTCTCTCCCCTCTTTTATTTTATAATTAAATGCGCTATAATATTATTGGTAAAAATAGATAGAAATGCCAGACATCATTTTTAAGAGAGTTTCTAATTCTATAAACTCAACTCAATATTTTCTAACTTTTTTTGTCACATCACCTCCATATTAAAGTTAGATAATTGCATTGAAGAGAGTTTTGCTAGGTTTTTATCTATCTATCCTACGTGATACTCAATTTTCTCCAAATGCATATTTGTATTGGAGATGCTCTAACTTTATAAACTCTTATAGAAATGCTGACTAGGATTTCTAACTTTTTCCAACCAATAATATTACTCCTCTTTTAACTGTAAAATAAAATATGAGAGAGAATGAGATAGATGATTGGTCAAAAAATGGATACATATTTGATTTAAAATAAAGAGGAGAGAGAGTGAAATAAATGTTTTAAGATGATTGGTCAGAAATTGATACATATTTGATTTTAGACAATTGCATTAGAGATGAGAATATGCACTTCTTAAAAAAAATTGACAAAGTGGATCCATATTCAATATATATGATTATATGTTGATGTGTCACTAGTTAGAAGCCGAAATATGCAGATTTTCATATTTGCATTGGAGATGTTTTTTTATCTCTATAATGGTGAGTGTTATTGGTAAAATTTGAGAGGATGACAAGTCAGCACGATTACCGTATTACGCGGCGGTCAGAGGTGCCATGTCACCAAGAGTCAACTAGACTAGACCAACCATAGTTGACCAAATATGACCTCACAAGACCATGTTACGTTTACCCAGACGATCGGGTGGAGATAACTCGGTTGGGGTGATTAGATTGATCAGGGTGAAAGTAATCCGGTTGGATCAAGACATCCGGTCGGGATCAAGTAACCAATCGAGGTGAATGAGGTCTGGTCAGGTTAGATAACCAGTTGATTAAGCGACACGTGGACAACGTTGAATTCAATACAGCCACGACTCAAATACGCAGAGAAAGAGTCTTGCTCAAACAAGGTGTCTTAAAGCACACTCCGATAAGGAAACAAGTTTCCTTATAGAAATCAGAGTCCAAATCGAGCAAGAGATCTAGTGCGTTTAATGTGCAGAAGACCCAAAACAGGAAATGAGATTAATACGGCTCCAACAAGTTAGAGTCTTATTAAATCACAATAACTTTCCTTACTTATACATCAAGAATTAGGGTTATATGCATGTATAAATAGACCATAAAACACCATTGTAATAGTTAGTGCAATACTACGTAAAAAGAGTAAGAGAGAGCAACAGAACGCGAAATAAAGATCGAGTGTATAATTATCATATTCATAGTGGACTTTTCTTCTCGCTGTCACCGGCAACTGTGGACGTCTCTCTAACTTGGAGTTTTACCACATAAAATTGTGTGTCTTGCACTCTTGCATGTTCAATTCCCCTTTCTTTTCCATAATTTTATTGTCAATTCGTATTAGCTTTTTGGACTTGTGATCAACTTTGTACAGTCAAAAAATCACTGTCAACAGTGAGGATAGAATCTTATGATGAAATATTGTATGCTCTTTTTTATTTTATAAAAAAACCCCAATAAGAACAAAAGATGATGTTGATCTTGATGATAATGAAATAGTGTATGTTAACAAGATAATGTAGGTTCGGTGGTAACACCCCTCACACTAGGAGTGGGCACCCAAACCGCCACACCGATCAACTCGTCCAAACCAAACCAATTTAAGCGGGTTGATTTGGTTTTGTTAAAGAAAAAAACCGATTCAGTTATTTTTTAGTAACCCGATTGGTTTGGATTGGTTTGTGGGTTGTGTTTTTATCAATCTGCATAACTCAACTCAAACCATTACATACTTCAATATATATATATATATATATATATATATATATATATATACACACACACACACCGATTTCCCGGTTCTAAGCTCAAAACCCCTCTACTTATTCTTAAAGCTATTTCATCCCATCCGTAGTTGTCGGTACTAAACAAATTTATTGAGGATAAGTAACTATTTTTATATTGTTTAGTACAAAAACGCAATAAGCAATACAATTTAGTTTTTTTGTATAAGTTTTATGCTTTCTACATTGGATGTTTTTTTTTAACTATTATTATTATACACTTGGGTTAAATTTAGTATTATTATTTATCTTATTGATAATGAATTTATCTACTCGTATTGATACTATTATATTTGTTCAAATAAAAAAAAATAATGTAATTATTTTCTTAAACCGTCAAATCAAACTGATTTGTATTGGTTTGGTTTTGCTTATAATTGGTTTAGTTTGGGTTTGTAAAAAAATAATCGATTAAATAATAGTTTGATTTGGGTATCGTCAAACCCAACCCAAACCAACCCATGCCTGACCCTACCTCATACCTCTAAAAAAAATACTGAATTTATTGTAATAATGTAATTCTAAAAATAAAAAAAAAACAGTCATAATAATAATCTAATTAAATCTTATTTATTAGTGTGAATATCCTTAACTTTATCTCTTCGGGGATAATGATTGAATTAAATTAATTAAAAAAACAACTTAATTATCAAGTTTTACAGATTGAGTGAGCGATCTGCCGTTCGTATTTACATTGTCCCATCTTTATCAACATAATTAGACGCGTGTTATTGGTCCAATCATAGAAATTGTTTAGGTTGCAAAGAAAAGGCACTCTGGCTTATAAAGACACCCAATTATTTTCCGGGAAAAACTTGCAATTCAATGGGAAAGATCGGTTTATTTGATCTTGAAAAGCACTTTGCTTTCTATGGAGCGTACCACAAAAACCCAGTAAACATAGCCATTCATATGCTTTTTGTTTGGCCAATCTTTTTCACTGCTCTTCTCATTCTTTACTTTACACCTTCTCTGTTTAACCTCCCTCGCGTAGAGTTTTCTTTGTTTGGGAGCAATGTTATTCTGGTTTTCAATTTAGGGTTCTTGCTCACTTTGATATATTCTCTGTTTTATGTCTGTTTTGATGTGAAAGCTGGTTCCTTGGCTGCTCTGCTTTGTGTTTTTTGTTGGGTGGCTAGCAGTTTCATTGCCAATTGGCTCGGGTTTCAACTTGCTTGGAAGGTAATTAATCTCTTTTCTTCTTACCTTTTTATCATGAAGTATTTGATTTTTAATTTTTGTTTTTTAAGAATTCATTGATGTATGTTTGATCATGAATCATGATTGCATATTCCTTTTACGAACTAGTATCTGCAGGTCAATGTATAATATTCTAAATTTTTTGGTTGTATGAAATGTGTTTGATGATAAAAGAATTAAAATTTAGCTCTTTATTTTTTAACGGTTTTCTTCCCTTTAATCTTCCTCCAAGCCAATATGAATTTTTCTGATTATGATTTACTTTGCATCATATTGAAAATAAACTTATATTTTTCTTGGTTTCCTTGTAGTTTTTGTTTTTCTTCCTTTGCTCTCCGCATGTATTAGAATTTTGGACTAAATAATTGCTGAAAATGTTTTAGTACCAGCTTTGAACATGAATCATAACTATTTTGACAGAATCAAGGTCATAAATTTGTTTGACAAAGTACAAAGGCCACAATAAATACTTCACATCCGAAAGTGTATTTTTTTTACGGTATTGAAGCATTCTAGCTAATGCATGAGACTTAGTACTTCAAATTTGACTTTGAGTGGTTGTTTTATGGATCTCTGACTAGGGAAATTTGTTCAGAGAAAGAAATGCAAACATAATCTGTTCTTGCATTTTTGTGGGTAATTTGGCAATTGGCAAGAGAGAAATAGTAGAATCTTTATAGATAGACAAATTCTTGTGGAAGACATCAATTGCTTGTGGGATAGAATCAAATTATTGGCTTCACTTTGGGCTTCCGTCTCCAAAGAATTTCAAGATACTTCATTTTTTTTTTCATCCTTCTAAATTGGGAAATGATTTTGGGGTAGATTTGTATTTAATCCTAGTGAAAATAGATACTTTTTTATATGGGTTTGGGGCTAAGTTCATAGAAGCCTCTATACTTGTTATTTTGTAGTCCACAAAAGGTTTTTGGGTTGTGGACATCTTGTTCACCTTTGTTTCCTTTTTCTTTAATGAATCATTATAGTTTCCTAAAATGCAGAAGAATGCATTTTAGGAAACTATGAATCATTATAGTTTTATAATAAATAAAAAATCAAGGGATGATGAGATGAAAAAGAAGAATGCAGGGCACCTAAAATTAAGGAGCCACATGACCTCACTCTCTCTCTCTATATATATATTATGTTTTTGAGCCCTAGCAACTTTATAGTTGATGGTAGGACCTTTTGTAACCAATTTTCACAGTTAATGCATCTTCTTATCTTTAATGCGTTCAGTTTGGTTGAGCTGTGGGGTTGGGTGTTTGTTTTTCATCAGGCATATTTATAACAGAATAGATGCAATCTCATCGGTGTGTCTTTGAAACAGAATAGAGAAGTTCGGTTTCATCTGACTTCCAGTTCCATGTGATAGTTTAAAGTTGTCTTGTATTTTAACCTCAATAACCTTAATTTCAGGTTGTTCTTGTGACTCAGCTCTTGTGTTGGACTGGACAATTCATTGGTCATGGTGTCTTTGAGGTACAGTAGTAGTAACTTTCTTTCAGGTTCATACTCGTCAAATGTGATTAATGAGTAATTAACTTGCAGAAACGAGCACCTGCTCTTCTAGACAATCTTGTTCAAGCCTTTTTAATGGCTCCCTTCTTTGTGCTGCTGGAGGTAATTTGCTTTGTTTTAATATGTAAAAAAGAGATTTTGGAGTTGTAGATGATAGCTGATCATATGCTTTTTGTTTTTCTTTGCCCCAGGCTCTTCAAACATTCTTTGGTTATGAGCCATACCCGGGATTTCATGAAATTGTTCAAGCAAAGATTGAAGCTGAAATCAATGAATGGCAAGAAAAGAAGCAGAAACTGATTTCCTAGGTTTGGCATTGGGGTCTGTGGTCCATTGACGATTCAGCTTCTCAAAGTAAACAAACCGAAGTAGATTATGTTATACGTATAGCATATATCATTAAGAACCTCAAAAGTTGAATGTGCATATCAGCATATGGCCATAAACCAACTCTGCAGCTCAGAAGGCTTTCTGGAGAATGTGTAGAGCTTTTCAGCTACATGGGATTGTGCCATTACCATGTATACAGCCCATGTGAGAGTCGTTGCTGTCGTATCAATCTCGGCTAGCAATCACCAAGTTCAGGATAACATCCCGGAGACTCTAATCGTTTAAGTTGCTTTATGAATCTTCACTCAACTCTATAAATGTTGTCAATATTATCATGTTTTTATATGATACATTAATTGTATAACAAGTTAGAAGGGGACAAAAAGAGCCTTAAATGTAATTCAAGTGTTCTTGTTATGTTACCTTATTATCTCTACTTGTTTCACAAAATTCTTCTTCTTCTACCTCTACCTTCCTTTTTGTAATTACAAAATAAGTGAAATCATCAGTCATTTTTGATGCCCTTGTTATGCAGAGCTTCTCAGCCTAGATTTAAGAATCTCTTTGTTCTCCACTAAGGGTCAATAAATGGAATTTTCACTGTTTTTTAAACATGTAATAATTATTCTACATCAAAGTTTACTTGTAATCAAACTGTATTAAAAATTATAACTATAAAAAAAATGTTTTAACAAAAAATTATCACAAACCTTAAAAAGCTATCCCAAACTCCTTAAGATGATGAGTAAATTACTAATCCTTCGTACAAATTTACAAATCAATTTGTGAAATTTACAAATTAACTTACAACTTTTATTATGTAGTAATCAAATATATTATTTGGAATGAGTTCACAAGTGTTATAATATAATTATATAAATGATAAATATTTTATTTGATAGTATTAAATATTAATCATAAGCCACCGAGAGTGTAGTCCAGCTAGTAGATGGACAAACTTAGAATTTGGATAAATGAATCCCGGTTATCGGTGAACTACACCATACTACCATAGACCTTAGGGGTTTATGATTAATATTTAATACTATCAAATAAAATATTTATCATAGGCATTGCCGTCTTTGAAAGCAAAGAAAAAACAGTCTTTCATTTCATGAATTTGTTTTGTAAACTGGTTTAATTATTTTTCTTGTCAACCCTAGACCCCATAAACACACCCAATTATTTTCCGGGAAAAGCTTGTTGGAATTCTTCAATTCAATGGGAAAAATTGGTTTATTTGATCTAGAAAAGCACTTTGCTTTCTATGGATCGTACCACAAAAACCAAGTAAACGTAGTCATTCATATGTTGTTTGTCTGGCCAATCCTTTTCACTACTCTTATTATTCTTTACTTTACACCTTCTCTGTTTAACCTCCCTCGCTTAGAGTTTTCTTTGCTTGGGATCGATGTTGTTCTGGTTTTCAATATAGGGTTCTTGTTCACTTTGATCTATTCTCTGTTTTATGTCTGTTTTGATGTCAAAGCTGGTTCCTTGGCTGCTCTGCTTTGTGTTTTTTGTTTGGTAATTAGCAGTTTCGTTGCCAATTGGCTCGGGTTTCAACTTGCTTGGAAGGTAATTAATCTATTTTTAATTTTTGTTCTTAAAGATTCATTGTTGTATGATTCGATCATGATTGTTAATTTGTATCCTTTTGCAACATGATCAGTGATTACATATTCATTTTATGAACTAATATTTGTAAGTCAATGAATAATATTCTAATTTTTTTGGTTGTGTGAAGTGTGTTTGATGATAAAAGCATTAAAATTTAGCTCCTTATTTGTATATATAGTTTTCTTCCCTTTAATCTTCTTACAAGCCAATATGAATTTTTCTGATTCTGATTATCTGATATGCTTTGCATCATATTGAAATTGAATTTATATTTTTCCTTGGTTTCCTTGTAGGTTCATGTATTACAATTTTGTTATTTCAATAAAATTTAATTTGAAAATGAAACACAACTATTTTGACAGAATCAAAGTCATAAATTTGAATGGCAAAGTACAAAGCCTACAATAAATACTTCATATCCGAACGTATTTTGTTTTTACTCGGTATTCAAGCATTCTAGCTAATACATGAGACTTCTGTGCTTCAAAATTGACCTTTGAGTGGTTGTTTTATGGATCTCTTACTAGGGAAATTTGTACACAGAAAGAAATGCAAACAGAATTAACCCAGGTTTGAAAATGAAGAATGTAGGGCACCTAGAATTAACCCAGGTTTGAATGACTGGGTATTCCAGAAGAATAATATCTGAATTAAGGAGCTAAATGACTTCACTCTCTCTCTCTCTCTCTCTCTCTCTCTCTCTCTCTCTCTCTCTATATATATATATATATAATAAATTTTTGGGCCCTAGCAACTTTAATAGTTGATGGTAGGACATTTTGTAGCCAATTTTCATAGTTAATGCATATTCGTATCATTGCGTTCAATTCTATATTGGTTGAGCTGTGGGGTTGACTGTTTGTTTTTTATCAGGCATATTTATTTGAGTAATGCTATACAATCCAAATGATGTGGCAAGTGAGTTGTCATCACCACACACAACATGGGATGATATGATTACTGAAAAAACCACTTGCCACATCATTGGATAATTTTTGGGTTGTCTAGCATTAGTGTATTTATAAACTGAATAGAGGCAGCTCATCAGTATGTCTTTGATTTGGAATAGACCAATATAGAGAAGTTTGGTTTCATCTTACTTCCGATGAGATAGTTTACAAGTGTCTTCGTATTTTAACCTCAATTACTTTGATTTTCAGGTTGTTCTTGTGTCTCAGCTCTTGTGTTGGACTGGACAGTTCATTGGCCATGGTGTCTTTGAGGTAGCTAATTCTGTCACTGATTTGGTACAAGAGTAATAAATTTCTTTCAGGTTCATACTCGTCAGATGTGATTAATAACTGATAACCTGCAGAAACGAGCACCTGCTCTTCTAGACAATCTTGCTCAAGCCTTTTTAATGGCTCCCTTCTTCGTGCTACTGGAGGTAATTTGCTTTGATTTTCTTATTTTAAGTTCTAATATGATAAGAGATTTTGGAATCGTAGATTATAGCTGATATGCTATTTGTTTCTGTTACCTCAGGCTCTTCAAACATTCGTTGGCTATGAACCATACCCAGGATTTCATGAAACTGTTCAAGCAAAGATTGAAGCTGAAATCAATGAATGGAAAGCTTCAAAAGAAAAAAGAAATCAATGAATGGCAAGAAAAGAAGCAGAAACTGATTTCCTGGGTTTGCATTGGGGTCTGTGGCCCCATGTTGATGTAGTTTCTCAAAGTAAACAAACCTAAGTAGATTATGTTATACTTGTAACATTTATCGTACACCATATCATTAAGAGCCTTAAAAGTTTAATCTGCAGCTCAGAAGTCTGAACTCTGAAGAATGAATGATATCTCTCTCAGCAACTCATCCACATAAATCTTTCTCTCTTTGCCTCAAGCAGCGAATTAATTCTTTTGTTTTTTTTTTTTTACAAATTAGATTAAGCGTTGAAATTGAA
This sequence comes from Dipteronia sinensis, assembly GCA_033220585.1. NCBI lineage: Eukaryota > Viridiplantae > Streptophyta > Magnoliopsida > Sapindales > Sapindaceae > Dipteronia > Dipteronia sinensis. The sequence continues at coordinate 68,705,746 of CM065638.1, read as the reverse complement.
TTGAACAATGCATCAACTGTTGGATTTATGAAGTCTTTTTCACCATTTAACCATATTCATTACAAAATACCCATTTGACATTTTTTTGATTGCAAGATTGAAGTTTTCAGTTGTGATACACCTTTCTATATGACTGATAGAGATAATGGTTTCTGTTATTTGTTTGGATTGGAAAATTGGACTTCAAAGCATGACTGATTTGAATTGCTTGCACCTCTTAAGAACGTCTCTCTATTGTGAGCTTCAAACCATGTGCCATTGAGAGAATAGTCATCATCCTGTACTGCACTAGATGATTAGGAACCAAACTGAATTTGAAAAATCTACACAAAATGGCTAGTGCCATCTTCATTTGAAGGTATGCAGAGTCCTTTCCAAGGCATATCCTTGGCCCAGCCTGCATATCAATAAAATCAACAATCATGAGTGCATCAGAGTAGATTCTGTTTCAGCGAGCGACAGGAAATTCAATCTTTAACTGACCTGAAACGCGGTGAACTTGAATGGAGAAGCATTTTGGAAGAAACCCTCTTTGAGCCATCTCTCAGGTTTGAATAAAGCTGCATCAGACCCCCAATTGTACTCCATTCTACCCATTGAATAGGGAACGTAAGTCACCATCCCTCCTGCTTTTACTTTGGTTCCATCTGGTAAAACATCATCTTCCAAAATTCCCTTGGGATCCTGCAGTATTACAATGTATGTATGTTAAATGATTCACCTGAATAGATAGTAACATTTGCATAATCCCCAACTGACAATGCATACCTGAGGTACTGCCGGATACAGACGGAGTGTTTCCGTGATCACTGCATGCAAATAATGTAATTTCCCCAATGAATCATAATTCAAGAACCCTGCAAATTGGTTTGTTCTTTGATTGAATGATTCAATGTCCTCTGTGTCATACTCCAGCAATGAGACCTTCTCATCTTTTGCTCGGTCTTCTTCGAAAGTTTTGAGCTCTGAGTAGAGCTTTTCAGCTACATGGGGATGTGTCATTACCATGTATACAGCCCATGTGAGAGTAGTTGCTGTTGTATCTCGACCAGCAATCACAAAGTTCAGGATAACATCTCTGAGACTCTTGTCGTTTAAGTTGTTTTCTGGATCTTCACTCAACTCTATAAATCTTGTCAATATATCATGCTTTATCTGATACATTAATCGTATAACAAGTTAGAAGGGCACAAAAAGAGCCTTAAATGTAATTCAAGAGTTCTTTCGTATATATGTTACCTTATTATCTCTACTTGTTTCTTGAAATTCTGCTAGCTCTGCCTTCCTCTTTCTAATTACAGAATAAGTGAAATCATCAATCATTTTGATGCTCTTGTCAAGTAGAGCTTCTGACCCCAGATTTAGGAATCTCTTTATTCTCCACAAAGGGTCGATAAAACGAAGAGTCACAATAATGTTCGCGGTGTCAAAAGCCTGAGCAAATTGATTATCTGGTAGATCTGCAGCCAAAGTTCCTATTTCTACACCAAACCCTACCTTGCATATGGAGTCTAATGTCATCCTCATCAACAACTCCTATAAACAACAACTTTCAAGTCCCTTTAGACATGACACAAGCCACATGGAAACATATGAATTGTACACCAAATTTTAGATAGTTTCTAAAGCATATAAATGCAATCAAATTTGGTCATTTATGTTCTGATAAAAGTTTCCCAAATGCAAGATCTTTTGATGTACCTGCATATCTACTTCTCGATTTTGGCGTGACGCTTGACTCAGAATACCGCAGAGCTTCAGGCTATACTCCCTGAAGACTTTGGTGCTGAAATCCCTCAGATTCTTTGATGCAAACTCAAAGCTTGCAGTCTTCCTTTGTTTCCTCCACAGCTCACCATCTACATTAAAAATTCCATCTCCAAGCAGCACCTCCATGTATGAATGATATGTTTCACCCTTAAATTAAAAATCAAACAACTATCATTATTCAAAAAATGGACGTAGATCGATATAATAGCAACTAATTAATAGCTTACCTTTGGATAATTGGCAAAGTTGGTCTTGAGGACATGTTCTACATTAGCAGGATCTGCAATGTAGGTATAAGTTGTGAATGGCATTGGCACCACAACAGTTTTAAACTTGGACAAGTATTTGACAAGCCAATCGTGCATTCGATCATAATTCACCAGCTGCTCTATTGCTGCTCCAACAAATGGCCATGTTTTGGGGCCTTTGGTGTTCTTTTGATTCCATCTATGGATGAATATCCATGACAAAACCATGCAAGTTACTGTCAACATCACCATGTTGTATCCTTCCATATTGATTTTTGAAATGAAACAATTGTTGTACAGAAAGGATTGAGAAGAATTGCTTCTTATAGTAATTATGTTAACGAAAGTTGTTTAAATGTAGTTAATATTGTGTTCAAGCTCATGAATTAGCTAATGCTTAGCTAATGCTTTGTCAATCATCTTTGTATGTTTCAAGCCAAAAAAAATGGTTGACATGTTTTGTGTTTCTAACTTTCTTTCACCTAATGCTAGATTACTAAAATTATGTTGATATTAGGTGACAAAAATGTTAATTTATAAGCAATCTATAAATGCTATGACTCATTCAAAGAATCCAACCAGCAGTGATTCAAATTATGTTACAGGTGCTGTGCTGTGTCTGAAAGCAATTAGTCTTATCTTTATAAACCTTTCAATATGTTGAAGATATATTACTGGTGATAGTTGAAATATACTCCATTGATTCTATGATTATATCAGCATCTTAAATTTAATGGCAAAATGAAGACTTGCTTCTGCACAAGTACTTCCAACAGAGATTTCTGTTTAATTAGCAGCATCATTTTCTAGCATAAACAACTACATGTACATTACATATTAAGTTCAAAACAGGTTTTAACTTTCAAGGGATCAGAAGGAAGGATTGGTAGCAAGAAAAGGGTTATTATGTCAACATGAAGTTGATATGGTAGTACCAATCATGTGTTGGTGTGAGTGGTTCGGCACTCTCATCCCTTAAGTAAGGTCGTGGGTTCAACCTCCCTTGTGAACGGAGCTGCACATATTGGGAGCACTTTACCCCTTAGTAGGCCGATCCGGTGCGAGTCCGGATTAGTCGAGGTGTGGACAGGACCGATTGCACCTTATGGTGGATCCACTCCACCCGAAAACCGGACGGTGTAAACCAAAAAAAGTTGATATGGTAGTAGCGGTATGCTATTGTTCGCTTTAGGACCTGGCCAAGTAAAAAACTTTGCTTTCGGGTTTTCATCTACGAGGGGAATTTTATTACTATTGCAAATCAAAATTATCATAATTTAAAATTATAAATATTTCTGGAAATATAATATGACGCAACTTAAATAGTCTTAAGATAAGATGGACACAAATATAAATCAAAACAATGTTTCTTTTCCTAATACAGTATTTAAATGCATATAAGAATCCAACCAGCAGTGACTAAAACTTATTCAAATTGGATTCCACCTTCTTTAATCCTTGTGCAATTGTGACAAAATTAGAATCTGAAATTTGACTAATCCATTTGCAATTAGAATTTAGAAATGTCAAAATCAAGCATCGCGACAAATTCGTCCATGCGTTGCACCAACCCTTCACCGGTAGGCATCCTCTAAATTGAATAATTGATTTCACATTGTCTTTTGACTGTCATGTTAATTGTTATTTATTTTTTTGATTAGTCGCACACGCTAGCTAAGCTAATCTTAATTAACCTTTTAATTTGTCAATATTCCAAGTTTTATCCAATAGATTGTCCTTTTCTTTTCGAAGAAAGGAGAGAAAGAAAGAAAGTTTTAAAATGATCATTAATTATATATGTTATCTTGTAAACTTTACTGTAAATGTGATAGTCATATGGGTAGTTTAGGTTATGTTTAGGGTTGCTTTCACCGAATACATTTTTTATATTTTTAAAAGCATATCAATTTTAAAATTTAATTTATCGAATACCTTTACACTTTTTTGTTAAATTAATTATTTATTAAGTTAACCTAAAAACGGATTTTATTTATCCTTCGAGGGAAGCAATCTCAAACATATCCTTTAAGCTCATCTCGCCTGTATAGGCAACACAATATTGGTGAAACTTTTTTCTTCACAAACAATTTTACAATTTTTGTTTAAAATCTAACAAACCCAAATCTAAATTTTTCAAGGCCATGGATATATATATATGATATATCTATATCTATATGTATATCACTGAAATTGATACATTAATGGGTTAAAAAACACTTGTTGCTGGTTTAAGATGCCACTTTGGTTCACTTGAAACTTGCCAAAATCTGTGTTATACTGATAAGGCATTTCACCCAGCTGAAGTTTGTCAACATTATGGTCAGGTCCATCATTATTATTCCCCATAATGTTGTTGAAATCATGTGTTAAATTGAAGGTGTTGTTGTTATCATGCAAAAGCTGTGAAATTGGTAAGTAATCCATTTCCATCAATTGAGTTAGTGAAAATGTCCTTGGAAATTTCATCATTTGTTGTTGTTGTTGTTGATCACTATCATCAATAATGTTCTCTGTTTTCCCAATCTGGAATACTGTTTCTTCTTCCACTTTTTGATCCATAACTTTTGCAGCTTGCCTCTTCTTATAGATCCTACATAGCACCCAATCATCCAGCTGAGAAAAAAAAAAACACATGATCATCAAAACACAAATTGAAAGACAACAAATTGTTAACTTGTAAAACAAGACAAGAAAGACTTACTCTCATGGACTTGTCTTGCTTATTAATTTGTCTTCGTGGAACATTCAAGCGATACTCATGCATGATCCAATCTGTTTTGATGCCCTTTGGAGGTTTTCCCTTATAAAACACAAGAGCCTTCTTGATCCCAACATATTTTGACCCACTGTGTATAGCCTTATCGGTTCCGGTTGCCTTCCAATACCCGGACACTGTTGCTCTGTTGGGTCGGATCCCATTCGGATACTTCCTGTCACGTGGGCTAAAAAAGTACCATTCTTTCTCTCCAAATTCAGCTTTTTCTGATAAACCCACAACAGCAAAAATAATTAAAAACAGAGTAATTATTTATATTAACAAAGAAATTGAAAGCCTAACAAGTAAAGAAACTAACCAGGCAACTGCCATGGATCAAACTTGTAAATATCGACTTCTGGGATTATAGAGACAGGACATGGCTTTGAAGTGGCTTGGTTCCGAAGGTAGTACATGATGAGTTCCTCATCAGTTGGGTGGAATCTGAAACCAGGAGGAAGTTGAGAGCTGTTTTTTGCTTCCATTTTTAAGGAAATGAGGGAGAAATATTCGAAGTGTTTGAAATGTTTGCAAGGAGAGAGCTAGGCTTTTTATTTTTGAGGGTTTTTTGTCGTCTTGTGTTGGGTGATGGGATGGGATTGGTTGGTGACTTGACTTTTTGGATTACCTCGTATAGCAAATCATCGGCCTCACTCGCCGCAAGTGTACACACGCATCATTTGGAGTGTTGTGCTGGGTTCGTTGCACTGCTTTTTGGATAATGACTTGCTTGTATTGAATTTGGATATTTGGATATCCGGCACGGATATTTTGTTCAGATGCCCAATTATTTGGAACTCTCTGGTCTTATCTTGTAACATGTCGTGCCTCCACGATCCAAGCTTTCCCTCTTTGGAATGTTTCAGTTTTTCTTCTTTAATTTCATTTTTTTAATTATTATAATTAAGAATTTAACAACGGAAATATGGTTTAAACCTGTAAACTTAACTTTATTGATATAAGTATGAGAAATATCTTACTAGGTTAAGTAATGTATAGTATCTTCAAGTTTTTTTTAAAAAAAAAAATATTACAATCATTCGGGATTTGAAAATATGAACGGATTTGAACCCATGACCTTATCTTATAGATGTGAAGGATAGACCACTGGACCGACCTCATCTAAATGATTGGATGGTTGGTGATTCCATTTGGATGGAAGATTGTACTCCATGTGTTAAACCTTTTATCCTAGAGGATAGTCTAGTAGTGTAGTGTTTACTGAGTTTTCTTTGGTTATGAATTTCCTTTTAAAAAAAATTAGTAACGCTCGATATCTCGATTTACATCGTAACTATACTGATATATATCAATTATAAACTTATTTTACTAATCATGTGTCAATATAATTAAATTGATAAGAAATTACTTTCTGATGCTGGCAATGTATTATACAGCATAGACATGAGGTGTATACTCGATCAAAATCATATATAATGTTGATTCCATATGGTATATTGAAAGTGTGTTGATAAACTAATAAACGTATATCTATTGCACACGTGACCTTTTTTAAAAATATACCGATTATGAAGTTATTTCACTAATTACATTTCAATCTAATTAAATTGATAAGAAATTATTTTCTGATACTGATAATGTGTTATTTGGTATAGATATGATGTGCTTACCCAATCAAAATCACATATAATGTTGATTCCATATGGTATATCAAAAGTGTGTTGATAAATTAGTAAATGTTGTATATCTATTTCATACCTGATTTTTTTTAAAAATATACCTTTTTAGTATCTGTTTCGCACAAGATTTTATTTTAAAACATACTTTATAAAAAGGTTTAAATAGTCAACATTACTCATAAGAAATTGAATAAAAATATCTGCATGATCCATTAGTTAAACAGTGATATTGAAATATCAACCGGATAAATAGCTGATTACTTGAAACAAAACTTTTGACGATTCCTAAATTATAAAATATAAATTATAAACCTCATATAGAGAGAGTAGACGGTATTCTAAACTCCCGCGAGTGCGGATCTCATATATCTGTCCATGCTTCCATCATCCAATAGTATGATGACGACACACTTGGCGAATCAGCGTTGAGAAATATGAAGTAGCTATCAGGCCCTTAATCGAGCTGACACGTGTCCATGCTGGACTAGGATAAGTACTAGACTCTAGAGAAATGTAGGCAGATTTTTAACTTGTGGTTCTTATCTAGCCACCTCATACGTCATACTTGGGCTTCCTTGTCCGTGCTAATCAGCTTTAATTACTTTGATTTTTTTTTAATTAAATCAATTTTTAGTGCCACGTGTGAAGTTATAATCCGTACGATTTAGATCAGATCAGCACGTGGCATGGGAATGGTTGAATTTTTGTTGTGTTTATCTCATGAAAAATATTCCCCAAGAGAGATAAAAATCTCAAATTCAAAACATTAAGATTTTATGTGATCTGGGCCGTTAACTGAGGTCTACTCAGACTTCGTATCGAGCTATCATTGGTGTGCATATTAGTAGGCAATTAGATTTGACCCACGTGGAAGTATGTGATTGGAATGGCAATTGTATTGTGGGCATCCAGAAATTAAATATATATAAATAAAAAAAAAGTTAGGTGGAGCGTGGCGTGTGCTATCATATCCAAAACTCCAAGAGGATTGTGGGCCCCTTATCGAGTATGATAGTATGATTAGATCATCCTGATTACTAATTTAGGAATATGAAATTGAAGTGGAAGTTGTTGTTAATATGGGAAACAACTTCTGGCTTTCAAATTTCTTAATAGTCTGTTCTTGACTTGACATTTGTTTTTAGACTACATATTAAGTTTAGGTTCGGTTCCTGCCAACGTATCGGTACTACGAAATTTGATTTTGGAATAATATCCACTCAATTCCAACATATATTTTAGATTTGGTTCTGTTAAGATTATCTTGGATCGTAAAACTGTATCCACCTCTTTGTATAATTTATTTTTATAAATTGAAAATTGCAATGTTAATTCCAATAATATCATGAAAGTAGTAAATAAATCCTAAAAAAAAGTAGTAAATAAAATAATATTAAATAATGAATAACAATTGTTTTTTTTTCTTAACCAGTACAATTTATAAAAAAAAATTACTTAAATTTGATAGGTATTTGGTTGGTTTTTTTGGGGAGAGAAGGACACAAATCAATAAACTGTTGGTATACCACTTAAACCAACCTTATCTTGTCTAACTTATTACAATTTTTAAGTTCAAACGAGGGGATATGACTAAACTCCACAACATTATTAATATAGCTTACCACTAGATCAATGATCAATCTCCTTTATTTTATTTAACCTACACATTTTTTTCTTTATTTTTTTTATAAATACATTTTTCTTTGTTAGAGATAAGGAAATGTTTTTTTTTTGGTCAATGACCACAAAATAAAAATGCCAATTTAAAAAGTGAAGGTAAATGGGACAACAACAACATTTGAAAATAAGTCACATCCACCAGAAGATAGTGATATTGAATGGACCGGGTCAAAACTTTTTTAGTAAAATTTGTTTGTCTAATAAGATCACATATGTAATGTACTTATCTATTATATATGTTGTATGAGTTTCTCGGCTAACATGGGCAAAAACAAAAAAATTAAAAAAAAAAGTTCCTCGGATAACAAGTCATGTCATCAAACTTAGTATACAGAGCCACACGTGACAGGGAGTTAGATACCACATCGCAATAAATGGCGAACATAAACAATCATAGCAACCAATCAGAACACGAATCAAATTAGAGAGAAATAACGGTAAAAACCATTAATAATGGACATTTCATAATGCATTTTATACCCCATGAATTTTTTTTTTTTTGATTACTATACCCCATGATTTTTTTTTGATTACAAAACATAACATAAGGAGAGGTAGAACTGTCAGATGGAGCCTAAGTAGGCATATCCAATTGAACAGCTCTCCTCACACAAGGAGGAAATTCATCCATCTAGAAACGATCCCCAACAACCATTAAGGCGGATTTTGCCAGGGCGTGAGCAACATTGTTAGCCAATATAAGAATGTGGTTAACATAAATAACCCGAAAACTGGAGACAAGAGCAGAGATTTCAGCAAGAATATTACCACTAATTGAATCTCGATGACTGTTTTCGTTGATCCACTTCACCATAACAGCTGCATCTGACTCAATAACACAAGGAAATATGCCACAATCTCTGCTAAAAATCAACCCTCTGTAAATAGCCATGGTCTCAGCCGTATTTGAGTCAAAAAACGCTGCCAAAGTCAGAGAGCAAGAAGCCGTAACAACTCCGGAGTGGACTCTAATAACAATACCCAAACCAATATGACCTTCCTTCTTATTTATGGCAGCATCGCAATTAATTTTGAAACACTCCTTATTCGGTGGTCTTCACGAATTGATAACTTGGCTGGGAAAAGGAAGAGAAATCTGTCTTCCTTCATCAGACCTATGAAAATCAACCAAAAACATTCGACACTAGTGAACCACATCAAGGACATTTTGTGTAGGTGCCTCATGCACAACTAAATTTCTCAGAAACCAAATTTTCCACGCAATGGTATAGAACAACTCCAAATCCTCCACAGTTAACATGGCATTGCACTCCAAAATAAAATCAAAAAAGTTTGAGTGTGAGCACTTAACTTTGACTCCAATAGATAAGCAATCTTTCCTAGCAGATTTTAAAAGACTGCATCCCCAAAGAGCATGGAAAGTGGACTCACCTGGGCCATTGCACAAGGGACAATAACCGGGAACCTTCATACCATGACTAGCTAAGTTCGACATGGTTGGAATCCAATCTAGGCAGGCCTTCCAAATAAATATTTTTATCTTCAGAGTTTTGCTAATTTACCATCAGTTTTAAGCAATATAGTTGCATGTGGTAGTTTGCTGGATTCTTGGAATGCTTCTAAAAAGAGAGAGCTGAGGACTAATATTCTGATTAGAAGGGCTGCCTTGAAGGAAGCCAGTAACGCCGTTATTCCAGCTTCTTGGAGAGTTATTAGCAATTTGGAGCACTATTTGCATTGTGCTCTGGATACAGAGGAGAGGTATTGGTGGCAACATGCTCGGGTTGAGTGGTTAAGTGAAGGGGATCGCAATACGAGATTTTTTCACTCAAAAGCTTCTGCAAGGAGATCCCGTAACAGTATTGCAGGTCTTATTAATGAGAAAGGTGAGTGGGTAGAGAAAAAGAATGAGTTGGAAGATGTTATTTCACAGTATTTTAAGAATATTTTTTCCACCAGTAGTCTTTCTCTTGCTAATATAGCAGCTATCACTAATGGGGTTCATGCCAAGTTTGATTCTAGTAGTATGAGTGTGTTGAATAAGCCTTTTGATGCGGTTGAGATCAGGTCTGTTGTTTTTGATATAAGCCCTATGAAGGCTCCTGGTAGAGATGGATTGCATGCATTATTCTATCATAAATATTGGAGCACTATAGGCCCTGCCATTATTTCGGCTTGTCTAGGCATTCTTAACGACAGAGTGTCGGCTGAGAGTATCAACAGCACAATTATTTCTCTTATTCCGAAGTGTCAGACTCCCAAAGCCACCACGGATTTCAGGCCCATTAGTCTTTGCAACGTCATTTATAAGATAGTTGTCAAAGTTGTAGCTAGTAGATTGAGAAGAATTCTGAGGAGTGTGATAGCAGAGACTCAGTGCGCTTTCATTCCAGGTAGAATGATTTAGATAATTTGATTATCGGGTTTGAATGTCTTCATAGGCTGAAACGCAGAAAAATGAAATTCGGTTTGATGGCTATGAAGTTTGATATAGCGAAAGCGTACGATCGCGTGGAGTGGAATTTCATTGGTGAGATAATGAGAAAGCTGGGCTTTCCTATTAAGTGGATTCAATTAATTATGAATTGTATTTCTACTGTCTCATATTCGTTTATGTTGAATGGGAAAGTTTGTGGTTATATCAAACCTACTAGGGGTCTCAGACAGGGAGATCATATCTCCTCTTATTTGTTTTTAATATGTGCGGAAGGTTTTTCTAGTCTGATAGACAATGCGGTTAGTAGTGGGAAACTTTCAGGTTTTAAGTGTAGCCAAAAAGGTCCGGTTTTATCTCACCTTTTTTTTGCCGATGATAACCTTATTTTTTTCGAAGGCTAACGAGGCTAACTGTGTGGGCGTGTGGCTATCAGAGAGATTCTTGATGTCTATGCAATGACTTCTAGTCAAGTTGTAAATCTGAATAAGTCAGCCAAGTGTATTAGCCCTTCTATGTCTGATGTGAATGGTGTGAAATTGGCTAGTATTGTAGGTGTTAATTTGGTGAACTGTCTGGACATATATTTAGGGCTCCCTTGTTTTACGGGTAGGAGCAAACAGAAACTCTTTGCGGATATTATAGACAAAGTTTGGAATAAGATCAAAGGTTGGGGTTAGAGGTTCTTATTGGTGGGTGGGAAGGAGATACTAATCAAGGCGGTCATCCAAGCTATTCTCATGTACGCTATGAATATCTTCCGTCTTCCCAAGGGGTTAATATTCGAAATTCATCGTCTCTGTGCCCGGTTTTGGTGGGGTAGTTCTAATGATAATAGAAAATTGCATTGGTATAAGTGGATTCGCTTGTATATTTCGAAACTGGATGGTGGTCTTGGCTTTCGAGACTTAGAGACTTTCAATAAAGCGTTATTAGCCAAGCAATGCTGGAAGGTTTACAAAAACCCCACCTCCTTAGCTGCCAGGGTTTTGAAAGATGGATATTTCCCTTCCTGTAACTTTTTGGAAGCAGAAAAAAAGTCCAACGTGTCCTTTGTTTGGAAGAGTTTGCACTGGGGTCTAGGGTTGTTGTCCTCAGGATTGAGGTGGAGAGTTGGTACATGCTCTGCAATTAAAATTTATCTTCATAAATGGGTTCATACAGATTATCCCATTCTTTATTACAAAAACCCCTATCAAGAAGCTCTGAAATCATTGCACTACCTTCACGCTTATTACTCCAGGTGAAAATAGGCCCCCTAAACCCCATATCACTCAAACCGCAATCCTTCACTGCTTCTCGCAAATCCGACATTTGTTTCCAATTTTTCCTCAAACCACCCACCTTATCAGAATCAAACTAAATTTTGTTGAAATCTCCTAAACAGAGCCATGGCAGATTTGACATCTTCGAGAGGTGACGAAGAAGAGTCCACGAATGGCTTCTTTGAGCTGTTTCAGAGTGCTCGTAAAAGCCAGTAAATCTCCATTTCAGATTATTATCATGTCTAATGGAAACATCAATATGAGCAGGTTAAAAAGACAACAAATCAACTATCACATTAGCAGACCATAATAAGCACAATATGTAATCACGTATGTGAGGATGATATTGCAAAATGTTATTTGGAAAGTTGAAAATTCATAATTCGAAAAGAAAAGGAAAAAGGCATATTTATGCATAGTGCATGGATTGTCACTGAGCATGACCTTGAGTAATGTCTTTGATGAAAGCATTAAGATTGGCATCAAATGATCCACATGTTGATGATGTGGCTCCCTTGACAATGCTTGAAGCTTTCATCCACGCTCCAAATAAAGGCTTGTCCACTCCATCAACCACTGGAATTTGATCCTCCGACTGACACTCATTCATCGTGTGTCCTATTTTACCGTATTTAAAACAAAAATGAGGAAGTCTCTCATACCTGAGAAGCATAATCGTCTCCACCCTGTCACCTAAAATGTCTACACGTAAACATCTCCTTAGAGGTTTGATGATGTCGATTCAGACTCTGACCCTCAAGAACTTCCCAACACCATCACCAGCTAAACCACCATCCACATTCAACACAACTTCAATCATTTCACCTAAGAACCATCCGATCTCTCTGGACGAGCACATGAGAGGTACCTGATATATTTGAACCCAAAAATCACACATATTGAAAGCCATCTTCTCAATAGAGCCTTTTCCAACTGGTTCTTCTAGCACTAGCAAAGCATTATCGAAGGTCTAGGGAGCTCCTAATAAAACTCTGCTTCTATCATTTAAGTCCTTAAACTGAAAAGAAAAGATGTTCCCGGTCAATGACTATATCTCAGCCCCCTTATAAACATGCCATATATGACCAATAACTATCATAAAAGCCTCTCTATTCACCACTTTCCGAGTAAGAATTTTTCCTACTAAACTAACAGATAGCCTCTGAATAGCTGCCACCTTAAGATTTTCACCTAATTTTCTGACAGGACCCTCCCTCTCAATAAGAGATAAGGAGGTACACAACTGAGAGATGTCATCAAAATCCATACCACAAAAAAGATAAAACCAAAATCAACTAATAAAGAACCCAAAACTAAGAAGAACAACACCACCCAAGTCTAGCACTAAAGAAGTACTAGGGAAAGTCAAAGAAACGAACCTGAAAAGAATCACTTAACCACGCTTAAGAAAAGACGGAGATGAGATACTAAAAAAACTTCCACTCAAGTTGGCAGAGAAAACAGAGGAATGACGTACAAAATTATTCTTTCCTATACCTTATGATTTATGTGGCTTTTGATTGTTGAAATCCTATGGCAATTATTAGGTCGATCGAGTAGCATATACACCATTAATAAAAGAATGAATGTCATTAATCAAGGACAATTAATCCATTCAATCTTTTGGGATAAACAACTTACTTTTTTTTAGTTTGGATAAACAACTTACTTGATCGTTAGAGTATAAACACCCATCACCAGCTGACTGTCGTAATGATATTCTCATTTTAAAGATAGTTTGGCAAGACTCGATCAACATACACATTACTCACATAAAGACTTAGGCTGCGTTTGATTTTTTGTCTGAAAACTGAACGGTGATGAATTGTACTGAAGACTAAATGGTGACTGAAAACTGAAAACTGAAAAACATGTTTGATTTTTTTCACTGAAAACTAAATATAAGTGATAAATTGTTTGTTTTTTTAAGTTACAAATATCTGAAAATAAATATTTTTACATCCATGTCCTTTCAACTATTGTTTGTTAAATATTTACATTTTAATGTATAAATATTGACTTTTTTTGGTTCTTTAATCTATAATATTTTTGTTTTATTTTTTACTTTATATTATCTTGTTTCTTTTTTTTATTATTATTATTGAATTTTGAGAGAATGTGCTAATAAACTAAAAAGGTTGTTTGTGATGATTTGAATCTTGAACAGTGACTCATTTTTACAGAGGTAAAAAAGATAGTATGTCGAAGATTAAATTTTGGATCCTGGACTTTTTTTAAAATTCCAAATTGTTTGCAACTTTTACAAAAATGACCAAATTGGTCCTTACATTTTTTCCAAGTGCATAATTAGTCCCTCTAACTAAGTTATATCTGTCAACTTTAACTGTGTAGGGGTAAAACTGTATTTTACTCCTAAACAATATAATATTGACACATGCACATTTTTTTAACACATGTATATTTTTGTTTATTTTATTTATGTGTTTTGATTTTTAAATAATTTTGAAAACATCACTTGTATAATATTAACAAAAAAAAAACAATATTATATAAAAGTGATAAAAGACTAAACTGAGAATGAACGGTAACTTTGTTTAAAAAAATAAAAATATAATTGACATTGTCTTATTAAAATATTTTTAGAATTTTTTAGAGAATTTTAATTAAAAAAGTACATATGATGTTTCATTAATAATATTTTAAGATTTATTGTAATTATAATGGAGAATTTAATGCACAGAAACAAAACAATTTTGCTATAATATGACAAATAAAGGGTATTTACGTACTTTAACTAAAATTATTACAGTCAACTGTTATATTTAACACCGTAAAGTCATTAGAATGACCAATTTGGTTACTTCTAAGAAGAGAGAGACTAATTTGACACTTTAAAAAAAATATGAGGACCAATTTGGTAACTTTTATAAAAGTCACAAACAACTTGAAATTTTAAAAAAATCCAGGACCTAATTAGGTAATTGCCCGTATAGAAATAAATTTGTTATAGGTTATTTAATATATTTTTGTTATAAATATTTTTTTTGTGGGAGACATTTCATGGGTGGCAATAGAGTCAACCAAAAAAATTAATATGGTTTGGTCGTTGAAGAAGATAAAATTGGAAATATATTAGATTTGTGAGAGGATAGATTTGAAATTATAAAATTAATATCAATTAGTTGTTTTTTAATTAAGTGAAAAGCGAAATTTTTTCTCTTTTATAAATAAATGATTTAATAAGTTATTTAAGTGGTTTTATCATTTAAAAAACAAAACAAAACAACTTAATAAAACATATTAAATATCATTAAGTGTTAAATGGAAAAATCAAACATGCTCTTATTCGTCACAAAACCACTTAGCGACATCTGAACGACTATCAAATCAATTGTTGAATAGCTAACGTGTACAGTCAAACCTTTGATCAGGTTGCATGACCATTAGTTGATTGACTTTACGTTGGATAAAAATTTTCCTTATTGAAAATTCAATATGAAACTTTATATAAATAAGTGTATCTTATTGAATCAAATTCTACTTGTTTGACAGCCATAAAATCAAGGAATAGAGTGTATCTTAATTTAATCATTTCACCTTTGTATCAAATTCACATCCCACGCAATAATATGACATTAGTAAATGGATACATATTAATTATGACTTATGAATATATAATAATAAAAGAATGGATCTCTATTGAGACAAAATTACAAAAAGATTCGAAATCAGTAACTCGATAGAGTATAAATTGGTATAAAAAGGTCATCCTAATAACGTGTTGGGGTGTCTTTAACACTATTCTTCGATCAGACCTATCATAAAGATATTCACCGAGCTCAATAACGTTAGACTCGAAACGTTGCTCCCTTAAAGCTGGGATAAACACCATTAATAAAAGGATGAATGACATTAATCATGGACAATTAATCCATTCAATCTTTTGGGACAAACAACTTACTTTATCGTTGGAGTATAAACGTCAACCAACCGCTGGCGGTCTTAATGATTTTCTCATATCGAAGATAGTTTGGCGAGATTCAATCAACATACACATTACTCACAAAGAGGCTTACTAGTCACAAAACAACGTAGGGGCCGTTTGATATGGAGTAATGTTTACATAGGAATGAGAATATGATAACATCTCCATGTTTGTTACTAGGTTTGCGTTTTTTAATTCCCAGGAAATGATTATCATGGGAATCGACATGGCGTCGTTTCTAACCGAACCAGAACCGTCGGAGGAAAACCGGAATCGGTACCGGAGCGGTTCCGATTTCGGTTCTCTTTTTGGAGGTATCGCCCGGTTCGGACTGGAACCGGAACCGGCGGTTCGGTTCCGGTTCGAACCGGGCGATTCCAACATTATTATATATATTTTATTTTTTTTATTTTTAAAAATCGATTGAACCAACAAAATGCATTTATTTTATTTTATGGGTGACCCAATAAAATACATTTACAAATTACAATTTTACATGGCTAATGTTTTTTATGAAATACGATTAAATTAAATTAAAAAAAAAGGAACCAGAACCGCCGAACCGGAACCGACGTCATGTTTACATGGGAATCACGTTACCCTCCATCTGATTCCCATCGTGGGACCCACCTTAAATTAAAAAATGTAATTAATATAAATTAAATGGAATATATATAAATATATATAGTAAATAATATATATATTATAATAAAAAATATAAATAAAAAATATAAAAATATATAATATAATATTTATTATGCAATAATATATATAAAACATATAATATATATAATCTATAATAATAATATATATAGCAATTTATATATGTTATATATAATATAATATAATATTATATTATTATATGTAATATATAAAATATATAATATATAAAATAATAATAATATATACTATATAATATATATTAATATATAATATAAAATAATAATATATATTATATAAGTACTATTATATATAATATTATCCAAATTATCTAAATATATATAATATATATAATATAAGATTTCCATATACAACCAAACAGTCAAACACGTACAATAATATATATAATATTCTAAAACTGATATTACCTTTTTATTGCCATTAAGCTAACATTTTTAAAACTGTAAAATTTCAGACCCGCTAATGATTCGATTACACATCTTTGAAAGGATTTTTTTTTATATTACAAAAATATTATTCAAAATATTTTTGTAAGAAATTTTTATTTGAATGATATATATTTAAAATCTTTAACCATGTTTTAAATGCATAACAACCATACAATACCATGTAAAAGTGTAACTTACTGAAAGAATAACAATTTTTTAACGAGATAAGATTATTCAATATATGTCATTCACACGTATACTATTAAAATTGTGGATTTGAGTTATAATTTTTTTTAAATACTAAATTGATTATAATAGTTTTGAAAAAAAAATAAACTTTCGAGAGTTTTGAAGAACTTTATCAAGGTTCTTAGGAGAGATTGTCTTTAAGACCCAATCTAGAAAAGAACATAATAAAGTTTAATGATATAAAGTAGATTACTATTATAGTGACCAACTTTGTAACGTAACTTAACAACTAATTAATCAATAATTTTTGCATGATCATTTCATTGTTCATAAAAAGCAAGAATAACATTCCAAACACTGCATTCCACTCCTAAAAAAAAAACCTATTTTAATTTTTAATAGGTTAATGAGTTTTATCTACTGTATCTTTTAGATTCAATTGGGAATATATATATATATATATATATATATATATTATATTATATTATATAATATATCAGAAATTTTCAAACCAGTGCGCAATGATATAACTTCATCAGTGCGTTGGATGTGAACTACTAGATTTACATACTTTGACTCAAAGTGTATGCACTTGTCAAAACTTCTTCATAATCAGTGGTCCACATGCAACGCTCTGATATAAGTTATATCAGTACGTACTAAGGAGAAAAGAACTGATATATATAGAGTATATAATATATATATTATAATAAAATATATAAAATATATAATATAATATAATAATAATAGAATATATAATATATATAAAATATGTAATATATATATATAATATAATAATAATATATAATAGTATATATATTGTATTATATTATTATATATATATATAATATTATCTAAATTATCTAAATATGTATAATATATATGATATAAGATTTCCATATGCAACCATATATAATTATCTAACATTATCATGAATCTGACATAATATTCCCATAAACAATCAAAAAAATATATACAGGTTTATCAGGAATCACATTACTATTTTTAACTTTTCCAAAAATCGAATTATTTTGATTACTTTATACAAAACGGCCCATTAACGACATTTAAATGACAATCAAATCAATTATTGAATAGTCCACGTGCATAATCAAACCTTTGACTAGGTTGCATGACCATTAATTGATTGACTTTTACGTCAATAAAATTTTTCTTTATTGTGTATCTTAGTTTAATCATTTCTTCATTGTATAATATTCATATCCCAACTAATGTCACACAATACTCATATCCCACCTAATAATGTGACATTAGTAAGCGAATATATATTAATTATGATTTATGATTATGTAATAAAAAAATATGGATCTCTATTAAGACAGAATCACAAAAAGATTCGAAACTAGTAACTTGATAGAGAATAAATTGGTATAAAAAGGTTGTCAATAACTCAAGATAAATCTTTCTTTATTCTTTGTAGTTAAGAAGAGTAGGTCTACTTAAAAACGTGTTGGGGTGTATTTAACACTACTCTTCGATCGGACCTAGCATGAATTTATTCACCGAGCCCAATAACACCCGACCCGACTCGACCCGAAACGTTGCTCCCTTAAAGCTGCGAACGCGAGTAGATTGCGTTGTCAGTCAAAGTATCAATAATTATTTTGTTCGTGTTTAGGGTTTCTGTAAACCAGACTATTAGAAGAGAAGATTCTGGCGCTCAATAACAATCACCGGTAAGTTTCGTTATCAAATAACGTTATCCTTTTTATATTCGTGACTAATTAGAATGTGAAAGGCGAAAACTTTTCAAGAAATTAACGAAGATTATGATTGTTAAGTGCATGCGTTGATTGAATTATGTATACGTCGAGAGGGAGTAATGCGTATGGACAGCAGTCTTATGGCGGCCAATCGGCATATGGACAGAATGTAAGTTTCATTAATTACACCCTTTGTTTATATATTTCTGGGTTTGGTTGTATAATATTGATGGACCATAATAACAGCTTTTATGATCGGCCTGAATTTGAAAGTTTTCATTGTGTATTCGGTCTTTTATATGCCTCCTTTTCTGAACTAATGCCATATAGTTGCGAAAGTTTTTTTCTTGTTTTGGTAAATACCTAAATTTTATGTGGTTGTTTAACTTCTAAACTGGAACACATAGATACAATCCTCATTTGATTGAATCACGGCGTTTGTTGATAAATATCGTGGGTTTGTTGGAATATATGATTATTCACTGATTCAAAGGTCTAATTTGGCTATTGTTTTTCGTAAATTGCAGCTGGGAACCGGCTATTCTGGGAATTCTGTTGGGCTAACAGAAGGGGGCTCTCAAGTTTCCTTGTCTTCTCGGCATTCGTCAATGCTAGCGGGTTCTCAGGAAGCAGAAGTTGGTGGGTATAGAAGTCACACTTCAGCTGCACCTCATTATGGGGGACAATATAGCTCTGTCTATAGTTCTGCTGCTTTAAGTGGGGCACAACAGGTTAGAGACCTTAATTGCCTGGCTTACATGAATTCAGATGTGACCTTAGCAGAGCCTTAGATGATTATCACAACCATTTTGTACATATATCAGCAAGGCTCTGCTTAGATTACTTGTTAAATTGTTGATTTACCTATACTAAACATATATTCGAAGAATTAATTATCAACAAAGGTTCAAAGACTTGTGTAGGAAAACAATTTATGTACTTATGAAATGTAGTAGAATGGATTCTTCTTGACTGTTTATATATGATGTAGTTGTTCAAGTTACAGTACAATAATGTTTGGAAATACAATGTTGACTCATTATGGTGTAAATTATGTCCACACAAAAGTTATATAAAAAGGCAACGTGTTGCCTTTTGCCCGTGTTTGAAAAGGCGCTAGTCGGGCGATGGCCTGGCGGCTGGTGCCACCTAGGAGGTGCCGTTACCGCCCTTAAGTGGAGAACAGTAGAAGAAGAAGACTGCCTAGGGTTTTTTTTTTTTTTTTTTTAATTTTTTTTAAAGAAGAAGACTAAAACAACGTCGTTTTGGTCTTCTTCATTTTCAAAAAAAAAAAAAAAAAAAAACCTCTAGCGCTGTCTAGCGCTTTTGACCCCACCTAGGTGGGGCCTGGTGCCGATTAGGTGCCCGGCTACTTTTTCGAACACTACTTGTGCCTAATCAGCAATAAAAAGAAAATAGGAATAGTGCAAGCATTATAATTAGTAGCAATCACACTTTAATTGCTCTGGGTCTGAAATTTGAGATCTGCAATTTCGGCAATTAAGGTGCTTTGAACTTTTTAGACTAACTGGCCAACCATCCTTTTCTGACCAGTTAAAACCACCTGTATATTTTCTTTGGCCAGCTCTTGTTCTTTACTGGTTTTATGAGAAAACTGAATCTGAAAGTTCCAGTTATTGGTTCACCAGTCAGGCCACTGGTTTGGTTCGCCTTAGCTGACCATGAAACCTTGCTTTGAGGATCGAGGGTTCTGTTCCACATCTATGTTTTTACATTGTTGTTGGATGTTATTTACTTGCCTTGTAAGTGCCATGGCTTGTTTGTTGATTTTTCATGTTTGATATGTTACATTTTAAATTAAGTTGACTAGTATACTGCTGGTGGTCCTTTGAAGCTTTAAAGCTGTAGTCTTTACTTGCACCATTGGCATTTACATGTCTGTGTCCGGTCGCTCCGGTGTCTTATAAATATTTAATATGCATCTTCTTGGGTATTATATTATTTCACAGGTTTCTTCAGTGAATATTAAAGGGGCTGGATCATCAGCTCTGGAAGGTCGTAGCAGTTATGTGTCAAATATACCGGATTCGCCAAAGTTTGCATCTAGTGATTATGTTTCATCATCAAGCCATGGATATGGTCTTAAAAGTGATCAAATATATACAGAGAAGATTCCTGACTATCCTACAATGGACAGAAGACAATATGCTGAAAGACAGAGCACTTATATTGGAAGGGACTTGCAAAGTGAACCAACTGGGCGATTTACTGATGCTGTTGGTTTTAGTCATCAACATCAGGTTTTGCATTTTTGCTCTCTTTTAGAATTTCTTTTATGGTTTTCAAATAAAATGTGCTTCAGGCTGGCCCGTTCTTATGATTTTCTTGGTAATCTGAAATTCTTCTTCTATGATCTTTTGCATCAGCCTGATATGTACGATCGCATTGAACAAGCTTCACTTCTTCGTCAAGAACAATTGTTGAAAGCCCAAACTTTGCAATCTGCTTCACTTGATGGGCCCACCAGGTATTTTATGTGATAAATATTTACTGCATGACAAATTTTAAGGAAGCTTGAATTCTACTGCATAGTTTTCTCTGATCACTTATAGTTAAAAAAAATTCATGTAAAAGAATGGCCAAGGTCAACTGTTCCCTTTTAATGACTGGCCTATCCCCTAAGGTGATAGTTTTTTGAAAGCTGTGCTAGATGGTAATATATTTCTTGCTACACTGAGTGGTAAAACATTTCTGGCAGACAAGTTGATTATCTTGCAGCAAGAGGCACTGCTAGTCGTCACTCCACTCAAGATCTTATGGCTTATGGAGGAAGAATGGAAGCTGATCATCGCAATTTATCGATTCATAGTGCTTCTTCATATAGTGCACATCATGCTCCATCAATATTAGGAGCAGCTCCACGGAGAAACTGTAGATGATCTTATGTATCCACAAAGTTCTTCAAACCCTGGTTATGGAGTCAGTTTGCCTCCCGGTAGGGACTATGCAACAGGAAAAGGACTCCATGCCACATCTATTGATTCAGATTATCCTAGTAGTATGTTTTCACGTGGTTCTCATCCAAGTCTTGATGAGCGCAAGGATGATAGAGCTAGTTATCTTCGGGAGTTTGAGCTAAGGGAGGAGGAGCGTCGTCGTGATAATTTACGTGAGAGAGAGAAAGAAAGAGAAAGGGAGAAGGAACGGGAACGGGAACGGGAGCGGGAGCGGGAGCGGGAACGGGAACGGGAACGACAACGAGAACGAGAAAGAGAGCGGGAAAGGCAACGGATTCTGGAGCGACGGGAGAAGGAGAGGGAACGGGAACGCAAGCGTGGTATTGAACTTAAGCGTGAACGAACACCACCAAGAGTCTCTAGGGACCGCCGTGGTTCCTCCTTGGTGAAAGAGGGAAGATCCATGCGGCGAGATTCACCACGTCATGAAGTTCTGCATAGGTGGATCTTGATGTTTTATTTTAACCCCTGCTGTAGTTCTAAATATGTACCTCCCTATGTGTCTTGCACCCTTCATAACTAACTTGGTGTTCTGTTATGCTGAAGGCGCCAT
The DNA here is from genome assembly GCA_033220585.1 of Dipteronia sinensis. Lineage (NCBI taxonomy): Eukaryota > Viridiplantae > Streptophyta > Magnoliopsida > Sapindales > Sapindaceae > Dipteronia > Dipteronia sinensis. The sequence goes on along the minus strand of CM065638.1, from coordinate 68,683,494 downwards.
TCACCTGTTAAAGAAAAAAGGAGAGAATATGTCTGCAAGGTAAAGAAACAAAACAAGAGCTTCTGTGATGATATTAACAACTTCATCTTCATAGATCTTCTCTTATTCCTGTGGGTTTTGTCAATCCATCTCAAATCTTCTTAACATTAATCTCACTTTGGTGAGGACTTGCTTTCTATCTCAATTCTTCCAATTATTCGTCCCTCTTTGATGTTGCTTTGTGTTAGTCTTCTGCGTTGGGATCTGATTGTCATCTATTAAGGATTTCTTTTCAGTCCTGTGATTCAATTGGTTTCATCCTCCTTGGTGCCTCTTTTGTTTCCGGATATCTTCTCCTGCTTTTCTTTGTGCTTACAATGGAACTGCCCTGATCTTACCTTTTCCTTAGAAAGTCTCACAATATTCCAAAGCTTTCAGCCTCCAGCTTGAATGTAGAAATGATTTGTGGTGTTATTTTTCTAAGCTGAACTGGACAGTTATTAATTATAGCTGTTACAGCTACTGCACTTGGGGAATTTCTTTCCAAGAAAAGAGAAGTGCAAGAATAGAAGTTTGCAACCATTTGAAGATATATTTGTGTTTGAAATTTGTACGGCAATTTTTTTTGCAATACGAATATGTTCATGGTTAATTTCTACTGATAAATAATATTGTTTACTTGCAGGTTAACTCATCCGGTTTGGTAGCTGTAGAGAGGGATTATCTATCTGTAGATACCCAATATCCTAAACTTTTTGTATCTCCAGAATTTTCCAAGGTATGCCTGTTTAATTGTTTTATTTTGATGGGATATAAAGTTTGGATAGTTGAATATTTGTTTTGATTTGTTATTTTCAATTGTTTTAGGTTATTGTGAACTGGCCAAAGGAGGATCTTAAACTTTCTACCTATACTCCTGTTAGGTAATTTGTCCTTAAGAGACTGTATATATTGAATAGCTTCCATAAGTTTTACACTTCTACTTATGTGTTTCTTGAAAAATTGCTTTGTTGATCTTTTTTGGTTTATTTTTTCTACCTTTTCCAACTATGAATGAGTTTTCCTTGTCAACATAGTTGTGAATAACTCTCTATGTTACTGCCAAACTGTCTGTAATTGTTCACCATATAGTTTTGAGCACAAGAACTTTCTATCTGTACTCGTGCGAGGTAACTTGGTCCTTGGCACTGTATACTTAATATAGCTTTCATAAGTTCAATTATGTGTTTTAGAATGAATTGCTGCATTGATCTGTTGTGGTTTATTTATTTATTTTACTTTTCCAACTGTATAGGATTGTTCTTTTCCTACATTATGTCATTATTGTGAATATCTCTTTTTGTTACTGTGAAACTGTTTGTAACTGTTCACTGTATAGTTTGGCCTGGTTGCTGGACAAGGTGGCGAGGAAGTGAAATTTAAAGTATCACTATTGATGGTTTCAACTTCATTGTTCAATTCTAAATGCCCTTTTTTTCTTTAACTTCATTGTAACAATTGGATGAACATAATCATTTTAATTATGCTAAAAAAATAATGAAATATAGAAGCATTATTAAGAGAGAAGTGTAATACTTCTTACCTTGTTAAATGGAACAGTTTTGAGCATGATTTTATTGAAGAGAGTGTGGTTGATCCGAAACAGCCTTCTGCCAATCTTTTGCCTGAAGGGCCAGCAAAAGCAGAACATCAGCGTACAGTATGGAATGCAAAGGTAGGTTTTTGTTATAATGTTACAACAGATAAATACAATTAATAGCAGTTTTTCTAGTTTTATTCAAACATATCAAGCTTCTGAAATGAACAAAACATGAGTGCAATTTAAAGTTCATGTTTCATGTATTATCAATTTTGAATATAACGAAGACTGCTTGACATTTGGAAATTATTTTGTAACATTGTTCATTTTAATTAAGCAATTAATGTAAAATGCATAAGCCTACCTCATTATTCTGAGATCTGAGCCAGCAGCTAGTTTTGTCCTAGTTTGCCTTTTGCTGCATATCAAAGTGCTCAATATTGTGGACTCCTTGCTATTATTGCTTGGTGCAAACGGTAATAATATTCCATCTTTACTTGTAAAATTTAAGAGGGCATTTGGTGCTATCCAGAAAACATTAGGATTTAAGCTGTATTTATTATTTTGGAAAATTGTTCTTAGACTCTTAGTTTTGAAATGTGTTTGTTATAGTATTCAAAACCTGTTTTCAGATTTTGAAAATTGTAAAAACTTATTTGACAAATATATTTAAACAATAAAAGAGATGTAAGTGTTTTATTTACATATTTTGGAAACCTTTTTCTATAAAATACTCGATAAAAATTTAATTATAAATTATTGATTTTAACCTACAGCCAAATATGATTATAAATTTATTGACATTTCGAAAATGACTAATATATGGTAATTTACTTGTATTCCCTTTTTCTAGATTTTTTTTATTGCAACGCTCAATCGTTTTTTTTATATTAAAAGTAAATTGACATATATTAGTCATTTTTGAAATGTCAATAAATTTATAATCATATTTGGATATGAGTTTTTATAGAAAAACGTTTTTACGGTCTGCAAAAAGGTTTTTTGATTTGTGGATATTTTGTTCACTTTTGTATATACTATCTTCAATAAAACTCATTTTAGTTTCTGATGAAAAAGAAAAGTAAATATACTTGCAACGTGACAAACATACACAAAAAAAATAGTAGCCTTTTTTGGTTTTTCAACTTGAGTTTTTGGATTCAATTTCAAAACTCTATACCGATGGCTGTGTTTAAAATCCTTAATATCCATTGGTTTCAAAAACAAAGAATTGTATCTGAATCCTATACCAATCAGCCGCCTAAATGTTTCTGTGCTAGGTGCATAGTTTTTAAAGGCGCCAAGTTCTTCTTGGAGCCTAGGCTCAATGCATGGTTGATGGAAGCGAGGCGCACTTTAGACAATAAAACGAAGAAGTAGAAACGAAGAAGAAAAACCAGAAAATAAAAACATTTTTTACTTTTTTTTTGAAAACATGAGAGAGAGAGAGAGAGAGAAAATTGGAGAGATTGCAGAGAAAGATCTAACTTGAGAAATATGGAGTTCGCCTCTCAGGCAAAGAGTCAAAAGTTGTTAGGGTTTGTTTTGGGAGTGTTTTTTATTTTATTTTTGATAGGGAATTACGGTTTTTATTAGATAACTTGTGTTAAGTTACTTATCTATTTAAAAAAAGGGCCTTTTTTTAGCATTACTTGCCTTCGCCTACTGAAGGCGCCAGTTCAGTGCCTTGATCAATATGAATAACTATTCCCTAGTTGGTTAGTCTTGATTATTTTTTTTTTCTCTGTTTCAGATCATTTTGATGAGTGGAATTAGCAGAAATGCGCTTGAGGAGCTGGCATCCGAAAAAAGCTCCGATGATCGTGTACCCCATATTTGCAATATCCTTAGATTTGGTGTTCTTAAAAAGGATCATTATCTCATGGCAATTGGTGGACCATGGTGTTTTGCTGATGGTGGTGACCCTTCCGTTGATGATTCATCGCTAGTTCGAACCGCCATTAGGTTTGCATGTCTGCTGTTTGCTTGAATGAATTCATTTAATGTGATGCTTTTCTAAACTGGACTGGCGATATTTGCTTTGTAGATATGCAAAGGATGTAACTCAACTCGATTTGCAGAATTGCCACAATTGGAATCGCTTTCTTGAGGTAGCATTTTGCTCCTAGTAATTATTACATAAACTGGAATCTATATCTTTGGCTCATTTATATTTATGAAAGTTGCAGGTCATACTGTTGTGATTTCTGACAGCTTTTTTTGAAGCTAATTGCAAATGGTCCTTTACTTTGTAATTGCAGATACACTATGATAGATTTGGCAAAGATGGTCTGTTTAGCCATAAAGAGGTAACTGTATTGTTTGTTCCGGATTTATCTGAATGTCTGCCTTCATTGGATGCATGGCGAGCCCAGTGGCTTGCTCACAAGAAGTCTGTGACTGAGAGAGAACATCAATTTTATTCAAAATATGAGGTTTGTTGTTTTCCTTTCGAAAACTGTAGTTCTTTCAGTATTTTCTTATTTTTCTTATGCTCAATTTGATTGTTTATAGATATCTAATTTATACAAGTACCATTGGAAAAATGATGTCCAAACATACTTGTTTTCAAATATGTGCACACTATTATGATATGTATGTCCAGTCAGACATAGGATCGAAATATGAATCTGCATTAATTTAAATTTGGTGCAAGTTTCCTTCTTATACTTACAACCTTTTGTTCATTTAGGGGAGATTCAGACATGTTAAACATTATTCTGATTTATATTTTTCTTCTTTATGAGTAACTTGAACTGTAGAGATAGATGATAGATCACGTTATGGGTGGTGCTTCTGATAAGGGGTTTCTACAGTAAATTTAGTGGTTTGGGACTCATCACTCGTGTTCTATCATCTTTGTTGAAGTCAAGTCCACCACATAGACATTTAAATAGTGCTTCATCTAGTTCTCAATAAATAACTTAAGTTTGGGTTTAGTAGTACATCCCAATAGGTACTCCCAGATAACTTGCGTTGGCCTGTGTGTCAAACATAAGATGGACATGTAATTTGACAAAGGACTTGATGAATGCACCAAGAAACTATTGAATCGGAATGCTAGTAAGACATCTTCTGCCACATGGATAATTAGGATCAATGTATTTTAAACTTAGAATAGTTAATTCTACTTCAATTAGAATGTTCCTCATAACAAAATAGGATCTTTATAACAGGTTTAGTTTTGGGGTACTGGTACTTGATTTTTCTTTCCTTAAAAACTTTTTGGACTTAGAATAGAGCATGATGGATTAATTGCTTTGCGAATTAATTTGTTTTATTCTTGCAGAGGTCTAAAGAAAAGAAGGATGGACCAAAAGGTAACTAGAGTACATAGACTTCTCATCTCATTGTCTTCCTTATATTCTGCTAGGATTGGCATCAATGAGCTAATTAAGATCACTGATATTTTTTATTTATTTAATTATTAGATAAAGAAATGGACTCTTCAAAAAATGTTGAAAGGGATGACAAATCTGGAAAAATGAAGGAGTCTTCCTCCTCTGTACCGGCAGTACATGCCAATAAAAAAGAGGAAGGTGACAATGATACGAAACGTAATGCAGCCAACCTAAAGGGTAAAGGAAGTGAAAACAAACTTGAGAAAACAGATGGCAGTGAAACAGGCGAGGAAGGCAAAAATGTTGAGAAGAAGGAACCGGGAGAAACTGCTGGTGCTCAGGCAGCTGGCAGTGCTAGGCCTGGAAAGAGGAAGATTATTAGGAGGATTGTGAAGCAGAAGGTTGTTGATAAGGCAGCAGGTGCTGAGAATACTGACAGCAATCAGAATGACAAGCTGAATGAGAAGGATGTTACAGAAGAGAAAAATGCAAAAGCAGAGATCTCAGGTCAACAGAAAGAATCTTCAGCTGAACCTTCTGGAGTTAAAACTTTTACTAGAAAGAAGGTTACAAAAAAAGTTCCAACGGAGACTACAGTGACTGAAGATAAAGGCACCCATCTAGAGATCAAAGCTGAGGAAGAAACGGATGGCTCTAATGATAAAGCAAAAGATGATTCAGCTCCCAGCTGCACAGCAGCTCGACAAGATACCACTGTGAAAACAACCATAAAGAAGAAAATAATCAAGAGGGTCCTGAAAAGGAAGGTAACTGGAAAAGTTAATGATGGAGTTACTGACAATAAGATAGATGGCGAAAGGGATCTGATAAAAGTAAAGACAGAAAATGAAACAGAAAGTACAGAGAGGAAAGCAGCTGACACAGATAGCCAGTTAAACAAGACAAAAATAGAGAATAAAATATCCCCTGAAATGAAATCAAAAACACAAAGTCCACAGAAGCAAGATGGTCTGGTAAATTCAAGTAAAACAGAAATCAAGCTTCTAAAGGAGGATAAGAAGGATGAGAAGGGAACCGATGTGGAGACTGTAACTGGCATGGAAGAACTCCCCCAGAAGGATGATTATAATGGCAAGAGAGGAAAATCTAAAGATGGGGAAAAATCAAAAGATGGAAAGTCAAAGAAGGATAAGGAAGCAAAAGACGAGACTAGGAGTAATTCAAATAAAGACATGAAAGAAAAGAGAAAGCCTGAAGAGCCTCCTCGGCATCCTGGATTGTTTCTACAAACAAAATGGAGCAAGGATTGTAAGGTAGGTAGACTGTAGCTGTAAAATCAGTTAACTATATACTAAAAGTTGTATCAAACATGTTGTGCATGTGCATTTCATCTTGTCTAATTGTGCAATCTAACTGCTACAGCTGCGTTCATTGTCACTTTCCCTGGATTCACTTTTGGGCTATACTGACAAGGACATTGATGAATCATCTTTCGAGGTATATTTTCCCATACTATTTACCTTCATGTCGTGTAAGCCATATTTCTGACTTCCACCTAGAGTTCAGTATATTCTCCAGTGGTTCCCCAGAGTACTTGAAGTAAAATTAGTTTGTTTCTCAGTCCAACCACGTTCTTTCTCTGTGCAGCTTTCGTTATTTGCGGAATCACTGTATGAAATGTTCCAGTATCAAATGGGCTCTCGTCTTTTAACGTTTCTCCTGGTTGGTTTTTACTTATCTTTCTATATGTATATATTAATTCGTTCTTGTCAGTACTCCATTGATGTGCATGCTTGTGTGTAGAAACTACGCATAAAATTTATGACCGAGAGGAATCAACGTAAGAGGCAGAGGGATGAAGTCCACAAGAAGGAAAATGAGAAAAAATTAGATGTAAAGCGACCAAAGACTACTAACGAGCTTCCTGTGAAAAACAAGTCTGAAAATTCTGAAACAACAAATTCAGTGCAACCAGATGAAGAAAAAGCTGTGGTCATGGAAGATCCTTCTGTTGATCACGTCGATGAGGCAAACACAAGAGAGGAAACAGAGGATGAAGAAGATCCTGAGGAAGATCCCGAAGAATATGAAGAAATGGAGGCAAGTTCTGAACATAACTCTTCTAATGAGGTAAGCTTTTCTCTTTCTACTTTGTTTATTGAAAGTAGAGATTTTCTTCTATATGCTTTATCTATTTATTTTATTATAAAGTAGATTCTTGTAGTACACTCAAATCGATTGGGATTTTTCAAGATGCATATTTTTTCTAAAAATCTGCAACATTGGTTTGCTCAGTAATTATATCTATACTATATGTAGTTTTGCCACTGCTATTGAAGGTTATTTAATTAGAGAGAACTTTGGTTCATTACTCTTCGATTGGTGGACGGTTTATCCAAATTAGTAATCTATATTTGATCTCTGTCATTATAAAGCCTTAACATTTTCAAAACTCCTTGCTAAATATTTCTTAAACAGAACAATCAAAAAGAGGTTAAAACTGATGCAAATGCTGAGCCTGAAAAGAAGCCAGGGAATGGTAAAGATGAAGCAGATGAATCTACTAAGGAGAAAACTAGTAGAAATGATGCAGAGACAAAACACCAGTTGGACGTAGATATGTGTGAGAAAAGAGAGAGTAAGGTGGAGGAAGGGAAGAAAGAGGAAGTTGACAGGGAACTATTACAGGTATTCATCCTGAAAATTTCTACTTTTAATTATGCATGCAATTTGCATCATTTCTTCTGATGTTAACTTTTCTTGTCTGAATGCAGGCTTTTAGGTTTTTTGATCGGAATCGACTTGGCTACATAAGGGTGAGAAAAATCATTTACATATGTTGTCCTGCAAAAATATATTCGAGGGTACTTAAGGCGTATCTGTTGGTTTTCTGTTTTATCAGGTTGAAGACTTAAGGTTGGTAATCCACAACTTGGGAAAGTTTCTCTCCCACAAAGATGTCAAGGTGAGAATTGAAAAGTTCACAACTCTTTGCGGCGTTTTCTTATAATTATATATATATATATATTTTAAATGTTTAAATCTCACTTCTGCTGCTAATGTATTTCCCGTCTCTTTGTACCTGAATTAGGATCTTGTGCAAAGTGCATTGCTAGAGAGCAACACTGGGAGAGATGACCGCATTCTTTATAATAAGCTAGTGAGAATGTCCAACATTTGATGGTCGGAAGCTGGTCTCTACTCTTAAAGTAAACCCAGAAAGAAATGCCATTATGTGCCAGCATGTCTCCTTATGCACATTGAAATTGAAATTGTTTTCATTTGTCATATTTAGATATGGAATGGCATTGATAATTGTTTTCTCGAGCCTAACTTTTTGCTCCTTGCCAAAGAAATGTGTTCGTTCTGTTTTTATTTATTTATAAAAGATTAGAACATCCTCTTCTGGTCTCGCTGTGCCCAAGTTTTTTTATATGTAATGGTAATGGATGATGTTGTAGATATTGTGAAGTGTCACAAAAAAAAAACATAATAACAGATGGTTTTACTTTGTCATGTCATGGCCCCCTAATTTATGGTTAAAAACTGTGTAATGATCAAATTTAAACATCCTAGCATAAGGTCTTGACAATAAATAAAAGAAAAAAAATGGAAGTGATATTTACAATGTAGGATCAAGTTCTTACGCTTTATGAAATACCAGAGTGGAGAGTGAAGCTCGTTTTTATTTAATCATGAACGTGATAATGATAATGTAGTCTTTATAAATATCAATAATCAAGTTTTGGGAATCTTATAAATAGCTACTTCTGTAAATTTTCAAGACATTCAAATAATATGACAAATTTGTGAGAAACATGGATATCATATCATCATATATTCATATGATTAGTGGTCACATCATTGTGAGAAAGATATCTAACACGAAAAAAAGGGTAAAAAATATGAAAGAAATATCCTAATTGAAATGAGTAAATGATTGCTTAATAGCTAAATTAAGAAATATCCATCTCAAGGAGAGATTTCAATGCTTGTTTTTTCACAACCTTTCCATACAAGCCTCTACCAAACTTCATTGCTCTTTCCATCTCCACCACTCCACAACCTCTTCTCTTCAATCCTTTCATCAAAACTTTTGACACCCTCTCATCAATTCCCACTGCTTCTACAACACTATCTACCACAGCTTCCATTGCCGGAATCCGCCTTCCCCATCTCTTCATCAACCTCTCCGAGCCATAAGCCTCAGAATATGCACTCCAAATTGATGCCCTCATATAACCCTTCTCTTTCCCTCTTATTATCCATCTTTTCATATTTTCCTCTAACCTATAAACTGCACAACCTGCATCTATGCCTTTTCCAAGTCCCATCTCGATCTCCCTCACCTCTTGCTTCGAACTCAATCCTTCCTCGAATTTGCACCTCTTACAATTGCAATGAAATCCCCAAGTATTTGACATTTCCTTGCGCTTCTCCAACGATGAAAGCATGTCGAAATAGGCAAGCGTGATCTCTTCACCGGCCTTAACGTCTCTGGAAGCATGAACCATGACAAAATCACCCACGTGCATGCGCCTTGCATTGGGATTACAAGAATGGTTGATGAATGAAGCTAGCAACCATAACCCAACACCATGAAATCCCCTATTCTTCCCCAAAACTTTTGCTGAAACTGCTTCCTCAACTAGAGAATTCACATCCAAGATACTCAGAATCCTATCCACATCAAGCTTCCCATTCGAGTAGTTGCTCTCTTCACTCTCTGGCCTAAAGAGACTAATATCAGGAACCTCAAGCTCATCCTCATTTTCACCATTTGATAATGTACTAATCAAGTGGTGAGTTCTTTGACATTTTGAAGTAGATTCCACAATTTTATCAATGAAATTCTTCCACATAACCAATTGAGCTTTCTCACTTGAATCTTCACCTGACAATATACCTCTCTCACTGGCAATTGCTTTAGTGACTAAAACCAAAGTCCCAGCATCAATGTTCTTTGTTGCAAATAGACCTCTTCCACTAATCTCAGATTTCTTTATCTGCACAGCACCAACATATTCAGCCAATTCTGGACATTTTCCGCGAAACCCATTTAGAACCCAATTCGAGAGATCAAAAACACCAGTTCTTGATTGATACTCAAGTTTCTTGCATTTCTCCAGAAACCCATTAACAGTTTCAAGATTACCACTAGCATGAGCTTCTAGTAGGGTAGCTTTGAAACAATCCAAAGCCATGGAGTATCTATTCAAACTAAGCAATAATTTACCTTTGCAGAGAAGAGCCTTGAAATGGGTAGTCTCTAATTTCAATGCTTGCTCACAATCTTGCAGAGCGTCATTGAAATCTCGCAACCTGAACCGTGCCTCAGCTCTGTTGGAGAAAGCTAAGCAGAGAGATTTCTGGAGCTTGGAGACCTGATCTGGGTCATTGTTGCTAGTGTTTATGATCTGTTCTTGGCAAAGATTGATGAACTGAGAGTAGACTTGTACGGACTCTTTCCATTCTTCTCTCAGGAGAAGCTCCGTGGCTTTAGATCTGAGCTGTTGCATCACATCTTCTGCCGTTTCCGGCGACGGAACTTGGTCGTCTTGTCTCATGTTTGGATTCTTTCTCTTCTGGTTTTGGTTGTTGGTGTTGTTTCTGGGTAGATTTAAATTTGGGGGTTTTGTAACGGTCACATTATTCTCATCCAATATTTTTACCTTTTCTACTAACGGCAACGGCTATTCCGGGATTGTTTATTATTATTTATTTATTTTTATTACGTTTTACGTTTTATTTTTTTTTAATTCCGGGACATTTTTAATTTCAAAAAAAAGGAAGAAAATTTTGATATTTTTATAGTTAAAAAAAGAGAAAAAAAATCTCATGAAATATTTAAATATGAACATAATAATATGATGGGTAACAATATTGCCACTAATTTTTTTTTTTTTTTTTTGATTTCTATGTCCATATTTTATTTAAAAAAATTAATTAGAAAGATATATGACAGACAAAATATTAACAAAGACAAGATACATACTTAGAAATATATTAAAATACTTTTTACAAACCATCGAGGTTGACTTAATGATAAACCTCTCATACCTATATCAATGAAATTATAAATTTGAATCATGTCTCTTCTTCAGTTTTAAAATATTGTAACTGTTAAAAAAAAATACATAAACGTAATTCTGTTTTAACTATCAATTTTTAGTTTTAATACCAACAATTTTACCAAAAAAACAAAAAGAAAACATGATAGTGAAGAATCAAAAGCTCTCAAAGACTTGAACAATCTTTAATCAAAAGGAGTTAAGAAACATGATAGTATGTCAAACGGCCATTGATTTAGTTTCCGAAAACTAATGACTTTGCAATCTCTATCAACCCACTGATGTTTAAACCTTGATACCTTTCATATATTGTTGGACCATTGCTTCTTCCGATGATGGAAGTGGACTTACAATACAGTATAAAAACATGATAGAACATATCCAATATAGAGTATTCTGAAAACCAACTTGTTCATGATACAATAGTTATTCAATATCTCCAAATCAGTATAAAATTGAATAAAGGTTAGGTTCATATTTTAACAAAGAAACAATGATAGTAATCGAGGGTAATGACAAGATGAGGTTGGTTCGGTGGTAAAACCCCTCACTATTGCAGGTTCGAATCTTTCCCTCTTTGCAGAAAAACCCATAATTTATGTAATAGTGTAAATGTATAATACTTTAAAAAAAATGGGGGTATTAATATTTAAGCTGGCGTTTATTGTAATTTGTAAATAAGAAAATATATTGCCAAGGTTTTATTGCCATCGAATTGGAGCTTATGGTAAAAAAAAAAAAAAAGCATTTTTAAATTTGAATAGTTGGAGGATGAGATACAGTGATACCTTCACACCGAACTATTAACAAGATTCGATAAACTAAATGACATGACCTTCAAACCAAGTATTAGCAAGATTCAGTAAATTAAATAGTTGAACAGTGAGCATCATCAGTTCTTCAAGTATGGACACCCGTATAAAACTTTTATAATGGGTGCACTTTGACCGTGTCAAGATCATTTTTTATATGTTTGCTAAATACAAACTCCATTATAAATTAGACAAAAGATGAGGTTATAAATTAGACAAAATATGAGGTTAGCCAAGTGATATGTCCCTCAAATATATACCAAAAGGTTGTGAATCCGAATTTCTCTTTCTTTAAATTCTGAATTATTATAATATTAAAAAAAAAAAAAGTCCCTTTCACATTCTGATTTGCCTATAAATACAACAAAATAAATTCTTCATAAGTTTTCATCGTTAACGCAGCCCTGATAGTATTGGCCTTTGAAAGCTATTAATTAAAGTCTTACAAATGGAAGTAAATTCAACAATCAAAACTTTAAATTATATACTAACAACATTTCACAATACATAAGGATCAAATTGAAAAAATACTATAAAGGGGAAATTATCACCAACCACTAAACGGCCAACATTTGAGAGATCTATACATTCATACTCTGAAACCAACCTTGAATATGTTACTGCCAACTAAATTCCCCAGAAATGCTACATATTCTCATAACTGGAACAAGGAGACGGTTAAAAAGGCGGTCCCAACACCATCTCCTGTCCTAGGAAAGCTACCTACCTATGATGCACCAAAACTGTTACTCCGCTTGTATATCGTAGCAACTCTTCCTGTACACTTAAGAACCAATCAATTGGTTTCTGATAAGCATCAATGACATGACACCTCTTGCAATTGAAGAGGGAAGGAAGGAAAAAAAATATCAGAACCACATCCAAACTTCGGACAGAGAATCTTACCAACGGTATTTGCTCATGGTTTCAGGCTAAATCACTTATCAGTTATCACTGTAACAAAATTCTCTTCGTCAATCACTTTTTAAGAAAGTACATCCCATCTCTAAGTTCCAATTTCTCTTCAGAAACTAGCCCAGATAAAAAGCTTTGCAGTTGTTGGAGCGATTTATCATAAGTTGGATCAGCTACACAAAACATCTGCAACAATGCTTTATCTTTAGTAATTTATCAACAAGATCATGTTAGTTTTATTCAAATAAGAATATTATGAGGAATGTTTAAAATGTTCTCACCTTGAGAGTATTATGAATTCGATCTAGTGCCATGCTACCAAAATTTGTGAGCATTCCCATGATGAATTTCTATAACAAAACCAAATGTCGGTTAGAAAGCTTGACATGAAACAAAAACGAGTTAAAAGTTTTCAACCTTTATTCCTTAACCACAATATTATCAACAAGCGAATTTGACATAGTTTTAGAACATGCCCAGATAAAACAGTTTTCTCAGCTATATTTTGAGTTCTACTCAAAGCTGGAAACTGCAGCCGGTGGGAGCCATTGGAAAGTAGGGCAGTAAAACTTGGGAGGGCGAATTATATATTTCTGTCCAAAAAAAGTATCAACAATAATTAAATAAAGGGATATAATTCCCTCTGGTTTGACATATTAGACACTTTAGCCCCTATAGTTTCAATAATGGCCATTTCCCCCATGTAGTTTGCAATATTCGTCATTTTCCCCCATACCGTTAGATTATCCGTTAAAACCTCCCATTAACCATTAAAATGGAAGGGTAATATGGTAAAATGATAAAAAAAGGACGATTTTTTTTTATAAAATAAAATAAAAATTCTCACTCTCAACATTCTCTCTCTCTTCTACACCTCTCTCTCGTCACCTCTCTCTCTCTCTCTCTCTTCCAGAGCTCGCCGTTTAAGGCGATCTGCATGAATCTTTTCTTCTCCGTTTCTCTTCTATCTTCTTCCCTGTTTCTCTGTGGCGCGACATCGATTTACTTCGGTTTGTGTGGGTGTCAGAGATAGAGAAGAGAATGGATCGATGAGGATTTCTGGGTTTGAATTTTCTGGTTTTGTAGGGATTTCTGGATTTGTTTTCTATTTTCTTGGGTTTGGGTAAGATTTGTATTTTGATTTGTATTTGGATTTGGGTTTCGATTTTAAGATAGGATTTGGGGGTTAGGGTTTTTTTGGTTTACTTGGTCGATTTTCTTAGGTTAGTGTGGGTGTTAGAGAGAGAGAAGAGAAGAGAAAAGAAGGTAAGGGATTTCGGTTTTGATTTGGATTTCGGGTTTTGAATTTGTTGAACTGGGTCGATTATCATGTCGATTTTCTTGGGTTTGTGTTGTTTGTTATGCCTGGATTAATTGGGAATTGTTGAAGAAATTGTGTTTATTTTCTGGTTTTGTTTGAGTTGTGCATATTGGAAATCAACTGGGACTTAGCCTGTTGGTGATGGATTCTGGGCTGCTGTGAAGAAATGGTTGAAGTCTTGGATCGAGAATGAACATTAGATAGAATTAGATTCAATTAGAGTGAGGTGAGATAGAGATTACTGGGTTGAGATTGGATTGAGACGGTGAAGATTACTGGGTCTGATTTTGATAACTGGGTTGATGTTGATGACGATGGTGATGAAATTGTTGAATTTTGTTTTGTTTTGGGATTTTTTTCTAATCAGACGGTGAAGATTTAATTTTTTGTTTTGTTTTCTTTTAATTTATGTTTTCTTTTATGCTTTATAACTTATTTTGTAATCTCTACCATCCAATCTATGAGATGGATGGTGGATATCCATTTAAAAAAAAAAATTTGATTAATTTTTTTAAAAAATATTTTTGATTTTTTTTTAAATCTCATTCATTTACAATTATTACAGGGCAATAATGTCTTTTAATATAAAAATTAACATTTTGGATGAAAAATCTAACGGTAGGGGGGGAAATGACGAATATTGCAAACTACAAGGGAAAAATGGTTATTATTGAAATTAGAGGGAGTAGAGTGTCTAATAAGGCAAACTAGAGGGGGAAAATGATTATATCCCTTAAATAAATAATAGAATTGGGGAAACAAATTGCCATCATAGCTAGGGATGGCAAAATGGACCGGGTTCTATAGAACCGCCCAAGCCCGCATGAATGCGGTCCGGGTTTATACCTGGACCACAATTCTAGAGTCCAGTTTTTTATCCTCATTTTTAAGCCGTCATTATTTAAGGGCCGGTTAAGGGCCCAGCTGTGGGTTTAAATTAAACCCTCAAAAAGCCCTTTCAAAATCTTCTTCTCTTCAGTCTTCACCAATATCTCTTCGACCACTTCTCCAAAATCGACTCAATGTTCGTTCTTCACCGTCCGATCTAAACCGAGTTTTCTGCAGTGGACCTCCAAAAATCCTAGTCCAAGCTTGGCCGCCATCTCCACCGCCTCCTCCGCCACCAGCGGTGGTAAAGGACACCAAGCCACTGATCAATGTTGGTGTCTCCTCCTCCTCAACTAGTTCTTCGCCGGAAAGCGACTTTTCAAAGCCACTTCTAAAGGCTCTAATGGACTGTGTTCAACTCACTGAGTTAGAACCGAATCGAGCTCTAAAATTGTTGATTAAACCCATAGACTTAGCCTCTGAACACGGAGATCCAATCGAGAGCGTTGTATTTTACTTCACTAAAGCTCTCTAAAACAGAGTTTCTCTACAACCGGGTCAAATTTGTCAAATCGCTGATTATTAGTTGTGTTGAATAATGTAATTGGTCAAATTTAGGTTAAAATAAATGCATAAAAAATTCAGGAGGGTCTAATTGAGGGCTTGGGTAAAGCCGGTTTTTTTGCAGGCCGGGTTTCAATCCTACCCATATGCATTAATTTCTTATTTGGGCAGGGCTTAGGCCCTGTAAAATTATAAGGGCTTTTTGAGGGCTTGGGTCAAGTGCGGGCTTGGGCCCTCAAATTGCCATCCCTAATATTCATAGCTTGCTCTGTGGGTAATAACCAACCACATCCACATTCAAGCCTTGAACAGAGACTGGAGACCAGTAAAAGATTCTCTATTTCATTTGAATATTACTTGAAGAATTTTTATTTAACTGGGTAAATAAAAAACTAAGCCATACCGCCAAACCCCTATGCAAAACTGCAGATAAAAGGGCCATTGCTCAATTTATATGGGAATGAATTCTTTAAATTTTTTAGAAACATAATGCTTATTGTAAGGAAGACCATAACAATTCATTAGTATCGTCGTAAAACGTAAACAAAAAATATTTGCATCACCACCACTTACCTCATATATAGTCATTTCAATATGTATTTGATCCTCAATTGATGCAACAGATCTATCTCCCTCCTCGTCACCTACCAGCAGCTCTTCGCAACTCCCACTGTTAACACCAGTCTTACTACTGTCAACCATGTCTTCCACTAGGGTATATACATGATCATTAGAGTCTGTCCCAACTGATTCTGCAAGGATTCCCTGGCAAAAGACGAAAGTAATTAGCAAAGTACTAGTCTTATGGATTCTATTGTTGGGAAAGAAACTGGTAGCTGAATTTATTAACGTGGATCTTTAAGTGATTCATAAATTGCAAATGCAACAAGTCAGAAAATGAAGACTAGTACCAACGGAACCATGCAGCAAAGCACTTGCTAATGAAAAAAAAATCTGTAATCAATAAAACTGATATTGTATGCTAAACCTACTTCTAGAGAAGTAAACATGTTTGCTCAGTAAAATCAAACTAATTCATTTTGGTCGTGTTTCAAATTGTTAGGTTCCAGATATGAACTAAAAAGTAAAACTAACAGTGTTTTGCAGACCTATATACATAGTATCACACACTTTTAGCTCAGTTGATAAAAGAATTTACTTCAAATTTCTTGTATTGTTCAACCCAACTGTGACATTTCTTTCAAAAAAAAAAATCTCAACTGTGACAGAAGTTTCAATCAAGTTAAATCTGAAATCTCACAAACAAGAAGAAAGAGGAAAAGGAAAAAGAAAAAAAAGAGGAGAATGTCAATGGAGAGTAAAGTTAGTTATGAGTCTTATGACACATAATAGGAGCTTCTTAATCAAACCTTGCTTATCCAAAAGTTTATCCTTCGATTCAGGAAATCCACTGGCACTCCAATAGCAGCAGCAAGATTCTTAGAGGTCCAACTGAAAGTAGAAAATAAAACGTATCACGCTGTCATCAAATATCACAGAATATATCCATATAATTCCTGAAGTTACCTTTTTTTTTTTTGAAAATTGAAGTTACCTTGTTTGATCCTGAAATTGCACAATAATTGCTGCATGTACAGGAGCCACTGTGAACTGAACCGCTCTATCATCAAATTGCAACTCCAACTAAAACAGTAAGTCCATGATTAAATGCGGTACATAAAATTTGAGTGATGATTGAATGGAGATAAAGTGGAGAAAATTAGTTCCAAGTTCAAACAGCAGAAACCGGAAAAAAAAAGGCATTCATATACAGGCACCACTTAGCTCTGTATTATTAGAAGCACCCAACCTTCACTGTACCGAGATTTTTCTTCCAAAGTAGCTTACGAGGGGTCTTGATCTCCTTAAACCGTGTGGCATAATCAGAGAGTAGCTTATCAACAGACTCAGGTACATTAAGGGCCTCATCCTGAAATTTTCCTCATAGTTAGCAAAAATGCAACAAAATGTTGTAAAGAATTTAAAAAGGATAATAACACGAAAATATTGTAAAGTAACTGCCTCGACTCAAAAGTTTAAGCTTGCAAGGACCCAAACAATAATATTTAAGTACTCTAATAAAGATCTCAATCTGAAATATGCAGTAAAGCATGGATTGCAATGTAGGTGTGAATACATGTTGAACTTGTACGAGCCAAAATGTAGTAGATTAATGAGCCATGAAGGAAGTTAAGGTGAAAAAAGAAGATTGGCACTCGAGCTGTCAATTAACTGTGATCACTTAATTTAATGTTCTTGCAGTAAATCACATGGAATGGGGTCTTGAGGAGTGTTGGGATTCAAGAAGAGGCCAATGCTATCAAATAAATGTACACCTATTTCTCCCCACTACTTCTATCCTCTCTGCTAATTGTCAGAAAACTTTCATAGTTTGTTTCATTTTGTCTTATCAGTAAAATTTGATTCATAACAGTATAACACTACAAGAAAGAGTACTTTCAATACCTGCATTGGAGGCCAGAAATTTGATGATATGATTGTTGCATCAAGAATATCCAAAGATACCCCATTCTCCCCCAGCTCGGCACCTTAGAATACAATAACGAAAATTACAACAAAAAAAAAAATGTTAGAAATGAATACAAGAGTAGACCCAAAAGCCCATAATAGAGCCAGAAAATTTTAAAATCCTAAACATACCAGTTTGAGATTGCTTCTTAGCAGTTGCTTTAATATTAGTATTTGTTCTCTTAGAATCAATCAAATCATTAAGCATAATCTCACACCTCTGCATGCTGCTTTCACCAAAATGTATCTGGAATGAAAGCAACAAAAAAATGTTATTAGGTGGTCTAGGAGTGATATGATCACAAAAAATAAAATAAGACAATTTCACCCGGTATACACAAATAAACATACAAAGGCTAGAAATATTGATATATTAATCACCCACCTTAAGGAGTTCTAAAGTACATATCTCTGAGTCAATGTCATAATCAGATTTATTCAGAAGCTTTTCTGCCAACATAACACGATATTCATTGACGAGTTGGTCCTTCGAACCAATTATACTGACAACCATGCCAAGTATGTCCACCTTCCTTCTATTCCGACTTCCCTTCAAAGGGTCAGCCTCTACAGGATCAGGTTCCCAGCTGTAAGTGCAGAACACATGCAGAGAAACAAGTCAGTGGAGGAATATGTTAAGCTGAATCAAGTTAACTCGATATCGCCAAAAGTGACCCTTGGAGAAATATCAACTACATGACCTTACAAGTACAATCATGATAGCAAACACATACCGCATTGCGTTAATCCATGCTTGCTTGTCATCAATGTTGATATCATCATCAATGCCAACATTCTCTTGACTTTCTTCATCTCTATTTAATTCTTCAAGAAGGCTATCCCCAGTATTTCCAGATCCGTTTGGGTTCCCTCCAGTCCCATCAGTGAGCATAGTCACGATGCATTTGATGGTATCTTTCCTTCCCCTCAAGTACTCCCTTATTGGTTCCCCAACGGCTTCAAGAAAAACACCAGTTGGGTCGATTGTTCGGAGTGCTTTAATAGTTGAAACGTATTGATGCAATATATCATTCGTTGAAGCGCCCGCAGTGAGTAACCGATACTTTAGCGCAGAAATAAAAGTCTCAACCAATTTAGAATGTTGTCCAGTATACTCAAGACACTGCTTTAAGTCTTCAATTGCAGGAGAACTACAACGTTCCAAAGAAAATTTTGATACATTAGGCCCAATAATATTTTTCTTCATACCATTAAGTTTCACCCATATATGGTCCAATATACTGCTTATAACAAGAAGAATAACACCTCAAATCATTTCATTTTTTTCTATGCGAAAAGAAAAGATATGACAGATCAAAACAAAACGACATAATGCATAAACAATGACTACTACGCAAAATATCTAATATATATATGTAATTCACACATAATATAAATGACTGCACACATATATCGGATATAGTACAAGTAAGGTATAGTACAGTATACCTCTTACTTAGTCCAATGATTATATGAAAAAAAAAATTCAGAAGAAATGAATTAAATTTAAAATATGGCTACTTAAACCATGTTTCAATACAACCATCATATATATATATCCTGTTACTAACATTACCGAATCCAAAATTACACATTTAAATTCTTAAAAGTAATCATAAAAGGAACTTATCGTATTCCATTTCCATTGTTCTATAGGATTTTATGACCACCAAAACATAATGCAGTGCCTAACACTGAATTCTACCCAATTTGAAATGGAAGTATGAAGTAAGAGTAGAGAGCAATTAGAAATCGTGAACAATTCTACAATCTGCTGCTGCAATATGAACTTGATGCAAAAATGAGATAAAGAATTGAAAGAGAATTACCTCTCAGGATAGTCCACAATAATCTCAAATAGCTTGGCTATCCTTAAATCTTGCAACGTTTCATAAGCAAAATACTCTAAACGCAATTGCCATCTAATGAGTCCTTCTGAGGGAGTATCAACTCCATGATAGCCTGAAGATGGACAAGATGCTAAAGGTGATTTGATGCCAGCTGAAGAACTATCATAACTAATAGAGTCACCAAGATAGGCAAGAAGTGCATTCAAGAATTGGAGAGGTACAACCTGAGAAAGAAATCTCCAAGTATAAGGAATAAGCAAACGGTAACATAATAATATATAAGTAACTATAGAAGATCCCACCGGTTGAATAAATCAACGTTTAAAATAACCACATGGATAGAATTTTTGTTCTGTTAACCAGAAAAAAAAAATCACTTTTTTGGTATATAAAACAGCCCTTTTATGGCATTCCCCAAACAAGGAGCTGGAATTTGCATATCATGTAACAGACTAGACCAAAAATGCTAATGCCAGTCATTTTATGGCTGACCACATTTGTCAATTCACATATACTGTGCCGGCATGACTGGAATAACAAATTATTGATGATGAATTTGATAATAATTCCACAATTTCACAGTAAGAAAATAAAATGCAATGGTTTCAAAAAACTAAAGCAACCTGTATCCATCCTTTAATGGACTCCAAAACAGAACTCCGGTAATCATCGCCAGCCAGATTATGCACTTTAGCCTGCCATAGGAAACATAAAGTTACCAAAATGTATCACAAAGACAAACAAAATGTGAAAAGTAAATTTGAACTTCTTAAGCTAAGGTAGTATTTAATAGCCAAAGAATTTAGATGTAGCATATCAATATAAGAAAAAATAGCTGCAAAGAAAAAAACAAGTAAACTTCTTTAAAAGTGAAAGAGATACACTTATTTATTGCATGATAGAAAATGTACCCACCTTCAAAAGAGAAAAGATTGCAGAAGCATACGCATTTTCAGTCATAGATGTAAACCCAAGACTTCTAAGATCACGGACAATCTTACCGATGTGTTTCACCAATTTGTTCTTCTCTGAGTATTTCCCATGGTTATAGCATTCATCAACATCCATTTCACCAGCTCTAAATTTTCCTTGTTCATCCAAATCCATGTCATCTTTATCTTGAGATTCATAGTTGTCTTCTAACTCACCATCCATGATTGCACTTAACTCCTCCAGTCTTCCCTTAAAATACCAGTGGAGTATCTCTGGAACATCATGACACATGAAAATAAAACTTTTTATTACAAAAAATAGCAAGTAAAATAATATTTGTTATTATAAGAAAAGCTGAAATAGAATCCTTAAAGTTTTTATATAAATGAGAGACCAAAAAATTTACATGACAAAAGCTTATAAGATTGACCATGAATGCGGATACCCAACCGAAAAGAATGTCACGAATTGTTCTACTCAAAATGAGTAATTGACGATGAGACCAAAATTCCAAAATTCATTGTTCAGTATAGGCCTCGACAGCTTCTTTACTGCTTTAAAAAAGCTAGATACAATGGTTAACCAGCTCTATCTTTTATATAAACAAATGTAACTCATAGCCAGTGAAGTATCTTCTGTAAGTACTAATATGTCTAACATAAAACTAAATCAGCAAAATTGATAAAAAGAAAATATTTGAACACAACAACTTTGATTGGTTTCACTACCAAAGTTATCTGTATGCAAAAACTTGTACAGCCTCTCCATTCAATCAAACTATTTATCAGTAGTGACTGTTTCAGGAAAATCATGATGTGTATTTTCTTTTCTTTTCTTTCTTTCAGTAGTATGAAATTCTAAACAATGCAAACTGAAGGTTTGCAAATTTTGAATCTTTTGATTTGCTTCACTATGGATGTGGTTTGAATAAAACCATTACCTCAAGTTTCAGGATAGTGGCATAATAATTTTGAACCATTAGGGGAAAGTTACATTTTGGATCATTCGGATTTGGATAGCCGATTGAGAAAAAGTAAATTAAAAATGACACTATAATGAAAACTAATAAAGGAAACACCACCAACTGACAAGATGCAATACGACATTCCAGAACAATTAGCATTTATTTCTACAAAATATTTGGAGTTAACAAATTAAAAAACATCTTACGCACACAGCACACTACTTAAATAACAATTTTTGAGATAGACATACCAGGAAAGTGTGGAGGAAGACTAGCCATAAGAACCGAAGATACCATAAATTGATATTTAGCAAACAGGTATTTCCTTTCAGGATCCGAATTGTATTCTCCGTCTAATAAACTTTCCGTGCATGACTGTAAAGCATGAATTAGCATATACAAACACTTTTCCTGATATTTTTTCTCCGAAGATATCTCTTCTAAAGCTTTACATAACACTATCTGAACCTCATTGTCACATATCTGCGTACCACAGGAAATTATGACATTAAGATATTAAACATCAAATCAATCTGAAAAATAAATCCTAAAACAGGTCAAAGTCACGTACAGGAGTTTTGTTCTTCTCTATAACAGCAAATTTGCTGTAAGCATCAAAATAATGCCAAAATCTCGACACACTGGTTTTCTCGAACGATTCCTGTAATGATGTTACAAACAAACTTTGAAGTATCTGAAACCCTAAAATCACCCAAAATTGCGCATTGTATGATTTTAAATATACTTAAATTTTAGCCGCAATTGAAAAAAAAAAAAAAAGAGAGAAGAAAATCGAAAAGACTTGACAAAAGCTACAGCGAAGACTGCGAAACCTCTAGAGAGCGAAGGAAGTGATCGTGAAGGAGAGGTTGGAGGCCGAGCTTGCAGAGGGAATGCACGTGAGACACGAATTCTTCGGGTCCGACGAAGTGATCACCAGCGCCGTCGAGGAGAGATTGTGTGGCGGCACAGAAACCGTTGTAGCTTTCAGTGATTTGTTGGATTGAGTTGCCGTCGAGTGTCTCTAAAACCCCTAGATTACAAGGTTGTGAAGTTGATTCTTCCATTCAATAACCGAGAACGAAATAGATAATTACAAAGTCACTCTTTGAGATACTAGTAGAGGAGCAGAGGTTAGCAGAGCTGATGAGAGATTTTGCCGCCACTGCACACTGAAAATGCGAAGTTTGAACACTAATTCAAATCAGTTGATACTTGATGCTCGCTGCTGTGACTGGTAAGTCCATTAGACTCGCTTGAATTATTCATATATTAAAAGGTCAATACCAAATCATCCATGAACTTTTTTACAAATTACAATGTAGTTTTTACTACTTTGCATAAAGTGATCAAATTTGTTCTAGCCTGATGATCACATCTTCTATTAGTTGATGAGCTATCGAAGGCGTACAGATTGCAAGCCCTATGCATGTCAAAGGCTGCTGATGTGCTGGAAATTTATCTACTCTCATGATGTGAGAGAATTTAAACAAACGAATATCTCACTTGATGTCAATTAAGTATAGTTACATCTTTTTTAACTAAGACAATGGTTAGTTACGTCATATATTTATATAGTGTGATGTGAATCGAATATGATGTCAAACAAGTATATTTACATCTTTTTTAATAACAGAACAGTTAGTTACATCATACATTCATATAGTGTGATTTGAATCAAATATGAAAGTGTACGTTATAATCTATACTTAATAGTTTTATACTAACATAGTAGTTTTATTCAAAGCAGAAAAAGCATTTCAATTATGGAGTTGAAGGTGCATGTTACAATGGCTATGGAGTCAACCTTATCAGCAATGGTGAAGCCATTGGTCGACTAGACAGGGCAGTAACCCGGTCTAGAAATGTGAAAAAACTTTTATATATATATATATATATATTAAAAATAAAGGTATAAAGTTAATTTTTTTTTTTTTGAGATAACATATTTATTAATTCAGGTATTTTTTTTGAAAGTTTTCGCCATTGGTAGGATTTGAGCCGCTGACCTGAGAGTCATTTGTCCAAACCTCAAACTCGTTCATCTACCAGCTGAGCTACGCCCCTGTTAGGCAATTATAAAGTTAATCATATTATTTATATATATATATACTATAAAAATCAAATTTATATAGTGTGTTTCAACTTCTAAATTCTAACCGGTTGAGTAGTCTATCATGAAACCCAATTTCAGATCTATACATCTGACTGCTTTAAGAAAACTCACTCTAAAACTATTAAATCATCAAGGGAAAAGCTTATTAAACCTATTAGTATCCCAAGTTTAGTTTTTTTTATTTTATTTTATTAGCAACTCTAAATTATAAAATAAACCAACCATAAATAACTTTTTCTTTAGATATCTAACGATTGAACTTCATCATCAAGAAATCTTCTTAACCTCCAACGGTCCAACCATCATAGAACTCAACAACTTTAAGGTACAATTTTTCAATATTCTCCCTCTTTATTTTTGTTTGATTTGATTTATATATATAATAATTTTATGATTTATCTTATGTACACTTTTAATATTTGACTTTATTGTTCATGCAATGTTTGTTTTCGGGTTAATGTTTTTAAAACTTTTTGATAAATTTTACCTTCAATTTGTATTTTTAAATTGATAAAAATGATTCTTTTTGTTGTTTTTTTTTATTCTGAACAAATAGAAAGTGTTTAGTAATGAGAAAATTCAAAAGTCTTATACTACCTTGGTTGGATGAAAAAGATTTGCTATGTCTTCAAAATTTTCTAGAAAATGGAAGATAAGTTACTTACATGTTTCATGGTAGTGTATATTGAAATAAAACTTTTTGATAATGCTCATTCAAATTTTGCACCGTGAGCCCCTGTATGGTACTACTTAAATACAATAATGACACAATTGTATTGTAGGTTATTTATTATTCTCTTGTTATCTATTTTCAAAATATATGGTTTTTATAGCATACACATTTTGATGGGTAAAACTTACATCCCCAAGTAGGTGTTGTTGTTTCGTTTACTGAAAAACAATCTGGTACGAATCTGCAAAGGACAGAGATAATAAAACACAAACCAGAACGTTAGGGGAAAACTGAGGCCCGTGTTTCACATGGTGTCCTTAAGACAATTTCGTCGGGTAACACCGTATGTGTATGACGATTGTCTCTCAGGATACAACGGTTTAACAGTGATCGTACAAGACACAAACAATCTCAGCGAACTCAAATCAAGTTCAAACTTACCAAGAAACGGAACCAGGAAGAACAGAAAAGAAAACAAATAATTTCGTGATTTCTGTGTGTATTCTTCATATTATTATTGATGAATAGATTAGGGTTTTAATAAAACCGAAATCAAGAGGATTGTTTAGGAAATACTTGTCAATTACGTTTTCAATGAAAATGATATTAATTAAAAATCAATCTCCAAGAGATTTATTTCTAATTAATCACCGATTTTATTTTCTTAGTGATCAAGTAAGTATCTAGAATCCAAAACGGAATTTCCTTATCATTACAAGTTTAATTTTGGGAAAATTAAATTGAATTAATTGGAGCGGCATTCGTGTACGCGGGTCGCGCCCACACACAAGTCATGCAATCCGAAGGTACGGGGTCGATTATTTGCCACTACTTGTGAGTCAACTGGCCAATAATGGAGTGTAATTTTCTCGGCGCCGCTCCAACTCTACCATAATCTGAAAAGGAAGCAAGATAGACACACCAAGAATTATATTCCATGATACTTTTATTAAAACTTTTATTCATCTGATAACAAACTCTATATACGGAGTTGGTTACTAAAAAAACAACTTCAGATTATGTGATTTATTGATATCAACTTAATGAACCTCAATATATGTTTCAAAAAAATAATAATAAATAACGAACCTCAATATAATGAATCTAAGTACTCATTGAAGATCAGGCTCTTATTTAATTGTTTGTGGTTAACTAGCAGGTGTAGAGATAAAATGTTAAATTATAGATAACATGTTAACAACTAAATAAGGTCGGTTCAATAGTAAACCTCTCACACCTGTATTAATGAGATTGTGGGTTCATATCATGTCACATCCTTCAATCCCTAGATTGTAATTAGTGCTGTAAATATGGGCCGGGCCTGGAGGGCCCGGTCCGGCCGGCCTGCCAAGGATGGCGGGCCGTGCCTGGCACGGCTCGCTACTGTAGCGGGCCGTGCCAGGCACGGCCCCCATTCTTGGCCCGTGCCGGGTCAAGATTCCAGGCACGGCGTGCCGGCCCGGCACGGCACGCCAGCACGGCGTGCCAAGCCCAACGGTCGGCACGCCAGGCCGGCACGCGTGCCGGCACGGCGTGCCGACCGTTGGGCCCGCGGAATATATATATATATATATTTTTTTAAAAAAATTTAAGTATATTTTTATTGTTTTTTTAAAAAAAATAACCGTTGGCTGACGTCATCCATGACGTCAGCCAACGGTTATGTTTTAAAAAAAACAATAAAAATTACAATTTGCCCCCTCAACTCTTGTGTTTTATATTTTTACCCACTTTTCTAATTTTTCTATAAATACTCCCACACATTCCACATTTCATTCACTTTCTCTAATTCTCTCAATCTCTCCATTCTCAAACTCTCTATACAATTTCAATTATTCTTAATTTCATTCTTACTCTCTCTCTACTATTCTACACTACTAATATACTATTATAATATTTTATTAGTAATTTACTATTATTCTCTAATCTCTCCACCAAGACACCAAAGTTCAAACTTCAAAGGTACATTTTTATTTAAGTGTTATATTTTAAATTTAATATGTTTGTTTAGTTAGTAAATTTATCATTTTATGTTTATATCAGTTATTAATTTTATTTATTTAGTAAATTTATCATTTTTATGTGTAGGGGTTAATTTTTATTTTTATTTGTAGTAAATTAATCATTTTATGTGTAGGAGTTAATTTTAATATATTGTTTTAGTAAAAAAAAATTATTTTTATGTGTAGGGGTTAATTTTAATATATTTTTTTAGTAAAAAAATCATTTTATTTGTAGTAGTTAATTTTAATATATTTTGTTTGTAACATAATCATTTTATGTGTAGGAGTTCATTTTAATATATTGTTTTAGTTAAAAAAAATCATTTTATGTGTAGGAGTTAATTTTAATATATTTGTTTTAGTAAATTAATAATTTTTAGGTGTAGGAGTTAATTTTAATATATTGTTTTAGTAAAATAATCATTTTATGTGTAGGAGTTAATTTGAATATATTGTTTTAGTAAATTAATAATTTTTATGTGTAGGAGTTAATTTTAATATATTGTTTTAGTAAATTAATCATGTTATGTATAGGAGTTAATTTTAATATATTGTTTTAGTAAAATAATCATTTTAAGTGTAGGAGTTAATTTGAATATATTGTTTTAGTAAATTAATAATTTTTATGTGTAGGAGTTAATTTTAATATATTGTTTTAGTAAAATAATCATTTTATGTGTAGGAGTTAATTTGAATATATTGTTTTAGTAAATTAATAATTTTTATGTGTAGGAGTTAATTTTAATATATTGTTTTAGTAAATTAATCATGTTATGTATAGGAGTTAATTTTAATATATTGTTTTAGTAAAATAATCATTTTAAGTGTAGGAGTTAATTTGAATATATTGTTTTAGTAAATTAATAATTTTATGTGTAGGATTTGAATATATTGTTTTAGTAAATTAATAATTTTTATGTGTAGGAGTTAATTTTAATATATTGTTTTAGTAAAATAATCATTTTATGTGTAGGAGTTAATTTTAATATATTGTTTTAGTAAAATAATCATTTTATGTGTAGGAGTTAATTTTAATATATTGTTTTAGTAAAATAATCATTTTATGTGTAGGAGTTAATTTTAATATATTGTTTTAGTAATAAAAAATCATTTTTATGTGTAGGAGTTAATTTAAATATATTGTTTTAGTAAATTAATCATTTTATGTGTAGGAGTTAATTTTAATATATATTTTTAGTAAAATAATCATTGTATTTGTAGGAGTTAATTTTAATATATTGTTTTAGTAAATTAATCATGTTATGTATAGGAGTTAATTTTAATATATTGTTTTAGTAAAATAATCATTTTAAGTGTAGGAGTTAATTTGAATATATTGTTTTAGTAAATTAATAATTTTTATGTGTAGGAGTTAATTTTAATATATTGTTTTAGTAAAATAATCATTTTATGTGTAGGAGTTAATTTTAATATATTTTTTTAGTAAAATAATCATTTTATGTGTAGGAGTTAATTTTAATATATTGTTTTAGTAAAATAATCATTTTATGTGTAGGAGTTAATTTTAATATATTGTTTTAGTAATAAAAAATCATTTTTATGTGTAGGAGTTAATTTAAATATATTGTTTTAGTAAATTAATCATTTTATGTGTAGGTGTTAATTTTAATATA
Organism: Dipteronia sinensis; assembly: GCA_033220585.1. Taxonomy (NCBI): domain Eukaryota; kingdom Viridiplantae; phylum Streptophyta; class Magnoliopsida; order Sapindales; family Sapindaceae; genus Dipteronia; species Dipteronia sinensis. Next base: position 68,655,421 of record CM065638.1, on the reverse strand, counting down.
TATTTTTAGTAAAATAATCATTGTATTTGTAGGAGTTAATTTTAATGACCGAAACTTTTTTTTTTTAGGAAATGGATCCCACCCATCCTTATTTTGCAGACGGTCTAAACATGCTGAACGATGATTTTGATCTCTCCGGACCGGCAGAAACCGGAGCGGGACCTTCTGGTTCCGGCGCCACACCGACATCACGTACCAAATCTAAGAGGTTAACATCAGACGTATGGCAGTGTTTTGACGTAGTAGAAATGACACTTCCAGACGGTACGGTCGGCCCCAGAGCCAAATGTAAGTTTTGTCCTAAGAACTATACCACTACTAAGGGTGGAACCGGTCATTTGAGAAGACATATGCAAAAATGCATGCCCAAACACGTACAGGTACCCAATACAACCCAGACACAACTGCAACGGCACCCAGACGGGTCAGTTACGACGTGGCATTACGACGCCGCACATGCTAGAGAATGTTTGGCACGGTACATTGCACAAACTGATCAACCTATTAATTTCGGTGACTGTGTTTTTTTTCAAGAATTTATAACATCTGCATTTTGCCCCCAAATGCAAATTGTTTCTAGAACCACCACTAGGAACGATTTGATAAAAATGTTTAAAACCCAACGAGATGACTTGACGGCTGAATTACAGCATCTAACTGTCTCAATTGCATTAACTTCCGATATTTGGAACGCGTGTTCCAAACAGGACTATTTATGTGTCACAGGACACTATTTAGACTCTGAATGTAGGATACAAAAAAAAATTCTTGGTTTTCGTCCTATGGATTTTGCACATACCGCAAACAATATTTTTGCTGTCATTCTTTCTGTTTTAGAAACTTATGACATAACTCATCGCATCCTCTCTATCACATTAGATAATGCATCGGCAAATACTAAGTCTATTGCATTGTTTACTGAAAGAAACATCCCGCAAGCTGGGGGTTATTTCTTCCACCAGCGTTGTGCATGTCATATCATAAATTTAGTTGTACAGTCTGGTTTGAAGAAAGTAAGCAATCGTATAGAACGCATCAGAGATGCCATTTCTTGGATCGGTAGCTCTAATCCAAGATTTCAAGAATTTGGCAGACACTGTACATTAAACGGTCTACGACCCCGACGATTCCAAACTGATATGCCGGTAAGGTGGAACTCTACTTACTTAATGCTGAAAAATTGTTTGGAATATGATACAACTATTTCGGGTTTTTATAACATGAAATTGGCCGAAAGTTGCTGTCCACCTGCTCAATCACTGACACCAGACGATTGGTATGTGGCAAAGATTTTTGTTGAATTTTTACAGGTTTTTTACAATGCCACTGTAACCCTTTCTGGGGTCTACTACCCCACATCTTCCCAGGCAATCCATCAGATTGTGGAAATGTCTGACATGTTAAACACTTATAGGGAAGATGACTTGCTTGGCGATGCAGTTGTTGCCATGGAGACCAAGTTTAAAAAATACTGGTCTGAAATGCCTTTCCTTTATGCCTTAGGTGTTATAGTAGATCCTAGAATTAAATTAGCTGGTTTAGAATATTTGCTTGAGTTTACTGGTAATAAATTGTCAATAGATTATTCCGAACATATTACTGACATTCGAAACAAGTTGTTCGAAGTTTTTAGTATTTATGAGCGCAGGTTTGACGGCATTCACACTGAACCATCACCAGAACCGGACAGACAACCGTTGCCGACAAGTTGGAGCATTCTCAAACGCCGGAAAAAAGACAAATCAGCAAGTTCTTCTTCTTCAACTACACGATCTGCTGCATCTTCTGGTGCCGAACTGAATAGGTTCCTTGAAGCACAGTTTGATGCCGACGAAAACACGGAGAATTTTGATCTGTTGTTATGGTGGAAGACCTATAGCTACAGGTATCCGGTCTTGTCACACTTAGCACGTGACATACTGGTTATCCCCGTGTCCACTGTGTCTTCAGAACAGGCATTCAGCACGAGTGGACGAATTATTGAACCAAGAAGAAATTGTTTGACTCCAGAGATGGTGGAAGTATTAATATGCATTCGGGATTGGGAGCATGCTCGAAAGAGGATGCAAAATGAAACGGTAGATGAACAATTTATTCAAAATTTCTCCAATTTATATGTCGATGAGGGTTCCGCCAGTAACCAGGTCCAGAACTAGGTTGTACATGTACATTTACTTGTAATACGATTGCACTCTTTTTCCCTTACCAAGTTTTTATCCCACTGGGTTTTCTTGGTAAGGTTTTTAATGAGGCAATCATGTAAATATGTAATACTGAAAGTCCGAAATAAATAAAGAATTCTTCATTTCATATTTTTATCTACTTTTTTTTTCTTTCATGTTTTATCTTTATTTATTTTTTGAATTAATTCATTAAATAAAATACAAAATGTATCTATAATCTATTATTAATTTATTATAAACATTTTTTTTATTATATAAAAATAATAATATATAAAAAAAAAATTTTAAAAAAAAAATGGGCCAGCCCATTTGGCCCGCCAAATTGGCCCACGGGCCGGCCCGGCACGGCACGCGGCACGGCACGGAAGGGCCGTGCCGGGCCCCCATTTAGGAAAACGGGCCGTGCCGATGTGGGCCGGGCCGGCCCCCTTTTACAGCACTAATTGTAATACATAGTTCCTGTCCCTTCTAAATTCTAATTTCTTGTTTTGTTTAATTTTTAATTTTTTTTATATATGGCATTTTGGACCTTCAATGGTCAAACTGAGTCGACTTGGCAGAATTCTTAATTCCACTAAATACAAGGGTAACGTGAGAAGGATGTGTGTAATTTCCCATGCAATAATTCACATCAGTATTTGAATAGACTAATCATTTGTAGAATAAATGCACTTCTCAAAAGTCAAGACTCAAAAAGTAAACTCAGTCTCCCAGACTAATCATTTGTTGGATATCTCCAGCTTTCACAAAACTGATTAAGGTCCAGTTTGGTATTGCTGTGTTGTGGGGGGAATTGCTTTTGGAATTGTTGTGGATAGAATCAGCTGAGTGTTTGGTAAACTGATTTTCAAAAATGCTGTGAGAACCAAAAGCAATTTCAATGTGTTTGGTAAACTAGAAGTAAAAAGTACTGTAATTCAACTTCTGAGCTGTTCTTCATCATCATCATAATTTTTTTTATTGTTTATTTTAAATTGATGATGGTTGGATACTTGGATGGTATTTGATGGTTGTGGGATTTTTATGGTTGTGGGATTTTTTTTATTGTATTTAATGAAAAATAAAAATAAATGCAAAGAAAAAAAACAATTTGGGGTAGAAATACCTAGCTTTCCTTTTTAAATTTTTTTTTTTTGTTGTTGTTGAGTTTTTTGTGGTTTGAAAGAGAAAAAAGTGATGATGATAATGGATGGCGATGTCATAATTTTTTTTAAACAATTTATTTATTATCTCCATATTGTCGATTTAAGAAAAAAAATCATTCTCTGGTGGGTTTGACTGATAATGATAATGATGAACTGGGGATGGATTTTTGTGTTTGATAATGATTTCTAAAAAAAAAATATTAGGGTTGATGATAATGATTTCTGGGTGGTTGTTGATTGTTGTTGATAATAATGATTTCTGGAAAAAAAAATTGATTATGATAATGATTGTTGCGAGAGAGAGGAGAAATCGAAGCTTGAAGGAATCAATCTGATTGGTAAATGATTTTGTTAAATGTCATGAAACGCTAAGGGCAAAATATGATAGTTGGGTAAAAATTCATTAAAAAACACTGTAGCGCATTTTCAAAAGCAGAAGCTGATTTCTAAAAGCATGTATTTGTAGCTTCTCAAAAACTCAGTTGGGAGAAGCTAAAAGTGACCAAAAGCACTTCCCCACAATTTTACCAAACACCCTATCATTGGTCAGAAATCACTTTTGGCCCCAAAAGCAGCTGGGGAAGCAATGCCAAACTGGGCCTACATTTCTTCAGACTTTCCATACCTCATTTTCTTTTAAACTCCTTTGTTTCTGTTGAAATGGTTAGCCCATCTTAACAAATGTGATGGCCCAACACGAAGCCCAAATAAGAACCAAGAGATAGTCAAACTAGGCGTGAAGAATTGCCAACTTTAGCAATACACTGCGTTTTGATCAAAATATGAAATTAGTTAAGTCAGTGACCCATGTGATGAAATCCAAGGTGTCAAGTAAATACTAGCTGAGCAAGATTTCACTACCGACATATAAAAGGAAAATGAGAGAGAGAGAAAGTATTCAATTTCAACATTCGTTTACGGATTAGGTTTTTCTCTCCTGTTGATTTTTCTCTCTGAAAAGTCTCTCAACCTCTCTCCTCAGGAGGTATATTCAATTAGGATTTCAACAGATTTTTAATGATTTTTATGGAATTAAAAAGTTTGACTGTATTCAATATAGACTTTTAAAGACTCTATAAAAGTCATGGGGTATTCAATACAGACTTTTATAGACTTTAAAAAAGTTTTTAAAAGTCATGTGGTATTCAATCAAGACTTTTTAACAGTCTCTGAAAGTTAAGAGGTATTCAAAATATCAATAACTTTTAATGACTTTTAAATATCAATGACTTTTAGTTATAACAAATCTCACAATTTGTCTTTCATTCCTACCAAAGACTTTGAATGACTTTTTTAAAAAATAAATAAAAAGAATTTCACTTTAGAAGAAAAACATAAAACTCTTTGAAAAACATTAATCATCAAACATATGTTATATTTTCAAATAAAGAACACACATTCTTAACAAATTTTACAAATAAAATAAAATGAATAACTTTTAAAATGAATAAATATTATAAAAAAAATACAAACATTAATGATCTATAACAAATTTTTTTTAACTAAAATATAATATAAAACAACGCTCCATAAGCTATGCAATTAAGAACAGAGATTTTTTTTTACTTCTATTTTCAAAGCAACTAAACAACAACAAAACATATCAAACGAACTTCATTTATATTAATTAAAAATAATAAAGACAAAACCACTACTCAATCATACCAATATACTATAATCAAATTCGCGTATGAGCGTGACTCTATGTAATTATGATCAATATCAAACCATCCACTTTTAGGCGTGAAACATATTCGACAACTATGTACGGTTTTTATATTGTATCTTCAGTAACTTGAATTAGTTTTAGGTAGATTTTTTATACCTATTGACATACTTTCGTAGAGACCTGTAAACGTTTATATTATTGTCGATTTGCTACATTTATTCTAGAAGAAAATTTATAATATTTTGGCTAATTATAAAAAAAAATTATTTAATTATTAAAAAAACTAGGTGCATAATATCTTTATGATGCAAAATATAATAAAATTACAAATAAATTTTTTTAAATCATATATAGACAAAAATGTTTTTGTCATGTTTAATTAAAAATAATATTTTTATTCTTTTTAAAAAATATATTTTTTATTGATATGAGAAATCTATAAAATTTTACTAAAACAAAGTAATATCGTATTTAAAAATCAATAAATATATATAAATGTCTATGAAAGTCTCTAAAAGTCATTTAAAATGAAAGTGTCATTTAAAATGAAAGTCTATAATAGTTTTTCATAATTCTGTAAATCGTATAAAAGTCCGTAAAAGTCTATGAAATTCGTAAAAGTAATCCATTTAAAAACAGTCATTAAAATTCTTTTGAAATCCAAATTGAATACAAACTCGTTAGTATATTTCAACGATTTCTTATTGAATCCAAGTGTAACTTTGTGTAATCTTGTGATTAATTGTTCTCGGAGTGAAGCCAGAGTGTTTGTGAGTATTTGTAAAGAAAGATTGAATAAATTCTTTCTGTGATTTGGAGAGATTTTGTGAGGTTTGGTTTCAACGTCTGCTGTATTGACAGATCTAGTGTTCTTGAGGATTTTTGGGTTGAAATTAGGTATCAGTTGGTGTAATCGTGTTGTAAAGACTCTTAAATAGTGTAGAGAGCTTTCCTTGTGAGGGCTCAATGTGGATGTAAGCTTGGTTTATCAAGCTGAACCACGATAAACTCTGTGTCTCTACTCTCTACTCCTATTTTTGTTATCTGTTTGATTTGTTTTTAGGTCTGTATATAATTTTGTTGTTACTGCTTCTACTTGTTTTCTTGTGTTTTCTTGTGAGTGGATCTTGCAAGTTTCCAGACAAGAAAGGCTTGTTAGTGTTTTGTGTGCAAACCAAAACCTAACAGTTTCTTCAAAGAAACCATGTCTGTTATTGGAGAGGCCCTTTTATCTGCAGCCATCAATATCCTGTTCGTCAAGTTGGCTTCAACTGATCTGCTGCAGGTTTGCACGCCAAGAGCAAATCCTTGCTGACCTCGAAAAGTGGAAGAAAATATTGGTGAAGATTGAAGTAGTGCTTGATGATGCAGAGGAGAAGCAGATGACGAACCGGCTGGTGGAGATCTGGCTTGGTGAGCTTAAAAACCTAGCTTACGATGTGGAAGATATCCTTGACGAGTTTGCAACTGAGGCTTTGCGGAGGAAGTTGTTGGATGAACCTCAAGCCACCACAAGTAAGATACGTAAGCTTATTCCTACTTGTTGTACTAGTTTGAATCCTCGATCTCTCAAGATCAACTCTACCATGGCTTCCCAAATAAAAGAGATCACTACTAGATTGCAACAGATTGTAGAAGACAAAAACAACTTTGATTTGAAAGAAATTTCAGGAGGGAGGTCCAACCGAGCCATATACCGGAGACCGCCTGCAACCAGTTTGAATGAGCCTCATATTTACGGTAGAGAAAAAGATAAAGAGGCAATACTTGAATTGTTGTTGGATGATCCAGGTACTAATGTTAAATTCTCTGTTATTTCTATAGAAGGCATGGGAGGGATAGGTAAGACAACTCTAGCTCAACTTGTTTTCAATGATGATAGAGTGAAACGTCATTTTGATATCACAACATGGACTGGTGTTTCTGATGATTTTAATGTGACACAAGTGACGAAAACAATTTTACATTCCATTGCTCCTGAGATTGGTGATGTTAACGATCTAAATATGCTTCAAGTCAGGTTGAAAGAGAAACTGTTTGGAAAGAAATTTTTTATTGTTTTGGATGATGTGTGGAACGAGAGTTATGAGAATTGGACCATGCTTTGCCGTCCGTTAGAAGGTGGTTCTCAAGGAAGTAAGATTATTATGACAACTCGCAATCACAGTGTTTCATTAAAGGTTGGAGCTCTTGTAGCTTTTCCGTTGAAAAAATTGTCAAATAATCATTGTTTGTCATTGTTTGCTCAGCACTCATTGGGATCGGAAGATTTTAGTGGACATGAGCACTTAGAGGAAATTGGTAAGAAGATAATAGGAAAGTGTGATGGATTGCCTTTGGCAGCAAAAACTGTTGGTGGCCTATTACGCGGTAAAGTTAGCTGCCAAGACTGGGAAGATGTGTTGGATAGCAACATGTGGAATTTACCACAAGAGGAAAGTGGTATTGTACCAGCTCTTAAAGTAAGTTACGATTATCTTCCCTCACATCTAAAACGGTGCTTTGTATATTGTTCTATACTCCCAAAGGACTCTGAATTTACAAAAGAAGATGTAATTTTGTTATGGATGGCTGAAGGTTTCTTGCAAACTAAAAGTAGTAAAAAAGAGACGGAAGATTTAGGTAACAAATGTTTTGAAGATCTACACTCAAGGTCATTTTTCCAACAATCAAGTAGTAATTCATCAAGATTTGCGATGCATGACCTTATTAATGATCTTGCTCAATGGGCTGCAAAAGGTTTTTGCGTCAGAGTTGAGAACGCATTAGAAGGTGAGAAAATTCCTAAAAATCTTCGTCATTTATCTTATGTAAATGGTGGATCTAATAATGAATGCATCAATAAGTTTGAGGCCTTTAATGAGATCAAAAGTATACGTACCTTCTTGCAAATTACACCAGTCCCTTGGCCTCATTACTCTGCTAGTGATTTTCTTAATATGTTGCCTCAACTACGACGTTTAAGGGTATTATCATTGCATGGATATCCTATCTCGGAGCTGCCAAACACAATTGGTGAACTGAAGCACCTACGTTATCTTAACCTTTCTGACACTAAAATTGAAAAGTTACCAAATTCCATCAACACACTTTACAATTTAGAAACCCTCATTTTGAAAGACTGTTCTTGTCTAAAGAATTTGTGTTCAGACATTGGGAACCTAATCAATATGCGCCATCTCTATATTTCTTATGCATGTCCACTGGAAGGAATGCCATTGAGAATTGGTCGATTGACCTGTCTTCGAACACTGCCAGTTTATGTTGTGGGTAAAGACGATGGTTTTATGTTAAAGGAGTTGAGGAATCTGACACATCTCAGAGACAAGCTTCACATTTCAAGGTTGGAGAACGTGAATGATGTTGAGGATGCTAAGGAAGCAGACTTTATTGGCAAGAAGAACCTTAGAGAGTTAGAGCTGATATGGACTAGCAGTTTTAGCCTTTTAAGGAATGTTGAAATCGAAACACAGGTGCTTGACATGTTACAACCTTATCAAAAGCTTGAAAAGCTCACTATCATGGGATATGGTGGTACAATATTTCCATCATGGTTAGGAAATACATCATTTTCGAGTTTAGTGCTCTTAAGATTTGAGGGTTGCAGAAACTGTACTTCCTTGCCACCAATCGGGCAATTACACTTGCTCAAGGACCTATTCATTGTAGGATTGGCTGCAATAGAGGGGATGGGTCCAGAGTTTTATGGAAATGGTGGCACAACACCTTTTCAGTCTCTAGAGAATCTCTGTATTAAGGATATGCAAGAGTGGAAAGACTGGATTCATCTTGGATTTGGTAAAGATATTGTACGGTTCCCTTGCTTGCGGAAGCTTTCTATAGAAGATTGTCCTAAACTGATAGGATATTTGCCAGAACATCTTCCTTCATTGGAAAGCCTTTGTATTACAAGATGTGAGCAATTGCAGATGTTTGTTCCAAGTCTTCCAGAACACTGCAACATAGAAATTTCTAAATGCAAGGAGGTTTCGTGGAGTACAGTTCCCGGCAGCTTATTGAACTCAGTGGTTCTTTCTGATATTTCAGGTTGTGTGTTTCTAGCAGAAAGGTTTTTGCAAGGTTCATCAAAAGTAGCGAGAACAGGAATTGTTAACTATGAGAAGACAATATCTTTCAAGCAGTTTGGAGACCATTCATGGGAAGGTATTAACCTTTTTAGCGACTTCTTGTTTAGGAAGAACTTTAGCCCACTTAAGTCCTTCATGACAAAGGAGAGGGAAGAGTTAGAGCAAGGGTTGGCTTGCAGACTTCAGTATTTGGCATTGAGGGATTGTGAATGCCTTATGAAGCTACCGCAATTATTGCATAGCCTCAGTTTCCTTAAAGGACTATCCCTCGAAGACTGTCCGCAACTTGTTTCCATTCCAGAGGTTGCTCTGCCTTCCGAGCTGAGATTCATTACCATCAAGAATTGTGAAGCACTGGAATCTTTACCTAAGTCATGGGTGCAGAGTAGTAATACATCTCTTGAAGGATTGTCTATTGAAGATTGTGATTCTTTGACGTACATTGCCAGGGCCCAGCTACCTCCAAATTTGAAGATGTTGAAGATCGAGAATTGCCATAGTTTACAGACTTTGGTGGAAAAAGAGGAAGTTTCAATAACGCATGAGGAGAACGTGAACCGTGGCAGTTGTTGGAACAATTTTTCTCTTGAATACCTTTACATTAATGGATGTTCAAAGCTGGATTCTATAGCAGAAAGTTTCCATGGTGGCATATCTCTTGAAAGAATTGAAATTTACAATTGCCTAAACCTTAAATTGTTACCTAATGACCTGCACAACCTCAACCATCTTCAAGACTTTTGTATATCTGGTTGCGGAATTCTTGTTCCAGAATGGCTATTGCCTTCTGTGAACTTGAAAACACTACGCATAGCGTATTGTGATCAACTAGACACCCTGCCTAGCGGCTTGAATAATCTCACATCTCTGCAAAGTTTGAGCATAATGGGTTGTCCAGGCATAGTATCCTTTCCTGAGAATGGCTTTCCTACCAACCTTATATCTCTTAGTATTATAGATGTCAAGTTCTGTAAGGCATTGTTTGAGTGGGGGTTGCACAGACTCACTTCTCTTAAGCAACTCTCCATTTGGGGAGGGTGTCCAGACGTGATGCCATTTCTACAAGAGGAGATAGGAATGATACTTCCTACATCTCTAACTATACTGCACATTGATCATTTTACGAATCTGGAGAGCCTATCTTCCATTTTTCGAAACCTTATTTCCTTGGAAGAACTTCATCTAGGTGACTGTCCAAAGCTCAAATTCTTTCCCAAGAAGGGCCTGCCTCCCTCGCTAGTGCGACTACAAATCTGGAGATGCCCACTCCTAAAACAAAGTTGTGAAAAGGATGGACTATATTGGCCAATGATATCCCTCATACCCTGTGTGCATATAGATTTTAAAAAGGTGACTCCCGCAGATGAACGAGCATTGATTCTGTATAAGGCCACAGGTATGTCGGTTTTAAACAATATGCAACAAATATTTAAATTCTAGTTTATATCCACCAAAATCTCCATTCATTTTCCCTCTCATTTTCTGTGGATCCAAACAGCCAATTTTGCCATTCTTCCTCTCCACTTGATTTCTAGCATAGATGCATACCATTTTATTAGTTTCCTTGTTGGGCACAATATTCAATTAATTTTATTCTTATGAACTGAAACTTCAGGAGGTTTTATGGAGCACTCTTGGCATTAATCTATGTTGAAGCTTTCCATCAAAGCTTTTGTTAAAGCATGAATATACTATTTGACAAAATGGATTATCTTACATCCGAACATTTATGTTCTTCTGTGTACTTTCATCTTTGATTTCTCTACTTGTATGATGCTGCAACCATTACAAAATGGATACCTATCTACTTTACTAGTTTTAGTGAGTGAGAATATTTTATAAAATTGTTAGACACTAAACATGTTTTTCTGGTGCTCACAGTTGCTTCAGGATAGGGTGGGATCATGTCTATTCTTGAATTTGCTGACCATGAGGGACATCACTGTGCACTTTCTAGATCTGCATCAAAGTAATGTGCATGAGTGCTTCATCCATGGAGGTTGACCAAACCAATTAAGAAAACTATGATCATTACACGCAGAAAGAAATTTATGAAGAACCAAAATGAGGGGGAGATGACATTGTTTTCATTGGTTTTCATACAATCTGTAATGCTGCTCTAGCTGCATGGCCTGTCTTGAAAAAGTTTTATGGTATGTACAGTTTAATTGTAATTATGGCTTTGAGATAAATGAAATTTGTTTTTCTAATAATTTCATGGTTATCTAATGTGTTAGGCGTAGGGGTTCTTATTGCAGTGGAGGTTTCTAATGACGTGTTGGGTTGGCAAGGCCATATATATTGAGAAGATATCACAGGTATTGTCAGGCAAACTTGTGAAAATGCAGATAATCTGCTTGCATTAGAAATAAGAAAATGGTGCAAATTGTGTTTGTCATTGTAAACTGATAGAATTATATTATATTTCCTAGATATGTTAGGATTATATTTCTAGTTATTTTCTATTTCAGCATCAAGGGTAGATAGTATTCCTATTTCTAATTATATTATATTAGTACTTCACTTTCCTCAACTAATTACATAGTCAAGTAGTATGGTTCAGTTGCTACGAACGCTACAACTGCCCTACGTGGTCTCCTATGGATGAAGCATTGAATAAGGGCTTCTCTCTACGGTTGCCCGTTAACCATATCATAAATTCGGGGGCAGAGTTATAATAGTCTTTTATTGTCTTGCTTATATAAATTCTTCTTCTTAGTTATTTTCTGGTGTAACTTTGCATTCAGCAGTATGCTATATTCAATCTTGATATTTTGCTTGCCATTGCCATTGGAATATGCTTTAGAAAATGGTGCATGACGTGTTAAAACTACTGTTAATTTGCAGTGGAATATCAAGGAATACCGCATGCAGTGTTCACATAAGTGCTTGTTGTGAAATAGACGTGGCGAGCAGAAAAGTCAGTTTCGTATTCATAAATTCTTGTTTCTGTTGTCTTTAATTTTGTGTCTCTAATGCTATTGCCACCATTATCAGGGATACACAGAGTAGAGTTGTCATGATGGAATGCTAGCTCTTGCATTATTTTGGGTTGATCAGAGGGTGTTATAGCAGATGGTCTATCTCCTACAGTTTAACGGACAAAATGCGAGAGGTGCTCAACCAAGACAAGGAAACGAAGAATCTGCAGAGACTTTTGATGGTTGAGCTGCTTGAGCAGTACTTCTTGTTCTTGGAAGAGGGTAAACCACCAACAGCTTTAGAGGATGTCTTGGATATAAATGAGTAGTTTCCGGGTGAATGAAGCACAGCCTTTCGGCTCTAGTTGCTGAAGATCTCCCAATTATTCACATGCCAGCTTAAAGAGTTCTGTCACATGGAAATTCACTTTGCTTGCAGCTGTTGATAGTTCTAAGTTGCTAACAACGAGCAACAAACAACAGTTCGGTTACTCAGTAAATTTATGGCCACGGTTAATGGTAACATATTCAAAAGGAAATGCAGAGTCAAGTGTGTTTTGGTGGAAACTTGTTGCTAATTGAAGTTCTGTAAATTGAAAATGAGTAAAAAATTGTACTTGACATGACCAATGGTAAACAACTTAATGAGTAAACAATGGTACAAGTGAAAGTGAGATTTTACCGCCACTGCACACTGAAAATACGCGCTCTCTCTATCTGTTTAAAGTTTGAAAACTCGTTCAAATCAGTTCATACTTTACTGTGAGTTTATATCAAAATGACATCGTTTCTGACATTTGCCTTGCTTGACAATTGTTAAAAAAAAGAGGAGTTTTAACATGGCAAACGACGCCGTCAAGTGAATTTTTTGGTGTTAGAGAATAGTCTCACGTCTGTTTCAGAATTGGGAGTGTTTGGAGATGAAGAAGAGAGAAGGGTATGGAGAAGAAGAGCATACCCACACAAAGATAGTATTGAGTTCATTTTCAGCTATGATAGCTGAGTCCACGACTTTTCCAATAGACATGACGGAGATCGTTCGTGAACAAGGTCCTCTTGGGCTTTACAAAGGCCTTTCTCCTGCTATCATCAGGCACCTCTTTTACACTCGTATTCGAATTGTTGGTTACGAGAATTTGCGAAATCTCTTTCTTCCTGATCATGCCCATGGAGGCTCCATTTCTCTCTTTTCCAAAGCTATTATCGGTGGATTCTCTGGTGTCATTGCTTCCCTACATTTATGTCGTTAGTCTAATTTAGATCCTTTGAATATTATCGATTCACAGAGAGTGCATTTTTCTGTTTTCTTACTTACTTAGTTTGTTTAATTTAAGCTATCTACTCGATCAACTTTGAAATTTTTTACTAGTAAAGATTCAAGAATAGCTATGATTGAGTTTGGTGTTTGATTTGTGTTCAAGAACTATTTGTTTGTGCCATAAAGCAATCTGATTTGCTTAGGAAAGGTTAACAAACGTTTCCGTTCCCGTCTTGACATTGTATATCATCTAATCTTTAGCTCCAACACTTCCATAATTAGTATTGATTTCCATACTGTTACTTGGCTGTGTAGTTGTGAAACATGGAAGGATATTTTGCAAATATAACCTAAATTGAATGATGTATAGTTTTACAGACAATGTACACATTACTTCAATTATTTGCCATTGTTGTACAGTGATGACCTAAATCATTGATAAAAACCGCTTAAGATTGTAAAAAGAGTTCCATGGAGAATTTTCCTCCTCTGCCAATTATCGATTTTCCCAGTTAATTTGCTCATGTGATCAATTATTATTAGGGATTATCAATTGTTGTTAAGCAGAAATGCCTAGAGAACTTACTCCTATTGAAGGCACTCGTTTGTGTCTTTGAAAACTCTTGCTTCAAAGTGTTAAAAATGCAGATAAGTAACAGAGCAATACCAGGTCTCAGTGGCTTAGTGGGAGGAGTCTTTAAAGAAACATATCCAATCACCCAACCTCTACAGTTCGAGTCCTGGTAGAGACGATGACCAAGAAGAGCAATGAGGTACTCTAAAATACCTTTTAAAAAAAAAAAAAACTGAGCAACTTGTTGAGTGAACTTTGGAAAGTGTCAACAATCAGCAATCAATAAGATTCAGTCATGACTAAGGTGCAAGGATGATCCTAATCCTCTTTTGTGATAACTTCTGGGCAAGAGTTTGATTAAGGATTTACTAATCCTGTTTTGTGATACTCTTCAGGGTAGGCCTTCATGTTATGGGTTCCGATCGTAGAGACTCATTTATCACCAAAAAATCAAGACACATCGAACTTACAGCCAAGCTATTTCTACATTGTTTATCTTTTCAAAACTTGTATCCATGTAATTATCGGATATAGAATCCCGCACGTTTTTTCATACGGGATCTCGACTATATAATGTTACAGAGTAAACTCTATAGTGTTAAAAGGTTCAATCATTGCTTCTCAATTTATGTTTAGGTCATAGGTGTGAATTCTCCGACGGAATCCCTTAATAAAAAAAATTTCTTAGTCAATTTTCTCGGTATTTATTTATTGGTTCGAGGCTCTTGATTTTTTTGTTCAATAAGCTGATTCATCTACACGAATCATTATTGATACTTTATGTCTTTATAGTTTATCCCCGTGAATATATCAAATCCTGAACCCATTTATTTTTCTGATATCCAATCGGATTGGAATATGTAATATCATAATAATGGTATAAAGTGAAGTATTTTTTTTTTCCTATTCTATACAAAATACAAAACTCCTCGATTCTAAGCAGAATTTATCAATTAATTTCCGTTTGGATCTATTTTTTGTGTGGAATCTCGCACTGCCATACACATTTTAAGGTCCAATTGAGCTTGAGGACCGAGACCTAATTTCTTTATGAGGCTCGGCCCTGCCCATGAGCCAGGACTGGAGCGGTTTTGCCGGTCGGGTATAGCTTGTTTTGTATGTAATTCTATTGATTTTTCTTTTGTTTATCAAGTCCAAGCTCACGGGACTTAAAAGTCAAGTCTGGCCCATTCACTCAACCATAAGGCTTGGACGTGGGCTTGGAGGGTTGGACACAAACCCATTTGCCACCTTTAGGAGATCAATCGAATCTCACATAAAATAAAATAAAAACCATACAAAATCCCACGATTGATAATTGTTATATATTTTAATATTTAGTAAGTAAACAATGAATGATAGCTTTTAGTTTTCATGTAGAGTAGCAATTTTGTAAATAAGCCTAACACATTTATAGTAGAACAAAAAAAAAAAAGGTGAGTACAAAATAAACACAAGTTGGGGTGAAAATAAATGTAAATATAAATGTATAACGAACTTTGGTCAGACATAACTGCCACCACTCACCAGCTCACTGGTTAACAAAATTCAGTCATCTTAAGCAGTACCACCATTACTATTATTTCTTAACCATAAAACTATTCTCCTTCCTCCTCCTGGGTCATGCCTTGTGGTCACCACCTTCTTTATGTTTTCTACCACTAATTTTTTTTTTTAATTCAATTTTATATATGGTACATTAAATCAACTACTTCTTTTTATGTACATTTTTCTTCTTTTTCAATTCATTTGATTAAGAGTAAGTTTACATGATTTGACTCTTTTAAAAAAAAATATATATATATATATATAGGTGAAAAAAAATTCATTTTCTTTAATTATCTCACTAAATGTTACAATATAGTTTTTTTTATTATGGTAATTAATTAGAATAAAGTGGTATTAAAAAGGGTTGTTGAACATTTTACCAGCATTCAATCGTTGCCAAAGAAGATAGGAACAGAAAAAAAAATCTCTGTAAAATAAAAATTTTACCCTGAAGAGGAAAACGTGGACTCAACAAAACCACAAGATAAAAATAAAATAATAATAATAGTTAATGTAATTAATAAAGCTTGTGGAATAATGATTTATAATTAAATAAATAGTATGTAATCTGTAGTGTGTGTAAATGAGAAGTAGAGTACGGAGGTGAGTGGTGTCTGGTGATGATCATCAACACTAGTGATTCATGAAGTCTTTAAATATATACAAGTGGTTATGGTTGTAATTTTGTTGAAAGATAGCAATTTTCCAACTGCCAAAAGGTATGAGATATTATTTCCCTAATTATATACGTAACTCTCTCATTTACTCCTTTTTTCGCCACGACAATAACATCACACGTCACCCCTCAACAATCAACATAAATATTAGATTAATTTCTGTGATTAAATACCACATTTATTTCTTTAGGTTGTTTAATTTACCTCTTCAATATCACTACCCCATCACATTCATATTTCTATTTATTTTTATTTAATTTTGTTTGCCCCACTTATCTATTAATTGCTCACTGCCTCTCTCATTCATTTTTTTTTCGTGTTCACTAAATTACACTAACCAAATAAATAGATACCGTGTGAACGATGAATGAATGAATGAATATTTATACAATTTTTTTTTTGTGTGAGAATTGATTCCACGACATTGCGAAAAGTATTACATAACGTTATGGAATATGAGAATCGATTCCACAACGATTTTCTATATGTTTCACAATGTTGTGAATTGATTTTTGTAAGAAAAAATGTGTGAGATTTTTGAACCTGGTAATT
Organism: Dipteronia sinensis; assembly: GCA_033220585.1. Lineage (NCBI taxonomy): Eukaryota > Viridiplantae > Streptophyta > Magnoliopsida > Sapindales > Sapindaceae > Dipteronia > Dipteronia sinensis. Next base: position 68,638,806 of record CM065638.1, on the reverse strand, counting down.
ATATATATATATATATGTATATTTACAAAAACATTTTTTAAATGTGGGTTTCAGTTGCAAGGTCACGTACGTTTTTTTTTTGGCTAGGAACCCCCCATTTATACCGATGCAAAATAAACATACAAAGTTCATTTTGTACATATGCAGATCAGAATCACGCATTATGAGTTATATTATGAATATTTTTTGTACAATACACCTCAAAGTTGTATTCACAAAACTCATTCCAAGTAGGGATGACAACTTGGATCGGGGCCGGATCAACATGCCCTATACCTGAAATCTTTGGTGGGGACATGGTGCCTCATACCTGACTAGTGTGCCAAAAGGATTTTCGATTTCCGACCTATACCTGAACTTGTTTAGGGTGGGGTGACTATACCCGTCATAAACTGACTCGTTTCATTTGATAAAAATAATATCCAAACCAATAAATATCAAAATTTACCATACAATTGAATTTTTAGAACATAAACTGAAATTTAAACATAAACTACAAATAAAGATTAAATTTTAATATACACTTAAAATTCATATATAAATTAAATTTTTTATAATAGAATATTACATCCATATTATATAAACTTTAAATTTAAACATAAAATACAATTAAACAAATAAAATCAAGTTATTTATTAATAACCAATGGAAAAATTATTAATCTTTGTTCATATAAAAAGTAAATATTCTGTTTTTGTTTACTAGTATATATAATAGTGGCAATTTATTTATTTAACTATGTTTGATTTGAAGTTTTTTTTTTCATCAAGGATCCTAGACTTCTTCCAAGCATATATCTGTATGTCCTCCCTCAACTGCATGTCACTCGCTTAACCTGTATATTCTGCTGTGGTCTGTATGTTGGATTCACGGAGTATGACAGATAAAATACCTCAGCTCTCATCATTGGTGCAACAACGATGCAAACAGGTAATCCATGACTCACCCCATCTGGATAGGATTCGAACCACTTTCGTTAGTCCCATGTCAATCCTTCCACCAGTATGGCTTAAGGCCTTGAAGGATGACCTCAACATAATTGTCAATAGTAAAACCAAGGGTTTGGGTTTCATCCTAACCCTTGGACCATCAAGCTAACAACAAGCTAACCATAACTACCTTTTGGTTGATTTGAAGTTTCTTGGGTGTGGGGTGGTATTTCTGGTGGGACCCCACGGAGGGGTCATACTAAATAGAAGTGGTAATAAATAGATCAAATAGATGCGGTCATTACGAGAGCAGGACATGTATGGCGCTGACCCCTACAGGCTACAGGCTACGGGCTACGGGCAACACAGATGGCTGTCTACTTTTCTGTCCATTAAATAATGGAACACCATTTATGTTACTGCATTTTTATATATCTTCAAATATTTTAAGGTATTTTCCACCCAAGAAGAATCTTTTTCGTTCACTTAATTGGATTGGAATTTGGAAACCTATTTGCTATTTCATTCATTAGTTTTTCTCTCTCTAACAGTTACATTCGTACAAAATAATCTTTGGATTTGAATATGCATTTTTAGACATATAACAAATATCATTTGAGTTGAATTATTTATTTTACTGTTAAATTATATTGGACGATAATATCTACATACTTATTAATAATCACAAATATTAGGGTTGAGTTTGAAAATTTATATATATTTGTAATTATGATAATTTGCCAATGCCATGAATTATATATTCAAATATGATTAAATACATATTTAATTTATTCATTACAATTTTACTTACAGTGAGGTTTGAAAATTTTGTTGATCAACAAAAAAAGAAAAGAAAAAGACAAAAGTCTTATGATATAATTATATTTGTTCCTAAAATCACTCGATTATTAAAGTCAATATGAATTTTCATTTGATTAAGAATTTCTTATAGCAATTTAATGTTAGTCATCTTAATTTATATCTCAATTTATGATATTTCATTTTAATTAATAGATATCAGAAGAGCGAAAATATTGTAAAACTAGGGTTAGTTATTAATTTTTGTCAAAATAATAATAATATTAGTTGTTAATTGAAATAACACCTCAGAGAGTACATAAATATAATATAATTTGAGATGTCTAATATTATTATTGTTTATTATTATTATTACTACTACTACTACTAACTATTTTTTGTTGTTGATAAAATTGGATTTACCTAGAGAAAAAAGTATTATAAACGATCATATGCTGAAAAATCCCTAGGCAGTATCCATCCATATTATAAAAAGAATAAAATAAAAAGTAACAAAAACCAGAAAAACATAAAAACCAAGGGAAACAATCCCAACAAAAACATTGGCACGCAGACCATAAAAAAAGAAACAGAAAACATCAAGAAAAACGAAAAAACTCCCGACTAGGGATGGCAATTGTACCCGGACCCGCGAGTATCGAACCGAACCCGAACCGCTTGGGTCGGGTCTGGATCCTTACATTCGGGTCGTGGGTCGGGTCTGGGTCTAATAAAACAAACCCGATTCGGGATCGAGTCGGGTTTGGGTCTGAGTCAGAAACCCGAACCCGGACCCATGGACCCGATTAATATAAAATAGAAAAAAAAAATTAACTTTTTTTTTTGATAAACACTGTCGTTTTATACTTTTATACCTAAGGTGACCTAAATATGATTTCTTCTTGCAGCCGCATAAGTGCATAACAGATAACACATTATTTTTCTTCTTCTTTCTGCTTTTCTTCCCTGTTAATTTCTTCCCAGTTCCCACTTCCCACCTAATTTATTCACGCCTCCAGCCCTCCACCTAATTTCTTCGACGACCCACAACTCCAAGTCGACGGCTTGCAGCTCCACGCCTCCACCTGATTTCTTTGACGGCCGGCAGCTCCAAGTCGACGGTCTGTAGCTCCAAGTCGACGGTCTGCAGCTCCACGCCTCCACCTAATTTCTTCGACGCCCGGCAGCTTCAAGTCGACAGTCTGCAGCTCGGTCTGCACCTCCAAGTCGACGGCCTGCAGCTCCACGTCTCCACCTGATTTCTTCGACTGCCGGCATCTCCAAGTCGAAGGTCTGCAGCTCCAAGTCGACAGCCTGCAGCTCCACGCCTCCACCTGATTTCTTTGACGGCCGGCAGCTCCACGGTAGTTCATTATTTTTGTTCTTTGTGTTCAATTTTTCTTCAATTGTGAAATTGGTTTGATTATTTTTGTTATGTCATTGATTTTAAACTAATTGTGTTTGTTTTAGGATACTATTTGTGTAATGTTTAATGTTGGTTTATGACTTTATGGATTATTGATTTTAAACTAGTTGTGTTTGTTTTAGGATGCTATTTGTGTAATGTTTAATATTGGTTTATGAATTTACGGAATATTGATTTGATTTGTGTGGTTATTTCAATTCTCAACTCAATAGTCAATCATCTTTGTTATTTTGTTTTATTTCAATTCAAGTTAATTATTCATGTATTGAACATGTTTTACTAGTTAAAAATTGAATAGGTTAAAACAAAAATAGAAATGAAAAACGAAAAAAGTGAGTTTTAAAGTATATTAAAGGTTTTGCAGGTCCGCGGGTCCAGACCTAGACCTATGAAATTTCGCGGGTCCACGGGGCGGGTCTGGGTCTAGTTAAGACCCGTGAGTCCAGACCCCGAACCCGAACCCGAAAATTTTCACGGGTCTGGGTCTAAATTTTTTTGATGGGTCTGGGTCTGGGTTTAGTAAAACCCGACCCGATCCCGACTCATTGCCATCCCTACTCCCGACCCATGCAATCATTGCCAACCAATAAAGAGCAGAAAGATGGGGATGTTGCCCACCACGAATCGACCTCCAACAATATTTTTTATTTCAATCATAATATAAATATTCTTGATACTCAACATAAATACATAGCTAAAATGATGTGGTTTCTCATTCAAGAGTATTAAATTTTATTGTTGAGAAATTGTATTGATTTTTAACATGCATATTTCATCTGTCCGTAGTACTTATTTATATTTCATGGTTTTATCTATATAATTTGGTAAATTCCAAATCCAAGAGTTTTCTCAGATAATAATTAATAATACTATTCAAATTAAAATTCTCGAATGAATTAATTTTGGATACTCACTTTTTATTATTAATTTATTATTATTATAACTGTTTTAGTGACTTTGTTACATATTTATGGCCAGAAAAATAATAAATCTGGACTCAATTTTTGGTAGGTACAATTCAACCGATTTTAATACATTTTATTTTTCTTACATTTATTTGCAGCAACGTGTATATATGTACTGCTACAAAGTTAGACATAAAAAAAAAAACAATTTTCAGCTCTTCTTTATTTCTCGTCACTTCATATTAATGTGTTAAGGACCTGTTGCTTTCTTATGGAATAAATATATTTGACAAAAATGTCAGATTTTATAAACTATATATATAATTTTTTTAACTAATTAATATTATTTATGAAACACGTTCTCAATATGAAAGATATATCCCATAAATTTCTCATGTTTGAATTTCTAAAAGAGCAAAATATACATCTTCCGATTTGTGGTAAAAAAGAAGAAGAGTAATGCTATACAATCCAAATAATTAACCTAAATTTCAATCCAAATAATATGATAAGTAAGTTGTTATCACCACATACAACAATATGTGATGATGTGGTTAATGAAAAAATCACTTGTCACATCATTTGGGTTGAAATTTGGGCTAAAAAAAGAAACACTTCAAAATAGTCCTACTTTATATAATTGTAATAATGTTATGCAACAATTTTTTTTTACGGTACGGATATTGACACTCATAAAACTTATTAGTACATTCATTTTTATAAGTACAACAATGTCTAAAATTAAAAAAATAAATATTACTATAAGCACTCATCCTAATGCCAATTGTACCCTTATTGAAATAAATATATTCATTTTAATACATATTATTTATAAACACTCTTAAATTATTATCACACCCAATTTATATATAAAAAAATCATATTATTTTTGGAATCAAATCATTTTTTAATGATTGTCCAATTTATTTTTGGAAATATCTCGAATGTAGAAGCTTTATAAAAGAGAATATGAAGAACTGTATATAGGGTCAAGAAATTTTCAATATAAAATTCTCTTATTTATACAACTATCTAAAAAAAACTTACTGATATCTACTGTTATTTTTTTTTATAAAAAAACCCTATTGATATCTATAACTATCTATACATAAAAGAAAGACAAAAACAACATGATAATCATGTGATAATGAGAAATGTTGAAACTTGAAATAAAATTAGAGTTTAATTAGGGTTTATCATACAAATTAGGGTTTATCATAAGTTTTTTTTAATAAAAAAATATAGTTGAAGATATTTGTGTAATTAATGAGTGTATACATTATTTAGTTTATTTTTAATTGAATTAAGTTGTCCTTATTGGTAATTTCTATTGAAATATTTTTGTAATAATTTTTTTTAATAAAATATGAGTGTACTAATAAGTTTTATGGGTGTCATTATCGGCACATTTTTTTTATTATAGCAAAATCCAACAAATGCAACCAAAATATTGTGACAAGTGATTCATCATTATCTTATTATTCACCACATCATTTTATAATTTATATGATAATGTCAAATCATTTGACATATGTCTATATTCACTCATAACTAAAGTGGTTGTACATTTTCTTTTTACATTCGTGATAGAGTTTCGACTCTCGTATTTGTTTATAAAATCACAAAGTGGGAGTTCTAGTCCCACTTTTGTCTATATAATGACAAAGTGGCATCGATCTCATTAACTAGTTGATCTCATAAACTACTTACAAACTCCTAATCTCGTGCCAAATTTAACACATCATTTGAGTTTATTTTTAAGTTCATTTCATAGATTATATAACATTACTTTTCATCTCTTATAATTAACTATAAAAATAAGATGATGCTACGTACATCGGTACCTACATATATCTATGAACCTCCCTTCGTGGAAATGAAGAGGGTGACAAAGTTTATTAAATACGAGCACAGAGGTAGTTAAATTACCCCCAGAAAAGATTTATCAAGGCAAATAAATTAGCTTGCCAACTATTGCTTTTACTCCATACGGTCCTACCTAAATGTTACTTAGGATTTATGACTCGTTACGTATTAAAAATACTGCAGATCAATACAACGACGTCGCTATTGTATTACCCCATGGACAAAGGCAACCCCGTCACATTTTTTTTTCTTTCTTTACGTGTATATACTATATATGTTAAGAGTTAATTGTGGACAAACAAATATTGGCATGCATGCATGCATCAAATTTACAACATTTTACATGTATTCGTACTTGATAATTAATGGATTTAAGATAGAGTAATGCTATGTTTCCCAAATTTTTTCTAAAATTCTTTTCAAATGGTGTTGGCACTTAAGGTGTCAACATTTTATAAATCATAAGATTATGTGATGGATGATATGATATTGACACCTTACGTGCCAACACCATTTGGGAAGAATTTTGGCAAAAAATGTGGAAAGCCTAGCATTACTCTTTAAGATTTGATGAAATTGATGTGGTGGTATGTCATTTACACCTACATCATTGAGCTTATGGGTTTAAGTCATTTTTTTTATTCGACCTTGAATTAATCGTAATAGCTCAAAATAATAATAATAATAATAATGGATTTATGATGCATGCATGGGGTGATTCCTTCATTATTACCATCCGTTGGATGAAGAACCCAAACTATGATTTTGAAAGATTTTTGCAACTATAGAATGAGTTGTAATTTATAGAGTAATGCTAGATTTTCCAAATATTTTTTCAAATTTCTTCCCAAATGGTATTGGCACGTTAGGTGTCAACATCTTATAAATAATAAGATTATGTAGTGAGTGACGTGATGTTAACACCTCACATGTCAACACTATTTGGAAAAAAATTTGGAAAAAAATTTAGAAAGCCTATCATTACTCTAATTTATATTAATAGCTACTTAGCTAGACATCAAAATATCCAAACATTATATCTTAGATGGATATGATTTGTAGTCAATAAAATATAATATTCTCATATATTACCTTTTATTCGGTAAGATATATAGAAGAACAATTTTTAACTAAAAATCTGAAACCTTTTATTAATAAAAGAAATAGAAAAAAAAAAACGAAAGCAGAGGGACACACATACCCTAAAATATAAATCTAAAAAGGCACGTAAGTCTCAACAGAAGGCAAAAATACATGAACCTAATTAACCAGACCCATAATTATTCCCTTCTACTTCAACCTGTGTGGCTAATTCTGTTTGGGCCGTTGAAAACGCAGAATCAGGGTGAACCTTAGTCTCAGCTACAGGGAGACGCTTACAACTTCCCTTACTCATTTGAGATTTGAATTAGATAAAATCTTAAAAGTTAGCTTCACTTTTCTTTTCGATTTGGTCATCACGGGAATCCAATTATTGTCAAACACATGATCTACTGGACCATGATTAGAATTTTGAAACATGAATATCTTGGGCTTTTGATATTTTCTCCAAATTAATATTTCCTCTTTTATCTCTTGAAATCTCATCCAAATCTTCCTGATCAAAATTCTGGAAGTTTGTAATCATTTGATTGTGAACAATCACTAAGTTATTAATACAAATATTCTCCCGAGAACATTGAAGATTCTCATTATTATCTTCTAAATTTAAATACTTGGTATTTAAATCATTGGAGATTTAACATTAATTCCCGTATCTTGATTAGGAAATTGTTCAACTGCTTGAATTTGAATTGGAGATAAACTCTCCATTAGATCTTGATCTTCCCCAAGTGCATTAAATGTGCAGGTTGTCACCGGAAACTGCCCTTCATGAATTGGAGTGTTCCTAGTAACATCACTAGCTCTATCATGCTGCTTTGAGTCATCAACAATACCATTAAAAATTTCCCTAGAGAAACTTTCACCATCTTTTATCTCTCTAGAATCGTGATTTGAATTCAGCCTTTCACAATTTGTAGATGCTCCAATTTCTTCCAAAACCTGTTTCGAATTCTCTAAGTCCTTATTTTTATCTTCCACAAGCAGATTAACTGGCTTATAAACTTCCAGAACTTTTGATCTCTTTCTACCCGCAACGGAATTATTGGATTTAATCTTCCTATAGCTACATGCAACGACTTGGTGTCCAATGATACCACAATTACTACAAATGTGAGGAAGATTTTCGTAGTGTGTGTCCACAGGAAATTCATGAGTTTCTCACTCGATCATAATCGATTTGGATAGATCAATGGATAGATCTAAATCAACAAAAATTCTATCATAATATCCGTAAGTGCGATCTCTTGTGACCTTGTCCAAATGAAGAGGAGTTCCAACACCTTTGGCAATTTCAAATAAAAGATGTGGATGCAAGTATTCCCAACACAGACCATAGATACGAATCCATACCTGAGAGTGGGTTTGATTCTCTGGTTCATATGGATCAAAATCTATTTTCCATTGAAGCAATCAAAAGACCCTAGATGTGAGAGTGCAAGTACGGCTATCCCATATTCTTCTTATATAGAAGAACAATATTGGAGGCTTTCTTCATTATTAATTTTTTGTTTAAAAAAAATAATTTTAGATATTCCGTAATTAAAAGAAAAAAAAAACTCCAACAAACAGTTAAAATGCTCAATTTACATCGAGCTCTTGCCATGTAAAAAATCGAAATTATGTCTATGCATAAATTGGGATGAATATTGAATATGGGTCTTGCTATATATTTCGTAGAATGAAAAATCAATTATTAACAATTTTACATCATAAAAAGAATTATTAAAATATTTATTTTCTTAAAAATAATTAAAAATAACTATTACATGAAATACAAATCAAAACTCTTTTCCACCTAGCGCGAGCAAGACTTGCTAAAAGAGATTATAGACCGATTAAGTTAGCTGGTAGTAACCTTAATTTTCTTTTTAATATACCATAGCTTTTTAAAAAAAAGAAAAAAAAATAGGTTAAAAAAATGAATTATTTATATGTGAAGATGTATAACATAATCGTGATTCGTTACAGGTATTATAATCTTTTTTTTAATTAAATAAATACGAAAGAAAGACAATTGAAAAAAAAATAACATTGCTTGATATATAATTCAAAAAAAAGGGTATAGTTTACAATTTAATTTAAGTGAGATAATCTCAATAGATTAATTATAGTAATATAATCAATTTTTTATTGACACTGAAACACATCAAAGTTTATTCTTCATTTCTTCATTCTCAATTCATTCCATAAAAAAGAAACAAATTTTGAATTCCTTACCTCAGTTGTTAAAATCCGAATAAGTATGCATTTAGTTTATTTTACAGCTATTTTTTTTTTCTTTGTTTCATTATGAATCATTTTTTGTCATGCTTTTAAATGTTTCTAGGTAGACACTTTTTAACTAGAAAAATTTTATTGTAAGATTTTATTTAAAATTTTGTACTGCCACCCAATGTGGCTTGATGATTAATAACGTTTATTTAACTTAACAATGTCTTAGGTTCATGTCGCCGCACTGTAAATGGTGTATCCAAAAAAAAAAAAACTTTGTGCTTAATTCAGTCCACCCGAACAATAAGTCCCGGTTACGCCACTGCATATGCGGTATCAACGACTTGAACCTGAGATGTTGTCAGACTGAACGAGCGCTTTTCACCGTCAAATTACATTTTGCGATATAAAAAATAATTAGTTTAAATATCCACAAGAGTTATATAACCGTATAAAAATATGCACAAATCATATTGTAGCTAGGGTGATATATAAACATATATATATGGAAAAGCTCCCATATTAATTTAAGAATTTGTGTACTTAGCTTATATGAGTTTCTATAAATACATTTAAATTACAAAACTGGGAATGAAACAAAAATAAATTTCTTATTACTCATTATTAATAATATATATAGGTGTCGACAACATCATATAAAGTTGGCTCAGCCAATATGCCCCTTTCACTTAAACCAATGAGATTATGGATTCAAGTCACGTTGCACTTTCCGAACCCTTAAATCGTAATAGTTCAACAAAATAATAAAAATATATAAGAGTTTTGCGGTATTTCTAAAATTGGAATGGGTTATTTCAAAAAACAAAAAAGTTGGAATGGGATCAGAATTGGATATTGTTTACCGATTTAAGGGTGTGAAAAATATGTCTGTCACACTGGTAGTAAGTTTGATAACTTTAATTAAGGGTATACTGGTCATGAAATTTATGTACGGCATAGCTTGTCCATGTTGTTTGTATTGCTCAAAAATAATCTGGTTCGAATCTGCAAGAGACAGAAACACAATAAACGGAAACATCACGTTAGGGAAATCGAGGCCCGTGTTTCACACGGTGTCCTTAAGACAATTTCGCCGACTAACACCGTATATGTATGGCGATTGTCTCCCAGGATACAACGATTTAAACAGTGGATGTGTAGAACACAAACCACTCTCAGCGAACTCAAATTGAATTCAAACGTACCAAGATACGAAGAACAGAAGAACTAAGAAAAGAGCAATATTTTCTCTTAATTTCGTGATTTCCAGAATTATCTAATGAGGAAAATAGACTAGGGTTTAAATAGAAAACCTAATCAGTAGGATTGATTTAGGAAATACTTAATTACTATGGTTGTAATGATAAAGGAAAATAATTAAGGAATAATCCTCAAAAAAGATATATTCCTAATAAACACTGATTCTGATTACTTAGTGATCAAGTAAGTATCAGAATCCAAAAAGGAAATCAGCTCCTTCCTTAATCTAATTAATTTCCATAACCCAAAACGGAAATTAATTATTTTATTAGTCAAATTTTCCTTATCATTTAAACCGTCTAACTTAGGGAAAAATAAATTAAATTAATTCTTTCCTAATCAATAAAATGTTGATTTAGGAAAAAAGAAATTTAAAAATAGTAGCAAAAAATCGATTGTACTCTCACGGTCCAATCGGTGCAGCATTCGTGTACGCAGGACGCGTCCACACACAAGTTTATAAGCTACTATCACACAACCACCTATATATCACATATAAGTGTTTTCCCCAACCAATGTGGGATGCACATTTTTCCCTACACAATGGGCTCACCGTGAGACTCAATTTCTCATTCACCCATTAATAATTTTGTGAGTTTGAGTATACCATTTCGAAGCTCTCTCGGAGGAGAATTCAAATATACTTTGATCTTCCATTTTCATGGAATCAATCATACCCAAATAATACTCTCAAAATGTGCGTTTATCACAAAATTTCCAACAGTCCATACTTATCAGTAGTAAATGCTGTCTATATATAGCCACTAAGTTTTAACTTGTACACATCAATCTCTAGCTCTCAACCCAAACTTGCACTCTGATCTCTCTCTCTCTCTCTCTCTCTCTCTCTCTCTCTCTCTCTCTCTCTCCAATTCTAACAAGCTAATTGAAAATCTCACAGTTTTACTTGATTAATTATCCTCCAAAATGGGTAGGTCTCCTTGTTGTGAGAAGGTGGGTTTGAAGAAAGGGCCATGGACTCCTGAAGAAGACCAGAAACTCTTGGCTTACATTGAACAACATGGCCATGGAAGCTGGCGTGCCTTGCCTGCAAAAGCTGGTACGGTAGACTTTTTTTATTTGGTCACATAACGGAAAAATGTACCTATAAATATGCTTCTTATATATATATATATATATATATATATATATATATATATATATATATCGGGAGAACTTTTTTTTAATCTTAATTTTTGTCTTGTTGTTTATATATTAATATAACAGGACTTCAAAGATGTGGAAAGAGCTGCAGATTGAGGTGGATAAATTACCTGAGACCTGATATCAAGAGAGGAAAGTTTAGTTTGCAGGAAGAACAGACCATCATTCAACTCCATGCTCTTCTTGGAAACAGGTGAGTGTGTGAAACTGTTTGCTTTCATGATCGTTTATATGTTTTTTGCCATTTTTGTGTAATTCTAATATCAATTATTATGAGAACACACAACACTTGGAAGTGCTAGATCTTTTAGCTAGCTAGCTAGTATGAGAAACTTCTATACGCTGAGTGGCACAATAATGGCAACTTTTGGTAAAGTGTTCACATTATCTAGAGTTACATAGCTAGCTAGGTTTCTCATTTTCGTTAATTATTTGTTAATTATAGCAATCATGATGAATAATACCTTTACGATCTTGATCATTAATTAAAATCGTAAGTATAACAATTAATGTGTAAAATTATAAAGCAAAACCAAGTGTGTGTTTATAAACTTCTTGTCATGATCATTTCAGGTGGTCGGCCATAGCCACTCACTTGCCAAAAAGAACCGATAACGAGATCAAGAACTACTGGAACACACATTTGAAGAAGAGACTGACCAAGATGGGCATCGACCCTGTCACTCACAAGCCCAAAACCAACGCGCTCGGCTCAGCCATCGGCCAGACCAGAGACGCCGCCAACCTCAGTCACATGGCTCAATGGGAGAGCGCAAGGCTCGAAGCCGAAGCAAGACTTGTCCGAGAGTCCAAAGTACTACTAGTCACAAACCCACCTTCACAGGATCATCATCAGCTAAATGGTGGTCAGATCCCGAACAAAGCCACCGGTTTGGCGGCATCGAGACCACAGTGTCTCGACGTACTCAAAGCTTGGCAAGGTGTAGTTTCAGGCATGTTCGGCATAGCTAGAGACATTGAGTCTCCAACTTCAACCTTGAACTTCCCGGAAAACAACAACAACATGTTAGCAATCTCAAACCTCGGATTCGGCCAAAACTTTATCGGGAATAATTCTCTTCCAGCATCATGCTTTGAGAAATCAAACCAAATGCAGGTATTGAAAGAGAAAATAATATTGGATGATCATGAAATGACCACAGATCAGGGTGGTGCCATATGGTTTCAGGAATCATCTTTTAGGACTACAGCTCATGAGAACATCATAGAAGGCTTGTCGGAAGAGGACGTCATGTTGGTTTGCGAGTCTAGTGATGGTGGTGGTCATCACCACCAACAAAAGAGTTCATCAACAATGGATGGAGAAGATCAGAACTCCGACATAAATAATGGAGCCTACAATGCAAATTTTGAGGATAACAGGAACTATTGGAATAGTATACTCAATCTCGTTAATGCTTCCGCAACTTGGTCACCAGTTTTTTGAATTTTAATTTTGTAGGGAGTTCCATAAATGTTGGACTGATTTTTATCCTATCCATCTAGCTAGCTAGTATAACTGGAATAAATTAATTCTCTTCTTATATATCGATTGTTTGACTATTCAGACTCACTGTACGTTGATTTTAAATATTAGATTAACCTAAATACCACTTTCTTCTCTCTTTTCTTTAATTATTTACGTAAACAATCTCCATAAACCATAAAATATTATCAACAATTAGTTATAAGATTATATTATAATTAAAAAGAAAAAGTTAAAATATTATTAACAAACAATAACAACTGATTACAATAATTTGCCGATTTTTTTTCACCAGCTCCTGATCTTCAGTCTACCCAAAATAGAAACTAATTAATATATTATAAAGGAAATGTTGCAGGGAAGAGTATCTATGCCGGTTGGATCTAATCAAATCTTGTTAGCTCTTGTACTTTTCAATAAATCTGAAATTGGACCGTTCAATAAAGAAATGAAAATGACTTTGCGTAAATTACTCAGATAGTTTCTCATTTTTCTTTTACATATATTTTTTTTTGAAGTATTACTGTATTATATTATTATATAAATTCGGGATGTTTTAGGGAGGGGGAGGACTCGAACCCGCAACCTCGTGATGCAAGTGTGATGAGTTTACTACCAGACCAACCACATATTGTACATATTATTGAGCTCTACATTATATTTTTAGTGCTAGGCATTAATAGTGTGTTATTTTTGGAATATTAGATGGTTTCCGCCACCGGATGGAGAGTTAAAGTTTAATGTTGATGGGTCGTCCAGAGGCAATCCTCGGCGTTCTGGTATAGGCGGCATTCTTAGCAATAAAGATGGTGATACTCTTTGCATGTTCTCGTCCTTTTTAGGAGTTTGCCTTGTGTGAGTCGGTTTATTATCCTATTGATGTTAATGTTATTACTGAAAATGACTCCAAATCCGCCGTCTCCTGGGTGAATGGAGTAGGGGTTGGTAATTTCCAGTTCTTGGACACCTTATTGGAGATAAAGGAAATTCTTCACAAGTTGAAGCCGAAGGTCTCGGTCCAATATGTCGCCAGAAGTGGTAATGCTGCTGCAGATTTTCTTGCAAAGCAAGGAGCTACGAGTGGCCTGAATTAGGTGGCCCGGGTGTGATGTTGTTGCTCCTGTTGATTTCGTTTCTTTTCTCTACTCTTTTTCTTGTGGTGTTTTTCTTGACTGTTTTGGCTTTGGTGCTATGTTTCTCGGTGCCTTGCCTGGGCTGTTGCCTTGGCTTGGGGTTCTTTTTCCTTCAATAAATTGTCTTTTCAAAAAAAAAAAAAATAGTGTGTTATTTTTGTTATGTTCTTATGATAAATTAGAATATTATATCATCAAGTCACATTGAGCAGTGGTAAGTTTCCATATATAATCACTTCTAATTTTTAGCAAAATTTTGGTATTTATCCATAAAATTATAATGGTGTTCACATTTATCATTTCTCAATAAATTAACTATTTTTATCCATATTTATGGGTGGCATGACGGAAATACCCTTTAAAATTCTTTTGTTGACTTCCATATCCATTATCTTAAATTACTTTTTTTTTTATTTCTCTCTTTTAAGTTTTCTCTCTCGTCAATTTTAATCAGTGTTCGAAAAAACAGTCTCGGCGGCTACTGAGACGCTAGTCGGTGTCCGACCGCGCTGAATTAGGCTAAAACGTTCTTATTAGGCGTCTGGGAAAAAATTCACCGGATTTGGCCAGTTTTTGGCCGATTAATCGGGTCGGGGAGGAGTCAAAGCTGTTGACTCCGCCTAGATCATTTTTTAATCGACTTTAAGAAAACGGGCAGGGAAGAGAATCGATTTGAGGGAGGATTGAATGGAGGGAGAGAGATGAGGCCAGAGGAAGGAGATGACGCGTGAGGAGCTTTTGGAGGAGAAAGGCGGATTGATAAGACTACGATCTGGGTGGAGATCTTATGATTTGGATGAGATTTGGTGATGGTTTTTTTTAGAGAGAAGTCAGAGGATTTATGAGAAAGAAGAAGAGATTTCAAGAGAAGCTACACATTAGGGTTGCTGTCTGGAAAACAAGTGCTTTTATAGTCAAGAGTAAAACTCAAAAACAACATATTATCTCTGCCGACTCTGCGTTTTGCTCACTTCTTATTTTAGTTTCTTTTTTCCACTAATCACGACACCTAAGGGTATGCGTTTTCGGTTTGGTTTTGGCTGAACCTCGATGTCAAACCAAACCAATATGGATGGGTTTGGCTATATTTCAACCCAAACCAAAGCAATGTAATTTTTCAAACCGATTCAAACCAAACCAAAAAAGATCGGGTTGGTTTGGATAGGTTTATCGGTTTAGAGTTGAACACAATTTTTGTTTTGTATTATATTATAAAAATATTTAAATAAAAAAATATCAAAACATAAAATATTTATTATATATATATAAATGAAGTATAGAAAAGTCAAACGAGTAATTACATGTACATAAATATATATATATATATATATATATATAATATACATACACACTGATTAAAGACATGTTTGATGGTATCTATGCTTTTGAAACCCTAATATATCAATAAATCAGAAGAATTGTATCAAAACAAATAAATAAGCTATAATAACATAAAGTAATTGGAAAAATTATAAAATTGTTAGGTTTTGGCTCGTATTCACAATTGAATCCAATGTTAACCAAACGAGACTCGACTGATTTGAAACTTCCTAGAGACGTGAGATACATTTAGAAGTTGGATTTGGTGTTTGAAGGGGGGGGGGGGGGGGGGGGGGGGGGGGGGATGGGTTTGAAGACAAGAAGACCAAGAAGAAACGATGTTGAAGCGCTGTGAAGAAGAAGAAGAAAACCGTTGACCCTAGCGATGTGGCTTAGATAGTGGTCTAGGGAGCGATCGAGGGAGATGTCTCTTTTTTAATGAAGGAACAAATGTGCCTTGCGCTGTGCATTGCACAACGGTAAGGACAACGGTTCACTGTTAGAGTTTACGTTGTGGGAAACGTTATACTGTAGACAGCGATACCCATAGCGGTTTGGCGGAAATTTATGTAGGACTAGAAATCTTCAGTCGAAAAGGAAAATGTTCTTTTAGGGAAGTTCTTGTACTTGAAGAAAAATGAATACTCTTTACAAGAAGACTTGTCATAAACAGGAAATAGTATTTATGTGAAACAAGTAAGTCTTGTACGTTTAGGAGTATGATTTCCTTTGTAAGGACCTCTATTTTTGTGATTGGCTTATTTCATGACAATCACAAAAATCTTAGGTCCTCGTTGGCAAGCTTCCAAGCATCTCCATGACTTCAAGAGCGAAATGTATATACATGCACTTGACTTTGTCTCTTGAAGAGTTTAGGTGCACACACACACACACACACACACACACACACACACACACACACACACACACACACACACACACACACACACACACACACACATACACACATTTCATGCATGATTTGTTCATCTTGCATTTGTATTATTTATTACTTATATGTTTGCATCCTTTACACATTTCACACTTGCACTTCATTCTTATTCTTAAATGTGGTTTTATGTGGTGTAATTCGTTTCCTGATGATTGATCGGAAACGTCCGGCATGCACGATGATGTGCTTATCTTAGTGCGATAAGAGACCTCTTCCTGGTCTCTGTTGCATGAGTCACTTACTCGTGCAGTCATGCCTGGGCAGTCTCGAGTCTCCTTTGTGGGGGGTAGAGCGCGGGTAACTACCCGCACAGTACCCGCATACAACAGCCTGATGTGTCTCGGGTCTCTTTTGTACGGGCAGTGCTGGCGTAATTACCCTCACAGTACCCGCACACTGAAGACTGGTTGGTCTCAGGTGCCCTAGTGCGGGGGTAGTGCGGGTACCTTACCCGCTCACTACACTGTTTCTGATGCTTTTTTATTGTAACTTTTCCAAAACGGCGTCATTTTATTTAAGGCTGCTATATATGCATTCTCTTCTATTCCATTTCATTTGGAACTCAAAATTTCCAAATCATAGTGAGAGAAAGAGTTCCTCTAGTGAGAGAAAGCTCCAAGAATAACTCTCCAAACCCCAAAACTCATCTTCATCTTGCATCTCTAGCATCATTCAATCACGAGTCTTCTTTAATGTCTTCATTTGGTAAGTAGAACAAACATTCTAGCTTATTTATTGTTCTATTTCATCAAGACATGTCATTTATTACTTAGGTTAGCAAATTTTATATTTATTGTATATCTATTGAAGTTATGACATGTTTGGGGTTTGCTTGTGATAGCTAGAATTTAGGACTATATTGCCCTTTCAGCTAAGTCTTTATACTTTGCATTTAGACAGTGTTATTTATGCCTCATTGATTACAATTCTTGATTGTATATTTATTGACCTTGTTATATGTTGTAACAACTTGTGTTGATTGGAATTTATTTGACAATTATGTTGCTAGCATCCCTTTGCATCTAATTGATTCCTTGTATATGGGCATGTAGGCATTATTTGATAACTAGGTTGTTAAATTGCATTATAACATCTAGTTAAGCATTTTGTGTATGGTCTTACACATTATTTCATTTGAGCATATTATCATATATACACTTAGACTGTATACTCTTCATAGAGTTAGAGTCTTGTGCTTCTAGGTGAAGTTGCATAATCAAGTAAAGTCTTGCAACCAAGGGTGGGTTTAACAAGTATTGGTCAAGTGCCACTGTAAAAGGCCTGCGGGTAGAGTAGGAGGTGCTCACACCAAGAGTAGTGGATTGAAGGATATTACTAGGGTCTGAACCAAGAGTGGTGAGTGGTGAGTGGTGATGTCCATAGCTTGAGGTTGTCTAGAGTGAGAGTCCGAGAATCACTTGAGGGTGTAATCTTTTATTCATATAGTGGATTTCTGTGACCGTGTGTGACTAGAAGGATAACCCGTGAGTTTTTCCAATTTGGAGGGTTTCTCACGTAAATCAATTCAATGTGTCTTTGTCGTTTTCCACAATTTATTATTATCGTTGAATGTTTGTTTGTTTGGGTTAATTGTGCTTAATATTGATTAATCGAAAAAGTTGGTAATAATTGATTAACAACCCATTCACCTCCTCTCTAGGTAGTTTTAGACACGCCCCGTGTATTTTCATCATTTTATCTTAAACTCCCTGTAATTAGTATAAATATACCTTGTAATTAGGTTATTTTGTGTGGAGCAAAAGAAACAACGTGTAACATCAGAGGGTGGTGAGATTCGAGTGAGAGACCCAAAGGAATATCCGGTGAGGAATCCAAGGGAATATCAGTGGATCAAGTTTGAGATCCGTGGGTGATATTCAGGAGAGACCTAGAGGATATTGAGGGGTTCTTGGTGAGGATCTTGTGAGCATTTATGAGCTGAGAGTCATGATTAAAGCTCGGTTGTGAGCTTGAGGACTTGGAAATGCTTTGTGGTTTGGGGTTAAAGTGTGAGAGAGAACTTTGAAGTATATGGTTGTAGCAATTTATCATTTAGTGGAACTTTCTCTATTGTCCTGATGGCCCGTGGCTTTTTCTCTGATTCAGGGTTTCCCATGTATATCTTGTGTTGTGTGATTGTTTATTTTCTATCATCTTATTTTTCTGCTATTGACGTTAATTGCTATGAGTTATGAGCGAATATTAAGCATGTTGCTTCCGCGATCATCAGTTCAAATCCCCAACAAAAACCTGGACCGAATAAAAAACATAGGTGAATTTATATTTTAGTCTTACTTTATAAAATATGTGGTTCGGTTTAGGTTGGTGAATTATTTCACTCAACCCTAAACTAAACCACCTTTAATCGGTTTGTCCAAAAGATAAACCGAATCACCTAGTTTTTATATTTGTAATTGAACCAATCCAAACTTTATAGATTGGGTTGGTCAGTTTGACGGTTTTTTGGACACCCTTAACGACACCTATCACTTGCACATGTCACATGTCACATGTCATAAGCATCACACATGCTTTCTTCATATGCTGCCATTTGTCCCATAATGGTAGGTGATTGATTTAATTTATTAAAAAATTTAATTTTGTCCCATTAGAAAAATAAAAAAAACAACCCAGATTTTGTTTTTCATCTGTAAATGAATTTGCATCAAATTCAAACACATATCAATCTCTTGCAATATGCTAATATCAAACAACCCAGGTAGAGGTGCCCACGGTTCGGTTAAATTGAGGGTATCAAACCGAAACCGGAACCCAAAAATCGAAACCGTAACCGAAAACGAAACCGTTGGTTACGAAACTGGTTTGAAACCGGTTTTGAGCCGGTTCGGTTACGGTTAGGGATGGTCGAAAACCGATCAAAATCGGTAGTTAAACCGTTGGTTTTGGTCGGTTTTCGGGGGTTTATATATATATAAAAAAATTTTACCAACCAATAACAGAGCGCCACGTGGACAAAAAATTGAAAAAAAATGAAACTGAAACCAGCCCAAAAAGAAACCGAAACCGAACCGCCTAACCGGCGGTTCGAAACCGAAAACCAAACTGGTTTCTCTCGGTTCAGTTACTGTTTGGGTGGCCATGGAATCGAAACCGGGGGTTTCGAAACCGAAACCTCCCCGAAACCGAACCGTGGCCACCATTAAACCCAGGACTAGATATTGATGATTTTGATTGAAAATGATCATAATATGAGTTTTATTATTGGTTTTATAGGTAGGAAAAAAAATTAAAATAAATAATCGGCCGCCTAGACAGCCTAGGCGCTGGCCTATCGCCCGAATAGCACCTAGCGTTTATTAGAACTCTGATTTTAATAACTTGAATCTCCATTGAAACTTTCTCTCTCTTCATAGTTTTTTCTTGTTTCTCTCATTAGTTTGTGTTTCCCTCTCTACAATTTTCTCTCTTCAAAATATTGTTTTCCTAACCGAAACGATTCCTACGGTATATTATGAGTGAAAACTTGATATCGTTTCCCCCCTCAAAAGTCATTTGAAAATGTTTCCAGAAACTTTACACGATTAAATATTAGCATGATTACACGATTAAATATCAACATCATGTAACGTTGTTGATATTTCATCTAGTAACAATGTTGATATTTCATCGTGTAAAGTTTCTAGAAACAGATCTCCATTTGAAGATCTGGAAAAAAAAATCAAATAGAGGTCGAACAAACCTCCATCAATGTTGGTTTGTTCGCAGACCTCCATTGATGGAGGTCGAACAAACCTCCATCACATACCTCAATTGATTGAGGTTTGTTAAACCACTATCAATGGAGATTGATGAAGATGATTAAAGAAAAATCTCTCTCACATATCATAAATGCACTGAGGGTATTTTTGTCCAAAAATAATTTCACTTGGATAAAAATAGTGAAATTATTGAGAAATGACATCTTTGAATACTCCCCTAATTTTAAGGCTATTTATGATTTTGGACCTTATTATTATTTATAATTGGGCAATTACCAATTGGGTCCCAGACTTTTTTCCTAAATACCAAATTAGTCCCTTTAACTATGTTCCTTCGGTCAATTTTAACTTTGTAGGGGTAAAATTGTATTTTACTCATAAATAATATAATATTGACACATGCACAATTTTTTTTAACAAAAGTATATTTTTGTTTATTTTATTTGTGGGTTTTGATTTTTTAATAATTTTGAAAATAGTGCTTGTATAATATTAACAAAAAAAATTATATAAAAATGGTAAAAGACTAAACTGAGAATGAATGGTAACTTTGTTTAAAAAATAAAAGTATAATTGATATTGTCTTATTAAAATATTTTTAGATTTTTTAGAGAATTTTAATTGAAAAAATGTACAAATAGTGTTTCATTAATAATATTTTTGGATTTTGTTGTAATTATAATAGTGAATTTAATGCACAAAGACAAAACAATGTTGCTATAATATGAAAAATAAATGATATTTACGTACTTTACTAAAAATATTAAAGTCAACTGTTATATTTAACACCGTTAAATTATTAGAATGACCAATTTGGTCACTTCAAAAAAGAGGGGGACTGATTTGGCACTTGAAAAAAAAAGTGTAAGGACCAATTTAATCACTTTTATAAAAGTCGCAAACAATTTGGAATTAGAAAAAATATCCAGGACCTAATTGGTAATTACCCTTTATAATTCTACTAGGGGGTTTTACCTATAACCAAACATAGGTGGTAGTAGTGTACATCTTTTTCCACGTTAGTATTGGGTATCCGAAACCGACCACCATACATATTTTACACGTATGTATAGTGTAATTATTCGGTTAAAATATTCAAACCGATCGTATAGTTCGGTGATATAATTTATTGTGATAATTTATTGTGATAATTCAACAGATATGGTAATCTGAAATGAATCTCTAGATGTACAATTAACCGGCGTATGGTATTACGTATTTATGTAGTGAAAAAAACGGTATCACCTCGTTTGGAATTATTCATTCTATAATCCGTACCCAACAATGAAACTTAAAAGGCATTAATTGAATGGACCACACTGAGACTTAGTCAATTACTTGTCTAAGTACTGTTAAAATAATAAAATACCAGTACCTAGCATCTGCTTCAACTAACGGTACTATGTAAAAAAAAAACAAAAAACAAAAAACAAAAAAAAACTAAAGGCAACAAATTTTGATAAAAACACAGCATGAACAAGTAACAAATGATTTTAGGCTTCTTGTGGGATTGTGAGTGTGGGTCTGAGTTTTCTATCTGTCATACTTCACAACAACCAACAAATAGGCCACAGTGTGTCATACAGTTGGGGGAGAATATGCGGATAAGTGTCTGGACAAAGTCTGGAATCCTCGATATTAAAAAAAAACAAATGATTTATATGATTTTGATTTTGGATTTCGACACGAACAACTAAACTGGTTATTTGGGTTTCACCTAAAACTAAACTGATTGTGTTTGAGATCAACACAAACACCAAGTGTCACAATTATATATATTTAATAACCTAAAAGCAGTGGCAAATTCTAACATAACACTACAAGACTTAAGTTACAAACTTAGTTAATTATTTACAAGGGTGCATTCTAAGTAGTTGGAAACTTCAAAATGAAGCTCCATCATTAAGGTTCAAACTCCAGTATCGTATATATAAGCTCACATTTGCCCATTAAAACGTAGGGGTAATCTCGCCAGGTCTCTAACATGTTAGATCCAACATGTTAAGCATATTATATTATCACACACAATTATAATTTTAAGAAAAAAAAATTCTGAAGTTACAAATTAAATTAATTTTTTGTTTCTCTCAGGGTTTCTTGTTCCTCTTTCTACAATTTGGGTTTCTCTATCTACTTTCTCTCTTTTCATTTTTTGTTTTTCTCTACTGAAAATGAAAAGTTACAATTAAGTTAAGATAAGATGGTGTGGGTTATTGAAGAATTGTTTTATCCAAAATTCATTTTTTCTCACTGAAAAACGAAATTTTTTCGAGAGTAGCTTGTTTTTATTTTGCCACTAATGTAAGGATTGTTTTGAAATTTTACCTGTAATAGAATTCGCATATACAAGAATCTCGCATTGGTCATCAACCTAGGGTAGGATCATGTTGTGAAATGTCCTTTCTTTTGTTATTAATATTATTATTATTATGGGATATTAAGATTTTAGTCCCTCTAGTTAGTGTTAATCTGGATTTGGTCTACTAGTTTTTGGAATTACTAAGTTTAATCCAGTAGTTATCTGGCAATACATATTTGAGTCCCTACTGTCCAATTCCGTTAGATTTTCGTTAACTTCCGTTGGTCAACAAGGGCATTATGGGAAATTTGACGAAAGCTTCTAGAAGCTTTTTATAAACACGAGTAAAAATGGTATTTAATAATATAAAAATTTTAAAAATTAAAAAAAAAATTAAAATAATTAATATTACAAAAAAATAATAATTGTTTCTCACCACCATATAACAAACGACGTCATTTGATTTTTTTTAAAGAAAACAAAATTATTTTGTTTCTCACCACTCCTCTCTCTCTCTCTCTCTCTCTGAAACCAAACCCAAATTTCTCTAAAACCTAAATCCTCTAATAAAACCAAACCTCCTCTCTCTCTAGACTCGCTTTCTCTCTCTCTCTCTCTCTCTCTCTCTCTCTCTCTGAGATTGTTGGAAGATTAGACTGGTTATTGGATTAGAAAAATAAAGTTGTAATTCGGGGTTGAAACTTGAAAACGAAGTTGAATTTATGGGTTGAAATTATTGGTTGAAATTAGGCTTGGACGAGATCTGGAACCAGATCTTGGGTTTTTTTTTTCTTTCTTAATTTTTTTTGAGAATCTTCCCCAAAATAAAATTATGGGAATCATATATTTTTCTTACTTAAAAAAAATTAATCAAAATTCTGGGTTGGATATGCGAACGGATTCTTGTTTTGTGGGTTTTTTTGTGTGCTTGGATCGGTGGATCAAACAATTCCATCGAATTGAGTATGATTGGTGATTACATGGAAGTTTTGAGGATTTGATGGAGAGGTAAACGTGCGCATGAGAGGCTGGAATGGGTGGCAAACAGACCAGAGAATGGCCGGAGGTCGTTCTGGGTAGAAAATCGTCGAAAACGAGGCCGAAAACAGTGTAGAACAGTCGAGTTGCAAGACGGGTCAACCGGGTCAATAACCGGGTCCGGGTGGGCACGTGCAGGTCGACGGATCAACTAGTTGAAAAAGACGACGAGATGTCACGCTGACGTCACGCTGATGATGTGGGGTATGTTCAGCAATGACTGAGGTGCGTTTAGTGACCCAAGTTAGCTTGCTTTAAGGTGCAATTGGATCTGGTCTGGGTGCGCTTAGGATGATGCCCTACAACCTACTTCATGAAGGGCATAAGGGTCTTTTCACATGTGCCATCTTTTATCAAGGGCAGTAGGGTCATTTTGCCCATCTGACTTTGTCAATTCACAGAAACCGTTACAGAATAACTAAAGTTAGTAATTCCAAAAACTAGTGGACCAAACTCAGATTATCGCTAACTAGAGGGACTAAAATCATAATAACCTTATTATTATTATTGTTTATTATATTATTTCTTGCTTTTATTTTATATTTATTAATTTGTTGTATGAGAGTGAATTCTCCATCTACAACTATAAGAGAAGAGGAAAGATGGAGAGGAAGAGCTAGGACATAGCAATTATGATAGATACAGAGATCTAAAAGCATCTCCGATGTAAATATGTATTTTTGAGTTTCTAAATAGTGTCACACATTATTTTTATTTATTATGGACCCACTTTAGAAAACAAAAATAGAGAAATGCATATTCACATCTTCATTGCAATTATCTAAACTCTAATATGCATCAATTTTATGACCAATCATAATAAAACAATTATTTCACTCTCTCTCATCTTTTATTTTACAATTAAATGAGCTCTAATATTATTGGTGGAAAGAGTTAGAAATCCTAGTTAGTATTTCTATGCGAGTTTCTAGAATTAGAAACTCAATTTCATAATCTCTAACTTTTTTTGCCACATCATCTCTATATTAAAGTTAGATAATTGCATCTTTTTATCTATTTCCCCTATGTGGCAGTCAATTTTCTCTAAATACATATTTGCATTGGAGATGTTCTAATAAACATGTATTGTTCATCTTGATTGTGTTTTATTTGAGCAATAAATATCCATGTATACCACTTATCTAATATTGTTGGCTACTTTTAATGGTTTTACATTAATCAACTAATTGTAATGATGCAATTTAGTCAATTTAATATGATTTTTTTTACTTAAATATACTTTTGAAAAAAAATTGTAATTGTTTTGAGTACTAGATTTTTTTTTCATTTTTAATTTATTATGTTTGGCCTATTTTTTTATACTTCAAAAACTAAGTTTAGTACTTAAATTTGAAATAAAAAATGATAAGTATATTACATTGAACTTATATTTTCCAAAAGAAAATCCAAAATAATAAATTTAGGAGGTGTATTCAATTGAGATTTCAAAAGACTTTTCAAGACTTTTATAGAATTTAAAAGTTTGAGTGTATTCAATATAGAGTTTTGATGACTCTATCAAAGTCACGAGGTATTTAATACGGACTTTTATAGATTTTAAAAAAATTATTAAAAGTAATGGGGTATTATTCAATATAGTCTTTTATATACTTTTAAAAAATCATTAAAAGTAATGAGATATTCAACCAAGACTTTTTTTAAAGTCTATTTATATCAAATCTTATAATTTGTCTTTCATTCATCCCAAAGACTTTGAAAGATTATTTTTTAAAATAGAAAAACTTTCACTTTAGAAAAAAAAAATCATAACACTCCTTGAAAAACATCAACCACCAAAATAGGCATTCTACTTTCTAATAAAAAACAAGAGCACACTCATTCTTAACAAATTTCACAAATAAAATAAAATAAACAACTTTTAAAATAAATAAACATTATTATAAAACAAAAACAAACTTTAGCAATATATAACAAAAAAAAGAAGTTAAACTAAAAAATAATATAAAATAAAACAATCATACGTTGACTATACAATTAAAGACGAAAAATTTCATTTTTTTATCTCTATTTTCAAAGTAAGTAAACAACACTGAAATAAATTATACGATAACTTCAACTATGGGCAATTTTTAGGTTCTATCTTGATAACTTGAATTAATTTTGGGTAGATTTGTTTTTAAAAAAATGGATAGATTTTGTATACCAATTGTCATACTTTTACATAAACATGTGAGCGGTAATATTATTGTCGGTTTGCTACCTTTATTCGTAAAAGAAAATTTATAATATTTTGACTAATTATATTTTACACACTTATTTTGACTAATTATAAAGACTTTTAGGTGTATAATTGTATTTATGATGAAAAATATAATAAAAAACAAATAAAAAATTTAAAATCTCGTACATTAGCATGAATATTTTCATCCAGTTTCATAAATATTAACAATGATTTTGTTTTTTTTATTCTTTTGAGATTTTTTTACATGAGAAATATAATTTTATTACAACAAAGTATATATTATATTTAAAAGTCAATGAAAGTCTACAAAAGTCTTTCATAATTTTGTAAAGTCTTTCATGAATTCTACAAAAGTCATCCACTTAAAAAAAATCTTAAAAAGTCTTTTGTTCGGGTTAATTTTATTTGGCTCCATGTGCTAGCACGAAACCCGGGTCTCTAGGGTCCAAATGTCCACATTAGCCCGATGGGCAACATATAGCCATAATGAGATGGAAGCACCTTGTCCATTGAAATAGCTGCTCACCGAATATAGGCGAATTGACAATAACTCTCCCACGGCGAATAATAGGGTATCATAAGAGCATCTTCAATGTATAACACCAAATTTTACATTAATTTGGTGTTAATAGAGCATCTTGAGAGAATATGTTTACACCAAATTTTTTTCTACTTTAATGTGTCACATCAAATTTTACATCAAAAGAGCATCTTTAAAGAATATTTTCCTAATAAATCTTTAAATCATTATAAAATTTCTGATTGGTTAAATGTATAATTAATAAGTAAATTAATTAAATTAAATATTGTTGACGGTGATTTTTGGGACTACGTGAAGTAGATCACACGTCTAACGAATTATCGAGAATTGCTAATAATGTTATGGAAAGAATGAAAGAGACAATGCATGCAAACACACAATTTTACTTGGTAAAACCTCGGGTTGGAGAAACGTCCACGGTTGCCGTTGATGGCGAGAAGGAAAATTCACTATGAGTAAAATAGTTACACACTCAGGCTTTATCACTCTCACATACTGTCAAGTTCACAACCCTTACAATTATTTTAGGGTCTATTTATACATGCATAGAACCTTAATTCGTGGTATGCAAGTAAGGAGAGTTGTGATTTAATGAGACTCTGACTTGTTGGAGTCATTTTAATCTTCTTTCATGTTCTGCGTTGCTTGTGTTTTGAATGCATTAGATCTTTTGCCTAATCTGGACTCTGATATCTCTAAGGAAGTTTGTTTCCTTATCAGAGTGTGCTTCGTGACACCTTATTTGAGTAAGACTTTTTCTTTACGTATTTGAGTTGTGATTGTATTGAATTCAACGTTGTCCACGTGTCACTCAACCGATCATCTACCAGACCTGACCAAACCTCATTCTCCTCGACCAGTTACTTGATCCCGACCGGAGGCCTTGACCCGACTATCTTAATAATCTCGATCAGGTCATCTTCACATGGTCAATCTAATTACCTTAGTTGAGTTGTTTCCACCTAACCATCTAGGTAACCGTGACCAGGTATTGTGAAGTCATCTTTGGTCAACTCAGGTTGGTTTAGTCTAGTTGACTTTTACTGACATGGCATTTCTAATCTCCGTAAATCATGGCTATCATGCTGAATTGTTATCCTTCTAGATTTTACCAATAACAAATATGTATATCAATATTGATGTCATTTTAAAGATCTCAACGAGATCTTTTCAACGGTATGTTTTTTTGGAATACATATTGTTATAATTAAGTTTGAAAGTGTTAACTTAGTAATGTTAAAAAATAAAAAATAGACTGATGTGACATTTACAATAAAAAAAGATTTGGTGTACACCAAATTTGGTGTGTACATCGCAGCTACACCATTTTTTGTGTGTTTTTGGTGTGTTGGTTGGAGTTGCTCTGAATGAAACATGATTTGGGGATATTCTCCATAAAGCCCGACCTCAAATCGGGCAAACCAATCACCTATAATCCAGTGGTTGACAGGTCTCGCAGTTAATACAAAGATTTGAGGAAAAAACCCCGTAAGGAATGAAGATCGCAGCGCAATAAATGCTCAAGGATTCGATTCGCCAAGGATCTCTCAATTTGCAAGGGATCTCGCCAAGATGTGATCCCCCTAGGATCTCGCTCAGTAATATCTCATGATTGCGCAGCAAGGGCTAGGGCAACACCATAACCCCTATATAAACACATGTATCAAAGCAAGAGGAAGCATATCCGGTACTCAAGCAATTCATCACTTGTAATTGTATCCATATTTTACATAGTGAAGAACCTTTTCTCTGTTGTTCATGACGACCATGGTTTTTCCCTTCGTTAAGGGTTTCTAAGTAAAAATCCTCGTGTCACTTCTATCTTTGCACTCTTTTATCTCTATTTTTTTCTACTCATCACAATCACACACTTCTCAGATAGACGATCTGATTGCATTTCGAGATTAACTCAGACGCCTATCTGCATACGTGTCACTGCTGATTAGATTTTCGAAAATCAATATCAACATCTTTAAAAGTCTTTTAAAATCTAAATTGAATACACTCCAAATTGGATTGAATTTTATTATAAATTTGTACAAATTTATTAATAAAGGATACCTAGAAAGAAAACGACTGTTTGAATATAATAATAATATAAAATAAATATCCACCTAAAAAAAATATAAAATAATATATTAAATGACTCCTATTTCCATTTCCAACATCATCGTTCACATAACAGGAACGAGAAAATGTCAACGAAAGCAACAAGTCCCCATATAATTCATATAATTTTCATTTGCATATTTTCGGCCAAATTAAAAGGGTAAGGATTTAATGTTATATGAGTCCAATTCATGAGATGTACTTTTTTTTTTTTCAAATTTCGTGGTGCATTTAAGCCATACCCAGAATGAATTAAGTGAGATTAGAGCATATTTAATGATAACCTAAAAAGTAAGAGAGTAATCAAAATTTGATTATTTATCGAAAAAACACTATCCAACAGAGTCTCTAAAATTTAGGAACAGGAGTTATGAATAATCAAATTGTCTCTCCAATAATCAAATTTGAAGAAGGACTTTCAATCATCAAATACAAGTTTAACCCAAATAAATACTATTGTAATTTTATTATTTCTCTTTCATCTGTGATTTTTTTTTCTCTGATCACATATGTATCCTATCATTATTTCGACCCCAAAAATTTCAATCAGTTAAAATTATTCACCTCATTACAAATGGATCAATACCCATATCATATACCTTCTCTTGTCTTTTATAGTTTTTTTTTACCCTTGAAATAAAAATGAACGGGAACAGTGAAAAATATGTCAGGATTAGATTTTTGATTTAGATAAAGTGTACCATTGTGGACTATACAATCATCAAATTTAGTAATCCCTAAAAACAATCCTCAAATATTGAGGTGGATCCAAATTTGCTTATACATCGGAGATACTCTTACAAAAGTGATCATAAATTCAATAAAAATGAAAACAAAATCGATATTCTGGCAGAAAGTAGTTGATTTTAGTTAAAGCTACTTAACTGCAACTGTACTAATAAATTGATTTTTGTTGTTGTTGAAAATACTAATAAATTGATTTCAATCCATATAGACATAATTATTAATATTTATTCTGATTTATATAGATTTAGTGACATATATAATAAATAGTTAAAATTTATTTATTTATTTATTATACTTCTATTATCTTTAAATCTTTAAATCTTTCAATGTAGATTATTATTTTTAAGTATTTTAAGTATGCAAAAAAATCGGCACGTGATACAAATAAATTTCGTTCTCATTAATTTTCTGTTAAAAATAATACTAAAGTCTGGCTGCACAAATAAATAACTGCCAATATTAAATTATTAATTAAAACGCTGCTCTGTTTGTGCACGATCGAGCTCTTAAATTTTACTAACCGACAATTGAGTGCGCTCTTTTCAATGCTAACGCATAGAATTTGGTCACCCCTTGCTTAAATTTGAATGTTGCTGTAGGGGTAGTTAAGGGATTTGTCAACTCTAATATCAATAGAGATTTTCTCTTTAATCCAATTTTATCTTTTCAAACTTTTTTTTAACACACTCCATCATAAAAATTTAAATTTAAAATAAAATCTAACGGCACTCATATATTCCAAAATTAGCCTCCGACTATTTTGATACTCCTTTCTTGAAAACACTCCATCCTAAAACCCTAAATTTCTTTAAAAAAAAGTTCTACACAAAGAATTTTCTTATTGTTTGTTTGTGCTAATTAATAAATTAAAATATCTCAGTTTTGTTATAAATTGATAAAGAACAAATGAAGAACAAATGAGGGACAGAGTGAGAGATAGGGAGAGAGACAAAGCTTTGTATTCATTTCTCAGCAAACAGAGAATTTTAAGTGATACAGTACATATATACATAAATAGCAAAGCATAGTTGATCTGTGATGATGTCGACAAACACAAGTGGGTGTAGCAAGTTGCAAAAACATGATGAAGCAAGTGGGGAGGTGGTGAGCTGAAGGCAATAGAAGTGGAGAGATATTATCAAGTGGATGGGTGTTTTATATGGTGTATACAATCGGTGTAAATCCACACACTATTCATATCACTCTCCTTTGGATTTCCGCCACTTGTATTTTAATTTGCTAGGTAAAACCAATAGGAAAAAAAACCTTAGCAAATAATATATAAAATTATCATATGGATCTTGTGGTGTTGAACGTTCTCAATACTATCTCGTTAAAAACCTTGTCAGGAAAATCCGGTGGGATAAAACCTGGTCGAAGGGAAAAAGAGTATAGTATACATATTTCTAGATTTATTGTTTTCTTCAAAAAATTTCTCACATTTATACTTTACTAGGGAAAACCCAGTGGGATAAAAATCCGAGCAAAGATATTCATTGATTTGTTGGATCAAAGTATTATTTATAATGATCTTCTGGATCAAGGTAACATATATATACGATGATTAGCAATATCAAAGTAATATTTACGATGATCTTCTTGATCAGGACAATATATATACGATGATCAACTAGATAAATGTAATATTTATGATGATCTTTATGGATCAAATGATTTTTGGGTGTGCTTAAAGAATTGCCTCATTAAAACCTTATCAGGAAAACCCAATGGGACAAAAACCTGATTGAAAAGAAAAAGAATACAATACACATATGCTACAATATAATTAATATACTTCATTTGATATGCTTCCCCTGGTGGGACGCTCCCCCTGACGGGACGCTCCCCTTGATAAAAGTTCATTTGAAGCAATCTTCTAGATTGCTGAACTGAAGCACACATATGTTTATTTCATGAAATGCAATAACACTATAAATGATTGGAGAGAGTATGTGCAAAGACTTGCTTTATGGAGTAATATCCATATAGAATCTTTTCGGAATCTTTTCAACAAATTCTGATTAATGGACAATTATTCCATTTGATCTATGCTCGACCTTCAGGTTGAGACAATGTTATCTTTCTCATTTCTTTATAAAGACACATGAGTATATAATATGATTATTATATCCTTATCTTATCGGATATTAACTGAGACGGTTATACCAAATCCGTTCATATTGTTTTAATCCATATAAAGATTTTTGTATGTTCATCAAATGCAGATTACGAGATCTCGATTTACATGCTTCTAGCATTTTGAATCCTTCAGGATTTATAAATATATGCAATGAGTGAATCATATACAAATGTGAGGAAGATTTTCGTAGTGTACGTCCACAGGAAATCCGTGAGTTTCTCACTCGACCATAATCGATTTGGATAGATCAATGGATAGATCTAAATCAACAAGAATTCTAGCATAATATTTGTAAGTGCGATCTCGATCTTGTAACCTTGTCCAAATGATGAGGAGTTCCAAAACCTTTGGCAATTTCAAATAAAAGATGTGGATGCAAGTATTCCCAACATAGATCATAGATACGAATCCCTACCTAAGTATGGGTTTGAATCTGTGGTTCATATGGATCAAAATATGTTTTCCATTGAAACAATCGAAAGACCCCAGATGTGAGAGTGCATGTACCGCTAGCCCATATTCTTCTTATATAGAAGAACAATATTGGAGGCTTTCTTTATTATTAATTTTTTTGTTCAAAAAAATTAATTTCAGATATTCCATCATTAAAAGGAAAAAAAAAATCCAACAAACAGTTAAAAATTCTCAATTTAGATCGAGCTCTTGCCATGTAAAAAATCGAAATTATGTTTATGCATAAATTGGGATGAATATTGAATAGGGGTCTTGCTATATATGTAGTAGAATGAAAAATCAATTATCAACAATTTTACATCATAAAAAGAATTATTAAAATATTTATTTTCTTAAAAATAATTAAAAATAACTATTACATGAAATACAAATCAAAACTCTTTTCCACCTAGCGCGAGCAAGACTTGCTAAAAGAGATTATAAACCGAATAAGTTAGCTGGTAGTAACCTTAATTTTCTTTTTAATATACCATAGCTTTTTCAAAAACAAGAAAAGAAAAATTTAGGTTAAAAAAATGAATTATTTATATGTGAAGATGTATAACATAATCGTGATTCGTTACAGGTATTATAATCATTTTAATTAAATAAATACGATGAAAGACAATTGAAAAAATTTAACACTGCTTGATATATAATTCTAAAAAAGGGTCTAGTTTAATATTTAATTTAATTGAAATGATCTCAATAGATTCATTATAGTAATATACTTAATTTTTTATTGACAACTGAAACACATCAAAGTTTATTCTTCCTTTCTTCATTCTCAATTCATTCCATAAAAAAGAAACAAATTTTGAATTCCTTACCTTATTTGTTAAAATCCGAGCAAGTATGTATTTAGTTTATTTCACATCTATTTTTTTTCTTTGTTTCATTATGAATCATTTTTTGTAATTCTTTTAAATGTTTCTAGGTACACACTTTTTAATTAGAAAATTTTTTTTGTAAGATTTTCTTAAAAATTTTGTACTACCATCCAATGTGGCTTGATGATAAATGACGTTTATTCAGCTTAACAATGTGTTAGGTTCATGTCACCACACTGCAAATGGTGTACAAAAAAAAACTTTGTGCTTAATTCAGTCCACCCGAACAATAAGTCCCGGTCACGCCACTGCATATGCGGTATCAACGACTCGAACCTGAGATGTTGTCCGACTAAACAAAAGCTTTTCACCATCAAATTACATTGTGCGATATAAAAAAATAATTAGTTTGGCTTAAAATGCTCGGGTTTTCTGTTTCATTATCTTGGGAAAGAACCCCGGCTGGGTGAAAACTTGCTTTTCTTATTTGCTTTCCTTCTCTCGACCGTATTTGGGTATTCCCCTTTTGCTCTCCTACCAACTTTTCTTCTCACTTCCCAGAGGCAAGGGTTATATAACCGTATAAAAATATGTACAAAAATTAGTTTTTTAGCTTGTTTTTATTTTGCCACTAATTTAAGAATTGTTTTGAAATTTTGCCTATAATAGAATTTGCTTATACGAGAATCTCGCATTGGTCATCAATCTAGGTTAGGATCATGTTGTGAAATGTCCTTTCTTTTGTTATTATTATTAGGGAGAATTACAGTTTGGTCATTATGTTTTAAGGACACATTGCTTTTTTACTTGACTTATGTGTATTAGAGTCATTATTTCTCATCTTTTTGGGAATGCATCAAAAAAGTCCCTATGACCAAAAAGTTGACAGTCAACGTTAATAGAAATGTCAAAAAGACAGTTTTTGCCCCTAAGTAATGCAAAAAGACTGAAATACTCCTTTAACAATTACTCTTAAACCTTGTGAAAAGACTAAAATGCCCCTCAAACCCTTTGACAGTTAATTAGAAAATTAAAATGTCTTTATCAAGAATTGAACTCATGACCTTGTAATTAAAAGTCACAAACTCTAACTAGCTGAGCTATTACAACTCGTTGTTAATAGTTTGTTGATTTAAATGCATATATAGTTATATAATTTGTTTAAAATAATTTAAATCTGTTTATATAATTTAAAATAAAATCATATATATATAATATGAAATAAAAGCATATATATGTATAATATGAAATAAAATAATATATATGTATAATTTAAAATAAAATCATATATATAATTTGAAATAAAATTATATTTAATAATAATATATCAAAACAGTTTATGAAAAAGAAAACAAAAGGGAAAAAACATATTTAATTTTTTCCCTTTTCAATTTATAGACTTTGATTTTCTGAGTTTTTTTATCAAATTAAAGTAAAATATTTTTTGAAAAGGAAAAAAATTAAATAAAAAAAGAGAGACAAAATTAACGGGCTTTGATTTTCTAGGTTTCCTTTTGTTTTTTTTTTTCCATTTCAAAAAAGATTTTATTTCGATTTGATAAAAAAAACCTAGAAAATCAAAGTCCATAAACTGAAAATGGTAAAAATTAAATCTTTTTTCCTTTCGTTTTCTTTTTCTTTTTCATAAATATTTTTTGATATATTATTATTAATATGATTTTATTTCAAATTATATATATATATGATTTTATTTTAAACTATATAAGCAGATTTACATTATTTTAAACAAATTATATAACTATATATGCATTTAAATCAACAAACTACTAACAATAAGTTGTAATAGCTCAGCTGGTTAGAGCATGTGACTTCAAATCATAAGGTCAAGGGTTCAATTCTTGATAAATGCATTTTAATTTTCTAATTAACTGTTAAAGGGTTTGAGGGTCATTTTAGTCTTTTCATAAGGTTTAAGAGTAATTGTTAGAGGGGAATTTCAATCTTTTCGTATTGCTTAGGGGTAAAACCATCTTTTTGACACTTCTATTAAAGTTGACTGTCAACTTTTTGGTCATAGTGACATTTTTGATGCATTTCCAAAAAGATGAGGACTAGTGACCCTAATACACATAAGTCGGGTAAAAAAGCAATGTTTCCTTAAAACATAAGGACCAATCTGTAATTCCTCCTTATTATTATTATTATTATTATTATTATTATTATTATTATTATTATTCATTATATTCTTTCTTACTTTTATTATATATTTATTAGTTTGTTGTATGAGAGTGAATTCTCCATCTACAACTAGAAGAGAAGAGAAAAATGGAGGAAGAGCTAGGACATAGCAATTATGATAGATACAGAGATCTAAGAGCATCTCCATTGCAATTATCTAAACTCTAATATGCATCCATTTTATGACCAATCATAATAAAACAATTATTTCACTCTCTCTCCTATTTTATTTTACAATTAAATGGGCTCTAATATTATTGGTGGAAAGAATTAGAAATCCTAGTTAGTATTTCTATATGAGTTTCTAGAATTAGAAACTCAATTCCATAATGTTTAACTTTTTTTTTACCATATCATCTCAATATTAAAGTTAGATAATTATATCTTTTTATCTATTTACCCTATGTGGCAATCAATTTTCTCTAAATACATATTTGCATCGAAGATGCTCTAATAAACATCTATTTTTCATCCTGATTGTGTTTTATTTGAGCAATAAATATCCATGTATACTACTTATCTAATATTGTTGGTTACTTTTAATGGTTTTACATTAATCAACTAATGGTAATGATGAGATTTAGTCAATTTTAATATGATTTTTTTACTTATAAAATATACTTTGAAAAAAGAAATTGAAATTTTTTTGAGTACTAGATTTTTTTTTCATTTTTAATTTCTTATGTTTGGCCTATTTTTTTATACTTCAAAAACTAAGTTTAGTACTTAAATTTGAAATAAAAAATGATAAGTATATCACATTGAACTTATATTTTCCAAAAGAAAATCCACATTAATAAGTTTAAGGGGTGTATTCAATTGAGATTTCAAAAGACTTTTAAGACTTTTATAGAATTTAAAAGTTTGAGTGTATTTGATATAGAGTTTTAATGACTTTATAAAGGTCATGAGGTATTCAATACAGACTTTTATAGACTTTAAAAAAATTATTAAAAGTCATGAGGTATTATTTAATACATTCTTTTATATACTTTTAAAAAATCATTAAAAGTCATGAGATATTCAACCAAAACATTTTTAAAGTCAATTTATATCAAATATCACAATTGGTCTTTCATTCATCCCAAAGACTTTAAAAGATTTTTTTAAAAAATAGAAAAACTTTCACTTTAGAAAAAGAAAACATAACACTCCTTGAAAAACATCAACCACCAAAATATAGGTTTTACTTTCTAATAAAAAACAAGAGCACACTCATTCTTAACAAATTTCACAAATAAAATAAAATGAACAACTTTTAAAATAAACAAATATTATTATAAAAACAAAAAAAACATCAGAAATTTATAACAAAAAAAGAAGAAGTTAAACTAAAAAATAATATAAAATAAAACAATCATCCGTCGACTATGCAATTAAAGACGAAAGATTTCATTTTTTTTACCTCCATTTTCAAAGCAAGTAAACAACACTGAAATAAATTAAACAATAACTTCAACTATGTGCGGTTTTTAGGTTTTATCTTGGTAACTTGAATTAGTTTTGGGTAAATTTAAAAAAAAATATGGATAGATTTTTTATACCAATTGTCATACTTTTGCAGAAACATGTGAACATTAATACTA
Source organism: Dipteronia sinensis (assembly GCA_033220585.1). Classification (NCBI taxonomy): domain Eukaryota; kingdom Viridiplantae; phylum Streptophyta; class Magnoliopsida; order Sapindales; family Sapindaceae; genus Dipteronia; species Dipteronia sinensis. Next base: position 68,602,388 of record CM065638.1, on the reverse strand, counting down.
TTGTCGGTTTGCTACATTTATTGGTAAAAGAAAATTTATAATATTTTGACTAATTATATTTTACACACTTATTTTGACTAATTATAAAGATTTTTATGTGCATAATTGTCTTTATGATGAAAAATATAATAAAAAATAACTAAAATTTTAAAATCACGTATATTAGCATGAATATTTTCGTCAAGTTTCATAGATGTTAACAACGATTTTGTTTTTTATTCTTTTGAGATTTTTTTTACATGAAAAATATAATTTTGTTACAACAAAGTATATATTATATTTAAAAATCAATGAAAGTCTATAAATGTCTATGAAAATATTTTAAAATGAAAGTCTATAAAGTCTTTCATAATTCTGTAAAGTCTTTCATGAATTTTACAAAAGTCATCCACTTAAAAAAAATCTTAAAAAGTGTTTTGTTCGTGTTAATTTTATTTGGCTCCATGTGTTAGCACGAAACCTGGGTCTTTAGGGTCCAAATGTCCACATCAGCCTGATGGGCCACATATAGCCATAATGAGATGGAAGCAACTTGTCCTTTGAAATAGCTGCTCGCCGAATAGAGGCGAATTGAAAAGAACTCTCCCATGGCGAATAACAGGGTATCATACATCTCCAATGTATAACACCAAATTTTACATCAATTTGGTGTTAAAAGAGCATATTTAGAGAATATGCTTACACCGAACTTTTTTCCACTTCAATGTTTCACATCAAATTTTACATCAAAAGAGCATCTTTAAAGAATATTCTCCCAATAAATTTTTAAATTATTATAAAAATTTTGATTGGTTAAATGTATAATTAATAAGTAAATTAATTAAATTAAATACTGTTGACGGTGATTTTTGGGACTACGTGAAGTAGATCACACGTCTAACAAATTATCGCGATTTGCTAATAATGTTATGGAAAGAATGAAAGAGACAGTGCATGCAAACACACAATTTTACTTGGTAAAACCCCGGGTTGGGGAAACGTCCACGGTTGCCGGTGACGGTGAGAAGGAAAATTCACTATGAGCAAAATAGTTACACACTCAAGCTCTATCACTCTCACATACTATCAAGTTCGCAACCCTTACAATGTTATTGTAGGGTCTATTTATATATGCATAGAACCATAATTCGTGATATGCAAGTAAGGAGAGTTGTTGTGATTTAATGAGACTCTGACTTGTTGGGGTCATTTTAATCTTCTTTCTTGTTCTGCGTTGCTTGTGTTTTGAACTCATTAGATCTTTTGCCTAATCTGGACTATGATATCTCTAGGGAAGTTTGTTTTCTTATCAGAGTGCACTTCGTGACACCTTATTTGAGTAAGACTTTTTCTTTGCGTATTTGAGTTGTGATTGTATTGAATTCAATGCTGTCCACGTGTCGCTCAACCAACCATCTACCAGACCCGACCAAACCTCATTCTCTCCGACCAGTTACTTGATCCCGACCGGAGGCCTTGACCCGACTATCTTAATAATCTCGATCAGGTCATCTTCACATGGTCAATCTAATTACCTTAGTTGAGTTGTTTCCACCTAACCATCTAGGTAACCGTGACCGGATATTGTGAAGTCATCTTTGGTCAACTCAGGTTGGTTTAGTCTAGTTGACTTTTGGTGACATAGCATTTCTAATCTCTGTGAATCCCGGCGATCATACTGATTTGTCATCCTTCTAGATTTTACCAATAACAAATATGTATATCAATATTGGTGTCATTTTAAAGATCACAACGAGATCTTTTCAACGGTATGTTTTTTTAGAATACATATTGTTATAATTAAGTGTGTGATGGTTAAATTAGTAATGTTAAAAAATAAAAAAATAGATCGATGTGACATTTAAAATAAAAAGATTCATAGCTACACAAATGTTTTGTGTTTTTTTGGTGTGTTGGTTGCAGTTGCTCTGAATCAAACATGATTTGGGGATATTCTCTATAAAGCCTGACCTTAAATTGGGCAAACCAATCACCTATAATCCAGTGGTTGAGAAATCCCGCAGTTAATACTAAAATTTGAGGAAAAAACCTCGCTGCCATGAGTGTTTGATGAGCCATCTACATGTAGTTTCCATAAAATGCGACTCTCCTAGACCATCTAGGCCACTTCAATATTCGGTTCGATGAACTCGGCTACGAAGTCGGCTACTACTTGCCCTTTGATTGAGGCCTTTGGGATGAATGTGATATCGAACTCGCTAAACTTTATTGTCCACTTGGTTAATCTACCAGGTAACTCTGGTTTTTGCAGAATCTGTTTTAGTGGGCAATTAATGTACACTTCCACTTTGTGCGCCTGAAAGTAGGGTCTCAATTTCCTTGCCGCCACAACCAGCGCGAGGGCCATCTTCTCTGCCTATGAGTATCTTGTCTCAGCGGGTAGCAGGGCTTTACTTGTATAGTACACTGGCTTCTAAACAATATTTTCTTCTCTTACCAGAACAAAGCTGGTGGCTACCTCTGTGAGTGAGAGGTATAGATACAAGGTTTCCCCGACCACTGGTTTTGAAAGGATTGGTGCTCGGGCCAAGTACACTTTTAACTCCTTGAAAGCTTTTTCACAATCTTCGTTCCATTCAAGACCCTACCCTTTTCGGATAGCTTTGAATAATGGGACGCACTTGTCCATTGATTTCGATATAAATTTGTTCAGAGAGGCGAGACATCCGGTCAGCCTTTGGTCTTCTTTGAGTGTCTTTGGCGAAGCCATATTAGCGAGAGCTTAGATTTTTTCTGGATTGACTTTGATCCCTCGCTGATGGACTTGGAATCCTAGAAATTTTCCCGAGTGTACTCTGAATAGACACTTGGCAGGATTGAGCTTCATTTCATACTTTCACAGCACATCGAATGTTTCTCTTAGGTCTGAGGTGTACTTTTCTGCTGTGACGCTCTTTGTTAGCATGTCATCCACATACACCTCCATGTTTTTCCCTATTTGCCGAGAAAAAATCATGTTCATGAACCTCTGGTAGGTAGCACCTGTATTTTTTAGTCTGAATGGCATTACAGTATAACAATACAAACCTTGGTCAGTAGTGAAGGCTGTTTTATCCTCATCTGGCTCGTGCATGAGTATCTGGTTATATCCTGAGTACGCGTCCATGAAGATGAGCATCTCATGCCCGGCGGTTGCATCTACCAACTGATCTATTCTCGGTAAAGGGAAACTGTCTTTAGGACATGCTCTATTAAGATCGGTGAAGTCCACACACATTCGCCATTATATGTTCTTCTTTTTCACCAGCACAATGTTTGCCACCCACTTCGGGGTATTTGACTTCACGGATTGAGCCTACGGCAAGCAGTTTCTTCACTTCCTCCTTGATTGTTGCACTCTTTTCTGGATTGAAGGGTCGCCTCTTTTGGATTACTGGGTTTGCGTCTTGAGCCACTGCTAAATGGTGAGATATAACTCTGGTATCTATCCCTAGCTTATCCTCATAACTCCAGGCGAACACATCCTTGTACTCTCTTAATAGGTGAGTCAAATTTATTTTGACTTCCTCGGGTAGATTGTCTCTTATCTGAACTACTTTGTTCGGCTCATCATCATCTAGTATTATTGATATTGCTTGTTCATCGTTCTTTTCTTCATGTTCTTACCGAGGATCGAGCTCAAACCCTTCAGGTACCTCTACTAGAGCTTCGAACTCTTCCGCTCCTTGGTTGGCCCTCTGCACCATGTACACCTGCCAGTCTTCCTTTTCTGCTCTGTCTCTGTAATCCTAGAGGTTCGCCCTTCTGGCCATCTCCTGACAACCTTTGATCACTCCTACACCCGCTTTCGTGGGAAATTTTATCATGAGGGTGTAAGTAGCCATGACAGCCTTAGTTTTGTTCAGGACGGTCAGCCCAATAAAGCGTTGTAGGGCCAGTTTTCTACGTCTACTACCACGAAGTCCAGCAGTACTATTTTCTGGTAAGGCGATTCCCCTATCTTCACAGGTAATTTCACAGTCCTGAGCGACCTTACTTATGTTCCTCCAAATCCTCGAAGTGGGGTATGGTGTGGCTGTAAGTCTCGGCGATCTAGCCTCAGCTGATCATATACTCCTGCACTCAGTATGTCTGCCGAACTCCCATTATCAATTAATATCCGGTATACATCTCTATGCCCGATCCAGGCATTTATAACGAGTGCATCGTTTGGCCGGACGTCTACCCCGTGGGAATCTGCCTCGGTGAATATTATGTGGTCACATCCTTCCTTAATTCTCTTCGAATCAGGTTCTATCGAATTCACATCTAAATCCCTTCTTGCTTCCATAGCCTCTCAGATTTCCTTCATTCTTTATTTATTGCTTTTTCCAGGTTGAGGGTCCTCCAAAGATGGTATGTATTGCTTCTTCATTCTAAGTTTTCTTTGGGCTTGGCTTCCTTTCTTGGTTCTTTTCTTGTTCTTTTTTTCGAGTTGTCTCCCCCTCGATCGGGCTTTTTGAGGATGATGTCTTTTAGGTCCTTCACGGATAAGTGTCTCAATGTGGTCTTTCAGTTGGAAGCACTTTGAGGTTTCGTGCCCGTTTTCTTTATGGAAACGACAATACTTCGTCATATCCCTACGAGCGTACTTCAACTGTCTCGATGGTTCCTTCTACAGATTCTTCTCTTCCAAGATTGTGAGGATCTCATCCTGTTTCTGTTGGAACCTCATTCACTGGTAAGGCAGCGGAAATAAGTTTTAAATTTTTTATACAGATCATAATAAATCTGGAACCAATGAACTTATGATCGTAATTATTTTTTCGAAACTAATACATACAATATGTAAACACAGGAAATTGTAATCAGTATATTAAAAAAAAATTAGAACCTTACAAACGTTTGGAGTCTCCTTCACTTTACGATATGCTTCTGGTCTATACCACCGATCTTCCTAGCTATATTCCGGGACTTATAACTGCGTGTGGACGTGTTACGGTCTCAGGAACTTGACTGGAGAATGTAGAGAAAAGAAGAAGAAACAATTTCTTCTAAGAGAAAACTTTCTAGAACAACTCTTATTCTTTAAAGAAAAAATATTTTTTGTTTTTTTCTTTGTCTTTAATGGTGCACCCACGCACAGCTTTCTTTTTCTCTCTTTTTGAATAAAAAAACACACGCACATCAATGCCTTGTTTCTCTTCTTGTTTCTTTTTTTTTTCTCTAGCGCACGCACACCTCTATTTGTATTGGATACAAACACTAATATATTTATTTTTGTGTGCTTCTTGTTTTTGTTATCTAAATATATATCATATATATATTATAATAACTTAAACTCTTTAATTGATATCTTTTCAATTTTAAAACTAAATCTTTTAAAATGATATCTCATATCTTTTATTTTAAAAGATAATTAAATATTTATTTTGAATTTAAATATTTTAAATTCAATTTTAAATATTTAATTTAATAAAATAATCATATTATCTTATTCTATTTTAAATCAAATATCAACTAACACCCTCCATTTAGTGATTAATAACATAATTAAATAATCTTATTATTTAATTTATTTAATCACCATTATTCATTAATTAAATAATCTCATTATTCAATTAATTCCCGAATAAATACGTGTCACTTTCGTAACACAATTAATTGGACAATCCAATTAATTAATTGTGACCCTTGTTACCTAAATCGATCGAGCTAGCAATGAGATTTAATGGACCCATAGTATTTTGAGCTCCAATAATCCTCGGAATCATTAATTAAACTCTTTAATTAATATTCCTTGATTATTAACTTCGGTGTTATTCCACTAAAAACCCAAAGCTGCACTCTCTCAACTGCACACGTTTTTACACAGACCGATACAACTTGGTATCCATCGATATAGCTATTACATATGGTGTGATCCTCTACAGTAGTTCATAATTAGAGCTGGGTCATAATGTCCATTATACCCCTCTAATTACATATATACTTTAAGTACCATTGATTCTCTAATGAACAATAAATCTTATTTCCTCACGGAATTAGGAGAGCGCTCATATTGTCCTAGCCCCGAATCAACCCTTAAGGGAACTACCATCTACTTCTCACAAGAAGAAGTGGATTCCACTATTGTGTACAAACCTTCCCAGCCACAAGCCAAACCGCAATCCTAACATACAGAGCATATTGATCAGGAACTGCATCTGATCTCACCCATGGTATATCAAAGACCATGATCTAACTTGAAGGAGTCGATATGACACTCAGGATTAAAATCACCCACATATAGCCATCATTAGTTGATATATATGAATCTCATCAATAAACGGATCTTGGTGAGAGATTCATATATATCATGGCCCAGTCCTATATGATCACATCATACAAGGTGCCTCCATTCCCATATCTCATATGAATGATTCAGGATAGAATCACCATACATTACGGAATGGACCGCAGCTATAGATTAACAACAAATAAAGTATTCAGCTTTATTTGCTATATATGGACTGTTTAGATTGCATGTCTCCTACTATATCCATCCGTAAATGACACTCATATACACAGTTCGAGATTACATCTGGCAATCTAGAATGTGAATATATGCACAAGTTATAAAATAAACAACACAACAAAAATGAATTAAACTTTTCTTTTTATTTATTTCATAAATCCATTTACAAATTACATCTTTAGGGCATAAACCCCAACAGTTTCTTACTCAATGGAGTGTAGCTGGTGTATTTCCCTTTGAATCTGATCCGATTTTGCTCATTATCACGACTTCCTCATTGACTTTTATTTTTTTGTCTGTCACTCTTCTGAGTAGATGAGTCTCCCTTCTAATTTTTGCCCCCACCGACCGTCTTATTTTCGTCTGGGCGTCCGCCATGCATATAAATTCCGTCCATTGCAATCTCCTCTTTCTCGCCCAATGCTTATCTGCCCGCCATATCCATCATGTCGGCATAACTAGTCAGGCGAACTCGCTTGAGGTCGAAAGATAGTCAGTCGTTTTGCAGGTTGTTTATAAACGTTGCGATAACAGCCTCATCATTAGCATTTCCTATTTTCGACACTTCCCGACTGAACGGAGTTAGGTATTTCTTTAGTGTCTCATTCTTTTCTTGCTTGAGCTGGGATAGATGAGCGACTGATTTTTTTCTGTGCACATTTTCGAGGAGCCCAACTCAGCGAAACTGCCAATGCTACCCGGTGGGAGTTTCTCGAACCATCTGGAGCCTATATCTTCGAGTGTCTGAGGGAAGTTTAGACAGAGCAATGCATCACTCCTGGCATATTGGGCCATCGAACTTTTGTATCTCCTTATGTGCTTTTTTGAGTCAGTATTCTTCTTGAACTGTTCCACATGAGGCATTCTAAACCTCTTGGGGAATTGTGTCCGGAGGATATCCCTGATGAAAGGGCTATCCGATTCATCATCTTATAGTTCGGTTCGTCTGTATCGTCTAAACTAAGGAGTCCATCTGCCGCCTGTTGCTCTGCACTTCCTGGGTCAACCTTTGTATGAGTACATCTCGCTCGCCCATTGGTTCTCCGTTCAGGTTGTAATTCGGTCTAATAGTCAGTCCTCGCGCTAGTAGATAAAGCTGAATTAAGTATCAAATGACTAGTTAGGGCAGAAGTTATTCGGGCAACTTGCTGGGTATGAGATACTCGGCTTAGGCATTTAAGGGGGTATTGTTGTGTATAAAAATCCTGAATGACGTGTCATATAGAAATTAAAGGACATTAATAAACATATTATTCTAGATAAAATTCTACTTGTCCAAGGCTTCTGTTCAGCTCTAACCAGAAAGGTGATCAAGTATAGTTTAACATAAAGGCAAACTTGGAGTAAAAAACTCAAACAAGACTAATAGACTCCTGATCAAAAAGGAATGGAGCTAACGTCAGAAGGATAGACATCAAATAAGGAACAAATCCTTATCAGTCTATGATACTTGTACTTGAACTAGAATCTAACACTGACACTACTAGAATTGAGGTAGAGTAAGGTATAAATATGACCAAATTATCATTGTAAGGCAGAGAGCATTGTAACGGTTATTTTAATAGTGGATTTCCTTCTTAGTCGCCAAACGACAGCAGTGGATGTTTCTCCATTTCCGGAGTTTTACCACGTAAAACCTTTTTGTGTTTTGTTGTGTTTCGCTTTCTTATTAGTTATATTGCACAAAGATCATTAAAATACGTTGACCGGTTGACTCAACAAAATTAGCCGTCAACATATATAAACAAACTTTTAAATTAACTATATTATCTATATTTTTTTATTTATCAATATTATATGTTCTTTCTTGTCAAAAATATGTATTAGATATTCTTCAATTTGATCGAACACGTATCTTTTTTTTTTGAAATATCATTTAATATCTATCTACTTCCACATCAACTGAGACTTGACACAAATCTTGCATCCTTACAACTCTCTCAAACAAAAAGTGGTTCTCCAATAAAAAAATTTAAAAAAAAATCTTAAAATGAATTTTTAACGAAAAATGAAGTTTGATTTTGAAAAAACCAAGAAGAGAAAAGAAGTAGGGAAGAGAAAGAGTAGTAAGAGAATTAAAGGTAACAACAAAATTTGAAATAATAATAAAGTTGATTAAATAACATAATAATAGTTATATGTGGTGTGTACTTACAAAAAAGACAATACAGTAAAATTACAAAAAATGGTATTTTTGGCATTAAGTGGGGTTTATTTACAGATTATATATTTTTAAAAAATTTTAATTGATGTAATTACGAAAAAGGTGTAGATATAGTTTTTTAGGGGTGTCATTATCGTCACTCTTGCTAAAATCATAATTGAGTTGACTAACAATTGGTGTAGAGAGCATCCATAATTGCACCCCTGAAAAAACTTAAGTACACCCCATTAAAGTTCTAAAAATGTTGATAGTTATAAATACACCCCACACGCCCACATAATTATTTTTTGAAAAGAACCCCATGTAATATTAGCGAATGTCATTTCTTTTATTTATTTTTTTGGATAAATATGATAAATTAATAAATCATAAAAATCAATAAATGAATATTTTTATTTCAAAAAAAGGATATTATTAAAAAAGCCCCTCTAGTTTGGGTTTTTGGTCAAAAACCACCATCTAGTTTCATTTATGGCCAAAAACCACCCTCTAGTTTTTTTTTGTCAAAAAACACCTATTTTTTAATTTATTAGTCAAAAAACCCCCTACCATTAACATTTCAAATATACCTTTTTACCCCTGTATTCAAATTTAAACAAAAATAAATAAATCAAAATTAAAAATATTCAATTAAAAAAATATTAATTAACAAAAATATATAAAAAAGAATATATTTTTTTTCTCTCTCCTATCTCTTTCTTATTGTAGTTCTCACTCTCTCTCGTTTGTTACAGGTGAGATGGTGGCTGGGTGTTTTGTTGTGGTCTGGGGGCGGTCGTTAGGTGGCGTGTCTGTTGATTGGAATTTCGGAGGAGAGATATGTGTTAGGATTTTGTGGTGTAGTTGTTGATGATGTTGGATTGAGTAGTAATAGATCTGGCAAAGCACCACAAAAACCCAACCACCATCTTTCCTTGTTTGAAGAGAAACAGTGTTAAGGTAGACATAGAGTGATGGATCCAGGGATTGAGAGAGAGAGAAAGAGAGAGAGAGAGAGAGAGAGAGATTGGGGATTGAGAGAGAATGGAGAAAGAGAGGAAATTATTTTTTAATTAATATGTTGTGGATAAAATAATGTATTTGATTTTTTTATTTAACATTAGTTTCTTATCAAATAATTGTTTTATTTCAATTAATATTATTTAATATTGTTTGAATCTAGGGGTAAAATGGTATATTTGGTTAGAAATGTTAATGGTAGGGTGGTTTTTGACTAATAAATTAAAAAATAGAGTGGTTTTTGTCTAATAAATTTTAAAAAAAAGACAAAATGGTTTTTGGCCAATAAAAAACTAGAGGGTTGTTTTTGGCCATAATTGAAACTAGAGGCTGGTTTTTGATTAAAAAAAACCCCCAAACCGGAGGGGGGTTTGTAATAATATCCCCAAAAAAAAAAGTATGAGAGGAGTTTAGGCCTCCTCCTTATAAAGGGTAATGCTGCCTCCTCCTCCATGATATCATTTCAGATCTGAGTAGCCTCTTTAATCCTTTGATGTTTCTCTCTTTTTCTTTATATTTTATATATTATATTATATGACGTTGGATTGAGTAGTAATAGATCTGGCAAAGCACCACACAAACCCAGCCACCATCAATCCTTGTTTGAAGAGAAACTATGTTGAGGTAGACAGAGAGCGATGGATCTAGGGATTGAGAGAGAGAGAGAGAGAGAGAGAGAGAGAGAGGGATTGAGGATTGAGGATTGAGAGAGAATGGAGAAAGAGAGGAAATTATTTTTTAATTAATATGTTGTGGATAAAATAATGTATTTGATTTTTTTATTTAATATTAGTTTCTTATCAAATAATTGTTTTATTTCAATTAATATTATTTAATATTGTTTGAATCTAGGGGTAAAATGGTATATTTGGTTAGAAATGTTAATGGTTGGATGGTTTTTGACTAATAAATTAAAAAATAGAGTGGTTTTTGACTAATAAATTAAAAAAAAGATAAAATGGTTTTTGGCCAATAAAAAACTAGAGAGTTGTTTTTGGCCATTATTAAAACTAGAGACTGGTTTTTGATTTTTTTAAAATAAAAAAAAAACCCAAACCGGCAGGGAGTTTGTAATAATATCCCCAAAAAATAAAGTATGAGAGGAGTTTGGGCCTCCTCCTTAAAAAGGGTAATGCTGCCTCCTCCTCTATGATATTATTTCAGATCTGAGTAGTCTCTTTAATCTTTTGATGTTTCTCTCTTGTTTGCTATATATCATATTATGTTTTTTCTTTTTTTTCCTTTTTTCTTTGTAAAATTTAGTTTAGTTTCTCAATTAAATTTAATTGTTTTCTCATTTTTTTAATATTTTTACAACAGTTATTTACTATTTTAATTTTTTATTAATAAATAATTTATTTTTTGATCAAAAGATATTATATAGGTTTTTGTCTGTTTTGGAGGGCCATTGTACATTTTGTTTTTGTTTTTATATAAATTGTAAATTTTGTTAAAATGCTCAAATTATTATATATTGTATGCGTAATGATGTGTTGTATAAAATTTTGCCCAAATTCGTTAGTACTTATGATGTGATAGTTATAAATCAGTTTATCGCATCAATTAGATAGATTTTTCGGATAGTGTAGCATTGATTATTTTACTTTCAAATTTTACTGAAAAAGTAGATTATTCATCAATTATATATATATAAAAAAAAAACCCCATCTAAAAGAAACTACAACATTGTGTAACAGTATAACTGAGTTGGATTAAGGTTTTAACTTTGCTGTTTCATGATCAAAAGAGTCTGATACTAGACATCTTGAAACCAAACTACTAAGATCATGATTACAACAATCAGCCAAATGACAGTCAATTTAACCATTAACTGTGAATGATGATGATGCATATTCAAACAATATTCAAATTGGATTGATGATAACAGGACAACAACAGATACTAAACTATAACACACCTCTATCCTATAAATGGAATCCTGTCCATCTTCTTAAACTTGTAATGTCACTTCCTTCAGAAACTGCCAAGCCAATCCCAGTTCTCCCTCCATTTCCAATACCTCTATAATACAATCTCCACTCATCACCACCATCTCCATCCATTTGAACTAAGCAAGGTGATCCAAGTCCCTTATTGTCCCATGATCCGTCTTCCGATTCAGTTTCAAGCACTGCCTTGTCCTGAAATCTCCTCCAATCCTTCAATCCATCTGTGGACATTGCCAATCCAATGCTTGTTTTACCATCAACACCAACACCTTCATATACCATCACATATTTCCCATCTTTCTTGTTCCTCACCACACATGGATTTTTTACACCGAATTCGTCGAAAGAACCTTTAATCCCTCCTCCCATTATCTTCCCTAACTTCAGCCACTTTATTCCATCTCTAGATCTTGCAATGCCAATACCAAATTCACCATTTTCAACATCAAATGAATGATAGAACATCCTTAGATCTCCATTTCCATGAAAAACAACTTGTGGTGAGGAGATAAATAAAGAATCCCAATCTTTATCAGACCCCACATCAAACAATGCTCCACTATGATGCTCCCCTTCAATTCTAGCCCAATATCTCCCATCTTGGCTTATTGCCAAACCGGGTAAGGACTTCAAAATCTTCCCCGTTGAACCATTTTCACCACTCAAATTGTAAATGTGAAACCTTTCAGGGTTCTTTAAATCGAACTCCGATGAATCATCATCTGAAAAGTTCACATTCTCAGAACTGTAACCGGTGTAATAAAGCCAGTAAACAGCATTTGAGGCTCTAACTTTGGCACTAGACATGATCACCACCTCACCAGGCCTGATATTTGAAGTATCAAATGCCCACCAATCTTGACTGCAATTCATGACCAAACCCACATCAGCACTTGATCTTACTGGTCCATTACCTCTCTCCCAGTGAATTCCATTGCTCGAAATCCCTAAACCAACCAAATCTGAACATGGGTTTTCACTAGAACTCCCATTGTACCACATGTACCATCTCTCTTCATCATCACTGAGGAATCTTTTGACAACCGGTGAGCCGATTTCAGCGCTGTCCCATGAATTTGTCAGACCCAAATCAAACACCAATCCTCTTGAAATAGAAGGAGGAGGAGGAGGTGATTCTGACAAAGAAGAGGAAATTGCTTCATTTGAATTTGGTTGTGATGGGTAGTTACTGCTGGTCTTCGAATTCGAGTTATGTTGAAGGGTTGGATTTTGGTCTGTTTCATTGTTAGTGTCTGTGTCTGGTTTAGTGGAGCAGCGAGAGAGGACAGAGAGGAAATTTGTTCTTGGGACAGAACTAGGAGCACAAGGAGTGAGTGTGTTCGGTTTTTGAGAAAGCCATGGACATGGTGTTGATAAGGTTGTCGAGACAGTTAGTTTTGTGGTCGGGGAGGTGTGGAGGAAGTTGACGGCCGCCATTATTCCTGAAGCTGCTGCAACTTCCATGGCTGGAGAGTGGAGAGCTGATATAGGATCAGGTGATGGATGAATTGTTGACAACCAATCAAGTTGTAACACCTGGAAGGCTTTTTTTGAGACAAAACTAGTCTGTGTAGGTAGTACCGTATTATCGCAGTGAGAGTTGAAATAGATTTCTGCTCCCACTTGAACTGTGTTTTATTTTATTTTTTAGAGAGGTGCTATTGGCATATCCCTTACTGATCTATTCATACTTAACTTTTTAAAATTTTGATTTAATTAAATAAAATTAAATATTTTTATTAAATTTTTTAGTTTATTTCCAAAACTACCAATTTTACTTATTTTTCAAACTTAATACATAATATATATGATCTATCTATCTCTGATTTATGTATACATCTCTCTCACCTCCATTGATTGATTTATTTTTTTTCTTCTTATTTCTTTTTTCTTAGTTTTTTTTTCTTCTTATTTCATGATGGAAAAGAAAAAAAATAAAAAATAACAGGGTACTTCAACACAACAACAACTTGATATCATTCTAAAGAAAAAATAAACTTCAAACTTATATTCAGAGAATGAATTGTTTCCGGATGCTTACTATCATTGTCAGACAATTCTTACTTTATATCATTCTCAGACAATTCTTCAAGATGTTTGATATTGTTCTTAGACAATTCTTCAATATTCTTGATATCGTTCTCAAACTATTCTATAATATTTTATATGTATGTAATATGCAGATTTTAGGGTTTAAGAGTTTTTTTTTTTGAAGAAACAGATTACTGGTTTTTTTTTTGAAAAGGAATGTGAGATTTTAATAGATTTACTTTGTAGAAAAAAAAAATTTATTTCCTATATTATATGTCCCTTTAAGTAATTTTGATAAAGAAAAAAAATATTATATAATTAAAAAAATGGGACATGAATAGAGCAGTAGGGGTGTGTCAATAACACCACTCTATTTTTTAATCAATTTACGTGGGCATCAAAATTTAAAAGCAAAAGCAAGTTATAGACTATTACAAAAGTTGAGCACAAAGAAAGGAATATTTGAGATAGCAAATTTCACCCATCTATGAGATTTTGAGTTGTAATAAGTAATAACAACATAAATTTGGTAAGAATTAACTAAATGATGACAATTTTACATTAAAACTCAAATGTTTTCAATGATTATTATCTACATTTAGATATGTTTTGTGTCCTTTTAAATTATAATCTAGGAAGAGGGATTAAGGTGGCTCATTCTCTGGTTAAATATGCTTCCTCAAATGCATAAGATTCATGTAACCTTATAGTTTCGTGTTATTGGAACATGTCCTAGCATCTCTGAGCTTCGTGTTATTCGTCCTGGCGACTATCTTGGCGGGGAAGTCATTCTAATTAAAGGTGTGAAGACCAGAATAATTTGGGCATTCTTTCCCATTGATTTATCTGGATTTGCAACTTCTTTGGAAACATAAACAGTAAAGAAGGAATACGTGATCTGCACTTTTGTTCTTTAAAAGGAGATTATGTTGATCTTCTTAATTCCTGCTTTTTCTTTTTTGTCTTTCGGTTGAACTTGTCTTATATTGGTTCTCTAGTCAACTGACAACTCAACAACGCCATCTATCGGAGAAAGAATATCTTTTTTGGAGGACCAAAGTGGCAGCAAATAGAAAATTCAAAATTTGTTTGGTTGTGTTTTTGAAAAACCTCCATCGGTAAAAGCTCTACTTGCAGTATATCTATTAGAAATTGAGTTTTTTTTTTAAAAAAAATTATAGTTATTTGGACGGTAGACATTTAAAAAAAATGTCTATTTGAAGAAGCACCCACCATGAGCTTTTGCCTAGTAGAGGTTTAAACTCTACTAGCATCTACTCAATTTAAAATAGACATTCTTAAAAGCACAACCAAACAACTTTAAAAAACTCAAATAGACGTTTATAGACATTTTGATGCCGTAGAAAGCTCAACCAAACGAGCAATTATTCGAATGGCACATTGCAATAGAACTTCAAGTAATTCTTCTTATGTTAAATTTGCATTTGAAGTTTGTACTTGCTTTATGGTGCATTCTTTGAGCTATGACACGTAGTATGAGTATCCTCTCGAAATGTAAACTGCTCTTCTGATGTAGTAGTGGAGATTCTCCATAGATTAAAAATCTCAATGAGTCAACAAATTATATGTACTAAGTGCACGCTTAAGCTTTTAAGCTCTCTGCTTTTCTCCACACTTCAATTAAAAATCAAGATCTGGGATTTAAATGCTTCTCATTTTGGCATTAGAAATTTGTTTAAGCATGGCAAATGTCAAGCGATGTGCATGAAGGATAAGATTAACGAAGAAAGTCAAAAACAAATGATGGCATCGGCATTCCAAAATGCAACAAGCATAAACTGAGTTATAACCAACTACAACTTCTACTCAAAAACATTCCAAGTCATGCATGGAGGAATTGGTGTTTTGTGATTCAAGAAGGGTTATCAAATGTGTTTTTTTTCCCCAGACTTCTAGTGATCGGTGAATATGTACATTTGCAGTATAATATTATGCATTCTCATGCCTTGAATTTCACTAATTCAATAAATGCCATGCTTTTCTGCATATTATTTTTGGTGAATGAGGCACAGTAGCAATTGACACTTGTTAAGAGGTAAAAGGCCTACACTGTTTTTGTGGGTTGTTTCTGTGAATAATATTATTTACGGTTAGATATGAAATGATTTCAATTAAAATCATGTTAGAAAATTGCTTCCAAAAAAAAAAAAAATTCATGGCAGACATTATATGATTTCTTATTCCCCTCATCTTCCTTATCTGCCTTATTTCTTCAATCCCATCCCATTCTGTATCAAAATTCTCATTCAAACAAGTGAAACAACTCAATCGATGGCATTATCAAATATTGTTTAGAAACAAAAAGGGGAAAAAAAACTTCGATGCTCTTGTAGCATTTTTCATGGATACTGTTCGCACTACCAAATCGGTCCCTGTTACATCTTATTTAGCGGTAGGATAACCCTAGTTATCAAATACAAGAATTGTTTTATAGCAGGGCAAGAGCACATTGCTTGATCCTAGCAAATCTCAAATTGAAGATGGGCGTGCAGAGCATTTGAAATGTCTTATATATTTTTGAACTCTACATAGACGCACATCTGACTTTCAAAATAAATAGGTATGAAATTAAACATTCATGACACATTTTGATGAGGGCTTAAAACAGTAACAGGATAAATGATACTCTATCCAAGAGAATGGAGAAAACGGTGCTAAAAATCTTTTTCTAAAACACTGTCTAATTACTTCAAAATGATAATTGATCCTAAAAACTAATCCCATGCAGGATACTCAGGTGGTTGTCAACCCAAATTAATTATTAGAAATTATGTTGCAGAAGCAAATGAGAGCAATATGTGTCAAACCTCATTTCTGCACCAATTTACCAGCCACCACCTCTCATTCTGTCCTGTGCCTCAGCTGCACACTCCTCTTTCAGCATTTGCAAAAGTTTCCATGTACGGGGATTATGGAAACGGTCATGAACATACTTTTTCTCTTCTGCTTGTATCTCTTTGATAGCACTTGGATATGGGTTAGGAGGAGGCATCTTCCCCTGAAGACGAGCAATTTTTTTCAATCGGGAATATGCATTCTTTTTCGCTTTCCTCTCCATTCGATATTCCATCTAAAATGAAATGACAACAATTATGTTGAGAGGGGAAAAACAAAAGAAAGAAATTTTGTGCATTTTTCTCAACTCAAAAATCACTACTAGTACTTGGTAGAATGAGGGAAAAGGTAATGAGAAAGGGAAGAAGAGCCATAAACATATAAATCCAAAATAGCAGAATACATACATCGGCCACAGACATAGCTTCCTCCTCCCTGACTCCCTGCTCCTTCAACTCAAGAACCCGCAAACCAAATATACGGGCTGGAACAGGATCAAAACCACGAATCCTGGCAGAACATAAAACATATATTAGTCTAGTCATCAAAAAAGTCCATTCCGCAAAAGAAGCAAGCCTTCCCAAGAAGACAAATAGAAAATCAATTATGATGAAAAGGGGAAAAAAGAACTAGAAAGATGTAAAGCAAACAATGTAGCTTTCAAATTTTGATAGAATAATTTGTAAGCATCAGAGTGCTCCATTATATCAAAAGGCAAACTCTTCTATGATCCATAGCACAAGCAACAGGGATGTAAACCTGATCTTCCATCTAGCTTTGTCAAATAGCTGGAGAGTCGACATCAGAGCATAGAAATCAAATAAACCATTATAAGTTTTCTCAAGAATCAAATGAGCAGTTCTACTTAAAAGGATTATTTCCTCAATAGCAAATACTCAGCTAATGGGAATCATCATTCATCCATAAGTGGAAGATTACCACTCCAAAACCTAGACCTCACTAGCAAAACCGATTCATATATCACAGACCATTAGAATTCCTACAATCCAAAAATTGTAAAATCGGGCAACTAGTTAATTCCTATCTGCAACTACAAAAAAAACATACGAAAAATGTGCAGAGACGGAACCCCAGACAACAAATGTGTGAGTCAGAGATTTAGGAGCACAGTTCAAGCATTATATCCAATTCAACCCTTAGCAAAATCCCATATTTCAGGCATTTTGGTTGGGTAACAAATGAACTAGTAACAAAAACAAAGAATTCAGAATACTTGTTCATGTTCCCACCAACAAATAGGAAACATTAACCATTACCTTACAATCACAATAAATAGAATAAACGCAATATAAACACTGCAGATTGCAAACAAATCCATACTTGATGGCATCTTCATGTTTCGACTGCGGATGCCTCTGAAAGAATCTCTTTACATATACATCCTCCGGGAGACTGATCTGCTTGAGTTTCCCATCGGAACGAGGGAAATTAGCAGGAGGAGCCCTGAGTAATAATCAGCCACAAAAAAAGAAAATCCCAATTTTTGTTCAGTGTCTAGTGAATATTAGCAGTTTGTTTGTATTCAATAGATAAGCAATCTATTAAAACACAGATTTTTTTTCCCATGTAAAGCTACACCTGTGCTCTATTCAAAATTATAATAGATTGACAAAGATTATGGACTAAAAATTAATTCAAAATTATATAAAAATAATAATAACAACAATAATCTAGATTTAACAACAATAAAAACAACAACAAAAAGTATCGAAATGAGGAAAATAGGGAGAAGAAACTGACTGTTCCATGGCTTTGAGCCAAACAGGCTCGGCCTTGGCCAAGCCCTTGACGAGCTTTCTGGTTTTCGTTAGCAAATCTCCTCTCATAAAAGACATTGCGCTTCTCTTTTCTCTGCTTTTGATTCAATTCTCTTCACTCTAAGTTCTAACTCTTCATCGATGTTGTATACCAAGAACGATCGCAAGAACAAATAGCTGGGGCATGGGGGACCCTGGAAACGACGACGTTGCATAAGAAAGTGAGTACCTAGATGGGCTTGGTTAACCCATCTAGGTACTTACCTTGGGCTTAGAAGGGAATACTTTTAATGGTGCTGTTAGCAACCCAATTTGGCCTTAAAAATCCATTTTCTAAACATACCCTTACAAAAAAAGACCTATTACAATTTAACTACGATGGATACAATTGGAACCTACAACTTATCTTTATTGATATAAATATGAGAGCATACGACTGAACTAATCTCACAAATTACCCGATTTTAATGTTGATCGTGATTTAGTCACCTAATTCATATTCATCGTTTTCGCTGACATACTAAATGGTTTTCCACAATTTTGTTTTTATAAAGAAGTTCTTTAAATTTATAGTGAGATGCACTTTTTGGACTAGTACCAATTTAATAATTTAAATTTAAATGACACTGAAGTATGACGATGAAAATACCTCTATTTTTACTTTTATTGTTTTGGGAAATTAAGAGTATTTTTGTCTCATTATATACTTTGGTGCTAAAAGACATAGAATTATAAATTTGGTGTTATTCTCTCAAAGTCAAAACTCATTTGGTGCTATTTACCCTTATTTCCTCTTCAATAAAATGGTTTTTAAAAAGTTGTACTTGCATGCATGGGCACATTCATTCTTAGTAAATTAGTTGTTTATTTTCTCTTTCACTTCTGTGATATAGGAGTAAAAGTCTCACATTTATCCATTGAACCGTAAAACGTGGGGAGACTCCTCCGTGAGAATTGCATTTCGAACAAACTTGTAGCTTTCTTGACAGATATAGACAGAACTCTAACCCAATTGGTGTCAGATTTCGAAACAAAAATGTACTTGTACCTGACTTTTTTTTTTTGAAGTATTATCCTATTACATAAATTCAAGATTTTTAAATCTACAACCTCATGGTACATACGTAAAAGATTTTACCACCGGACCACCATCATCCCGTCTTAAATTGCTTATCTTTGTTTTACCGGGTGTGACGGGAGGACTTGTTTTCAAAATGAAAGATACTTAAATTTCTTATTCTTATCTTATAAAATTGTTATAAAAAAATAATTTGGCTCGTGCTTGTAAAAGTTCATGAGATACTGGCAGTCTAGCAGACATCTAACTCTAATGGGTAAATAATCAGTTATATATATCAAAATTTATTATAAAAATTGGTTAACAGATTACGATTACAAGTTTACAACACAGTAAGCTATAATTCATCATGACCATTAACCACCTTAAGTCCCCAACTCATATCCTCACAGTGTCTCACATGCGGAACAAGTGCACCTGTATCGATTCCCTTCTTTGCCTTGCAGTCGTAGAAGGGAGGAGCATGAAAACAAGGCTCCATTGACATGGCCCTTCGACAAGGAGGATCGGGGGCTGTCTGATTTTCAGGCTTCATCAGGATCCATGGCTTCAAGCCTCCAAGACCCTGAGCTACATAGCCAAATGTGGACCATGAGCTTGTGACCAACATATCGGTCAAACTGAGGAGATACATTTCCGCCCATGCCTTTCTGTTGTGCAATTTCTTCTCTGTTTGTTGGAACTCTTCATGGCTTGGTTGGTAAACCCCAACCACATCACCAGTCACGGTTGGATGTTCCCAGTACATATTCCTGAAATTCTCATAGTACCCAGAATTCAATGATGTCATTAGAACAGCCTTCAATTTAGGATTATCTGCTGGCGTGACAACAGATTCTTGTGTATCTACTTCAGGCAGCAATTTCTCCTTTCGAGTACAGGCCAAAATCTGATCTATCACATATTGAAATGGACCAGTTCCAGTATCAAAAATTCTTATTTGAATTCCAATCCTCTCATCTGCCTTGGCCAAGTAAGCTTGATAGTACCTTGTGATTAGGCCCCATACATGGTTCGATGGATGGAAAAGATACCGACCCAAGAGATGGAAAACAGTTTCTTTCTCAGGAAATAGTTTGCTAAGTTCATGTTCGAAAGATGGGATCAAAAAGAGTGAAGGCACAAAATAATTATCAGTTTTCATGATCAACCAAGGAACTTTTCCCAGAATGCCTTGGTCTCCATCACAGAAAAATAGCTTATCATGATCTTGGTAATCATGGACTAGATGTAGATATAGATAAGATGGCAATGATTCTGTTGAAGTGTTTATGATGTTTTTCTTCAGCATGTTCCCATGACACTGAGGAGATTCATGATTGAAGTCGTTAAACTGATCTGTAATGGGAAAATCCAAGGGTAGAAACCATGATTTCTCTGGAAATGGCTCACAGAAGAGGTCTTCCATGTCCTTTCCTCGATCAACAAGCAGAACTCGATTTGTGAGGAGAGCGTAAAGAAATGCCGAAGCTAAGGTTAGAATCCTGTTTCCCAAGCCACTATACGAAATCCACACAACATATTGACAATCTGTGGAACCAGTGCTGTGGCCAGACTTAAGTTGCTCAACCGTTTTGTTGTAGGATTGAGTATGTGGCCCACAGCGTCTGTGGAGATCTTCATAATTTCTGAGTTTGGAAAGGAGATATGGAGAAGGCTTATGGGGTGCTGTTTTGCGATATAAAAAGGACTGATATCTACTTAAGCAAGAATCTTCATCGAACCCAGTAGCAAGAAGTCCATCAAGCAGCTTGTCTTTGTGAAGGTCAGCAGGTTTAGAATAATCGTAGACTGAACCTATGAATTGGATAGAAGAAATGAACAAGTTAGCAAACTAAACAAACATCAAATAAAACTGCCACAACATCAGACTACTGATATCCTAAAGTAGCTTCATGAGCACATATCTTATCTACAAAATTCGAAATATAGAAAATAAATCAATGGCCTCAACAGAAATGTTGAATGCTGATTTTAACTTCCACCTACTGTTACCCTTTATTCTCACTTAGATTTAAAACAGAACAAACTAAAGAAAGCAAAAAGATATAGTGTTCCACGATCAGGGATTTCTTTTACATAGTAGTGACAGGCTTGAGTTGTTTAACCGGAAGAGATAGGAGAACGTCCAACAACAAAACTAATTGAAGATATCGTTCATCTAAATAATTTTAAGATGTCAAGCGAAATAGATTCAAACAGCATCTTATTGAGCCTATGCACCAAAACTTTAGGGAAAAAATTGTTTAGTCGAAAATCTAGCATGTACAGTTGAGTGACTTCAGTCTCTGGACTCAGTTGCCTGTCATGAAATCGAAACTGAAGTCACTGAATTCTACAACTATTTCATGCAATATAGCAATGTATCAAGGATATTTTACATTGACAATGAAACACAGTTACACTTGCAACAAATTTGCTTGATTTTGCAATTCAAGATATTTTAGTCCAAGCTGCCAAATCTGTATCTTATCCCTCTAATCTTCACTTAAAGAATTCTCAGCATCTAAACCAACCATCTCAATAAATTACATAAACTTATAGGTTAAAACACCTATTATGATATGAAAATTTAATTGAAAAGAACTGGCCAGATATTTAATGCGAAAAATCAATTAAAATCTCGAAAAGGCAGTATATTTGTATATATATATATATATATATATATATATATATATATGTATTTAACTACAAATAAACTAACAACAGCAGCATTGTACAGGTTCAAAAAAAAAAAAATAATAATATAATAAAAGCTTTGAGCAGTGAACAGAATTCTTCTCACCGTTATTTAGAGATGTAACATTTGAATGGACTCGAGCTTCCAAAACTCTGGCATCGGCGAATCGCAGGATTTGATCGGACGGCTGGTGACGAAAGATCAAGGAGAGAGTGATGAGAACTGAAAGAGCGATCAAACAAACAGCGAAAATCCCGGTGAGTCTCATGTAACCGAATCCGAATCTCTTAGGAAGAGTTCTAGCGAGTTCGAGTTCGGAGAGCCGTTGATCTGTCGAGTACGGCGGAGATAATCGCCTCCTGAATGGACTCAGATCCATACAAAACTATGTTTATCGACTAATAGAGTAATAGCATTACCACTTCACTTCGTTTTTAACATTTCTTCGTTTGATGCTTGGACTGAGACTGTGTGTGTGAGAGAGAACAAAAGAGGAGGGACTGGTTTTAGCGGTCAAGACTAAAACGTGGTCGTACTAACACTTTCTTTCACATTGGTTTACAGCTCGACTACAAAACCACTAAAAACTTGACACGCAGTACATTTTTAAGTAAATAAAATCAAATATAAATTATAAAATATTTAGGATCCATCGGATCGGATTTGAGGGTATGAATAGATCAGACTGGATCCTAAAATCTAAAATCCATTGAATCGGATCGGATCTTGGATTTCCATATTAAAACCTATCGGATTCGTCAAAATATAACGCTTAATTTATATTGAGCCAATTTATTTTGTGTTATATAGATAAACTTTTATCAAATTTTGGGTGCTATTATATTTTGTTATAACAAATGATTATATTTTTATTTCAAACTCTTGGATGATTTTATTTATGTCCGTGTATGGAACTTATGTTCAATGTTTCTCATTTGTAGACTTTTTAAACTTTAAAGTGTACAATTATATATTGCTTTTATGTTAATTATTAGTTTGTTAATTTTATTTGAAGCATTGTCTGAATTAATAAGTTGATTTTGTTAATTTTAAGACTGTTATAAATTTTATATAAAATGAATTGCTTGATTTGAATTTGATCCATTGGATCGGACCGAATCGGATTTAAGTATTTTATAATTTGATAAAATCAGATTGGATCTAATTATAATTGAATCGAATCGGATTGAATTTCAACATTGTAAGTTCCTCATATTTTGATTGGCTTATTTCGTTGACAAACCACATTGGGGATTATTCTTTGTAAGGGTAATTTAGGCCAAGCTTCAAGGACATCATCTCTTTCAAAGAGCACTTCAAAGGTATCTCACTAGTTTAACTTTCTTTGAAGAGATCTAGTTACACACACTCACTTGCATGCATTATGTTCCTATCTTCATGTAATTGCATGATGTATTGTATGTCTCTTTTCACACTCCACACTTGCACATTTTGCACATCTCTTAGTGTGTTGAGTTTGCCCAGAAAAGAGAAATTCCTCTCTTAGCGCGGCCTAGACCGCTTGGCAAGACATGCTTGCACCGCGGCACACAGAGCGGTATATTTCAGTAGAGTCATGCTTCGTGTACCGCTTCCTGTACACTTGCACGCAAAGCGACCCAAGTCGCGGTGTTGTCCAGTAAGCCTCTGTTGCCCATACCGCGGCCTGTGCACCTGCATGCACAGCGCCCTGCACCGCGTTGTTGTCCAAACGGTGCACTGCTGTGTGTACCGCGGTCTGGACACTTGCCTGCGACGCGGTCCAGCAAGCGGTATTGACGGGATTTTGTTTCTCAAACCCAAAACGACGCAGTTTTGTCTAGGGTTTCTATATATATGCTCTATCTTCTTCCTTGCTCGTTTTTATGAGTTCAAGAAGCCATTTTTGATAGGCTAAGCTTCCATTAGAGAGAGAAACTCCCAAGAACTCATCTTTACTCAACCAAACACAAATCCATGTGCATCTAACATCTTCAAGCATCATCTCATCATGGATTCTTCTTATTTTCATTGACTAGGTAACTTGAACATGCCTTAAATCTCTTTGTATTTATATATGTTCTTGTTTGCCTAGGGTTAGCTCTTTTATGTGATTTTATTGCATATATTTATGTTTATTGGCATTTATAACATGATTGAGTTGTTGGTTGTTGGTTGAGAGCCTTGTTCATTAATAGCTAGCATTTAGGACGATTTTACCCTTCTAGCTAAATCTTCATGCATTTGCATTTAGATATTGATATCTAGGATTTGCATTTATTGATATCTTTAAATCCTTAGATAAGCATTTATTGTTGCCTAGCATTAATTGCATGTTTGAATATCTTTTACATATTCACATAGGTTGTTTAATCTCTTCATTGATTGTTAAGCTTTGTGACTAAGTGAGTTAGTGCACAAGCTTGTGGTCAAGAATCACTATTAAAGACCTGTTGGGTAGATTGAAAGGGTTAGTGACCAAGTAGGTGTGACTTGAGGTCAACCTAGGTTGTAAACTTTCATTCAAATAGTGGATTTGAGGACCGTATATGGCTAGAATGATAGCCCGTGAGTTTTGCCCAGTTGGAGGGTTTCTCACGTAAATCAATCCTTGTGTATTTATTGTTTTCCGCATATTTATGTTGGATTGATTGATTGTTAATATGGAGTAGGATTATTAAAAATTGATTAAGTCGAAAAGTTGGTAATAAATCAACTAAAACCTATTCACCCCCCCCCCTCTCTAGGTTGTATTAGACACACTTTGTGTATTTTCAATTGGTATCAGAGCGGGTTCCTAGATACACTTAGGTGATCCTTGCTCGTTGTGTGTCTTGCCTATTGTTTGTGTTTGTTGCATCATAAACATTCATCTCATTCATACCTAAACACTATGAGTGGGAACGGAAGTGGTAATGAGGGAGCCTCTAGCACAAGACCCCCTTCGCTCACCGGAATAAACTATGCCTCTTGGAAAGGCAAGATGGAGTCTTACATTTGCCAAATAAATGACCGAGCATGGATGGCAATTGAAGACGGCTACACTCTTCCGGTAAAGACTCTTGAAGACGAAAGTGTAGTTCTCAAGCCAAAGTCGAAATGGTCAACTCAAGAGTTTGAAGCATCCAAGTGGAACAACAAGGCTATGCATGCAATTCTTTGTGCAATGGATGACAATCAGTACAAATTGATCCAAACAACAAGAATTGCAAAAGAGGCATGGGAGATTCTAGAGACGGCCCATGAGGGAACCGAGGTGGTCAAGGACTCTAAGCTTCAAGTCCTCCAAACACAATTCGAGCAAATTAGGATGGAGGAGGATGAGTGCTTCAACGACTTTCAAGTGAAGATGATGGACATAGTCAATCAAAGCCATCAACTTGGTGATCCCTATTCGGATAGGAGGATCAAGCAAAAAATTATGAGGTCGCTTCCAGCAAGATTTGAGTCAAAAGTGACGGCTCTTGAGGAGAATAGTGACTACAAGAATATGAAGCCAAGTGAAGTTATTGGAAGGCTTCTAGCATATGAGTCTAGATGGAATCCCACACCTACACCTCAAAAGAAGCAAAAGAGCATTGCTCTGAAGACTTCTAAGGTTGAGTAGGAGGAAGAAGACTCAGATGAAGAAATGGCCCTCATGGTGAAAAGATTCAAGAAGTTCATCAATTTTGAGAAGAGGGGATTTGGATCCAAAGGAAAGGAAATAAAGAAGAAGACTTATTTCAAGAAGTTTGAGTCAAGTGAAGACAAGCCCACAAGAAAAGGGATTCAATGCTTTGAATGTGGAGGTTTCGGACACATCTCCACGGATTGTGGAAATTTGAAAAATAAGAAGAAAGGAAAGGCCATGGCCGCCACGTGGAGCGATAGTGATGACTTGGAAGAAGAAGGAGAATCCTCAGATGATGAGGATCATGTGGCAAACTTTATTGCCTTCGCATCTTCTCTCAAGAGTAAGGAAGCAATAGATGATAAAGAGGTAGAGAAACAAAGTGAAGATAACTCTAGCTATGGTGACTCTTCATCCCATTCAACAAATATGGATGTAGGAGGAATGGATCTTGAAGGCTTCATTGAGCATTTTCAAAGCTCAAGATTGAAGATGAAGAAGGAGATTCAAAGGCTAAAAGGGGAGAATCTCAAGCTATCCATCGAAGCTACTCACTTAAATAAAGAAGTGAAGATAGCCAAAAGGAATGAGGAATTGATGGAAAAGGAGCTTGAAGAAGCTAGAGAGATCATTGCTAAGATGACTTCAAGCACGAATAAACTTGACCACATGTTGGGAGTTGGCAAGAGGCCAAGTGATAAGAAAGGTCTTGGCTATGAAAATGACAAGGAGACCTCATCTTCAAGCAAAATTGTGTTTGTTAAGGGTTTGGATAACAAAGAGCCTCCACCCCCACAATATCCTAGGAAGAAGATCGAACTAGGAGAGTGCTCTAAAGATCCTCAAGTCAAGGTAGCACAAGGGAAACAAGCTCAAGCTCAATCAACAAGGGTGCATCAAGCAAGTTTCCCTCAACCGAAATATCATCAAGCCAAAAAGCAATTCATGCAAGGGCAACCAAGGAAGCAATTCGTTCCAACTCAACAACAAAGAAAAAGAGAACCAATCCAACACAAAAGACAAGCTCAAATGCGTGGGAAAGCCCCTCTGTACTCACAAGGGCATGGTATGTCTTCTTATTTTATTCTCACTTGTCACTTTTGTGGTGTTGATGGTCACATTAGACCAAATTGCTTTAAATACATTGAAATGTGTAGAATCAAGAGCATGATTGAAAGAAATAGAGCTAGAGCTAGAATGCATGTTCCTAGGAAACCCAGAGCAAATTTGCATGATCCTAGAAAATCTAGAGCCAATGTGACTAATACCACTAGGAATGAGAACATTACACCTAGGTGGATTAGAAGGGATAACTATTCTTGCTATGTGGCTCAAATTGCCTTGAAGGCAAATGCTTCTAACACTTGGTATTTGGATAGTGGGTGTTCTAGGCATATGACGGGGAACAAGAGCTTTTTTAAATCCCTTGTCTTGGAGGATGGAGGATTTGTCACCTTTGGTGATGGATCTAGAAAGAAAGTCATAGGGAAAGGAACCATCTCCATTCCCGATTTACCCTCCTTGTCAAATGTTTTACTTGTTGATGGCTTACAAGCCAATCTTATAAGCATTTCTCATCTTAATGATGACGGACTCTCTGTCTTGTTTAACAAAAATGATTGCTCTATTTTAATGCCAAATGGACAAACCCTGCTAAAAGGAAAGAGATCTAGTGACAATTGCTATTGTCTTGAAGCTAGTGCTATCTCTTGCAATATGTCCAAATGTGAGGAAATTGAGTTATGGCATCAAAGACTTGGCCACATGAACTATCGAGATTTGAGGATCTTAGATAAATTCAAGGTTGTGCGTGGCCTCCCTAAGCTTGGGAAGAAAGTCGATGGCGTTTGTGGACCTTGTCAACAAGGGAAACAAACCAAAAGCATGCACAAGAAAGGCAAGTATCTCGCCACCAAGGAGCCATTAGAGCTTCTACATATGGACCTTATGGGTCCCATGCAAACCGAGAGTCTCGGTGGCAAGAGATACATTTTTGTTTGTGTTGATGATTTTTCTAGATTTACATGGACATATTTTCTTAGAGAAAAATCTGAAACTTTTGAAAAATTTAAAATGCTTTGCACTAAAATTCAAAATGAAAAGAACTCACACATTAAAAGCATTAAAAGAATTAGGAGTGACCATGGGAGGGAATTTGAAAATGCTTGTTTTGAAAGCTATTGCAATAGCTTAGGCATTTCCTATGAGTTTTCGGCTCCTAGAACTCCTCAACAAAATGGGGTTGTTGAGAGGAAGAATAGGGTCCTTCAAGAGATGGGCCGTGTGATGTTGCTTAGCAACAATGTCCCTAGGAACCTTTGGGCCGAGGCCATCAATACGGCTTGCTACATAGGAAATAGAGTCTTCCTAAGGCCCGGTACTAGGCAAACCTCCTATGAATTATGGAAGGGTAGGAAGCCAAATATTAGCTACTTCCACTCATTTGGGAGCAAATGCTATATTCTAAATGACCGAGATCAACTTGGCAAGTTTTATGCCAAGAGTGATGAGGGGATTTTTATTGGCTATGCCCTAAATAGTAAGGCCTATAGAGTTTTCAATTTAAAACTCGGAGTGTCATGGAATCATCTAATGTCGTCATAGATGATTGTAGGCCTAAGACTAGAGACCATGATGAGGAGGTCATTGTGCTTGATGATCCTTTCTTGGAGAAGAATGGTGAGACTTCAATTGATGTGAAGTCAAGTCTTGATGAAGAGGTCATCCAACCTCTTGATAGAGATCCATCTTTGGACTCTAAAGAACCCGCTCCATGGGTTAGACATCTCCACAATAAGAATGACATTCTTGGAGATATGAATGAGGGTGTTAGGACTAGGCGTCAATTAGCTAATCAAATTAGCTATACTTGCTACACCTCTCAAATTGAACCCAAAAAGGTTGATGAAGCCTTGAATGATGAGTTTTGGGTTCTTGCCATGCAAGAAGAGCTAAACCAATTTGAAAGAAATGAGGTTTGGACTCTCGTTCCTAGACCCAAGGATACTAATGTCATAGGCACAAAATGGGTATATAGGAACAAGTCGGATGAAAATGGCAACATTGTGCGCAATAAGGCTAGACTTGTAGCACAAGGATACTCTCAAATTGAGGGTATTGACTTTGAGGAGACCTTTGCTCCGGTTGCCCGTATTGAGTCCATAAGGCTTCTTTTGTCCATATCATGTGTGCACAAGTTCAAATTGCATCAAATGGATGTTAAGAGTGTCTTCCTCAATGGTTTCCTGCATGAGGAAGTGTTTGTTGAGCAACCCAAGGGGTTTGTGGATCCACACCACCCAAATCATGTCTATAGCCTCAAGAAGGCTTTATATGGGTTGAAACAAGCACCTAGGGCTTGGTATGAGCGCCTCACTCAATTTCTTGTTGACAATGACTACACTAGGGGTAGTGTTGACAAAACTTTATTCATCAAGAGGAACAAAGATGAGCTTTTCATAGCTCAAATCTATGTTGATGATATCGTTTTTGGCTCCACCAACAAATCCAAAGTCCAACAATTTGTTGATGTCATGTCTCATGACTTTGAGATGAGTCTTGTTGGGGAGCTCAATTACTTCCTAGGTTTGCAAATCAAGCAATTGCATGATGGGATTTTCATATCCCAAGCTAAGTATGCTAAAAACCTTGTGAAGAAGTTTGGCCTTGAGAATGCCAAACATTGTGACACACCCATGAGTACCACCTTGAAACTAAGCAAGGATGCTAGTGGCAAGAGTGTGGAACAAAGTCTTTATCGGGGTATGATTGGTAGCTTGCTTTACTTGACCGCAAGTAGGCCCGATATAGCCTTTAGTGTGGGTGTGTGTGCTAGGTACCAAGCTGATCCCAAGGAATCCCATCTCTCCTCCGTGAAGAGAATCATTCGTTATGTGAATGGGACATCCAACTATGGGATATGGTACTCTTTTGACACTAATGCTAGCTTAGTTGGCTTTAGTGATGCAGATTGGGCAGGAAATTGTGATGATAGGAAGAGTACATCGGGCGGTTGCTTCTTCCTAGGCAACAACTTGGTCTCATGGTTTTGCAAGAAGCAAAATTCCATCTCTCTATCCACAGCTGAAGCGGAATACATAGCCGCCGGGAATGCTTGCACACAACTCCTTTGGATGAGACAAATGCTTGTGGATTATGGCTTTGATCAAGGTATTCTTACCCTTTATTGTGATAACATGAGTGCTATTAATATTTCAAAAAATCCTGTTCAGCACTCTAGGACAAATCATATAGACATTAGGTATCATTTCATCAGAGAACTAGTTGAAAACAAATGTATTGCACTTGAGCATGTGGGCACTAATGATCAACTAGCGGATTTATTTACAAAGCCCTTAGACTCAACTAGGTTCAAGTCACTTAGTAGGTCTATTGGGATTTGTCATATGTCTTGATGTGTTTTGATGATTGACCCCTTATGGGGAACTCAAGCAAAGAGAGCAACCTTGCATGTTGGAATAAGCAAAAATTTGATCAACTTTATGCTTCTTTATTATTTGCTTGAGTATTCTTGGTTGTGCTTATATATAATCTTATATGGCTTTTTATTCAATAAGTGTGCCTTGCTTGGCTTGTAATCCATGTCACCTCTATGTTCAAACATGCATTTTTGGATTAGGAGAATTGATTGGGAAGTACATTTGAATGACCTATAATTTATCTCCTTGACATGTGAACTTGTTTATGACATGCTCAAAATGATATGCATGAAATTTTTTTTTTATTGCCTTAGTGCAAAATTTGTGTGAAAGCAAATGAGAAGACTAAACCCAATAAGGATCTAGTATCCATGCAATAAATAAGGATGTCTCATCCAAATTTAGTCTTCTCTCTCTCTTTATTAGTTGAACAAGGCTACTATCATACGAGTATCTTACCCGGAAAAATCAAAAAGGGTGCAAAAGTCGCTCGTGTCTTGTTTCGCTTATAAAGTCTGGTATAGTTGCTCTTTAAATTGAAATTCATCTTTAAAACACTATATCTTGTTTGCTTATGACATAAGGGTGCAAATTGGTTTGAATTCTTTTGGAACCCTTTTTGAGGTTCTCCTTGCCAAATACCATTTGCTTGAACCATGACGTTACATGTCTTACATCCAAAGCAATTAAGTCATACATTTTCTTCTAAACAATAAACCTTCAATGATTCTCTCTCAATTAATTGAGTTGCATAAAGATGTTGTATATGATTATGCACTTATCTTGCAAATAGCTCTCTTTGCTAAAGTGACCCGGTTGGGGAATACTCTTTTGTCTATCTCATGACAAAAAGGGGGAGTAATGGTTTATTTAAAGGTAATGGTTTATTTAAAGGGTGATTGTATTTAAGGGTGATTGTATTTAAGGGGAGATTGTCCCGTTGAGGGGGAGTAACCTATATAGGGGGAGCATTTGCATGTTGCATGTTGTAGTTTTTTTTTATTATACAAATTGCTCTTATTTTTTTTATCTCTCTTGATCACCTCACATACACTTGTCTTGAAAAGTGTAGTCTCATTGTTTTGTAGGGAAGGTGGCTATTCTACAAGAGCTTGAAGTTTTGAAGACCTAGTATCTAGGTATCTTTTTGTAATGTAGAATATCTTTTTGTTGACCTTTAGTTTTTTACTTTCTCGTGAGGATGATTTGTGAGTGGTGGTTTTGTCACGAAATAGCCAAAGGGGGAGATTGTAAGTTCCTCATATTTTGATTGGCTTATTTCGTTGACAAACCACATTGAGGATTATTCTTTGTAAGGGTAATTTAGGCCAAGCTTCAAGGACATCATCTCTTTCAAAGAGCACTTCAAAGGTATCTCACTAGTTTAACTTTCTTTGAAGAGATCTAGTTACACGCACTCACTTGCATGCATTATGTTCCTATCTTCATGTAATTGCATGATGTATTGTATGCCTCTTTTCACACTCCACACTTGCACATTTTGCACATCTCTTAGTGTGTTGAGTTTGCCCAGAAAAGAGAAATTCATCTTTTAGCGCGGCCTAGACTGCTTGGCAAGACATGCTTGCACCGCGGCACACAGAGCGGTATATCTCAGCAGAGTCATGCTTCGTGTACCGCTTCCTGTACACTTGCACGCAAAGCGACCCAAGTCGCGGTGTTGTCCAGTAAGCCTCTGTTGCCCATACCGCGGCCTGTGCACCTGCACGCACAGCGCCCTGCACCGCGTTGTTGTCCAGACGATGCACTGCTGTGTGTACCGCGGTCTGGACACTTGCCTGCGACGCGGTCCAGCAAGCGGTATTGACGGGATTTTGTTTCTCAAACCCAAAACGACGCAGTTTTGTCTAGGGTTTCTATATATATGCTCTATCTTCTTCCTTGCTCGTTTTTATGAGTTCAAGAAGCCATTTTTGATAGGTTAAGCTTCCATTAGAGAGAGAAACTCCCAAGAACTCATCTTTACTCAACCAAACACAAATCCATGTGCATCTAACATCTTCAAGCATCATCTCATCATGGATTCTTCTTGTTTTCATTGACTAGGTAACTTGAACATGCCTTAAATCTCTTTGTATTTATTTATGTTCTTGTTTGCCTAGGGTTAGCTCTTTTATGTGATTTTATTGCATATCTTTATGCTTATTGGTATTTATAACATGATTGAGTTGTTGGTTGTTGGTTGAGAGCCTTGTTCATTAATAGCTAGCATTTAGGACGATTTTACCCTTCTAGCTAAATCTTCATGCATTTGCATTTAGATATTGATATCTAGGGTTTGCATTTATTGATATCTTTAAATCCTTAGATAATCATTTATTGTTGCCTAGCATTAATTGCATGTTTGAATATCTTTTACATATTCACATAGGTTGTTTAACCTCTTCATTGATTGTTAAGCTTTGTGACTAAGTGAGTTAGTGCACAAGCTTGTGGTCAAGAATCACTATTAAAGGCCCGTTGGGTAGATTGAAAGGGTTAGTGACCAAGTAGGTGTGACTTGAGGTCAACCTAGGTTGTAAACTTTCATTCAAATAGTGGATTTGAGGACCGTATGTGGCTAGAAGGATAGCCCGTGAGTTTTGCCCAGTTTGAGGGTTTCTCACGTAAATCAATCCTTGTGTATTTATTGTTTTCCGCATATTTATGTTGGATTGATTGATTGTTAATATGGAGTAAGATTATTAAAAATT
Organism: Dipteronia sinensis; assembly: GCA_033220585.1. NCBI lineage: Eukaryota > Viridiplantae > Streptophyta > Magnoliopsida > Sapindales > Sapindaceae > Dipteronia > Dipteronia sinensis. The sequence continues at coordinate 68,569,672 of CM065638.1, read as the reverse complement.
GATTAAGTCGAAAAGTTGGTAATAAATCAACTAAAACCTATTCACCCCCCCTCTAGGTTGTATTAGACACACTTTGTGTATTTTCAAACATTTCTCTTCGAGATTGGTTCGAATCATATTGTAATTTCTTCGATCCAATCGGATCTAATCGAATCTTGGATCATGACAAATCCAATGGATTCAATCCACCGCACACCCATAATATTATTACTTCCTTATCTGGAATAGGTCCGGATCTTTACGGTATATGTGACAATATTATAAACAGAGAGAAAACCAAAAGTAACCATTCAAAACATTAAATTTTCGTTTTTATCAACATACGAAAGTTTAATTGTTAATAACCATGTTTTTGAGAAATTACTTGAATGTCCTCATATAAAAATTATCCCCAAACACACACACACACACACACACACTCTCTCTCTCTCTCTTTCTCTCTCTCCTCGCTTCCCTCTCCTTGCTCCTCTTTCTGTCTCTCTCTCTCTTTTCTCCTCTCCTCTCTCTCTCTCCCTCTCTCTATCCCGTCAAAATCATTGTCGGACGTCGTCGCACCGCCCCGCGAAGGTGCCGTCGAGCTGTTTAGGCTGCGCCAAACCTGGGGGTGCGCCGCTTAACTTCGCTCACTTCTCTCTCCCCATTCCTCTCTCTCTCTCTCTCCCCGCTCCTCTCTCTCACTCCTCTCTTCGCTCTCTTATTGTTAAGAACATGTTTAGGGAATAATAAATGTTAAAATGTATCAATTTTGAGAGTTGATTGGGTTGAGGTCTGGTATTTTGGATGATTTGGGACTTGAAAGTGTAAAATCTTTGACAAACTTGAAATGTTTTATGAAAACTTGAAATCATGCTTTAAATCTTACACAGAACTTGAAATCTTACCCAGAAACTTGTCAACATTTCAAATTTTTACATAATATTTCAAGTTTTTGAACCAGTGAAACTTGAAATCATCTGGAAAAAACTTGATTGAAATCTTACCCAGAAACTTGAAATTTTACTCAGAAACCTGTCAACATTTTAAGTTTTTACATAAGATTTCAATTTTTCGAACCAGTGAACTTGAAATCTTCTGGAAAAAACTTGAAACCTTATTTAATTTGATTCTCACAAAAACACACACAAAATTGATGCAATAAGACTAAAACCATGCTAAAACCATCCTCTAGTTGGTCGATTTGCAGAAACAAAAATTGAAATTTGATGAGGAAGAATAAAGAGAGAAGAAGGAAGAAGACGGTAGAAAAAAATAAAAGAAAATAGAAAAGTTGATATTGGGGGTATTTTTGTAATTTATGGATACACACTGAAATATTTTCAAAAAAATGGTTATTAACAATTAAATTTTCGTATGTGATTAAAATCGAATTTCTTATGTTAGATGTGGTCATTTTCAATAATTTCCACTTATAAACAAGTCTACTATGATTATAGTAGATAATTTTCCTTTAAAAAGTAGAGAATTCATAATTTATTTTCTTTTTTTTCCATTTTTTTATTAGTTTGATATCTCATATTTGAACATCTTAAAAAATAATTAATCTAATATTTTATAAACGAGAAAGTGATATCAAATAAGAATAATAATGTATTAAAAAAATGAGAATAATAAGAATAGTTATATAGAATGAGATTTTTATTTTTTTTAAAAAAAAAATAGGATGAGAAATACTTTCTTAATATGACAATTTTAGTTAGGTTTTTTTTTTGGAGATAATAATACTTGATTTATTTAAAATCCATATATCCAAGACTCTACATGCCAATTTCGGTAGAATAGTAGGTGTGTATATACGTGGATTGGCGTGTAGAGTCTTGGACATACTGTTTTTTGGTATTGTTATAACTTTTTAAATAATTACTATTAGTAGTGCTGAATTTAAATAATTATTATCAGTTGTGCTAATGAATAATCAGCTATGGAGTTAATCAACAGAAGTTTGGTTAATTGTACTTTTGAAAATACTGTATACATCGAAAGCAATATACATATGTTTGGTAATTTTATTTCAAAAGTTATGAGATTAGTTATAATGACTAAAATATACATTATTTTAGAAATCTATTTTCTTTTTTTCATTAACTATATAAATTAAATCAATATTTAAATAGAATATATAAATTATATAAAAAAAATCCATAAGAACAATGAGGATATTTTAAAAGATTTTATAAATCAAATCAATATTTAATTTTGAGATGAAATAAGGATAATAAAAGGTGTTATCCGAAAAATCAGGTGTTGACTTCTGGACAACACTTAGACCAGACGGAGCTGTACTCCACGGTCGGAGGGGCACATGCGTGAATTGGCAGACCGGGTCGCGGTTCGGGACACAGTAGAGGTACCAAGCTTTGGTGTGGACAACGAGACCACTGGTCGTACGAGACCTGGCGATGCCAATGGTTAGCCTAGATCAATTCACAGGAATGTTGGTACCGATCGCAACTGGGGTTGGTCACGACTCACGCTAGATTATATCGATGGAGTATCAAGTTATACCAAAATGAATAAATTGTGATTCTCATTCATCTGAATCAGTTACAGCTTGTTTGATGGACTATCTATTTCTCTCTCTCTCACAATAGGGGTTTCAGCCAAGGAAACCAGTCTTTCTATAGTATAAAATTACACACTCATGAGCCTCGCCATTGAGACCAATCGTTCTGTAGCAGTAGAGTGCTCTCTTTTCCTCTCAAAACTCCAACCACTAACTCTTCTTGAGTTGGGGTATTTATAGAGTGTCTTGGATGTGGTAGGTGAGAAGGGTCATCTAGTGGAGGAGCCCTTGGTAGTATCCTCGCCGTTCTTCTACACCGGGCCCATAATGGCACATGCCCCGGAGGGCTGTTATAGCTTCAGATGTGCCCTAGTGCTGACTAGGTGGTCGAGTAGGTAGGTATGAGACCTCTCTTTTAGATGGGATAACCGTTAGGAGATCTTCACTCTGTTAATATTGGGCACAGGTATGACACATACCCCGAAAGGCTAGAATGGTCCCACATATGCTCTAGTGTCTACGTGGGTGCTCCGTGGGGAGACCGCATGGCACTTTCCTCGATTCTGGATGGCCGGAGGCATTTGAGATGGCTGGAGAGGTAGTTTTCACAAGCAAGGTTTGTTAGGGGGACAATGCCAACGTCTGTCATGCTACCACTGTCAGACGCTTCTTCCAATCATTTCTCATTTCTGCCTAGGTGCTTTTTACATCCCTTCTGCCTGCTGGAACTCAGGTAGGGCTGAGCTAGACCGCTATCGGATCGTTGGTGTCGATTGATGTAGCACGATCGAGATCGTTGATCCCTTATCTTTCCCTTCCTTTATCATATGGGTGAAATTAATGCCTATCTACCCCATTTCCTCCACATGGGTTCCTTCTTTAGTTACCTGGGTTCATCAGCTAGGGCTTGCATCAGCCCTTCATGGGTCTGTTGGCGACCTTGGTGGTGATTTTGGATTGTTCTTCAACATTTAGGCTGTCTTCTGCTCTTTTGGGAGAATCTGGAGTCCTTAGGCAGCTCTCTTGGGCGCGATCGAGTGAACTGGGTCATCCTGGTACATCGGTCAATCCCGTTGGTATCGGGGACCCTGGCACTTGTCTAGGACCAATATTGGAGGGTAGAACATGGCCACGCTAGGCTTGGTTGTTTCTGGACCGGGGCAGCTCTAGGTGGACCGGGAATTCATGGTCTGGTCCTAGTTATACTACGGAGAACCGGGGAAAGTGCTTCCTTGATTCTTCGGCCATTTTTGGCGGTTAACAAAATGTATTTTAAAAGATTCATTAAATGCTGAAATAGATTATTCCATAATCATATTCAAAAAGTAACCTTATACCTACTTCTCAAAATCACTGTCAAAACTTGTTAGGTTATCAATTAATCATTTTTTGAATTTTTACCGAACACCATTTTATACCGCGACTAAAACTTAGCCCCCAAATTTTATTTTTTTTATAAAATTTCTCAATTCTAACCTTACATTGTTTTTATTCAATTAGATAGTTTCATAACTCTCACACACTTTATCACACTTTATCATTAATTTCCTGATTGATTTTTTTAATTCTCATTATGTAATACCCGAATTTGCCTTTGGAAGGAAAAAAAAATAAGGCCCCATCATGCAGCTGTTTTTCAGTTCGTTTTCGTTTTTGTTTTCCAAAAATGATTTTGAATTCGCATTCGTTAACCGTTTTTCATTTTATCTTCAAAAAACAAAAAACAAAATGAAAAACAAAACTTTGGGTTAGAATGTTGAAAAAGTTAAAATTTTGTTAAAAAAGTCAAAATTTTGAAAAACAATTTTGTTTTTTTTAATAACTCACTTTTTTTCTTCTTCTTCTTTTGGTCACCGTTCACAGCCGTTGTCACTCTTCTTCTTTTTCACGCTAGCAGAGGTGTGACGCCGATCTGGTTTGAGCCGTGGATCTGATTTTGGATCTTATTCTTCTTCTTTTTCACGCCGGAGGAGGTGCGACTCGATCTTGTTTTGACCGGGTATTCTTCTTCTTTTGATTTGAACTGTGGATCTGCTCTTGGATCAATCTTCTTTTTCTTCACCACGTCGGAGGAGGTGAGATGCCGATCTGGTTTGAGCAAACCTTCTTTTTCTTGTTGTTTCAGCTGGATCAGCTCTTAGGCCGTCTTCTTCTTCACCACGCTCAGATCCACGAATCTCTCATTTTTTTTAATTTCTTAATTTTTTTTCTATTTAAAAGATTGATTCTTTGCAGCCTTAAATGCACTTGAGAAGCACCTGACCTGCTTTGAAGAAGAAGAAGAATCTCTCAAAGACTTATTGAAAGTATCAGTATCACCACACTTGGATGCCTGATCTTTTATCCATTGTGTCATCTACTCATCTTCACGAGCCTCAAGCTCATATAATTACATGTGCACACAAACAAGTGAACAACACAATCAGATAATTTATATTTAATCAAAAAATTATAAATTATAATTTATAATTAATGTGATTTTCTTTAAATAAAAAATAATTTTAAATAAAATATTTAATCAAATTGTTCATAGGTTATAATGTGAAATAAAAAATTTGGACTTAGTTGATAATTGTTTGGGATGAATTATTGATAATATTTGAAAATTTTCGATTAACCTACCAAACGCGTTTTTAATGTTTTTATTTTCATAATATTGTTTTCCACATATTCTACCAGACGCGTTTTTAGATTTCGAAAGTGAAACCAAAAACACTGTTTTCATTTTCATTTTTATTTTCGAAAAATAGTCGACGAAAAACGCTTACAGGACGAACCCTAATGGTTTATGGAAATGGATTCAAATCACCTATCAAAAAATATTGTCTCAATTTTTGTCTAACCAACCTAATTGGGCCATGTGTACACACTTTAAAAAAAAAAATTAAGAGTGGTGTTATTGGCACACCCCCTACTGATCTATTCATGCTCCATTTTTTAATTATGAAAGAAATCTTCTACAAAGTAAATCTATTGAAATCTCATATTCCTTTTCCAAAAAAAAAAAACCACAGTAATCTGTTTCTTCAAAAAAAAAAATTAACTCTTAAACCCTAAAATCTGCTTCTTACATACATCTAAAATATTATGAAAGAATTTGAGAACGATATCAAGGAAATGGAAGAATTGTCTAAGAACGATATCAAACATCTTGAAGAATTATCTGAGAATGACATAAAACAATAATTGTCTGACAATGATAGTAAGCATCTGGAAACAATTCATTATTTGGAAATAAGTTTGAAGTTTATTTTTTCTTTAGAATGATATCAAGTTGTCGTTGTGTTAAAGTACCCTGTTATTTTTTATTTTTTCGTTTCAGAAATAAGAAGAAAAAAAAATTTTAAAAAAAAGAAATAAGAAGAAAAAAAAATAAATCAATCAATGGAGGTGAGAGAGATGTATACGGATACAGAGATAAGAGATAGAGAGATCATATATGGTATGTATTAAGTTTGAAAAATAAGTAAAATGGATAGTTTTGGAAATAAACAAAAAAATTTAATAAAAACATTTAATTTTATTTAATTAAATAAAAATTTTAAAAAATGGGGTATGAATAGATCAGTAGAGGGTGTGCCAATAACACCACTCATAATTAAATGTAAATGATTGTGTACATATAGCCCAATTTGGTTGATTAGACACAAATTAAAATACTTTTTTTTATGATTGATTTGAATCCAATAAAAATATTAGTTATAAACGGAAAACCAACTGAAAGAGTTGACATGTAATAAAGAGTATTTATTAGTTTCCTTTTTAATTGACCGAAGGTTATAAACGGATAAACCTATTGTGCAATATATACTTATTATTTTGCAAGGAGAGAAAAAGAATCATAAATGGAGAAATAGCTGTTTGCCCTAAATTTAAAGGAAGATGGATTTTAAGCTTCGACAATCAGGATAGTGATTTATCTTTTATCTGTATGATGTTAAAGGATATTCATAATTTTATTAAGGATTTAAGGTATGACAATAGAAACGGTTTGAAAATATTATTATTTTTATTGATGATTTTTTTATTCGAGTTACTGATTATTAAAATAGACACCCTTGCAAGTATTTTGAAATTTGTTTCAAAACATTATTTTTGGTGGATTTTTAAAGTTAGCCCCGCTGAGCTGAAATTTCTCCATTTTAACATCATAAGCTTATTTCAAAAATTATTTGGTACGCTTAGACATTTACAAAAATTATGCAATTTAACACACCGAACGTTTCAAGTGTTTATATGTTAAATTTCATGATTTGACAATTTGTATATAAATAGTTAAAGAATTTCGAAGTATGAAAGGTTATTGTTGGAATTTTTTATACAGATTTATAGAACCTAAAATCAGCTTATGATATTAAAATAGAGAAATTTCACCTCAGCACCTACACAGCTGACTTTGAAAATGCACCAAAAATAGTCATAAACCCAAACACGAAAATCATCAATCAAAACAATATTATTTTCAAATCGTTTAAATTGCCATACCTTAATTCTCATGCATAGAATCCATCAAAATCCCTAATAAAATTAGGAATAATCTCTAACATTATATAACATTATCCGTTAAGTATTGCAGGGGAGGACAAGACAATTTTGGATTTCGCTATTTATATAAATTATTGAAAAAGTCTGAATAATCTATTTTGTCATCAAATCCTACAAATCTTGATCTAAGAGGGTGTATTGGTTTAAGATTTTATTAGACAATTTGGGGAAGTAAAAGTCTGGTGGTATTGGATTGAGATTTTTTAACAAGTTAGATGAGTCTGGTGGTATTCGATCAAAACTTTTGAGATTTTTTTAAAAAGTTCATATTATCTTGTGGTATTGGATATAGACTTTTAAGATTTTTTTAAAAAGTCTATATTGTCTTGTGGTATTGGATCTAGACTTTCAAGAGCTGCTGGTATTGGATTGAGATCAAGATTTTTAGGATTTTATGACAAAATAGATTTTCTAGACTTTTTAGTGATATTTATAAATAGCTTTAACTCAAAATTGTCTTGCCCTCTCCTTCAATACTTTCTTGACTTTTTATTTGATTTTAGATATTTGGTTTGGCATATAATAAATGTAGCGGCCAAACATATAAAAGACAGTATAAAACTACACTTGATAGTCGAGTACCAAATAACTGATAAAATGCCTCTGTGAGTTAAAAAATAGTTTTATACTAGATTTCCATGATCCCACCACCACCACCGGTATCTAAAATCTTTAGGAACACTAGTAAAAATTGATCAAATACTTTATATACGTCTATAAAAGATGGATTTGGCAAAAATAAAGATAAAGAGGAAGTTGATTTTTTTTAATATATATATATATATATATATATATATATATATATACATACACACATACACACCTGATAAAAAGAGCTGGTCCATTACTGATAATATCGTCATTTGTGTAGATTGAGTTCAAAGACAAAAGAAGATGACCACCATTTCTATTGATTTATTGCCTGAACGAGTTAAAAAGATATGTGACTCGTATAAAACCATGCTTCTATAAAACTTAGATACATATTTTTTTTTTAATCCGATAACGGAAGGGTATGCCGAAACTTGTCGAGAGCCGGCACTAGTTGACTGTTTGGAGTTATTTTTTTAAAAAATATGTATAATTAAATCTTATATATCAATTTTGTTTTGGGTTATTTACATTTATATTAAAAAAAATTCTTATCATGCCCCGACCTTCCAAATTTAACCAATACATGCATAGTCTGTATATCAACTCATCTCACCGGACTTGAATCATCTATCACTAACATGAAATGGGGACATAGACTGTACACACCACTAGAGAAAAAAAAAAGATTAAAGAGCTGTGAATATTGGAGTTTGATAACATATGAATTAATAAAGTCCAACAAGCCAAACAGAAATACTTCTATGTTCAAACTATTGTTGTTCCTTGTTTCATGTCATTTCTAGTGAGGTAGTGGGGGATGGGTTGTTGGTTATTATATTTATTTCATATGGTGACATTTTCTGCACCATATGAATCGGCTGAACGTTGTGTGTTGGTTGGTGGTATTTTAAAATTTATTACATCTCTTCATAGCTTATACATGTTTTTCATTCAATTTTTGTTATTTAGTGATTGCCATCAACAAGATTATAGAGCACTGGAACTTGGGGAGAAAATTGAATATTATAATCGACTCTTGAAAGTCCATATTTTTAAAAGTCTAAAAAGTATTGAAATAAAATTTAGATAATCCTAATAGTCTATAAATAAAGTCCAAAAATTCTTTCAGAATCCTAAAAGTCTAGTTCATATAATCATAATAATCCTAAAAGTATAGTCCTAACAATCCTAATAATCATAATAGTTTTGTAAATCCATAAAATCCTTACACTCCAAAATTGTCTATTAAAATCTCAATCCAATACACCCCTCTAAATCCAATACCATAATATTTTAAAAAAATCTTAAAAGTCTGGATCCAATACCACAAGATTTTAAAAAAATCTTAAAAGTCCTGATCGAATACCACCAGACTTATCTAACCGGTTAAAAAGTCTCAATCTAATACCAACAGACTTTTACTTCCCAAAATTGTCTAAAAATATCATGAAACAATACACCCCCCTTAATAGATCTCAAAACACCTAAACCAGTAGAATTAGAATTTAAGCCATTAGTTAAAAATCTAAATATAGAAGTAGAAAATATTAAGCAAACTTGGAAAGAATTAAAACCAACAATTACAAAACATTACAAAAATAGTTGTTGAATGAGCAATTCACTAATACAAGTATTACAAGAATTAACCATTGAAACCCCTAACAAGCAAAACCCATAGGGATAAGTGATATAACTTCTACTCAGCAAAGTAATACTATAACTCAAGGACAAAATAACACTATAATGAAGTTATTAATAAAAGCATTAGAAAAAATTGACTATCTAGAAAAACGAATAGATAGCATAATAACATAGATGCTGAATATTTAGCTTGGTTAGTTAGTTAAAAGAGTAGATATATAATATAGAAAACAAACAAAAGAAAGTCTATCCTCGTCAAATAAACAAAAAGTTGATATTAAAGATATATTATGACCAAAAGTGAACCTAGCATCCAAAAATGGAATTAGTTAGAAGCTCTAGTGTAAAACAATCTACAGCTAATAGAGTAAGAAGTTTCTTTAATTATTGCAACAAAGGAAAATAAATCATAGAAAAAAATAGAAGACCTAGTTCGAGAAGAGGAGTTAATAAAATGCTAGAAGTAGAATTTAAGCACATCCAAAGAAAAAATATGTATAGCAGAGGAATTTTAGATAGCTTTAGGGGCAGTCTATATGTATATAAAGATGAATTTACAATAGCGGTAGTAAACAACCGTGAAGAAGTTACTCTAGTAAGTCCTAAAAGTGCTAAAGAATTAAAGAATAATGGCTATTCAGCCATGCATTTAAGAGTAGTAATCATAGGAGTGCTTAGCCAAACAAGAGCTAGATTAGATACTAAAGCACATTTATATCTATCTGATGGAAGATTTAATGATCATGAACAAGCCCATTTAGCAACAACTGAAGTAGATCTTAGGAACAAATTAGTAATAGTAGGAAGCCTACCTGATATAGACATAGACATTACATAATTTTGTAGTAAGATAAAGCTTAGTGTACAAACCAAAGGCTTTAACATGAACGCGGAATGCAAAAACCTTAGAGTAAAAATATTTGTTTTAGGAAGTTATAACAAGTATCATAAAAAGTTTAGATTTATTAACAAAAGCATAGTAGAACATTTTCATAGCGAATATGTACAAATGCAAGTTCTTAAACGACTAAACAAAAGTGAATTACAAGGTTTAGAATGGAAACTACCCAAATTAGAAAGCCAAGAAATAGAATTGCCTGAAAGCAGTAGTATATATGTTGATAAGAAAAATCAAACATTTTAGAAATTCGGAAATTATAAGAAGCAAAGTAATGTAGTAATAACAGAAGAAGATTCTGAAGATAAAATAAACATGTTACACCTTGAACAAAAAAGTAATAAACAAAGAACACTTTCTGAAAATAGAGATCTAATAATAGAATTAATATTTAGCGAACCTAAAGATTATTTACAAGAAGATATATTTGAGAACCTTTGTAATAATATTGAATTAGAAGATAGAGAAGTAGACAACATTCTAATAGAATATATGAATTTTGAAAACTTAAGAGATAATTTACATAATATATATTATTTAGAAAATGAAATATTTGTAGGAAATGATAAAACGAAAGCAGAAATAGGAGAAGGTAATGGAAGCCGAGCAATGAATGTCTCTGATATAGAGGATCTCCCTGAATCAAGAATAGACGAATATTTAGAAAATAGGGGAATAAAAGATTCTAAAGAACAATATAAAGATTATAAGGATATTGAAAGAATATATAAAGCCAAAACTAAGTTAGAAAAATGGAGAAAAGAACCTGAAGTCAAACATATATTAATTAACATATATTAATTTTAAGCTTACAAGGTCATAAACCAATTGAGTGGAAATGAATATTCAATAAATGGGAAGGAAATTTAATTAGACATTCTATAGAAGCTTTAAATACTATTATAGACTATAAATATAAGTTAGTATACTTAGAGAGTACTTTAGGAAACAATAAAAATCAAATTTAATTAGGATGTAGAGAATATATGAAAAATGATGACAAAAGAAAGTTAGAGTTAGATGAATTTGAAATAAATATAATAGTTTTAAGTTTTATAGATGGAATTATAAAATGTATTTTAGGATCATCTATGGAAGAAATTGATTATACGCAAAAACAAATTAAGGCCATAAGAAGTTTAGAACAATTAAAAATATGTGATTTACGGTTTTTTGATCATTATGTAGATTTATTTTATAAATATTGGAGTCAAATAGGTAGACCATATGATGAAGAATTATTAATGAAATTTGTAACAAAATTACCTGGAAAAATAGGAGAAAGACTTTTTAAAGATTTAGCAAAATGGTTTAAAAGTACCCAGTTATGAATGATTCAGAATAGAATCACCCTACATTACGGAATGAACCGCAGCTATAGATTAACCACAAATAAAGTACCCAGCTTTATTTGCTATCTATGGACTCTTTAGATTGCACGTCTCTTACTGTATCCATCCGTATATGACACTCATATACACAGTTCGAGATTACATCCGGCAATCTAGGATGTTAATATATGTACAAGTTATAAAATAAACAACACAACAAGAATGAATTGAATTTTTCTTTTTATTTATTTCATAAATCCATTTACAAATTACATCTTTAGGGCATAAACCCCAACACTATCTTGTTCTTAATGTCTGATTCCGTTCATGAGATCCTTTGTATAAATTCAAGCGTTTTTCTATATTATATATTCATATGTGATAACAATTTGAAATTTCTTGTGCATAAACTCCATTCGCATATGTTTGATGAGTGTATTTGCGGAGGTTCTGTGTGAAATATGAGTGACATATTGTGAGAATTAGAGTCAAAGCGAATTACATCTATGGCATTTGACGACAGTGTTTTTGAAGCTAGAGCGTCTTCAGTATGGGTTTTTCATCAAACTAGTGATGCATTTAAATAAGTAACATAATTTTAGTCTTTATTCAGTGGCTTTAGCATGCATTTGTCTTTATTCGCATCTTGAGTTGCATCTTGATCTAATTGGTTTTTGCAGAAATATGTTTGTGGCTTAGCTTAGGTTTTCGTTTTTAGGTTGTAGGTTTTGTTTTAATTTTTAGTTTTTAGTCTTTGTTTTCATTTTGCTCGAGTACTAGCAAAATCTAGGGTTGGGGGTATTTGATGGGCATATTTTATATCATATTTATATCCTTTAATTTGGATTTGTTAGCTACTTGATTTATTTATTTTCGTTTAATTAAAGTTGTTTTTATGTTTTAGGTGAAATAGTATGGAACTTGGAAAATAATCAATTACATGTGGACTTATTTCAATTGTTTGAATATTTGAAACCACAAGATGAGTTAGGCCAAGTGAAGTTCTAGTCAAAGCAAAATAAAAGAGCAAATAAGATCGCGCGAGCCAATCTAAAGCAAAGTCATGTGGGCATAAAAATAGTGCATGAATTTTAAAGGCCCAAGAAAAGAGTGATGATCCAATCTCTTGAACATGAAGTAGGTGTATGAAAACAATAAAGCAAAAAGTTATTATTTTGAAAGTTTAGAACATCTGCACATGTGAGGTGATCAGACGATATTTGTACCTAATTGAGGTCCCTATTTCCTAGCTTTTGTTCTCGTTCTTGGGCGTATTTTTGTATATAAGTGTTTGTTGAGCCTTATGTAGGTACATATTACCTACAATAAGGTTTTGAACGTAAAGATCAGCTTGTGAGGTAAAAACGAGTTAAAAGAGAATATATTGAAAGTCTTCAGAGTTGTCACGGCCTCACCGTCAAACCAAACCACGACGTGATCCGTGGTCACCCACGGTGAGTTTCCGAGGTGGATCCTTCTCTGAGCTAGAACGCGACACGGAGACCGCGGCACAGGTCAACTCTACTTTCCAGCAGCTTACGGGACAAGATCAGAGAAACAGAGCAATTCAGCTACCGGAATCGGGTGCTCCCGGCCGCAGAATCCAACCGCCGATTAAGTCCAGAAGGTCCCAGAAGAAATCGGCTGCTGAATTCGGGTGCTCTCGCCACCATTTTTAGTAGCCAAAAATCGGCTGCTCTTGGCCGCCGTTTTCAGTAGCCGAATCGCCACAGCATCCAACATTTAAAATTCAGCTGCCGAAATCGGCTTCTCTCGGCCGCCGATTTCAGCCGCTGATCACCCAGTGAGAAGCCATTTTGACGAATTTCAAAGGGCAAACTCGTCATTTCACTACCCATTCATGCCCTAACCTCCTCCACTATATAAACACCATTTTGCCTCATTTTTGCAGAATCCTTCTCTTCCCATTCTCTCCCAACTTCATCTTCTTCAATTCCTAAATAGAGAGAGGTTTTCAAGCTTCCATGGAGGTTTTCCTCCATGGAAAGCTTTCCATATCCATTTCTACCCATCACCCACCACATTTGAGAGTTGATTGCAGAGATTAGGAGTGGTCTTTGGACCAATTTCGAGCCAAGCAAGGGATGAAGCTCTTGGAGGATTCTTCAAGGGTTTGGGTTCCTTTTATCTCATCTTTGTATTTCATGTTTTCCATATGTGTAATCCCCATTTGGGAAATATTGTAAACTTATATTTGTGCTCAATATATGTATTGTTGTTTTATATTCATTTGAGTTGTGATTTATTCTTGATATTATTGAGTAATCTCATATCTTGAAATACATTGTATGGATGATTTGAGTGTTTGTGGATTTCGGTTGTACCTCAAAGGATGATCAATCCGGGTATGATCGGAATCACTTAGCTCCTAAGAATAGATGGAACTTGTTTTATGCATGATCGTGCTAGAATATGTTTTGGCTATATATGTTCACATGCTTAATGGTAGGGATTAGAGGCACATTACTCTAGCCATGATCTTTAGGGAGAAATTAGTGTTTAGAACCCTTAGTTGAGATGAGAGGCACAATTACTCTAGCCATGATCTTTGGGGAGTGATTAGTGTCTCAAAACTCTCAATAGAGTGAGCAAGCCCTTAACTTGGATTGAATGTGTTTAATGTTACCAATACGCCCTTGTGTGAGCATATCCTACATCTCTCCTATCCACCCTTTTATTTGTCACTTTAATCACCATTCTCACCTCTCCATATTCCCTTTATTTTATTTGCATTCTCCTCATTTCCTTATGCACACACCTCACACACACCATTCTCACCACATCCGCATTCTATTTACACTGCTTTCTATAAACTCTAGAACACGTCCCTACGGAACGATACCCTCACTTACGGCTTTACTAGTCTTTTGCTAGTTTAGAGCACATTGCGTAGGAACTTTTTAGTATAGATATCTTTTGATAATCGCAATTTGTAAATGACACAAAAAGCGAGCCATCATGAGGGAATCTCACTAAAGGAAGTTCATGTGGACCAATTGAATTCAAAGGGGAATTTGACTTTCCTAATTGCTTTGAGAAACCGGCTTTTGTGGGAGATATAAAATCCCTCTTATGCGCCGAATTAAGGTTGGTTCGTGTAGGTGGCGTGGAGAGCTTAGTGAAGATTCCGACTTTGAGACGGGGCTTCGATGCATCTTTCGGGTTCTATTGTTATTTTATTTTTAATGGTTTTCTAATTTTTGGGTACTAGGGTAGACAATGAAACCCTGTGTTATGGAATAATTTTCAGATATTTTTATTAATTCCCAAATATTGTTCTTCAATGTTTATGGTTTTGGCTTCTATTGATTTTTAAATATAAAACTCTTTCATATCTAATATCATGTATTTTTTGATAGTTAGGTATATATTTTAATCAATGCTTGGTTTCGTAATGTTAATTATAATTCCTTTGATTCTTTGTTTTTCATTAATTTGAATACATAGAATGCTTAGAGATTATATTTTGAAGTGAAGGGAAACCAACTTAAGAATTTTGATTAATATGCTTATTGTTAAATTCATGTGTAGACAATAAATTGATTTTTAATTGTCACTCTAATTTGGGGAATTAATAAATTATCTGGAAGCTATGAAATTACACAATGGTTGATTAGAATACCTTAGTGTTCTTTAATTGATTGCTTTTGACCTTATTTACTTTTACTTTAAGTTTAATTTTAGTTTTAATTCATCACATTCAGTCAACTAGGTTAGGATTAGATTATATTTAGATTCGATCATTTTTTCACAATCCTTGTGGGAACGACCTCGTACTCGCATTAGCTATTCTACAATAGACTCGTGCGCTTGCAAGTATTTATTTTCAAAATTTAGCACAATAATGTGTCTCGAGTGTGCAGTATAAGGTGATTCTGAATGGTGAAATGTCGGAGAGCTTCCTCCCTAAAAGTGGTATCAGGCAAGGAGATCCTTTCTCCCCTTATATCTTTGTACTATGCATGGAGAAACTATCTCATATCATCAACCAAAAACGTGTGGAGGGGACCTGGAAGCATCCTTTCAAGATGAGGGCCTGAAATCGCACACCTATTTTTTTGCAGATGACCTTATACTTTTTGGTCAAACTTCAGTGGAGCAAGCTGAGACTATGAGAGAGTGCCTAGACACCTTTTGTGATCTTTCGGGGCAACAAGTTAGCTTTCTCAAGTCCAGAATTTTCTGTTCTAGTAACATATGAAGTAAAAAGGCTAGAAGGTTGGCTGATATTTGTAGTTCTCTAATCACTACGAACCTGGGAAATTATCTTGGTGTCCCTCTTATTCATGGTCGTATCACAAATAGCACCTATAAAAAGATCCTTGTGAAAACTCAAAAGAGGTTAGCCTCTTGGAATAATATGTCTTTGTCCTTTGTTGGAAGATGTACCCTTGTTAAAGCGGTTGCATCGGCTCTCCCTATCTATGCTATGTAATCTATCAAGCTTCTTTCTGAGGTTTGCTATGAACTTGACAAGTTTAACAGAAAGTTTCTATGGGGCAACAATGCTGACAAGAGAAAGGTCAATCTTGTGAATTGGGATATTGTTTGTTTGCCTTAGAAAAAAGGAGGCCTAGGTATTAAAAAGATGAAATCAATGAACCAGGCACTGCTAGCTAAAGCTGGATGGAGATTGGCTCAAAGAGAAAAGGGATTATGGACTAGCATGTTTCAAGATAAATACCTTAAAAGAGGGTACAATATCTCTGATAATCTGAAGACCAGAAACTGCTTAAGCACGTGGAGAGGTTTTTCCTTCAGAACTACACTCCTCTTGAATGGACTAAAGTGAAGAGTGGGTGATGGTTGCAACATTGGCTTCTAGACTGATGAATGGGTCCATAATATTAGTAGGCTTTTAAGATTTGCCACTTTTCCCCTCTCTAATGATCAGATAAGTTAGAAAGTAAGGGATTATTTGTTGACTTCTGATTCAGATGTGCAAAAACTGTCTTTTGTCTTGCCTCATCATATTGTGCACCGTATTTTGAGTATCCATGCAGGTAGTATCCAAAATGGCTCTGACAAAGTAATCTGGGGTTTAGCCAATGATGGCGAATTCACTGTCAAAAGTGCATGTGAAGGGCATTTCATCGAAGATGGGGTGCCTATTTGGAGTTGGAACTTTATTTGGAATCTTAAACTCCCTCTAGGGGTTGTTCATTTTCTGTGGACTATTCTTCATGGTAAATTGCTTACTAATAACCACAGAGCTACTAAAGGCCACACTTTGGAGATTACATGTGACAGATGCAAGGAGGAATGTGAAGATAATGAGCATGTGTTTAGAGGTTGTGCTAAATCTCTTGATATTTAGGAACACATTCGTAAAGGGGTCACTAAGACTGGTTTGTTTGCAACTGGCTGGAAGGATCAGTTATGTCGAAATTTGAATTGTAGCGAGCTGATCATGGGTAGATTTCTGAACTATCTTCTATTTGTTGTGGCTCTTTGGTTCATATGGAAATGGAGATGTGAGCATATCTTAAATCCAAATTTCAAACATCCTAATTGTCCTAGAAAGGTTATTCTAAAATTTGTGGAAGACTGTTGGAATGCTAATTATGATTTGGACAAGAAGGTTGAGGAGAAAATTTGCTTTCTTGCATGGAACCCTCCTGCCCAGGATTGGATCAAACTCAATGTGGATGGTAGCATGAGCCTTGTTTTGGGTTCCATTACTGCTGGAGGTGTTATTATGGACCATAAGAGAAATTGGTTGGATGGTTTTTCTCTCAACAAGGGCGTGGGTAGTGTGATTGAAGTTGAACTATGGGGCATTTTTGAAGGTCTGAAGATTGCCTGGAAGACGGATCATAGAAAGATTGTGGTGGAATCTAATTAACAAACTGATGTGCTTCTGCTGACTGAAAAGACCCATTTGAATCATCCCCTCTTCAGCATCATTCAAGCTTGTAAAGCTCTCATAAATGATGAGTGAAGCTGTCATATTCTGCATATCTACAGGGAATGCAACAGAGTTGCTGACTACCTTGCTTGCCTTGGCCAATTCTTAAAGTTTGGGATTACTTTATTTAAAGACACTCCTCCTTAGAGTTCTGGCGTTCTGGATGATGACATTAAGGGCACATCCTTTGCAAAGCTTGTTCCTAGCTCTTAGCTTCCTTGTTGTTCTGGGCTAGGTGGAGGAAAAAAAATTAAATTAACATATGTCATTTAGTGAGTGGATCTAATACACCACAATCAGATTCCAGTGTTATGCATCGGATGAACTCAAGTTTTTCTCCTAAATACAATCATATTATTTAATTAGATTCTAATCTTAGTTAGGCAAATTAGAATACAAGAATCGAGTATTTATTTACTATGAAAATAAAAATAAAGTTTATTTTAAAACAAATCAATATTAAATGCAAAAGGCCCAATTTTAGTTTTTGATATATTTTAAATAATTTATGGATCACGTAAGCCAAGAATCATCGGTCAAAAATTGATAATTTCAAATCACCCAACTAAAATGATTTTCGTCTTCGGTGTAAAACACAGGGACCAGTTTGATCAAAATAGAAAAATCGCAAACTAATTGAAATTAAAAAAAAAGTATGAGATTTATTTGTTAACAGTTGTTTATATATTTTAAGGTAATTATGAGAATGAGTTATTTCCTCTATATAGCACTATAGCAGCTAAACTCATATTTTACGAGGAGTAATACTCTTATACTGAATAGTTAGTATCTAAAATATTGACCTCATTAATTAGAGTACAACACGTAATCCAATTTATAAGATAAATGTAAAAATACAAATGAAAAAAAATGTCATGTGCTGCATTCCCGTAGAGTTATTGTTTTTTTATATGTGTACCACTGAACCGGGTTTGCAGACATTGACCATCAATTTACAGTTATATCCTCCGATTTAACCAAATGAAACCACGTCGTTTCATCGTCCATCACTTTCTTCTCAGCTAAAAGACCTAACAGTAAAACTCTCACTTAGCAGTTTCCAGCCAGTGTCGCAATGGCGTTGAGATTGGCGATGCTAAAAAGCGCCGGTGGTAACACGGCGTGCGCGACAACACTGAGGAGCTTCTCCCACGTCGCAGGTCTCCCTCCGCCGTTGGGTGCGGCTATTGATTCACCGACCGCATCGCCGCCGTTGGCATTACCCGAGTTTGATCAGAACCCAAACAAAATCGACAACCAAATCGGATTCCCAAGTTTCTCATTTGGTGGGTCCATGGAGCTCATGGCTGTCCCCAAAAGGAAGGTCAATACTTTTTTTTTTTTCAAAACTAAAAATTCTAAAATTTCGTGTTTTAATTTTTGCTATTCGAATATCTATTTTTGTTATTAGTTTTCAATTGAATTTATATATATATATATATATATATGTGGAGATTAGGTGTTTATTTGAGTTATTTAATCTAGGTCTGCATTCGTTAGGGTTTTGGATGGGTTTAGTTTAGAATTTTGATTGTGTACTGATGACGTTTGAGTTTTTAAGATTTTTAGGAACAATCTTTATTCTCTCTATCAAGTTTACTTGAATTGGATGTATTAGCTACATCTTTTAGCTATATCAAAGTAGTTTTGTTTGAATTAGATGTAATGATTTATTGGTATTTGAAGTTGTTAAAACTTAAAAGTCTCCACTTAATATATTGTTTTCGTTGTTTATCATGATTAAAGGGGAAATCGTTCTTATTGAATGAAATTTGCAATTTTCAAGAGTTTGGTTTGGAATATTAATCATCACACAATGTTTTGAAGCGGATTTTCTACTGTGGATTTGTTTTTCGGTTGAAATGTAAATAATCTTGGCTCAGCTTTTGTGCATAGACCCTTTTCTATAAGCTCTAAAGATAGGTGATTGATTATTTTTCCCTTGTGTGAAAATGTGTCAATGATGCAGACTACTCCCCACAAGAGAGGTATAAGAAATGGGCCAAAGGCTTTGAAACCTGTTCCAGTGATAATTCGCTGCAGGTAAGGGTTTTCCCAATCATGTTAGCATGTATTGTTTCATATTTTTTTGTTCTGGATGAAAGTTAACATGTTGAAGAATATTTTCAATCTTGCTGTGGTATATGATTAACTAGTTAAGTATGTTCTGATTGTTTGCAACTGAAACTGACTAGACGATAGTTTGCATTTGGTTTTGGGATGGCTGTCTTCCTTGAAGTCCTGTTTTATAGTAATTGAGGAAAGTTCTGATCGAATCTTCAATTTAGTTGAATTCAATAAGTCATGGGTGCAGCATACCATGAAGGCATGAAGAATCCAAATAAACTCTGTGATAAACCCACTATTGCATTGGAAGATGCAATCGAGGCCAGCATTTCCAAAGGTTAACTAGTCGCTGCTGGCTGCTGGATATAGTACAGATTACAGAAACAAAATTTTCAAATTTTATTTCTTCAGTTCCAACGTTTGTCAATCCCTTATGGATTGAAACCATAGTTATTGCCAAAATTTTATTTGGTTTGCAATTTTATACAAGCAACTGAAACTGACTAGACAATAGGTTGCATTTGGTTTTGGAATGGCTGTCTTCCTTGAAGTCCTGTTTTATAGTAGTTGAGGAAGATTCTTGGTTTCTTTGCTGTAGCCTGTGGGTTTTAACATTGTTTGTTTGACTGTATGCAAAAACGATAACAGCTGAATCAGCTGATGATCTTTCTCTGTTTACGATATGTCATAATGCCTGGACTAAGATCTTCTATCTAATCAAATACAATAACTTATGAACTTATGAATTCAAAACTTCATACTTGTGTTGAAGGGCACATCTTTAAATGTTTGCTTATGAATAGATTCATATGGTGACGTTTTCTTCTGCACAATCTGTTACTCTTTTGCAGGAGTTGTGGTCGAGTGAAGTTGCCACACTTCTTCTGTTGCAGTGGAGAGAGACGGAAGACTGATGAGTGAAATCATTATGCAAGTTGACCCGATGCACTGAAGCCTCCAACCTTGTTTTGAGTTTCGGGTTAACTCTGCCGTCTTTATCCAGCTAGAGTTTTGGAAAATTTAGTTAAGTTTCCTTGGCCAACCTTGTTTGAGTCTTGGGGTTAACTCTGTCGTCTTTTTTTATCATTTAAACCAGCTAGAGTTTTGGAAATTTTAGTTCAAGTTTCCTTGTAGAAATACAGATTGTATCATTTTCCCTTTAATTAAAAATGGTACTATTGAACCCCCATGTTATGTTTGTGCTATCTTCAAAATGTGATTGATACTAATAGAGTAACATTACACATCCCCATTTATATATCAAATTGTATTCCAAGTCAAATTTATTATGCGACGATTGGTAAATCATTATAAGACAATTGGTAAATTATTATAAATTAACGGTTACTTATTACACTTGTTACTTGTCATTTGAATTCAATTATTACATCATAGGTTGGGATCAATGTCCAACCTATGATGTGACAATTGATATCTGAATATAAATTAATATTATTACCATATCATAGGTTCGGATCAAAAAGCCCGGATTGTTAATAAATAAAAAAAATTAAAGCTTGAATTGTAATTTATGTAAAAAGTGAAGGATGAGATTTCAATCGTTAAAAATTTTGGCATTAAGGACTTCAGAAGGGTGGTGTCAATCTAAATACACGGCACCTGCTTGGCAAGCAACAGTCAATGACACGTGTCAGGATCTGGTGGGATAGTGTGTAATACACCGCAAACAATAATCACGAGCTGAACTATGGTGGTTCATAAGACCACCGAGTGTAATTGCTGCCAACCAATCTGGTGAAAAGTTTCAGTTACTAACAATGTTTATTGGTTGAGACTAGTGTAAAGCTGTGATCACGGGAACACAGGATTTTTTCTAGTATAACTAACTAGTACCAGCTTCTGGAGGCAGAGTGCAGAGTAACAGAGGTGAGCTTTTTCAGGCAGAAAAATACACCTCATTTTCAGCGCTTGATAAGACACTTTCAATGGCGGTTTCAGTAGTTGTCCTCTAAAATGCGTGCCTCATTCTCCAATCTCCATCATCGTTTTGCTAAACAAACAAGGTTTTACATTCCTCTCTCCGCTCCTTCTGCTTCTGCTTCTTTTCACTAGTTGTGTATGTTGAAATTCTTGAATGATTTGTATTCTTCATTTTCTATTTTTAGGTTAAAGGAAAGGAAAAAACTGGATTTCTTGATTAGTTTTGATGTTTTCTGTAGATTTATGCAATACAGAATTGCATGTTAGTTCATTTTGAGATAAAAGATTTTTCTGCCGAATTCTCCAATCCAACAATTTGAACAACTAATCAGTGTAGGCTGAGGTTCGTTTCCTTGTTTCAATCTGTAGATCAGTAGAGACTTTGTTATTTTTATTTGTTGAGAGACGAAGATGAAGTTTGGGAAAGAGTTCAAGAAACGAAAGGTACCTGAGTGGACAGATGCCTATTTGGATTATAATGGACTGAAACGAATATTGCGAGAAATCTTGCTCTACAAGTTAAGTAAGCAACCCCCAACACCTTTGAGAGATCTTCACCAGAAGTTGAAACTGCATCGAAGCTTCAGTGGACTACATGCACAGTCTCGTAATCCAATTGGTAAAGGAGATATTGAAGACCAAGTGATAGATGTTAAGAGGTTGCCGCGAGACGGTTCTGGACATTTTTACAAGACTGATTTCCTGAGGCAATCTGAAGGAGGAGGAGAGATCGAGATATCGTTCTTTAGAAAGCTTGATCAAGAGCTAAATAAGGTCAATACCTTTTACAAGGACAAGGTAGAGGCAGTGATGTCTGAAGCAACAGAACTAAATAAACAAATGGATGCCTTGATTGCATTACGAATCAAGGTGGAGAGAAAAAATCCTTCTGGGGATAATCTTACTGCTATGCCTTTAAGAAGCGATACTCGAAGCACAACTAGGACTCCGGGTATGTGCAGAGTTAGAACCATTTAATTCGTTACATGCAACATTTAAAATTCCAAATGCATATCTGAAATGTTCATTTTTAAGTCAACCGGTTAATGCTCGATGAATGGACAATTTCTTGTTTCAGTTGTGAAAACTTGTAGAGAATATATATGATGATTAGCAGCACTCTTGTAAAAGACACTGAAATCAGAATATTGAGCAACTAAGATAGGAGTTTCAAATTATAATTCACTCAGGGTAGAGAATTAGTATCTGGTCAAATTGATTTAGTAGAAAGGGCAGGGAGGGGATGAAGATCTCCCTACTAATCCATGATTCATGAATGGGAGAAAAATAAAATCTCCGGTTCAAATTTCTTATATTGTGTTCCTTTGTTAGCTCTCTACTTTGGATTGTTAGTGCATTGCAGATATCGTGTTTATCATTGGATGAACTGCATTGCAGAATCCACCACATAAAGAAACAGTTAGTACAGCTAGTCCCTAAACAGGCAACCATCGCACTGTAAAAATTGGATAAGTTAGATCTATCTATGGTCATCGGGTCCTCCTATAAAAAGATAAAACATCATATTGTGAGAAAGCTATGACAATAACAGCAAAGAAAGAGAAGCAGCCTATATTCTCCTCTCTTTGCATCTACTTCTGTCAAACATGGTGAAGCAGTTCTGTATTTTCTAATCTGAAACCAGAATAGTTTTGTGATTTAAATAGAGAGGTCATCATTTCTAATGTGTTATGGTTATATGTCAAATTTGCCGGAACAGGACATATGACAGAACCTGAAGTTGAGATGAGTGACAGAATTCGGCAAGAAGAAACTCTTGACACTCGGAGTGATAATGCAGGTCTTATTAAAATGTTAACAAATTTCTTTTACTTAAGGAAACTATCTTACTTCTTACCCTTGAAATTGACAATCTCATATCATATGTGCAGCAAGTGAGACATCAGATTTGATACTTGGTGTGGATATGAGTGATAATTATCAAGTGAAAGAGTCTACCGGTGGCCCAGAAGATGATTCAGCTCCTACTACCAATTGTAGTAGTTATGACAGAGAGGAGGAGAACATCAACAAGGGTAAAAAAGATTCCCTGGAAATCCTTGAGCATGTGAAGATTAATAATACACTTGAATCTCCAATGTCAACCATAAAGGGTGTTTTCAAGGATTCCAAAGATGATGTGTTGAGATTTAAAAAGGAGGACCTTAAGAAGGTTGAAGACCAATTGAAACACGTGTTTATTGAATTCTATCAGAAGCTACTTCTTCTAAAGCACTACAGGTGATAGACAGTGGAATAATCTGAAAATTTTACATTCCGTGGAGATGCTACCTTGTTACTCATTGAATTTGTCATGTCCTCATCTTTTTGTGAATGGATGAACCAGTTCTATGAATCTCGCAGCATTTTCCAAGATCATGAAGAAGTATGAGAAGGTCTGATACTTGAGTTGATTCATTATCCCTTCAATTAAAGAAAAAACTAAAATTGATTTTTGATATTGAATTTGAGCCGTTTAAAGTTGTATCTGAGTTATAAATTGTGTAACTTGTTATTTTTAATTAATACAGATCACTTCTAGGAGAGCATCCAGATCATACATAAAAATTGTGGACAACTCTTACCTTGGCAGCTCTGATGAGGTCTGTTGCATATTCTTGTGTTCCAATTATAAATTCATGATTTTGGAATACAATACAAAGGATAATTCGTTCCTCATTGGAAAAAGTTGGCATATAATTGAAATTTTGATGGTCTGAAGGCTGACTGTTTAGTATTTCTTCTGACTCTTGTTTAACAGGATGTTCTTATTTTAACAGGATGTTCTTATTTGATGAACTATTATAGGTCTTGGCCTCTTGCACAACAAATCTAATATACTGAATGCTTTTTAATTGTGAACTGGCTTCTCGTCTGTATTTGATCGAATTGCCACTTGGTCAAAAGTATAAACTTCTATAGAGCCAAGTTACTTGGCAAGTCCTTGGATTAGAGTTTCTTGCTCCATTTACCAAGGTTCAAATAAAAGCACAAGCTTCTTTGGGTATTTGGGTGCATGTATGCATAGAGAAGTCTATATAAGCAGCTAGTTGGGATATAATATATTTTACCGTCTTCTCTACCTAAACACCTTTCATCTAAACTGATAGATTTTCCTTATGCCACCATAGGTTAATGGTCTCTTGGAAAGAGTAGAAGCAACCTTCATCAATCATTTTTCAAACTCAAATCGCAGAGAAGGTATGATATTATTGAGGCCAAAAGCAAAAAGAGAGAAGCACAGTGTAACATTCTTATCAGGTAATTTGTGAGAAGTCATTGCTTGATCTCCATGCTAAATCGGTGAATGTCCTTTGTTGCTTTGAGACCTCCATTGACATAATTTCAAGCTAACTTGCCATCTTCAGGCTTCTTTTCCGGTTGCTTTATTGCACTACTTGTTGCTGTTGTATTAAGAATAGAAGCCAGAAATCTAATAGACAAGGAGGGTGTCTTGTACATGGTTAACATTTTCCCACTTTACAGGTAAGCAAAGAATTTGCCAAGGATTCTGTTTTGTTTTTTTGCCCCCTCAATATACTTAAAAAAAAATACTATTCTCAATATTTTCCATCTGGCCTGTATTTTCAAAGATAATCATATGAATATCCTTGCAGTTTATTTGCATATGTTGTGCTGCATATGCTTATGTACGCTGCAGACGTATACTTCTGGAGGCGATACCAAGTCAACTATCCATTTATATTTGGGTTCAAGCAGGGAACTGAGTTGGGCTATCGAGAAGTCTTCCTCCTCAGCACTGGTCTTGCAGTACTTGCACTAACTAGTTTCCTTGCAAATTTGCAATTGGACATGGGCTCAAGAGCTCAGCATTACAAGAAATTGACTCAACTCGTTCCTCTGTGTTCGATTACAGTAAGATTCTATCAGTGGCTAACTTTTCTCGCCCAGGTTGCTGCTACATTATATTGTTTTGAGTTTTCTATGACTAAATTATGGCCTGGTGCTCTTATTATAAAGATAACAGTAAACTTTCCCGGTTTGTATAACCACTATTTATTTTCCTTTCCCCCCACATTTTGCAGATTGTTATTGTCATAGTCTTCTGCCCTTTTGACATCATATACCGTTCATGTCGCTTCTTCTTTATTAAATCTGTGTTTCGCTGTGTCTGTGCCCCTCTGTACAAGGTGACTGATATTCAAAAGGGTTACAATTTTGCAGATGACATAATTGAATGAGCAAGATATTATTTTTTATTGTCTTCTCTTTCAGGTTACACTACCGGACTTTTTCTTGGCGGACAATCTTACCAGTCAGGTACTACACCATATCCAGGCATTTGATAAGGTGCAATGACTAAATATTTATAACTTTTAACTATTGTTAGTTAACCGTCAGTTGTTTTAATTATGCTAGGTTCAGGCTATAAGGAGTATTGACTTATACATATGCTACTATGGTTTGGGAGAATATTCCCAGAGGCAAGAGAAGTGCCATAGTCATGGTGTTTATAATAATTTATATTCTGTTGTTGCCATTATACCATTCTGGCTCCGGTTCCTGCAGGTATCATCTTGTTTCTTCTCTTCCTTTTGATTTGGAACCGTTGTCTTTCAAATAATGGTAGTGTCATAGTGATCCTTGGAGGCTTTAGGAATCTATATGTTGTACTTCATTTGAATGTTTTATTTTACATAATATTCTCTCTCTATATCTACATTCATCTCTTTGTGAATCCAACCCTTTCAAGGAAACCTATAATAGAAAATCCATTTACTTCGGAATATGCATTTACTGATTGTATTTTTTATTTTGTAGTGCCTCCGTCGATTGTGTGAAGAGAAGGATACAGTGCATGTCTACAATGGTTTGAAATACTTCTTGATAATTGTTGCAGTTCTTATTAGAGCAGCTTTTGAACTGAAGAAGGGAACAACCTGGCTTGTCTTGGCTTTGGTCAGCTCAGCATTTGCAACAGCTATGAGTTTATATTGGGACATTGTTATGGATTGGGGGCTTCTGCGAAGGAAGTCGAAGAACCCTTATTTGAGAGATAAACTTGTTATTTCCAACAAGAGTGTCTACTTTGTGGCCATGGTAATGTAAAGTGACTAGAGATGTTTTCATTACGCATTGCAGCACACATGCTCTTGACTTGAGATTTTTGTGGGATTCGTTACAGGTCCTGAATATACTACTGCGAATTGCTTGGATGCAGTTGGTTTTAGAATTCAATTTGCGTTCTCTTCATAAAATGACCATAACCACTGTCATTTCCTGCCTGGAAATAATTCGCCGTGGCATCTGGAACTTTTTCAGGTATTTCACCACTTCTACAAGTAGGAACGACATTTTTTGAGTTCTAGCTCTTCTACATTATAGATATTGTCATTGTATCTCTGATTTTCTACTCACCATTTTTCTAAAAAATTCCCCAATTATCTTGTTTTAAAGTTTTTATGTAAAGACAGGGAGTGAGTTTTACCACCCTATGGCACGTAATGGTCGACTACAGGCTGACGGTTCACTCTTACATAAGATCGTTTCAAGTGTTTTATCAATATTTAATTTTTGCTTTGTATAATTTTCATGTTCAATCAGGGTGGAGAACGAGCACTTGAACAATGTTGGTAAGTACCGAGCATTCAAGTCAGTTCCACTTCCTTTCAGTTACTATGACGATGACAAGGAAACAGACAAGGACGATTAGCTTAGTTTCATAAGGATTTCCATCGAATTGAGCATTAGATTTATGGAAGGCAAGTCCATTACTTCAAGTGCAATCCAGAATGCTCTCTGTTAATTTACATAGAGCACAATTTTGAGAAAAAAAAAATGGAAGAAGCTGTCTGTATACTGTTCAGTGTCTTGAAAGTTGAAACTGCATTGCAGGCTTATATCTAGTTGCTTCATGTATAAGCCAATCAAGCACACCAACTGTAATTAGCAGTTTGATATTCGCAATGCTTATAATCTTTGATATTACAGATCAGCTTTATAGTTCCTAGACCGGTACCATACTCTTTGGTTGGTTCTTTTTTTTTTTTTTTTTAAGTCATTAAGCCTGAGAAGCACTCTTCTTAGCAATGATATATCTAACAATTTTATCTTGATCATTAAGTTCCAATGAAAGTTTAATCCTGAAATGAGGCCACAGGTTCCAACTACAGCCCAGATTATTTTTTTCTTATCGATGTGATGTTGAATTATTTTCTTCAAAATTAGGAGTTTGTGAGACAAGTTTGCTCCGTCTCTGTTAAGCAATTTACAGGTTATGATTTGTTTGTCATCTGTTCAAGTAGTTCTTGCTGGGGCAGTAACTAAACACCGATTGGTCAAGGTGAACACAAAATGTATGATAATTAATCCCCCATCAATTATTAACTATTGACTCTTACCACTAAGCCATATCAGTGGTAATAAATGGCCTCAAATCAGCTGTTTTGGTGTCCAAATTTATAGCTAACCAACCAACACCAATTTTGGATAGCTGATTTGACTACTATAGTTGATTTTGGCCTATCAACAATACCTATCTACCTGCATATGTAAATAACTTTTGATTAATTGAGTTTGAGTTTATTGTAAAAAAAAACAAAAAAAAAAACATGTGAATGATAGGGAGAAGATACAACTATCACGTGACAACATATATTTATAACCCAAAAAAGTTGCTACAAAATTGTGAAAGGTGACATCAAACTTGAATGAACTTCATTGGAAGCCTCAGGCTCAGCAAATACAGTTTCTAATAAATGGGACTGATACCCATGACAACATGTATCAGTATATCACTATAGAATATAGATAAATAAATAACTATATTTATTAAATATTTTTACACTAACAATATTTATTAATTCAGAAATAAATAGATATTTATTATATATGGTTTGCAAAGAGTATATATATATATATATATCATATTATCATTACATTTCAAAAAAAAAAGCATATATCTGACAATAAAGTATTTATTTTAAGGTGTAATAAATCTATTTTTTAAAATAAAAAATGACCAAATTAAATCGACTTAAATTTATGGTTAAAATTTTACATTTAAATCTCAACCATTCATGTGCTCTAAATTCTATGGTTGAGATTTGTAAATATTTATAACTTTTAGATTAAGAGCATATATGTGATTGAGATATTAAAATTAAAGTTTTAAGTCACAAATTTAAATTGGTTTAACCTAACACTTTAAAAGATATTTTGTTACTTAATAGTTTTTTTTATATTTATTGTATTTTAAATTATGGATTAAAAAAAATCAAAAGTTTTGAAAAAAAAAAAAAAAACAATTCTAATACTGAAAAGAGGACTCAGTAATGTGATTGTTGCTTTTTGGACAAGAGAAAAAGACGTACTATAAGTTTTTAACCGAATATATTATTATTTTTTTTAAATAATAAAAAAAAATTGAATAGGCTGGAAGAAGACCTACAGTCAAGATCAAGGGTTTAAGAGGGTTTAAGCAGTAATGGGAACCATTTTTTCTTCCACAGACAACCCGCCTGATTCTTACAATCACGACCCACCCACTCCTTCCGATTCTCAAAATCCCAAATCGTTACCAAATTCACCAAAGCCCGACATGTCCTCTACAGATGAAGATGATACACAAAAGACCCTCCAATCAAAACCCCAAATCCCTGAAGAAGAAAAAACCCAAACTCCAGATTCTTCAATCGACACCAAAATCGACAAAACAATCGACGAAGAGATAAAGACCCAAGAAGATATAAAGACAACGAATGATAATGGAGAAGAAATCGAAGGTGAAGGTGAAAGAGAAGAAGAAGAGGAAGAGGATGAATGTGGGTTCTGCTTGTTTATGAAAGGCGGTGGTTGCAAGGAGAGTTTTGTAGCTTGGGAAAATTGTGTTGAAGAAGCTGAGAAGAACAAGGAAGATGTTGTGGACAAGTGCTTTGAAGCTACCAGTACTTTGAGGAAGTGTATGGATGCTCACGCCGATTACTACGAGCCTATTTTGCGTGCTGAGAAGGCTGCTCAGGATGAGGTCGTCAAGGAGTTGGAGAAAGAGAAGGAAGCCGAGGAATCCGATCAGCAGAAGAAGGTCGAATCCAACGAAAATGCAGCTGGAAATTGAGGTCGATTGATCATCAACTTTTAAGGAATTATTTTTATTTTATGTACGATTTTTGCTGCTAATACGCGGGACTGCGTTGGATTTTGAGGGTAATAAGGTTCCTGAATTTAGTTTTATTATTGATACAGAAAAAAGATTAAAGGTAGTTGTGAGATCACGAAAAATCGGAATTTGATTAGCTAATTTCATATTTATGATACAATAATATTGGATGGTGATTTTTGACTTGAGAATCAATTGTTATTCGAACTTGTTATGTTTATCGATTTCTTCTTTGATTTGATCTTTGTTTTTTCTGTTGCTTGTGCAGTGAACTTCGATTACGTTTCATTTTTTTAGTTTAGGTGATATGATAACCAAAACCTAATGAATGTGGTTTGTACTGTCATTCATAAAGAGATAGAGATGTATAATCTTTCATTCTTGCTATGATAATTGCTCATTTAAGGGTTTTTAGTGCTCAATTAAATGGCAATTTGAGGTGCACTTGAGTCACTTGACTACCTTTAGCTGTGGTCTTGTTATTAATTTAGTAGTACTTGTGAGTTCAAGCTCCCTAATTTCAAGGTGATCACCATTACCTTATATTTGTGACATCATGGTGTTGCCTGATAGTTGGTTCCTACAAGGCTCTTTCAGTTATAATTAGTGATAGTTAATCTAGTCATATTCTTACTATCGTTTATTAGCTGGTTATTCATTAACGTGGTGATTTAATCTCTTTCCTGGTTTCTTAGTTTATAATGTTTCCTAGAGTGCTTTGCGCATGTAGTTAACTAGAACTCGACATTTTTGAATCCCTTGTGCATAAACTCAACAAGGAAAGATGAGTTTTCATCTGAAGCAATATCAGTTGGTAGAAAGTGATGGTTTAAGTGTTCAAATAATCTTGTCTTATGTGGCCAAACCTTTATTGGTGGGAAACCAGTGTTAGGATATTTGTGGGATATCTATCTCCAACTAGTGTTTTCCTTCAATCCAAATTGTTTAAGACTCTTTCTGTTGGTTTTCACAATGATCAAATTTTTTATATGTTTTAATGCTTTTCCGTCTCATCCCTGTCCTATTTGATATAGTTCACCATTTGCAAGTTATCTCAAAATCGTATTTCACCATCTCTTGTAATGTCTCAAACAGCTAGTTGTGGTGTTTTCTATATATTCTGATTCTCCAAAGTTGACTGGTGGTATCAGATTGATTAGTGTGGTATGTATCTGTGTATACCCTGTTGCTTCATCAGTTATGAGATGCCTATAATGAGTTGAAGGGCAGTGATTTTCTGTGGGAAGAAATTTCAAGGAGGCTATTGTAGGGAGTTGCTAATTCAAGATCAGCTACGCATGTAACGAAATAAGATAGGCTAGTTAGGATAGTGGTAGAATATTTTATAAGTATACAATCATACAACTAAGCTAACGAAGTTCAATTTCAAATGTCTTATTGTCATCAATACTATTATAATCAGATTTCTGATATGTTATTCCAGTAAAATGAACACATGTTTCTGTGATTAGATTAGATTGGTTTATAATAATGATTCTAAAAATGTTAGATTTCATTCAACAATTAACTGTCCAAGGCTGATCACAGCCGCACTCCTTGAAAGAGGGCCTTTCCTAAGCTTCTTTACCAGATGCTTAACTATCAAAGTCAATTTGGAAGTTGTTCCTCTGACATGGTTTGAGATTAAAGCTTGCTGATCTGAAAAGCTGAGTTTCCAATATATCTATTTCCTGGAAAAAAAAAATAGAGAATTTTGTATTATTTTTCTTTCCTTGAAGTCCGTGTTATAAAACTGGAATTCATTTTATGAAATATTATTGAGAGTTTGGTAAGTAGGTCATATGTATTAAAAATCTTTTAACAAAATGCCCTCAGATTAATTTTTGTGTTTTGTTCTTATCTATGGGCTTTTAATTTCTGCTAGCTCAATTAAATTTTCAATGATCAGAATTAGAAATGCTGTATGTGTGATTTAATTGATCTAGATTGTGCTAGCATAAAGGATGCTCTAGACACACAAAGGCAAGTAAACTTGCTCCATAGTAGATATCTAACATGCTAGAAACAAATAGATTAGCTTGTAATTTTGGATTTGGAAATCTAATTTCATATAAGGAGAGAGCAGAGCATATGGACTGACAATGAAAGAACCAGTCGTATTGGCTTTGAAACCCGCAGTTCTTGTTTAACCTTGAAGTCGAAGTAGGTAGCATTTAAGATTTGTTAGTTATATGTATGAATGTTGCTTATTAGCTCAAGTGTGATGCACTTGTTTATACATGGCACACAATACAAACAACTATGACTTGTTATTGCTGTGATCTCATTCTAGTAATAACAATGGAGACTGCAGATGCTTTTCAGGTTGGGCAGCAGGTCCAATAGTTTATTGTTGTTGGCCGGTCTACATGTTCTTTCTCAATTTTTTCCATCGCCTTTTCTGTTCTAGTTTTCTTTTTCTTTTTTAATTTATCTTCGTTGTTATAAATAAGGAGCTGACTGTGAAACGAGCTTGTTATTAAGATATCCCAAATCTTTCATGGCTTCTAAAAATTTATTGCACATATTAATAGGTGCTTTTGAGCTGCAATTGTGAATCTGAAAAATTGTTGCTATTGTTTTCTAAAACTTTGTGATTGATAAGGGAGGGCTAGAGTCCAAGGGGTTGGGCAACTCGAACCCTGCTGTGCCGAGCCCACAATTGTACAACCTGCCTTGTTTTCAAACCCTTTAGTAGCAGTAGCGGAGGTTAGTAGGCTTGCTATTGAGGTCTTAATGAAAATGTAGATTGAGTGGTGATATTTACGTGACACCTTTCCCAAATTGTATGTATACTCTTTTAATTAGTTCACCGGTCGTTTTAGACTATATAATTTTTGCCACAAGTAATGTTACAAACTTACAATGTACAAATATTTGCATAAATGATACGGTAAACTGATTTGTATGAACCATATTGGTTATGAAACTATATATTGATGATAAAATTGATATAAATCAATTTGCCACGTCATTTGGTGAATTTTTGGATAGTCCAGCATTATTCATTTGCCACTCATATTTGAACTTTGAAGTATGAGCACATCCAACTCACAGCCAAGTAGGGTATAAGAAAATATACTTTGGACCCTATATTTGACATCTTTAGAAATACCGAGGCTTAGTTTGGCATTGTTGTGCTGTGAAAAGAATTGCTTTTGAATTTATTGTAAGAAGAATCAACTGAGTGTTTGGTAAACTGATATTTAAAAGTTTTGTTAAAACCGAAAATAATTTCATTGTGTTTAAAAAACTGTAAGTAAAAAGTGTCGACTCTACAAAATTACTAGAAAGGATACGAATGAATATTAAAGATAATTTGAAAATAAATATTTTATTTTATTTTTATGTAACCATAAACATGTTATAAAATAAAAAATTTATTTTATTTTCATGTGACTATAAACATATTATAAAATAAATAAATAATTTGTTATATTTTTGTGTCACCATAAACATATTATAAAATAAATAAATAATTTGTTTTATTTAAGTTTATACATAACACATTATTACTTTTTTTTATCTATTGCCACATATATTACGAATATATCGAGAAAACCTTTTAAAAATAATTTGTTTTCATTATTATAGCTTCTCATTTTCTAATTTGGAAGAAGCAAAAAATGACCAAATACATTTCCTTGGAATCTTATCAAACACACTAGTCTATACTCTGAATCACTTTAGTCTATACTCAGAATCACTTTTTGTTCCAAAAAATGCACATCGGGAAGCAATGAAAACTAAAGGCTTGTTTGATTTTTTCACTGAACACTTAATGTAACCTAATGTGTGTCATTAAGTTGTTTCGTTTGATTTTTTAAGTTATAAAACCACTGAAGGAGCTCATAAAACCATTTTTTATAAAAAGTGAAATTTTTTCACTTTTCACTTAATGAAAAATGACCGAAATAAATATCAATTTATTACTTCCAAACTTATCCTTACAAATCTTATTTATTTCCAATTTACTCTCATCTTACACCCCTTAACTATATTAATAAAAAAAAAATAATTCTTCTCACAATTTAAAAAAATTTAGCAGCCACTTTCACACAAAAAAAATGATAGAGATATAGATTTCATTATAAATTTATTATTATATTATTATTCTACATATATAGTATAAAACATTGTACGGATTATTAATAGCCGACTCTAATCTACTGTTATTTCTTAAACTAAACTTAAATTAATTTGTTCAATTTTTATACTCTAAGGGTTATATTTTATATGGTAATTTTTTTTATAAATTTGTTATGATATTATTAAATTAATTTTTTAGTTGTCTTTAATATATTAAAATATAAATATATAATAAATAATAGTTGAAAGAGCATAGATGTAAAAGTATTATTTTAAGATATTTGTAACTTTAAAAAACAAACAACTTATCACTTATATTCAGTTTTCAGTGGAAAAAAAAAAACAAACATATTTTTCAGTTTCAGTTTTCAATCACTATTCAGTCTTTAGTATAATTCAGCACCGTTCAATTTTCAGACGGAAAAATCAAACGCAACCTAAACCTAAGGCAATAGATTTAATTAAGTTCTCGAGTTTTTTTTTCGATAGTTATTTATTTTTCGAGCTCATTATGATATGATAACTGACAAGGCAGTTATATAGAAGACATTTGATGCAAATATCTTTTTAGATTGTGACAAACACTCTGATAGAGTGATAGGTCTTATTTTCATTGGAGTTATATTATTGTAAATAAAAAAATAGATATAATGATTAATAGAAGTTAGGTTTGAATTAGACTTGTTAGAAAGTGAAATTTATTAATTAATGTATTTATGATGGTCCCCCTAATATCTAGTGGTACCTATCTTACTGTGATCTATCTGGTTACGGTTTGAGGATGTTGATCGAAATTTGACCTTAACGATTTTTTTCGGTTAATAGTATCAATTAATGTATTTTATGATGGTCGAAATAACCCAATTGCATATCATTACGTGTCATGTTAATGAAATGACTCATAAATCTGTAGTTCGTTTTCTTTGGTGGGCTTTTGCCCTCACTCTCAACGGAAAATAAATAATGTGTTAAAATTTAGATAAGAGAAATAACATCAAGTTGCATCTGATGTGAGACTCATAATTATTGAAAATAAAAGCAGGTGCAGCAACTCGGAATATTACAAGAGGAGCGACATTAAACATTTAATTCATTAATTGCGTGAGTCAGCAAGATAATAAAAACCCACCAACTATTTCCCAAAACTTTGCGTTGTAACAGTTTACACGTCCTCAATGTCTAGCCACCTTTCTTTGAATTAATTAAAAACCGACATAACTTCAAGTTGCCAATATCAATCAAACTGACTGGCATGCATTTTCGTAATTAAAACAAAGAAGTGAACATTCGTTCATACGAATTTCATAACAAAAATCAAAATAAAAATACGACCCATGGTTATAACTTATATTTGTATCTCTTTGTAAAGAAAAAAACCTTTAATAAGATGATTGTTTAATAAAATTATATCAAATTATAGTTTAATAATATATATTTATATTTTTAATATAAATAATATAATCTCATTAATACAGTTTTATTAAATGATAATGAGTATCATTAAAGATTTTTTCTCTTTATGAGATTTGTTGGACTGGCTCGTCAGACGATTCGGACTCAATTGTTATTCTTTATGTGACAGACGTCCAAATTTACTTTTTCATTATTCAAATAATGTGCTATAATAAAGAGACATGACGGCAAGTAGGTTTGATGACTGAGAGGCTGGCGGCTAATGCTGCAAATTCAAATATTCAAATCCTCTTTGGGTTTTCAAAACTCTCTGCGCCGGCTTTGTCTTCTTCAACAGGTCTGGAGTCTGGACCCTATTTTTGACATTTTTCTAGTGTCTAGGAACAAAAAGACAATTAGAATTACGACACAAAAAACAACACAAAAATAATGATATAAATATCTCTTAATAGGAGAGATCAGTGTCATGAAATAGTTCCAGCATGTAATTTAATCAAGGGTAGTTACCAGTAACTTAGGGTACAAGATTAAAACATTATACAGGAAAGTCGATCTATATTTATGATCTATATTTATTATCTTGTTTCTTCATGAATTTTGATTAAAGATAATAAATCTATTGTCTAATAATGTTTTAGCATGTGCCCTAAGGACACATGTTAATGTGGTAGCCAAAAAAAGCACAACAAATATTAAAGCCTAATTTTAGAAATCCAAAATTGGGAGCCAGACGATCTGCTAATACAAGTACATTCCAACAAAAGCATACCCAACGTGGATCCAATGCAGTTGGTTACGTTGAAACCTCCGAGATTTGCAATAACTAAGTCAAGTGTGTTGGTTACGTTGAAACCTCCGAGATTCTTAAGATAATTCAAATATTTTAGTTTATAATATCCTGCCCAAGATCATAGGAATCAAGCTTAAGCTTCGGTTGTTCCACCTCTCATCAGCTATAAAAAGTCCTCACCATTTCATTTAAAGGTGGAATCTTCTGACTTCCACACAAGGAACAAAAGGCATAATAGGGTAACCTCAATTCAATATAATATAATTATATGACATTTTACAAAGTCACTTGACCAACACCCACACTCATTCTACAAGTTCACTCGTCCAACACCTATTCTACAAAACCACTCGACCATCACCCATTCTACAAGACCATTCAACCAACACGTATTACTTGTAGCATATTAAATTCAATCGACAACAGTCTTGTCTTGTCTACGCTCAGTTCAAGTGAAAATAAGGTTATTCGAACAACACCACCCATGACTCGACCAATTTTATCTAAGGTTTGATTTAGATTTTATGTAGATTAATTATTGATTTGAAATTATTTTAGTTATTAACAAATTGTTTAACTCGAGCATCGGAGAGTCCCCAACAGGACACCCCCCCTCGCTCCGTTCTACCTTCTTATTTTTTACAGGATATCGTAGTGCATGACCTACTAATTTTTGCTCTACCATTGTCAGTGTTCACCGACTTACGAAAATTCAATCGGAGATTTTCAGGCTCTTCAGTTAACACTACCCTTTAATCAAGAGAAGACACTACCTTTTAATCAAGAGAAGACTTTTGCTTACCCCCTTTAAGGGGGGTGATCATTACCCACCCACCCACCCCCCACCCGCCCCCCTCCCCAAGTGTATTGGTTACGTTGAAACCTCCGAGATTCTTAAGATAATTCAGATATTTTAGTTTATAATATCCTGCCCGAGATCATAGAAATCAAGCTTAAGCTTCAGTTGCTCCACCTCTCATCAACTATAAAAAGTCCTCACCATTTCATTTAAAGGTGGAATCTTCTGACTTCCACACAAGGAACAAAAGGCATAATAGGGTAACCTCAATTCAATATAATATAATTATATGACATTTTACAAAGTCACTTGACCAACACCCACACTCATTCTACAAGTTCACTCGTCCAACCCTTATTCTACAAAACTACTCGACCATCACCCATTCTACAAGACCATTCAACCAACACGTATTACTTGTAGCATATTAAATTCAATCGACAACAGTCTTGTCTTGTCTACGCTCAGTTCAAGTGAAAATAAGGTTATCCAAACAACACCACCCATGACTCGACCAATTTTATCTAAGGTTTGATTTAGATTTTATGTAGATTAATTATTGATTTGAAATTATTTTATTTATTAACAAATTGTTTAACTCGAGCATTGGAGAGTCCCCAATAGGACACCCCCCCCCCCCCCCCCCCCCCTCGCTCCGTTCTACCTTCTTATTTTTTATAGGATATCGTAGTGCATGACCTACTAATTTTTGCTCACCATTGTCAGTGTTCACCGACTTACGAAAATTCAATCGGAGATTTTCAGGCTCTTCAATTAACACTACCCTTTAATCAAGAGAAGACTTGCTTACCCCCTTCAAAGGGGGTGAGCATTACCACACCCTCCCCCCCCCAACAAATGACATGTGTTTAAATATGGGTATTTTTGTCTAAAAACTCTCATGTGTTTAGACAAAACTACCCTCTCCCTAAACACGTGGCATGTATTGGGGAGGGGGGTAATGCTCACCCCCCTTGAACTTGAAGGGGGTGAGCAAAAATGGACTCTTTAATCAAACCTCAAGTAGTTTAGATATAATTACTTCTAAAAAAAATAAACTATCATTTTAAAGCTGATAAGTCAAAAATATCGGAATGAATTAAATGTCTGAGGTCATTTGTTTTTTACACTTAAAATTTAATGGGTTTGAATTAAAATTGTTAAGTTGTTTTATTTTGTACACTTACAATTTAATTGGTTTGATTTAAAATTATTAAGTTGTTTTATTTTTTTACATGATCAAACAACTTTAAAATAACTTAAAATAAAAAGTAAAAAATTATGACTTTTAATTTAATTTCAAATCATTATATAACATCTAATATATTTTCTTCCAAAATTATCTTTTTAAAGATAACATATTAAAATTATAATTTTAAATTATACAAATTTATTTTTTTTCACTTATTACTAATGATATAAAGTTTAAAATAAATCATATTGTCATTTTCAAAACATTGAACATTCAATTTTATTTATTTTTTAAATTAAAACAATTTCTAAATTATTATTTATTATTATTTTTAAATAAGTATTTATTATATCATAATCATCAATAATATTTTTTTATTATTACATAAAAATGGATTAAAATTTATTATATACTTTTTATTTAATTATTTGTATCATATATATATATATATATATATATATATATATATATATAATGAAATACATACATTTGCATTGAATTGACCCACAAAACGAGACGACATACATTTTTATAAACAACAAAATTGATACAAACAAGAACAGAGAAAAGTAAGAAAATTTTGCGTGTCCCTAGTATTATAGTATAGTTTATTCTCTCTAGGCCTAAAATGGTCAAAAAACATCAGCTAATTATGTGAAGATTCTCATTTTTCTTTCTGGCTCGGCTCTGCTTATAATAATTCTCGATCTCCACCTCTTTCTTTATATTTTATCCATAGGTCGGTGAGACGTCTTATTCATCTTTGTCTTCATCTTCATCATAGTTAAAGGGCAGCGGCACTGACTTGAATGCTCTATATTTGCCCACATTGTTCAAGTGTTCATTTTCCAACCTAATTTAGTCAAAATTCAAAACATCAAAATTAAATTAAATTAATGTGAGATGCATGATTTTTTTTTTTATGTTTAATGTATATTTTCGAAACATGTCTTTCCCCTGATCTCGAAATACTGTAATAATTCAAAAAAATAATAATAAATTTACCTGAAGAAATTCCATATGCCACGACGGATGATTTCTAAGCAGGCAACAAGTGTAGTGATGGTTTGTCTATGTAAAATGTCCAAACCAATACCTAAGACAGTTTGCAGCCACGCAAATCTCAGCAAAATGTTCAAGATCTGCAAATTAATAAATTCATCAACTTGGTTAGAAACTATATACAGGAATAATTATAATGTAAAATTGATGTTAATTATGGATTTCAAGTGCTCTTGTTTTACTTACAATGGCAAGGAAGTATATATTTTTGTTGGGTACAAGAAGCTTGTCTCTCAACCAACGGTTCTTGGATTTTCGATTAAGAAGACCCCAGTCGTAAACAAGATCCCAATATGTTCCAACAACGGCTGCAGCAACTGAGAAAATCCAGGATGTTATTAACCATCCAAGATTATTCTTGTCCAGACTCAGAGCTGTCCTCATACAAACAGCAACGATTGTGATGAAATATTTCAACCCATTCCATCCTTGCATTGCATCTTTTTCTTCAAACATTCTTCGTAGGCACTGAAGTAGCCGAGACATGTAGGGAATCACTGCCACGACGAAGAAGAAAACGTTGTATACCCCGTAAGAGCTGCATTTGTTGCGGCGTTGTTTAATGTCTCCCCAGCCATAGTAGCAAATGTAGAACTCTAGACTTCTCAGGGCTTGAACCTGGCTAGTGAATTGATCTGCCAAGAAGAAATCTGGGAGTATCACCTTGTAGAGAGGAGCAGCAATGCAGTGATACAAGCATGTCAAGAAGAAGAAGCGACTTGACCGATACAAGAAGTTGAATGGCATGAACAATAACACAATTAGTAGCTGCATCCACAAAACAAGAAAAAAAACCATCATTAGTTGATTGAAAATCAAAATGTTGGAATTTGAATTGGATAAGTTAGTTGTATTATAATGTTTTTTGTTTACTTACAATTAGTAAGATTAGTGGGAAAGTTTCAGTGAATCCATTGTAATCCTGTGTTTTGGGATCGGCCTCCATGTCAAGGTTGCCAACAACAGTGAGTAGAGCCAACATTGCAATACCAAAACTGACAAGGAAGATTTGTCGGTAGCCCAATTCAGTTCCTTGCTTGAAACCAAATATGAAGGAGTAATTGACTCTGTACTTCCTCCAGTAGAATATGTTGATACCATACATGATCATGTGCAACACAAGGAACCCAAACAAGCTACAAAACATCGAATTGATTGATTTCCATAACTTAGTTAACAATTAATTTGCAAATTATTTGACAAGAAAATAATTAGTGCAAGAATCTGGGTTGCTGCTTAATCGTTACCTATAAAGAGGGAACAAGTTGTCCATGTACTGTCTCTGTCCTGGGGATTTCACCCGATCAAGAAGACCGTGTGCACGTACGATTGTAACAAGGGCTATTAACAGAGCAAATGTGCAACCAGCGAAAAATCCTGAAAATTTAGACACCCATTAATTAAACATGTTAAAAGACAAAGATCAAAACAACTCGATAGAGATCCAAATTATGTCAAACAATTAATAGAAAGTAACTCACCAGTGGAAAATGTAATTCTATGCCTTTCTCTTCTGGCTTTTGGTCTTAAGACGTTCATGCCTTTAGTGCGGTTTGCGTTTGAGAAGTGTTTGACGAATGTCACTTCTACTCTCTCCATAAGCTTTGTGACCTCATCAGAGCTACCAAGGTAGGAATTATCCACCATTTTCATGTAAGATTTTGATGCATTTCTTGAAGTTATCTGCAATAATTAAACATGAAACCAAAAAAAAAGTGAGAAGACTAATCAAAATTAAGAACATAATGGTAAAGACAAAATCTGGGTATTTTTTTTAGGGTACATACCTTATCGTATTTCTTCATGATCTTTGAAAATGCCATCGTATTTAGAAAGCTGTAATTCATCACAAACAAAAAATATATCAAACACCATGTT
This sequence comes from Dipteronia sinensis, assembly GCA_033220585.1. NCBI lineage: Eukaryota > Viridiplantae > Streptophyta > Magnoliopsida > Sapindales > Sapindaceae > Dipteronia > Dipteronia sinensis. Next base: position 68,528,884 of record CM065638.1, on the reverse strand, counting down.
AATGGATTTTAATTATACATTGAGAGACAGTCCAGTGAATAATAATCAATTACCAGTAATTCTTGAGAAGACGAAGCTTCTGGTAAAATTCAATAAAAGCTCGTATAAGTTGATCTTCAACTTTCTTGAGATTTTCCCTATTAAACTTGAGCTCTGTCTGTAAAGGAACTTTGAGAACAGTCTTGATGGTGGACCGAGGAGTCTCTAGAGTGTTGTTTATTCTCACACGGTTGAGTACGTCTAATGGAGCTGGTCTAGCTGTCTTCATGTTCTGTGACTTCGGTGTTGGTTTCGGTGGTTGAACCGTCTGTTTCGCAGCATTATTGATCATCTCCGGTGCCGGCTTCCCTTCGCTGTCATCATCATTTGATTCCTCTGACAGGCCATGGCTGCTCTCACCAGTCTCTTCAATAATCTCCATGTGATCAGCTGCTCTTCCTGCTCGTCATCAAAATCAATTAGTTTCTTACAATAAACAAGAATGAAAATTTTCAGGTGCAGGAATTCTCGTACAGAATCCTGCAATCCAATAAGTAAATATAGCAATCGAGGATTCGGTACTCGAAATCCCACACCAGAAACTTACTATAAACAAGAATTCAAACTAAAATTTTGTTAAAAAAAAAAACGTACTACTTGCTCTGGCTCCGGCTGGGACGGAGATATGGAGTTCTGCGGCGGAAGTGGCAATATCGGAAGCAAGACGAGTCATCTCGACCGTCCGATCAAAACCCGACATGGGTGGATTCTCAACTTTAATTCTAAAAGCAATCAAAGCATCCATTTGCCTATTCAAAACCTCTGCTTCCTTCAAAACCTCCTTAACCTTATCTCTGTAAAACTTATCGACTTTATTGAACTCATCATCAAGTCTCCTAAAATAAACAAGCTCGTACTCTCCTCCGTCTTCGGAGGACATCAAGAAAGTGGTTTCGTAACTGTGAGATCCGTCTCGGTTAACGGAGTTTACCAAGATTGACTGGTATTCGAGGTCGGGAGATGGGCTGCTTAGGTTGGTTCCGTGTCTGGGCATCGAGATTAGGCCACTGAAGGCTCTGTAAAGTGTCATCTTTCGATTCAGACCAGTTGGTCCGGCCGCCGGTGTCCGGCTTCTTTGCTTAAAAACATGGATCTCTTTGAGAAGAGCTTTGAGAAAATCGTAATCCATGTATTTTTCTTGCCATTCCGGCACCATCTGGGACGTGAACTCTTTCCCGAACTTCATTTTTCTCTGTTTGGTATGCAATTAATGTAGCTATGGTGGGTTGTTTGATTGTAGATGTTAATGCTCGGCTTTGATGACTAAAATGTAGGTTGTTGTGGTTTGTTGTGTTGTGTTGAAATCTATAGCAAGCAAGAAGATGAAGTTGAGAAAGAACTAGAAAGAGAGCAATTTTTTTTTTTGATGGGGGTTCTCATAGAAATCAAGTCTAGTTATATAGAGTGGAGGATTTTTATTTTTTTTTTTATGGACCAAGCATTTAACATATTCTTTTAATTGAAACTTGATAAGACAAAAAAAAAATTAGTATAACATCAAGTACATCTAGTTAAAAGAAATTATCAAAATAAAAAAAAAGTTAAAAGAAATTGGAAATGTTAGATGTCTTATTTATTTTATATTTTGTACAAAATATAAAATAAAAATGAAGGACAACAAAGGAAAAAAAAATAGAGTTTTCTAAATTTTAGTAGTAAATACACCGGTGATCAAAAATAGATCTTTGAGTTTCAAATTTGAATGGGCTTAGGTGAGAAGTTGGATGTTGACTTTGAGTTTTTATTTTTTTTTTCCAGATCTTTGAGTTTCAAATTTTAATTTGTTCTAAATATTTGAGTTTCTTATTTCGTTCCAGATCTTTGAGTTTTTAGTCTTTTACCGGATCTTTTGAGTTTTTATTTTGTACTAGATTTATGAGTTTTTTATTTTGTTCCAGATCTTTTTTGGAAAAGATTTTGTTGAAGAAGATATGATGCAAAGGTAGGTTTTCCCTGTGTTGTAACAAACACAGGATTATTTACTTTTATTTGTATCCTATGTTAGTCTAAATATGTGATAACACCCGATTCAATCTTATCCTAATTCAATCATATCCCATTAAAATAATCCTATTATATCTCACGCACCAAATGGACCTTCAGGATGGACAGGTTTCTTTAGGCTCTTGCTCTTGGATCCATTTATCATAATAGACAAGGTGACAGCAGGCTGAATTTCAGATATAACAATTATAATTAGATTTTTTTAAAATGAGTAATACTAAAGCCCCGTCCTGCAGCTGTTTTTTTTTTCGTTTTTGTTTTTCAAAAACGATTTCGAATTCGCGTTCGTTAACCGTTTTTCATTTTATTTTCGAAAAAAAAAAATTAAAAAACACAATTAGTGTTAAAAGTGAAAATTTTGAAAAACATTTGAAAGTTGTTTTCGTTTTTTTTTTTGTTTTTCAAAAAAATTAACAATAAATTTTTTTTCTTTTTTCTTTTTTTTACTCGGCACGAGTTCTTCATCGGCTGTTCTTATCTTCCCTTCACCATCATCATCTTCATCATCAACCCATAACCCCACCACCATCCATCTCCAATCATCAAACCACCCTCAAATCAAACCAAGAAAATCATTCAAACACCCATTAAAACCCAAAAAATAAAACCAAACCCATCCCATATCCAATTTGGGATCTCCACCGAATCCAAGAGACAAAAAAAAATGTGGGATCTCAATTCTGGGTTTGGGATCTGCATCAGATTTTTGTTGATGGCCAAATCAAACCCATTCTGCTTGATTTACTCATGTTTACCAGAAAAACCAAACTAGTCTGAATTCTTGCTTTCTTTCATTGTTTTTCTGTTCATTTCTCTGTTTCGACAACCAAAACCATCCGAATGGCAGAGCTCCTTGTTTCCGCGGTCCTTCCTGTGTTGTTCGAAACATTGACATCTGGTGAACTGCTCAACTTTACAACTCAAGAGGGTGTACGTTCAAAGCTCAAAAAAGGGGAAAAACGTTGGAGATGATCGAGGCACTGCTCATCGATGCTCAAGAGAAGCAGATGAAGGATAGAGCTGTGGAGATGTGACTGAACTGCTCTTCAAGTTCTAGGACTTCCCGGACAAGACCCATTTCCTCGAAGCCCACCGCAACACCATCCGTACCGTCGTCAGCATCTCGACGGAGGGGGCCGACGCCGAGCTGATCGATAAAATGCCTAAGTTGAAGATTGTGTCGAGCTTCGGTGTGGGGAAGATTTTTTTGAAGGGTATCAAAGATTTAGTGAAAGTAGAAGAAGTTAGGGATTTTGATTTGAAGAATTGGGGAATGTTTTTTGTTAGGTAACGGTTTGGTGAAGAAAAAGTTCAAGCAGTGGAGACATTAAGGAGAGAGAGAGAGAGTGAAGATTATTTTTGGAGTGAGAAGATTTTTTTTTTGGTGATGGTCGATGATGATGATGATTTGAGGGTTAAAGGTTAGAGTTTCCAGTTAGCCTAACAGACTCGTTTTTTCCGTTTTTATTTTTAAAATACGAATTTCATTATATGCTGCCAGACGTGTTTTCGGATTTCGAAATTGAAACCAAAATCACTGTTTTCATTTTCATTTTTCTTTTCGAAAAACATCAACCGAAAAACGCTTACAGGACGGATCCTTAAGGGCGCGTCCTGTAAGCGTTTTTCAGTTGTTGTTTTTTAAAAATGAAAATGAAAACAGTGTTTTTGGTTTCAGTTTTGAAATCCAAAAACGCGTCTGGTAACATATATCGAAAGTTGTATTCTGAAAATGAAAACATAAAAAACGCGTCTGGTAGATTGACCGAAAAATATCAAAAATATCAATAATTCATCACAAATAATTATCAATAATTATCAACTGAGTCATATTTTTTATTAAATAAAAATTTAAAAGATTAAACTTTTTTTTAATTTAGTATCAAATGACAAAGAATTTTCCAGATCGAGTATTGCTTCTTTTTTTTAAGGCAAATAAATTAATTAAAATATTATTCTCAATTAATCTATCAAGAAGTTATTATTATCTCTTAAAATCAACAACAATTGATAACAAAATCAATCCCAAAAACACTCAGCTGAGAATCTTATCAAACACCTTTTAATTATAAAATCTGGACATACCCAGAAACTTAACAAAGAGACAAAAAATACTTTTTTTTTATATAACAAGTCACACAGCTGGGCAACCAGTAGCACAAACAAACACATGTAAACAAATAAAAACAGGCTTATTAAAGGCAAGTAATCGTATTCTCAATTGAACACAAAGCAAAACAATAAATAATAAAACACAGTCTAGTTGAAGAACCCAAGGAAAATAATCTAAGGAGAAGGAGGAGATCGGAAGACGAAGAAGAAGCAGTAGCAGATCGGAAGAAGCAGAAGCAGCAGCAGATTGGAAGAAGAAGCAGAACCAGCAGCAGATCGGAAGAAGAAGTAGAAGCAGCAGCAGATTGGAAGAAGAAAAAGAAGAGGAAGAAGACCGGAAGAAGAGGAGATCGGTGGGTCGATCTGCGTTTGGAGAAGCAAATCGGCGACGAAAGCACAGATCGGAAGAAGAAGAGCTCGACAGCGAAGAAGAAGAAGAATACGAAGAGAAGAAGAGAAAAAGAAAAGAAAAGGAAATGTTCTGTTGTATGAGGGAAGACGAAAAAAAAAAGTTTTTTATTTGTTGAAAAACAAAACGAAAAATAAAATGAAAAACTTTTAGTTGTTTTTCAAAATTTTCATTTTTAACTGGTTTTGTTTTTCATTTTGTTTTTGTATTTTAATAACAAAATAAAAAACGGTTAACGAACACGAATTTGAAATTGTTTTCAAAAAACAAAAACAAAAACAACTCTTTTTTACTCTACCAGACATCCCCTAAGCTTTTTCAAAAAAAATTTAAAATTCTTTTCTAAAAATGTGCAGTACTTTAGATGTCAATATCACATCACTCACTACATAATTTTATGATTTATAAAATGTTGACATCTCATGTGATGTACACATTTAAATAAAAATAAGAAAAAAATTTGAAAAATCTAATATACTATTTAAAAATATAAAAATATAAAAATATCAGTCAAGTAATCAACCTATGATCACTGAAAATTCACGAAAAAAAAAAAAAAATTCAAGAAGGAGAAAGCGCCAAGCAGCCTCGCTTCATTTTAGGCCTAGCATGGTCAAGTGTCGCTTTTTGAAAAAGTCGCTTCATTTTTGGCCTATAATGGTCAAGTGTCGCTTTTTGGAAAAAGTAGTTCCCACGTGTAATTTAATCAAATCTCAGGTAGATTCGATGTAATTACTTCTAAAAAAACAATAAACTCTCATTTTAAAGCTAAAAGGTGGCTCTATTGTCAGTTTGTCACCCATCAAATGTCTCTTTACATCCATTTTTTTTAAAAATATTTTATTATTAAAATAATTTATAACAAAATTACTTTAATACCCAAATAACAAAATTCTTTTTCCATCGGTTTTTCCTTGCTCAAAATCTCAAATAACAATCTTCTTTGGAATTTTTACTTGTGTTCAAGATTTACCAATCTAACTCTTCGTAAAGGTACCTGGGCTGTTGGAGTGGGAGCCGCGATTAGGGATGTCAGGGGTAAGGTTCTGGTGGCTTTGTCCCAAGCCCCTGGCTGGTACGTTTAGTGCGGAGGTGGGCGATTTCCTCGCCTTTAGGGAAGGCCTTCTGCTGGCCAAAGCTCACAATCTTTCCATTCAGATTGCTGAAACCACTGGCCACAATGTTGCATCCATTTTAAATTCGACTAATGATTTCTTTGGCGAGACTAGTTTTATTATCAATGATATTAGAGGCCTCTTTTTAGAAGTTGGTATATGTAAGTGTTAAGCTACTACCAAATCAGGTAATACCTTGACACACAACCTTGCTTCAAAGGCCCTCTCCTCTGCTAAGGAGAGTTGTTGGCTGGATCCCAGCCTCCCTCGTTTGTTCTGTTCGGGTTAATGTGTATGTTTCTTTTCAAAAAAAAAATAAAAAAAAACTCTTTTATCTCTTTCTTATAACAAACTCACTTTTTATCTTTTTAGTTTCTTATTCGAAGATGCTTTCCATTTTTCCATTTGTCAGCAACCGAACAATAATTAGTTGACATAAAAAAATAAAAAAAAATGGCACCCGGTTGACAAAGCAAAGCAATACTTAGAAATGTGAAATTAATTAAATTTTTACCAGAAATTTCTCCTAAAAAAGGCATATTATATATTCATGAAGCTATAAAGGTTACAGATGGTAACTGAATCCAAACCAAAACCAAAACCAATTTTAGTACACTTTTCAGATAAAAATTTCTCACAAAAAGCATGTTAATCATGAAGGCAAAACCCAATTTAGTTGAATTTATAATTATTTTTCTGCAAAGAAAAGAGATTATTTAATTTTATAGGGTTATTTTTGGAATTACAGAAGATATATAAAAAAAATTATTAAATTCTCAATTTTTATAAGAACAATACTTGACCTCACAAATGGGGGCGTAACACGTAGCCTTTTTATGAAAAATACAAAAAGATAAATATAAAAAATAAAAGAAAAAAAAACAATTTGTTACATCCCATCGGTGAAGTCAATACCAAGACATATTCCTTTTTATAATGGGTGTCTTAAGAAATGGATGTAACTAGACATTTTAGGTGGTAATATATTGCCATATATCAAAATATCTGAATTAATTAAATGTTGCTCTTTTTAGAGCTCGTTTATTACATTTACATTAAATTGACCCACAAAATAGAATGAGACGAGTTACATTTTTACACAACAAAATTGATACAACCAAGAACAAAGAAAAGTAAGAAAATTTTGTGTTTCCTTAGTATATAGTTTTATTCTCACTAGGCCTATAAGGGTCAAATAACATCAGCTGCTTATGAAGATTCTCATTTTTTCTGGCGCTGCATACAATAATTCTCGATCTCCACCTCTTTTCTTTATATATGTGTATTTTATCAATAGGTTGGTGAGACATCTTAATATCTTAATCATCTTTGTCTTCGTCTTCATCATAGTTGAAAGGCAGTGGCACTGACTTGAATGCTCTAAACTTGCCCACATTGTTCAAGTGTTCATTCTCCAACCTAATATATCAACAACAAAAAAATTAAAATTAATTAAATTAAATTAATATGATTTGCTTGAATTTTTGTTATGCTTATGTTTATTTTCTAAGTCCTACTACCTTTCCTAATTCCGAAATATTATAATAATTAAAAAAAAGTACCTGAAGAAATTCCATATGCCACGACGGATGATTTCTAGACATGCAACAATTGTAGTCATGGTTTGTCTATGTAAAATGTCCAAACCAATACCTAACACAGTTTGCAGCCATGCAAATCTCAGCAAAATGTTCAAGAGCTGCAAATTAATAAATTCATCAACTTGGTTAGAAACTATAATGCAAATCAATGTTAATTATGGATTTCATCAAGTGCTCTGTTATACTTACAATGGCAAGAAAATATATTTTTTTGTTGGGAACAAGAAGCTTGTCTCTCAACCAACGATTCTTGGATTTTCGATTAAGAAGACCCCAGTCGTGAACAAGATCCCAATATGTTCCAACAACGGCTGCAGCAACTGAGAAAATCCAGGATGTTATTATCCATCCAAGATTCGTCTTGTCCAGACTCAGAGCTGTCCTCATACAAACAGCAACGATTGTGATGAAATATTTCATCCCATTCCATCCTTGCATTGCATCTTTTTCTTCAATCATTCTTCGTAGGCACTGAAGTAGCCGAGACATGTAGGGAATCACTGCCACGACGAAGAAGAAAACGTTGTATACCCCGTAAGAGCTGCATTTGTTGCGGCGGTGTACAACGTCTCCCCACCCGTAGTAGCAAATGTAGAACTCTAGACTTCTCAGGGCTTGAACCTGGCTAGTGAATTGATCTGCCAAGAAGAAATCTGGGAGTGTCACCTTGTACAAAGGAGCAGCAATGCAGTGAAACAAGCATGTCAAGAAGAAGAAGCGACTTGACCGATACAAGAAGTTGAATGGCAAGAACAATAACACAACTAGTAGCTGCACAAAACAAGAAGCAAAAATTAGTTGATTGTTTGATTGAACATAAAATTTTGGAAATTTGAATTGGTCAAGCTAGTTAGTTATATATATATTTTTTACTTACAATAAGTAAGCTAAGTGGGAAAGATTCAGTGAATCTATTGTAATCCTGTGTTTTGGGATCCGCCTCCATATCAAGGTTGCCAACAACAGTGAGTAGAGCCAACATTGCAATACCAAAACTGACAAGGAAGACTTGTCGGTAGCCCAATTCAGTTCCTTGCTTGAAACCAAATATGAAGGAGTAATTGACTCTGTACTTGCTCCAGTAGAATATATTGATACCATACATGATCATGTGCAACACAAGGAACCCAAACAAGCTGCAAAACATCGAATGATTGATTTCCATAACTTAGTTAACAATTAATTTGCAAATTATTTGACAAGAAAATAATTAGTGCAAGAATCTGGGTTGCTGCTTAATCGTTACCTATAAAGAGGGAACAAGTTGTCCATGTACTGTCTCTGTCCTGGGGTTTTCTCCCGATCAAGAAGACCGTGTGCACGTACGATTGTAACAACGGCTATTAACAGAGCAAATGTGCAACCAGCGAAAAATCCTGAAAATTTAGACACCCAGTAAACATGTTAAAGACAAAGATCAAAACAACTTGATAGAGATCCAAATTATGTCAAACGAAGAATTAATAGAAAGTAACTCACCAGTGGAAAATGTAATTCTGTGCCTTTCTCTTTTGGCTTTTGGTCTTAAGACGTTCATGCCTTTAGTGCGGTTTGCGTTTGAGAAGTGTTTCACGAATGTCACTTCTACTCTCTCCATAAGCTTTGTAACCTCATCAGAGCTACCAAGGTAGGAATTATCCACCATTTTCATGTAAGATTTTGATGCACTTCTTGAAGTTATCTGCAATAATTAAACAGTGAGAAGACTAATCAAAATTAAGAACATAATTTGAAAAGATAATATCTGGGTTTTTTAGAGGGAATATACCTTATCATATTTCTTCATGATCTTTGAAAATGCCATCGTATTTAGAAAGCTGTAATTCATCACAAATAAAAAATATATCAGACACCATGTTAATGGATTTTAATTATTATATATAAAAAGCAACAGATCGAGAGACAGTCCAGTGAATAATAATCAATTTACCAGTAATTCTTGAGAAGACGAAGCTTCTGGTAAAATTCAATAAAAGCTCGTTTAAGTTGATCTTCAACTTTCTTGAGATTTTCCCTATTGAACTTGAGCTCTGTCTGTGGAGGAACTTTGAGAACATTCTTGATGGTGGACCGTGGAGTCTCTAGAGTGTGGTTTATACTCACACGGTTGAGTACATCTAATGGAGCTGGTCTAGCTGTCTTGACACTCTGTGATTTCGGCGGTGGTTTCGGTGGTTGAACAGCCTTCGGTTTTGCATTAATGATCTTCTCCGCCGACTTCTCGGCCTTGTCATCATCGTTTGTTTCATCTGACTGTCCATGGCCACTCTCACCGGTCTCTTCAATTATCTCCATGTGATCAGCTGCTCTTCCTGCTCGTCAAACAAAACCAATTAATATCTTACGGGTTTTGCTGTTGCTGCTAACAGTAATGTTATTAGAGTGAAAATTAAATATTGGATTAAAAACCAATGGTTCACAAAATTTAAATGTTTAAAAAAATGAGTAATACTGATGTGGTAAGAAAGTTTTCAATCGCTACATAAATATATTAATCGTTTGTTATATGCATGGTAAAAAAATAAAACTCACTGCTTGCTCTGGCTCCGGCTGGGACGGAGATATGGAGTTCTGCGGCGGAGGTTGCGATATTGGAAGCAAGACGAGTCATCTCGACCGTCCGGTCAAAACCCATCATGGGTGGATTCTCAACTTTTATTCTGAAAGCAATCAAAGCATCCATTTGCCCGTTCAAAACCTCTGCTTCCTTCAAAACCTCCTTAACCTTATCTCTGTAAAACTTGTCGACTTTATTGAACTCATCATCAAGTCTCCTAAAATAAACAAGCTCGTACTCTCCTCCGTCGTCGGAGGACATCAAGAAAGTGGTTTCGTAACTGTGAGATCCGTTTCGGCTGACAGAGTTCACCAAGATTGACTGGTTTTCGAGGTCTGTAGATGGGCTGATTGGGTTGGTGCCGTGTCTGGGCATCGAGATTAAGCCACTAAAGGCTCTATAGAGTGTCATCTTTCTTGTGAGACCAATTGGTCCGGATGCCATTGGCCTGGTTCTTTGCTTAAAAACATGGATATCCTTGAGAAGAGACTTGAGAAATTCGTAATCCATGTATTTTTCTTGCCATTCCGGCACCATCTGCGACGCGAACTCTTTCCCGAACTTCATTTTTCTCCGTTTTGTATTCAATTAGTGTAGCTATGGTGGTGAGATATAGCGGTTTGATTGGTTGTAAATGTTGTTAATAGTCAGCTTTAATGACTGTAACAAGTAGGTTGGTGGTGTGTTGTTTTGTTGAAGTCTACTATTATACTATAGCGAGGAAGCAAGGATTATGAGAAAGAGAAACAAATAATTTTGATGGGGTTCTCATACAAATTATATGTCTATTTATATAGATTTGAAAGAGACCTTTTAAAAATACAAAAATATCAGTCAACCTATGGTCGTTGAAAATGCAGGTCAAACAAAATAAAAAATATCTTTCAAGAATGAGAAAGCACCCTCACTTAGTCACTTGTAGGGCCATTTGGTCATTCAAGTCTCGAAAGGCGCGTAAAAACACGTCGGATTTGTCGTGCAAAATCTTGTTATACCTGATCGTATATTCGTATGTGGTCCAAAGTATTTGGATTGTAGCCTGCGACCTGGTAGTTTAATTATATTTTCACTGACACGAGGACTATTTATTATAGAGTAAAAGATTAATGAATGTCTATACTGTATATGTTTAATCACTTTTTTTTTTGTTTGAGACAACATATTTATTAATTCAGGTATTCTATTGAAAACTTTCTTTATTGGTAGGATTCGAACCGCTGACTTGGGAGTTATCTACCTAAACCCCAAACTCGTCCATCTACCAGCTGAGTTACGCGACTGTTGGCGTATATGTTTAATCACTTGAATAGAATTGTTTACATATATATATATATATATATATATGTCATACGATGAGAATTTAATTTATTAAACTTCATGATTCATGTTATATTGTTAAATAGATACCAAATCACATAATTCAAAAAACAAAATCATAAAATTTAAGACTAAAGTACTAATAAATATATCTGTAATGTTACACATTCTATCTAAAATCTCATATTTTTCATCCCAACACATGTGGTACTTGAAATGTCAAATGATTAGTAGATACATGTAGTAGGTGAGATAAAACACCATTAATGTATATTCATCCACAATTTGATACCTCACATGTCATACGTGTTGGGATGAAAAAAAGTGAGATTTTAGGTGGAACATTTAGCATTATTCTAAATATATACATTATTGTAATAAAGTTCAACAAAGAAAATAATTAAAAGATTTAAATAATATCGATTATAAAGTAATTATCCACTTCGAGAGTTAATTATCTTGATGATTGAAGATTTTAAAATGAAGGATCAAATTTTAGTATTTATAAATATATATACATATTTATTTATTAAATCACAAAGTGGGTCTCGACCTATAATGTTGTCTTTTTGTTTATTTAAAAAAAAAGTAATTATCTACAAAAATCACACCAAATGAAAAAAATTAATAATAAATAATAATAAGTTTCAAAAGTTGTTTAACAAACCAACCCATGAAGCACCCTTCAATTATAATATTACTGAAGATGAATTAAATTATATAGTGATATATATGAATTGAAGTTAGTAATAAAAACGTAGGTAGGATTATGACAGACTGACAGTTTGGTAGAAGAGAATAGAAATTGTTGAATAGTAATCAGCAAAAATAATTAGATTATAATTTATAATAAGGGTATTTGCAGTAAATTATAATGTTGAATTTCAAAAAGTAGAGGCAGCCGGGGTTGACCGGTTGAAAATAATGGACGTGAGTCACGAGAACTTACGAATAACGATAAGAGAGTGTCACTGTGTCCCGTAAACGTGTTCAAAATTTCGTAACTAACCCACAACCCAGCCTCAGAATTCAGAACTTAGGGCGTAATTTCCATTTTCCAATTAGCACGTGCTTACTTGGAATTTAATTCATTTAATTTACCACTTTTTGGGTTATTGTCAGGTAATGAAATACATTAATACTTTCGAGTTTCGACATCATCATTTATAGAGTTGCTTGTGACGCACGAAACCTATCCTTATACGGTAGCTTTGTCATTTTCTTTGACGCCATTTCTGTTTGACGTACGTTTTTTTTTTTTTTTTTGAGATTCCGACTTATTTTTTTTATCACTTGATTTGTCACTTGTCAGGAACCCATTGCCTGGAGCCTGGACTTTTATATATATTAAAGATTTTAATATCATTTTTATTTGAATTTATACCAACTGAGTTCTTATTTTATCATCTAATTTTTTTTTTAATAACGACTGTCAGTGTCGACAGATGTTTTCAAGTTTTATTCATTTTATTAATTCATTACATTTTATAATTGATTTAAATCGGAAGAAGACATGGTTTAATAAAATAGTGAGATGTATATACTTATACAACATATTGTATATGTTTTAAAAAAATTTGAAGTAATCAAATATTATAATTGAATTGTTATCCCAAACCAATTGATGGGTTTTATGTTCCATTCTTATATAGGTTAAATCTATTCAAAATCTAAGCTCTAAACTAATTAATTCTATTTCTAAATATAAAAGAATTACTTAACTAGATTTAATGGACCTTTAAAATTAAGCTAAAATCTGGATGATGAAAAGGACTACATAATGCTGATATGAGTAATATGCTGATATGCATATCAACTCGTAACTTAAATATATTAAATTAACTTAATTGTAAAGTTTTTTTATTGATTAAGTTAAATCTATTAAGATGATATGATTAGTTTGGTCCACTGTATGCCCCTCACACTTACACTATAAAATCATGGGTTTAAGTCATTTTTCTTCTACAAAATCTCGAATATATGTAAATATGTAATACCTCAACCTTAAAAAAAGGTTAAATCTATAGAAAATCTAAACATTAAACTAATTAAATTTATAAATATCAAAAAACTGTACTATATTCAGTGGAGTTTTTAAAAGTAAGCGGTTGTTTGTTTTTTTATCCAAAGTCTTAAAAGATTTTAATTTTTTAGACATATGGATATGATATGTTTGTTTTTCATTTTGAATGACTTATTACAAATGTAAAATTGATTAGATTGTGTTAGGGTTTCTTCAAAATTAGAAATTTTTGGAAAATTGATTTTTAAGGTTTTATTATGTGCGGATAAAATTGTAAATGTATGTATTGTTATATGATATTTGTGGAAATTTATTAAAAAAAAACTCTACTATAGTACTTTTTAATAAGATAAAAGTCAAATTTTTTTATCTTTTCTAAAAGACATATATATATATTTTAAAATAAGATATAAATTGAAAAAACAAACAAATAAATTTATCTTAAGATATAAGAGGTAATAAGTCTTATAGTGAAAAAAATAACCCTTAAATTAAAATCCATATGACGAAAATGACTATATATATATATACCCACTCATAGTTTAAATATATTAAATTAACTCAATTAATATCTGCTATAGGTATTAAGTCCGCTTTTATATATAAATGTGGTAAAATTTATCTTGAGTCATCGATGACGATCAGGTCCTGACAGATCCTGATCCGGTGGATTTGTAGCTTAAAAAAATGCTACATACAATATTTTATCATCTTATACATTATGTTACATTATCTTATTAGCATCTTGAGGACTGTGTATTTTATCATTCCAAGTCTGAAAAAGGAGGTCTTAATAAATATTAAACTTCACAAAATAAGGCTCAGTGGATTGAATAACGAATCCGTCATCTTTCTTGACTACCTAATTCTATACGTATTATTATATTGCTGGACAATTTAACGAATTATTCAAAAAATTCTTGTTTTTATAGCATGACTTCAATGGAATGCTAGTGTTTTTCTACTGGTCTAAAATAATTTTTTATATGATATTTTCTTTTTTAGAAAAGTTTTTTATTATTTAATACTTTATACGTTTCAGTTTTCAATACATATTTCATATTTGTTTATCAGTTGTTTTTTATTTTGTAATTCAATATTATCAAATCTCTTTTATAATTGACAAACCACCTACTGTTTAAATAAATATTTGTACTTGATACTGAATATCAAGGAGAGAATTTGAAAACTAAGGGTGTTTGCCTTGTTTGAAGACTTCAAACTGAAGTTCCATCACTAGATTCAAATTTTGGTATGCGTAAATATATCCTCATATTTATCCATAAAATCGTAAAGTGTCAAAAGACCTCTCATTTCAAATGAAAGTTGTATTTTAGACCGTTTTTATAGAGTTCAATCTCATCATATATATAGAGAGATTAAAAAAAAAGCGAAGAATTTGAAAAAAACAATTCAATATTGACCGGCTCTTGCTCCGAAGAAAATTTATGTCCTTATAATCTTATTTTAATTTTTAACCCACTGGTCAATGGTCAATATCAAGCAACCTAATAAAGGGTTTTATTTTTTATTTTTTATTTTTTATTTTTTGAAAAACCACCTAATAAAGGTTTTGCTTTTGCTTTTTTTTTTTTTAAAAAAAAAAACTAAATATAATATAACTACGTGCTGTTAAAAAACAATGTATGAATTAATAAAACATGATTAATTATATGAAAATAGTCAAATACACGTGTGATCCTACATGTTTTTATTTTATTTTATTTATTTATTTATTTATGTTACACGGATACGTTCAATTACAAACAAGATTACAAGAACAAAGATACATGTAGATACATTCCAAGCACTTGAATCTTTAATTTTTTTTTTTTTTTATAGATTTTGCCTTTTGGTTTGGATTATGTTTATGTTTATGGTGCTTTGCAGTCCCATTTTGGTTTTGTATTGTTGTGGCCGGGATATTTTTTTTAAAAAAATTTCCTTAAGATTTGATTAACAGATCTCAATTCTATTTCTAAATGAGAATTCTATTCAACTTACACAGAATAAGTGAAATTTATATATATTCAAATGTGAATTCAATATTATATCGCGTCAACACAAATTGAGATTCCTAACCTTTTTTTTATTTAGATCCATTTGATGTCTGGGATTGAGATTGAGATTAATCTCAGATTTTTTACATATACCGATATACATATATGGTCATTCTCTGGTTTTGAACCGTCATTTTGTATAGCTATCTCTTAATTATGTAACGTGTTCTGTAATATTATAAAATGACGGACCTATTTTTCTTTGGGGATCGTTCAGACTAGAAAATTATATATATATATATATATATATATATATATATTGATATCAAGGATCCCAGATTTAGTCTAGATACCCATCTGTCTGTCTTCCCCAAATGCGTGATTCGTCTTGGCCTGTATGTTGGATTCGTGGAGTATGACAGATAAGAAACCCCAGCCCCACAATGATGCAAACAGATAAATCAAAACTCGTATTCGTCTGGATAGGATTCAAAACGCTAATTTGGAAGCCATCCTAGTCTCATATCCGCCATTCCACCAGCCAAGTTAACGCCATGAGAATTGGTCCCAAAAATTTAACACTAAATGGAATCGAAACTGTGCGTGACCGTGCGCCTAACCATCACAATCTCGCCCTTACAGTTAGGGCAATCTAAATCGGAAATTAATCATGTTAGAATGGGGTTTTGTTTACCCATGTAATCACGTGCGATCAAATGAAACAAATTTCAACAATGTGTATCTCTTTTTCTCTTCTATTATGTCTTGTGTTGTCATACCTCATACGTCATTCTATATGTCTGCTATTTTTTTCATCTCTTAGGCTATGTTTGGTAGGAGGGAGAGAGAGTAGGAAGGATGAATGAATTAAAGGGGAGAGAGAGTAGGAGGGATGAAGAAGATAGCATATATCCTTCATATTGTTTGGTATTGAAAAGAGGGTTGAATGAATGGATTGTGTATAATTTAAAAAATTACTATATTGCCCTTTAATAAATTGGAGGTTAATAAAAAATTGAAGGGCATTATTGTCATTTCTCTCTAATTTTTCCTCCCCCCTCTCATCCTCCTATCATTGGAGGGATCCTTTTTTGTGGGCCCAAAAGGAGGAGAACTCCCTTCTCTTCTCTTCTCCTCTCCCCTCTCTTTTCTTTCCAACCAAACAAAGGAATGGAGCTCTCCTCCCATCCCTCTCCCTCCTACTCTCTCCCTCCCTCCATCTCCCCCTCTTACCAAACAAAGTGTTAGATATAGAATTGACAGCATATTTGGTAGGTTGTATTGTATTGTATTAAGGTTTAAAATGTATTAGATTAATACAATACAATATTTGATTTGTTTTGTAATATATATCGTATGGTATTGACTAGTACTTTTTAATTGCTTTAATATAATAGATGTTGTATTAACTAATATAAAAAGTGAAGGTTGTATTAACCGATAAAAAGTTAGAGAAATAATAATAGATATATCCAAATAATAACAACAACAATAATAATAAAATTAATAATTATAATAACAATGATTATAATATTAATAATAGTAAATTTTAAAATAACCATAATAATAATAATAATAATAATATATTTAATAATAATATTGATGTTTAATAATAATTTTAAATATAATACAGAAATATTATAATTTTATTGTAATATTAAATTTAAATTTTAAATAAATAATAAATAAATATTATGTAAATTTAATTAAATAAATATAAAAATAAAATATTATTCTAATATTATATATCTTTAAATTATATAAGTTAAATAAAATATTAAAAATAATTGTCAAATATTATTGATATTTGTTCATGATGATAATTTATGTAATAAAAATATTAATTATATTAAAAAAAATAAAAAAAAATTTATAATATATATTTTTATTCTAAAAATATATCAATTTTATTAGTTAATAAAATATTGAGGAACAAAAATTACATCAAAGCATTGTATAAATTAATACAGTCTAATATAAAATATTACGAAACACATAATTGTATAAGAATAATATAGTCTAATGCAATACTATACAATTCAATCTAATCCAATACAATCCAGTAATATTATATGCATTAGATAAATTATTTTATTAAGAGTAATTCTACTTTGTCCAAATTTAATGTCCAAATTTGATGTCCAAATTTAGTATCCAAATGATGTGGCATCACCCTGATCCATTCATTTAGATTGTATTAGATTTAAATAATTGGATCAGAGTGATACCACATCATGTAAACATTCGATTTATACATAAAATTTGAACAAAGTAGCAGTACTCTTTTATTAAAAGATTCATTTCATTCAAATCTTATTCAATCTAGCTTCATATTTCACTATACAAAAGACACTACTTTTATTTTATAATATTCTAAGTTTAGTCCTTTCCCATTTCAATATGATCAAATCCCACAGTTTTATATAAAAACTAAAATCCCATCAAATGCAACTTAAATGTAAATTATTTTGACTGATTTTTTTTATCAACCTACTTGTAACAAAAACAAATAGTTTTGATCAATTCTAAAATATCTCAAATGTCTTCTAGACATTTGGAAAAAGCTTTTCAACACATTTTTA
Organism: Dipteronia sinensis; assembly: GCA_033220585.1. Taxonomy (NCBI): domain Eukaryota; kingdom Viridiplantae; phylum Streptophyta; class Magnoliopsida; order Sapindales; family Sapindaceae; genus Dipteronia; species Dipteronia sinensis. Next base: position 68,511,125 of record CM065638.1, on the reverse strand, counting down.
TGATCCCAAAGTTGCTTGCAAGTTGCAAGTATGTTAGACACATTTTAGAAAGAAAAAAAAAATAGAAGAAGAAGAAGTTGTTATATGTTAGAAGATATGAGCCGCAAAGTCAATTAGATAATTTTAAATTTATTAGAATTTAGAACTTTGATTTGATCTAATTTGACAAAAAAAAATCAATGAACTTGAATTCACATTGAATAATAAACTTTTTTTAAGTAACTAAATTCAATTAAACAGATTAAATAATTGATAATATAATATAAAAAAATAGCGATTTACTCTGTACGTCAACTTATTTGATTGTTGAAATCCCATACGTCAAATATTTGATCGAATTGTTTGATTTTTCTTCGTTTTACTGCTATAAAATCATATAAAAATAATAAAAAGCAATTAATGTAGAATTGAATTGATCGATTCTGCAATAATGGAACTGGATTTGACCCTTGACATTATTAGAGTTTTAGAAGATTTATTCCACATCTGGAACTGCATATCGTTAAAATCTTATATATATATATATATATATATATATATATTAATATATATTAATATATATATAGAGAGAGAGAGAGACTTAGTCACCCAAAATAGATTTTTTTAAAATTTATTTTACATTGGCACTGTTGTTGTGACAAATCTTTTTATTTATTTATTTAAAATATCACAATAATCGATGGTTTTTTTTTTGGAAGGGGAGATACTCAAACCTATAACCTCGTGGTGTTGGTGTTAGGAATTGTTGCGACAAATCACAACACAGCATAACACATTGATAATTTATTCATTTTTCTCTCGGTGGAAATTTTTGCATTCAAATACAACTGACTTTTGATTATTATTTTCTTTTCCAATGAACAAGAATTAAACACAAGTGATATAAATATATAAAATATTATGTTGTTCAACTCCTGAATGGTTTGATTTAGTTAATGATCTCTTCAATTATCAACTCCTTTCAGATTTTTCAAAGACATCTAATCTAATTATCTAAATATCTTTAGGCCAATTCAAACTTATTAAATAATAAATAGTCATGCAAATGATCTCACATTGCAAATTCGTCAATCGTCCACATCTTTCTGGATTTGTATTAATTTGTCCATGTACGTTGTATCAGTTGAAGAGCAAGACAACTAGACGAGGACCCAGTTTTGCATTAAAGAGTAGAACTAGTACACTCACGTACAGTAGTCACTGTTCATTAATTATATATAATTATCGTCATCAAGAGATCAATATCAATCTGGTTTGGTCTTAATCGTCGTGCATATGAGAAGAACCACGTAAGCTTTTACGTGGCAACATTATTGTGAGAGATCAAGAGATGTGTTCTTGTATTAATCTTCGATATCTGCTTTTGTGGGTCAACAATTTAGAAGCGAGACTTTTCTAGATTTCTTTATTAAAGTCTATAACTACTACACGTCTATACTTTAATTTATAACTGTAAAATTCTTAAAATATAGTGCAAAGATGAATTAGCAATATAATTATATGTTAATTGATAATTGATAACATCGACATAACTAATTGACAACGGCATGCATCACAAAATTTAGAAAGAATTGACAACGGCAAAAATAGAATGATTTGTATTGGACAAGTAATAGTACAAATTGATTAAAATTTATGAAAATTAAACAAGTTGATGATCATCAATTATTTAGGGGGCGAGCTTATCAATAAATTAAAAATGAAAATAATAAAGTTAGAAAAACAGAGGGACAAAGATGTTATCAAGTTGATCAATAGGACAATAATTGTCTCTAAAGTCTTATTAAGTCATCTTCAATTAAAGAAAGGGGGGACTTAATGCCTCAATATATTATTATTTTTTATTTGTGAGTTGTTGTGAGTCTTGTGGCTACACAATATATTATGTCTATTAAGTGTTTGAGACGAGAGAGATTAAGAGATACATATAGAAAGATTTCATTTAATGCATACCATGTTGTAAGTAGAACCAATCAAACAAATTTACATATCACATGACATGCACCCATTGAATACTATGCCACCATATACTATAGATTTTGTCATTAATACTTCATGAATTATTATTTTATCTTAAAAATGATTTTATGAAATCACTAAAAAAAAGAGTGATATTTTGTTGTGAACTCAAAACATGTTGCAGTTCGTAATAAAAAGGTGTTACAAATTCTATCGTGTGGCAAAAGGACAATGCAAATACTATTGTGGGCTTGTGGCAAAAAGTTTCAACAAAGAAAATCTTTTTGTCGCAGCAAATGACTTAAATCAGTAGCAAGAAATTCAATTTTTTTTTCATATCAGACATAAAAAATATAAATTTGTATTAAATCAAATTTGTAAGTTATAACTAACCCCAACTTCGAAATACTGAAAAAACACATACAAGCAAAAAATCTCAGATAGTACACTTACAAATTTGTTTGTAAGTTATTTGTAAGTGTACTACATGAGATTTTCTATTGGGTCACAATTATGACCTAAATACTAAAAGTAAATTTTTTTCTATTGTTGCTTACTCAAAATCAATACTTCAAATTTGTAAATGTACATACAAATACAAAATAAAAAAAATCAACAATTTGTACCAACATGAGTCTGTTGATTGTTTGCATCAAGTGAACTTGTAACAGTTACAAATTGCAATAATAATATTTAAAAAATTATTTTGTCTCAAACTTCCAAAAAACAAAAGACTAAACGGGTGTTTGACATGGCCTTTTTATGGGACAAAAGCGATTTTTTTTATTGTTAAAAGATGTTTTAAGGTTTTTTTTGGTAAATTTCAAAAAAAGTCTTCTTAATTTAAAAATAAAACTATTTTGTACAGCCTATTAGGCTTATCTCAAAAAGTTCTTTTTAAGTTTTTGTAATAAAGATGTATTATCAATACTAGACTCGATTAAACTTAAATATTTCATTATGTACCTATTTTATTACAAAACGTAAATACTTTGTCTATACTATTTTTTATAATTTATGATAATCAAAAACTCTTTTGAAAATGTTGGTATATTTGGGTTTTTACACCTAAGTAGAGCCAAATCTAAGTCCATGTAAACATGTCGCAAGTATAAGTCCATTAGCCGTTCATATTTGGTAACTGCATGGGTAGTTAGTTACACATACAATGCTAATACGTTATACGTGTTTTTAAGCATAATAGCACTAAGTGTGTGCTTCTTGGTATGCAACAGAGTGAGTGCAACTTTGTGTGTGCATTCTGTGTAATACAAGTGTAAGATAGAGTGTGCAAAATAAAAACAGAGAGCATGTCCTGGTGTAAGAGACACAAAACAGAGAGGTGGAGAAAAATTATTATAGAATTGTCTCCCATCTATGATTAGAGTGTGGGTTTATACATTGTGATCATAGGAGACTTCCGATTTCTTGATCATCCTCCGACCGGTGATACAGTCTGTGCTCGATCCGCTTCCGCTGTAGAAATTCAGATTTCGATTGTGAACAGTAATCCGAAAATCCTTTGTTTATTGATTTAATTTTATTTATTTGCATTGATATCAGAGCATGTTTGAGATTGTATTATGGTAAAATATGTCATGTTTAGGAATTGTTTATTTTATGCTTACATGCTTCACAATTCATTATGGCATAACACTCACACACTTGTTATATTTCGTTTTTTGTGGGATGTATGCATACATATATATATATAAATATGCGTGTACATGTGTGTCATTATATGTTCTGGAAATGCATGCTTTGAATTGATTTCAAAATTTTGAAGAATTAAAGTTAGAAAACCCATAACATTTAGGGTCAAAATTCGTTGTCATTTTTTTCTATTTCTCTACGATCATGGTACCGTTAGATAGAGTCTTCCGAGAGCTTTCCAACGGTAGGTCATTTGTTTAATTTGGATTAGTATAGAGGGAAAAAAACATTTTTGAATTTTTTGATCGAAGATCAAAATTTGGAAGTTATGTCGAGTTTGAATTTGGGTGAAGAACATGAAGAACATGTTCCACGTGCCTATAGGCGGCGAGTGTACTTCACCCTAGACCCAAACTTCAAACGTAAGGACATAAATGGAATGAAAATAAAATTTGGGGCTGGATGGTGGTGGTCCAATGAACGGGAAAATCCTAGAAGGTGGTGCTTGTGGGGTGCATACGCCTCCTGTGCGTATGGGATATGCATATAGCATGCCTGAACGACTATGCTATTGACACGTGGTTTTACCAAAAAGTGACACATGTCAATGACGTGTCATTAGTGACACGTGTATAGACGTGTTAGTCGAGAAAATTGTCGACAGTTTACAGCCACTGGAGCAGTTTTCGGCGATGGTTCCGACCATGGGAGCGGTTTCTGATCGCCACGTCATCTGCCGCTGACATGCCTTCAGTCGGACCGGTTTTTGATACCGGTTCATCCGACTTGACCGATTTCTGATTCCAGTTCACATGTCGGACTTGTTTTCGAAGCCATTTTCCTGTGGCCGGCCAATATTTCAGGCAATTTTTCTAGCGTCCAAAGGGCGGTTTTATGTCGAATATTTTTAATTTTTTTTTTAATTTTTATTGTTATTTGTTTATTCCATTGATTTGTTTCGCTCCAATGGGAGTTGAATATATGCCCTACAAATATCCGAATACAGATTTTTCGGTGCGGTTTTCGACTATGGTTTTCAATAATGGTTTTTGGTATGAATTTCGACGATGGTTTTCGACGATAGTTTCGGTCTCATTTTTCGGTGATGGTTTACGGCTCGGATTTTCGGAGACAAATTTAGGCACTATTTCCGATGAAGGTTTTCGGCGCGACTTCTGATGACAGTTTCTAGGATGGATTTAGATGAGAATCTTCAGTGTGGATTTCAATAACGGTTTTCGACGTGACTTCTGATGACGGTTTCCAGGACGGATTTCAATGACAGTCTTAGATGCAGATTTCAATGATGATTTTTGGAGTGATCTTCACTGACGGTTTTCGATGCGGTTTTGGGTTACAGTTTCTGACACAGTTTACGATGACGGTTTCTAGTGACAGATTTTGCCTTGGATTCTAATGACAGTTTCTGGTATGACTTCCAGTGACAGTTTTCGACATGGATTTCAGTGATGATTTTTGGCTCGGTTTCTGGTTACGGTTTTTAATGCGGACTCCAATAACGAATTCTGACGGCATTTTTCAGCCATTGTGGAATTTTTCAGTGAAAATACCAGCCTGTTTCTAATGGCTGCGGAATTTTTCGATGTCATTCTGGCGGCATTTTCAGCTACTGTGGAATTTTCCAGTAGGAATTCTTGCACTATTTTTTGACGGTCATGAGATTTTCTTGAGACAAATTTCGTGTACCGAAATTTAGCTTCAGTGGGAGCTATATTAAAAAAATGTCTTCGATTATAATTCTCCATCTAATTAATTATATAATTGGGAGTAAGAAATTTCATTAGGATGTACATTGGAAATGTATAAGGTTATTAAAAGACAAATGTTTCAAAGTAACTTAGAAAATTTTAGGATAAATCTGCATAATCTCATATGTCTTAATGAGGAAGATTTATTGAATCTTATTAATGACATATAGGTTGGTCATTTTGGACTCGAGTTTTTTTTTTTTTTTTTTTTAATGTGGAGAGATACAGTGGATAGTCTTTTAATGAAATTTCCCGAAAAGTTAATAGATCTATAAGGTTGGAAAAGCTAGAGTAAGGTATCACAATATATTTGGTCAGATAGCGTGTGAACTAGAAATCGTAAAGAAGCGCCAAATTTTTGGGAATGTGAGGCGATCTACTACATCTGTACTGAATATTCATATTGTTAGGCACATGAGTTATTACACACGTGAAAGAGGACCAAGATTCGAAAAAAATGGCAGTTAGATGAGTTTTGAAGACCTAAAGAGTCTTTCTCGGTGGTGATCAATACGTGTAAGGACCTCGATTTTATGATTGACTTATTTCATGACAAACCACACCACATTGGGGATGATTGTGTAATGGGTAGCTTAGGTCCTCGTTGGCAAGCTTCCAACCATCTCCATAACTTCAATAGCAAAAAGTATATTCACTTGACTTTGTCTCTTAAAGAGTTTAGATGTACACCCAAACTTCATGCATGCTTTGTTCATATTGCATTTGTGTTCTTTATTGTTTATATATGTGCATCATTTTCACAATCACACTCGCACTTCATTTCTAGATCTAAGTGTGGTTTTGTGTGATGTAATTCGTTTCCGTTTGTGTGATCGGAAACGTCCACGCATGCACGATGGTGTGCATGTCTTAGCGTGATGGTTGACCATTTGAGAATGTCCTATTCTTCTTTTGGATAAGTGTTAGTTTTGGTTTGGTTGTTTGGAGTAAAGTGTCTAGTTTCAAAAGAGTTGATTTCAATGATTTAAATGTTTTTCAAAACTGACCTTTGTATGGTCTTGTGACCATAATGTTTTATAAAAAGCTTCAAAATGAGTTTTGAAAATTTCTGTACAAACTAGACACCCATACCTCTTCAACGGTATATTATTCGTAATATTTCATAACCGTTTGGTTTGGTTTTGAAGTCTCCAAAGAGACCACTGAAACAGAGCATCTCTGCTGTTATCAGTTTTTAACCTTTAGTCACTCATATGATTATAAATTTTTCTATAAACATCCAAACATCATTCTGTAAAAAGGAGTAAAAATTAGACTTTCATACCTTTCCAACGGTATATCATACGAAAGGTTTCGATGTCATTTGGTCATGTTTTGGGTGGCTCAAAACTGGAACTGGTGTGTTGTCTTGTGAGTAAAGCGACTTCCAAAGCGACTTTGTTCAAGTCGCCTTAGACATCAGTTTTTCTCCTGAACATAAAGCGACTTTCAAGGCTACATGTGCAAGTAGCCTTGAATGTCGCCTTTTGCACCAGAAATCAGTTTTCTCTTCAAAACGACGTAGTTTCACTTGGGCACCTATAAATACATCCTTAACTCATCTTCTTCATAAAAATGACTCTCAAGAACAAACCCTAGAGAGAGAGAGAGAGAGAGATTTTAGGGAGAGAAAGCTTTAATCAAGCTTCTTTAACTCTCCAAACCCAAAACCCATACATCCATTGGCATCAATCTTCCATGGGTCTTCATCATTCATGACTTGGTAAGTAAGAACAAACTTTTATCTTTGATTATTGTTCTTAAAGACCAAGATTTCATTTTTAATGCATAGGATTTGTAGAAATCATTTTTGAATGCATTATTGTGTTGATTAATAACATGATTGGGTTTGTATTTTGATAGCTTAATTGATTAGGTCATTTTTACCTAAAAGTTAGGTCATAAACATTCATTTGTGATTTATTGATGACTTGGTTGATAGATTGCCTTTTAATCAACTAGTTAAGCTTATTGAATGTTTATGTGTGTTTTGTGTAACAATTAGTTTGTTGGATATTCTCTACACAACTGATTGAGTTTGTTTGTGATAGCTAGAATTTAGGACCATTTTGTCCTTTTAGCTAAGTCTTTATGCCTTGCATCTAGACCTTGATATTATGCCTCATTGATTGCATTTCTTGATTGCACATTTATTGCCTTTGATATTTATTGTGACAACTTGTGTTGGTTGGACTTGTTTGACAATTAGGTTGCTAGAATCCCTTTGCATCTAATTGAGTCCTTATGTATGAGTATGTAGGCATTGTTTGATAACTAGGTTGTTAAATTGCATTATAACATATAGTTAAGCATTTTGTGTTTGGTCTTGCACATTATTGCATTTGAGCATAGTGTCATATACATTTAGACTTTTAATACTCTTCATGAGTCAAAGTCTTGTGGCTTCTAGGTGAAGTTGCACAAGCAAGTAAAGTCTTGTAACCAACGGTGGGTTGGCAAGCATTGATCAAGTGCCACTGTAAAAGACCCGCGGGATAGAGTAGGAGGTGCTCACGCCAAGAGTAGTGTATCAGAGGATATCACTAGGGATTGAACCAAGAGTAGTGAGTGGAAATGTCCATAGCCTGAGGTTATCGAGAGGGAGAGTCCGAGTATCACTTGAGGGTGTAATCTTTTATTCATATAGGGGATTTCTGTGATCGTCTGTTGCTAGAAGGATAGCCCGTGGTTTTTCCCTTGTCGAAGGGTTTCCACGTCAAAATCAAGTGTTCTTTATATTTCCGCACTTTACTTGATTTTGTATGTATGTATGTACTGGGTTATTTGTTATTAATATTGACTAATCGAAAAAGTTGATAATAATTGATTAACAACCCATTCACCCCCCTCTAGGTTGTTAGACACATGCTTGAGTAGTATTTTCAATACGAACATGAGACGTAAGAATGAATAGCATGCAAAGTCTAGTTTTTTAGAAAGTATTAATATTTTATAAACAATTATTTTTTTTATTTACGTTGTCGTAAAAAATAGGTTTGACCAATATCAAAAATGTTTCTAGGGACTTAAAGTTTTTTAGAAAGTATTAATATTTTATAAACCGTTATTTTTTTTATTTACGTTGTCGTAAAAAATAGGTTTGACCAATATCAAAAATGTTTCTAAGGACTTATGCATTGTATTTTTCTATCATTTATATGATCACCCATTTTGAGAATTCGAAATTGTTGAGGACAATATTAGAATTAGAATTTTGTACAAAGTACTAAATGTATGATGATTAAATTTTGGAAACGGATGGTAATTAGACGTTTTGACGACTTTTTCGATTCTGTACCTTAAATTGTTTCATCGTATTTTCGGTTTGTGTTTGCAGCAAAATTAAATGTGTGTATTTTTGGAAGTTAATATGTTTGCATAGTAGATTGTATGTCTATACATAAATTAGCATAAGATATATCTGTTGGGGTTTTTGCCCTAACGCTTATAATTTGTAAATGTGAATTGAACATAAATAAAAGAAGTGATTTATTTATTCAAATTGTCTCATACATTTATATGTAACATGTGTACTTAACATCCAAGATTGCCGAATGTAATTTCAAACTGAGTATAAGATTGTCATATATAGATGGATTCATTTTGAAACGAGCAATCTAAAGAGTCCGTAATAGCAAATAAAGTTTGGTACTTTATTTGTCGTTAATCTACAGTCGCGGTCAATTCCGTAATGTACATGTGATCTTATCATGGATCATTCTATGGTGATATGACAATAGAGGACACCTTGTATGATATGATCATATAGGACTGGGTCATGATCTATATGAATCTCTCAATAAGATCCGTTACATGATGAGATTCATATATATCGACAAATGATGGCTTTATATGAGTGACCTTAATCTTGAGTGTCTTATCGACCCTTAAGGTTAGATCGTGGTTTTTGATATATCATGGGTGAGATTTGAGTTACATTCCTAGTCAATATGCTTCGTATGTTGGAACCGCGTTTTGGCTTGTGGCTGGGAAAGTTTGTACACAATAATGGAGTCCACTCCTTCTTGCGAGAAGTATATAGTAATTCCCTTAAGAGTGGATTCGGGGCTTGAACAATATGAGCGCTCTCCTAATTCCATGAGTAATGTAGGATTTATTGTTCATTAGAGAATCAATGGTACTTAATGGAAAAGATGTAATTAGAGGGGTATAACAGATATTATGACCCATCTCTAATTATGAACTACTTGTGGAGGATTATACCGTATGTAATAGCTATATCGATAGACACCGAAAGTTATTGGTTTGTGTAAAAACAACTACAATTGAGAGTGTAAGTTCCTCATATTTTGATTGGCTTATTTCGTTGACAAACCACATTGGGGATTATTCTTTGTAAGGGTAAATTAGGCCTCTTGAGTGTGATAAAGCTTCAAGGACATCATCTCTCTCAAGAGCACTTCAAAGGTATCTCACTTGTTTAACTTTCCTTGAAAGAGATCTAGTTGCACACACTCACTTGCATGCATTATGTTCTTATCTTCATGTAATTGAATGATGCTTTGTATGCCATTTTTCACACTCCACACTTGCACTTTTTGCACATCACTTAGTGTGTTGAGTTTGCCCCGAAAAGGAGAATTTCTTCTCTTAGCGCGGCCTAGTCCGCTTGGCAAGACATGCTTGCACCATGGCATACAAAGCGGTATACCTCAGTAGGGTCATGCTTCCTGTACCGCTTCCTGTGCACTTGCACGCATAGCGATCCAAGTCACGGTGTTATCCAGTAGACCTCTGTTGCCCATACCGCGGCTTGTGCACCTGCTTGCACAGCGCCCTACACCGCGTTGTTGTCCAGACGGTGCACTACTATGTGTACCACGGTTTGGACACGTGCCTGCAATGCGGTCTATCAAGAGGTATTGACGGGTTTCTGTGCCTTAAGTTCAAAACGACGCAGTTTTGACTATGGCTCCTATATATATATTCTCTCTTCTTCCTTGCTCGTTTTTTGTGAGTTCAAGAAGCCATTTTTGAGAGGCCAAGCTTCTTTTAGAGAGAGAAACTCCTAAGAACTCATCTTTACTCAACCAAACACAAATCCATGTGCATCTAACATCTTACAATCATCATCTCATCATGGATTCTTCTTGCTTTCATTGACTAGGTAACTTAAACATGCCCTAAATCTCATTGTATTTATTTATGTTCTTGTTTGCCTAGGGTTAGCTCTTTTATATGATTTTATTGCATATCTTTATGTTTATTGGCATTTATAACATGTTTGAGTTGTTGTTTGTTGGTTGAGAGCTTTGTTCATTGATAGCTAGCATTTAGGACGATTTTACCCTTCTAGCTAAATCTTCATGCATTTGCATTTAGATATTGATATCTAGGATTTGCATTCATTGACATCTTTAAATCCTTAGATACGCATTTAGTGTTGCCTAGCATTAATTTCATGCTTGAATATCTTTTACATATTCACATAGGTTGTTTAACCTCTTCATTGATTGTTAAGCTTTGTGACTAAGTGGGTTAGTGCACAAGCTTGTGGTCTAGAATCACTATTAAAGGCCCGTTAAGTAAAGTGAAAGGGTTAGTGACCAAGTAGGTGTGACTTGAGGTCAACCTAGGTTGTAAACTTTCGTTCAAATAGTGGATTTGAGGACCGTATGTGGCTAGAAGGATAGCCCGTGAGTTTTGCCCAGTTGGAGGGTTTCTCACGTAAATCAATCCTTGTGTTTTTATTGTTTTCCGCATATTTATATTGGATTGATTGATTGCTAATATGAGGTAGGTCTATTAAAATTGATTAAGTCGAAAAGTTGGTAATAAATCAACTAAAACCTATTCACCCCCCTCTAGGTTGTATTAGACACACTTTGTGTATTTTCAATTGGTATCAGAGCGGGTTCCTAGATACACTTAGGTGATCCTTGCTCTTTGTGTGTCTTGCATTTTGTTTGTGTTTGTTGCATCATTAACATTCATCTCATTCATACCCAAACACTATGAGTGGGAACGGAAGTGGTAATGAGGGAGCCTCTAGCACAAGACCCCCTTTGCTTACCGGAGTAAACTATGCCTCTTGGAAAGGCAAGATGGAGTCTTACATTTGCTAAATAAATGACCGAGCATGGATGGCAATGAAAGATGGCTACACTCCTCCAGAAAAAACTCTTGCAGACAAAAGTGTAGTTCCCAAGCCAAAGTCGGAATGGTCAACTCAAGAGTTTGAAGCATCCAAGTGGAACAACAAGGCTATGCATGCTATTCTTTGTGCAATGGATGACAATCAGTACAAATTGATCCAAACAACAAGAATTGCAAAAGAGGCATGGGAGATTCTAGAGATGGCCCATGAGGGAACCGAGGTGGTCAAGGACTCCAAGCTTCAAGTCCTCCAAACACAATTCGAGCAAATTAGGATGGAGAAGGATGAGTGCTTCAACGACTTTCAAGTGAAGTTGATGGACATAGTCAATCAAAGCCATCAACTTGGTGACCCCTATTCGGATAGGAGAATCAAACAAAAAATTATGAGGTCGCTTCCAGCAAGATTTGAGTCAAAAGTGACGGCTCTTGAGGAGAACAGTGATTACAAAAACATGAAGCCAAGTGAAGTTATAGGAAGACTTCTAGCATATGAGTCTAGGTGGACTCCTACACCTATACCTCCAAAGAAGCAAAAGAGTATTGCTCTGAAAACTTCCAAAGTAAAGAAAGAGGAAGATGACTCAGATGAGGAGATGGCCCTCATGGTGAAAAGATTCAAGAAGTTCATCAATTTTGAGAAGAGGGGATTTGGATCCAAAGGAAAGGAAATGAAGAAGAAGACTCCTTTCAAGAAGTTTGAGTCAAGTGAAGACAAGCCCACAAGAAAAGGGATTCAATGCTTCGAATGTGGAGGTTTAGGACACATCTCCACGGATTGTGGAAATTTGAAAAACAAGAAGAAAGGAAAGGCCATGGCCGCCACATGGAGCGATGGTGATGACTTGGAAGAAGAAGGAGAATCCTCGGATGATGAGGATCATGTGGCAAACTTTATTGCCTTCGCATCTTCTCTCAAGAGTAAGGAAGCAATAGATAATGAAGAGGTAGAGAAACAAAGTGAAGATGACTCTAGCGATGGTGACTCTTCATCCCATTCAACAAATATGGATGTAGGAGGAATGGATCTTGAAGGCTTCATTGAGCATTTTCAAAGCTCAAGATTGAAGATGAAGAAAGAGATTCAAAGGCTAAAAGGAGAGAATCTCAAGCTATCTACCGAAGCTACTCACTTAAATAAAGAAGTGAAGATAGCCCAAAGGAATGAGGAATTGATGGAAAATGAGCTTGAAGAAGCTAGATAGATCATTGCTAAGATGACTTCAAGCACGAAGAAACTTGACCACATGTTGGGAGTTGGCAAGATGCCAGGTGATAAGAAAGGTCTTGGCTATGAAGATGACAAAGAGACATCATCCTCAAACAAGACCGTGTTTGTCAAGAGCTTGGATAACAAAGAGCCTTCACCTCCACAACATCCCAGGAAGAAGATTGAACTAGGAGAGTGCTCTAAGGATTCCAAAGTCAAGGTGGCACAAGGGAAACAAACTCAAGCTCAACCAACAAGGGTTCAACAAGCAAGCCTTCCTCAACCCAAATATCACCAAGCCAAGAAGCAATTCATGCAATCTCAACCAAGGAAGCAATATATTCCAACTCAACAACAAAGAATGAGAGAACCAATCCAACACCAAAAGCAAGCTCAAATGCGTGGGAAAGCCCCTTTGTACTCACAAGGGCATGGTATATCTTCTTATTTCATTCCCACTTGTCATTTTTGTGGTGTTGATGGTCACATTAGACCTAATTGCTTCAAATACATTGAAATGTGTAGAATCAAGAGCATGATTGAAATAAATAGAGCTAGAGCCAAATTGCATGTACTTAGGAGATCTAGAGCCAATTTGCATGATCCTGGGAAATCTAGAGCCAATGTGACTAATACCACTAGGAATGAGAACATTTCACCTAGGTGGATTAGAAGAGATGACTATTTTTGCTATGTGGCTCAAATTGCCTTGAAGGCAAATGCCTTGAAGGCAAATGCCTTTAACACTTGGTATTTGGATAGTGGGTGTTCTAGGCATATGACGGGGAACAAGAGTTTCTTTAAATCCCTTGTCTTGGAGGATGGAGGATTTGTCACCTTTGGTGATGGATCTAGAAAGAAAGTCATAGGGAAATGAACCATTTCCATTCCAGATTTACCCTCCTTGCCCAATGCTTTACTTGTTGATGGCTTGCAAGCCAATCTTATAAGCATTTCTCATCTTAACGATGATGGACTCTCTGTCTTGTTTAATGCAAATGATTGCTCTATTTTAATGTCAAATGGACAAACCTTGCTAAAAGGAAAGAGATCTAGTGACAATTGCTATTGTCTTGAAGCTAGTGCTATCTCTTGCAATATGTCCAAATGTGAGGAAGTTGAGTTATGGCATCAAAGACTTGGCCACATGAACTATCGAGATTTGAGGATCTTAGATAAGTTCAAGGTTGTGCGTGGCCTTCTAAGCTTGGGAAGAAAGTCGATGGCGTTTGTAGACCTTGTCAACAAGGGAAACAAACCAAAAGTATGCACAAGAAAGGCAAATATCTCGCCACCAAGGAGCTATTAGAGCTTCTACATATGGACCTTATGGGTCCCATGCAAACCGAGAGTCTCGGTGGCAAAAGATACATTTTTGTTTGTGTTGATGATTTCTCTAGATTTACATGGACATATTTTCTTAGAGAAAAATCTGAAACATTTGAAAAATATAAAATGCTTTGCACTAAAATTCAAAATGAAAAGAACTCACACATTAAAAGCATTAAAAGAATTAGGAGTGACCATGGGAGGGAATTTGAAAATGCTTATTTTGAAAGCTATTGCAATAGCTTAGGCATTTCCCATGAGTTTTCGGCTTCTAGAACTCCTCGACAAAATGGGGTTGTTGAGAGGAAGAATAGGGTCCTTCAAGAGATGACCCGTGTGATGTTGCTTAGCAACAATGTCCCTAGGAACCTTTGGGCCGAGGCTGTCAATACGGCTTGCTACATAGGAAATAGAGTCTTCCTAAGGCCCGATACTAGGCAAACCTTTCATGAATTATGGAAGGGTAGGAAGCCAAATGTTAGCTACTTCCACTCATTTGGGAGCAAATGCTACATTCTAAATGACCGAGATCAACTTGGCAAGTTTGATGCCAAGAGTGATGATGGGATTTTCATTGGCTATGCCCTTAATAGTAAGGCCTATAGAGTTTTCAATTTAAAAACTCAGGAGTGTCATGAATCATCTAATGTTGTCATATATGATTGTAGGCCTAAGACTAGAGACCATGATGAGGAGGTCATTGTGCTTGATGATTCTTCATTGGAGAAGAATGTTGAGACTTCAATTGATGTGAAGTCAAGTCTTGATGAAGAGGTCATTCAACCTCTTGATAGAGATCCATCATTGGACTCTAAAGAACCCACTCCATGTGTTAGACATCTCCACAACAAGAATGACATTCTTGGAGATATGAATGAGGGTGTTAGGACTAGCCGTCAAATAGCTAATCAAATTAGCTATACTTGTTACACCTCTCAAGTTGAACCCAAAAAGGTTTATGAATCCTTGAATGATGAGTTTTGGGTTCTTGCCATGCAAGAAGAGCTAAACCAATTTGAAAGAAATGAGGTTTGGACTCTTGTTCCTAGACCCAAGGATACTAATGTCATAGGGACCAAATGGGTTTATAGGAATAAGTCTGATGAGAATGGCAACATTGTGCGCACTCAACAAGGCTAGACTTGTAGCACAAAGATACTCTCAAATTGAGGGTATTGACTTTGAGGAGACTTTTGCTCCGGTTGCCCGTCTTGAGTCCATAAGGACTTCTTTTATCCATATCATGTGTGCACAAATTCAAATTGAATCAAATGGATGTTAAGAGTGCCTTTCTCAATGGTTTATTTCATGAGGAAGTGTTTGTTGAGCAACCCAAGGGGTTTGTGGATCCACACCACCCCAATCATGTTTATCGCCTCAAAAAGGCTTTATATGGGTTAAAACAAGCACCTAGGGCTTGGTATGAGCGCTTCACTCAATTTCTTGTTGACAATGACTACACTAGGGGTAGTGTTGACAAAACTTTATTCATCAAGAAGAACAAAGATGAGCTTTTCATAGCTCAAATTTATGTTGATGATATTGTTTTTGGATCCACCAACAAATCCAAAGTCCAACAATTTGTTGATGTCATGTCTCATGAGTTTTAGATGAGTCTTGTTGGGGAGCTCAATTACTTCCTAGGTTTGCAAATCAAGCAATTGCATGATGGGATTTTCATATCCCAAGCTAAGTATGCTAAGAACCTAGTGAAGAAGTTTGGCCTTGAGAATGCCAAACATTGTGACACACCCATGAGTACCACCTTGAAACTAAGCAATGATGCTAGTGGCAAGAGTGTGGAACAAAGTCTTTATCGTGGCATGATTGGTATCTTGCTTTACTTGACCGCAAGTAGGCCCGATATAGCCTTTAGTGTGAGTGTGTGTGCTAGGTACCAAGCAGATCCCAAGGAATCCCATCTCTCCTCTGTGAAGAGAATCATTCGATATGTGAATGAGACATCCAACTATGGGATATGGTACTCCTTTGACACTAATGCTAGCTTAGTTGGCTTTAGTGATGCAGATTGGGCAGGAAATTGTGATAATAGGAAGAGTACATCGGGCGGTTGCTTCTTCCTAGGCAACAACTTGGTCTCATGGTTTTGCAAGAAGCAAAATTCCATCTCTCTATCCACAGCTGAAGCGGAATACATAGCTGCCGGGAGTGCTTGCACACAACTCCTTTGGATGAAGCAAATGCTTGTGGATTATGGCTTTGATCAAGGTATTCTAACCCTTTATTGTGATAACATGAGTGCAATTAACATTTCAAAGAATCCGGTTCAGCACTCTAGGACAAAACAGATAGACATTAGACATCATTTCATTAGAGAACTAGTTGAAAACAAATGCATTGCACTTGAGCATGTGGGCACTAATGATTAACTAGCGGATTTATTTACAAAGCCCTTAGACTCAACTAGGTTCAAGTCACTTAGTAGGTCTATTGGAATTTGTCATATGCCTTGATGAGTTTTGGTGATTGACCCCTTATGGGGAGCTCAAGCAAAGAGAGCAACTTTGCATGTTGAAATAAGCAAAAACTTGATCAACTTTATGCTTCTTTATTAATTGCTTGAGTTTTTTTGGTTGTGCTTATATATATATATATATATATATATATTCTTATATGGCTTTTTATTCAATAAGTGTGCCTTGCTTGGTTTGTAATCCATGTCACCTCTATGTTCAAACATGCATTTTTGGATTAGGAGAATTGATTGGGAAGTACATTTGAATGACCTAAAGTTTATCTCCATGACATGTGACTTGATTTTGACATGCTAACATATTATGCATGAATTGTGTGTGCAAATGTGTGTGGAAGCACCTTGACAAAGCTAAACTCAATAAGGACCATGTGTCCATGCAATAAATAAGGATGTCTCATCCAATTTAGTTTTGGGTCTTTTCTTAATGGTTGAACAAGACAACAACCAATAAGGATTCTATATCCATTCAATTAATAAGGATTTTATATCCATGTCTTGATTGACCATTAAGGATTGACATGGTTGCTTGTTTAATTATGGCAAAAGGGTGCAAATTGGTTTGAATTCCTCTGGAACCCTTTTTGACGTTCTCCTTGCCAAATACCATTTGCTTGAACTATGATATTACATGTCTTACATCCAAAGCAACTAAGTCACACATTTTCTTCTTAAGAATAAACCCTCAATGATTCTCTCTCAATTAATTAAGTTGCATAAAGTTGTTGTATATGATTATGCACTTATCTTGCAAATAACTCTCTTTACTAAAGTGACCCGGTTGGGGAATACTCCTTTGCCTATCTCATGACAAAAAGGGGGAGTAATGTGGTTTATTTAAGGGGGTTGCATTTTTGGGGGGATTGTCCCATTGAGGGGGAGTTAACCTATTTAGGGGGAGCATTTGTATGTTGCATGTTGCATCTTTCTTTTATTATGCAAATTGCTTTTATTTATTATCTCTCTTGATCACCTCACATACACTTGTCTTGGAAAGTGTAGTCTCATTGTTTTATAGGGAATGTGGCTATTCTACACGAACTTGAAGTTTTGAAGACCTAGTATCTAGGTATCTTTTTGTAATGTAGAATATCTTTTTGTTGACCTCTAGTTTTTACTTTTTTGTGAGCATGATTTGTGAGTGGTGGTTTTGTCACGAAATAGCCAAAGGGGGAGATTGTAAGTTTCTCATATTTTGATTGGCTTATTTTGTTGACAAACCACATTGGGGATTATTCTTTGTAAGAGTAAATTAGGCCTCTTGAGTGTGATCAAGCTTCAAGGACATCATCTCTCTCAAGAGCACTTCAAAGGTATCTCACTTGTTTAACTTTCCTTGAAGAGATCTAGTTGCACACACTCACTTGCATGCATTATGTTCTTATCTTCGTGTAATTGAATGATGCTTTGTATGCCATTTTTCACACTCCACACTTGTACTTTTTGCACATCACTTAGTGTGTTGAGTTTGCCCCGAAAAAGATAATTTCTTCTCTTAGCGCGGCCTAGTCCGCTTGGCAAGACATGCTTGCACCGTGGCATACAGAGCGGTATACCGCAGTAGGGTCATGCTTCCTGTACCGCTTCCTGTGCACTTGCACGCATAGCGATCCAAGTCGTGATGTTATCCAGTAGGCCTCTGTTGCCCATACCGCGGCCTGTGCACCTGCTTGCACAGAACCTTACACCGCGTTGTTGTCCAGACGGTGCACTGCTGTGTGTACCGCGGTCTGGACACGTGCCTGCGACGCGGTCTATCAAGCGGTATTGACGGGTTTCTGTGCCCTAAGTTCAAAACGACGCGGTTTTGACTAGGGCTCCCATATATATATTCTCTCTTCTTCCTTGCTCGTTTTTTGTGAGTTCAAGAAGCCATTTTTGATGAGGCCAAGCTTCCCTTAGAGAGAGAAACTCCCAAGAACTCATCTTTACTCAACCAAACACAAATCCATGTGCATCTAACATCTTACAAGCATCATCTCATCATGGATTATTCTTGCTTTCATTGACTAGGTAACTTGAACATGCCCTAAATCTCATTGTATTTATTTATGTTCTTGTTTGCCTAGGGTTAGCTCTTTTATATGATTTTATTGCATATCTTTATGTTTATTGGCATTTATAACATGTTTGAGTTGTTGTTTGTTGGTTGAGAGCTTTGTTCATTGATAGCTAGCATTTAGGACGATTTTACCCTTCTAGCTAAATCTTCATGCATTTGCATTTAGATATTGATATCTAGGATTTGCATTCATTGACATCTTTAAATCCTTAGATACGCATTTAGTGTTGCCTAACATTAATTGCATGCTTGAATATCTTTTACATATTCATATAGGTTGTTTAACCTCTTCATTGATTGTTAAGCTTTGTGACTAAGTGAGTTAGTGCACAAGCTTGTGGTCTAGAATCACTATTAAAGGCCCGTTGGGTAAAGTGAAAGGGTTAGTGACCAAGTAGGTGTGACTTGAGGTCAACCTAGGTTGTAAACTTTCGTTCCAATAGTGGATTTGATGACCGTATGTGGCTAGAAGGATAGCCCATGAGTTTTTCCCAGTTGGAGGGTTTCTCACGTAAATCAATTCTTGTGTTTTTATTGTTTTCCGCATATTTATATTGGATTGATTGATTGCTAATATGGGGTAGGTCTATTAAAATTGATTAAGTCGAAAAGTTGGTAATAAATCAACTAAAACCTATTCACCCCCCCTCTAGGTTGTATTAGACACACTTTGTGTATTTTCAGAGAGAATGCAGCTTCGGATTTTTAGTGGAATAACACCGAAGTTAATAATCATGAAATATTAATTAAATAGTTTAATTAATTATTTCTAAGGATTATTGGAGCTCGAAATACTGTGGGTCTATTAGGTCCCCTTGCTAGCCCGATTGATTAAAGGTAACAAGGGTCACGGTTGATTAATTGGATTGTCCAATTAATTGTTTTATGAAAGTGGAACGTATCTATTTAGGAATTAATTGAATAATGAGATTATTTAATTAAAGAATATTAATGATTAAATTGATTAAATAATGAGATTATTTAATTATGCGATTAATCATTAGTTGGATGGTGTTGATTGATATTTGTGTTTGAATGATGATAAGATAATTTGATTATTTTATTTTTATTAAATTAAATATCAAATTTGAATTAAAAAATTTAAATTCAAAGTTATTAATTATACTTATAAATATTAGATGTTTTAAAGAATTAATTAATGAAAGTTGTTTATTAATTATCCTTATAAATATTAGATGTTTTAAAGGATTAATTAATGAAAATTATCAGTTAAAAAACAATATATAAATATAAGATATAAATTGTTTTTGAAAACTTATACAATGCAATTAAGAGAAGAGAAGATATAAGTTCTCTTAATTGCATTGAATGTTGGTTGCGTGAAACCAAAAAGAAGAAAATCGAGAGGTGTGCGGCCAAAAAGATATATATATATATAGTTTTTGATTTTATTTTTTTGATGGTGGTCGTATTCTACACATAGAAAACAAGAGTTATTTTCGTAAGTTTCTTCTACCTTCATTCAAGCTTCTGAAACCCATGACGCGCCCACATGCTGTTGCCAATCGCGGGACATAGCCGAGAAGATCTTGTGGTTCAAATCAGGAAGTAGATCGGAAAAAGAAAGAAGAAGCCATCAAACGCTGGTATGAATCGTTTCACCTTCTTTGTTATTTTCGATTATTACTGTACAAATAGGTTTACTTGATGATTGCATAAAAATTATTAAAACTCGATTCCGCTGCGCAATCCAAAACCTGGAACCTACAATATCTTCTATATCTATAATATTGAGGCCAATTTGAAAGTGATAAGCTGAATTGTGTAATCTGTGTGATCTAACACTAGAAAATTTAGTCTATTTTAAAGAGCAAGATGCTCTTGAAACTATAACGTGAATCATGATTGAACCTTGGCATAGTACTTATTTGCTCGACATACAAATTAAATGTGAAGGCTTATTAATCTAGAATTTAAATTACTCGCATTATGTTGCAGAGTAACTTAAGTAGTAGCCTCACATGTGTGTTTGATAAGTACAATAAGATTTAAGTGAAGTGGCTTACCTTTAAGAGTTTGGCTTGAAGGAAAATCTGATTTTGAATACTAAAGTTTTTGTAGGTTTGGTATCAAGTTTTTGAGTACTTCTAAGAAGAGTTAAAATTAGTGGCAGTCTCCAATAAGGATATAAAACGTGATACACAGACTAAATGAACTGATCTCTTCTGATAGTTGGAATTTATAAAATTAATATGATGCGTATCAATAGCGTCATTCGGTAATAAAAGATGAGCGCTTAGAGGCGGCTTAGGCTTCTAGCCAATTTTATATGAAAGATTCCTACTTGTACAAAACTTTTAGTTTTGAGAGCATTAGTAGAAATAGATATTTCTAAAAGGGGAAGATGATCTAGTTGTTGCCACAATTAATCTTAAATCGGCAGATGCAAGAAGTTGAGGGATGAAAAATTGAGGAAGGACAAAACTAAAATAACTTGTTACAATTGGGACAAGTTGGATCATTTTCATTGGTAAATGCATTGAGTTGAAAAGAGTAAAATCCAAACTCAAGAATTTGTTAAGTTATGCTTAAGTTTATGGCTAGGTATTTGCTTTCTAAATCACGTCATTATGTAGACTGTAGATAAGTGAAGATACACCGTCCAATAAGAAACTGTAAAGCATAAGTTGAGTAAAGTTAGATTATTAGAAACAAGATGTATGTGTTATAACAATTTTGGAGTTAAGTACCTAAAAACTGGGTTTGCATGGTTGCTTAAATTTGTACTCCATGATGTTCTAATATACACTTGAGATCTAACTGGATTTTAGTGTACGTGGTTGTCCTCATTGATTCGGGTTATCATTAATAATCATGATGGTTGTATGAATATTGTTATTGCAAATTATATTCATATGGTGCTTGATAGTTGTTTAATGATTTTATGGTATTATACGCAAGTAGGGACGGTTATAATTTTATTTATTTTTCAATCATTGCAATGGTGATGATGCTTATATTTTAGCATGCTAGATTAAGTCATGTTGGACTAGATAGAATGAGTATATCGGTCAGAGAGTACTAATTGGACTCATTTATCTAAAAAGTCATGCAAATTATCTAGTAAGAAAAACAACTAGAACACATTTTAGTAAAGAACTAGATCAAGAATTCCATTGCAACTAATTCATTATAACATTTTTGATTGAATGAGTGTAAATGCTAGACATGAAATTTCATATCTAGTTATATTCATTAATATCTTTAGATGTCTCAGTCATGTCTATTTGATCTCTCATAAATCAAAAGCATTGGATTGCATTAGATTATTTGGTTGATGATGAAATTCGATGATAAACTTTTGAGTTTAAAGAGTAAACCGAGTATGTAAACATCTTTCTTAACGGTTCAAGGAATTGTTTAGCAAGAAAGGTATAAAAAAATATTTATTTATTCTCAGGACTTCGCAACAAAATAATGTAGCAGAAAGAAGGAATAAAATATTGTTGGAAATGGTTAAATATGTGATGGTGCAAGTATATCTTTTAGTATCTTACTAAAAGATATCTTAATTGATTGCTGCTTACTTACTTAATCAAGTTCCACTAGATTAGACACTTCCACACATTATGAATTTTGGACAGGTGGGTAGCCTGGTCTGACTAATCTACAACCATGTTATGTTCATAATCCATCTCATAGAAATACGAAATTGGAAGCAAGGAGAGAAATTATATCTTTGTTTGATACTCTGTGCATTCCAAAGGATAAATAAACAAAGATGCACAATTAGATAGAAGTGTGATTGAATTAGAATCACAAGACGTCATTATTAGGGAATGAATTTCTTGTAGAAATGAGTTTGATGTAGATATCTGAATTTAAGAATTGGATGATCTGTGTTAATACGCAAGTGGTGGTAAATTAAAATCTAACTTGATCCTCCATCCCTAGTGGGGGTGGAATTCTACATGGATCTCCCATCCCCAGTGGAAGTGGAAGTCTAACCCTAGTAGGAGTAGAAATCTGCATGGATTTTTCATCCGAAGTGGGAGTGAAACAACTGTTAAATCAGCCACCATGATAATTTACCAGCTCTTCGAAATAATCACAAAGTTATCCCATGCCATCTTTCGGAGATTGAAATGGAAGATTTGATGATTACTTCTCTTGACAGTGATGAGCCAAGGATTTTTGAATTGAGCTATCACTTATATCTATTAAGAGAATATATGAATGAAAGCAATGTAAGGGGATATAGAGTCTAGAAAAGTGATCATGTCTGGGACTTGATTCACTTACCGTCAGGTCATTAGACCATTGTGAACATATGAGTTCCACATATCATACGTAATACGGAAAGTACTATTGAGAGGTATAAAGCGCAATTAGTCGCAAATGAAGAAACTTATTCTCTAGAAGTAAAGTTTTCTTCCATATGCCTTATTCTAGCACTTGTCACGTATATGAACTTGAAATTACATCAGATGGATGTAATGATTGTACTTCTCGTTAGAGAACTAGAGGAAGAGATTTACATGGAATAACCTGTAATTTTTTGTTTCAAAATACCAAGAGCGCATAAGTGTGCTTGCTTAATTAATATATAGTTTGAAACGATCCTCTAGAAAGTGGTATCTTTGATTCCATTAAACTGTAATGTCTTACAGATTAATGATGACTAAAGATAGTCATGGTAAGTGCACTAAACAGGTTGAAGATAATTTTTTAAATTATCTATATTTGTGGACTATATGTTTTGGCTAGAAATAATGAAGAGTTTGTAAAACCATAATGAAATGGTAATTCTCAAATTTCATTGAGATTTTATATGAGCAAAGTAGCTTATATATTAGGAGTGAGAGTTGATTCGAAATGAGCAATTGTAAGCTCATAGATACTCTTATTGTGAGATCACAGACTCTTAGCATCAATATATACTCTGAAACTCCATAAGATCAAGAAATTGATGACAAGTTCCTCATGTTAGTACCATACAGAGTCTCATGTACATAGTCTATTTTTAGTTACACCATAAGATTGGTGAGTAGACACCAATATAATCGTAGATTACAACATTGAGATGTTGTCAAGAGGATTATGACATACCTTGGAATTATGGCTAACTACTTAGTGTACATTGTAATATGTACAAGACCCAATAGAAGTTATGCCACAAGATTGATGAATGTATACCAATATAATCCTAGATTGAAAGGATTGTGACATAACTTAATAGTAAAAAAACTACTATTTATGCTAGCATAATTACACACATAATGTGATTGAAATATGTAGTTAGGTTGATACCGACATTCTTACATGTGCGGTCACCTCAGTAGCTGAGATATCAGGCTGATATGAGACACATATATATTTGAGAATATATAGGATATATTCTCGTGAAACGTATATATATGAATTTATTGCATTGACTGAGTCAAGATGAGGTTCACTATAAATATACCAATATTTTAGAACCGATCATGATAGATCCCACTATCAGTGATATAAGACCCAAATTTTGATTTTTAGTTTATTTGCTTCCATAAGCGTTTACGTTTTAAAAACACTTTTTGTTTTTTTTTTAATTTATACGGTTTATGGGGTTAAAGTTTTAAAATAAAATTAGAGTTGAATAAATGTTTTATTCATTATATAACTCTTTCTTTTAAATGATATTAATAAAAAAAAAATATGGATTCTGATCTTAATAAGAAATCCTACCTTTTTAAAAACTCTTATATTTAGGACTCTTGCTTTCTCATTTACGATCAAACTCTTTTATAAATGAGTGATTCACATTCAATATCCTTATATAATTCCATCAGTATGCACTTATAGGAAAATGACTATATATATATATGTATATAAAACTAGCTTGTCCAATTCAAATTTCAAAAATTTTATTTTTAATCAACCAATCAACTAATTTTTTCTTCTTGTTTTGTGCAGCTACTAATTGTGCTATTGTTCTTGCCATTCAACATCTTGTATCGGTCAAGTCGCTTCTTCTTCTTGACATGCTTGTTTCACTGCATTGCTGCAACTCCTCTCTACAAGGTGACACTACCAGATTTCTTCGTGGCAGATCAATTCACTAGCCAAGTTCAAGCCCTGAGAAGTCTAGAGTTCTACATTGCTACTACGTGTGGGGAGACGTTGTTCACCGCAGGAACAAATGCAACTCGTATGACGTATACACCGTTTTCTTCTTCATCGTGGCAGTGATTCCCTACATGTCTCGGCTACTTCAGTGCCTACGAAGAATATTTGAAAAAAAAGATGCAATGCAAGGATGGAATGGGTTGAAATATTTCATCACAATCGTTGCTGTTTGTATGAGGACAGCTCTGAGTCTGGACAAGAATAATCTTGGATGGATAATAACATCCTGGATTTTCTCTGTTGCTGCAGCCGTTGTTGGAACATATTGGGATCTTGTTTATGACTGGGGTCTTCTTAATCGGAAATCGAAGAACCGTTGGTTGAGAGACATGCTTCTCGTACCCGAGAAAAAAACATATTTCATTGCCATTGTAAGTATAACAGGGCCACTTCAAATCCAGAATTAGCTTCAATTTTACATTATAATTATTCCTGTATAAGTATAGTTTCTAACCTAGTTCATTAATTGCAGGTCTTGAACATTTTGCTGAGATTTGCATGGTTGCAAAGCGTGTTAGGTTGTTTCAAAATCTTACATACATGAACCTGGATTACACTTGTTGCCTGTCTAGAAATCTTCCGTCGTGGCATATGGAATTTCTTCAGGTAATTTTTTTTAACTATTACATTATTTCGGGATTGAAGAGGAAGCATGATTCGAACCCACAATAAAAAAAAAACATAAACATAAAAAAATTCATACAACTCACATTAATTTAATTTAATTTAATTATTTTTTATTTTTGGATACATTAGGTTGGTAAATGAGCACTTGAACAATGTGGGCAAGTACAGAGCATTCAAGTCGGTGCCACTGCCTTTCTACTATGACGTAGTGCTGTAAAAGGGGGCCGGCCCGGCCCACATCGGCACGGCCCCCCGGCTCGTTTTCCTAAATGGGGGCCCGGCACGGCACGCCGGCACGGCCCTTCCGTGCCGTGCCGCGTGCCGTGACGTGCCGGCCCGTGGGCCAATTTGGCGGGCCAAATGGGCCGGCCCATATATATATATTTTTAAATTTTTTTATATATTATTATTTTTGTATAATAAAAAAAATGTTTATAATAAATTAATAATAGATTATAGATACATTTTTTATTTTATTTAATGAATTAATTCAAAAAATAAATAAAGATAAAACATGAAAGAAAAAAAAAGTAGATAAAAATATGAAATGAAGAATTCTTTATTTATTTCGGACTTTCAGTATTACATATTTATATGATTGCCTCATTAAAAACCTCACCAAGAAAACCCAGTGGGATAAAAACTTGGTAAGGGAAAAAGAGTGCAATCGTATTACAAGTAAATGTACATGTACAACCTAGTTCTGGACCTGGTTACTGGCGGAACCCTCATAGACATATAAATTGGAGAAATTTTGAATAAATTGTTCATCTACCGTTTCATTTTGCATCCTCTTTCGAGCATGCTCCCAATCCCGAATGCATATTAATACTTCCACCATCTCTGGAGTCAAACAATTTCTACTTGGTTCAATAATTCGTCCACTCGTGCTGAATGCCTGTTCTGAAGACACAGTGGACACGGGGATAACCAGTATGTCACGTGCTAAGTGTGACAAGACCGGATACCTGTAGCTATAGGTCTTCCACCATAACAACAGATCAAAATTCTCGGTATTTTCGTCGGCATCAAACTGTGATTCAAGGAACCTATTCAGTTCGGCACCAGAAGATGCAGCAGATCGTGTAGTTGAAGAAGAAGAACTTGCTGATTTGTCTTTTTTCCGGCGTTTGAGAATGCTCCAACTTGTCGGCAACGGTTGTCTGTCCGGTTCTGGTGATGGTTCCGTGTGAATGCCGCCAAACCTGCGTTCATAAATACTAAAAACTTCGAACAACTTGTTTCGAATGTCAGTAATCTGTTCGGAATAATCTATTGACAATTTATTACCAGTAAACTCAAGCAAATATTCTAAACCAGCTAATTTAATTCTAGGATCTACTATAACACCTAAGGCATAAAGGAAAGGCATTTCAGACCAGTATTTTTTAAACTTGGTCTCCATGGCAACAACTGCATCGCCAAGCAAGTCATCTTCCCTATAAGTGTTTAACATGTCAGACATTTCCACAATCTGATGGATTGCCTGGGAAGATGTGGGGTAGTAGACCCCAGAAAGGGTTACAGTGGCATTGTAAAAAACCTGTAAAAATTCAACAAAAATCTTTGCCACATACCAATCGTCTGGTGTCAGTGATTGAGCAGGTGGACAGCCACTTTCGGCCAATTTCATGTTATAAAAACCCGAAATAGTTGTATCATATTCCAAACAATTTTTCAGCATTAAGTAAGTAGAGTTCCACCTTACCGGCATATCAGTTTGGAATCGTCGGGGTCGTAGACCGTTTAATGTACAGTGTCTGCCAAATTCTTGAAATCTTGGATTAGAGCTACCGATCCAAGAAATGGCATCTCTGATGCGTTCTATACGATTGCTTACTTTCTTCAAACCAGACTGTACAACTAAATTTATGATATGACATGCACAACGCTGGTGGAAGAAATAACCCCCAGCTTGCGGGATGTTTCTTTCAGTAAACAATGCAATAGACTTAGTATTTACCGATGCATTATCTAATGTGATAGAGAGGATGCGATGAGTTATGTCATAAGTTTCTAAAACAGAAAGAATGACAGCAAAAATATTGTCTGCGGTATGTGCAAAATCCATAGGACGAAAACCAAGAATTTTTTTTTTTGTATCTTACATTCAGAGTCTAAATAGTGTCCTGTGACACATAAATAGTCCTGTTTGGAACATGCGTTCCAAATATCGGAAGTTAATGCAATTGAGACAGTTAGATGCTGTAATTCAGCCGTCAAGTCATCTCGTTGGGTTTTAAACATTTTTATCAAATCGTTCCTAGTGGTGGTTCTAGAAACAATTTGCATTTGGGGGCAAAATGCAGATGTTATAAATTCTTGAAAAAAAACACAGTCACCGAAATTAATAGGTTGATCAGTTTGTGCAATGTACCGTGCCAAACATTCTCTAGCATGTGCGGCGTCGTAATGCCACGTCGTAACCGACCCGTCTGGGTGCCGTTGCAGTTGTGTCTGGGTTGTATTGGGTACCTGTACGTGTTTGGGCATGCATTTTTGCATATGTCTTCTCAAATGACCGGTTCCACCCTTAGTAGTGGTATAGTTCTTAGGACAAAACTTACATTTGGCTCTGGGGCCGACCGTACAGTCTGGAAGTGTCATTTCTACTACGTCAAAACACTGCCATACGTCTGATGTTAACCTCTTAGATTTGGTACGTGATGTCGGTGTGGCGCCGGAACTAGAAGGTCCCGCTCCGGTTTCTGCTGGTCCGGAGAGATCAAAATCATCGTTCAGCATGTTTAGACCGTCTGGAAAATAAGGATGGGTGGGATCCATTTCCTAAAAAAAAAAGTTTCGGTCATTAAAATTAACTCCTACACATACAATGATTATTTTACTAAAAATATATATTAAAATTAACTCCTACACATAAAATGATTGATTTACTAAAACAATATATTAAAATTAACTCCTACACAAAATGATTATTTTACTAAAACAATATATTAAAATTAACTCCTACACATAAAAATTATTAATTTACTAAAACAATATATTAAAATTAACTCCTACACATAAAATGATTATTTTACTAAAACAATATATTAAAATTAACTCCTACACATAAAAATTATTAATTTACTAAAACAATATATTAAAATTAACTCCTACACATAAAAATTATTAATTTACTAAAACAATATATTAAAATTAACTCCTACACATAAAAATTATTAATTTACTAAAACAATATATTAAAATTAACTCCTACACATAAAATGATTTTTTTTTACTAAAACAATATATTAAAATTAACTCCTACACATAAAAATTATTAATTTACTAAAAATATATTAAAATTAACTCCTACACATAAAATGATTTTTTTTTTACTGAAACAATATATTAAAATTAACTCCTACACATAAAATGATTAATTTACTAAAAATATATATTAAAATTAACTCCTACCCATAAAAATGATTTGTTTTTACTAAAACAATATATTAAAATTAACTCCTACACATAAAATGATTATTTTACTAAAACAATATATTAAAATTAACTCCTACACATAAAAATTATTATTTTACTAAAAATATATATTAAAATTAACTCCTACACATAAAACGATTAATTTACTAAAACAATATATTAAAATTAACTCCTACACATAAAATGATTATTTTTTACTAAAACAATATATTAAAATTAACCCCTACACATAAAATGATTAATTTACTAAAAAAAATATATTAAAATTAACTCCTACCCATAAAAATGATTAATTTTTACTAAAACAATATATTAAAATTAACTCCTACACATAAAATGATTATTTTACTAAAACAATATATTAAAATTGACTCCTACACATAAAAATTATTATTTTACTAAAAATATATATTAAAATTAACTCCTACACATAAAATGATTAATTTACTAAAACAATATATTAAAATTAACTCCTACACATAAAATGATTATTTTACTAAAACAATATATTAAAATTAACTCCTACACATAAAAATTATTAATTTACTAAAACAATATATTAAAATTAACTCCTACACATAAAAATTATTAATTTACTAAAACAATATATTAAAATTAACTCCTACACATAAAATGATTATTTTACTAAAACAATATATTAAAATTAACTCCTACACATAAAAATTATTAATTTACTAAAAAAATATATTAAAATTAACTCCTACACATAAAATGATTATTTTACTAAAACAATATATTAAAATTAACTCCTACACATAAAAATTATTAATTTACTAAAACAATATATTAAAATTAACTCCTACACATAAAAATTATTAATTTACTAAAACAATATATTAAAATTAACTCCTACACATAAAATGATTATTTTACTAAAACAATATATTAAAATTAACTCCTACACATAAAAATTATTAATTTACTAAAAAAATATATTAAAATTAACTCCTACACATAAAATGATTTTTTTTAACTAAAACAATATATTAAAATGAACTCCTACACATAAAATGATTATTTTACAAACAAAATATATTAAAATTAACTACTACAAATAAAATGATTTTTTAACTAAAAAAATATATTAAAATTAACCCCTACACATAAAAATGATTTTTTTTTACTAAAACAATATATTAAAATTAACTCCTACACATAAAATGATTATTTTACTAAAACAATATATTAAAATTAACTCCTACACATAAAATGATTAATTTACTAAAAATAAAAATAAAAATTAACCCCTACACATAAAAATGATAAATTTACTAAATAAATAAAATTAATAACTGATATAAACATAAAATGATAAATTTACTAACTAAACAAACATATTAAATTTAAAATATAACACTTAAATAAAAATGTACCTTTGAAGTTTGAACTTTGGTGTCTTGGTGGAGAGATTAGAGAATAATAGTAAATTACTAATAAAATATTATAATAGTATATTAGTAGTGTAGAATAGTAGAGAGAGAGTAAGAATGAAATTAAGAATAATTGAAATTGTATAGAGAGTTTGAGAATGGAGAGATTGAGAGAATTAGAGAAAGTGAATGAAAAGTGGAATGTGTGGGAGTATTTATAGAAAAATTAGAAAAGTGGGTAAAAATATAAAACACAAGAGTTGAGGGGGCAAATTGTAATTTTTATTGTTTTTTTTTTAAAAAATAACCGTTGGCTGACGTCAGCCAACGGTTATTTTTTTTTAAAAAAACAATAAAAATATACTTAAATTTAAAAAAAAAAAAAAAAAAAATTATGCGGGCCCAACGGTCGGCACGCCGTGCCGGCCGTTGGGCTTGGCACGCCGTGCCTGGAACCCTGACCCGGCACGTGCCAAGAATGGGGGCCGTGCCTGGCACGGCCAGCTACAGTAGCGGGCCGTGCCAGGCACGGCCCGCCATCCTTGGCAGGCCGGCCCATATTTACAGCACTACTATGACGAAGACGAATGCTATATCTGAGATTGCTTAAACTTGAGAAATAATCACTTATATAATAATCTAGGACCCATGAGGTGTTTGGTAACACTCCATAATCAACTTATTTCATAATTTGCTCCTCCAATAATCAGCTTTTAAGAAGTTGATTGGGGGTAGCTTTTGGAAGTTGATTATGAGAGAAGCTGGCTTTTTATCATTGGAATGTCTATAATACCCCTACCATTTTGATATAAAGACAATAATACCCTTTTATTTAATTGTGATATTTTTTTGAATTAATAATAATTTAAAAAACTGAAAAATAAAAAAATTAGAAAATAATTTGTTTGAATTCTGTACTGTGGCCACCACTACTCACTGGTGGTGCCACCATCGAATTGAGGTCGGAGGACGCCCGGCTACATTCAACGACGTCGAAGTCGTCGGAGGAAGCGGTCCTCCGGAAGTGGAGGAGGCAAAGGCCGATTCCGTCGCGATTTACCACCCATATGCTCTTTTGCAATCCACGACTCAGTCACGAATCCAATCGAGTTTCCGACGCAAAGGTCAGTTCTTCTCCGGCGATGGATGGAGGAGGGAGGCTCTATTTTTTCAACTGGTTTCAAGAGGAATGTTGCGATTTCATTTGCGAAAACTCGACGGCGAGAGAAGAGTTCGGCAATCATACGACGGAGGCCAGCGACCCGCTTGAGGTGGAGAATCTGGTGGATCGGCAGAGGGAGCAAAATCGGAGAGGTTGATGGAGAAAGATGTTGATTTCAGATCTGGAGCCATTGAGACAATAATGAACGAGTTGACTCAGAACGAGTCGACTCAGTTCATTTTTTTTTTAAATTTGAATGTGATTTTTTAAATTTTTTTATTAATTTAAAATAAATTTGAAAAGTCTTGAAAGTTGAAATATATAATAACCATTTGATAAAATGGAGTATTTATATATATATATATATATATATATATATATATATTTATATATAAATAAAGCTGGAAAAAAAAGAGTAAACGGAAATATATATAAACAAAGCTTGAAAAAAAAAGTTAAATATATTACATCTTAACAATCATATCCATTTTAGTCATTTTCCGTAATCAATTAAAGTTTACCAAACACTTTTTTTATTGTTTTTCTTAAGTTGATTATTTATAGAGTCAATTTACCAAATACCTATCAACTTATGTTATAAGTTGATTATTCCTTAAGTTAAGTTAAAAACAGATTATTTTAGAAGCAAATCAATGTCAAACATAACAGAACACAAAGATGATTAAGAATATAAGATGTGTTACCATCCTCTGGATAAAATATACGTACATAAAGAAAAAAGTGGAGATCAAGAAAAATTATTTACGGAGACAGAAACATGAGAATCTTCATAAGTAGCTAATGTTATTTGACCATTATATGCCTAGTGAGAATAAAACTATAAACTAGGGAAACACAAAATTTTCATTCGGTTTTTGGTTTTTTGTTTTTGGTTGTATCAATTTTGTTGTTTGTAAAAATGTTACTCGTGTCCTTCAATTTTTGTGGGTCAATTCAATGTAAATGTGATAAACTAGCTCCGAAACGATTAACATTTAATTTGTTTAGATATTTTGACTTATCTCTAAAATGATAGTTTATTTTTTGGACGATTACCTAATAGGTCCTGGATTGTTTTTTTAAATATTAAATTGTTTGCAACCTTACAAAAGTGAATAAATTAGTTTCTAATATTTTCACAAGTAACAAATTAGTTTCCAACCTTTTAGAAATATCAAATTAGTCATTGTTGACAGTTAAATTAAACGTTTGATGACTTTGATCCTGCCTAATGATGGAAAATTACTTTAATACCCAAATTTATAATTGATTAAAAAATAAAAAAAAATGTTAAAAAATATATAATTAAAACAGTTGTGCGTTTTCATTACATAAACACACATCAACATAAGATAATGGTGTAAAAGGGGGCCGGCCCGGCCCACATCGGCACGGCCCCTCGGCCCGTTTTCCTAAATGGGGGCTCGGCACGGCCCTTCCGTGCCGTGCCGCGTGCCGTGCCGTGCCGGCACGTGGGCCAATTTGGCGGGCCAAATGGGCCGGCCCATATATATATATATATATTATTATTTTAGTATAATAAAAAAAATGTTTATAATAAATTAATAATAGATTATAGATAATAGAGAGTAAGAATGAAATTAAGAATAATTGAAATTGTATAGAGAGTTTGAGAATGGAGAGATTGAGAGAATTAGAGAAAGTGAATGAAAAGTGGAATGTGTGGGAGTATTTATAGAAAAATTAGAAAAGTGGGTAAAAATATAAAACACAAGAGTTGAGGGGGCAAATTGTAATTTTTATAATTTTTTTAAAAACATAACCGTTGGCTGACGTTAGCCATGACGTCAGCCAACGGTTATTTTTTTTAAAAAAAAAACCGTTATACATTTAAATTTTAAAAAAAAAAAATTCCGCTGGCCCAACGGTCGGCACGCCGTACCGGCACGCGTGCCGGCCCGGCGTGCCGACCGTTGGGCCTGGCACGCCGTGCTGGCGTGCCGTGCCGGGCCGGCACGCCGTGCCTGGAACCCTGACCCGGCACGTGCCAAGGATGGGGGCCGTGCCTGGCACGGCCCGCTACAGTTGCGGGCCGTGCCAGGCACGACCCGCCATCCTTGGCAGGTCGGCTGGACCGGGTCCTCCAGGCCCGGCCCATATTTACACCACTAGCATAAGAGACATCTTCTCTTCCCTGTCAGACTCACTAGACCAAACCAAAAACCCAGAAAAGCTTTTTCACAAAAACAATACCACCACCACTTGCCAACTTTAATCTCTCTATGTTCTTCTTCTTCTTTGGTTAGGAGAAAAAATGAAAACAGTGAAAAACACGAGTAGGATTTAATATGTTTTTGAGCAAATTGTAAAAGACTAAATTATCCTTTAACTGTTGAGTTTGACTACTGGAATATTAATGGAGAGGGTAATTTGATACTTGTTAAAAAATTAGAGACTAATTTGGTCACTTTTATAAAGATCGTAAACAATTTGAAATTTTAAAAAAAGTTCAGGATTAAGTAGACCAAATGAGGTTAGACACTCTCACATCTACAATATGAAAACAACTAGTTGATTCAAGTCACATCTTTATCACCATATTCTGAATTTATTGTAATAGTAAAAAAAAAAAAAACAGTTTGGTCGTGACAATCTTTTCTGGTGAGAAATCTTTTACATTAATGCACAATGTTAACAAAAATAAAAAATTCAGACAAAATAATTATAGGGATAAAAAAATGCTTATCCCAATTTGTTAGAGTGATGTTGTTGACAATCCTCTACATATCTTTATATATTTCATTTTAAATTATTTTATAATATGACAAATTTGTCCTAATTAAAATTACTAAATAGTATAAAGAAATTTTAAATACATTCCATTGTTATAAAATAAAGTTCAAAAGCTTATAAAATATAACAATACTAACTAGGAGAGAAGAATGAGAGGAAATCAATTCTATGAATTTATTTATCTGTGTATTAAATGTTTATACAATGAGCCTATATATATGTATAGGAAAAATTATCTCTACAATTTAAAGAGAAGATAATAATATAAAGAGATAATAGCCGACAATTATCTAGGTGGTGATAAGTCTATTTTATCACAACACTCCCCCTTGGACATACGCCACCTTGATAGTAGTCTTTGAGATTCTTCAAAAATATATATATTGAACGTGCTTAAATATTGCCTTATTAAAAACCTTGTAAGGAAAACCCAATGAGACAAAACCTGGTCAAGGAAAAAGAGTACAGTGCACAAATGTCCAAAATATTCTCCCCCTGAAAAATGATTTCTCTTTAATCTTGTACTTTGCTAAGTTGACGCATACTGATGCCATATATCAATTTCTCTAATGTTGCTGTCGGTAATGTCCTGGTAGATAAGTCTGCAAGATTATTTGTAGGCTGTATCTGTTTAACATCAATTTGTAAATTTTCTTAAATTTCGTGAGTGTAGAAGAACTTTGGTGATATGTGCTTGGTTCTGTCTCCCTTGATATACCCTCTTTTGACTTGTGCAATACAAGCTGCATTATCTTCATATATTATTGTTGTCGAATATGTAATTTGAGGCAGTTTACAAGTATTCTGGATATGATGAATAACAGACCTCAGTCATACACACTTTAGACTTGCTTCATGAAGTGCAAAGATCTCAGAATGGTTAGAAGAAGTAGCAACGAGAGTTTGATTGGTGGAGCGCCACAAAATTGCTATACTATTATATGTGAAAACATATCCAGT
The DNA here is from genome assembly GCA_033220585.1 of Dipteronia sinensis. Classification (NCBI taxonomy): domain Eukaryota; kingdom Viridiplantae; phylum Streptophyta; class Magnoliopsida; order Sapindales; family Sapindaceae; genus Dipteronia; species Dipteronia sinensis. The sequence goes on along the minus strand of CM065638.1, from coordinate 68,476,065 downwards.
CTGTGAGCGTGACTTATGAGGATCAGAGAGATAACCAACATCAACATAACCAACAAGCCCTGAACTATATGACCTTGAATAAAACAAACATGAGCCTATAGTTCCTCGAAGGTATCGAAAAATATATTTGATCCCATTCCAATGTCGACGAGTTGGCCCAGAACTGAATCTTGCCAATAGATTCACAAAAAATGCAATATATGGTCTCGTACATGATGCTAAATATAATAAGGCACCAATTGCATTAAGATACGGTAGTTCTGGACCAAGTATCATTTCAAAAATATCCTTAGGTCGAAATGGGTCTTTCTTTGGATCTAAAGACTGAACAACCATAGGAGTACTCAAAGGATGAGACTTATCCATACTGAATCTTTTTAGAATTTTCTCGACATAAGCTGATTAATGGACAAATATTCCATTTGATTCATGCTCGATCTCCTGGCCGAGACAGAATTTTGTTTTCCTCAAATCTTTCATTTCAAATATTCATCGGTTTTTAGAAGTTCTACAGGAGTTCCAATTAAACTCACGTCATTGACATATACTGCTATTATAGCAAATCTAGTTTCTGATTTCTTTATGAATATACACAGACATATATGATCATTATTATATCCTTACTTTATAAGATATTCACTAAGAAGATTATACCACATTCGTCCGGATTGTTTTAAACCATATAAAGATCGTTGTAACTTTATTGAATACATGTTACGAGAATTTGAATTACATGCTTCAAGCATTTTAAATCCTTCAGTGATTTTCATGTATATATTGATATCTAGTGACCCATATAAATATGTTGTCACCACATCCATAAGACGAACTTCAAGTCTTTTTGAGAGTCAAACTTATTAAGAATCGAAACATAATTGAGTCCATTATGGGAGAATATGTCTCATCCTAATCAATGCCGGGTCTTTGAAAAAACCCTTGTGCAACAAGTTGTACCTTATATCTCAAGATTTCATTTTTCTTATTAAATTTTCGAACAAATACCCATTTGTATCCAACGGGTATGACGTCTTCATGCGTTTGGACTACTGGTCCAAAAACTTCTCGTTTGGCTAATGAAGCCAATTTTACTTGAATTGCTTTTTTCCATTTAGGCCGATCATTCCGTTGTCGACACTCCTCAATAGTACGAGGGTCATGATCATCATTTAAAAATTTAGTATCTACTGCATATGCAAACATATCGTCGATGTTATTTTATCACAACTCCACGATTCTCTGATATAATTTATTGAAATCTCTTTATTTTCAAATTCTTGCACCTCTTAAGGGGTTTCTTCCTTTTCAGGGGATTTAGCCTCTTCAAGGGCTACTAACTCTTCTACAGTTGATAATTTAGAGAAAGTGGTATTATTCATGGCTCGAGCATTGTTTTCTATAGGATTCTGATATTTGACTTTTTGCTTTCTGGGAATGGTATCTTTTGAACCAAGCGGTCTACTACGTTTTTGGTGTACAACAGATGATTCATTTGCTGATGTTTAATCAGCTTCTTCTTCAGGAACAATCACCCGGGCAGGTGTTTTAACAGCTAGTATGTGAGATTTTATTACTTTGGTTGCATCTGTAAATGCATAATGTATCTGATTTGTAATCATCTGAAGATTAACTATCCTATGTACTTCATTTTCACATTGAGTTTTACGAGGGTCTAAATGGGTCATATTTGTAACATTCCATGAAAATTCACTTTTCTCTTCAGAAGAAGTTTTTCCTTTTCCTAATGAAGGGAAAATTGTCTCATCAAAATGACAATCCGTAAATCGTGCGGCAAAAAGATCACCTGTCATGAGTTCAAGAAATCTAATTATTGAAGGTGAATTATAACCAACGTAAATCCCTACACGACGTTGGGGACTCATTTTAGTCCTTCGGTGGTGCAATAAGGACTTGTACTGTACAACCAGATGTGCGTAGATAAGAAATGTCTGGTTCGTGACCAAGAACAATTTGTATTGGAGAATACTGATGAGATGCAGTGGGTCGAAGATGAATTAATGCCGTTGCATGTAGCATTGCATGACCCCACACAAAAGTAGGTAATTGCGTTTTTAATAATAAGGTCCGGGCAATTACCTGTATACGTTTGATGAATGATTATGCTAATCCATTCTAGGTGTGCACATGCGGAACTGGATGTTCAACATCTATTCCAATCGATGTGCAATAATCATCAAATGTTTTCGACGTAAACTCACCATCATTGTCCATTTGTATGGTCTTGATTGGATAATCCGGAAAACGTGCTCGAAGTCTAATAACTTGCGTCAAGAATCCAGAAAAAGCAATATTACATGTAGACAATAAGCAAATATGTGACCATCATATAGATGCGTCAATTAATTCCATAAAGTATTAAAGTGGTTCACAATCTGGGTGGATGAGCCCATAAATGTCTCCTTGAATTCTTTGTAAGAAAGATAAGGATTCAAATCAACCTTTATAATGGATGGTCTGATCACTAACTTTCCTTGAAAACAAACAGTACATATATTTTCATTGGACAATAGAATCTTCCGGTTATTTAATGGATGTCCATGAGAATTCTCAATTATCCTACGCATCATAGTAGATCCTGGATGACCGAGACGATCATGCCAAAGTAAAAATGTTTTCGGATTTGTGAACTTCTGGTTCATAATTGCGTAGGTTTCAACTGGTTTTATAGTTATATAATATAATCTAGATGAATAAGCATTGAACTTTTCTAAAATGAGCTTCTGGCTCGAGACATGTGATGTAATATAGAAGTACTCTATAGTATCCTTACTTATAGTCTCAATATGATATCCATTGTTGCGGATATCGTTGAAACTAAACAGATTTCTTTTGGATCTACTAGAATATAAAGCAACATTTATTCTTATTTTTGTACCGTTTATTAATATAATTGTTTCTCTTACAAAGTCTGCTATTAGGTCTGCAGGACCAGATATAGTGTTTACCTTGGCTTTGATCAAGGTTAAATTCAAGAAGTATTTTCTATCTAGACGAATTGTATGTATTGTTCCACTGTCGACCAAACAAATATCTCCAATTTCTTTTTTGAAACTAGATTGTTCATTCATGTTCTGTTTATTAAAGATAAAATTTATTAGAGACTAAATAGCAAAAATAAATGCAACAAAATGATTCTAAACAAACGAGGAAAAAAAATAAAATAAAAAATAACTTCATAAATCCTAAAATGGAAATAAAACTAGACTTAAGAAAATAACTATTAAATTCTTAATTGGTATGAACATGCCCATCACCAATTAAATGATCTATCTTTCCATTTGGATCCTAAAAAAAAATCAGAAACATCAAGGTGAGTAATGTCTACAGGATCAGAATGATCTAAAAAGTTTGTTTCAAGTTTCTTACCCTTCCCTTTCGTGGATGCTTGATAAAGATTGGCCAAATGTTTTGGTGTGCGACATGCACGTGATCAATGTCCAGTCATGCCACATCTATTACAAATTTCTTCTGCATTTTTAATATGCTTATTGCTTCTGTCATGTTTGGCTTCATAAACATTTCTCTTCTAGGAATCGTTTTTCCGATTTCACTGACTTGAGTTTCTCTGTCACCATGGCCATGAGAGCCGCCCTCATGCCCACACTCACACTTTCCATGACCTCGGATAGATCCATGGTTGTTCCTTGAGTTAGCATTTGCTTCTGGCAGTGCTAACTGCTAAGGAACCAGTTGGGCGTAGCTCATGATTTTTCAGTAACAATTCATTATTCTGTTCTGCAACTAAAAGACAAGCAATTAGCTCAGAATACTTAGTAAACCGACGCTCTTGGTATTGCTACTGTAGGAACACATTCGAGGCATGAAAAGTAGAAAAAGTTTTTTCTAATAAATCTTCATCGGTTAATGTTTCCCCACATAATTCAAGGTCAAAAGTTATATTAAATAATGCAGTATTATAGTCAGCAACTGACTTAAAGTCCCGCAATCTCAAATGATGCCAATTGTATCGAGCTCTAGGAAGGACCACTGTCTTTTGATGGTCGTATCGTTCTTTAAGATTTTTCCATAGAGTCAACAGATCTTTCACTGTGATATATTAAGCCTTCAAACTCTCATGGAAATGACGGCGGATAAATATCATAGCCTTAGCCTTGTCTTGTGAATTTGCAGCATTATTCTTGTTGATAACATCAACCAAATTCTTTGATTGAAGGTACAACTCGATATTAAGAATCCATGATTGATAGTTCTTTCCAGAAATATCAAAAACGACAAACTCTGGCTTCGTGAAATTCGACATTCTCATATGTTATATATATATATATATATATAAAGTTAAGGTTTATTATCAAACAGAGGGAATGGTTGTAAATAGCACCTTTTGAAAGTTGAGTTGTGCAACTATCACTACTTTAATAAGTCTTGTTTTATTAGCACCTAAAAGGGTGTGCTGACGAAAATGCCCCTCCTTTTACTTTTACAACTTAGACTTATTCATTTTCAATTTTTCTCTAATTTTCTCTTCTTACATACGATCTTCTACTTTTCCTTTTCAAATTTCCTCTCCTTTCATAGTTCATTCATCCATGTTTTTTCAAAATTGATGAATTCCCATGTTTGAAGAGTAAATCCATTCACTTTTCCTTTTCTAATTTTCTCTCCATTCTGCCGTTCTTCCTCTCCTTTCACAGTCATTCATCCATAATTTTTGAAAATCGATAAATGCCCAGGTTTGAAGAGTAGATCCAGTCATTAAAACCTTGTTTGGATTATTGGAAGAGTTGATAAGGTAAATTTCCATCATAAACTAGTTGAGAAACTTGTTCAACGACATTTTTTAAGTTGTGGTCTGGAAACTTTCACTTTCAATTTGTTAGATGTATATGTTGAACTGAAGCTAATTCTCCATTTTCGATCTGATTTTCTGGAAAACTCTGTGTTTTTTCTGGAAAACTGGGTTTCTGAAATAAGTCTAGACTTTTTTCTAGACATAGACTTATTCGAGACTTACTTTCAAGACATAATTGTACTTGTTTCGAGACTTATTTATTAAATGTCGAGACTTATATTATCTTCTAGACTTATTTATTTCATAATCGAGATTTATTTATATCAATTTCAAGACTTATTTTTATCTGTTTCAAGACTTATTGATGTAATTGTCGAGAATTATTTATATCAATTTCAATTATACAAAATTAAGTCTCGAATATATATCAGTTAGTCTCCAAAAAAGATGAATTAAGTCACGAATACACATGAATTAAAGTCCAGAATACATAATAAATAAGTCTCGATTATACACAATTAAGTCTCGAATATATACCATTAAGTCTAGAATATATACTATTAAGTCTCGAATACATACCAGTTAGTCTCGAATAAAGATTAATTAAGTATCGACTAAAAATTAATTAAGGTCCAAAATACATGTTAAAAAAGTCTCGGAATAAGTCTCGAAAATACTTGAATAAGTCTCGCAAATTGAATAACTACTGTTCATTATCTTCCCAAAATCGAAAAACCTAGATTCATATTCAAACAACAACAAAAATTGAAATCTAACAACACTACTGAAATCTAACAAAACCCAGATTCATAACTACTGAAACCTAACAAAACAACAGAAAAAATTGAAAACAAAACAACGAAATCAAACAAATTAAACCCACAATATCACATTTGAAACAACAAAACAAAAACATCACCAACAATATCATATTCAAACAACAAAACATCACCATTGAAATGAATTTCACAACAAACTAAATCGATATCATCAACAAAAACGAAATACATATCGAAAAATCAACAATAACACATCTGAAAACAAAACCCAAACGAAAATACTCAATCGAAATCAACAAAAACAAAATACATTTTGAAAAATCAACAATATCACATTTGAAAACAAAACCCAAACGAAAATATCTCAAGGTTGTCATCCCTGATGTCTTACGGCTGCTGTCGAAGTCTCCCCGGTTGTCTATCGGTGTCGTACTATTCGTCGCCGTCAATGGGTTTGCTTGAAGAGTTGGAGTTTTTCTTTCCTTAGACAACGAAGGTAATATGCGGTGTAAGTTCCTCATATTTTGATTGGCTTATTTCGTTGACAAACCACATTGGGGATTATTCTTTGTAAGGGTAATTTAGGCCAAGCTTCAAGGACATCATCTCTCTCAAAGAGCACTTCAAAGATATCTCACTAGTTTAACTTTCTTTGAAGAGATCTAGTTGCACACACTCACTTGCTTGCATTATGTTCCTATCTTCATGTAATTGAATGATGTATTGTATGCCTCTTTTCACACTCCACACTTGCACATTTTGCACATCTCTTAGTGTGTCGAGTTTGCCCATAAAAGAGATTTTCTTCTCTTAGCGCGGCCTAGACCGCTTGGCAAGACATGCTTGCACCGCGGCATACAGAACGGTATATCTCAGCAGAGTCATGCTTCATGTACCGCTTCCTGTACACTTGCATGCAAAGCGACCCAAGTCGCGGTGTTGTCCAGTAAGCCTCTGTTGCCCATACCGCGGCCTGTGCACCTGCATGCACAGCGCCCTGCACCGCGTTGTTGTCCAGACGGTGCACTGCTGTGTGTACCGCGGTCTCAACACTTGCCTGCAACGCGGTCCAGCAAGCGGTATTGACGGGATTTTGTTTCTCAAACCCAAAACGACGCAGTTTTGTCTAGGGTTTCTATATATATGCTCTATCTTCTTCCTTGCTCGTTTTTATGAGTTAAAGAAGCCATTTTTGATATGCCAAGCTTCCATTAGAGAGAGAAACTCCCAAGAACTCATCTTTACTCAACCAAACACAAATCCATGTGCATCTAACATCTTCAAGCATCATCTCATCCTGGATTCTTCTTACTTTCATTGACTAGGTAACTTGAACATGCCCTAAATCTCTTTGTATTTATTTATGTTCTTGTTTGCCTAGGGTTAGCTCTTTTATGTGATTTTATTGCATATCTTTATGTTTATTGGCATTTATAACATGATTGAGTTGTTGGTTGTTGGTTGAGAGCCTTGTTCATTAATAGCTAGCATTTAGGACGATTTTACCCTTCTAGCTAAATCTTCATGCATTTGCATTTAGATATTGATATCTAGGATTTGCATTTATTGATATCTTTAAATCCTTAGATAAGCATTTATTGTTGCCTAGCATTAATTGCATGTTTGAATATCTTTTACATATTCACATAGGTTGTTTAACCTCTTCATTGATTGTTAAGCTTTGTGACTAAGTGAGTTAGTGCACAAGCTTGTGGTCAAGAATCACTATTAAAGGCCCGTTGGGTAGATTGAAAGGGTTAGTGACCAAGTAGGTGTGACTTGAGGTCAACCTAGGTTGTAAACTTTCATTCAAATAGTGGATTTGAGGACCGTATGTGGCTAGAAGGATAGCCCGTGAGTTTTGCCCAGTTGGAGGGTTTCTCACGTAAATCAATCCTTGTGTATTTATTGTTTTCCGCATATTTATGTTGGATTGATTGATTGTTAATATGGAGTAGGATTATTAAAAATTGATTAAGTCGAAAAGTTGGTAATAAATCAACTAAAACCTATTCACCCCCCCTCTAGGTTGTATTAGACACACTTTGTGTATTTTCAATTGGTATCAGAGCGGGTTCCTAGATACACTTAGGTGATCCTTGCTCGTTGTGTGTCTTGCCTATTGTTTGTGTTTGTTGCATCATAAACATTCATCTCATTCATACCCAAACACTATAAGTGGGAACGGAAGTGGTAATGAGGGAGCCTCTAGCACAAGACCCCCTTTGCTCACCGGAATAAACTATGCCTCTTGGAAAGGCAAGATGGAGTCTTACATTTGCCAAATAAATGACCGAGCATGGATGGCAATTGAAGACGGCTACACTCTTCCGGTAAAGACTCTTGAAGACGAAAGTGTAGTTCTCAAGCCAAAGTCGGAATGGTCAACTCAAGAGTTTGAAGCATCCAAGTGGAACAACAAGGATATGCATGCAATTCTTTGTGCAATGGATGACAATCAGTACAAATTGATCCAAACAACAAGAATTGCAAAAGAGGCATGAGAGATTCTAGAGACGGCCCATGAGGGAACCGAGGTGGTCAAGGACTCCAAGCTTCAAGTCCTCCAAACACAATTCGAGCAAATTAGGATGGAGGAGGATGAATGCTTCAACGACTTTCAAGTGAAGATGATGGACATAGTCAATCAAAGCCATCAACTTGGTGATCCCTATTCTGATAGGAGGATCAAGCAAAAAATTATAAGGTCGCTTCCAGTAAGATTTGAGTCAAAAGTGACGGCTCTTGAGGAGAATAGTGACTACAAGAATATGAAGCCAAGTGAAGTTATTGGAAGGCTTCTAGCATATGAGTCTAGATGGACTCCCACACCTACACCTCAAAAGAAGCAAAAGAGCATTGCTCTAAATACTTCTAAGGTTGAGAAGGAGGAAGAAGACTCAGATGAAGAAATGGCCCTCATGGTGAAAAGATTCAAGAAGTTCATCAATTTTGAGAAGAGGGGATTTGGATCCAAAGGAAAGGAAATAAAGAAGAAGACTCTTTTCAAGAAGTTTGAGTCAAGTGAAGACAAGCCCACAAGAAAAGGGATTCAATGCTTCGAATGTGGAGGTTTCGGACACATCTCCACGGATTGTGGAAATTTGAAAAATAAGAAGAAAGGAAAGGCCATGGCCGCCACGTGGAGCGATGGTGATGACTTGGAAGAAGAAGGAGAGTCCTCAGATGATGAGGATCATGTGGCAAACTTTATTGCATTCGTATCCTCTCTCAAGAGTAAGGAAGCAATAGATGATGAAGAGGTAGAGAAACAAAGTGAAGATGACTCTAGCTATGGTGACTCTTCATCCCATTCAACAAATATGGATGTAGGAGGAATGGATCTTGAAGGCTTCATTGAGCATTTTCAAAGCTCAAGATTGAAGATGAAGAAAGAGATTCAAAGGCTAAAAGGAGAGAATCTCAAGCTATCCACCGAAGCTACTCACTTAAATAAAGAAGTGAAGATAGCCAAAAGGAATGAGGAATTGATGGAAAAGGAGCTTGAAGAAGCTAGAGAGATTATTGCTAAGATGACTTCAAGCACGAATAAACTTGACCACATATTGGGAGTTGGCAAGAGGCCAAGTGATAAGAAAGGTCTTGGCTATGAAGATGACAAGGAGACCTCATCCTCAAGCAAAATTGTGTTTGTTAAGAGTTTGGATAACAAAGAGCCTCCAGCCCCACAATATCCTAGGAAGAAGATCGAACTAGGAGAGTGCTCTAAAGATCCTCAAATCAAGGTTGCACAAGGGAAACAAGCTCAAGCTCAATCAACAAGGGTGCATCAAACAAGTTTCCCTCAACCGAAATACCATAAAGCCAAAAAGCAATTCATGCAAGGGCAACCAAGGAAGCAATTCATTCCAACTCAACAACAAAGAAGAAGAGAACCAATCCAACACAAAAGACAAGCTCAAATGCGTGGGAAAGCCCCTTTGTACTCACAAAGGCATGGTATGTCTTCTTATTTTATTCCCACTTGTCACTTTTGTGGTATTGATGGTCACATTAGACCAAATTGCTTTAAATACATTGAAATGTGTAGAATCAAGATCATGATTGAAAGAAATAGAGCTAGAGCTAGAATGCATGTTCCTAGTAAACCCAGAGCAAATTTGCATGATCCTAGAAAATCTAGAGCCAATGTGACTAATACCACTAGGAATGAGAACATTACACCTAGGTGGATTAGAAGGGATAAATATTCTTGCTATGTGGCTCAAATTGCCTTGAAGGCAAATGCCTCTAACACTTGGTATTTGGATAGTGGGTGTTCTAGGCATATGACGGGGAACAAGAGCTTCTTTAAATCCCTTGTCTTGGAGGATGGAGGATTTGTCACCTTTGGTGATGGATCTAGAAAGAAAGTCATAGGGAAAGGAACCATCTCCATTCCCAATTTACCCTCCTTGTCCAATGCTTTACTTGTTGATGGCTTACAAGCCAATCTTATAAGCATTTCTCATCTTAATGATGACGGACTCTCTGTCTTGTTTAACAAAAATGATTGCTCTATTTTAATGCCAAATGGACAAACCTTGCTAAAAGGAAAGAGATCTAGTGACAATTGCTATTGTCTTGAAGCTAGTGCTATCTCTTGCAATATGTCCAAATGTGAGGAAATTGAGTTATGGCATCAAAGACTTGGCCACATGAACTATCGAGATTTGAGGATCTTAGATAAGTTCAAGGTTGTGCGTGGCCTCCCTAAGCTTGGGAAGAAAGTCGATGGCGTTTGTGGACCTTGTCAACAAGGGAAACAAACCAAAAGTATGCACAAGAAAGGCAAGTATCTCGCCACCAAGGAGCCATTAGAGCTTCTACATATGGACCTTATGGGTCCTATGCAAACCGAGAGTCTCGGCGGCAAGAGATACATTTTTGTATGTGTTGATGATTTTTCTAGATTTACATGGACATATTTTCTTAGAGAAAAATCTGAAACTTTTGAAAAATTTAAAATGCTTTGTACTAAAATTCAAAATGAAAAGAACTCACACATCAAAAGCATTAAAAGAATTAGGAGTGACCATGGGAGGGAATTTGAAAATGCTTGTTTTGAAAGCTATTGCAATAGCTTAGGCATTTCCCATGAGTTTTCGGCTCCTAGAACTCCTCAACAAAATGGGGTTGTTGAGAGGAAAAATAGGGTCCTTCAAGAGATGAGCCGTGTGATGTTGCTTAGCAACAATGTCCCTAGGAACCTTTGGGCCGAGGCCGTCAATACGGCTTGCTACATAGGAAATAGAGTCTTCCTAAGGCCCGGTACTAGGCAAACCTCCTATGAATTATGGAAGGGTAGGAAGCCAAATATTAGCTACTTCCACTCATTTGGGAGCAAATGCTACATTCTAAATGACCGAGATCAACTTGGCAAGTTTGATGCCAAGAGTGATGAGGGGATTTTTATTGGCTATGCCCTTAATAGTAAGGCCTATAGAGTTTTCAATTTAAAAACTCGAAGTGTCATGGAATCATCTAATGTCGTCATAGATGATTGTAGGCCTAAGACTAGAGACCATGATGAGGAGGTCATTGTGCTTGATGATCCTCTCTTGGAAAAGAATGGTGAGACTTCAATTGATGTGAAGTCAAGTCTTGATGAAGAGGTCATCCAACCTCTTGATAGAGATCCATCTTTGGACTCTAAAGAACCCGCTCCATGGGTAAGACATCTCCACAATAAGAATGACATTCTTGGAGATATAAATGAGGGTGTTAGGACTAGGCGTCAAATAGCTAATCAAATTAGCTATACTTGCTACACCTCTCAAATTGAACCCAAAAAGGTTGATGAAGCCTTGAATGATGAGTTTTGGGTTCTTGCCATGCAAGAAGAGCTAAACCAATTTGAAAGAAATGAGGTTTGGACTCTTGTTCCTAGACCCAAGGATACTAATGTCATAGGCACCAAATGGGTATATAGGAACAAGTCGGATGAAAATGGCAATATTGTGCGCAACAAGGCTAGACTTGTAGCACAAGGATACTCTCAAATTGAGGGTATTGACTTTGAGGAGACTTTTGCTCCGGTTGCCCGTCTTGAGTCCATAAGGCTTCTTTTGTCCATATCATGTGTGCACAAGTTCAAATTGCATCAAATGGATGTTAAGAGTGCCTTCCTCAATGGTTTCTTGCATGAGGAAGTGTTTGTTGAGCAACCCAAGGGGTTTGTGGATCCACACCACCCCAATCATGTCTATAGCCTCAAGAAGGCTTTATATGGGTTGAAACAAGCACCTAGGGCTTGGTATGAGCGCCTCACTCAATTTCTTGTTGACAATGACTACACTAGGGGTAGTGTTGACAAAACTTTATTCATAAAGAGGAACAAAGATGACCTTTTCATAGCTCAAATTTATGTTGATGATATTGTCTTTGGCTCCACCAACAAATCCAAAGTCCAACAATTTGTTGATGTCATGTCTCATGAGTTTGAGATGAGTCTTGTTGGGGAGCTCAATTACTTCCTAGGTTTGCAAATCAAGCAATTGCATGATGGGATTTTCATATCCCAAGCTAAGTATGCTAAGAACCTAGTGAAGAAGTTTGGCCTTGAGAATGCCAAACATTGTGACACACCCATGAGTACCACCTTAAAACTAAGCAAGGATGCTAGTGGCAAGAGTGTGGAACAAAGTCTTTATCATGGCATGATTGGTAGCTTGCTTTACTTGACCGCAAGTAGGCCCGATATAGCCTTTAGTGTGGGTGTGTGTGCTAGGTACCAAGCGGATCCCAAGGAATCCCATCTCTCCTCCGTGAAGAGAATCATTCGATATATGAATGGGACTTCCAACTATGGGATATGGTACTCTTTTGACTCTAATGCTAGCTTAGTTGGCTTTAGTGACGCAGATTGGGCAGGAAATTGTGATGATAGGAAGAGTACATCGGGCGGTTGCTTCTTCCTAGGCAACAACTTGGTCTCATGGTTTTGCAAGAAACAAAATTCCATCTCTCTATCCACAGCTGAAGCGGAATACATAGCCGCCGGGAGTGCTTGCACACAACTCCTTTGGATGAAACAAATGCTTGTGGATTATGGCTTTGATCAAGGTATTCTTACTCTTTATTGTGATAACATGAGTGCTATTAATATTTCAAAGAATCCGGTTCAGCACTCTAGGACAAAGCATATAGACATTAGGCATCATTTCATTAGAGAACTAGTTGAAAACAAATGCATTGCACTTGAGCATGTGGGCACAAATGATCAACTAACGGATTTATTTACAAAGCCCTTAGACTCAACTAGGTTCAAGTCACTTAGTAGGTCTATTGGGATTTGTCATATGTCTTGATGTGTTTTGATGATTGACCCCTTATGGGGAACTCAAGCAAAGAGAGCAACCTTGCATGTTGGAATAAGCAAAAATTTGATCAACTTTATGCTTCTTTATTATTTGCTTGAGTATTCTTGGTTGTGCTTCTATATAATCTTATATGGCTTTTTTATTCCATAAGTGTGCCTTGCTTGGCTTGTAATCCATGTCACCTCTATGTTCAAACATGCATTTTTGGATTAGGAGAATTGATTGAGAAGTACATTTGAATGACCTATAATTTATCTCCTTGACATGTGAACTTGTTTATGACATGCTCAAAATGATATGCATGAAATTTTTTTTTATTGCCTTAGTGCAAAATTTGTGTGAAAGCAACTGAGAAGACTAAACCCGATAAAGATCTAGTATCCATGCAATAAATAAGGATGTCTCATCCAAATTTAGTCTTCTTTCTCTCTTTATTAGTTGAACAAGGCCACTATCATACGGGTATCTTACCAGAAAAATCAAAAAGGGTGCGAAAGTCGCTCATGTCTTGTTTCGCTTATAAAGTTTGGTATAGTTGCTCTTTAAATTGAAATTCATCCTTGAAACACTATATCTTGTTTGCTTATGACAAAAGGGTGCAAATTGGTTTGAATTCTTTTGGAACCCTTTTTAAGGTTCTCCTTGCCAAATACCATTTGCTTGAACCATGCTGTTACATGTCTTACATCCAAAGCAATTAAGTCATACATTTTCTTCTAAACAATAAACCTTCAATGATTCTCTATAAATTAATTGAGTTGCATAAAGTTGTTGTATATGATTATGCACTTATCTTGCACATAGCTCTCTTTGCTAAAGTGACCCGGTTGGGGAATACTCCTTTGTCTATCTCATGACAAAAAGGGGGAGTAATGGTTTATTTAAAGGGTGATTGTATTTAAGGGGAGATTGTCCCGTTGAGGGGGAGTAATCTATATAGGGGGAGCATTTGCATGTTGCATGTTATAGTTTTCTTTTATTATGCAAATTATTCTAATTTATTTATCTCTTTTGATCACCTCACATACACTTGTCTTGGAAAGTGTAGTCTCTTTGTTTTGAAGGGAAGGTGGCTATTCTACAAGAGCTTGAAGTTTTGAAGACCTAGTATCTAGGTATCTTGTAATGTAGAATATCTTTTTGTTGAACTTTAGTTTTTACTTTCTTGTGAGGATGATTTGTGAGTGGTGGTTTTGTCACGAAATAGCCAAAGGGGGAGATTATAAGTTCCTCATATTTTGATTGGCTTATTTCGTTGACAAACCACATTGGGGATTATTCTTTGTAAGGGTAATTTAGGCAAAGCTTCAAGGACATCATCTCTCTCAAAGAGCACTTCAAAGGTATCTCACTAGTTTAACTTTCTTTGAAGAGATCTAGTTGCACACACTCACTTGCTTGCATTATGTTCCTATCTTCATGTAATTGAATGATGTATTGTATGCCTCTTTTCACACTCCACACTTGCACATTTTGCACATCTCTTAGTGTGTCGAGTTTGCCCATAAAAGAGATTTTCTTCTCTTAGCGCGGCCTAGACCGCTTGGCAAGACATGCTTGCACCGCGGCATACAGAACGGTATATCTCAGCAGAGTCATGCTTCATGTACCGCTTCCTGTACACTTGCATGCAAAGCGACCCAAGTCGCGGTGTTGTCCAGTAAGCCTCTGTTGCCCATACCGCGGCCTGTGCACCTGCATGCACAGCGCCCTGCACCGCGTTGTTGTCCAGACGGTGCACTGCTGTGTGTACCGCGGTCTCAACACTTGCCTGCAACGCGGTCCAGCAAGCGGTATTGACGGGATTTTGTTTCTCAAACCCAAAACGACGCAGTTTTGTCTAGGGTTTCTATATATATGCTCTATCTTCTTCCTTGCTCGTTTTTATGAGTTAAAGAAGCCATTTTTGATATGCCAAGCTTCCATTAGAGAGAGAAACTCCCAAGAACTCATCTTTACTCAACCAAACACAAATCCATGTGCATCTAACATCTTCAAGCATCATCTCATCATGGATTCTTCTTGCTTTCATTGACTAGGTAACTTGAACATGCCCTAAATCTCTTTGTATTTATTTATGTTCTTGTTTGCCTAGGGTTAGCTCTTTTATGTGATTTTATTGCATATCTTTATGTTTATTGGCATTTATAACATGATTGAGTTGTTGGTTGTTGGTTGAGAGCCTTGTTCATTAATAGCTAGCATTTAGGACGATTTTACCCTTCTAGCTAAATCTTCATGCATTTGCATTTAGATATTGATATCTAGGATTTGCATTTATTGATATCTTTAAATCCTTAGATAAGCATTTATTGTTGCCTAGCATTAATTGCATGTTTGAATATCTTTTACATATTCACATAGGTTGTTTAACCTCTTCATTGATTGTTAAGCTTTGTGACTAAGTGAGTTAGTGCACAAGCTTGTGGTCAAGAATCACTATTAAAGGCCTGTTGGGTAGATTGAAAGGGTTAGTGACCAAGTAGGTGTGACTTGAGGTCAACCTAGGTTGTAAACTTTCATTCAAATAGTGGATTTGAGGACCGTATGTGGCTAGAAGGATAGCCCGTGAGTTTTGCCCAGTTGGAGGGTTTCTCACGTAAATCAATCCTTGTGTATTTATTGTTTTCCGCATATTTATGTTGGATTGATTGATTGTTAATATGGAGTAGGATTATTAAAAATTGATTAAGTCGAAAAGTTGGTAATAAATCAACTAAAACCTATTCACCCCCCTCTAGGTTGTATTAGACACACTTTGTGTATTTTCATGAGGGTATTTTTGTCCAAAATCAATCTTTAGTGCTATTAAAATAAGACTTATTAATATGGTGCTATTTGCACAAGCCCCACCCAAAAAAGTGCTATTTAAGTTTTTGACCTTTATCAAACATATGAAACTAACTTTATAAAAATATGGAAAATGACGAATTAAAATATTAGATAATCATCATGTGAGCCAAATAAAATGAACAATTCGCCAACACAATATTTGAGCCAAAGATACAATTTCGGTCAACATAATATTAACTTTGATTAACATGCAAATATCAAATCGGATTAACATGCAGATATCAAATCGATTGCTTTATTCTAACCACACCCGTATATAATTTAACATGGATTAATTTAATTCAGAATCTTTATAAAACATGGATTCATTATTTTGTTTTTTTTAATAGATGTTTTCAAGATCTAATATAAAACTTCAGGCTCCAAATAATTTTTCAAAAATTTAGAATTTTAGGTTCTAAATAATTTTCAGGATTTAGAGCTTCAGGTTTTAAATAATTTTCAGGATTTATAACTTCAGGTTCTAAATAATGAACTTCATATTCTAAATAATTTTAAGGATTTAGAATTCTATGTTCTAAATAACTTCAGGATTTAGAATTTCGGGTATTAAATAATGTTTAGAATTTAGAACTTCAGGTTCTAAATAATTTTCAAGATTTAGAGCTTCGGGTTCTAAATAATTTTCAAATTAAGAACTTTAAGTTTTGATTTTTTGTATGCAAACATCATGTTGCAAAATATTTGTGCCGTCATTATTTTCAATAAGAAATAAAGAAGAAGAGATTATAAACGAAAAACAATCATGTTGATAAGATAATAAAATAAAGAAATAATAACCGACGCTATTGGCACACCCCCTACTGATCTATTCATCCCCCATTTTTTAAAATTTTGATTTAATTAAATAAAATTAAATGTTTTTATTAAATTTTATGGTTTATTTCCAAAACTACCCATTTTAATTATTTTTCAAACTTAATATATACCATATATGATCTCTCTATCTCTGATCTCTGTATCTGTATACATCTCTCTCACCTCCATTGATTGATTTATTTATTTTTCTTATTATTTCTTTTTTTTTGTTTTTTTTTCTTCTTATTTCATGAAGGAAAAGAAAAAATAAAAAATAACAGGGTACTTCAATACAACGACAACTTGATATCATTCTAAAGAAAAAATAAATTTCAAACTTATTTCCAGATAATGAATTGTTTCCAGATGCTTACTATCATTATCATACAATTCTTGTTTTATGTCATTCTCAGACAATTCTTCAAGATGTTTGATATCGTTCTTAGACAATTCTTCCATATTCTTGATATCGTTCTCAAACTCTTTCATAATTTTATATGTATGTAAGAAGCAGATTTTAGGGTTTAAGAGTTAATTTTTTTTTGAAGAAACAAATTACTGACTTTTTTTTTTGAAAAGGAATGTGAGATTTTAATAGATTTACTTTGTAGAAGATTTCTTTTCTAAATTGTATGTCTCTTTAAGTCATTTTGATAAAGGAAAAAAAAGAGTATTATATAATTAAAAAAGTGGGGCATGAATAGATCAGTAGGGGGTGTGCCAATAGCACCACTCATATTTTATTTCTTTAGTTTTAATACATTACCGGAAAATAAAACAAAATTTATCAAGCACCCCAATCATCATCATCCAAAAAAAAAAATCAAAAACCAGATTACCAGCATTCAATTTTATCAACACCAAAAGGAAGAACAAAAACAAAATTGAAAAAAAAAATCAAACTGTTTTTGCTAATGAACAGATTTGTTAACAGAATATAGACTCTTCATTGGTTTTTGCTCCTGGACCCATCCAGGTAGTTTTTTTTTCCTTTTCTTTTGATTCTTTTTTTTTTTGGTTCGGAATTTGAGTGTATGATTGATAAAACAGATAGTGTATTTGATTCATTATTCAGATCTCAATAAAATTGAGTGGAAATATCTTCTGTTCATGATTTTTTTTAAGGTGATCTTCTTGATCTTATGATAATATCCTGTATCATTTCCACTGTCATATACTTTTTGGGTAATATTAAAATTTTGAAAAAGGGACTCAAATGAAGAAAAAAAAAGCTTACCATTATTAAATAAAAAAAATATTTTTTAAAAATTAGGTTTTTATGATGGAATTTCAAAAGTTAAAAAAGATAATTTATGGAAAAAATGGAGTGTTGATAGAGTTTTTTAAAATTAAGTTTTTAGAATGGAATGTATTTAAAAAATAAGTGTGAAAAGAAAAAAATCTCAATTTGTTAACCACAAGCTATAAAATCACGAAATTATCCGCATACAGAGAGAGAAGAAGAGAGAGTGAAAGCCACTACAACAATGAGCATACTCTTGAGCGTCTCACCTTCTTCCTCCTCCTCCTCCGCCTTCTTCTCTTGTACAAAACCCCTCAAAACTCTCTCTTCCTTCACATACAAACGACTTCTCGCCCTCAAAAACAAAGCTTTCTCTGTAACTTCTCTCCACTCAACAACAAGCAACCCATCACCACCACCAGAACTCCAGACCTTCTGGCAATGGCTCTTCGACCAGAGCATGGTCTCCACCAAGTAGGGATGGCAAAATTCCCCGTGGGGACGGGCCCCGCTGGGATCCGCACTTTTGGGGCGCGGATGGGGATATATAGTCCAACCCGCAATGGGTATGGGGCATGGATGAGTTTTATACTCCCCACCTCGTTTAAAATAGTACTTAGTTAAACTATGTAGTTTCAAAGAAAATAAATATATCTAAAAAAGAAAATATATAAATACATTAACCCTTACTTTACATCTCTTAACCATTATGAATTTCGAATATTTTTGACTTCATACTTTATGTTTATGTTTGAAAATGATTGAATTTTATGAGATGTTTTTTAATAGTTTCTTTGAATTATTTATTACTTTATATTTTATATCATATTCAATGGTTATATATTTGTTATTTTAATAAAAAAAATTATAAATGTTGTTAATGGGTGGGGATGGGGAAAGCACTCCCCGTTGTACCCCGCCCCTCCCCAACCCGCTCCATCTATGGTGGGGTTTTATGAGGGGATTGGTTTTCAAAAAATAAATGGGGTGGGGTGTGGGGAAGGCCACCCCGCCCCATTGCCATCCCTACCACCAAGTCTCCTGTAAGACTAGCTACAATCCCCGAAGGTCTGGGACTCGTTGCACAGAGAGACATCGGTAAAAACGATGTCATTTTAGAGATTCCCAAGAAATTCTGGATAAACCCAGATGCGGTTGCAGCTTCTGAGATTGGAAATGTGTGTAGCGGATTGAAGCCTTGGATATCAGTGGCACTGTTCTTGATTAGAGAGAAGAAGAAGAGAGAGGATTCTCCGTTGCGGGTTATCTTGATATTCTTCCTTCAGGGATTATAAATATCTATTGTAACACCTCAAATCCGGGATCCAACGGACCAGGATGTTACGTGATTCGGACCTTACAAAAACCTTAATCCACAAATATCCAAAATTAAAATGATCAATAATCTGCCCTTAAAATACAATACCCAAATATGATACCATCAATTTCACTAAACTTTCAGATTCTAACCGTAATTACAACATAAATACATCGAGCACTTACAATACATACACACATGGAATCTAATGCTTCGGTGTTACGTATCTCCACTATGCGATTGTACCCCATCACTTCTATATCCAAGAACGTAATATGTAAAATGGTGGTGACGAGAGTGAGCCGTCAACTTGGTAAGTTCATGCATAACATGTAAAATATAATAGCCTTTGTAAAACTTTTGCATTCACAATCTTGATCATAAACTTTTCAAACAATCCCAACATTGTATTATTAAATAAAACAAGAATTTGCATTTAAAACAATTTACATATTTAAAATCAATAAAACAATTGGAGCAACACTAAAAAAAATTATTTTAGTTAGTATTCTTAAATCATAAACGTTTCATAAAACAGTATAAACAATATGAAATCAAAAGATTATTTAATAAACATAATTTAAATCACTGTAATTTTACGGAAGTAAGGGATATAGATCAATTACTTTATAAAACAGTAAGCAAATAATTTTACAGTATAAACGGTTTATTTTAATCATTTTTTGTAAAGCGGTAAATAGATAATTTTATAGTATAAACGGTATATGCATTAATCATTTTGATAAAGCGGTAAATGAATAGTTCATGTCTCGTAGTGTCACAGTTGCTCGTGTGACGCGGTAATAACAATATGTTACAATTACCCATGTGACGTGGCAATAACGGTATGTGTGCACATAATATCTCAGCTTGTTCAATAACAATAACGGTACCTACGGAACAATGAACCAAAACACTTTTATAAATTCATATATATTTGAAATCAATAGCATTTTTCTATAATAAAAACAATATAAGCGGTAGCGGCCAAAACAATATTGAGAAATATGTTACAAAAGGAATCATGTAAGATTCTTACTAAAACAATTTTATTAAAACTATCTTTAATAAAGTATAATAAAATAGAAATTAGTAAGAATGCAATATTCGGTAACTTGGTAATTCAAAACATTTAACACACTATGAATGAATTTACTAACATATATAATATATATGGATATGAAAACGTAATAAGTCATGAATGAGTTTACTTAAATACCATCTAAACATTTGAAAACATGAATGAGTTTACTATAAAATATATACATATTGGAAAACATAACACATCATAGATGAGTTTACTTACCTCGAACCCGTACAGACTCGTTCTAATTCTAGAAGCTCAAGAATCACTCAAACCTATATAATTACAAATTGAATTACCACCATAACATCATCACCATAACAATTTAATCGGCATAAATGAATTGTATTGAATTAAACTTAAAATATATTCTTCCAGCTAATTATCACATCTGACCGCCCTCTACTCCACGATTTTTAATTAATTCCCTACAGCTCCAAATTTTACAAAATTTGACATGGTTAATTTAGACATGTATGAAATGATACAGTTAATCATTCACACTTATAAAAAATTCATTATTTCATGTTTTCCCAAATCTGTCAAGCAAAAACCATATGTTGACCTTTGTCCACTCCGAAAATTATAGAAATATTTATACTCATTTATAAATCACGAAATTTGGCATAGAGATAGTAGACATATCATGCTACCTATATAAATCTTCATAATTTTCTGATACGAATAACAAATTCAAAACAATTTACGAAAATACTGCTGGTCTTGTCGAAATAGGGGATCCTAGACAAGCCAATTTCAAATTACATAAAAAAATCTATTTAACCACCCATGTCAATTGGATACTATATTAATGATTCTTACATGCCTCTACTTTCATCAATTTAAAGCATATCAAGAATAATAATCTAGTATAGCCTAGAAGTTTAATCATGAAAGAGATACACCAAAAATGTTTCATGATTAAACTTCTATTTACGTTTGGCTAATAAAGTTAGTTCAGTATGAATTGCTTCTTTTAATTTAGGCCAATTATGTCTTTGTCAGCAATCATTGATATTTTGAATTTCAAAATGATCATTTATAATTTTAGTAGTTACCGTGTATAACAATACATCACCAATGATTGTTTAAATACAAATATTTAAAAAGCATAATAAATAAATCTAGCACTATATATAGGTTATGTCGACACAGCCGTAGTCAGTCTTATATATTCCGTATAAATAAATAAATAAAAATATTTAAAGAGCATAATAAAAAAAAATCCAGCACTATATATATGTTTTGTCTACACATCCATTGCAAGTCTCATATATTGCTTATAAATAAATAAATACGCATATTTAAAAGAGCATAATAAATCTAGAACTATGTATAGGTTCTATCGACATAGTATTAGCCAGTCTCATATATTGTGTATAAATAAATAAATAAATACGAATATTGAAAAGCATAATAAAAAAATCCAGAACTATATATAAGTTCTGTCGACACTGCTTTAACCAATCTCTTATATTGTGTATAAATAAATAAATACGAATATTGAAAAAACATAATAAATAAATCCAAAACTATATATAGGTTTTGTCGACACAGCATTAGCCAGTCTCATATATTGCGAATAGATAAATAAATACGAATATTGAGATGTAAGTAAATTACCAATCAAGAGATCTTTTTTACTTACATACAATTATGCTGATAACATGATGTAAACAAATGAAATAACTAAACAAAGAAATAGAAACGAGAGAGCGGAGAAAATATTATTATCTTGATCTCTTAACCAAAAAAACCATATTACAATAAAATGTGCTATATATATATAAGTTTTCTCATCGGTACGTACTGATAAATATATATCAGTGTCTTACATGTTGACCATTACATTCAACTGCTTTGACTCAGTCTACATGCACTTGTCAGTACTTATCTATAATCTATGGTCCACGTATATAGCATTGATGTATTTTATATAAGTACACAGAGAAGAACAAGAATATAAATAACAAAGAATAAAGAGAATAACAAAGTGAGAGATGTAGGGAGAGAGACAAGAGAGAGATGAGAGACATTGAGATGATATTGAGAGAGAGAGTTGTATTGATTTTCTGGGAACTTATTTTACAAATGATACAGGGACATATATATATATATATATATATATAGGCAATTCTCAAGTAAAACTTAGTCATTAAGCAAAGTAAAATACTTTGCTCTCCACGTGTGCCATCAAGTGGGCAAGTGGTGGGGATCTATATTATTTATAACACTTCCCTTTGGATTTCCACCGCTTGTATTTCAATTTGCTAGGTAAAACTCAGTGGGATAAAAACCTTGGTAACAATATATACAATTATCTTCTGGATCTTATGGTGTTGGATGTTCTCAAAACAATCTTGATAAAAACCTTGTCAGGAAAACCCAGTGGGATAAAACCTGACCGAAGGGAAAAAGAGTATAGTGTACATATGTCGAAAATTTATTGTTTTGTTCAAAACATTTCTTACATTTATACCTTGTTAGGGAAAAACCCAGTGGGATAAAAACCTAAACAAAGATATTCATTGATCTGTTGAATCAAAGTAATATTAATGATGATCTTCTGGATTAAGGTAATACATATACGATGATTAGCAAGATCAAATGATTTTTGGATCAAGGTAATATAAATACGATGTTTTTCACTGTTTTGTCTGTTGATTTTCTTATCTCTTTAACAACTTATCAGTAAAATCCAATGGGACAAAAAAATTGATTGAGAGGAAAAAAAGCACAATGCACATATGTCCCAAATAATTAATATACTTCATTTGATATGCTCCCCTTGATGAGACGATCCCCCTAATGGGTCGCTCCCCTTGATAAAAGTTCTTTTGAAACAATCTTCTAGATAGTTGAACTGAAGCACACTTATGTTTATTTCATGAAATCCAATAACATCATAAATGATTGGGGGGAGTATGAGCAAAGACTTGCTTTATGGAGTAATATCTATATAGAATCTTTTCATAATCTTTTCAACATATTCTGATTGATGGACAAGCATTCCATTTTGATCTATGTTCGATCTTCAGGTCGAGATAATATTTTCTTTCTCATTTCTTTATGAAGACATATGAGTATATAATATGATTATTATATCCTTATTTTTATCGGACATTAACTGAGACTGTTATACCACATTCATTCATATTGTTTTTAATCCATATAAGGATTTTTGTATGTTCATCAAATATAGATTACGAGATCTCGATTTACATGCTTCTAGCATTTGAACCCTTCAGGATTTATAAATATTTACATTGAGTGAATCATATAGATAAATGATTACTATGTCTAAAAGACATATTTCAAGCCTTTTAAAAGGCAGCCAAATTTATCAACAACGTAATTGTATTCACCAGTAGTGAATACCAAGTTTTTGTAAGAAACCTCGCACTACGAGTCGTGTCTCATATCTGACGATCTTATTTTTCTCATAACGTTTCCGTATAATTATCCATTAGTATCCAACTAGTTTGACATCTCCAGTTGTCTGGAGTACTATTGATCTAAACACTTTATTTTTGGCTTATGAAGTCAATTCTTCTTGAATTGCTTCTTTCATCTAGACCAATCATGCATTTTGTCTACATTCATTGATATTATGAATATCATAATTATCATTCATAATTTCCGTAGCGCTACTGTGTATAAAAATACTTTATCAATGATTGTTTCCTAATGATTTCACATTTCTCTCATATGGCTTATATAAATTTTCTCAATTTCTATACTCTTGTATCTCTGTTGAGATTACTTCCATTTTAATGGATTTAGTCATTTCATAGACTTATATGATTTATAGAATTTCTTTCAACTTCTATATTCTTGTATCTCTGTTGAGATTTCTTCCATATCAATGGATTTAGTCATTTCATAAACTTATAGAGCTGATTTAGAGAAAGTGAATTTATTTATAACTCGAGTTTTGTTTACCCTTGGAATCCTAATAAAAATACCTTTCTAAAGGTTCATAAGCTTATGATATGTATCATATGATTTATTTGTTGCCCTTCACTCTGACCGTTCTTCAAGAACAATCACCCGGCCGAGGTTTATGAAATGACAACTTATAAAATCTTGTTACTTTTAATATATCAGGTACAGATTAATAATTATCTGATGATCAATTATCGTTCATATTTGAGAGATACGAAGATTGAAATTAAACACCCATATATAGAGAGAACCGAACTGGTATCTCTATTTTGTATATAGGTAATTTTTCATTTACTTTTCTCTTCTAGAGAAATTTTCCCATTTGGAAATTAATCAATATGATAATATACAGATTGTGCTTAAAAATATAAACTATCAGAAGTTTAAATGATATAATAGCAGATTGATCAAAATCAATATTAATCTCATAGTGATATAGAAGCCTTATCTTAGATCATGCCAGAGATTTAATAAGGAGATATACAACACAATCAAATATCTTAAAAAATGATTAAGTCCCTATATAGAAATTAGTAATTGTATCGAAACAATAAAGTTATCATAATTTACCTTGAGACGTTTGATAAGTAATTCCCCTGATCCATTTTGATTATGAGTATACCTGAAAAACTAATAATCAGTGCAAGTAATATGAAGATGTTTGATAATGAACAAACATGTGATCATCTCGTAGATGCATCAATTAGAACCATATAATAATGGAAGAGATCATTTAGTGGATGAATATGACCACATATATCCTCTTGAATTCTTTGTAAGAATGATGAGAATTCAAAACCAACTCTTAGAATAAGATGATTTTACTGCTAGTTTCCCCTGTGAACATGCAGTACATAAGTTCTCATTAGATAAAGAATCTTCTGGTTCTTTAATGGATATCCATGAGAATTTTCAATGATTATACGCATTATTGTAGATCCTGGGTGACCGATACTGTCAAGCCAAAGTACAAACATTTTTGGATCTAGGAACTTTTGGTTCATAACTGCATAAACATCTACACTCTTTATGATAGTGTAGTATAATCCAGATGATAAAATACGTATTTTTTTATAATGAGTTTCTGGCCTGAATCATGAGAAATAATGCAGCTTTTCTAAGCAGACTCCTTTATATTCTGTTTGAATGATATAAAGTATCATCGATACACAATTTAATATTGTTTGATAACAATATCATGAATACAGTATTAACATTTGCTCAGAGCAAAGTTAAATTCTTAAAATATATATGACTCTACAGAACTTTATGAGTCGTTGCACTCTCGGCAAGACATATATTTCCCTTCTAGGAATTTTATGGACATTATGGGTAATTCCATTTTATATCTCATCTAAAATGATAATAATCATTTCAATAGGTTTATTCTATAAACCTTTTCTCTTGTCATTTACAAACATCCACTCATGGGGTATTTTTTGATATCTCATGAATATAAATATATCATTTACTCTCTTGGTATTGCTCATTCATGAGCAAGTATAAAATTGATAAAATATCATTTACAATCTCATTATACGTGATATTAGGATGAATCCTTTTATGTTACTCACAGTATCCTGTTGGATATGTATGAAATGGATAAAATATTATTTCCAATTTCATTATTCATTAGGATCTTAAATCACTTTTATGATACTCACAACATCTTACTGGAAGTGTAGATCTTTTTTTTTTTCTAATGAATGATACGTTAGGATCTTAAATCCCTTTTATGATACTCACAGCATCC
The DNA here is from genome assembly GCA_033220585.1 of Dipteronia sinensis. Lineage (NCBI taxonomy): Eukaryota > Viridiplantae > Streptophyta > Magnoliopsida > Sapindales > Sapindaceae > Dipteronia > Dipteronia sinensis. Next base: position 68,450,202 of record CM065638.1, on the reverse strand, counting down.
TGTTGGATGTGTAGATCATTCTTTCAAATAAATGACATGTAAACGTATCACTTCATATATATATGAGATAACTTCATATTCTTAACGTGTTTGAAACCCCAGGTTCCAAATAATGAAGTATGACATTCTTGTATAAAACACTGGATCCAGAACTCCAGCTTCTCATCGGTTTTCAAAACTGTGCCAACTTAAATATCATAATTCCAGGAACTTTAAGTTCTGGTTGTTCGGTCTAGCTGATCTCATATATTTCATATAAATAAATTCTGAATATTTAAACAATTTATCTGAAGACACAACATAAGCCAGTCTCATATATTGTATTAAAATAAATGCTTTCAGGGTCATGGGATCACCTTTCAGGTTCATGAGACCACTTGATATGTGCATAAAAGTAAATGATTTCAGGGTCATGAGATCACCTGATATGTGTATAAAAATAAATGATTTCAGGGTCATAAGATCACCTGATATGTGCAAAAAAAATAAATTCAGAACTATAATATATAAATTCCGTTGACAGCATAAGCCATCTTATTATACAGAGCTATATATATATATATATATATATATATATCTATAATGTAGAGATGTAAGTAAATCATTCATCAGGGGATCCCTTTTACTTATACACAATCGTGCTGGAGATCTGGATCTTCCATCGTGCCTGAAAACAGAGTTAATAAAGCTTGAATATGTCAAAATAGTACTTACAAGTGGAATTAGTTGAAACTGATGGCACTATTGCGTCCGAAACGGTTAAAATAACTAGAAATGGGCCCAACTCGATTGAAAACGGACGAAAATTGCACTGAGTCAGGCGAAAAACATTTCTGGACCGAGTTGACTCGGGAATAATCCGTTAGTCTATTGGAATATTCTCTAACAGTAATGGAATATTCCCTGATGGTAACGAAATATTCCTTGCTTTGCGACATGGCGTTGATAAGGCGCACTACTGACGTGGTGCGACTGGCGTTCACATGGCGCTTACGTGATACTGACCACTCCTGGCGTGGCGTTGACATGGCACTAACCACTGCTGACGTGGCGCTGACCACTGTTGATGTGGCACTGACCACTGCTGACTGGACGATGACGTGTAGGCTGACGTGGTCATCTTCTTCCTTGGGAAAAAATGCAGAAAAAATTCTAGGGAAAAAATTGGTGTTGACCGCACTTTGACCGGAGCTAGAGAGTTTGTTAGAGCTCCATTTGAGATGCGGTCAGTGGCGTTGGAATCTTATTTTCGAGAGAAACACAACGGTATCCTTCGAAAGGCAATTCGAGTACCTCGAAATTTCTAGGTTTTTTGAAAACCAAAGATCTAGGGATGCTTTTTACATAATTGCCATCGTGCTGATAACGTATTATAAAACTAAGAATAGATAACATAGAATAAAGAGAATAACAAAGTGAGAGATGTAGGGAAAGAGACAAGAGAGAGACGAGAGACAGTGAGATGGAATTGAGAGAGAGAGAGAGAGAGTTGTATTGATTTTCTAGGAACTTATTTTACAAATGATACAGGGACATATACAAACATTTTCCTGTCAGTGCGCACTGATAGAATTATATAAGGACATTGAATTTGAGCCACTCATTTATAAAAGAGTTCTGACAAGTGCATACATACCAAGTCAAAGTATGTAAAACGAGTGGCTCAAATTCAATGTCCTTATATAATTTCATCAGTGTGAAATTTTTTAGGGATATATATATATTTATATAGACAATTCTCAAGTAAAACTTAGTCATTAAGCAAAGTAAAATACTTTGCTCTCCACGTGTGCCATTAAGTGGGCAAGTGGCGGGGATCCATATTATTTATAACTATATATATATATATATATATATATATATATATACAGTCATTTTCCTGTTAGTGCGCATTGATAGAATTATATAAGGATATTGAATATGAGCCACTCATTTATAACAGAGTTTTGACTAGTACATACATACCAAGTCAAAATATGTAAAATGAGTGGCTCACATTCAATATCCTTATATAATTCTATCGGTGCGTACTTATGTGAAAATTATTGTTTATATATATATATATATATATATATATATATATTTGTAAATATTGGGTGGATTTACACCATTTGTATCCACCTCCTAACGCCTCTCTCTTCATTTCATATATTGTATACGTATATCACTCGAAGACCGCAAACTTTGCTTCATCATCACCCATGCAAATGACTCTTCGCTTATTTTTAATCAAGTGCCTTTCCAAATATATATATATATATATTCATCTGTTGAGCTATTAAAAATGGTCCATGTGTATTAAAAAAGAGTGATGTTACTTTGTCTAAATTTGGTGTTTAAAAAAGTAGTATTTCTATAATCTTTTTATTTAAATTGTATTAGATTTATAAGATTTTAATGAATGAAGTATAATGATATCACATCATCTAAACACTAGATTTTGACAAAGTAATATTACTAAAATATGCGGCATGTCCCGACAATCCTATTGTAATACTTAAAAAAAACATTACTAAATATATATATATATATATATATATATATAGTAGTTCTCTCATAAGGGATATATAATAGTTCCCTCATAAGAGATCTATTATTTTAATTTCGGTAAGAATTTTGATAAAATCACATCCATTTTTATGAATTTTGATCTGAATTTTTGTGTGGATGATATTTTCTGTGAAATCTATATATGAATAAGACTTGGCACCTACTCACCTAAGGTCCAAAACAAGTCGCCTAGCAGGCTCGAATTGAAGGCATGTGTATTGGATTGAGATTGTAATAGACAATTTTTTTGTGCAAGGATTTTATGGACTTGTATGATTTTAAAGACTATTATGATTATATGGACTAGACTTTCAGGATATTGAAAGAATCTTTGGATTTTATTTATAGACTATTATGATTATCTAGACTTTATTTCGAGACTTTTTGAACTTTTTAAAATATGGGTCGTATAAATTTGCTAGCTAACACTACGGGTCCTGAGTTGAAAAACCCAACGAATCCTTTATACCGGTGTACTACTCACTCTTGTAATTTCACTTTCATCTTTCTAAAATATGAAAAAGATCGACCCAAATACTCTTAAATTATGCTATGAATATTTTTTAAAAATGCATGCTGAAAATAACTTGAGTTATTATTTAAATCATACTTGTAACGATTGAACTAATCATCAGGTCCGGACAATTCTTTAACCAACTTTATCAGATTAAAAAAATAATAATAATAAAACACCATAGGTGTATATATATATATTTCCATTTGTACACCTAGTAAAATTTTATTTTATTTTAGTATACTGTTATATAGAATGAAGGCTTATCAGGAGACAGTTGCTGAAATGCTTTAAAAGATGCTATACTAGAAATCGTTGGTTTACTCTTCTGCATGTACATTTGAGGCTTCTCATAGACCAACTAACATTCACATGACAAGGAAGAAACTCAAACTGCACAAGATTTACTTTAATTAAATAATTTTACCCTTCTTAGTAATTTTAATCAAGATTCATGGGTATATATGTTTTACAAAAAGCTTAATAAAAACTCGGCGAACAATTAGTTTTTTTGGATGGCAAGATCAATAGCATTCATATGAAAATATTAAGTGATTGACAAAATGTTTGCTTTCGGTTATGTTAATAACCTTTTCTAACTAGGGGTCCAAGGAGAATTTTTCACCAAGTCATTACCTGGTAATAACCACTCATAGCTCCCAAGTACCTAGGAGCATCGATATTGTAACCTTGGAAGAATCAATACCAGGTAGGACCAGAAACCGTGATTGCTTTGTCTACCTATCTACCTAGATGAAGCGCCATAACTACTAGCTACAAAGAGCAGATACCATGCCGTGTCATAGCCCCTGACACCAAGTGGAGACCAGTACCGCAATACCACAAATCCAGTACCTCACAAGTACCCAGCACCCCCTGTCTGACACCTAGGTACTGCGGACATCTACCTGGTACCCAAGCTCCTAGACCTCAGCCTAGAATCCAACCGGGATAAGCGTCCTACCTGCTAAACAGGACAAATGTCAACATGAGGGTACCAGCACATCGACAAGAACAAACCCACCCCCGACAAGAGAAGACTGATACATCAGTGTACCACGTCATCGAGATAAAGAGAAGAACTAAGCGCCACACCAGCGAAGGGTATGATAGAACAAGCGCCACACCAGTGAAGGGCATGATAGAGCAAGTGCCACTGCCAGTAAAATCAGATTGGTACACCAGCGTACCGCGCTGCTAGGATTCAGGGTCAGTTTCTCCTTCCAAGCAACATAGGAGAGAAGAATTGATTTCCTCGCCATTTAAAGCGCCATAAATGAGATTAAACAGTCAACCGAATCAGAGTTTAAATACATCAGTAATTGGAGGGATCAAATCCCGCGCCTTTAGCCTTACTCAACGTCTTTCAACGTCCAAAGAAGGACTCCAAATAATCCTCATTAATTCGACCTGATTCTCATGAATATTGGATGTCTATAAACACGGCCACGAAGGACGAAGAGAGAGGAGGCCTTGGAAGAAAACTTCCTCTGGTGTTTTCTGAATACAGTAAGTAGTCTTGAACCATCACTGAGAGAATTTTAGCCACTTATCGACATATACGATTTCGCCATCGCCATTCTGTGTAGAAAGAAAAGAGAGAGAAAGAGAGGGTGATAGTGTGTTAAATCATTCTCTCTATAAACAATTTCCGTGATCAATAAGAATAGCACCATTCAGCATTGTCTCCATATATATATATATATATATATACCATTCTTTTCATTGGATTTCTCTTACTTGGGGGATTTGTTCCTTACTCCTTTATAAGGGGAATCTCAGTACCGAAGGTACCTACCCCGCTGCCACCTACCAGTAGTGGTTGATAGTGTTAATTGGAATTCTACTCCCCGAGTGAATTTCCGGTTAACAAGTTCAATTGCTCCTTTGTTAAAATGCAAACATGTACACAAAAGCTCATTGAGGATAAAAAATCGGCTCTTATACACTTCTCTCGGCTGGAAGTTGAAGTAACTCACTAATCCCTTCATAAACCTGAATGTAGTCATCAAAATAATCAGAACCAAACTATTGGTAAAAAAAAAGTTGTTCATACTAATCAAGCAAGTAGTTATCATGTCAAAAGTTCATTCAAAACCCTCACACATAATATTTGAGCAATCTGGGAAGCTTATGATTAAAAGACAAGTTTGAACAGGCTTAAGCAGCATTGCCACTCCATAATAGATGTGGAAATGTCAAAAATTGAATAAAGAAAGCAGAAAAACTATACAACTAATGGAACTGAAGACAAACGAAAAGTCCAATCCACCAAGTGTAGGTGATTCCTCTACTACATAGCAATCAAAAACAATCCATTCCACTTCCAAAACAACATACCGAATTTCCATATTATCGTTTAAACATCACTATCATATTAATTGGTTATAATATATCAACAGGAGCGACCTCTGTGATCTTCCAAGAAATATTTGTATCATCCAATACTTTTTCTTCTTGCAATCATATACACACTATAACCATTCTAAAAACTTTGATCAACAGTACAACTATCCTATTACAATTATACAGTAGCAAAAACAATAGCCACTCATTTCCAGATAATCTGAATCACAACAACACACAATCTCGAATTCGCAGCTTTTATCCAATTGAAAAAAGAACCAGCATATATATTTTTCTGAAACTGCCAACAAAAAAATTATCTCTGCAGAAAAGCAAAGCAACTGTAATTCTTACATCAGTAGTATAAGATTCTATAACATTATACAAAGGTCAGCCTGCCGGTTCCAACACAAAACTGCAATGCACAAACTGCAGATCAGTGTTATTTTGAATCATCATCATCATGAATGTTAATTACATTACATACACACGACACGAGCTCACAAAAATAGCAAACAAATTCAAAGCTGGCTTCACAAATTTGTACAGTCTCTTTCCCTCGGTGTGGTACATGCCAATGAAGTCATAAGAATTCGAAGCACATAAGGAGCTTTACAGATTTGTACTTCTCTCCCTTGCGGTCATGGAGTGGAACCGCACGTATCCCACTTCTTAGTTCCGAAACAGGTTAGCATGTTTGGCCTCCAAAGTCATCCTTTTCGGATATGTCATATTCTTGAACTTCAATCCGAAGCAGAGCAAGTTCTGGAATAGTTAACGGGAACTCAAATTCCTCGTTCCAAGCAGGTACCCAATTATCCTCTAGTGTCTTTGTTTTCTTCATTATAGTATCCAGTATATATAACACTAAAATTGGTCTAAAAGCTCACAAACCATGAAAGAAAACAAATACAATATTCTGATTTTCCTTGTTCAACCCACCAATTAAAATCACGAACACAATTAAAAGAAATTACATGCAAACATACTAATTGAACCAAACATTAAAAACAAAATTTAAGTGGAACGAAAGGAAAGCGAAGAAATTGAAAACTTGGGGCACCGATTTCAATGCTGCTAGTTGTGGTCATCCATCGAACTCTGAGCCGCTCCCTTTTTTTTTTTTTTTTTTTCTAGTTTTGGTGAAGATTCTACAGAGATTACAGGGAGAAACAACTGGAGCTAGGTGTGGACATGACTGACTAGCCGAGAGGTTGAGCTGGATTATTCTCTGCTTCTTGTGTCTCCAGATTTGAGAGAAAAGTTTGGAAAGTATGATTGGAGAGGGCAAGATAATTTTGGGGTCTAGGTATTTATACATATCACTAAATAGTCTAGGAAATCCATTTTATCATGAAATCCTATAAATATTGATCTTAATCCAATACCACTAGACAATTTGTTGTCTTTAGAAAGTCTGGATCCAATACCACAAGATATTATGAACTTTTAAAAAAATCTTAAAAGTCTTAATCGAATATCATCAGATTTATCTAACTTATTAAAAAGTCTCAATCAAATACCACCAAACTTTTACTTTCCAAAATTGTCTATTAAAATCTCAATCAAATACACCTCCCTAAATGGTGGAATTTACATCATAGAGTGTGATACTTGTGAATGTGGTTGGTGGGTGTGAACTATATGTTGAATTTTGATCAAAGAGGAAAGCTTTTTTCTTCCATGTACCATCACTATCTAATGAAGCTTATGGAAAACCCTTTTGTATTTCTCTTCTGAATAGTAAATAGATGAAGATGTGAGGGGGGTATGGAAGTTGAGGAAAATGAAGATGACTTTGAACGAGAGTGAAAAAGTATGACAAGTATGATGGAAGAGGGCAAGACAATTTTAGAGTTTAGCTATTTATATTTATCATTAAAAAGTCTAGAAAATCTAATTTGTCATGAAATCCTCCAAATCTTAATCTCAATCCAATACACCAGACAATATACTGCCTCTTGAAAGTCTGGATCAAATACCACAAGATAATTTGGATTTTAAAAAAAGTTTTAAAAATCTTAATCGAATACCATCAGATTTATATAATTTGTTAAAAAGTCTTAATCTAATACCATCAAACTTTTAATTCCCTAAATTGTCTTTATAAAATCTGAATCCATATATGAATAAGACTTGGCACCTACTCACCGGAACAAATCGCAGGCTCGAATTGAAAGTTCTGTTCTGTAATACGACTTGCACGACAAGTCCGACTTCTTTTTACGCACGTTTTGAGGATCTCTCCTTACGATCGTAGGTTGACTGATATTTTTATATTTTTAAAGAGTCTCTTTACAATCTATATAAATAAACTTGATTTGTAACAGTATCTCATCAAAAAGGTTTTTTTTTTTTTTTCGACTCTCTTGCTCATAAATCTTTCTCAACTAGTCAACTTCATCTTCTTCCTTGCAGACTTCGACACAACAACCACACCAACCTGCATGTTACAGTCATTAAACAGCTATATCTCACCATCATAGCTACATTAATTGCATACCAAACGGAGAAAAATGAGGTTCGGGAAAGAGTTCGCATCGCAGATGGTGCCGGAATGGCAAGAGAAATACATGGATTACCATTTTCTCAAATCTCTTCTCAAAGAGATCCTTCTTTTTAAGCAAAGTAGCCGGTCACCGGCGGCCGGACCAACTGGTTTGACTCGAAAGATGACACTTCACAGAGCCTTCAGTGGCCTAATCTCGATACCCAGACACGGCACCAACCCAATCAGCCCATCTCCCGACCTCGAAAACCAGTCAATCTCTGTCAACTCCGTCAACCGTGACGGATCTCACAGATACGAAACCACTTTCTTGATGTCCTCCGACAACGGAGGAGAGTACGAGCTTGTTTATTTTAGGAGACTTGATGATGAGTTCAATAAAGTGTACAAGTTTTACAGAGATAAGGTTCAGGAAGTTTTGAAGGAAGCAGAGGTTTTGAATAGGCAAATGGATGCTTTGATTGCTTTTAGAATTAAAGTTGATAATCCACCCTTGTCGGGTTTTGATCGGACAGTGGAGATGACTCGTCTTGCTTCCGATATCGCCACCTCCACTGCTGAATTACATATCTCTGTCCCAGCCGAAGCCAGAGCAAGCAGTGAGTTTTTTTTTTTAACCAGGCAAATGGATGCTTTGATTGCTTTTAGAATTAATGTTGTGAACTTAACTCTCAATGGTCAAAAAAGTCCAATAAACTTGTTTACTCAAAATAGTCATATCTAGGGACGGAGGTCAAGAAAATTTTAAATAAAATATAAAATTCTTTCCAAAATTTAGAAAATTTTAAATCAGTTCCCCAAATTTATTTGTTTTTATATAATAATCCCTCCATTCTTGAATTTCTGCGTTGCTTCTATAAGTCTCATTAATCTGTAGTGTATTAGTCTCACCGGCTGTAGAATAGTCAAGTTGGGTGAGTAGAGTCCGTGCGTTTAGAAGGTCTTGGGTGCTTCGATGCACCATCCATCACCCACTCTCATGCTGCAAAAGACATGGTAGCATCAGGGTGTGCGATGCATGGTGCATCACGCTGCACTCAAGTTATAGCCATGTGCTTTTGTGACCTCTATCAAGTCAAGAAAATAGCTTGATAGTTAGGTTTTCATCTTCCTTGAGGCTTCCTTTCAAACATATAGCTGTATAGTATGAAAAACGATAAGAGTAAGTTTGACGAACAATAAAATTGATATAAAAAAAACAAAAACAAAAACTAAACTATACTATACAACAAATCATAATAAAAACTTATTTTAATAATAAATGAATGAGAAAACAAAATGAGATCGAAACGAAATTAACTAACCTCTTGTTAACGTCGACATAAACTTTCTTTTGAACAAGTTTGACGAAACGGTACCCGATTGCATAGATAGAGGTGAGAGGGATCATGATCTTCTTTTTTGTATAAACATTCATCTTCAAAACATTACAAATGTAAGTCACTCGCTACCGGAGACCGCTACAAGTTCCTAACCAATACAAATAAATAAATACATAGGAAAAAAAAGAGATTTATAATCCAAATCATGTGTTGAGTTCATTTGAAGTTAAAAACTCACGTGAATAGAGTTCTTTTATTTATGTAGAGTGAAGATTGTGAGTGAGAGAATATTGAAAAAAAAACAAGAAAAAAAAGGTAAGAAATGTGAGAGTGGCGATGGCTAGGGTTAGAAAGCAGGGAATGTTAGCTATCATTTTTTTTTTGAGACAACATATTTATTAATTAAGGAATTTTTTTGAAAGCTTTCGCCATTGGTAGGATTCGAGCCGCTATCAATTATACTAATGATATGTTTAAATATAAAAAAAAAATTAATCTAAATTTATATTTTAACTTTTCTTAACTTTTTATATTTTAATATTTCACTACAAAAAGAAAGCATACTATTGCATGTATTTTTTTAAGTGTTGTGACTAATAAATTTGAGAGATTAAAAATTAAAAATTATAGTTTTAGTGTAAATTTAAAATTAAAAAAAAAATCTTTCTTTATCACACTAACAAAATAGTATGATAATTAGATTACATATAAAAATAAAACACGTGATAATTTGATCACGATTAATAAAATTTGTAATAATTTGATCACGGTTTGATAAAGGTGTGATAACTTAATCATGGTTAATAAAAAATGCTATCCAATTGTTGCACATTTTAAAAGAACGTGATACTTTGATGTCAGTTTTAAATTGCGTCATAAACACACGACGAACTAAAAAGATTAGTATCACTTGATCAGGGCTAAAAAAAACCGTGATCTATTTTTCTTGTAGTGTGGGTTAATAGTGGCCATGGTTCGGTTTCGTGGCGGTTCCGTGGCACCCCAAACTGTAACCGAAACCGAGAAAACCGGTTTAGTTTTTGGTTTCGGTTTTTGTTTTTCAAATTTGTCGTAACGTGGCAGTGTACTATTGGTCCAAAAAAAATTTCCCCATTTTTTGTACAAGTGTCGCTCATTTATTGGTTGAGGTTTTTTTTTTTTTTAATATTTGAACCGCCAAAAACTGACCAAAACCATAGGTTTAACCGCCGGCGGTTAAACCGCCGGTTTAGGACGGTTTTTGGCCAACCTTAACCGTAACCGAACCGGCTCCAAACCGGTTTCCAACCGATTCCGTAACCGACGGTTTCGGTTTCAATTTCGATTTTTAAAAACCGATTTCGGTATGGTACATATGGTTTAACCGAACCGTGCGCACCTCCAGTGTGGGTGCATCTGATGCACCCCACTTTTAGCCATGTGCTTTTGTGACCTCTCTCAAGTCAAGAAAATAGCTTAATAGTTAGGCTTTCGTCTACAACTACAACGAAGAAAACCGGTTCATAAAGTAAAAATCGAAGGTTGAAGTCTGCCACAAATGTACCAAAGTATATAAATGTCCTTTAGACAATTTTCCTTTTTATCACAGAAATTAAATTTTAATATTGAATTCTTGTTTATTGTAAGGAATTATTAATTGGGTTTGTTTGATGAGCAGGAAGAGCAGCTGATCACATGGAGATTATTGAAGAGACTGGTGAGAGCAGCCGTGGACTGTTAGATGAATCAGATGATGATGACAGCGACAAGAAGCCGTCGGAGAAGAGCAATAATAATGCGAAACAGACAGCGGTTCAACCACCGAAATCACCGAACATGACGAAAGCTAGACCAGCTCCATTAGACGTACTCAACCGTGTGAGAATAAACAACACTCTAGAGACTCCTCTGTCCACCATCAAGACTGTTCTCAAAGTTCCTATACAGACAGAGCTCAAGTTCAATAGGGGAAATCTCAAGAAAGTTGAAGATCAACTTAAACGAGCTTTTATTGAATTTTACCAGAAGCTTCGTCTTCTCAATAATTACTGGTAATTGATTATTATTCACTGGTCTGTCTCTCAATATATAATTAACATCCATTAATATGGTGTTTGATATAGTTTTTGTTTGTGATGAATTACAGCTTTCTAAATACGATGGCATTTTCAAAGATCATGAAGAAATATGATAAGGTATGTACCCTCTAAAAAAACCCAGATTTTGTCTTTTCAATTATGTTCTTAATTTTGATTAGTCTTCTCACATATTTTTTTTGGTTTCATGTTTAATTATTGCAGATAACTTCAAGAAGTGCATCAAAATCTTACGTGGAAATGGTGGATAATTCTTACCTTGGTAGCTCTGATGAGGTTACAAAGCTTATGGAGAGAGTAGAAGTGACATTCATCAAACACTTCTCAAACGCAAACCGCACTAAAGGCATGAACGTCTTAAGACCAAAAGCCAAAAGAGAAAGGCACAGAATAAGTTTTTCCACTGGTGAGTTGCTTTTTATTAATTTAAACAACTTCTATCAAGTTGTTTTGATCTTTCTCTTTAACATGTTTATGGGTACACCTAAATTTTCAGGATTTTTCGCCGGTTGCACATTTGCTCTGTTTATAGCCCTTGTTATGATCATACGTGCCCACGGTGTTTTTGATGGGGACAAATCCGAAGGACAGAAACAGTACATGGACAACTTGTTCCCTCTTTATAGGTAACAAGCATGAAGCAACACAGATTTGTCCCATAATAATAATATTTATCTGTACTAATTTTCAAGTTCTTAAGTTATGGAAAATAATCAATCAATGTTTTGGTTTTGCAGCTTGTTTGGGTTTCTTGTGTTGCACATGATCATGTATGGTATCAACATATTCTACTGGAAGCGGTACAGAGTCAATTACTCCTTCATATTTGGTTTCAAGCAAGGAACTGAATTGGGCTACCGAGAAGTCTTCCTTGTCAGTTTTGGGATTGCAATGTTGGCTCTACTCACTGTTATTGGCAACCTTGACTTGGAGGCCAATCCCAAAACACAGAATTACAATCGATTCACTGAAACTTTCCCACTAATCTTAGTTATTGTAAGTAAAAAAAAAATTATAATATAACTAACTTATCCAATTCAAATTTCCAACAATTTGATTTTCAATCAACTAATGATGTTTTTTTTTTCTTGTTTTGTGGATGCAGCTACTAATTGTGATATTGTTCATGCCATTCAACTTCTTGTATCGGTCAAGTCGCTTCTTCTTCTTGACATGCTTGTTTCACGGCATTGCTGCTCCTCTCTACAAGGTGACACTACCAGATTTCCTCTTGGCAGATCAATTCACTAGCCAGGTCCAAGCCCTGAGAAGTCTAGAGTTCTACATTTGCTACTACGGGTGGGGAGACTTTGAAAACCGCAGGAACAAATGCAGCTCTTACGATGTATACAACACTTTCTTCTTCATCGTGGCAGTGATTCCCTTCATGTCTCGGCTACTACAGTGCCTACGAAGAATGTTTGAAGAAAAAGATGCAATGCAAGGATGGAATGGGTTGAAATATTTCATCACAATCGTTGCTGTTTGTATGAGGACAGGTCTGCTTCTGGACAGTAAGAATCTTGGATGGATAATAACATCCTGGATTTTCTCTGTTGCTGCAGCCGTTGCTGGAACATATTGGGATCTTGTTTATGACTGGGGTCTTCTTAATCGGAACTCCGAGAACCGTTGGTTGAGAGACAAGCTTCTCGTACCCGATAAAAAAATATATTTCATTGCCATTGTAAGTACAACATGACCACTTGAAATCTAGAATTAACATCAATTTTACATTATAATCATTCCTGTATATGTATAATTTCTAACCTAGTTCATTAATTGCAGGCCTTGAACATTTTGCTGAGATTTGCATGGATGCAAACTGTGTTAGGTGTTGGTTTCAATTTACATACACAAGCCTGGTTTACGCTTGTTGCCTGCCTAGAAATCATCCGTCGTGGCATATGGAATTTCTTCAGGTAATTTTTTTTTAACTATTACATTATTTCGGAATTAGAAAGGAAGTATGACTCGAACCGACAAACAAAATAAATGTAAATATATATTAAAAAAATTCATTCAACCCACATTAATTTAATTATTTTTTATTTTTGGATACATTAGGTTGGAAAATGAGCACTTGAACAATGTGGGCAAGTACAGGGCATTCAAGTCAATGCCATTGCCTTTCGACTATTACGAAGACGAAGACAATGATGAATAAGAATAAAAGATGTATCACCATCCTCTGGATAAAATACACATATATAAAGAAAAAGGTGGAGATCGAGAAAAATTATTTACGGAGCCAGAAACATGAGAATCTTCATCAGCAATTGATGTTATTTGACCATTACAAGCCTAGTGAGAATAAAACTAAATACTAGGGAAACACAAAATTTTCTTTCGTTTTTTTGTTTTTTGGTTGTATCAATTTTGTTGTTTGTAAAAATGTAACTCGTCTCGTTCAATTTTTGGAGGTCAATTCAATGTAAATGTGTTAACCGAGCTTTGAAAAGAGTAACATTTAGTTACCAGAGACGATATTTGTACCCCTCAAAAACTATATGTACACCCCACATTAATGAGTGATGCTATTGACAATCCACCACATAACTTGAGGAAATAGGGGGTTTTGTCACTTTTTTAAGTTGGTGTTTCAAGACTATCACCACTTTAATAACTTATGTTTTAAAGGCACTAAAGTAAGTAACTTCCAAAAATACTTTTACTTTACAAAATTTTTATTATCTTTCTCACTTTAACTTTCTCCTATTTTTATGTTCTCTGAAATCTACTTCTCTCTCTAACTTTAAATTTTCTGTAAACTGAAATCGAAATTCATCTTCTTCTCCAACTCGATATCGAAGTTCATCTCCTTATTCAACTCATGGTCGCCGTTCATCTCCTTCTCCAACTCGTGGTCTTTTTCTCCTCTTCTTTTGTCTACAAATCATGCAAAGGTAATCACATCTCTTGTGTTTTTTTTTTTGGTTTTGAATCTTCCATTATTAAAGCTTGTTGACGGTGATTTTTGGGATTGCGTAGACTTGATTACACGTCACACAAAATATATTGAATTGACAATCGATTTATGAATAAAAAAGAAACAATCATTATCATGCAAGAAAAGATTTACATGGAAAACCTAAAAGGGAAAAAAACCATGGTTGCCGGTGACGGGGAGAAGGAAATTCACTATGAAAAGAACGTTACAATCTCTACCTCTCTTGCCCTATTGAATATTATGTGATTCTCTCAACCCTTTTTGGGTGTTTTTAGAAACTATTTATACATGTATAGAACCCTAATTCTTGGAGTACAAGTAAAAATATAGGTGGCTGTGATTCAATAAAACTCTGACTTGTTGGAGTCGTTGTTGCCTTCTTTCTTGTTTCGTATCAATGGTAATAATATATCAGATCTCTTGCCTATTTCGGTTTCTGATATCTACAAGGAAATTTGTTTCCTTATCAGAATACGCTTTATGAAACCTTATTTGTGGAGGATTCTTTCTCTGCGTATTTGAATCGTGATTGCATTAAATTCTATGCTATTGACGTGTCATAATTATGAACGTGTCTTTAAATTGTCCACGTGTCGCTCAGCCGATCATTTCCCAAACCCGACCAGTCCTCCTAAACCCCCGACCAGTGATCTACACACGGTAGGGATAGCTATCCCGATCGTTTGGGTGTCCCCGACCACCTCAGGTGTTCCTGATCGGTTCCTCTTCACTTGGTCAATCTAATTACTTTTAGTTAACTGAATGTTTTCTACCCAACCATCTAAGTAACTCTGACCATGTATTATGAGATTATTTTCTAGCCATCTGAGGTTGGTTCAACCAAGTTTATAATTGTTGACACGTCATTGTTAATCTCCACGAAACCAGGCGTTTATGCTAATATGTCATCTTCCCAAATTTTACCAATAACAATACCCCCTTAAACATTCAAACCGAGCCTCTTGCACAACAAAGAAAACTCGCTCGATGAGACATGTTTAACTCGGGAGTTTTATGTCGTGTAGCTCATTATGTTTATTAATGCTTGACAGCTTGTCTTTAAATCCTAACCACAAACGTTTGATTTGCCTAGGTGACTTGATGCGCATGACGTAACTGACGATAATGGTTCAAATTTCAATTGGCGCATGATCTTCGGGATTCACACACCAACCACCACTCTCGCATGACGTCATCTTCGCCTATATATATTTTCAAACCCTTCACTTTTCCTCTCACGCGATCTTTGCATTATTTTTCATCAAAATTACAATCTCATTTTTCTTTCAAACTTCTTCGTCTTCTTCAAACCTTCAACGTCGTTAAGTGTCAACGGTCTCATCCCTTCCATTTCAATCATCAGGTATGGATCCCATTACCCATCATCGATTTGTTGAATTATTGATGCGTGTTATTGAAACTGGTGATAAAGAAAACACGGCTAGGATTGAATTTACTCTAAGGGGTCCTTCTCGAAATTTCTCCCCTTCAGTTCAACTTGTAGCTCTTAACGTTGATTACACAATGACTCACCTTGAGTTTCAACCTTCATTTTTTGATTCGAATACCGCTAACCCAAATGTTACTTCTTCTGATACATACCCAAATATGTCGAAGACAACTGGATCCGATCGGGGTAGCAGACCAAACACTAAGGATAATTTTATCTTTAGCATAGGCCAAGCAAAGTATAGAATTTGGTTCTTAATTCTTGAGCTTAAAGGGTTTCCGATCACTGTTCACACCATAGACCAAGGGTGAATAGTGGTTGGAAGCACGTGACTCATCCCATGACCATACGGTAATAGTCATATTAAAGACAAAGAATGAACCCTAGAATTGATTGAATCTTGTTTATAAATTAATTCCATATATCGAGTGTTCATAATTGGGGATCATTGATAACCTAGTGCTTTCTACCTCTTGATCACAACCATATTCTTTTTAATTGTTTTCTTAGTTTAATTTAATTTAGTTTTAGTTTAATTAAATCATCAATAAATCTTTTGTTAATTTTAGTTTAACTTTAATTAGAATTAGTTTTAAATTATTAAATCTCTTTTCCTTGCGGGAACGAACTTTACTTGTCACTGTGCTAATCTTCACGATTCGTGCACTTGCGAGTATAGTTTTTAATAACACGATTTTCACCATCAAGTTTTTGGCGCCGCTGCCGGGGAAAAGTTGAATTTATTGGTTAATTCTAGTTTTAGTTTTAGTTAATAAATTTAGTCTAGCTTAGGTAGTCGTGTCATTAATTTTTAGATTTTTTATTTTTATTTTATTTTATTGTCATAGTTTACCAGTGTGTCTGTCTTTGGTTACAGGATTTCAACGGTGAATGCAAGGTAGAAGATCACTGCAAGGAGAATTACTACCGTTGAACGACAACATTGATCGTATTAGACTAAGAGCAATGGCAGACGATGGAAATCGCAACATTCAACAGGTTCCAGATCCACCAGCTGTACTTATCAAAACCATGAAGGATTATAGTAGGCCTTTTGTTGACAACCATCCTTTGTGCATCGCACTAGATGAGGCAGCACGAAACTATGAGCTGAAGAGCTTCCATTATAATTTGCTGCCAGCTTTTCATGGTCTACCGAATGAAGATGTGCTCAAATTCCTCAGAGAATTCTATGCAACAATTCAAGCCTTTCCAAACAATAGGGTGACAGAAAACCAGCTGCGTATGAGGTGTATTCCACATGCCTTGAAGGACAAAGCGAAGACTTGGTTGTTGACCCTGCCTCCAGCCTCACTGACAACCTGGGATGAGGTAGTAGAGAAGCTGACTGACCAATTCTACTCTCCTCAGAAAACCAGTGAGATAAGGGCCAAGATTACTAATTTCTTCCAAGGAGACCAAGAAACATTCTATGAAGCCTGGGAGCATTACAAAATGCTTCTTTTTGATTGTCCTCAGCATGGGTACCATACCCACCAACTTTGTCAATGGTTCTATGATGGCCTTAATGACGTCTCAACAGTTTTGGTGAATAACGCTTGTGGAGGATCCATGACTGACAAGACACCGGAAGAGCTGAAATCGATCTTTGAAAAATTAGCCAATAATTCTCATCAAAAGAGTTCTAGGAGAAGGAAGGGAATCTATGAAGTCGATGCTAATACCGGGAATTCAATGCAAATGTCACAAATGCAAAAGTCCATCGAATTACTTGTGAACCAGGTAGGACAAATGAGAGAAAATAAATGCATGGGATGTGAACAACCAGGGTATGGCATGGAAGCTTATCAAGCAAGAGGTACTGGACCTAATGAAGAGGAAGAGATTCAAGCCATGAATAATTTCAATTCAAGACCACGGAATGATCCCTTCTCAAATACCTACAATCCGGGGTGGAGAAATCATCCAAATTTCTCATGGAGCAATAATCAAAATTCCGGAAATCAATGGGGAAACAACAATAATTATGGTCAGAGACAATATAATGCCGGTGCCAAGAATCCTGAATATCAATCCAAAAACTCGTCGCTGGAAGATACAATGAAGCAATTCATACAAAATATGGATCAAAGATTGAATCAAGCTGAACAAGATAATATTGTACGATTCCAAAACATGGATGCGTCTATTAGAAAGCTGGAAACTCAAATTGGACAAATGGCTGAAGCTAAGCAAAGGAGCGAACCAGGAAAATTTCCCAGCCATACTGAACAAGAAAAGGCCATGACAGTTCTCAGGAATGGTAAGGAATTAATTAATAATAGACCTGCTGAACTTTCTAATAATTCTACTGATGTTTCAGGTCCTTCAGAAACAAACATGGTACCAGAAAAAGAAGAAGAGATAGTGGTGGAAAAGTCAAAGAAAACACCACTTCTGCATAAATCACCAAATCCATATGTTCCTCCGGTTCCATTCCCAGGAAGATTGCAAAAGAGCAAATTGGAAAAATCATACAAAGATATATATGACATCCTGTCAAAGGTCAATGTCAATTTGCCTCTATTGGAGATGATCCAGAAAATGCCAGCCTATGCAAAATTCTTCAAGAGTCTTCACACTTACAAGCCGAGGTTTCTAGAGAATCATCAGGAATTCATGGCCGGAAGCGCCAATGCTATCCTTCAAAAGTCTCTACCACCAAAACTCCAAGATCCCGGAAGTTTCTGCATCAATATTACTATTGGAGGTACCACCTTGGAGAGAGCAATGTTAGATCTGGGAGCCAGCATCAATTTGATGCCCTACAATATCTATGAGCAATTGGGGTTGAATGATCTAAAGAAGACAACCATGTCATTGTTGCTAGCAGATGGTTCAGTCAGATACCCAAGAGGTTATGTTGAAGACGTACTGGTCCAGGTAGACAATCTTATTATTCCTGCTGACTTTGTAATTCTTGACATGGATGAGGGAGCCAAGGAAAGAGGTAGCAAGCCAATTCTATTGGGAAAGACCTTTCATGGCGACTGCAAAGACCTTTATTGATGTACAGAATGGGAAGCTAACAATGACAGTGTTAGATGAGACTGTGGATTTCAAGGTCTTTGAAGCATTGAAATTGCCTGAGGCAGCCGACGATGGCTATTCGGTCGATTGTTGTTCGGTTGAAGTGGTTAATTCCGCAATCCAAGAGGAATTATCAAATGAAAGCCTTGACGAACTACTGGACTGGGTGAAAGACGTCTTCGAAGATAATGAAGAAGAACAACAAGAAGAGGGTATAGAAGACAATGTTGATATTACAGAAGTCATTGCAGAAATTGAAGATGAAATCAACAAATTCTTGATGCCATCTACGAGTTCTCCCCCAGCATTAGAACTCAAACAACTTCCTTCTACTCTAAAATATGCTTTCTTTGGTGAGAATGAAACCCTCCCAGTGATCATAGCTTCTGACCTAGATGAGGAAAAAGAAGAAAAGTTACTTACGGTACTCAAGGAACATAAAGCTGCAATTGGATGGACTATAGCAGATATTAAGGGAATAAGCCCTTCCATTTGCATGCACAAGATCTTATTAGAAGATGATGCAAAGTACTCTAGTGAGACTCAAATAAGGATTAATCCAAACCTGAAAGAAGTTGTACGGGAAGAGGTCTTGAAACTACTCAAGGTGGGTATTATATACCCAATATCTGATAGTAAGTGGGTGAGTCCGGTCCATGTGGTACCAAAGAAGTCAGGAATCACTGTTGTTGCCAATGAGAACAATGAGTTGATTCCAACAAGGAAGACAACATGATGGAGAGTGTGCATAGATTACCGCAAGCTCAACACGGCAACCAAAAAGGATCACTTTCCTTTGCCGTTCATTGACCAGATGCTTGAGCGCTTGGCTGGACATGCTTATTATTGTTTCCTGGATGGATTTTCAGGATACAATCAAATTGCCATTGCTCCAGAGGACCAAGAGAAGACAACTTTCACATGCCCCTTTGGCACCTTTGCATATCGAAGAATGCCTTTCGGGTTATGCAACGCTCCTGCCACTTTCCAGAGATGCATGATGTCAATTTTCTCCGACATGTTAGAGAAGTTTATCGAGGTATTTATGGATGATTTTGCTGTTTTTGGCAACTCTTTTGACCATTGTCTTGATAACTTAACTCTTGTTTTGAAAAGATGCACTGAGACTAATTTGACACTTAGTTGGGAGAAAAGTCATTTTATGGTTAAATCTGGAATAGTTTTAGGGCATGTTATTTCTGAAAAAGGGATAGAAGTAGATAGAGCTAAAATTGAGGTAATTGCAAAACTTCCACCTCCCACCTCGGTGAAGGGAGTGAGAAGTTTTCTTGGTCATGCAGGTTTTTATAGGCGTTTTATTAAAGAGTTTTCAAAAATTAGTCGCCCCCTATGTAATCTCTTGACCAAGGATACTGCATTTGTGTTTGATGATGATTGCTTACATGCTTTTGAATCTCTGAAAAATAAATTGACATCTACTCCTATAATTATGCCCCCTGATTGGTCCCTTCCTTTTGAATTAATGTGTGATGCATCTGACTATGCTGTAGGAGCTGTTTTAGGACAGCGAATAGATAAATTACCTCATGTTATTTACTACACTAGTCGTACTTTGAATGATGCACAATTAAATTACTCCACCACAGAAAAAGAATTGCTTGCTGTTGTTAGTGCTTTAGAAAAATTTCGATCATATTTGATAGGATCTAAGGTAATTGTTTATTCTGATCATGCTTCATTAAAGTATTTGCTAACTAAAAAGGAAGCGAAACCGAGATTACTCCGGTGGATCCTTTTACTGCAAGAATTTGATTTGGAAATCAGGGACAAAAAGGGAAGCGAGAATGTGGTGGCAGATCATCTCTCTCGATTAGTAGAAGATGATGAAATAAAAGAGCATACTGAGAACTTACCCATTAATGAGAACTTTCCAGATGAGCAGCTTCTGAAGATAGTAGGCAAAGATCCATGGTATGCGGACATTGTGAATTATCTCGCAAATGGAATCATACCACCTGAGATGAGCTCGCAAGCAAAGAGAAGATTTCTCTCCATCACCAAGCATTATTTTTGGGACGAACCATACTTGTTCAAATTTGGTGCCGATCAAATCATTCGGCGATGTGTCCCTGAAGAAGAGCAGCAAGATGTGCTGAAATTTTGCCACAATCTTCATTGTGGAGGGCACTTTAGTGCTAAAAAAACTGCTTTTAAAGTTCTTCAATCAGGTTTCTTCTGGACATCATTATTTAAAGATGCTTATACTTTTTGTATTTCTTGTGACAGGTGCCAGAGGACTGGGAACATTGGAAAAAGAGATGAGATGCCATTATCAAACCAGTTGGTTGTGGAAATATTTGACGTATGGGGAATTGACTTTATGGGACCCTTCCCATCTTCGTACGGATATAATTACATTTTAGTTGTTGTGGACTATGTTTCGAAATGGATTGAAGCAATAGCAACTAAGACGAATGATAGCCAAGTGGTGGTGAAGTTTGTCAAGGAGAATATTTTTACCAGGTTTGGGACTCCTCGTGCAATCATAAGTGACGGAGGGAGCCATTTTTGTAACAAGGTTTTTGCCTCGTTAATGAAAAAGTATAGTGTCAAACACAATGTGGCAACTCCATATCATCCTCAGACATCTGGACAGGTTGAGGTAAGTAATCGGCAAATTAAGCAGATATTGGAGAAGACGGTGCAACCAAATCGGAAGGATTGGTCACTCAAGCTTAATGATGCCTTATGGGCATATAGAACTGCTTACAAGACCCCAATTGGGATGAGTCCTTACATGATAGTTTTTGGGAAAGCATGTCACCTGCCAGTGGAATTGGAACATAATGCCTACTGGGCCCTGAAGAAGTTGAATTTCGATTTAGATAAAGCTGGAGAAGAGAAGAGTTTTCAAATGAATGAACTAGAAGAGTTTCGGAACAATGCCTATGAGAATGCAAAGATATATAAAGAGAGGACTAAAGAACTGCATGATAAGAATATTCGTTGGAAAGAATTTCATCCTGGAATGTTAGTCCTTGTATATCAATCGCGTTTGAGGTTGTTTCCAGGAAAGCTAAAAACGAAATGGATGGGGCCATTCTGTGTTACCCAAGTTTTTCCTAATGGAGCAGTCGAGATTCAGAATTTAAAGAGCGGAGGATCGTTTAAAGTCAATGGCCATAGGTTGAAACCTTATTTGAACCCATCAAATGAAATCCGTACCATTGAATGGATCGTGCTCAAAGAGCCGTAGAGCTCTCATAAGTCTTGCCTAGACGTTAAATAAAGCGCTTGGTGGGAGGCAACCCACCCAGGTATTTTCTTTCTTTTCATTTAGTTTATTTTATTTTATTTTATTTCTATTTTTATTTTCTTCTATTTTGTCATATAATAGTGTGTGTCTCGAGTGCTTGTTAATTTGAGTTGAACATTGTCATTTTATTTTGTTTTGAATTTTGTTGACAGATAATGTTTAATTCAGGTTTGGGGGTATCTCGAAGGTTTAGTTTTCAAGTTAAGAATTAATACTTTTTAATGTATGCAAATTTGAGCTGAACAGAACAGGTTTAGGCAGAAGGAGAGATCCGTACGCTCTACGTACCGCTTTCTAGGCACACTGCCTGGACCGCGGTATTAAAAGCATGCAACTTCTGAAGTTTACCGCCTCATATACCGCTCTGTAGGCATACACCTACATCGCGGTCTGGCGAGCGTGTGCATTCTGACATGTACCGCTAGTTGTACCGTGCTCTGGGCAGTCTATCCGCACCGCGTGCTACAGAGCGTAACATCACTGGACTGTACCGCTTTGTGTACCGTGTTCCAGGTAAGTTGCCTGTCCCGCGTTATATTACATAAAACGGTGCGTTTTACAGGTTCAGGGACGTGATGGTTCTGCGTGTGTATATTAGTCGAAGACCATTGAAGGAAGAGCTGTATTCAATCCAAAAGTGTAAGTTTGATATTTGTGAATTTCTATGTAATTCTCTGATTCGAAATATTATTTCATCAAAAAAAAAGAAGAGGAAAGTAGTTGAAGAGAATCAGAGAATAATTTTTCATTAGTGCAATTACTATAATCAACTCAAGAGGAGTTTTGTTAAGAAGGAAATGGTGACTTTTGAAGATTTTGACTGAGATGAATGAAAATTTCATTTACAATGAATTCAATGAAGACTACGAAGATTTATGTGAAGCCGGAAGAGCAATTGAAGATTCTCATGGTGTGGTCCTAGGTTCTTGAATTCCATTTTTCCCATTCTTTCTTAACCCTCACCCAATGGCCCCATTACAACCTAAATGAAAGTCTAACTGATCTACTGGTCCTTGCTATGAAAGTATAAATAATTCATGTGATTATCTTGTTCATAATGTTTGATTCTTTCATGAGATCTTTTGCATACATTTGAGCGTTCTTTTAATTATAAATTCATATGCGATCAATACTTGAATTTTCTTGTGCATAACTTCTATCGCATATGCTTGATGAGTGTATCAGCCTAGGTTCTGTGTGAATTAATGAGTGATATACTGTGAGAATTAGAGTCAAGGCGAATTACATATATGGCATCTAGTGAAGGTAGCTTGGAAACTTGAACGTTTTGAGTGTGGGCTTTTCATTAAATTGAGCAATGCATTCAGTTTCGTGACTTAACTTTAGTTTTTACTTATTGGTTTTTGCATGCATTGTTTCAATATGGGCACTTTTCAAATATATTTTGGATGACAGGTATTTGCAGGATAACTTTTTAGGTTTATAGGTGTTTTACTTAGGAGTCTAAAGGCTTGTAGCATATGCTCAATGCTATCGTGTTCCCTACAAAAATGGCTTAGTTTAGAATTTTGTTTTGGTTTTTAGGTTTTGTTTGTTTTTAGTTTTTGTTTTTATTCTAGTTTTGCTCGAGGACTAGCAAAAGATAGGTTTGGGGGTATTTGATCGGTCTATTTCTATACATATTTTAGGTCCCCATTTCCTATTATTTGCGCTTTGTTCTTAAGTGAAATTAGGTATTTTATGTGTTTGTTGAGCATGTGTAGGTCACATGTCCTTAAAAGAGGTGTTTGTTAATTTTTCCAAGAAAAGGAGTCTAAAAGTGAGAAAATGGGCAAATCTGTGAAGCACCGCTGTGTAGGTCGCTTTCCATGCACTGCATAAGTCGCGGTCTACCAAGCGCTGCAGATCAGTAGGTACTCGTTTGTTACCCGCGGTCCATACCGCTTGACAAGAATTACTTCAGTCGCGGTCCACCAAGCGCTTAAGATCAGGAGGTACATAGCTACTCAGACCGCGGTTCAGGCATGAGTCCGCCAAGCGGTATAGAGAGCGGTCGTGCACATTCCTTGTTTTCGAAGGAGATCTTAAAGCCCTAATTTTTGGAGATCATATAAATACTTCTTATTGAGAGAGAAAGAGGGAACTTTTCACTTTTCTACTCTTTATTCCTAGAACAACAACACACTCATCCATCTTTACACATTGAAGATTTGAAGACGAAGAAGATTACAATTGAAGATCTTAATGGGTTTTATCTTTTCTTTCTCTTCTCTTTTTATTTTAAATATGTGTAACTAATCCCATAACTAGGAAATCAATGTGAACCTTTTGTGAATGCTCATATATGGATTAATTATTATTTCATCAATTTAATTCTTGATTTATTCATTGTTCTTAATTGCTTGATCCTCATTAGTTTTAATATTTATTCACACCATAGACCAAGGGTGAATAACTATTTGGCATGATTTTAGGGTTAAGACTATCTGAGAATTAGGGTTAGAGTATAGACCAAACCTAATCTTAATTAATGCTCTTTTGAATGAATGAATTTTATCTTTAGCATAGGCCAAGCAAAGTATAGAATTTGGTTCTTAATTCTTGAGCTTAAAGGGTTTCCGATCACTGTTCACACCATAGACCAAGGGTGAATAGTGGTTGGAAGCACGTGACTCATCCCATGACCATACGGTAATAGTCATATTAAAGACAAAGAATGAACCCTAGAATTGATTGAATCTTGTTTATAAATTAATTCCATATATCGAGTGTTCATAATTGGGGATCATTGATAACCTAGTGCTTTCTACCTCTTGATCACAACCATATTCTTTTTAATTGTTTTCTTAGTTTAATTTAATTTAGTTTTAGTTTAATTAAATCATCAATAAATCTTTTGTTAATTTTAGTTTAACTTTAATTAGAATTAGTTTTTAATTATTAAATCTCTTTTCCTTGTGGGAACGAACTTTACTTGTCACTGTGCTAATCTTCACGATTCGTGCACTTGCGAGTATAGTTTTTAATAACACGATTTTCACCATCAGGATACTGCTGCGATAGACCTTAAAATCTCATCTCAACTGCTAAAGATGGAAGATGTCCCTAGGAAGCGTCGAGCCCATTTGTTAAAGTTTTCAACTGAACACCTGAGTGCTTTTGACCCCGAGGAAAATGTGGTCGGTGAACAGGAGATCATAAAATATAGCGAAAAGTTTGATCTCCCTCGATCGTCTCAGCTTTTTATGAGTGGAGACCGTGCTATTTGGAATCCCCTTCGAGGTGTTGTAGCTATTTTCGGGACTATGCTTACTACAGGGGTCACGTTGCCCCTTCAACCTTTCATTGCTCGGTTCCTAGCAGAGGCTGGAATCGCCCCTTGCTCAACTTACCCCAAACTTTTATTGGGTGTTAATCAGTCTATGGCATATGTGGAAACAAATTGGTGCCAAACATCCCCCGACCCCCTAAGAGATTCACAATTTCTACACCTTAGGGTGATCGGACAACGGGGGTACCTTTGACCTTCAGTCCAGTTCTCCCAGCCATTGGTTTCCCAGTGGTTTTGACCAACGCCCCACTCCCGTGTCCAGTAGAGATCACAAGGGCTTCATCTGGGGCTTTCCTTCGTCAAATAAGTAATGGAAGAATTGTTGGTTCTTCATCAGAGGCGAATAGGGCGAGACTGTGGTTGCTAACTGATACAGATTAGCTTAAGGCAAAAGGGTATCAAGTTGGTGAGAATGTCAACTCCAAACCCTACCGTCTTCGGCTACTCGGCAATATTCGTACGGCTGATATTTTCAATGTGAAGCATCTCGTCCCTTACAACGGCTATCCAGCTTTAGAGGACGAAGAGGTGCTGAATTTGAGGCCGAATTCTGTCCAACCTAGGGAGGATGATGCAGAGCAGATGGCGAGTTGGTATGGGTGGCGAATTCGTATTTGGGTCGCGTGGGACAACCAAATATGGGCTGAACTTCATGGGCCTCTACAGAGAGCAAACGGGGTTGGATTTTCTATTATAATATGTTTTCGGAAAGCTCAAGACAAGCCCTACATTTATTATGAAGACTTCGTCTTCTGTAACGGGGCTGCAGTGGACCCAAATTTGGAAATTTAGTTTCGTGTGCAACAAGCCGACTGTTTCCTATTTTATTTACAATTCATTTTTGCTCCTTTATTTTGGGATTCTTTTCCGATTTAGTTTAGTTGTTTTAGACCTCTTACTTAGGAGTTTTAGAAGATATTGAATCCTAGTGATTCAGTTGTTTTATTTTGTTTAGGCTTTTACGGGATATTGAATCGTAATAGTTGTAGGTTGTTTTTCCTTATTTATTAGCTTGTATTAGGTTTGAAAAAGAAGAAGTTGTTGAATGAATAAAAAAAATTAGAGAATTTGTTCTCTTTATCTTCCATTTACGGTATCTTATGAAGATCAACGTATTTGAAGCCTGTTATCCTGGTATCCGTGAGCGGATCAACATCATAATAGTAGGTTTCGTTTCTGGTATTCGTGCGTGAATCAACGGATCCGAATCGTTTATCCCTATTTCTATCGATTGGTGTTTGTCCCAATTTTCAATCTACATCACTAACCTTGGCCAAAAGTTGGCCAAAAGCAGCGTTCCTAGACATTTTTATACTCCTGACCAGTGGAACAAGACTCTAGCTTTGGTGAACGAGGGACAAGCTTGAAATGTGATTAAAGCCGCTCAAACTTCTTGGGAAGTCAAAGATCGACAGGTGATGTTCGTTGAAACAGATCTCCAAAAACTAGGGTTGTTCCCTGCTATATCCAACCAGCGTAAGCGATGTAAGTAATACTTTCTCTCAGACTTTGATTTAACTCAATTGCATTTGCCTGACATTCTTTGACCTGGTCACTCAATGTATGAAGTAGACATCGTAGCTGGGGAAACAGTTAAAAAAGTCAAGAATCTTGATCGGGTTAGCAGGGCAGAAGCTGCTGCCCAGTTGGCTTAAGGTATTGCTCCTCCTCAACAGAACTTGGTCGAGCACACCTATGAGCCCGATCCCAACACTGCCTCAGGTACTTCTAATCTAGAACGAGAGATACAATCCTCCAACCAAAACAATGTTAAGAAAAGTCCTCCTAGGGGTCCTAGGAGGAGGTTTACAAAATAAACGGCCGTGCGTAAGGTAGTGATATGGATCAGCCCAAGGTAAAACAGCAATTGGCGAGATGGCTTGTGGCAACACAGAAGAACATTTCGTGGGCTTTTTTGTAGGGCAAACGAGCTCAAAATCGACATTATAATATGTTTACGGAAAGCCCAAGACGAGCCCTACAAATGCTATGAAGACTTCATCTTCAATAAAGGGCTGCAACATGTTCGAATTTGGCCATTAAGTTTCATGCGCACAAAGACAATTGTTTCCGTTTTTATTGTTTCCAATTATCGCCATGATTCGATACTAATATTTTATTTCCTTTTATTTTATATGTAATTAGGTTTTTAATTATTTAATGATTTTATTTTATAAAATCAATTCTAATTTCTTTATTAGATAGGTTTTAAATGTTTTAGAATTCTTTTGATTTTTTAGGAGATTTGATATCCTTATCATGTGGGATTCTTTCCTGATTTAGTTGAGGTGTTTTAGGAGTCAATGAAATTAGTTTCTCTATTTATTAGGTTTTAATAACTTTGAGGTTTGGCAGATTAAATGAAATTAAAATTTTCTTGAGTAGTTTAAACTCAATTTATCTCTTATTTTCTGAAATATTGCGGGATTACAGAAAACTAGAAACTCTTGTGTGTTGGACGCATGTGAGTTCTGTTCCACACTGCATCAGGTTGGTATCAGAGATGTTTCGTCTTCATGAAACCAAAGAGGCGCGCGAACTCGAACCCTTGTGAGAACCCAATTGATGAAGCCTACGAGCGTGATGTGATTGCACAACCTTGGCAGCAAGCAGAGATGTTGACGCAGCAGATGTCGGCGCTAGCGGCTCACCAAAGAAGACCGAATCCGTACGAGATGGGGGAGGAATCCGATCATTCATTGTTTTTCAATGATGATTATGTGTCATAATCATTGATTGTTGATTTCAACAAGCCACCTATTTTTGATGATGAGATGTCCGATGATGACTCGGAGAGTAGCGAGAACGTGGTGTCTGGCGAATACAGCTCCCAATGATTGGAATCATGTCATCATCGTGAGGAGATGATGAACTTTTGAATTCGAAGACGAATTCCGTCCAACCCGGAGAGAATGATGCGGATCAGCCCAAGGCAAAACAGCATTTGGCGAGATGGCTTGTGGCAACACAGGAGAATATTTCATGGGCCTTTTGTAGGTCAAACAAGCTCAAAATTGATATTATAATATGTTTCCGGAAAGCCCAAGAAGAGCCCTACAAATGTTATGAAGACTTCATATTCAATAACGGGCTGCAACATGTCCGAATTTGGCCTTTATGTTTCATGTACACAAAGACAATTGTTTCCAATTATCGCCATGATTCGATACGAATATTTTATTTCCTTTTATTTTATATGTAATTAGGTTTTTAATTATTTTATGATTTGATTTTATAAAATTAAATCCAATTTCTTTATTAGATAGGTTTTTGATACGGATCAGCCCAATGCAAAACAGTAATTGGCGAGATGGCTTATGACAACACAAGAGAAAATATTGTGGGCCTTTATGTAGAGTAAACGAGCTCAAAATCAACATTATAATATGTTTCCGGAAAGCCCAAGACGAGCCCTACAAATATTATGAAGACTTCATCTTCAATAACGGGCTACAACATGTCCGAATTTGACCGTTAAGTTTCATGCGCACAAAGACAATTGTTTCCGTTTTTATTGTTTCCAATTATCTCCATGATTCGATATGAATATTTTATTTCCTTTTATTTTATATGTAATTAGGTTTTTAATTATTTTATGATTTGATTTTATAAAATCAAATCCAATTTCTTTATTAGATAGGTTTTTAATGTTTTAGAATTCTTTTGATTTTTTAGGAGATTTGATATCCTTGTCAACTGGGATTCTTTCCCGATTTAGTTGAGGTGTTTTAGGAGTTAATGAAATTAGTTTCTCTATTTATTAGGTTGTAATAACTTTGAGGTTTGGCAGATTGAATGAAATTAAAAACTTCTTGAGTAGTTTAAACTCAATTTATCTCTTATTTTCTGAAATACTGCTGGATTACAGAAAATTAGAAACCCTTGTGTGTTGGGCACATGTGAGTTCCGTTCCACGCTGCATCAGGTAGCCACATCCTCTTAGAGGTCCCCAGTCAGTAAGGTGGCCAAGAAGACTGAAGGATTCTCTGCCTCTGAAGCTGTCATAGAAAGAAGAAGGTTAAAATGGCAGAGTATCAAGTAGCTCATCAGACCAGAGTTAGGCCAATTATTTCTGAGGAAGAGGATGGTGATCAAGAGACCATCACTGAGCTGATCCTAAAGGAACAGCGATCAAAGAAACGATTTGATCGCGTTTCTACTTCATTCTCTGTTCCACCCCCTGATCTAACCAAAAAGGATGCTCAAGCTCTTGTTGCGGTCAGTGAGCCAACTATTCCTCAGCAAACACAACCCCCATCTTCATCCAATTTGGCTCCTATTGAAGTTGATCGCCCAATGGTTGAAGCCCCCACTGAGCCTTCTAGGCAGCGTGATGGCAAGGCTCCAATGCAGTTTTCAGTCAAACGTCAGATAGTCTTTACTGACTCGGATTTTGATGAGGGATAGACCATCCTTAAAGAGGCGTCAGCTAACCCTGCTTCTGATGCTGAAGATAATCTGGCCGACTAGAGGGCTGATCACATTGACAAGATTTCCATACGGTCCGGTTATCCTTCTGGGCCCTTACCCAATACTGTAGTGGCTCCTTTGGTAAGCGGTACCGAAGCAGGTCTATCAGGAGTCACCCATAAAGAGCAAATTGTTGATATGCCCACGGTGACAGCTCTTGAGGCCACTCTTCATGTCATAAGCTCAATCCCAACCGATCGGCAACCTTAAGACCCAGAGGTGATGGCACTTCCTGCTGCGGTTAGCACTCTGACTCAGAGGAAGCGTCGGTCGATCCCTTTGACATGTTGAAGACCATGTCTGCAGGAAGAGGCTATATTGGGGAAGGTTATTGAACTGACTTCCGGAATGCTAGCAACCCAAAGCGAGTCCATGCTGTCTACAACAATGATGTATGTGTAAATGTTTTTGCTCTCTGATCAACCTCTCTTATTTATGACCTGCCACTGTAACCAGTAGCTACTTCCTTTTAGGCCATGGAGGAGCTGACCAGGGTCATGATCGCTCAGGAGAGGCAAGCTGCTGAGATCTCTCAATTGAAAAAGGAGCTCGAAAAGAGAAAGAAGGCGATCAATTCTACCTCGGCCAGCGAATCAAAGCTAAAAGCATCATTTGAAGAGAAACTAAGGCAATACGACGTGACTGAAACGATCCTAAGGAAAGTTGTGTCCACTGCTGAGACCTGAGTTGACAATGCCATAGTTAGTTTAACCGAGCTTGCGGTAAAAAGCACCCTGCCTGAAGCAAATCTGGCTAAGGCTGAGCAACGATGTGCAGAATTGGAATATAAACTAACTTTAGCTGAACAAGCCGTTGCTAGTCAGAAGGCAGAAGCTTGAGTTGCCAAAGAAACTCTTGCCACTTCCCAACAGTCCATGCTTGAGGCCCAGCAAAGATCTGAGAAAGCCATCTCACACTATGAGAGGCTGACTGAAGATCTAAAGTAGCAGAAGATCAGCATGGAGGTGCTCTCTTAGGAGGCTAAACTAGCTCTCGAAGTCCATAATATTGATCGATATAAGAGGTCTCCTGCATTCGAGGCAGTCATGCTGAGAGAGCTTGAACGAGAGCTTGCCAATGCTCGCATGTTTTTCGGAGGTAATGTGAGGTCTACCGGAGAGGCTCGCCAAAAATGGGATCGGACAATTGAAAAACATAAGGCTGAGTCTCTGGACGCAATAAGGAACCAGAGGAAGAGATGAAGGGTTTATTACAAATCTATCGTGAAGGATCCCCATGTGATGCATCTAAAGCTTCTATTCTAGTCTTCGTTGGTGACCTTTTATGCAGGCGAAGATAGCGGTACATTTGCCAAAGGCATTGATGCTGGGCCCTTATCTGAGGCTGATTATTCCCCTTTCATGGTCGATGATTCTGAGGATGATATTTGCTGGCCAGATTATGGAGATTTGACCAGAGGTTATGAAGAAGAAAACAACCCCTCTGGAAACTCCGATCCTGGTGGTCCCTCGAACACTCTTGGAGCCTGATAATATTTTCATTTTTCTTTCTTCTCAATCACATATCTTGAAAATTTTTCTGTATCAATATATGAATGGTTATTTCATTTTTACTGACACGGATCTTTATTTAGTTATGTGAATTTTAATCAATGATCTTTATAAATCAATAGAAATCGATCTAACCAATTTTGTATCTGACTGGCCAATTTCTGATTTGTTCAGTTATCTTCTTAACTGCTTAATACTGGCCTAATCAGTTATCCTTGTCAACTGACTAACTTGGTTCTGTCAGTTTTGTTACTAGCTGGCCTTTAGCTTAACCTGACCAGGTTTTTACTCAACAGACCAAACTTGGTTTGTTGCATGAATAATTTAACATCTTATCTGTGTAGGTTGCGTGAAATAGTTTTTAGATTTTTGTCAAGTAGTGTTCATTTTTATGGACCATTTGCATGGTATCTGATTTATGGACACTTATCTTTTATCTGTCAACTAAGTCGCTGGGACGTCTCCCAGTAGTCTGTAGCTCAAGATTCGTTGCAATGGGGACGGTCCTTATCTCATTAGCTTAACTTATTTTAACTTAGTATCTAACTAGCCGGTGTTCAAGTATGATAATGGAACTTTCCCATCCAACTTTCTTCGCATCCCATCAGGTATCTACGACATGAATGTGCTCTAACAGTGTTTATATATACCTAGTTAGTTTCAGTGATTGTGCATTTATCTTTATGGCGCTTGCTTTTGGCCCCATCACTGGGCCTTCCGAGCGCCTATTTATCGTTAGGAGCTACGAGTTGCTTTTGTAAATGAAAACACTTTTTCCTTGAACTATTCTTTCCTTGAAAGGCTTTTATTGATAACTTCGATCAAAACTATAAGAAGCAACAACTGATCAAGAATAAATAAAAACTATAGTAATTCTAATCGTAACAAAATATCTAAATAAACTGAAAGGAAATAAGAAAAGAAACCCCTCACGGATAGAAAATCTTCAAATATTGAGCGTTGCAAGGTCGGGGTAACTCTCCCCCTTCTGGTCCGGTAGGCGATATGCTCCATGCCCAGCTAATCCGACCATCTAATAGGGTCCTTCCCACTTATCTGCCAAAGATCTAGCCGTTTTTTCTTTTGTGTTTGGGGATACCTTTCTGAGGACTAGGTCTCCGAGCTGGAATTTTCTTATTCGGACGTGCGAGTTGTAATACCTAGCAACCCGTTGTTGATAGGCTGCATTTCTCACTCTCGCCATGTCCCTTCTTTCTTCCAACTCATCAAGGTTCTGCTCCAGAGTTTCTACATTCACATTGGGTTAGTATAACTGGACTATGAGGGAAGTATGAGTTATTTCGACCGGGATAACAGCCTCAGTTTCGAATGCCAAGGAATAAGGTGTTTCTCCTGTCGATGTCCTTTGAGTTTTTCGGTATACCCAGAGCACCTCATGCAGCTTGTCTGCCCAGTTTCTTTCTTGTCATCAAGCTTGGCCTTCAGGGTGTGTTTGATGATCTTGTTGACAGTTTCGGTTTGTCCATTGGTCTGAGGATGGGTTGACGTGGCAAAATAGTTCTTGATATGGTACTTTTGGCACATTTCTCTGAAGTTATCACTATCGAATTGGGTCTCATTATCAGTGATGATTGTGTCTGGGATTCCAAATAGGCAAATGATATTCTTTTTCATGAAATTGATAGTATTAGCCTCGGTTATGTGCACCAATGCTTCTGCTTCTACCCATTTTGTAAAATAGTCTACTACTACTATGGCATGCTTCGAGCCTCCTTTGGTCGCTGTTGGCATTGGGCCGATCAGATCTAGTCCCCACATCGCGAATGGCTAGGGTGAGGTTAGATTCTTCAAGTGCTCAGGTGGCTGTTGATGTCGTTTGCGATTCTCTGACAAGTTCTGCACTTCCCAGCCACTGATTGCGCATCCTGGAATAGGGTTGGCCAATAAAAGCCTTGTTTAAGGATTTTTTGAGCCAAACTTTTTCCCCCTATATGATTCCCACATACACCGATGTGTATACTTACTAGGATTTTATCTCCCTCAGCCTGACTGACGCATCTCTAGAGGGCCTTTGAGAACCCCCTTCTATAGAGTTCTCTTCCCATAATTGAATACCGGGCCGCCATGTACCTGATACGTTTTGCTTCCATCGTATCGTCAGGAAGTTTACCATCTTCCAAGTATTCCCTGATCTTGGTCATCTAGATGATTTGTCTTTCCTTAACCAGTTCAACTTTTATTTTCTCCTCCTCTCTGATACTGGGTTTCTCGAGGTAAGCTACTAGGATCGTTTTTGACCAGATACCAGTGGTTGTTGATGCCAATCTTGACAGAGTGTCAGCTTTCTCATTCTTTTCTCTTGGGATTTCAGTGATTCTGTAAGATTTGAATCTCCTGAGAAGTGCCTTAGATATCTCGATATAAGCCACCATGTTATTGTCATTTGCCTGGTACTCATCTAAAACCTGGTTGACTACTACTTGTGAGCCGTTGAATATCTCTAATTCATTTGCTCCCAGTGCCATGCAAATTCTGAGCCCTGCCAACAGTGCCTCATATTCAACCATGTTGTTGGTAGCTTTAAAGTCAAATCGCATGGCACATTCTACTTGGTTGCCTTCTGGGGTGGACACCACTATGCTTGTCCCGCTGCCATGCGTGTTTAACGACCCATAAACATGCAGCTTCTAACTAAAAATCTTCTTCTCTTTATCTTAGAGTATTCGGATCACTTCACTGTTTGGCTCGGTGAACTCAGCAATCAAATCTGCTACTGTCTAACCTTTTATTTCGGCCCTTGTTAGATAAGCGATATCAAATTCGCTTAACTCAACTGCCCATTTGGTCAACCTTCCAGACACTTCGGGTTTGGACATGATCTGCTTTAGACGACAGTCTGTGTACACCTCGATCTTATGGGCTTGAAAGTACGGTCTTAGCTTCCTTGCTGCTGTCACTAGAGCCAATGCCATCTGGTCGGCAGCCAAGTACCTTGTTTCTGCTGGGAGAAGAGCCTTGTTGGTGTAATACACAGGTTTTTGTACTCCTTTATCTAGCCTGACCAGTACTGATCCTGTGGCCACAACCGTGACTGACTGGTACAGATACAATGTTTCTCTAGCCATAGGCATCGACAAGATTGGAGACTTGCCTAAATACTCTTTGATTTTTTGGAAGGCTTGTTCACACTCTTCGGTCCATTTCACTCATTTGCCCTTCCTTATTGCTCTGAAAAAAGTCAAGCACCTATCAATCTACTTCCTGATGAATCGGTTCAACGAGGCTAAGCTGCCTGTTAACCTTTGAATATCTCTTAGGGTAACCGGAGATCTCATCTTCTCCAAGGCCTTTATTTTCTCAGGATTCGCCTTGATTCCTCTCTGATGTACTTGGAATCCGAGGAACTTTCCCGATGGTACCCCAAAGACACATTTGTTAGGGTTGAGCTTCATCCCAAACTTCCTTAGTACCTCAAATGTTTCTTCTAGACCGGTTGCATGTCTCTCCGTAGTGATGCTTTTTGTTAGCATATCATCTATATATACCTTCATGTTTCTGGCGATCTGACGGGTGAACATCTTGTTTACCAATCTTTAGTAATTTACCCCGATATTTTTAAAACCGAAAGGTATTACTTTATAACAGTAAAACTCTTGATCTGTAGTGAAGGGAGTTTTTTCTTCATCCAGGCCAAACATCTTTATTTGGTTATACCCCGAATAAGCATCCATGAAACTTAACAACTCGTGCTCCACAGTCGCATCCACCAACTGATCTATCCGAGGCAAAGGGAAGTGTAAGGACCTCTATTTTATGATTGGCTTATTTCATGACAAACCACACCACATTGGCGATGATTTTGTAATGGGTAGCTTAGGTCCTCATTGGTAAGCTTCCAAGCATCTCCATAACTTATAGAGTAAAAGGTATATTCACTTGACTTTGTCTCTTGAAGAGTTTAGGTGCACACACACACTTCATGCATGCTTTGTTCATCTTGCATTTGTGTTCTTTTTTTGTTTATATGTGTGCATCTTTTACACACTTCACACGTGCACCTCATTGTTAGATCTAAGTGTGGTTTTGTGTGGTGTAATTAGTTTCCGTTTGTGTGATCGGAAGCGTCTGTGCTTCCACGATGGTGTGCTTGTCTTAGCATGATGGTTGACCATTCGAGAAGGTCTCATTCTTCTCTTGGTTAAGTGTTAGTTTTGGTTTGGTTGTTTGGAGTAAAGTGTCTAGTTTCAAAAGAGTGGATTTCAATGATTTAAATGTTTTTCAAAACTGACCTTTGTATGGTCTTGTGACCATAACATTTTATACAAAGTTTCAAAATGAGTTTTGAAAATTTCTGTACAAAGTAGACTTCCATACCTTTCCAACGATATACTATTTGATAAATTTCGATGTCGTTTGGTCATGTTTTGAGCCACTTGAAAATCAGGTTGTTGTGCTGATTTGCCTGTGCGCAGGTCCTACCCGCGCAGTCACCCGCGCAGAAGTATTATACCCGCGCACTGCGTCGTTTTTGCTCAAAAAATTATGTTTTGAAACTTCTCAAAACGACGTAGTTTTACTTGGATCATATATATACTTCATCTTCTTTCTCATTTCTACCAAAAGCTCAAAAATACATACCTAAGAGAGAGAGAGAGAGAGAGATTTCTTGAGAGAGAAAGCTTCATTTTAGCTTCATTAACTCTCCAAACCCAAAACCCTTGCATCCATTGCATCAATCTTCTATGGGTCTTCATCATTCATGACTTGGTAAATAAGAACAAACCTTTAATCTTTGATTATTGTTCTTTAAGTCCAAGGGTTTGTTTTTGTTGCATATGATTTGTAGAAATCGTTTTTGAATGCATATTATTGTTGAATGATGACATGATTGGGTTTGTATTTTGCTAGCTTAATTGATTAGGTCATTTTTGCCTAAAAGCTAATTCATAAATATTCATGTGTGATTTATTGATAACTAGGTTGATAGATTGTGTTTTAATCGACTAGTTAATGTTCATGAATATTTATTTGTGTTGTATTTTGATAGCTTGCATGATTAGGTGTTTTTACCTAATAGATAAGACTTGATTATTCTTAAGAGATTAATTGACAACTAGATTAATAGATTTGTTTTTATTAATCTAGTTGAGCTTTCTTGAATATTCAAGTTTGTTTGTTGACAATTAGTTTGTTGGAAAATATCTACACAACTAATTGAGTTTGTTTATGATAGACTTTGGTCTAAGACTTGCATTTAGTATATGATTAAATGCTTTGTCTCAATCACATGAATATATGTTAAGTATATGTTGAATATATTGTGAGCATATTTGTTGATTCATTGTGATTGTTTGTGATAACTAGGATTGTTGTTATTGATAACATCTAGCTAAATCTTTATGCTTTGCATTTAGACATTTGACAACTTGGATTTGTTTCTACAAACTCCTAGTTGGGCAATTTGTGTGAATCTAGCACTTGATTGCATTTGAGCATCTTTTACATGTTCACATTTAGACATTGATCTCTTTATTGAGTTAAGTCTTGTGGCTACGGGTGGTAGTTGCACAAGCAAGAGAAGCCTTACAACCATTGTGTCGAGAATCCATTGTAAAAGGCCCGCGGGTAGATTAGGAGGTGCTCACGCCAAAAGTAGTGGATCCGGAAATTTCATTAGGCATTGAACCAAGAGTGGTGAGTGGTAGTGTCCACAACCTAAAGTTATCTAGAGTGAGAGTTCGTGTATCACTTGAGGGTGTAACTTTCTCTTCATATAGTTGATTTGGGGACGTAGGTGACTAACTTGGCTAATCCGTGGTTTTTCCCTTGTTAAAGAGTTTCCACGTAAAAATCAAATTTTCTTTAATTCCACACTTTACTTGATTTTGTATGTTTGTTTATATTGGCTTAATTGTGATTAATATTGACTAATCGAAAAATTGGTAATAATCGATTAACAACCCATCACCCCCCCCCCCCCCCTATATGTTGTATTAGACGCACTTTGTGTAATTTCATAAAGCTATCTTTCGGGCATGCTTTATTTAGGTCTATGAAATCTACACACATTATCCATTGCCCATTCTTCTTCTTTATAAGTACCACACTAGCGACCCACTCTGGATACTGTACTTCCCTGATCGATCCTGTAGCCAATAATTTATGTATTTCTTCTTTGATCGCCTGACTTCTCTCAGGATTGAATCGTCGCCTTTTCTGGATGACTGGCTTACGCTCGGGGTCAACTGCCAGAGCATGGGAGATTATCTTGGCGTCGATCCCCGACATATCTTCATGTTTCCAAGCGAACACGTCCTTGTATTCTTTTAGCAGACTGATTAGCTTGTTCCATACCTGTTCTGAAAACCGTGCCCCTCACTTCACAGTTTGTTCGGGGTTCTTGTCATCTATTACCACCTCATCAGTTGGCTCACTTTTCTGATCTTTTCCATCTTCTGGAGATGTCTCCCTTGGGTCTAGATTGAATTAGGTTGGAGTTTCTGCCTTCTCTTCTTCCCCATCTTCCTTTAGGCTTTTTTCCCGTTCTTGGAAATCTATCTGTATCACTTCCGGTTCTGCTTTTTCTCTATATACCGTAAGATTGACCTTCCTCGCCCATTCTTGTGAGCTTTTCATGACCCCGACCCTAGCTTCTGTTAGGAATTCGATAGTTAGAGGGTAAGTGGCCGTGACGACCTTTGTCTTGTTCAAAAATGGTCCTCATAATAGGGCATTGTAGGGCCAATTATCGGTGTCAACGACTACAAAGTCGATTAACACCGTCTTCTGACACAGGAAGTTTCCTATCTCAACTGGTAGTTTGACTGTCCTTAGCGATCTTACTTCTGCTCCACCGAATCCTCTGAGCAGAATCATCAGTGGCTGTAAATCCTTCCTTTGTAGCCCTAATTGGTCTAATACTCCTACACTCAGAATGTCCGCGGAACTTCCATTATCGATCAACACTCTCATCACTTTTCGATGACCGATATGGACTGCCACCACGATTGCATTGTTTGGTCAAACTTCAAGTCTGTGAGAATCAGCTTCAAAAAATATGATCGGGTCCCAACCTTGCTTGAACTTCTTTTGGTCGGGTCCCATCGTATTTACTTCCAAGTTCCTTTGGCTACATATCGCCTCGTGAACTTCGATCATTCTCTCTCTGCTAGTTCTCCTTATGTATTGCCCGCCAAAGATGGTGTTGATTGCTCCGACATCTGCACTTTCCCGTATAGTACATTTTTTGTCTAGGTCTCATTTTCTGGGGTCATTCTGCAGGTCATCACCTCTTTTGAGAACCACGTCTTTCAGGTGCCCTTCTCTGATTAACTTTTCTATGTAATCTTTTAGTTGGTAGCACTTAGAAGTCTCATGACCATTCTCCTGATGAAACCGACAATATTTGGAGGTATTCCTTCTGGCAAAGTTTGATTGCTTTGGAGGCTTTTTATACAGGTTTTTGTCCTCTATTACTTTTAGAATTTCTTCTTGCTTCTGAGCCAGAGGGGTGTAATTAGTATACTGCATCCTGAAGGTCTTAATCCCCTTCTGATCATCATCCTTGCGGCCTTCTTTCATAGGGTTGCTCTTCTGATCCCCCGCAGTATTTCCTTTCGAAGCTCTGTCTTTAGGTTTTTGGCCTTCCCCCAGTCGTCCATCATGTATAAGCTCTCCTCCATAAGCTATTTGCTTCTCTTCAGCCATGGTATATCCTCCCACATCATCCACCAGACTTGCATATGTAGTTGGCCCTTTCTGCATTAGATTAAGCGACAGTTGGCGATGCTGCAAGCTGTTTACAAATGCATCTACTACTGCATCGTCGTTAGGGTCCTGTACTTCCGAAACTTCTTGCGAGAACATGGTGAGGTAATCCTTTAATTTTTCATCATTTCTTTGTTTCAAGGTTGAAAGAACAAATATTGATTTCCTACATTGAATGTTACCCATTAACTGCCTCGTGAAGGCCTGTATTAACTCTTCAAAGTTCCTGATTGATCCGCTAGCAAGGCCACCGAACCATCTAGACCCCTGATCTCCAAGAGTTTGAGGAAACATCCTGCATAGAAATGCATCATCATAGTCATATTGCGCCATCGCGCTTTGGTGCCTTCTGACGTGCTCTTGGGGGTCGGTGTTGGCCTTGAATTGTTCTACGTGTGGTATCCTGAACTTTTCTGAGAAATGGGCATGTCTTATGGAGGCAGTGAGCGGACTACCAGAATTACCGATCAGCAAATTCCCGCGTCATTGTCTTCGTTCCAACTCCTCTATCCTTCTTAAGGGTGCGTTTGGTACGTGGGACGGGACATGACAACGTGGGACAGTTTCCCCTTGTCTCACGTTTGGCCCGACCTTAGCATGGGACAAGACGGGACAAGGTAGGACACAAAACACAAAACTCTGTCCCACCCAAGACCCTAGGACAACTTGTCCTATGACATGGGACAAGTGTCAAAAAGACCAATTTACCCTTTAAATTTTTAAACAATTACAAACATGTCTAATATATTTTATATTATATATTAATAATATATATATTATAATTACATATTATATTATATATATTATATGTAATAATATATAATATATTATTATATATAACAATATTTAATAATAGATATATATCCTATATACAATAATATTTATTATATCATATATATATATATATTATAATCTTTAATATATTATATATTATATATATAATAATATATAATATATATATGATATATTAAACATTATTATTATATATAATATTATATATATTAATATATAATATATATGGTATATATTATAATATATATATATATATGATATATTAAACATTATTATTATATATAATATTATATATATTAATATATAATATATATGATATATATTAATATATAATATATTTGATATATATTAATATATAATATATATATGATATATATTATAATATATATATATATATATTTATATGTGTGTATATTATATAATATATATATATATATATGTAATATATATATATATATATAAATATAAAAATATTATATTTATTATTATATAATAATAATATGTAATATATGAAATATTATTACCTATATAAGAATAGTATTACCTATACAATAATATATATATATATATATATATATATATTATTGTACATGTAATAATATTTAATATATCATATATATTATATTATTATTTATATATGTTGCGAAAAATATGATTAACAATTTATCTCCAAATTCTAATTGCTCACAAGTGTATGAATCAAAAAATAGTATAGCTAGCGAAGCACAGATATCGTTCCCACAGAGACTGAATTAATCCTACAATTCTTACTAATTAAACTAAAACTAAGCCTTAAATTGAAAACTTTAATGAATGAGAATTGATTTGTGAATTATTGACTAAGAACAGAAAATTAAGGAAAAATAATAAAAGTTCACAGCAAAGCAAAATCAAAAATCAAATAGGCAAAACACTAGAGCATCAGATTTCACCATAACCAATCATACTCAATTTCTTTGACATGTTAATTCTAATTAATTCCCCTTATTGATGATCAATTTTGCCAAATATATTTAATGGCCATTGCATCTGGTTACACTAAAAGTATTCCTACAAATTAATCCTCTATGGCATCTAGATGAATTGAATTTGTAAAAACCCATTAAGTTCTATGGAAATTGTTAAAAACATCACATAAATCCTAATTGCATGGCATCTACAATTAAACATTCAGGGTATCAATTGCAAGAAGCAAAACTCAAGTAAAGTATGGCATCTACTCTTACTTGCATCAAGTTACTCAAAAATAGATGGTGATCAAACATTCAAATTCAAGCACACATAATTTAAGTGCAGCAAAAGATATTCAATAGGGAAGAAAATTCGAAATTAACATTAACCAAATAAATCAAATAGCCATGGCTAGGCTACATCGTAGCCCTAGCAAAAAGAATTAGTTCCTCATAGTCATGATTACAAGCATAAAAGAAAACGTAGAAGAAAATAATGATGGAACCCAGTTAATCGATGGAATGTCGCCTTAGAATTCTTCAACTTGCCTCTGCTGCTGTGTATGTGATTTTTCTGCTGTATTTCCTCTTAAATAGGCATGAATTAGGTCTTCTTTTAATTAACTAATCAACCTCCAAAATAAGGCTAATTCAATATGACTCAAAATAGGAAATACAATCCTTTTAACTTTAGGAATTTTAATCCAATTTCAACTAATCCTAACATGGAAAGTTTAGGATCAACTAAAATTGAATCAAAGTGAATTTTAGGCATTCATAAATCTTCCAAAACATAAAAAATTAGTCCAAGATCTTCATTCCCGAATAGGCAGCCCGTAATGCTTTATTTCCAAAATCCAGCGTAGAAATTCAAAGCTGACCTTTGGGTAGTAAAATGGTCATAACTCCCTCTAGAAAACTCGAAATTGCAAACCGTAAAATTGTACAGAAATCTAACTTCCGTACCTTTCCAAATATATAAGGCTTGAAACCCAATTCCTTCTGAGATGATACAGTTTAATTCTTGAAGTTGACCCATCAGCAGATGTTGTTTTCTCGGCTTGATCGAAAATCTTCCAAATTGCTTCCAATTATCTCCTAGCACTTGAATAGTTGAGAACTAAGAAAAGAAACGTAAAACGAAATAATCAATATCATACAAGAAAAGATTTACGTGGAAAATCCAAAAGGGAAAAAACCACGGTTGCCGGTGACAGTGAGAAGGAAATTCACTATGAAAAGAACGTTACAATCTCTACCTCTCTTGCCCTCTTGAATATTATGTGATTCCCTCAACCCTTGTTGGGTGTTTTTAGGATCTATTTATACATGCATAGAACCATAATTCTTGGAATACAAGTAAAAATATATTGGCAGTGATTCAATAAAACTCTGACTTGTTGGAGACGTTGTTACCTTCTTTCTTGTTTCGTATCACTGGTATTAATATATCAGATCTCTTGCCTATTCCGGTTTCTGATATCTACAAGGAAATTTGTTTCCTTATCAGAATACGCTTCATGAAACCTTATTTTTGGAGGATTCTTTCTCTACGTATTTGAATCGTGATTGCATTAATAACTATGTTATTCACGTGTCATAATTCTGAACATGTCTTTAAATTGTCCACGTGTCGCTCAGGCGATCATTTTTTAAACCCAACCAATCCTTTTAAACCCCCAACCAATGATCTACACACGGTCGGGATAGCTATCCCGATCGTTTGGGTATCCCCGACCCCCTCAAGTGTTCCCGATCGGTTCTTCTTTGCTTGGTCAGTCTAATTAATTTTAGTTAGCTAAATGTTTTCCACCCAACCATCTAAGTAACTTTGACCAGGTATTATGAGATTATTTTCTAGCCATCTGGGGTTGGTTCAACCTAGTTTATAATTGTTGACACGTCATTGTTAATCTCCACGAAACCAGACGTTTATGCTGATATGTCATCTTCCCAGATTTTACCAATAACAAAGCTGTTGAGGTACTTAGGTTTGATTGCACAGTCCGGAAATTTTCAAAAGTCTCAAAAATGTTGTCAAAAGACTCGGAACATGTTGTAAAAAGTCTCGAAAAGCCTTTCCAAAAGTCTCGAAAATGTCTCTAAAAGTCTTGAAAATGTTTTCAAAGTATTGGATCATTTAAGCATAATCCAAATTGTCGGTGAAAAGTCTCAGATATAAGTCTCAGAACATATTTCAAAGTCTCGGAACATGTTATAAAAGTCTCGGAAACTAATAGCTGATTCAAAGGTCTCAGAAAATTTTCAAAAGTCTCAGAACATGTGTAAATCCGAGACTTTTGTTTGATCCTCTGAGACTTTTCTTTAATCCTCCGAGACTTTTTAATTTAG
Organism: Dipteronia sinensis; assembly: GCA_033220585.1. Taxonomy (NCBI): domain Eukaryota; kingdom Viridiplantae; phylum Streptophyta; class Magnoliopsida; order Sapindales; family Sapindaceae; genus Dipteronia; species Dipteronia sinensis. The sequence goes on along the minus strand of CM065638.1, from coordinate 68,407,084 downwards.
TGTCCGGGACTTATTAACCATTTTTTAGGCTTATTGCATGATACCAACCTTTTTATTCAGTTTTATTATATAATCCACATATCCACACTGTTATTATGTTTTATGATACCAACTTTATTTTGTTAATATATTTTTGTACAGGAAAATGGATCAGATTAGAATTGTTATATCACATATCGGTCGATGAGAGCAACTACCAGATGGAAGCCAGAAGTTTGTTGGCTCGGATAATCAGGGAATATACGTGTCAAAGAATATGACTTTTGAAAAGTTGTTGGCACTCGTGCAGTCCATTATCAAATATGATTCAAACAAATACAATATTGATCTACAGTCAATATCAATTGTTCCTGGCACTACATGTCACACATTTATAATAAATGATGATGATGTTCAATTTATGCTAGGGGAAGATTGGGTGATTCCTCAAGTATTTGTTAGCCTAATTGAACGGAGATGTGGAGGTGTGATGGGTGATGACATCCCTCTTCATGGAAATCCCTAACATTATGCATCTGTCAGTGGTAGTAACCAAATGTTCATAGAACGGAGTGTGACTTATAATGATGGAAATCCCTAAGATCCCAAAAACATTTGCAGTGTCCCACTTCCAACAGTTGAACTTGCAGGTGACGTTGAACCTCATTTCGACGATTACTTCAGGCATCAATTTGAGGGGAATATAGAGCCGAATATAGAGCCCAATTATCATCATGTAGGTGACCGTGAAAATGTTGTTGAAGAACATATACAACAAACTGAAGGAAGGCGTGTATAAAGTGACCGTCCCCATGGTAGTGCACTAGATATGCCGGGGACATCCGATGCCCCAGAAAATCTTAATCTCTCAGCTTCCGATAATCTGTAAACTTGGGTTATTCCCGGATCCGAAGCGTATTCGTTTGGTGAAGTGAACAACACCATGGAATCACGTGAACCTAACACCATGATTTACAAAGGTCAATATTTTCCACACAAAAAAGAAGCGATTTAAAGAGGTTAGTAGGTCTTCATGCAATGGGGGAGAACTTTGAATGGAAGGTGAAAATGTCTAACAAGTCAGTTCTACATTTGGTGTGCAAGATTGAAAATTGTTCGTGGAAATTAAGAGCTTTGAGGAGAGATGAAAGACATACTTTCAAGTAAAAAGTTTTGTAAGTGAATGTAGTTGTCCTTTAGAGGAGGTCCACCAGCACCATCGGCAGGCTAGTGCGGTCATAATTGATGAACTAATAGCCCCTAGACTCCAACAACACGATGGTCGTCTAATGCAACCTAAAGACATAATTACGGATATGAAAACATTGTACAACATCCAAATTATGTACAGTAAAGCTCATCAAGCCTTGCATTATGCATTGGCATTGACCTATGGATCGCATGAAGAAATGTTTCAACTACTGCCATCATTTGGTTATGTTCTGAAACAACAAAATCATGGCACAATCACAAAGTTATAATGCATAGATGATGATAAATTTTTTGTATTTCTTCACGGCATTTGGGGCTTCAATTAGAGGTTTCTGACATTGTATGGGTTCTATGATTGTTGTTGATGGTACCCGTCTAAAAGAGAGATGCACGGTTCAATGTTTGTGGCAACGACGCGAGATGGCATGAACAAGCTTATTCATTAGCTTTTGGTTACGTGGATTCAGAAGAAAAAAAGCTTCTTGGGTGTGGTTTTTGGATTGAATAAAGGGTGTCATAGGTCATATTGAAAATTTGCCTTTCATTTCCGATCTACATGCAAGCATAGAAGCCGGGATAGCTAGTGTCTTCCCATATGCAACCTTACTATATACGCTTGACACTTTTGTAAAAATAAAAAGAAACGTTTCTATAGAAAGGATGTAGCAAAGATGATGTTTGCAGCAACGAAATCATACCGAGAATTGAAATATAACCAGCACATGGAGGTGTTACGTAACCTGCAGCAGAATGCGTTCGAGTATGTTGTCAATGTTGGGCCAGAAAAGTGATCTTAAGTCCATTGTCCCCAACGAAGGTATAGGTTGATGATAACCAATGTTGCTGAATACCTGAACTCATGCTTGAGATTCGCACGAAAACTGTCAATGATGAATTTGGTTGAGTTCATCAGGAATATGTTGCAACGTTGGTAGTAGTTATATGACCGTAAGTCATGTTGAATGGAACATATTCTTGGTTAAATTGAAAGGAGATCAGTGGACCGTTAACTTGTTGCAGAAGACTTGCACGTGTAACAAATTCCAAATGGATTATCTATCTTGTTATCATGCACTTGCAGCGGCTAGGTAAGTTGGATTATGTGAAATATTTTTAAGTTTCGGATATTTTATTATAAAACATTTAACATGTTTTGTTCCATTATTTCAGGGAGCGAAACTTAGATTACACTTTCCTACGCGCGGACTACTACAAAAAGGAAACACTTGTGGACACATATTCAGTGCCTATTATGCCGGTTGGGCATCCTAATACTTGGGTAGTACCTGACGACATTGTAGTACCTGACGACATTGTATTACCTTCAAAATCAAAAAAGGATAGATAACAAGTTGGTCACCCGCAAGAGAATTGATTTCCTTCCGTAACAAGAGGACAAGCCACAGAAGTGTACTAGATGTGCACAAACTGGACACAGTTGTAGGTTGTATACTAACCCTCTGGCGTTTCCAGGCAGTAGTAGCTAACCTGTCTGTTAGGTTTTTGAGTCATGTTGGCCTTAATTCTATAACCAAACAATGTTTCACTTGTATTGATTAGTTGACTTAGATTGATGATGATTCAAGCTTCAAAGAGGATTTGGCAACTTATCAAACAAGATTGAGTCTTCAAAGAGGAATATGCTTCATTGCTCAACAAAGGTATATTTAGACCTCATTCCTCTTGCAAGGCTTAGGCACACACACACATTGCATCCATATGTGTCCCTACATCGTTGTGATCAATTGGTATAACACATTCACACACTTGATATTAAATGCTCATGCATTAGACTTAAATTGACAAATTTTGTAAATTGTATATTCTAGGACTATATCTAGGAAATGGCATTCTTGTGTGTTTATGTGTTTATTTGTTTATGTTTTATAGACTATGGACTTCAGACTTGAATTTGATCTTATATTATTCCTTATTGAGTTCCGGTCATTTCGGTTACTCATTCATTAGTTTACAAGTTCTGAGTAAAAAGCTACGAAACTTTCCGGTCACTTACGGTGCATTGTCTTCGTCTTCGTGTATTAAGTCAAATTCTTATTTTCTAGTCAAATTTTCGTAGTCTTCCATGTGTCAAAGGTGCGCGAGGGAGGAAGCAAATGGCCAAAGGCCGTTTGCCACCCATCCCTGAGGAGGCGTGTGGCCATCTCGGGGAGGAGGGCTTTCTGCCCCCGAGATGGCCACGCTCCTCCTCGGGGAGTTGAGGTGACGCGTGGCCATTGGCCTCCTCCATTTCCCTATTTCCATCTCTTTTAAATATCACTTTCCCTCTCTCATTTCATTTCAAGAAGAAAAATTGAAAAACAAGTGCAGAATTTTCTCTCCAATTTTTCTCATCTTCCAAACATCATATCTCTCTCATTTCTTGTCTGATTTGAGTGATTAAAGTTGAAGAATCTTTGTATTGAAGTCCTATACCTTCTCCAAGTTAGTTTGTAGTCATTTTTTCAATTTTTGTGGTGGTTTTATACTCAAAACCGATACTGCACGAGATTACAAGGTATTGATCTATTCTTTGTGTTTTGATCTTCAAAGTCTTCAATGACCTTGGGTTTTCTTCTTCTATATGCATGTGTTGCTTGGAAAAATATGTTTGAGAAGTAGAGCTTCAATTATAGGCTAATCTTATCTAATTAGAGACTTGAATGTGAACTAGTTTTTCTTAAAATCTAGGTTTTCACATGTTTGTGAGTTGTATTGTGATTAGCTTATTATCTAGGGCTATTTGTTCCTTGATTGACTTTATTCTTATGATTGACAGCCTTTTCATGTGCTAGGACTCATTAGTTGAACATATCTAGGATTAACACATTTGATTTCATAGTTAGAGCTAATTAGGATTTAGTTGATTTGTTCATAAATACATGCTCTAAATGTTTGCTAGAATATTCATTTATCATATCTTGTGAATCTAGCATGTTTATGTTTGTTACTGAAACCTTGAATGTGTGCTTAATGTATATAATTGATTCAAGTCTTAGTTACATGAATGATTCAAGGAATTTAATGTGTTTAGGTGTTTCACATGTTCTAGAATTTGTTCATGTTTAGTAACTAGACAATTTTGATTTATGAACTCACATGCTTATGTCTAGTTCCCATAGAATATGTTGATCTCATATTATATGTTGAGTGCTTGTTTGCATTTTGCATTCATTGATTACACTAGAAAGTCCTTGTGAAAGGCATGAAGTCTTGGCTAAGACATGTGGTCTGGTACCTAAGCAAGAAGTCTTGGTTAGGACAAGTGGTCTTGATAATCAAGCAAGGGAGACTTTCTAGAAGCAAGAGTGCATTGTATAGAAAGTAGACTATATTATTGGTAGACCCAGGATATTGAGTTGACATGGAGTCGAATAGAGAGTGTTTCATTTGTTGATCACTCTTGTGGAATTTACAACCTCTTAATGGTATTGTGTAGAAGTGCAGTCCAATAGAGAGTGTGTCATTTGTTAATCACTTTTGAGGAATTTCCAATCTACCAATAGGGATTGGGTAGATGTCGAGTCCAAAATAGAGTGTGTCATTTGTTAGTCACTTTTGAGGACTGTCTTATCTACTTTCCAATAATAAAAGTACCTGATGGTTGTATTCAACCTGTGGATGGTTCCTCTTAGGAGGTTTTACCATATTAAAAAGGTCCTTGTGTCAATTCTTCCTATCTTTTTTTTATACTTGTATGTGTATGTTTGTATCTTGTTTCACAAACTTCATTTCTAGATATTCTTGTAAACAAGATTGTTTTAATGTGTGAGATGCAAGCACTTCATTTGATCAAAGTTGTAAATATCATTTTATTTGTACTTAGATTTATTTGTATATAATCATCTTTGATTAGTACTTGTACATATTGAACATTATTGAGAAAACAAGTATTCTTTGTTTTTAGTTTTATTGTGATTTCTTCACTGGCAACTTGCAAACTTCATTGACAATACTTTGTTTGAGAATACGTATTGATTGTCTACCTATGTTTTATTATCTAAAGTATTGTGATTCAAGCTAGCTAGAGGGAAAAACTCTTGTTTGTTTCAAGTGATTGAAAAAATGTGTAAAAACCTATTCACCTCCCTTCTAGGATAGCTTAAGGCAATTTAACCGCGTTTGTATATTTTCAATTGGTATCAAAGCGGGTCTTTAGACAGAACTTAACGAGATCCGGGATACACTCATGGTTGATTGCAAGGTTTTTGGATTCATGGTTCTTCAAGAAGAGACAATGTCTGAATGAGCTTCAAACTCTAGATCTCCGCTACTCAAAGGGCATAACTATGCTTTTTGGAAACTTCGGATGAAAGATTACATCTGTTCCATTGACGAGAGAGCATGGATAATGGTAGAGGAAGGTTACAATCCTCCTAACAAGATGCTTGAAGATGGATCTATAGTTTCTAAACCTAGGAGCGAATGGAATGCAAATGAATTTGAGTTGGCAAAATGGCATCATCGGGCGGTGAATGCTATTTTTGGAGGAGTGGATAGTAGGCAATTTTCCTATATCCAAAATCTAGAGACCGTTAAGGAAGCATGAGATGCTCTCCAAGTTACCAATGAAGGAACTAAGGCGATTAGGAAGTCAAGGCTTCAAATGCTCACATCATAATTCGAAATGTTGCAAATGAGTGAAGAGGATAAGTTTGATGACTTCCAATTCAAACTTCTAAACATAGCCAACCAATGTCAAGCACTTGGTGTACCAATCTCCGGAGAGCGCCTTAATTGGAAGATCTTAAGATCTTTACCGAAACGGTTCAAGGCTAAGATGACGGCAATTGAAGAACGCAAGGATGTTGATAGCATGAGCATCGAGGAATTGCTTGGATCATTTCAAACCTATGAGTCAAGCTTGAAACCTAAAGTCAAGAGCAAGGCAATAGCTCTCAAGGTTATCAATGAAGAAAGTGAAGACGATGATAAGGAGATGGCACTCATAGTTAGGAAGTTTAGAAAGTTTATGAGAAGAAGTGCCAAGCCAATTGGCAAATTCTCTAAGGAAAAGGAAGTTAAGAAACCATCTACTCCAAGAAATGAGAAGAGTGGTCAAACTAAGAGCAATCATAAAGTTAAATGCTTCAAGTTTAAGAAATATGGTCATTATACCTCGGATTGTCCAAATGAGAAGACTGGTAAGGACAAGAAAGGTAAAGCTATGGCGGCCACATGGAGTGATGATGACTATAGTGATGAGGAAAGCTCAAGTGATGAGTCCTCATGTGAGGAAGAGTTAGTTAGCAACTTTATTGCTTTCACGACTTCTCACACTATGCTAGAGAAAGATTGTCAAGCATCTTTGAACAAGGAAATTGATCCAAATCATCAAGAGAGCTTTAGTTCTAATCCAACCAATCTTGAACTATTAGTTAAGATAGAGAGTCTTGAAAAGCAAATAGATGAAGCTTTGAGAGAGGTTGAGGAGAAGGATGATTTGATCAAGTTACAAGTGGATGAGTTTGTGGCAATTACTCAAAGGCTTTTGTGTGAAAATAATGAAACTTCTAAGAAACTTCGAGAGGTTGAAATAATTGTCCTTGAAAAAGAGAAGATCATTTCTACTTTGGAGGATAGGAAGCAAAGTCCTCAAGGAGTTTCAAGTGGCTTGGTAGTTGAGGAGAAGGTCATAGAAGCATCACTTCGTACAAGCAAGAAAAATGTCATCATTGACAAAAAACCTCCTAAGAAGAAATGATCCAAAACTAAAAAGAAATTGAAGGACAATGTATCTCTACAAACTCCTACTATTGCTATTTAAATTCCGGAAGGTACAATCTCATCTTTTATTCCTATTTGTTATGTTTGCAATACTATAGGACATGTCAAGCCTAAGTGTTATAAATACATTGAATATTGCAAAATTGGAAATGCATCTAAAGATAAAGAGATTGAACGTCATTTCAAGCATGCTAAGGCTTTAGATGTTGAAAAGCATGATGTGGTTGCAAAGCATGTTAAGAATGTTTTGGAATAAGAAGAAAGCAAACCTTGTTAATCTTGATAAAACATGGGTTGCTAATGTTGAAAAGAAGAGTATCAATGATAAACTTGTGGACCAAGTTGTAGAAAGTCTTTGCTCAAAATTCAACATTGTTGTTAAGAAAAATGTTGATAATGTTTGTGTAAGTTCACCTAATACCAAATGGGTCAAGGGCGAGTGCTCTTACCATTAGTGTCAGTTTCATATGTGAGTTAGCTTTAAGATTAGTGTCAAGTTGTGAAGAACTTAGCTTACTAGCTTTGTCTCTCTATAACTTGACATGAACTTAGCTATCTCCCAAATTTGTTATGATAGTCTAATCCATTGATTAACTTTAGAGAAGTTGCATTATTGAAATCTATATGGTGATGATTTTGTTAAGACTTTTAGAGAAAGTTATTTTTAGTTTTGAGTTGAAATGCTATGCTTTCATTTTCTTGTGATGACACACCAATAACTTGTTGTCTTGAGAACAAACAAGCTAAGAGAGCTCATAAAAAGGGCAAAGGCGTTGCATTTGATGGAAAGGCTTGCAAAGGTATTTTCATATCCTAGTGCTTGCTTACTTGGATTTTCATCTCTCAACTCACTATTTGTACTACATCATAAAGCATGTCATATTAGAGAACTAGTATAGTGTTCTTATAGTTTTCATTGACATTTGCTCTTTTAAGATCTTTTAGTGATATTGTTCACATTGATCTTAATCATGATGTGTGAATTATATGTTTGAATGATGGGTGACATGTTTTAAAAAAAATATGAGCTTCGTATCCTTTGAAAGCTACTCTCTTAAGAAGTAATGATCTTAAGTAAGTCTCTTTGTATTGCTTTTAAATCATGTGCTTGTAAGCCATAAAACTTGGTTTTTAAAAAATGCACTTTCCTTCTCTTGTATGTTTTGTTAAGTAAGTTGAGTTTGAAAATATGTAAGTTGTGGATACACCTTGAAGTCCTATAACTAGTACGTTAAAGATGACATATGGTGAGTATCCATTTTGCTTCGGCAACTACATAGAACTCAACGAGCACCTTCATAAAAAAGGCTACACACCTTGGTCGTGCAGCTGCCCAATGTAGGAAAGAGCTACACCATTGTGATGAGTGAAAGCCATCATGAAGAGTATATGTTTATGTTAGAAAAATCAAAAAAGTGTTGAAAAGAATCAATAAAAAAAAATCTTTGATTTAAAGCCTAAATAAAAAAAAGGCTTAAAGGAGTATAGTTGAAAATCAAAATTGCTCGGATTGTCAAATAGAAATGGGATGACGAGCCACATGAACACACAGTTCAGATGTTGAAATATATTCTCTTAAAAGCAAAAAATTCCTGATGATAATCGGTTTGACCTTTTATGGAAAAACTTAAGATGAATAGATGTTGATATGGTTTGCATGTTGATTATCACATTACTTCTTTACATATGCTTGAAGCAAAATTCACGCACACATTTTGTTTATAAATATGTTGATATTCTAGCAATTTTAGAAGAATTATGAGAGAGATTGAAAATCTTAGTGTATCTCTCATAGTTTGTGGAGCTTATTTTGTTGGAATTCTTTAAAATTGCTTGAGTGTGTGATTGTATGGATTTCATGGTGAACAATATGCTATCTTGATCCTAGATAGAGCATTTATCAAGGGGGAGCATGGTATGCTAAACTTTGTTCTCTTTTATGATATGTTCACATGTTTCAAGTTGATATTTGTTGGCATATTCTTTGGTTGATATGATGAATCTTGTAGATGCTATTTTATAATTCTTGATTTGCATGATGATTCTTTGTATTACCATATGCTTTTGTATTTTTGATGACTAACTTGATTTGATTGTTTCCACTCACGTTTGTTTTATATGTTTAATGATTCTCTACACAAAGTCATGGGAAGAAACAAGGCTACCGGGATTAGCAATCCTCCTAAACCCATAGACAAATTCAAATCTACTTCATCTACCTTTAAGAAATCCAAATCAACTAGGTCAAATCCACTAGGTTGAATCATTTGGGTATTATGGGAACCAAAAAATTGTTGTAAGAACGAGGTATAGATTTGTGTAAGTGTAGAGGCTCTTATGTACATCGGATTATAGTTGATAGAAATTAGGGTACATGGGTTAATATGCTTGGAATGGTCAATGATAGTTTGGTTAGAGAATTCTACCATGAGTACAAGCATAGTACTACCAATGTAGATGCTTTGATGGATGTGAGAGGTATTGTCTTTAGAGTTAACTCGGAGAATATCAATAAATTCATTGGGTTATCCAATGATATTGAGTCAAACTTTCTTGATGTTGAAATTAATAACAATCTCAATGTGATAGGTAGAACTCTATGTGATAATAATGATTTTTGAATGGGGTAACCGTGCTTTCATTAGCCAAAGTGAGTTGACTAAGGGTAGTGCTTTTTGGCATCTTTTATTTATACAAATCTTGTGGGATCTTCTAACTCTACCGAGCTAAACAAAGAGAAGATCAAGATTGTATATGCCTTAGTGACTAACTAACTCATAAACCAAAGAGAAGTTCTTATGAAATATATTGATAGTGCGGCTTGTTCAACTAGGTTGGATAAGAAGTTGGCACTCCCGAGGTTTATTACTCATATGTGTTTGGCTCTAGGTGTGAAGAAACATGAGGAAGATGTGCTACTACCTCCCTTAGAGAAGTTTAGTAATAAACGTGTGACTTTTATGTCATACAAAGAAAAGGGTAGGTCTTGTGATACTTTTGGGCTTTTTAGTGAATCTCAAGATTTAAGCCTTGTATTTAGCACAAATTGACTTCATGATTAGGCTACGCAATTGAAGGATGGGGTTGTGAAGTCAAGTATGAAGATTGAAGAATCACAAAGGAAAATCGAAGAACTAAATGCTAAGGTAGCTCAACAAGATGCTAGGATCAAAGAATTGGAAGAAAGCATCTCCTCAAGCAAAAGAACTACTCTAAAGCATTATGTAAGAACGATCAATCGCACAAAGTTCCTTGGTGATACAAGTGGCTAGTAGAATGATCATGAGGTACATTTCATTTTTTTTTCCTTTTGGCTTCATATCATGTTAAAAATGGGGAGAAATATGTGCTAGTTTTAATCTTTGTTTTACGTTTAATTTGGAAACTTGAACTTTTGTGACATGTAATAATTTCTATTGAACTTGGTTAGAATATTTTGGATTAGCATGTATTAAGGGGAGTATACATGATCCATTTGAACTTTAAATGTTTTATTCTTGTCAAAATGTACATTGCCATATATTTTGTCTCTTGTATATACATTGTGCTTCAAGTTGATTTTAGGTGGTAACAAGAGAGGATCAAGAAGAAGTTCAAGAATTATTGAAGATTAGTCTAGGAATGTGTAACTCATTGTGACCAATCTTCTTTGTAATTGTTTTAGTTTATGTATAAGGGTTTTGACGTGGAATTTGCTAAAGGGGGAGATTGTTAGGTATTTGAGTCATGTTGGAATTAATTCCATATCAAAACAATGTTTCACTTGTATTGATTAGTTGTCTTAGATTGATGATGATTCAAGCTTCAAAGAGGACTTGGCAACTTATCAAGCAAGATTGAGTCTTCAAAGAGGAATATGCTTCATTGTTCAACAAAGGTGTATTTAGACATCATTCCTCTTACAAGGCTTAGGCACACAGACACATTGCATCCATATGTATCCCTACATCGTTGTGCACAATTGGTATAAAACATTCACACACTTGATATTGAATGCTCATGCATTAGACTTAAATAGACAAATTTTATAAATTGTATGTTCTAGGACTATATCTAGGAAATTATATTCTTGTGTGTTCATGTGTTTGTTTGTTTATGTTTTATGGACTTCGGACTTGAATTTGATCTTCTATTATTCCTTGTTGAGTTTTGTTCGTTTCGGTTACTCATTCATTAGTTTTCAAGTTCCAAGTAAAAAGTTACGAAACTTTCCAGTCACTCACCATGCATTGTCTTCGTCTTTGTGTATTGAGTCGAATTCTTATTTCATGGTTAAAATTTTGTAGTCTTCCATGTGCGAGAGAGAGTCCCGGTTCATAATTCGAAAAATGATTCGAATTCAGAGTTCGGAGGCTGGAGAACGGTAGAAGAACGCGAAGATGCGCAAGGGAGGAAGCAATTTGCCTCCCATCCCTGAGGAGGCGCATGGCCATCTCGGGGGTAGGAGGCCTCTCCTACCCCCGAGATGGCCACGCGCCTCCTCGAGAAGCTGAGGTGGCCCATGGCCATTGGCCTCCTCCATTTCCCTCTTTCCCTCTCATTTAAATATCACTTTCCCTCTCTCATTTCATTTCAAGAAGAAAATTTGAAAAACAAGTGCAAAATTTTCTCTCTAATTTTTCTCATCTTCCAAACACCATATCTCTCTCATTTCTTGTCTGATGAGTGATTCAAGTTGGAGAATCTTTGTATTGAAGTCACATACCTTCTCCAAGGTAGTTTGCAGCCATTTGTTCAAGTTTTGTGGTGGTTTTACACTCAAAACCGAAACTGCACGAGATTACAAGGTATTGATCTATTCTTTATGTTTTGATCTTCAAAGTCTTTAACTACCTTGGGTTTTCTTCTTCTATATGTATGTGTTGCTTGGACAACTGTATTTGAGAAGTAGAGATACAATTATAGGCTAATCTTGTCTAATTAGAGACTTGAATGTGAACTAGTTTTTCTTAAAACCTAGGTTTTCACATGTTTGTGAGTTGTATTGTGATTAGCTTGTTATCTAGGGCTATTTGTTCCTTGATTGACTTTATTCTGATGATTGATAGCTTTTTCACGTGCTAGGACTCTTTAGTTGAACATATCTAGGATTAGCACATTTGATTTCATATTTAGAGCTAATTAGGATTTAATTGATTTGTTCATAAATACATGCTCTAAATATTTTCTAGAATATTCGTTGATCATATCTTATGAATCTAGCATGTTTATGTTTGTTACTAAAACCTTGAATGTGTGCTTAATGTATATGATTGATTCAAGTTTTAGTTACATGAATGATTCTAGGAATTTAATGTGTTTAGGTGTTTCACATGTTCTAGAATTTGTTCATGTTTAGTAACTAGACAATTTTGATTTATGAGCTCACATGCTTATGTCTAGACAATTTTGATTTATGAGCTCACATGCTTACACAGCACCAACACCTGCAAGTGACCTAAAAAAATCAGATAGGTAATATAAATTCTAAAATCCAATTTCATTTCCAATACACTCACCGTATCAGCTTTGTGCCACGGCCGACATCCTACGGGAGCCGGATCGCATGCCCATGTTTGATCGTCTTCGGGCCAATTATAAATCAACACGAGCCATAGCTCCGGCGAGTCCGCCTTGACTTCAGTAGGGAAACAATTCTGCCAGTGGATCTGCATGTATGACTGTTCAAGAAGTTCATATTTGTTGATAAGGAAGTATTCATCATTTAAATTGGGATTGAAAAGAAAAACTGAAAACTTACATAGAATTAGGAATCAAGGATGTTTATATCCTGTCTATACACCTCAGGGAAAGCACGCTGACATTTCCGTAAGATTTGCAAATATGCATCCATGTGCTGACAAAAGGAAACAACAACAAACGTCAAAGGTGTATACAATGTAAACAACAAAAAAGTGTGCCAATGTATAAATACATATCGTGTCTTCCAAGTCCATGTTGTTGGTTTGGAACCAAGGACTCCGACTGGGAACTCTAGATCCATATCCCACTGTATCATTGAAGAAGAAAACACATTATAATTAAGATGTAGTGGTATGCAAATCTAGGAAAACAGTATAAGTAAGATGTTATACATTGTCGCTGTGTACTTCTTAAATGTCGTGTACTCATTCAGTTGGTCCATATCCACCAACCCACCAGGCTTAAATTTATGGGCTACAGCTTTGGTCCTCTTCCACCTACATGGGCCAGTGTAGAGACTAGTAAGTTTCCAAATGTGTTTGCATGCCTGCAATGGTCGGTCCATCGAAAAACTAGGGCCTACTGGATCCCCACTGCTTGAAGCCCTCTAGGATATGGTTGTAGTGTCTGAAAAGACAACAGCAGGGACAAGGACCTGAGGAACCTGCGTAGTATCTGAACCAACTAGGATCAGGCTTAATGAACCCCCCCCCCCCTATCCCTCAAACACAGCTGTAGATATTGTAGGGACAGGGTCCTGCAGAGTAGTATTTAAAGCTGCTGCGACATGTTGACTCTCTACATCAACATCTGGCACTCTGCATGGGACCTGTAAAGTACTATCTGAAGCCTGTGGGACATGTTGACTCTCTGTAGCAACATCTAGAACGGCTGTAAGGACCTCCAGAGTACAATCTGAAACATGTGAGGCATGCTGACTCTCTACGGCAACATATGGCATGGCTGCAGCAACATTAGGAGGACAAGTATCTAAAGCTACAAGGACTTGCGGAGTAGTCTTTGTATGTGGTACAACTGCAGTGTCCTGCTAGGGAGTAGCTACTGAATCCGTATGGTACAAAGTTACAGTGTCTTGAACGACAGTCTCTGTATGTGGCACATCTGCAGTGTTATGTTGAGGAGTAGTATCTGAAGCCACAACATGGTCCTGCTGACTATCTGTTCTCATCCGTGATGTCACCTCTATAGCCTCAAATTCAAAAGGATTATCAGTATGCATCTCAGTCGATGTCCCATGAAGTGCACATATCATATAAACCAACTCCTGATATTGCTCATGGCTATTCCTCTCACTGCTGCGGAACTCCTTCCGTAATTCGTTTACAGCGTCCATGACTTCGGTAAATCGACAATCCCAATGGTTTGGTACTACCTGAAGGAGAAAACCACACGTCAGATTTATAATTCAAATTCTTATCTGAAATTGACCTCATGTAATAACAATTTATATACCTCTCATACATGATGGTCCATATGTCCTCCGTAAATCGACGATCCCAATGGTCTAGTACTACCTAGTTTCTGAATAAGTAGAGTCGACACCAACGGAAGGTGCATCATCACCCACCGTCTGAAGAGGTGCCACGACTCCCGTGTTCGATCTGAATCTGGCACGGGTCTGCCTGACAGGTGCATGAGGGACACTACTCGAGCCAGTAACATTAGTACTCTGCTGCTCGGATGCACGAGTTTTGAATCTAGTGTGTGTGTGTGTGCTTGCGACGTCATCCTCTCTCAAATCCCCAACATGTTCGGCAGACGCTAACAAATCGCCCCCCCCTCATCCAATATAGTCATCGCATCAGCAGGATTGCCTGCCTCGTATATCCCCTGGAAGTACCATAAACCTCTCTCTGCTTCTGTGGCGGTCAGTTCTACTTCTGCAAACATCTGAAATTTTATCATAAAAACTAATGTGATATTAGAAACTAGGCATGAAAATTATATTGAACTTTTACGAATAGATTATTACCTTTGCAGTGAAAATCCTTCCAAGTTTATCTACCCTCAGTCGCCAAGTTAACTCCCACTTTAGAATACGCAGGAAGCCTTCAGCTTCCCTAAGAGTGGCGAATTGCGTGACAAGGGTAGGCAAAAACCTACAACAACACATCCAATGGAAATATAATTGGTTAGTTGGAAACATAACAAATCAATAATAAAATTATTGGTAGTAATTAAGCTTCAAAATCTCACCAGTAGCGCGTAAACAAACCCGAAAACGTTGTATCTTGGCAACCTAGATTGCACTGCCTTTTTGAACCCAAAAATGAAGTATTTGTACACATGCCAACACAATGGGAATGCATTAAACGCATCCAAGTCATCAACAATGCGCAACTGCCATATAGAGACGAATCCCTCTCATCCAATCTGGTCAATACACAATTGATCATCAACAGCAAACATATCTTCACTGCATCGAATTTCTCTTGCCATATTCGTTATTGAATCCTTGCTTGAAGTTTGGTAAATCTGACCAAATCTCGACCACTGAATTACATGTGGTGTATGCCGTTCGTGACATCCTCATATGGCGTCGTGTCGGGGATGAGTCTGAACTTCAACCCGGTGATCAAACAAAACTCAACCCTAGAAAACCAGATGCTCTGAGTACCGAACATAAACCTCATCACATTAGTAGGTCCGTCGTGGTGTAACTCACGCAATTGCAACCGATGCACAACACTACTGGATAACGCCATTCCTCGTTGCATGCACTGAAAATGGCCAAAACATGACTGATTATACCTTTCTCGCTCTTCAACCCCATTTTCTTTTACTCTATTAATTGCATCCTTGATTACTTGCAGGAATTCCATGTGGTTATGGTGAGTAATCTTAGCGTCATACCAGTCTCCCTGGGGAGTTTTTAACCTGGCTTTCAAATTCACCATTTGCAATTCAAAAAATCAATATGCATACATAATTAAGGTCAGAAATTTTTTCCCAGTAAGTCTCAGAACACAGAAACAAAGTCTTGGAAAGCAATATAAAAGTCTCGGAAAGAAATACAAAAGTCTTAGAACTTATTACAAAATTCTCGGATAAAAGTCTCGGAACATGTTATAAAAGACTCGGAAACTAATAGCTTATTCAAAAGTCTCGGACAAAAGTCTCGAAAAGTATTTCAAAAGTCTCGGATAAAAGTCTCGAAACATATTAAAAAAGACATGGAAACTAATAGCCTATTGAAAAGTCTCGGATAAAAGTCTTGGAACATGTTATAAAAGACACAAAACTAATAGTTATTCAAAAGTCTCAGAAATTATTTCAAAAGTCTCGGATAAAAGTTTCGGAACATGTTATAAAAGACTCGAAAACTAATAACTTATTCAAAAGTCTCGGACAAAAGTCTCGGAAAGCTTAAACAAAAGTCTCGAAAACTAACCTAAGTCTCTTAAAATGTTACAGTTCATCTTCTTCCCCAATCGAAAATCCCAATTTCAAACCCTAAAACTTACAAAATCAAACCCTAGGATATTGATATAACACTTCAACAATACAAATCGAATGAATACCCCAACAAAACACAATCAAATCTAACTTCAAAATGGTTTGAAAATCATTACATACCTCGTTTTTGACCGAGATCGAAACCCGCTACAGTCGTCGTTGGTCGTGGGCAAGGTCGTCGACTTCGCCGTAATCCTATTCATGGTCTGCCATCGCCGTCATCGTTCGAGTGGTGGCATGGGTTTCAACGAGACTTTTTCTCTCTACTCTCACAACTGTCTTTGTAAAGTGAAAAGTAAAAAAAAAACTAAATTACAAAAGCTGATGTGGAGGTACAGTGGGGGTATTTTTGGAAGATACCAATTTTATGTGCTTTTTTAAACATAAGTTTTTAAAATAGAGACAGTATTGAAAAGCCACCTCCAAATAGTGTCATTTAATTTTGAATTCCAAGTATGATTCTACACTCCATTTTTTTATTATTATTATATGACAATTTTATCCAAATTAAATTTACTGAAAAGGTCAAATAAATTTTAAATACACTACAAAACAATTTTGCTAGAATCCAATATTATTATTATCATTATCTTAATGAGTTTTACAAACGCTAAAACATTATTTCAGTATTTTGAAGTTTTATTTGAATTCGAATCGATGTGAATGATTTACAACTAGAAACAAACAATTTTTTTTCTAAAATATTGAGTTTTTACAGATTTTTGTGTGTAAACAAACAACAAGAAAAATACAATTGTGGATTTTTTTTTTAATTGTTGATTCTTAAATTTTTTTTTTTTAAAAAAAGAGTTAAATGAAGAAAAAAAAACTTGAGAGCAGCCATAACACCGAAACAAGACCAAACAAAGTCATTGAGTCTTGAGAGAGAGATAACAATAGTTTTCCTTATACATAAAGTCTTTTTTTATTTGAAGATTCAGAGAAAGTGTGTGATGAACTTGTGTGGGCTGGATAAGAGATACAATTTATGGTATTTAATGAAAAATAGTATATAATTTTGATACAAAGTGTTTTTTTTAATTAGGTTTTTAACACACTTGTTTTTTAAAGGTGTAAATAGTAAAGGGATAATTTTGGAATAAAATGGAGTGTTTTTAGAATTTTTTAAAATTTAAGTTTTTAGTATGAAGTGTAATAAGAAAATAAGTGTGAAAAGATAAAATTAGATTATAAGGAGAAAATCTCTAAATTAATATGTTTTGAAAATACAATAATACCTTTCAGTAAAATTGCCAAGAAGACTAAATATTTTGTAAATACACCCACTAATAATTATTAATTAGTTTTTTATTTTAATCTTTGTGACAAAAAAAGTTTCCTATTAATGATTAGATATTAATATATATCATTAAAAACTCTTTCCATCTTTCCATTTTCTTAAACCCTAGATTCTTTTTTAAATACTAATTTCAAATATATTTTCAATTTCTTTTAAGGGAATACAAATTGATTGCTAATGAGAATGAAATAAAATCTTGTGAAAGTTTTAAATTAATTATTATTAGTTTCAAAATCAAAATCTCTTTAGATTTTTTTTTTTGTTATCAATATCAATTGTTCTTCAATTTCATCAAAAACTTTTCTACTTGCATCCTTACCACTTTCACAAACAGAAAATGGATATCCAACCGGAAAACCTCAAATTGTAGTGATATTTTGGACAGAAAACAATCAATAAGAAACAGAGAGAGTTGTTTGACTTGACGAGAGAGAAAAAGAAAAAGAAAAATAGAGTCTGATTTTGTGGAATGAAAACATAGAAGAGAAAAAGTGGGGGAAGAGAAAGAATAGTTATAGAATTAAAGAGAATAATAAAATTGATTAAATAACATAATAATCAGAGTAAGTGGTCTGTACTTACAAAAATTAATATAGTCTTATAATATGTGGCTTTTACCACTTATACAATACACACAAGTTTCTCCCTTTTTTATCACATAAATATCTTCTCCTTCTCATCGCCTCACTCCCTCTTTCTTTGCCTATATATATATATATATATATATATATATATATATGTGTGTGTGTGTGTGTGTGTGTGTGTGTGTGTGTGTGTGTGCACTGAATGAAAAAGCCCAAGAATATCAATATATCAGTTTTCTCTCTCTCTCATGTCTCTCGTCTCCCATCTCTCGCTCTATGCTTTCATCTCTCGTTTTTCAGTTTATTTCTTTGATTATTTATAACATATAGTATAATTTAAAAAATGATATTTTTGGTATTAAGTGGGGTTTATTTACAAATTATAAATTAAAAAAATATTGATGGGTTTAATTATAAAAGTGGTGTACATACAATTTTTAAGGAGTAACATTATTGACACTCTTAATTAATTCATATATTTTGACTTGTCAACTCTAAAATGATAGTTTGTTTTTGGGCAATTACCAAATAGGTCACGTATTTTTTTAAAAAAAAATTCTAATTATTTACGACATTTATAAAAGTGACCAAATTAGTCTCTAATATTTTTATACATACCAAATTAGTCCCCAAATTTTAAGAAATACCAAATTAGTCATTGTTGACGGTTAAATTAAACATTTAACTCTACCTAATGATGGAAAATTACTTTAATACCCCTATTTAAAATTGATCAAATAAAAAAATGTTATAAAATATAAAATTAAAACAGTAGTGTGTTTTCATTACGGGTTTGGCTAGTATGCAATGATTTCAAAAATCACTGCATGATACAGTGATGAACAGTGATTCATTAGGTATGTTGGATCCTTTTAAACTTGATCCAACGGTCTTGCATTAATTAGAAAAAACTAAAAAACTAAAAAACTAAAAAACCATTTCAATAGGTTACCTTTCTAACACGATATTTATCTCCTTTCTCTCTGTCTACTTCCATTGTTCTTAGTTCTCAGTTCTCACGTTTCTCTTGTCACCGATCTTTCTCTCTCTGGCTTCCATTTCTGCTCCGACCGTCTCCGACCTCCGCCGCCGCCACCGCCATCACCATCACTTGTAAGTTTGAAATTTTAATTTTTCAAAATCTTTCTTTAATTAGATCTTCAAACACTTGACAGTTCACTTCAAATCAGGGACGTTTATGGGTTGATTCAAGAAAAGGGTTTCTTTTGGGGGTTATATAATCTGCATTTTGGGATATGAATCAATTTTTGATACCTCTTGATTGTTTGAAATGATTTTTTACATATATTTAATTTGTAAAAACTGTCTGTTGGGGAAAATAAAAGATTTTGAATTTCTCTGAAATGGTTTAGTTCCAGTCATGTCGTCGTTATGTATGCATCCATATGTACTGCAGTTAAAGAATATGTTCATTTTGGACTTGAATGTGAAGTTTTGCTTATGCTCTGTTAAATTTGTTTGTTTTGGTTTTTGTAGGTAGTGTATGTGATGGGGTCTCCTTCCCCCTACTAAGAATTTGTGTGTTCGTGCTTGGAAAAAGCCTTATATTCAGGTACTTTTTAAGTTGTATTTGCTTATTATATTCAATGTACTTGATGCAAACTGCTCCTGAATCCTGAATTTAGGCTTGAATTTGTAATTAGAACAGATATTGTATTATTTTCAAAGATATTCCTTTGCTGGTCTACATTATTTCGATTGCTTCTGTGAAGTTACAATTGTTTAGGCTAGTTTAGAGAATAGTCTTTATTTGATACTTGTTTAAATTTACAGCGGCACGAGGAAGACATGGTCAAACTTGTTAGAAATTGCCCAACTGAGTTAAAGAGTACTATATCCAATTGCAAGCTGCAAAGAGAAGCCAAGCACCTTTTCCTTCCCAGGTAACTTGGAATCTTGTTGCTTGCACTTTTCTTGTTTACAGTATACTGGTTATTTATGTTTAAGGTAAGCATTCGGTGTTAATTTTTGTGTAATAGTTATTCGTTTTCATTTCTTAACCTTATCATGTTAAAAAGTGTTGGTTGCTGATATCTAATGCCATCATTTGTTCATATGTCCTTTGCGTTTCATTCATTTCTTTCAGTTTTTATGATTAGTAAAGGTTTTTATGCAATCAAATGTATAACTGTTCTAGTTTATTAGGTGTTAGTACATAAGCCTTTGGTAGTTGTAGGCTCGTAGCTTGTATCCCTTTTGTAAGGGAATGATGATTGATGGTCCTTTGATTTTGTTGATGTTTAGTATCATTGTATCAGAATGCTTTTATTAAGAATCTTTTCATCTTATGTTTAGATAATGCATATTGGATTACTTTTTTTTTGTCTTTTTTGAAAGTGAGAAACAGACATTCTTTTAATCCTATTTTTTATTTTGATTTATTTTTTACTGTGATGCAGAGGTGATGGAAGGTTGAATAATTCTTGACATGACTGTCGACGATCAAGTGTCGATGTGGAAAAGCAGTAGGGTCTGAGTGATGAGATGGTCACTGACTATCCTTTTATAAGAGACTCGACATATGTTGTTATTAAGGCTTCATTATGCATGTTTTCCTCTTCAGTTATTGACTTATTTTTACTGTTATTATTTTCTTTCATCAACTTATTTTCCTATGGAGGAACAAAATCTGAGAAGGTTTCTCCTCCAAAGAGATTTAAAGAGGTAGTTGAATCAGATTACATTATCATGCTAAAACTGTTAGTAAAATTGTTGAGAACATAGTCAGTGCATATTTTGTGTGTTACCTAATGGTGTGAGTATTGTATGAAGAATCTAATATTACTTGCAATAGTTAGAAGTCCATGAAAATCACTTTTGAAACTAGAAGAATGTAGTTAGTCTACTTAAATTTTGTTTACTCATTGTCTTGTTTTTGACAATGGTGGATGATGAATACATCAGTTGCAACTTATTTTCCTATGGAGGAACAAAATCTGAGAAGGTTTCTCCTCCAAAGAGATTTAAAGAGGTAGTTGAATCAGATTACATTATCATGCTAAAACTGTTAGTAAAATTGTTGAGAACATAGTCAGTGCATATTTTGTGTGTTACCTAATGGTGTGAGTATTGTATGAAGAATCTAATATTACTTGCAATAGTTAGAAGTCCATGAAAATCACTTTTGAAACTAGAAGAATGTAGTTAGTCTACTTAAATTTTGTTTACTCATTGTCTTGTTTTTTGACAATGGTGGATGATGAATACATCAGTTGCAAAATGTCATGAATTAGATTCAAGTTGTTTGATGTTGGGACTTGATTTGAACTTGAATATGTTGTGGCAGTAAATATATACTTCATTTCTTTTCCTACATGAGGCATTTTGATCAACTTCGGTTTCAAGAGCTCTTCAACAAAAGAAGTCAAAATTAGATAATTGTGTTGTCACTCAAGCAATTTCTTTAAATTGTGTGAGTTACTTTCTGACTTGCATATCGCCATTACGACATGTATTTTACTTTTCTATCGGAATATAGTCATAAATGTTTAGTTTAACCTCTGTGTGTAATTATTCACCAAAATGATTGTATATGGTAGTAGAAACCTATAATGTGCAATTATCTACCAAAAAAATCAATAATTGAGTAAAATGTTGTTGGTTATTGGTGTTCTTTGGTTCTCCCCTTCTTGGTCGAACCAAATTTATTGACATAGTTTGATATTTGTGTGACTTGATGGCACAAGAAGATAATCTATGTTTATGTCCAGCTGCCCTGTATGGAAATCCTAGACAAGCTGATGCATGGGAGATTTTGCGTTCTGAAGATAGCAGTGTGGTATGTAGGTTCTCTAATTATATGTTATGCTTCTAGGTTGTTTTGCCTCCTGTTAAATATAGTTCTCTCTAATCCTGAGCTTTGGTAGGTCTGGCGACTTCGTGAATGAGTTGGAATTGCAACAAATAATGTTGCTATGTATAGAGTTTTGACTTTAGGATTGAAATGTGCTCTTAAGAAAGGGTTTAAAAACATTCGTGTTCATGGAGACTTAATGCTTGTGTCTGTTAGGTTTAAGTATATTAGATTTGCTAATGTATTTCGGAGGTTTCGGTAATTTGTAAGTGGTAGCAATGCCAGATTACATAGCGTTACAAGCATCCAGTTCCAGGTATTGACAATGGCTAGCTTTGAAGCTATTTTGGGATACAAAGTTGTGTTTTTCTTTGGGCTCGTGAATATGACTTCAATTCTATGAATGAAATGTAAAATGTTTCGAAGGAAGTATGATGAAAACCTTTGTATATATCTATGAATCTCTGGATGGTCTTTATTTTTCTATTAGAAATCATTAGATTGCACTTACTTACATTGAATACAATTGATTACATACCGATTGTTTTGATTAAATTATAATATCAATTATTTTGATTGATTAAATTATAGTATCAATTATTTTGATTCTAAAAATTTTGAAACAACTAAACATTGCCAAACTAAAGGCATCAAGAGGTTTTAATTCAAGAGATTGATGGTGGGTAAGGTTGAATTTGGTTGATTGGTGTTATCAATTGGGTGATCGGTGGGTAGAGTAGGGAGGGAGAACTGAAGAGATTTACCCACGGCATTGATAGCTTGGCACAACATAGTGAATTTTTTTATTCAATTGTTGTGATCTTTTTTTCTAAAATTATTACAATTGAACTGAGAAATTTTTTTTGTTTTTTTATAAGTAATATTAGTTTTCAGAAAATTAAGTTTCATTCAATTATATTTCTTACATAATAAAAAATTAATGGTCTACTTCAATAAAAAAAAGACAGTTGTATTAAATGTTAATTTATTTAAATAGAAAAATGATGAAAAATGAATTCTAGTTTGATAAATATTTAGACTTTATTTAAAGTAAAAACACTTTTGAAATTAATAATCCAAACAAAGTATAAGAACAGACGTAACTAAGAATGCTATCATGGCGATTGAGTAATTAGAGTATTCAAGCTTTTCAAAATTACCTCCACACTTGATTAATAGTTGAAGACAATGGATACGGTTTATTTATAATATTGTAAAATTTAATTGGATTAGATAGTAATTATCTAATATGTATATAAGTTTATATATTTTCTCTTGTATATCGAGATTACTATAGAAATGATATTGGACAAGTTGAGCTTTAGCTTTTATTTATATTTCTTAAATAAATATTTTTGAGTCAACTCAATTATTATTATTATTATTATTCATCCGGCCTTTTCAAACATACTTAAAAAGAATTTCAATGCTAGGGAAGAAATTGATTAATGTAAGAAAAAAAAAACAATGTACTTACTATGATAGTATAAGTAGTTACAAATTTTGAAGAAACTATGAAATAATAATCAATACAAAAACAAAAAAATATAACATGTTGTTTCAAAACAATGTCAGCTTGATATCATTTTAAAGAAAACGTAAACTTCAAACTTACTTCTAGAGAAGAAATTGTTTTCATATGATTGATATCATTCTTAGATAATTCTTGCAGATGCTTGATATAATTGTCAGACAATTCTTGCAGAAGCATTATATCATTCTCAGACAATTCTTCCAGATGTTTGAAATCGTTCTTAGACCATTCTTCTATATGATTGATATCTTTCTCGGACTCTTCCATAATATTTAGTATGTGTATAAGAAGCAAATTTTAGGGTTTAAGAGTTAAGAATTTGTTTTTTTTTTCAACAAACAAATTACAAGAACGTGGTTTTTTTTTTTTGGAAAATGAATGTGGTTTATATTTGGACTCAGATCACTTGTACAAAAATGGTTTATCAATTTGTGTCAGACCAATCAAATTGGGATTATAGAATAAGTTCAAAATTTCAAAAATTAAAGAATAGTTACCAAAGCCGTACAAATGGTTACTGAAGCCGTGAAGGTGGTTATTATATCCGTGAAAATGGTTACAAATCAAAATTTTAGATATTGTAAAATGGTTACGAAAGCCGTAAAAATGGTTACCGGAGCTGTGAAGTTGGTTAAAAAACCGTGAAAATGGTTACAAGTTAAAATTTCAAAAATTAAAAAATAGTTACCAAAGCCGTGAAGATGGTTACCGGAGCCGTGAAGATGGTTACCATATCCGTGAAAATGGTTACATGTCAAAATTTCAAAATTTTAAAAATGGTTACCAAAGCCGTACAAACGGTTACCGGAGCCGTAAATGTGGTAACTAAAACCGTGAAAATGGTTACAAGTCAAAAATTCAAAATTTAAAAAATGGTTATCAAAGCCGTAACAATGGTTACCGAAGCCATGAAAGTGGTTACCAAAGCCGTGAAAATGGTTACAAGTCAAAATTTTAAAAAAATATAAAATGGTTACCACAGCCGTAATAATGGTTACCGGATCCATGAAGGTGATTACCATATCCGTGAAAATGGTTACAAGTCAAATTTCAGAAATTGTAAAATGGTTACCAAAGCCGTGAAGATAGTTACCGGAGCCGTGAAGATAGTTACCATATCCATTAAAATGCTTACATGTCAAAATTTTAAAAATTAAAAAATGGTTACCAAAGCCGTGAAGATGGTTACCGGATCCGTGAAGATAGTTACCATATCCGTGAAAATGGTTATAGGTCAAAATTTTAAAATTTTAAAAATGGTTACCGAAGCCGTACAAATGGTTACCGGAGCCGTAAATGTGGTAACCAATACCGTGAAAATGGTTACAAGTCAAAATTTCAAAAAAGTATAAAATAGTTACCACAGCCGTAAAAATGGTTACCGAAGCCATGAAGGTGGTTACCATATCCGTGAAAATGGTTACAAGTCAAATTTTTAAAATTTAAAAAATGGTTACCTAAGCCGTAAAAATGGTTATCGGAGCCATGAATGTGGTTACCAGAACCGTGAAAATGGTTACAAGTCAAAATTTCAGAAATTGTAAAATGGTTACCACATTCGTCAAAATTGATACTGGAGCCGTGAAGGTGGTTACCATATCCGTGAAAATGGTTACAAATCAAAAATTCAAAAATTGTCAAATGGTTACCAAAGCCGTAAAAATGGTTACCAAAGCCGTGAAGGTGGTTACTATATTAGTGGAAATGGTTACAAGTCAAAATTTCAAAAATTAAAAGATGGTTACCAAGCCGTGAAAATGGTTACCGGAGCCGAGAAGGTGATTACCATATCCGTGAAAATGGTTACAAGTCAAATTTTCAAAAATTTAAAAATGATTACCAAAGCCGTAAAAATGGTTACCGGAGCCATGAAGGTGGTTACCAAAGCCGTGAAATTGGTTACAGGTCAAAATTTCAAAAATTAAAAGATGGTTACCAACGCCGTGAAAATGGTTACCGGAGCCGAGAAGGTGATTACCATATCCGTGAAAATGGTTACAAGTCAAATTTTCAAAAATTTAAAAATGGTTACCGGAGCCATGACGTGGTTACCAAAGCCGTGAAATTGGTTACAAGTCAAAATTTCATAAAATAATGGTTACCAAAGCCGTACAAATGGTTACTGGAGCCGCGAAAGCGGTTACCATAGGTGTGAAAATGGCTACAAGATAAATTTTCAAAAATTGAAAAATAGTTACCAAAACCGTAAAAACAGTTACTGGAACCGTGATGGTGGTTACCAAACCCATGAATACGGTTACAGATCAAAATTTCAAAATTATTTTGAAAAAAATATTTATTTATTTTATCTTAATTAAATATAATTTTGTTAAATTTTTAATATAATTTTTTATTGTTGAACTAATTTTTTTATGTTTGATTTGTATTTTATAAATTTTATTATGTTATATTAATAAATTAAAAAAAGAAAAAAAAAAGGATTACAGCCGGTTTTCAACCGGCTGTGGTGTGTTTTTATGTACTGTTTATCACTGCATCATGCAGTGACTTTTGCAATCGCTGCATAGCAGCCGGTCCCTTTCATTACATAAACACACATCAACATAAGAGACATCTTCTCTTCGCCTGTCAGACTCACCGGACCAAACAAAAACCCCAGAAAAGCTTTTTTACAAAAACAAAAGCACCGCAACTTGCTCAGTTTAATCTCTCTCTGTTCCTCTTCCTCTTTGGTTAGTAGTAAAAACGAAAACAGTGAAAAACACAGGCATGATTTAATATGTTTTGTGCAAAATTTACAAGACTAAATTATCCTTTGACAGTTGAGTTTGACTAATGGAATGTTAATGGAGAGACAAATTTGATATTTGTATAAAAGTTAGAGTTCAATGATGTGTATCAAATACACACAGTAGAATTTAGAAGAATTTAGAAGAGAAAAACAAGAAGATTTGAAGGAAAGGTTATTTCATATATTTCAACATGAGAAAAAACAATACATACATATACAGCCATTTATAGACTGTTTGCTCAAACGAACAGTTACAAGCATTAAGCAACAATTCAGTAAAGCAGTAAACAACAATACCAAAAGAATAGGAACATGGTCACTCATGGGTGGCACCACTCTACCAGATGAGGCCACGAAACACTCGTGGTTTTCCCATTATTTGCACTACATGCCAATTAACTATTAAATAACAATTAATTAATAAACCCCTCTTGACCACGTCTATGATCAAGTCCTTCCTTCAGCATGGCTTGATGCATGGCTGAATTTCAGCCATATCATTCAATTTGGTCACTTTTATAAAGGTAAAGACAATTTGAAATTTAAAGAAAAAAAAAATCCATGACCTATTAAATAATCTTCCTATAATAAATTAAAAAGTCCTGACACGTCAACTACTCATATTAGGTGAAAAAAAAAAAAACATGTCAGCTTGGCATCAACAAGAGGAAGAGGAGGAGGATGAAAAGTAAATTGAGGTTGATTAGATTGAAAAAGCCCAGGATGAGAATGGTGGATTACAACTAAACAAGCCAGTCCAAGGCAAGTCAGCAACAATAGATAATCATCTTCCAGATGACTAGTAGATGACCCCATTATGACCACCCCAAATGAGAAATGACTAGTTATAGACCTACCCATGAGATTAGCATGTCAATATAAATGGGATGCCCAGGAAGCGGTTTTTTTTTTTGTTCTTTTTTTTAATAATATTACAATAATTTAGAGACGGTGACAGATTCGAACTCACAATTTATTAATATAGGTGTGATGAGCATACTACATAGTCAACCTCATCTTATTGACGGACAAGGTTGTTGATAAATAATAATTCACAGCACTTTGTTTTATATCAAGATGGCTCTAACTCTCTAAGCTTGGCTCAAGGTTCATCTATTTCTCCTGTACAAAAAAAAAAATTCATCTATTTCTCATCTCTTGTCAATTTCTTATTTGATTTGAACGATGCTCTTTTACCAATAAAAAAACCTTCACATTTGTTAGATAATATACATATTCTTTTGTTAAAATAGTCTATTACAGAGTATACCTGATGAGATTTGACCGTTTCGTATCCACGGTATAAAAACAATTTACTGATTTAATTCATAAATTTATATCTATATCCTGAATTTATTGTAATAGTAAAAAAAAAAAAATTTAAAAAAAAAAAATTTGCTCGGCAGTTACGTTGCGACAATCTTTTCTCGTGAGAAATCTTTAGATCAGGGAAAAGATCCAAATCCTTTACAATTATGCTCAATGTTAGAAAAAAAAAATTCAGACAAAATAATTATAGGGATATAAAAAAAAAATGCTTATCCAAATTTGTTAACCACAAGCTATAAAATCACGAAATTATCCACAAACAGTAACAGAGAAGAAGAGAGAGTGAAAGCCACTGAAAACAATGAGCATACTCTTGAGCGTCTCACCTTCTTCCTCCTCCTCCTCCGCCTTCTTCTCTTGTACAAAACCCCTCAAAACTCTCTCTTCCTTCGCATACAAACCACTTCTCGCTCTCAAAAACAAAGCTTTCTCTGTAACTTCTCTCCACTCAACAACAAGCAACCCATCACCACCACCAGAACTCCAGACCTTCTGGCAATGGCTCTTCGACCAGGGCATGGTCTCCACCAAGTCTCCTGTAAGACTAGCTACAATCTCCGAAGGTCTGGGACTCGTTGCACAGAAAGACATTGGTAAAAACGATGTCGTTTTAGAGATTCCCAAGAAATTCTGGATAAACCCAGATGCGGTTGCAGCTTCTGAGATTGGAAATGTGTGTAGCGGATTGAAGCCTTGGATATCTGTGGCTCTGTTCTTGATTAGAGAGAAGAAGAAGAGAGAGGATTCTCCGTTGCGGGTTTATCTTGATATTCTTCCTGAGTCTACTGATTCCACTGTCTTTTGGTGGGTTTTTTGCTTCGTTTTCTTTCTTTATTTGATTTGTTTTTTTAGTAGGTTGTTTAATGCACTGTATTTTTGAAAGTTTGAGTTTTTTTGGGGGTTGATGAAGTGTTCTTTTGATGGTTTCAGTGCAGCGCCGAAGAGGAGCTTGTTGAGCTTCAAGGTTAGCAAATTTATTGTTTTGTTTAAGGCTATGTTTGAGATTACTTTGTTTAAGTTATAATCAGTTTATAGCTTAACTTAAACAATAACTAACTTAAAAAAAAACTAGGTTTGTGTTTAGTAAACTAAATTTTAAAATTGCTTAACTTTTAAAATGATGAAAAATTTATTGAACAAAATGATTAAAATAGATATCAATAAAAATTATAAATATGAAGCATTTAAAAAGAAATAAAAAATAAATTTAAATAAAAAATAAATTTATCATTGAGTCAACTCAGCCACTTATCAAATAATTCATTCAAAAAACTGAGTCAACTCAGTTTTTATCTAAAACACAACGAAAAACTGACCGAGTCGAGTCAACTCAACTCCTCTTCTGAGTCAACTCATCCTCCTTCACCAACACATTCAACAGCAACCTCTGCAAACTCCTCTGTTTCCTCCTCCGTTTCCACCTCTACCGAAATCGTCGTCAACCTCCTTCACGTGCCGCCGATATCCTCTCTTGCGCCGGTGACAAGCATCAACGTCCGGCAGAAGCCACAATTCCCATTTTTAGTTTTTAAATTTTTTATTTTTTTTTCTTGAAAAGAAATTTTTAATTTTTTACTATATTATTATTATTAAATGTAAAGGTAATATTGTCTTTTAACAAAATAGAGATGGTATTCTAGATATTGCATAAGCAATAAGCTAGCTTTTGCTTCAAAAAACAATCTTCAACCAACTTCTTAGAAAGCTATTTATGAGAGGAGCAAATTGAAAAATAAGTTACTTTTATAAAGTTTACCAAACACTTATTTGCTCAAAACTTGAGAAATAAGTGATTATTTCTCAAGTAAAAGCAATCTCAAACATAACCTAAATATTGGAATTGTATGATCTCTAGATTTAAAATTCATTATGTTTACATCGAAATTAACAAGTTCCTAGAGTGTTAGTAGATTAACATAGCACTCGTATTACAATATTTCTCATATTCTTACAACACCTATTACAGTTTTCTTCATAAATCCCAGAACTTGTACCTAGTGCCTCCATCCCAGTCCCCATGTCATAGGGAACTTCAAAGTGGCTATATTTCATTATATTCCATCCGTATCCCAAATCCATTCATTTAATATCCTTGGTGTCATTGACATAAAAAATTTTATAAGAGATGTTATTCCTAGTTACACTTTAAATACACATTTACTCACACTAAGCACAATTGTATGAATATTTAGTACACATTTAATTTAGGGTCATAATCATAAATAGCTCTAAAATTAAGGGAATATACAAAAATATCATTTCTCAATAACTTTTCTTTTTTTATCAAAGAGAAATGATTTTAGACCAAAATACCCTTAGTGTAAATATCACACGTAAGGATAACAACTTTTTTTTAATCATCTTCATTATGGAGGTTTGTTCGACCTCCATTGATGGAGGTCTGTTCGACCTCCATTGATGGAGATCTGTTCGATCTCCATCAATGGAGGTTTGAAAAAAAAGTTTTATTTTATTTTTTAGAAAATTGAAAATTGGAAGAGAAATTGAAAAATAGAAAATTTGAAGTTTCTAAACACATTACACGCTGAAATGTAATTTTAGCGTGTAATCCTTTTATAATTTCAGCGTGTAAAGATGCATTTCAGCGTGTAAAGATGTTGATATTTCAGCGTGTAAAGATTTTCAGCGTGTAATCATGTTAACATTTTAGCGTGTAAAGATTTCCATTGTGTAATCATGTTCATATTTCAGTGTGTAAAGATTTCAGCGTGTAAAGATTTCAGCGTGTAAAGATTCAGCTTGTAAAGATTTCAGCGTGAAACGAAATACTTTCAAAAGACTTTTGAGGGGGCAAATGATATCCAATTTTCGCCCGTAATATATCGTTGGAATCGTTTCGACGAGGAGAACAATATTTTAAAGAGAAAAGATAGGAAAAAAAGTTTTAGAGAGAAACATGACAAGAAGAACTTATGAAAGAGAAAGAAAAATTTGTGTTAGAGAATAAAGTGAAAAGGTAGATAAGGGCAATCTTATCCAAAAAATATTTCTCTTGGATAAAAAAAGAAAACTTATTGGGATGTGATAGTTCTGTATACTGTATTAATTTTCAGGTCAAAAGACGGAATTTTACCTTTAATTTACTCTCCCAAAAGAAACCCCTCTATCGCACATGTCACTTGCACGTGTATTTCACACACACTCAAGTGCTTCTCTTCGGTCTTCACTAACACCCGACTTCTATTGGTTTTCTGCCACTCACTCGTCTTGCCCAAATGAAACTTGCAGAGTCCTGTTTGTAGGCGTTGAAGTTGTTTAGTTAATAGTTATACCATTATTAGAGTAAAAGTGTATTGAATTTTAATTATTATTTTTTTTATTCCATTAATTTTTCTAGCATTTTAAATCTTTTAGGGATTATAAATATGTGATGTAACACCTCAAATTCGGGACCCAACAGACCGGGATATTACGTGATTCGAACCTTACAAAAACCTTAATTCACAAATATTCACAATTAAAATCATCAATAATATGCCCTTAAAATACAATACCTAAATATAATACCATCAATTTCACTAAACTTCAAGATTCTAACCACAATTACAACATTAAATACATCGAGCACTTACAACACACACACATGGAACCGAATGCTTCGGTGATACGTATCTCCAATATGCGATCGTACCCCATCATTTCTATATCCAATAACTTAATCTGTAAAATGGTGGTGACGATGGGTGAATCGTCAACTCAGTAAGTAAATTCATGCATAACATGTAAAATAGAATAGCTTTTGTAAAACTTTTACATTCAAAATCTTGATCATAAACTTTTCGAACAATCTCAACAGTGTATTATTTAATAAAACAAGAATTTGCATTTAAAACAATTTACATATTTCATATCAATAAAACAATTGGAGCAACATTAAAAAAAATCATTTTCATTAGTATTCTTAAATCATAAACATTTCATAACAGTATAAACAATATAAAATCAAAAGATTATTTAATAATTATAATTTAAATCACTGTAATTTTATGGAAAAAAGCGATATAGATCAATTACTTTATAAAATGATAAACAAATAATTTTACAGTATAACGGTTTGTCTTAATCCTTTTTGTAAAGCGGTAAATAAATAATTTTACAGTATAAACGGTATATGCATTAATCATTTTGGTAAAGCGGTAAACGGATAGCTCATGTCTCGTAGTGTCAGTTACCCGTGTGACGAAGCAATAACAATATGTCACAATTACCCGTATGACACGGCAATAATGGTATGTGTGCACATAATATCCCAAATGGGTCAATAACAATAACGGTAACTACAGAACAATGAACCAAAACAATTTTATAAATTCATATATACTTCAAAATATTATTGAAAAATATGTTATAAAAGAAATTAGTTTCAAAGACTCTTTATATAAGATTCTTACTAGAACAATTTTATTAGAACTATCTTTAATAAAGTATAATAAAATAGAAATCGGTAAGAATGCAATATTCGGTAACTTAGTAATTCAAAACATTAATACACCATGAATGAATTCAACATATATAAGATATATGGATACGAAAACATAATAAGTCATAGATGAGTTTACTTAAATATCATCTAAACATTTGAAAACATGGATGAGTTTACTATAAAATATATACATTTTGGATAATATAACACATCATGGATGAGTTTACTTACCTCGAACCCTTACGGATCCTTTCTAATCCTATAAGCTCAAGAATCAATCAAACCTATACAATTACAAATTGAATTACCACCATAACATCATCACCATAGCAATTTAATCGGCATAAATGACTTGAATTGAATTAAACTTAAAATCTATTCTTCAAGCTAATTATCACATCTGACCACTCTCTACTCCACGATCCTTCTGGCTAATTTAGACATGTATGAAATGCTACAGTAAAATACTCAATTTAATCCATGACCATTCGCACCTCTAAAAAATTCATTATTTCTTGTTTTTGTAAATCTGTCCAACAAAAACCATATGTTGACCTCTGTCCACTCCGAAAATTAAAGAAATATTTATACTCATTTATAAATTACGAAATTTAGCATAGAGATAATAGACATATGATTCTACCTATATATAAATCTTCATAGTTTTCTGACACGAATAACAAACTCAAAACAATTTACAAAAATATTGTTGATCTTGTCGAAACAGGGGATTCTAGACAAGCCTTAAACTGATTCGAAATTACATATAAAAATCTACTAATCACCCATATCAATTGGATACTATATTTATGATTCTTACATGCCTCTACTTTCATTGATTTAAAGCATATCAAGAATAATAACCTAGTATAGCCTAGAAGTTTAATCATGACAGAGATACACTAAAAATGTTTCATGATTAAACTTCTATTTACGTTTGGCTAATGAAGTCAATTCAGTTTGAATTACTTCTTTCAATTTAGGTCAATCATGTTTTTGTCTACAATCATTGATATTTTGAGTTTCATAATGATCATTTATAATTTTAGTACCTACGGTGTATAACAATACATCATCAATGATTGTTTAAATACAAATATTTAAAAAGCATAATAAATCAATCCAGCACTATATATAGGTTATGTCGACAAAGCCGTAGTTAGTCCCATATATTGTGTATAAATAAATTTATATGAATATTTAAGAGCATAATAAAAAATTTCAGCAATATATAGGTTCTGTCTACACAGCCATAGTCAGTCTCATATATTGCGTATAAATAAATAAATGTGAATATTTAAAATAGCATAATAAATCTAGAACTATATATAGGTTCTGTCGACATAGTATTAGCCAGTCTTATATATTGCGTATAAATAAATAAATACGAATATATAAAAAGAATAATAAATAAATCCAAACTATATATAAGTTCTGTCGACACAGCATTAGTCAGTCTCATATATTGTATATAAATAAATAAATACCAATATTGAAAAAGTATAATAAATAAATTCAGAATTATATATAGGTTCTGTCGATACAGCATTAGCCGGTCTCATATATTGTATATAAATAAATAAATACGAATATTGAGATATAAGTAAATCACCCATCAGGATATCGTTTTTACTTTCATACAATCATATTGATAGCGTGATGTGTAAACAAATGAAATAACTAAATAAAGAAATAGAAATGAGGGAGCGGAGAGAATATTAATTATCTAGATCTCTTGACCAAAAAAAAACTTATTACAACAAGATGTAATATATATATATATATATATGAAACTTTTCTACTTAGTAGTGCCGATAAATATATATATCAGTGTCTTACATGTGGACCACATATGAATCTTATATAGACTATTATATTCAATTGTTTTATGGCCCACATATAATGTATTGATGTATTTTATAGAAATACGTACTGAGAAGAAAAAGAATATATATATATATATATATACAGTCTTTCTACTATCAGTTTGTCTTGATATAAAATATATCAGGATGAAAAAAATGTAGACCACAGATTATGGAGAAGTTTTGACAATTGCAGAGACGAATTTATGATTTTTTATCCGATACGGCTGAACTAAATACCAGTTAAAATTTTTTTTAAACAACCTTAGTAGGAAGATGAATTTCAATAATAAAAAGTAAATACACAATGAGTCATGAGATATAATAAAACTAACACACAAATAATTGTATCTATATGTCCTATAATTCTAGCAACAAACAAATCATAAACAAAATTAATTAAACCAATTAATCCTAAATCAATTTTTATATAATAAGGAAACTCTAACAAAGTAAAAATAAAAAAGTAAATAATAAAATAATATAAAAGTAAATAGAAAAAAGTAAATATTTTTAGCTTGTATAGAGAGAAAGTACTTGTAAATGTGGTTCCAAGATTGTAAGAAAAAATTCAAAGTGGTATAAAGAGATTGAAGAATGTATAAAACAACAAAAACAAATATCAAAGAGAAGAAGAACAAAAAAACGAAGTTTGATATTGAAGCGATGGAAAATGGGAATAAAGGGGCACACAACTCAAGAGTGAAGGCACATATTGATTATGGGTGGTAATTTGGTAATTTCAAATCAACATAAGTGGCCAATGAGTAAATATTGGATTTGGACCGTTGAATGGTTGAATATCGGGTTTGTATAAATTCTACTAATAAAAAGAATTTTTTTTTTTAAATATGAGACGGGGCTATAGCCCCTTGCTGCCCATGTAATAATTTGTTTTTGGACAAGTGTATATATTTTAAGTTAAAGTATATAAATCTAATGATTTACATTATATATATATATATACAATTTTTCTATTGTCAATTCGTCCTGATATATTTTATATCAGGACGAAGAATGTGAACCATAAATTATGAAGAAGTTTTAACAAATATATACACTTTGAGTCAAAATATATGGACCATTAGATTTATATACTTTGACTCAAAGTATATATTTTTTAAAACTTCTCTATAATCTGTGATCCATATTTATGAGATAAACCGGCAATAAAATTATATATATATATATATGTCGTTTTGGAAAGGCACTTGATTCACAATAAATGAAGAGTCATTTGCATGGGTGATGATGAAGCAAAGTTTGCGGTCGTCGAGTGATATACACGTACACAATATATGAAGTAAACAGAGGTGTCAGAAGATAAGATGGATAAAGGGGTGTATATATATATTGAGCTATTAAAAATAGTCTCTATGTATTAAAAAATAATATTATTATTTTATTTAAATTTGATATCAATACGGTGGTGTTATTATAATTTTTTTATTTAGATTACATTAAATTTATAAAATATTTAAATTACATTAAATTTATAAAATTTAAATAAATAAAATATAATAATATCATA
Source organism: Dipteronia sinensis (assembly GCA_033220585.1). Lineage (NCBI taxonomy): Eukaryota > Viridiplantae > Streptophyta > Magnoliopsida > Sapindales > Sapindaceae > Dipteronia > Dipteronia sinensis. The sequence continues at coordinate 68,371,857 of CM065638.1, read as the reverse complement.
TCATCTAAACACCATATTTAAATAAAATAATATTACTAATATAAGTGAAAATATAATTAAACGACCAAGTCACCAAAATAAGTCGCAGACCCGAATTGAAAGTCCTGTAATAAGACTTGGCACGACAAGTCCGATACTCGCGTTTCGAGGCTCTCTCCTTACGATCTTAGGTTGAGTGATATTTTTTATATTTTTAAAGAGTCTCTTTACGAATCTATATAAATATACTTGATTTGTAACAATCTCATCAAAAAGGTTTTTTTTTTTTTGGCTTTTTGGCTCTCTTTCTCACAATTCTTTCTCAACTAGTCAACTTCATCTTCATCCTTGCGGACTTCGACACAACAACCACACGAACCTGCTTGTTACAGTCATTAAACAGCTAACCACCATAGCTACATTAATTGCATACCAAACAGAGAAAAATGAAGTTCGGGAAAGAGTTCGCGTCACAGATGGTGCCGGAATGGCAAGAAAAATACATGGATTACGATTTTCTCAAAGCTCTTCTCAAAGAGATCCTTGTTTTTAAGCAAAGAACCAAGCCAATATCAGCCGCCGGACCAACTGGTCTGACTCGTAAGATGACACTTTACAGAGCCTTCAGTGGCCTAATCTCGATGCCCAGACACGGCACCAACCCAATCAGCCTATCTCCGGACCTCGAAAATCAGTCAATCTTGGTAAACTCCGTTAATCGAGACGGATCTCACAGTTACGAAACCACTTTCTTGATGTCCTCCGACGACGGAGGAGAGTACGAGCTTGTTTATTTTAGGAGACTTGATGATGAGTTCAATAAAGTGGACAAATTTTACAGAGATAAGGTTATGGAGGTTTTGAAGGAAGCAGAGGTTTTGAATAAGCAAATGAATGCTTTGATTGCTTTTAGAATTAAAGTTGAGAATCCACCCATGTCGGGTTTTGATCGGACGGTCGAGATGACTCGTCTTGCTTCTGATATCGCCACCTCCGCCGCCGAACTCCGTATCTCGGTGCCAGCCGGAGCCAGAGCAAGCAGTGAGTTTTTTAATTTAATTTAATTTTTTATCATTAATGTTGTGAACTTAACTCTTTATTTTGTTTACTGTAAACACACTGATCACAAAAATTAAAATTTTAATATTGAATTCTTGTTTATTGTAAGAAATTATTAATTGGTTTTGTTTGATGAGCAGGAAGAGCAGCTGATCTCATGGAGATTATTGTAGAGACGGGTGAGATCAGCCATGGACTGTCAGAGGAATCAAATGAGGATGACAGCGACGAGAAGCCGTCAGAGAAGAGCAAAAATAATGCGAAACAGACGGCGAAATATGAAAAGCTAGAGACTCCTCGGTCCACCATGAACATGAAGAAAGCTAGACCAGCTCCATTAGACGTACTCAACCGTGTGAGAATAAACAACACTCTAGAGACTCCTCGGTCCACCATCAAAACTGTTCTCAAAGTTCCTCTACAGACAGAGCTTAAGTTCAACAGGGAAAATCTCAAGAAAGTTGAAGATCAACTTAAACTAGCTTTTATTGAATTTCACCAGAAGCTTCGTCTTCTCAAGAATTACTGGTAATTGATTATTATTCACTGTATCTCAATATATAATTAAAATCCATTAACATGGTGTTTGATATATTATTTTTTTGATGAATTACAGCTTTCTAAATACGATGGCATTTTCAAAGATTATGAAGAAATATGATAAGGTATATCCCCCCTAAAAAAACTCAGATTTTTTTTTTCAAATTATGTTCTTAATTTGGTTAGTCTTCTCACTTTTTTTTAATCTTTAATTATTTCAGATAACTTCAAGAAATGCATCAAAATCTTACATGAAAATGGTGGATAATTCCTACCTCGGTAGCTCTGATGAGGTTACAAAGCTTTTGGAGAGAGTTGAAGTGACATTCGTCAAACACTTCTCAAATGCAAACCGCACTAAAGGCATGAACGTCTTAAGACCAAAAGCCAAAAGAGAAAGGCACAGAATTACATTTTCCACTGGTGAGTTACTTTCTATTAATTCTTCGTTTGACATAATTTGTACCTCTATCAAGTTGTTTTGATCTTTGTCTTTAACATGTTTATGGGTGTCTAAATTTTCAGGATTTTTCGCTGGTTGCACATTTGCTCTGTTAATAGCCCTTGTTACGATCATACGTGCCCACGGTGTTCTTGATCGGGGAAAAGAACCAGGACAGAGACTGTACATGGACAACTTGTTCCCTCTTTATAGGTAACAAGCATGAAGCAACCCAGATTTGTCCCATAAGAATAATATTTATCTGCTCTAATTTTCCAAGTTCTTAAGTTATGGAAAATAATCGATCAATGTTTTGGTTTTGCAGCTTTTTTGGGTTCCTTGTGTTGCACATGATCATGTATGGTATCAACATATTCTACTGGAGGAAGTACAGAGTCAATTACTCCTTCATATTTGGTTTCAAGCAAGGAACTGAATTGGGCTACCGACAAATCTTCCTTGTCAGTTTTGGTATTGCAATGTTGGCTCTACTTACTGTTATTGGCAACCTTGACATGGAGGTCAATTCCAAAACACAGGATTACAATGGATTTACTGAATCTTTCCCACTAATCTTAGTAATTGTAAGTAAAATAAATAAATATAACTAACTAGCTTGTCCAATTCATATTTCCAAAATTTTATTTTCAATCAACCAATCAACTAATATTTCCTTCTTGTTTTGTGCAGCTACTAATTGTGTTATTGTTCATGCCATTCAACTTCTTGTATCGGTCAAGCCGCTTCTTCTTTTTAACATGCTTGTTTCACTGCATTGCTGCTCCTCTCTACAAGGTGACACTCCCAGATTTCTTCTTGGCAGATCAATTCACTAGCCAGTTTCAAGCCCTCAGAAGTCTAGAGTTCTACATTTGCTACTATGGCTGGGGAAACTTTAAACAACGCCGCCATGAATGCAGCTCTTACGGGGTATACAACGTTTTCTTCTTCATCGTGGCAGTGATTCCCTACATGTCTCGGCTACTTCAGTGCCTACGAAGAATGTTTGAAGAAAAAGATGCAATGCAAGGATGGAATGGGTTGAAATATTTCATCACAATCGTTGCTGTTTGTATGAGGACAGCTCTGCATCGGGACAAGAATAATCTCGGATGGATAATAACATCCTGGATTTTCTCTGTTGCTGCAGCCGTTGTTGGAACATATTGGGATCTTGTTTATGACTGGGGTCTTCTTAATCGGAAATCCAAGAACAGTTGGTTGAGAGACAAGCTTCTAGTCCCCAACAAAAATATATATTTTCTTGCCATTGTAAGTATAACAGAGCACTTGAAATCCATAATTAACATTGATTTTTACATTATAATTATTCCTGTATATGTATTGTTTCTAAACCTAGTTCATTAATTGCAGCTCTTGAACATTTTGCTGAGATTTGCATGGCTGCAAACTGTGTTAGGTGTTGGTTTGAACATTTTACATCCACAAACCTTGACTACACTTGTTGCCTGCCTAGAAATCATCCGTCGTGGCATATGGAATTTTTTCAGGTAATTTTTTTTTAACTATTACATTATTTCTGGATTGAAAAAGGAGCATGATTTGAACCCGCAAACAAAATAAACATAAACATAAAAAGTTCATACAACTCAGATTAATTTAATTATTTTTTATTTTTTAATTTTTGATACATTAGGTTGGAAAATGAGCATTTAAACAACGTGGGTAAGTACAGAGCATTCAAGTCAGTGCCACTGCCTTTCAACTATGACGAAGACGAAGACAAAGATGATTAAAGTATAAGATATATCATCATCCTCTGGATAGAATACACACGTATAAAGAAAAAGGTGGAGATCGAGAAGAATTATTTACAGAGCCAGAAACATGAGAATCTTCATGAGGAGCTGATGTTTTGACCATCATAAGCCTAGTGAGAATAAAACTATATACCAGGGAAACACAAAATTTTCTTTTCAATTTTTTTTTGTTTTTGATTGTATCAATTTTGTTGTTTGTGAAAATGTAATTCGTCTCGTTAAATTTTTATGGATAAATGTGATAAACTATATTTTGTGATCGATGTTGGATTTGATTAAATATATTTTATTAAAATAAAGTTTATGATAGATCGGATATTCAACTTATAGTCGTAAGAAATAAATTTAATTTTTAATTATAAAACCATATATGTTAAGTACTTAAATGTAAAACTATTTTAAAGTAAAATATTCTAAATTTCATTAAAACATAAGTAGAGGGAGATACTTTGTTGGTGGTAACCGGTAAGCTACCCTGTAATTACACTTCCAGAAGATTCGGAACAAGACGCAGGGTCAAATTGAATACTTTGGACACATGCGACCTGGTAAAAAGACTACGCACGACAAATCCGACTTGTTTTTACTTGCGGCTCTCTCTTTCCAAATCATAGGTCGACTGATATTTTTATAGTTTTAAGGAGTCTCTTCACAATCTATATAAATAGACTGGATTTGTAGGAGAATCCCATCAAAAAAAAAAAATTGCTCTCTTTCTCAACTTCATCTTCTTGCTTGCTATAACCTTCAACACAATAACCACACCAACCTACTTGTTACAGTCATTAAACAGCTATATCTCACCAGCATAGCTACATTAATTGCATACAAAACGGAGAAAAATGAAGTTCGGGAAAGAGTTCGCGTCGCAGATGGTGCCGGAATGGCAAGAGAAATACATGGATTACCATTTTCTCAAAGCTCTTCTAAAAGAGATCCTTCTTTTTAAGCAAAGTAGCAGGTCACCGGCGGCCGGACCAACTGGTCTGACTCGAAAGATGACACTTTACAGAGCCTTCAGTGGCCTAATCTCGATGCCCAGACACGGCACCAACCCAATCAGCCCATCTCCCGACCTCGAAAACCAGTCAATCTCTGTCAACTCCGTCAACCGTGACGGATCGCACAGTTACGAAACCACTTTCTTGATGTTCTCCGACAACGGAGGAGAGTACGAGCTTGTTTATTTTAAGAGACTTGATGATGAGTTCAATAAAGTGTACAAGTTTTACAGAGATAAGGTTCAGGAAGTTTTGAAGGAAGCAGAGGTTTTGAATAGGCAAATGGATGCTTTGATTGCTTTTAGAATTAAAGTTGAGAATCCACCCATGTCGGGTTTTGATCGGACAGTGGAGATGACTCGTCTTGCTTCCGATATCGCCACCTCCACTGCTGAATTACATATCTCTGTCCCAGCCGAAGCCAGAGCAAGCAGTGAGTTTTTTTTATTTTTTTAACCATTAATGTTGTGAACTTAACTGTCAATGGTCACAAAAGTCCAATAAACTTGTTTACTCAAAATAGTCATATCTAGAGATGGAGGTCAAGAAAATTTTAAATAAAATATAAAATTCTTTCAAAAATTTAGAAAATTTTCAACTCGGTTCCCCAAATTTATTTGTTTTTATATAATAATCCCTCCGATCTTGAATTTCTGCGTTGCTTCTATAAGTCTCATTAATCTGTAGTGGAATAGTCTCACCGGCTGTAGAATAGTCAAGTTGGGTGCTTTCGATGCACCATCCATCGTCCACTCTGATGCTGCCACGTTTTACTGACATGGCAGCATCAGGGTGTGTTATGCATGTATGCACCTAAAGTCTGCACCTAAGTTTTAGCTATGTGTTTTTGTGACCTCTCTCAAAGTCAAGAAAATAGCTTGATAGTTAGGCTTTCGTCTACGACTACAACGAAGAAAACCGGTTCATAAAGTGAAAATCCATCGTTGAAGTCCGCGACAAATATACCAAAGTATATAAAGGTCCTTTAGACAATTTTCCTTTTTTATCACAGAAATTAAAATTTTAATATTGAATACTTGTTTATTTTAAGGAATTATTAATTGGTTTTGTTTGATGAGCAGGAAGAGCAGCTGATCACATGGAGATTATTGAAGAGACTGGTGAGAGCAGCCATGGACTGTTAGATGAATCAGATGATGATGACAGCGACGGGAAGCCGGCACCGGAGAAGAGCAATAATGCTGCGAAACAGACGGTTCAACCACCGAAACCACCACCGAAGTCAGAGAACATGAAGAAAGCTAGACCAGCTCCATTAGACGTACTCAACCGTGTGAGAATAAACAACACTCTAGAGACTCCTCTGTCCACTATCAAGACTGTTCTCAAAGTTCCTCAACAGACAGAGCTTAAGTTCAGTAGGGGAAATCTCAAGAAAGTTGAAGATCAACTTAAACGAGCTTTTATTGAATTTTACCAGAAGCTTCGTCTTCTCAAGAATTACTGGTAATTGATTATTATTCATTGTCTCTCAATATATATTTAAAATCCATTAACATGGTGTTTGATATATTTTTTGTTTGCGATGAATTACAGCTTTCTAAATACGATGGCATTTTCAAAGATCATGAAGAAATATGATAAGGTATGTACCCTCTAAAAAACCCAGATTTTGTCTTTTCAATTATGTTCTTAATTTTGATTAGTCTTCTCACATATTTTTTTTGGTTTCATGTTTAATTATTGCAGATAACTTCAAGAAGTGCATCAAAATCTTACATGGAAATGGTGGATAATTCCTACCTTGGTAGCTCTGATGAGGTTACAAAGCTTTTGGAGAGAGTAGAAGTGACATTCATCAAACACTTCTCAAACGCAAACCGCACTAAAGGCATGAACGTCTTAAGACCAAAAGCCAAAAGAGAAAGGCACAGAATAAGTTTTTCCACTGGTGAGCTGCTTTCTATTAATTTAAACCTTGTCAATATCAATTTCTATCAATTTGTTTTGATCTTTCTCTTTAACATGTTTATGGTATACCTAATTTTTCAGGATTTTTCGCTGGTTGCACATTTGCTCTGTTTATAGCCCTTGTTATGATCATACGTGCCCACGGTGTTCTTGATGGGGACAAATCCGAAGGACAGAAACAGTACATGGACAACTTGTTCCCTCTTTATAGGTAACAAGCATGAAGCAACCCAGATTTGTCCCATAATAATAATATTTATCTGTACTAATTTTCAAGTTCTTAAGTTATGGAAAATAATCAATCAATGTTTTGGTTTTGCAGCTTGTTTGGGTTTCTTGTGTTGCACATGATCATGTATGGTATCAACATATTCTACTGGAGGCGGTACAGAGTCAATTACTCCTTCATATTTGGTTTCAAGCAAGGAACTGAATTGGGCTACCGAGAAGTCTTCCTTGTCAGTTTTGGTATTGCAATGTTGTCTCTACTCACTGTTATTGGCAACCTTGACTTGGAGACCAATCCCAAAACACAGAATTACAATGGATTCACTGAAACTTTCCCACTAATATTAGTTATTGTAAGTAAAAATAAATAAATTATAATATAACTAACTTATCCAATTCAAATTTCCAACAATTTGATTTTCAATCAACTAATGATGTTTTTTTTTCTTGTTTTGTGGATGCAGCTACTAATTGTGTTATTGTTCATGCCATTCAACTTCTTGTATCGGTCAAGTCGCTTCTTCTTTTTGACATGCTTGTTTCACGGCATTGCTGCTCCTCTCTACAAGGTGACTCTACCAGATTTCCTCTTGGCAGATCAATTCACTAGCCAGGTCCAAGCCCTGAGAAGTCTAGAGTTCTACATTTGCTACTACGGGTGGGGAGACATTGAACACCGCAGGAACAAATGCAGCTCTTACGATGTATACAACGCTTTCTTCTTCATCGTGGCAGTGATTCCCTACATGTCTCGGCTACTTCAGTGCCTACGAAGAATGTTCGAAGAAAAAGATGCAATGCAAGGATGGAATGGGTTGAAATATTTCATCACAATCGTTGCTGTTTGTATGAGGACAGGTCTGATTCTGGACAGTACGAATCTTGGATGGAAAATAACATCCTGGATTTTCTCTGTTGCTGCAGCCGTTGTTGGAACATATTGGGATCTTGTTTATGACTGGGGTCTTCTTAATCGGAACTCCAAGAACCGTTGGTTGAGAGACAAGCTTCTCGTACCCGATAAAAAAATATATTTCATTGCCATTGTAAGTATAACATGACCACATGAAATCCAGAATTAACATCAATTTTACATTTTAATCATTCCTGTAAATGTATAATTTCTAACCTAGTTCATTAATTGCAGGCCTTGAACATTTTGCTGAGATTTGCATGGATGCAAACTGTGTTAGGTGTTGGTTTCACATTACATACACAAACCTGGCTTACAATTGTTGCCTGTCTAGAAATCATCCGTCGTGGCATATGGAATTTCTTCAGGTAATTTTATTTTAACTATTACATTATTTCGGAATTAGAGAGGAAGCATGAATCGAACCGACAAACAAAATAAACATAAATATATATAAATAAAAATTTCATACAACTCACATTAATTTAAATATTTTTTTATTTTTTGATACATTAGGTTGGAAAATGAGCACTTGAACAATGTGGGCAAGTACAGGGCATTCAAGTCAGTGCCATTGCCTTTCAACTACTACGAAGAAGAAGACAATGATGAATAAGAATATAAGATGTATCACCATCCTCGGGATAAAATAAACATATAAAGAAAAAGGTGGAGATCGAGAGAAATTATTTACAGAGCCAGAACATGAGAATCTTCATCTGCAGCTGATGTTATTTGACCATTATAGGCCTAGTGAGAATAAAACTATATACTACGGAAACACAAAATTTTCTTTCATTTTTTTGTTTTTGGTTGTATCAATTTTGTTGTTTGTAAAAATGTAACTTGTCTCGTTCAATTTTTGGGGGTCAATTCAATGTAAATGGGTTAACCAAGCTTTGAAACCGAGATTTAAAAAGAGTAACATTTAATTAAGAGAGACGATATTTGCACCTCTTATGTACACCCACATTAATTAGTGATACTATTGACAAGCCACCAAATATCTTGAGGAAATAGAGGGTTTTGTCTCTTGTTTGAGTTAGTGTTTCAAGACTATCATCACTTTAATAACTTATGTTTTAAATGCATCAAAGTAAGTGACTTCTAAAAATACCATTCCTTTACATATTTTTTATTATTTTTTCTGACTTTACCTTTTTTCTACTTTTAAGTTGTCTGAAATCTATTTCTCTCTCTAACTTTAAATTCTCTATAAATTGAAATCGAAGTTCATATTCTTCTCCACCTCGAAATCGAAGTTCTTCTCATTCTCCAACTCGTGGTCACTGTTCATCTCCTTCTCCAACTCGTGGTCTTTTTCTCCTTTTCCTTTGTCTACAAATCACACAAAAGTAATCTCATCTCTTGTGTTTTTTTGGATTTGAATCTTCCATTGTTAAAGCTGTTGAGTTACTTAGGCTTAGTTGCACAATCTGGGAATTTCAAAAGTCTCGGAAATGTTGTCAAAAGTCTCTGAACATGTTGGCAAAAGTCTCGGAAAGCCTTCCCAAAAGTCTCAAAAATTTCTCCAAAAGTCTCGGAAATGTTTTCTAAGTATTGGATCATTTAAGCTTAATCTAAATTGTCGACGAAAAGTCTCGGAATGTATTTCAAAGTCCCGGAACATGTTATAAAAGCCTCGACAACTAATAGCTGATTCAAAGGTCTCGGAAAGTTTCCAAAAGTCTCGGAACATTTATAAATCCAAGACTTTTGTTTAATCCTCCGAGACTTTTTAATTTAGTGTCCGAGATTTATAAACCATTTCCGAGACTTATTGCATGATACCAATTTTTTTATTATTCAGTTTTATTATATAATCCACATATCCACAATGTTATTATGTTTTATGTTACCAACTTTATTTTGTACAAGAAAATGGATCGGGTTAGAATAGGTATATCCTATAACGGTCGATGGGAGCAACTACTAGACTGAAGCTAGAGGTTTGTTGGCTCGGATAATCATGGAATATACGTGTCAAAGAATGACTTTTGAAGATTTGTTGGTGCTCGTGCAGTCTATTGTCAAATATGATTCAAATAAATACAGTATTGATCTACAATCAATATCAATTGTTCCTGGCACTACATGTCGCACATTTATAAGAAACGGCGATGATGTTCAGTTTATGCTAGGGGAAGATAGGGTGATTCCTCAAGTATGTGTAAGTCTAATTGAAAGGAGATGTGGAGGTGTGATGGGTGATGACATCCCTCTTCATGGAAATCCCCAACATTATGCATCCGTCAGCGGTAGTAACCAAATGTTCATACAATGGAGTGGGACTTACAATGATGAAAATCTCTAAGATCTAGAAACATTTGCAATGTCCCGCTTCCAGAAGTTGAACTTCATTTCGACTATTACTTTGGGCGTCAATTTGAGACGAATGTAGAACTCAATATAAAGCCCAATTATCATCATGTAAGTGACCGTGAAAACATTGTTGAAGAACCTATACAACAAGATGAAGGAAGACATGTATAAATTGATCGTCCCTGTGGTAATGCACTTGATATGCCGAGGACATCTGATGCCCCCGAAAATCTTAATCTCTCAGTTTCCGATAATCTGTAAACTTGGGTTATTCCCGGATCCTAAGCGTATTCGTTTGGTGAAGTGAACAACACCATGGGATCACGTGAAGCTAACACTGTGATTTACAAAGGTCAATATTTTCCATACAAAAAAAGAAGCGATTTGAAGAGGTTAGTAGGTCTTCATGCAGTAAGGGAGAACTTTGAATGGAAGGTGAAAAGGTCTAACAAGTCGGTTCTACATTTGGTGTGCAAGATTAACAAATGTACGTGGAAATTAAGAGCGATGAAGAGAGATGAAAGGACATACGTTCAAATAGGAAATTTTGTAAATGAATACAGTTGTCCCTTGGAAGAGGTCCAACGGCACCACAGACAAGATAGTGTGGTCATAATCGGTGAAATAATCGCCCCTAGACTCCAACAACACGATGGTCATCTAATGCGACCTAAAGACATAATTACGGATATGAAAACAATGTATGGCATCCAAATTATGTACAGTAAGGCTCATCAAGCCTTGCATTATGCATTGGCATTGACCTATGGATCGTATGAAGAAACGTTTCAACTACTGCCATCATTTGGTTATGTTCTGGAACAACAAAATTCTGGCACAATCACAGAGTTACAGTGTACAGATGACAATAAACTTTATATTTCTTCATGGCATTAAGGGCTTCAATTAGAGGTTTTCGGCGGTGTATGCGTCATGTGATTGTTGTTGACGGTACCCATCTAAAAAGGAGATGTGCGGGTACAATGTTTGTGGCAACGGCGCAAGATGGCAATGAACAAATATATCCATTAGCTTTGGTTACGAGGATTCAGAAAACAACGCTACTTGGGAGTGGTTTTTGGTTTGCATGAAAAGTGCACTCGATCATATTGAAGATTTAGTTTTTATTTCCGATCGACATGCAAGCATAGAAGCCGGGATAGCTAGCGTCTTCCCATATGCAACACATACTATAAGTGCTTGGCACTTTTAGGAAAATATAAAGAAACGTTTCCATAGAAAGGATGTAGAAGAGATAATGTTTGCAGCAGCGAAATCATACTGATAATTGAAATATAACCGGCATATGGAGGAGTTACATAACCTACACCAGAATGCATTCGATTACGTTGTCAATGTCTGGTTGAAAAGTGGTCCCGTGTCTATTGTCCAACGAAGGTATAAGTTGATGACAACCAATGTTGTTGAATGCCTGAACTCATACTTGAGATTTGCACAGAAACTGCCAATGATGACTTTGGCTGAGTTCATCAGGAAAATGTTGCAACGTTGGTATTACGATCGTCATCGAGCTGCACATTTCATACGTCACCAACTAACTGACGCTGCATACTTGGTGATCTCAAAACGTATTGAGAAATGTAGTTATATGACCGTAAGTCATGTTGATTGGAACATGTTCTTGGTTAAATTGAAAGGAGATCAATGGACCGTTAACTTGTTGCAGAAGACTTGCACATGTCAGAAATTCCAAATGGATTATCTACCATGTTCTCATGCACTTGCAGTGGCTAGGTAAGTTGGATTCTGTGAAATAATTTTAAGTTTCAGATATTTTATTATAAAACATTTAACATGTTTTGTTCTATTATTTCAGGGAGCGAAACTAGGATTACACTTTCCTATTTACGGACTACTACAAGAGGGAAACACTTGTGGACGCATATTCAGTACCTATCATGCTGGTGGGACATCCTAATACATGGGTAGTACCTAACGACAAAAGATAACGTGTGGTATTACCTCCAAAATAAAAAAAGGACAGACAACAAACCGGTCACTTGCAAGAGAATCGATTTCCTTCCATGTCAGAGAGGACAAGCACACAAGAGTGTAATAGATGTGGACAAACCAGACACAATTGTAGGCAGTGTACTAACTTTCTGGCGCTTCCAGGAAATAGCAGCCAACCTGTCCCTAATCGGTATCGTCGCAAGTGTGGCGTGTGCCACCAAGTCAGGCACAACAAACAAACATACCCGAACAAGGAGACAGAAATCTAAGGACTCAGAAATCCAGAATGAATGAAGACTTTAATCCCGTAACTGGTTTTTACTCGTACCTTTAAAACTGCTGTAAAATTTGTACTTATACTTGGTAATTGATATATTATTTCGTGATGATTAAATTAATGTATGTATGTAAGCAGAATTGAAAACATGGAGACTGAGATTGAAAACAGATAGACTAGGATTGTTCCAGTAAGTCTCGGAGGGGAGGCTTTCCAAGACTTACTGGAACAATTTTTGATTCCAGTGGAAGTCTCGGAACGCCTAGAGAGGCGTTCCGAGACTTCCTGGGACACTTTAATTTTATTTTTATGCCTTGCTGGTGAAATTATTGACTTTAAAAGTAACACTTTTTGTTGTTACATATATGTGACATGTTTTAGGTTCCGATAAGACTTGTTTTAATTATGACAATAGGAAATATTGGTAAATTGGCAATAGTGGTAATTACAAAAACTATTGCAAACAAACTATGCTTAATTAATATGTACAGAAAGAATCTATATAGAAAATAACATGCTTAATAAATCTATATAAAAAAAAATAACATCAGTTCAAGTCGGTGTGGAGTTACATAATACTTCAACGACCATCTTCAAGTGTTTCCCGATCATATCGTCGTCCTTCCAATCAAACCTCTTGTCTGCTAATGTGTGCTCAAGCAACAATAGTGTATGGACTGTGGGAGCAACTACAATGTATGTGCACCACAGTTACCTCTGCAAAGAAATACAATTAATGTAATTAATCAATTAACAAATGCAGACTGTTGTGAATTCAATTTATACTGTCACACTCACCCTATTGATTGTTATGGCACCTTCGATTTCCCTACAATAGCCATATGGAACTTATCCGCCTCCACCCCACGCTTTCTCTGCTGACTCGTTCTTTTCTCGTAAAATCAAACCTGAGCCAACATCGATGGTAAAAACCACCGTAAGCATACTACCTGTTTGTTCCTATAAGCGAATTGAACCTGCAACTTAAATGAATTAAAGAGGTGTAATGACCGATTGACGAGATCAATTTTGGCCATGATCCAATGATATCCTCCAACGTTACACGACACCAAGACCTACAAGTGACCCAAAAAAAATCAAATAACATGATAATATACTAGGTAATTTAAATTCTAAAATCCAATTTCATTTCCAATACACTCATTATATCTACCTCGTGCCATGGCCGACATCCTACGAGAGCCCGACCGCGTGCCCATATTAGATCGTCTTCTGGCCAGTTGTAAGTCAACACGAGCCATAGCTCCAACGGGTCCGCCTCGACTTCAGCAGGGAAAAAATTCTGCCACTAGATCTACATGTATGACTGTTCAAAAAGTACATAATTTTTTATAAGGAATTATTCATCATTTAAATTGGTAATGAAAACAAAAACTGAAAACTTACATAGAATTGAGAATCAAAGATGTTTATATCATGTCTGTACACCTCAGGGAAATCATGTCAGTGCTTCTGTAAGATTTACAAATATGCATCCATGTGCTGACAAAAGGAACCAACCACAAACGTCAAAGGCATGTACAATGTAAACAACAAAACAAGTGTGCCAATGTATAAATACATACCGTGCCTTCAAAGTCCATGTTATTGAGTTGGAACCTCTGGAACCAATGGACTCCTATCGGGAACTCTATCCACACCCTGCTTGTATCATTGAAGAAGAAAACACATGGTATTTAAGATGTTGTTGTATGCAAATCTAGGAAAACATTATAAGTAAGATGTTTTACATTACTGTTGTGTACTTCTTAAATGATGTGTACTCATTTAGATGGTCCCTATCTACCAACCCATTGGGCTTAAATTTATGGGCCATAGCCTTAAACCTCTTCCACCTACATGGGTCATTGTAGAGACTAGTCAGTTGCCAACCGCGTTTGATTGCCTGCAATGGTCGGTCCATTGGCAAACTAGTGCCTGCTGGATCCCTACTGCCTGAAACCTCCTGGGACATGGGTTTATTGTCTGAAAAGACAATAGCAGGGACAGAGACCTGCGGAACCAGCAGAGTATTTGAACCAACTAGGATCCGGCTTCCTGAACCCCCCCTAGACACAACTGTAGATACTGTAAGGACATGGTCATGCATAGTAGTATCTGATGTTGTTGCATCGTGCTGACTCTTTGCAGCATCATCTGGCACGGTTGCATGGGGCCTGTAGAGTACTGTCTAAAGCCTATGGGACATGCAACAACATCTTGCACGGTTGTAGGGACTTGCAAAGTACTATCTGAAGCCTGTGGGACGTGCAATAATATTCTGCATGGCTGTGGGGACCTGCAGAGTACTATCTGAAGCCTGTGGGACATCCTGACTCTCTGCAGCAACATCTGGCAAGGCTGCAACAACATCAGGAGGACATGTATCTGAAGCTACAGGGACCTACAAAGTATTCTATGTATGTGGCACAGCTTCAGTGTCCTACTGGGAGTAGCTACTGAATCCATATAGGACAAAGCTGCAGTGTCCTGAATCGCAGTCTCTGTATGTGGAACAGCTGCAGTGTCATGTTGGGGAGTATTATCTGAAGCCACACGATGGTCATGTCGACTGTCTGCTCTCATCTGCATCGTCACCTCTGTAGCCTCAAAATCAAAAGCCTCATCCGATTGCATCTCAGTCGATGTCTCATGAAGTGCACGTATCATACGAATCAACTTCTGGTGTTGCTCATGTTTGTTCCTCTCACTGCTGTGGACCTCCTCCCGTAATTCATTTACGGCGTCCATGACTTAGGCAAATTAAAGATCCCAATGGCCTAGTACTACTTGAAGGAGAAAATCACGCGTCAGAGTTATAATTCAAATTCTTATCTGAAATAGACCTCATGCAATAACAATTTATATACCTCTCGCACAAGACGGTCAGTATGTCCTCTAGTGCCTACACATGCATAGACATGACGTCGGTTCTGGTTCCGGTTCGGTTCCAGTTCGGAACCGGCGGTTCCGGTTCTGGAGGGACTGGAACCGGTTTAGGCCGGTTCCGGTTCCTTCGGTTCCACCGGTTTCGAACCAGAACCGACCCTTTTTTTTTCATAATCATATTTCATAAAAAAATTAGTCATGTAAAAATGTAATTGGTAAATGTATTTTATTGGGTCACCCGCAAAATAAAGTTAAATAAATAAATGACAAATTAAAAAATAAACTAAAATAAAACAAAACCAAAAATAAATAAAATTGGCCTTGCACTTAATTTTTACCACAATTAAGTTGCCTACGTATCCTCTTAAAGGTTTAGAAGAATCAAAGTCCACGTAGTTCTCATACCTTTTATTGTAGATTTGGACTTTGGAGTCTTGGAGATGGGGATTTGGCGTGGAGTCGTGGACTAATCGTTGCCATGATGATCCGTTCGACTTTTAGCCGGTTGATCATCTTTAAAGAAATCGTATGGTTCATCTTGATCGATTTCTTGTTGTCTATATTGAGCCTTCGTCCAATCTTCAACACAAGCTTGTATCTGAAGTGATTTCGGACTCATATGGGAACGTTTTGGGTCTAAAATATTCTCACCGGCACTGAACTGTTGTTCTACCGCCACAGTAGAAACTGGTGTTGAAAGGATTTGTTTGGCTATCATAGCCAAGATTGGAAAGTACCTTTCATGCTCTTTCCACCATTGTAGGATATCAAATTTTTTATCTTCGGTGTCTTTTATGAACCCAAAAGAGGTACTTAGATAAGATTCAAGGTCGGAATATGTGGTGGAGCTTGATGAAGAAGAACCTCGTAATTTTTTGGTTTTTTTTGATAAAAGATTATACCCTAAATTAACAAATCCAGAGGATGATGATGAACGAGATACATTTTGAGTTTGTGGAACATCTATGTTCAGTGATGGACCGTAAACTTTAATATATTCATCATATAATTCATACAATAATATCTTAACCCTAGCACAACACATATCAACATCATAATCTATTTTTAAACCTTGTTCATAATAAACAGAAAGATAATCAGGCAAACTTTCTAATCTACAACGTGGATCAAAACACAAGGCAATCAAATAAATATTTGGAAACTCCTTATAATATTCTAACCACTTATCCTTCATAGCTAGAGATGGCAACGGGGCGGGTCGGGGTCGGGGAATGCTTTTCCATCCCCATCCCCGCCCCTCAAAACCGTCCCCATCCCCGTCCCCATCCCCGCATTAAGAGAAGCGGGGCGGGGGTCGGGGATTCCCCGTTGGAGGTGCCTTCCCCATACCCGCCTCATTCCCCGATAAAGATTTCATAAAACAACAAACTTCTAAAATTTAGAATCTAAACATACGTAAACATAGTCGGGAAATGAATAATTTTTTTTTTAGTTAAATAAAAAACAATTTATGTTTAAATAATTTTAAAAATCTAAATATTATATATTATATTATAAATATATATATATATATGTATATAATATTAATATATATATGTATATAATATTAATATATATATATATGTATATAATATTAATATATATATATATATCGGGGCGGAGTCGGGGCAGGGAGTGCTTCCCCCGTCCCTGCCCCGCTTCACTTTCGGGGACAAGACTTTGTCCCCATCCCCGTCCCCGTCCCCGAATATTATCCCCCATACCCGCCCCAATCGGGGCGGAGCCCCGCGGGGCCCCAGCCCCACGGGGAATACTGCCATCTCTATTCATAGCAGTAACAGGCTCATGTAATTCTGAGTCGGATTCACAATGAGCAAATGCACCAGCAATATTAAGACTCTCAATAATAAATAAATTAGTTGTAGGATAATAAACACCAGATAAATTGTTAGTAGCAGTATAAATTTTTTTTAACAAACCACAAACATTGCTACAAGCATCCCAATGACTTTGATAAAGATTAATGTGACTAACATGATATTGAATAAAAGTAACTAATAAATCCCTATATTCATAACTTCTAGCAAGCAATTTATAAGTAGAATTCCAACGTGTTGGAACATCATGAGGAAATCTAATGGCACGCTTACCATTTTGTTTACAATATGCTGCCCATAATTTCATTACAGAAGGATGTTTCCATAAAAAATAGAGGGCATCTTTAATAGGTTGAATAAACTGTTCAAGAGTTTTTAATCCTTTTTGAACACATAAATTGAAAACATGGCATGCACATCTTTGATGAAAACATTTACCACCAAGATAAGGTTTGCATAATTCAATTAAAGCAGGAATAGCAGCGGTATTGTTAGAAGCATTATCAAAACCAATTGCAAAAATTTTGTTCTCAATTTTATACTCTGTGAAAATAATTCTAAGATGTCTAAAAATATTAGCAGCAGTGTGTTTATCATCAAAAACTCTAAATGCAAGAATTCTTTTTTGGATAGCCCATGCATTATCCATATAATGGCAAGTGACACCTATGTGTGAATGCATTCGCCAATGATCACTCCATATGTCGGCACATACGGAAACACGGCCATTTTATTTTTCTAAATATTTTTCCAACATTTTCTTTTCTTTTTCATAAATGTTTTCAAGTGCTTCTATGAGCGTGGTTCTAGGAACACTACATGCAGCAGGATTTAATGCTCGTTGACAATAATTATTAAAACCAACCTTTTCACCATAACTAAATGGTAAGTGTTCTACTGCAACCATTCTAGCTTATTCTTCTCTATTTTTTGCATCACTATATTTAAATAATTGTTGGTTAGGGGTAGCATACCTGGGAATTTGAGATTGTGAACTCGATTTGGCCTATGCATCTGGATGTGAGTTCGTTATATGCTTCCGATATGTGCCATATCCTCCAGATTTGTGCCATTTAAATACTTTTTTACAGTAATTACAAATCACTACTGTGCTTCCATCTTCATGCGTGACTTTCTTCATATGGAGTACGAAGAGATCAGATTTGACCTACTTCGGTAACTTTTCCTCCATATGTGGATCAAAATCAAAATCTTGATGTGGGTTGGGATCAGGGCCATCACCATCAGGGTCATCAAGCTCATCACCATCATGGCCAAGATCAGACATATTTTCTGATTGGCCTGTCAAAATGGGGGTGACATTGAGATCGGGTTCAGAAATTCTAAGAGAGAGATGAGAATGAGATTGAGGAAAGTTTTGGCCTAAGTCTTCAGCATAGACTTGTTGTTGTAGATACTCGTGATAGGCACGGTCGTCATGACCGAGATTATCCGACATACGACCTGTAAGTTCCTTATATTTTGATTGGCTTATTTCATTGACAAACCACATTGGGGATTATTCTTTGTAAGGGTAATTTAGGCCTCTTGAGTGTGATCAAGCTTCAAGGACATCATCTCTCTCAAAGAGCACTTCAAAGGTATCTCACTAGTTTAACTTTCTTTGAAGAGATCTAGTTGCACACACTCACTTGCATGCATTATGTTTCTATCTTCATGTAATTGAATGATGTATTGTATGCCTCTTTTCACACTCCACACTTGCACATTTTGCACATCACTTAGTGTGTTGAGTTTGCCCAGAAAAGAGATTTTCTTCTCTTAGTGCGGCCTAGACCGCTTGGCAAGACTTGCTTGCACCGCGGCACACAGAGCGGTATATCTCAGCAGTGCGCGGTGTTGTCCAGTAAGCCTCTGCTGCCCATACCGCGGCCTGTACACCTGCATGCACAGCGACCTGCACCGCGTTGTTGTCCAGACGGTGCACTGCTGTGTGTACCGCGGTCTGGACACTTGCCTGCGACGCGGTCCATCTAGCGGTATTGACGGGATTTCGTGCCCTAAGTTCAAAACGACGCTGTTTCAACTAGGGCTCCTATATATATGCTCTATCTTCTTCCTTGCTCGTCTCAATGAGTTCAAGAAGCCATTTTTGATACGCCAAGCTTCCCTTAGAGAGAGAAACTCTCAAGAACTCATCTTTACTCAACCAAACACAAATCCATGTGCATCTAACCTCTTCAAGCATTATCTCATCATGGATTCTTCTTGCTTTCATTGACTAGGTAACTTGAACATGCCCTAAATCTCTTTGTATTTATTTATGTTCTTGTTTGCCTAGGGTTAGCTCTTTTATGTGATTTTATTGCATATCTTTATGTTTATTGGCATTTATAACATGATTGAGTAGTTGTGTGTTGGTTGAGAACCTTGTTCATTAATAGCTAGCATTTAGGACGATTTTACCCTTCTAGCTAAATCTTCATGCATTTGCATTTAGATATTGATATCTAGGATTTGCACTTATTGTTATCTTTAAATCCTTAGATAAGCATTTATTGTTGCCTAGCATTAATTGCATGTTTGAATATCTTTTACATATTCACATAGGTTGTTTAACCTCTTCATTGATTGTTAAGCTTTGTGACTAAGTGAGTTAGTGCACAAGCTTGTGGTCAAGAATCACTATTAAAGGCCCGTTGGGTAGAGTGAAAGGGTTAGTGATCAAGTAGGTGTAACTTGAGGTCAACCCAGGTTGTAAACTTTCGTTCAAATAGTGGATTTGAGGACCGTAAGTGGCTAGAAGGATAGCCCGTGAGTTTTGCCCAGTTGGAGGGTTTCTCACGTAAATCAATCCTTGTGTTTTTATTGTTTTCCGCTTATTTATATTGGATTGATTGATTGCTAATATGGAGTAGGATTATTAAAATTGATTAAGTCAAAAAGTTGGTAATAAATCAACTAAAACCTATTCACCCCCCCCCCCCCCTCTAGGTTGTATTAGACACACTTTGTGTATTTTCAATTGGTATCAGAGCGGGTTCCTAGATACACTTAGGTGATCCTTGCTCGTTGTGTGTCTTGCATTTTGTTTGTGTTTGGTGCATCATAAACATTCATCTCATTCATACCCAAACACTATGAGTGGGAACGGAAGTGGTAATGAGGGAGCCTCTAGCACAAGACCCCCTTTGCTCACCGGAATAAACTATGCCTCTTGGAAAGGCAAGATGGAGTCTTACATTTGCCAAATAAATGACCGAGCATGGATGGCAATTGAAGATGGCTACACTCTTCCGGAAAAGACTCTTGAAGACGAAAGTGTAGTTCCCAAGCCAAAGTCAGAATGGTCAACTCAAGAGTTTGAAGCATCCAAGTGGAACAACAAGGCTATGCATGCTATTCTTTGTGCAATGGATGACAATCAGTACAAATTGATCCAAACAACAAGAATTGCAAAAGAGGCATGAGAGATTCTAGAGACGGCCCATGAGGGAACTGAGGTGGTCAAGGACTCTAAGCTTCAAGTCCTCCAAACACAATTCGAGCAAATTAGGATGGAGGAGGATGAGTGCTTCAACGACTTTCAAGTGAAGTTGATGGACATAGTCAATCAGAGCCATCAACTTGGTGATCCCTATTCGGATAGGAGGATCAAGCAAAACATTATGAGGTCGCTTCCAGCAAGATTTGAGTCAAAAGTGACGGCTCTTGAGGAGAATAGTGACTACAGGAATATGAAGCCAAGTGAAGTTATTGGAAGGCTTCTAGCATATGAGTCTAGATGGACTCCCACACCTACACCTCAAAAGAAGCAAAAGAGTATTGCTCTGAAGACTTCTAAGGTTGAGAAGGAAGAAGAAGACTCAGATGAAGAAATGGCCCTCATGGTGAAAAGATTCAAGAAGTTCATCAATTTTGAGAAGAGGGGATTTGGATCCAAAGGAAAAGAAATAAAGAAGAAGACTCCTTTCAAGAAGTTTGAGTCAAGTGAAGACAAGCCCACAAGAAAAGGGATCCAATGCTTTGAATGTGGAGGTTTCGGACACATCTCCACGGATTGTGGAAATTTGAAAAATAAGAAGAAAGGAAAGGCAATGGCCGCCACGTGGAGCGATGGTGATGACTTGGAAGAAGAAGGAGAATCCTCAGATGATGAGGATCATGTGGCAAACTTTATTGCCTTCGCATCTTCTCTCAAGAGTAAGGAAGCATTAGATGATACAGAGGTAGAGAAACAAAGTGAAGATGACTCTAGCGATGGTGACTCTTCATCCCATTCAACAAATATGGATGTAGGAGGAATGGATCTTGAAGGCTTCATTGAGCATTTTCAAAGCTCAAGATTGAAGATGAAGAAAGAGATTCAAAGGCTAAAAGGAGAGAATCTCAAGCTATCCGCCGAAGCTACCCACTTAAATAAAGAAGTGAAGATAGCCAAAAGGAATGAGGAATTGATGGAAAAGGAGCTTGAAGAAGCTAGAGAGATCATAGCTAAGTTGACTTCAAGCACGAATAAACTTGACCACATGTTGGGAGTTGGCAAGAGGCCAAGTGATAAGAAAGGTCTTGGCTATGAAGATGACAAGGAGACCTCATCCTCAAGCAAGATTGTGTTTGTCAAGAGTTTGGATAACAAAGAGCCTCTACCCCCACAATATCCTAGAAAGAAGATCGAACTAGGAGAGTGCTCTAAAGATCCTCAAGTCAAGGTTGCACAAGGGAAACAAGCTCAAGCTCAATCAACAAGGGTGCATCAAGCAAGTTTCCCTCAACCGAAATACCATCAAGCCAGATAGCAATTCATGCAAGGTCAACCAAGGAAGCAATTCATTCCAACTCAACAACAAAGAAGAAGAGAACCAATCCAACACCAAAGACAAGCTCAAATGCGTGGGAAAGCCCCTTTGTACTCACAAGGGCATGGTATGTCTTCTTATTTTATTCCCACTTGTCACTTTTGTGGTGTTGATGGTCACATTAGACCAAATTGCTTCAAATACATTGAAATGTGTAGAATCAAGAGCATGATTGAAAGAAATAGAGCTAGAGCTAAAATGCATGTTCCTAGGAAATCTAGAGCAAATTTGCATGATCCTAGGAAATCTAGAGCCAATGTGACTAATACCACTAGGAATGAGAACATTACACCTAGGTGGATTAGAAGGGATAACTATTCTTGCTATGTGGCTCAAATTTCCTTGAAGGCAAATGCCTCTAACACTTGGTATTTGGATAGTGGGTGTTCTAGGCATATGACGGGGAACAAGAGCTTCTTTAAATCCCTTGTCTTGGAGGATGGAGGATTTGTCACCTTTGGTGATGGATATAGAAAGAAAGTCATAGGGAAAGGAACCATTTCCATTCCCGATTTACACTCCTTGTCCAATGCTTTACTTGTTGATGGCTTGCAAGCCAATCTTATAAGCATTTCTCATCTTAATGATGATGGACTCTCTGTATTGTTTAACAAAAATGATTGCTCTATTTTAATGCCAAATGGACAAACCTTGCTAAAAGGAAAGAGATCTAGTGACAACTGCTATTGTCTTGAAGCTAGTGCTATCTCTTGCAATATGTCCAAATGTGAGGAAATTGAGTTATGGCATCAAAGACTTGGCCACATGAACTTTCGAGATTTGAGGATCTTAGATAAGTTCAAGGTTGTGCGTGGCCTCCCTAAGCTTGGGAAGAAAGTCGATGGCGTTTGTGGACCTTGTCAACAAGGGAAACAAACCAAAAGTATGCACAAGAAAGGCAAGTATCTCGCCACCAAAGTGCCATTAGAGCTTCTACATATGGACCTTATGGGTCCCATGCAAACCGAGAGTCTCGGCGGCAAGAGATACATTTTTGTTTGTGTTGATGATTTCTCTAGATTCACGTGGACATATTTTCTTAGAGAAAAATCTGAAACTTTTGAAAAATTTAAAATGCTTTGCACTAAAATTCAAAATGAAAAGAACTCACACATTAAAAGCATTAAAAGAATTAGGAGTGATCATGGGAGGGAATTTGAAAATGCTTGTTTTGAAAGCTATTGCAATAGCTTAGGCATTTCCCATGAGTTTTCGGCTCCTAGAACTCCTAAACAAAATGGGGTTGTTGAGAGGAAGAATAGGGTCCTTCAAGAGATGGGTCGTGTGATGTTGCTTAGCAACAATGTCCCTAGGAACCTTTGGGCCGAGGCCGTCAATACGGCTTGCTACATAGGAAATAGAGTCTTCCTAAGGCCCGGTACTAGGCAAACCTCCTATGAATTATGGAAGGGTAGGAAGCCAAATATTAGCTACTTCCACTCATTTGGGAGCAAATGCTACATTCTAAATGACCGAGATCAACTTGGCAAGTTTGATGCCAAGAGTGATGAGGGGATTTTTATTGGCTATGCCCTTAATAGTAAGGCCTACAGAGTTTTCAATTTAAAAACTCGGAGTGTCATGGAATCATCTAATGTCGTCATAGATGATTGTAGGCCTAAGACTAGAGACCATGATGAGGAGGTCAGTGTGCTTGATGATCCTTTCTTGGAGAAGAATGGTGAGACTTCAATTGATGTGAAGTCAAGCCTTGATGAAGAGGTCATCCAACCTCTTGATAAAGATCCATCTTTGGACTCTAGAGAACCCGCTCCATGGGTTAGACATCTCCACAATAAGAATGACATTCTTGGAGATGTGAATGAGGGTGTTAGGACTAGGCGTCAAATAGCTAATCAAATTAGCTATACTTGTTACACCTCTCAAATTGAACCCAAAAAGGTTGATGAAGCCTTGAATGATGAGTTTTGGGTTCTTGCCATGCAAGAAGAGCTAAACCAATTTGAAAGAAATGAGGTTTGGACTCTTGTTCCTAGACCCAAGGATACTAATGTCATAGGAACCAAATGGGTATATAGGAATAAGTCGGATGAGAATGGAAACATTGTGCGCAACAAGGCTAGACTTGTAGCACAAGGATACTCTCAAATTGAGGGTATTAACTTTGAGGAGACTTTTGCTCCGGTTGCCCGTCTTGAGTCCATAAGGCTTCTTTTGTCCATATCATGTGTGCACAAGTTCAAATTGCATCAAATGGATGTTAAGAGTGCCTTCCTAAATGGTTTCTTGCATGAGGAAGTGTTTGTTGAGCAACCCAAGGGGTTTGTGGATCCACACCACCCCAATCATGTCTATAGCCTCAAAAAGGCTTTATATGGGTTGAAACAAGCACCTAGGGGTTGGTATGAGCGCCTCACTCAATTTCTTGTTGACAATGACTACACTAGGGGTAGTGTTGACAAAACTTTATTCATCAAGAGGAACAAGGATGAGCTTTTCATAGCTCAAATTTATGTTGATGATATTGTTTTTGGCTCCACCAACAAATCCAAAGTCCAAAAATTTGTTGATGTCATGTCTCATGAGTTTGAGATGAGTCTTGTTGGGGAGCTCAATTACTTCCTAGGTTTGCAAATCAAGCAATTGCATGATGGGATTTTCATATCCCAAGCTAAGTATGCTAAGAACCTAGTGAAGAAGTTTGGCCCTGAGAATGCCAAACATTATGACACACCCATGGGTACCACCTTGAAACTAAGCAAGGATGTTAGTGGCAAGAGTGTGGAACAAAGTCTTTATCGTGGTATGATTGGTAGCTTGCTTTACTTGACCGCAAGTAGACCCGATATAGCCTTTAGTGTGGGTGTGTGTGCTAGGTACCAAGCGGATCCCAAGGAATCCCATCTCTCCTCCGTGAAGAGAATCATTCGGTATGTGAATGAGACATCCAACTATGGGATATGGTACTCTTTTGACACTAATGCTAGCTTAGTTGGCTTTAGTGATGCAGATTGGGCAGGAAATTGTGATGATAGGAAGAGTACATCGGGCGGTTGCTTCTTCCTAGGCAACAACTTGGTCTCATGGTTTTGTAAGAAACAAAATTCCATCTCTCTATCCACAGCTGAAGCAGAATACATAGCCGCCGGGAGTGCTTGCACACAACTCCTTTGGATGAAACAAATGCTTGTGGATTATGGCTTTGATCAAGGTATTCTCACTCTTTATTGTGATAACATGAGTGCTATTAATATTTCAAAGAATCCGGTTCAGCACTCTAGGACAAAGCATATAGACATTAGGCATCATTTCATTAGAGAACTAGTTGAAAACAAATGCATTGCACTTGAGCATGTGGGCACAAATGATCAACTAGCAGATTTATTTACAAAGCCCTTAGACTCAACTAGGTTCAAGTCACTTAGTAGGTCTATTGGGATTTGTCATATGCCTTGATGTGTTTTGGTGTTTGACCCCTTATGGGGAACTCAAGCAAAGAGAGCAACCTTGCATGTTGGAATAAGCAAAAACTTGATCAACTTTATGCTTCTTTATTAATTGCTTGAGTATTCTTGGTTGTGCTTATATATATTCTTATATGTTTTTTTTACTTAATAAGTGTGCCTTGCTTGATTTGTAATCCATGTCACCTCTATGTTCAAAAAATGCATTTTTGGACTAGGAGATTTTGATTGGGAAAGTACACTTGAATGACCCATAATTTAACTCCATGACATGAGAACCTTTAATGACATGCTTAAAATAATATGCATGATATGCTTTTGATTGCTCTAGTGCAAAATCTGTGTGAAAGCAAATGAGAAGACTAAACCTAATAAGGATCTAGTATCCTTGCAATAAATACGGATGTCTCATCCAAATTTAGTCTTCTATCTCTCTTTATCAGTTGAACAAAACTACTATCATACGGGTATCCTACCCGGAAAAATCAAATAGGGTGCAAAAGTCACTCATGTCTTGTTTTGCTCATAAAGTTTGATATAGTTGCTCTTTAAATTGAAATTCATTTTGATAAACTATATCTTGTTTGCTTATAACAAAAGGGTATAAATTGGTTTGAATTCTTTTGGAAACCCTTTTGATGTTTGCTTTGCCAAATACCATTTGCTTGAACCATGATGTTACATGTCTTACATCCAAAGCAACTAAGTCACACATTTTCTTCTAAACAATAAAACCCTCAATGATTCTCTCTCAATTAATTGAGTTGCATAAAGTTGTTGTATATGATTATGCACTTATCTTGCAAATAGCTCTCTTTGCTAAAGTGACCCGGTTGGGGAATACTCTTTTGCCTATCTCATGACAAAAAGGGGGAGTAATGTGGTTTTATTTAAGGGGATTGCATATTTGGAGAGATTGTCCCATTGAGGGGGAGTAACCTATATAGGGGGAGAGCATTTGCATGTTGCATGTTGCATGTTGAAGTTTTCTTTTATTATGCAAATTGCTCTTATTTATCTATCTCTCTTGATCACCTCACATACACTTGTCTTGGAAAGTGTAGTCTCTTTGTTTTGTAGGGATGGCTATTCTACAAGAGCTTTAAGTTTTGAAGACCTAGTATCTAGGTGTCTTTTTGTAATGTAGAATATCTCTTTGTTGACCTTTAGTTTTTATTTTTTGTGAGGATGATTTGTGAGTGGTGGTTTTGTCACGAAATAGCCAAAGGGGGAGATTGTAAGTTCCTCATATTTTGATTGGCTTATTTCGTTGACAAACCACATTGGGGATTATTCTTTGTAAGGGTAATTTAGGCCTCTTGAGTGTGATCAAGCTTCAAGGACATCATCTCTCTCAAAGAGCACTTCAAAGGTATCTCACTAGTTTAACTTTCTTTGAAGAGATCTAGTTGCACACACTCACTTGCATGCATTATGTTTCTATCTTCATGTAATTGAATGATGTATTGTATGCCTCTTTTCACACTCCACACTTGCACATTTTACACATCACTTAGTGTGTTGAGTTTGCCCAGAAAAGAGATTTTCTTCTCTTAGCGCGGCCTAGACCGCTTGGCAAGACTTGCTTGCACCGCGGCACACAGAGCGGTATATCTCAGCAGTGCGCGGTGTTGTCCAGTAAGCCTCTGCTGCCCATACCGCGGCCTATACACCTGCATGCACAGCGACCTGCACCGCGTTGTTGTCCAGACGGTGCACTGCTGTGTGTACCGCGGTCTGGACACTTGCCTGCGACGCGGTCCATCTAGCGGTATTGACGGGATTTCGTGCCCTAAGTTCAAAACGACGCTGTTTCAACTAGGGCTCCTATATATATGCTCTATCTTCTTCCTTGCTCGTCTCAATGAGTTCAAGAAGCCATTTTTGATACGCCAAGCTTCCCTTAGAGAGAGAAACTCTCAAGAACTCATCTTTACTCAACCAAACACAAATCCATGTGCATCTAACCTCTTCAAGCATTATCTCATCATGGATTCTTCTTGCTTTCATTGACTAGGTAACTTGAACATGCCCTAAATCTCTTTGTATTTATTTATGTTCTTGTTTGCCTAGGGTTAGCTCTTTTATGTGATTTTATTGCATATCTTTATGTTTATTGGCATTTATAACATGATTGAGTAGTTGTGTGTTGGTTGAGAACCTTGTTCATTAATAGCTAGCATTTAGGACGATTTTACCCTTCTAGCTAAATCTTCATGCATTTGCATTTAGATATTGATATCTAGGATTTGCACTTATTGTTATCTTTAAATCCTTAGATAAGCATTTATTGTTGCCTAGCATTAATTGCATGTTTGAATATCTTTTACATATTCACATAGGTTGTTTAACCTCTTCAATGATTGTTAAGCTTTGTGACTAAGTGAGTTAGTGCACAAGCTTGTGGTCAAGAATCACTATTAAAGGCCCGTTGGGTAGAGTGAAAGGGTTAGTGACCAAGTAGGTGTGACTTGAGGTCAACCTAGGTTGTAAACTTTCGTTCAAATAGTGGATTTGAGGACCTTAAGTGGCTAGAAGGATAGCCCGTGAGTTTTGCCCAGTTGGAGGGTTTCTCACGTAAATCAATCCTTGTGTTTTTATTGTTTTCCGCTTATTTATATTGGATTGATTGATTCCTAATATGGAGTAGGATTATTAAAATTGATTAAGTCGAAAAGTTGGTAATAAATCAACTAAAACCTATTCACCCCCCCCCCCCCCCCCCCCCCCCCTCTAGGTTGTATTAGACACACTTTGTGTATTTTCACGACCCTTACCTTTCATCGAAATGGAGCGTCTAAGAGCGTCACCACTTCCACTTGCCATTTTAAAAATTGAATTGTAAAATTCATTGAACAAAAAATGTTAAAAAATTGATTTAAAAAATGATTAAATGGTTGGAAATAAATTTGGAAGAAAATTAGAAACTTAGTAGTTAGTAATTGCAATTTGCAAATAATATATATTGTAAATAAAATAAATTGGATATAAAATAAATTGCAAATAAAATAAATTGGAATATAGCAAATGAAATAAATTGTAAATAAATGAAATTGGAAACTTAGTAATTGACTAATTGAAAATTAAATAAATTGGAAATAAGAAATATTGCAAATAAAATAAAATTAGAAACTTAGTAATTGTAAATAAAATAAATTGGAAACTTACTAACTTAGTAATTGCAAATAATATAAATTGGAAACTTGGAGACTTGGAGTTTGAGACTTGGAAAATTGAAAGTTTAGAGAGAATCGAGAATTGAGAATTAGAGAGAATTGATGAAATTGGGGTGAGGAAAAATGAATGGAGGGGTAGGGGTATATATAGAAAAGAAAATGAAAAAGAAAATAAAAAAATAAAAAAAACTGAGCCGTTGGAGGCCCAACGGTCGGCTGAACGGTTCGTTAAAAAAAATTTAAAAGAGGAACCGGCCGGTTTGAACCGGAACCGAACCGCCGGTTCTGGTCCGGTTCGAAACGGCTGGTTCTTCACTGAAGCGAACTAAACCGGAACCGGAACCGACCGGACCGGTTCCCGGTCCGGTTCTGGAACCAGATCCGGTTTTTTCGGTTCCGGTTTCGATTTTCTGACGCCGGTTCCGGTTCGGTTCTCTGCTTCGAACCGAACCGGCGTCATGTCTACACGTGCATGCTTTGTATAGGTAGAGTCAACAACAACGGAAGGTGCATCGTCACCCATCATCTAAGGAAGTGGCATGACTCCCGTGTTCGATCTAAATCTGACACAGGTCCGCCTGAACAGGTACAGGAAAGACACTACTCTGGCCAGCAACATCAGTACTCTGCTGCTCGGATGCACATGTTCTATATCTAATGTGTGTGCATGTGACGTTATCCTCTCTCAAATCCCCAGTATGTTCGGCAGACACTGACAAATCCACCCCCCCCCCCCCCCCCCACATCCACCCCCCTCATTGGGCATAGTCACTGCATCAGTAAGATCAAGGTACAGATTGCCTACCTAGTCTATCCCCTGGTAGTACCATAAACCCCTCTCCGCTTCTGTGGCGGTCAGTTCTACTTCCACGAACAACTGAAATTTTATCAAAAAAACAAATGTGACATTGGAAACTGGGCATAAAAATCATATTGAACTGTTACGAATAGATTATTACCTTTGCGGTGAAAATCCTTCCAAGTTTATATGACATCGGTCGCCGAGTCAACTCCCACTTTATAATACGCAGGAAGGTTGGAGTGGCTAATTGTGTGACAAGGGTAGGAATAACTTCAAAGGCAAAAACCTTCAACAACACATCCAATGGAAATATAATTAGTTAGTTGGAAAACATAACAAATCAATAATAAAATTGTTGGTAGTAATTAAGCTTCAAATTCTCTTAAGTAGCACGTGTTAACCACCAAAATTAGCTAAAGAATCAAGGAAGCACTCTTCCCTATCCACCGCACCAGAACCTGGGATCGTACTGAAAATCCCTGGTCCAACCGAGAACGTCCCGGTCCTAGCACGACCCCACTCTACCATCAAGTATCGGTCCCCAAACAAGTACCGAGATTCCCAATACCATCGGGACTAACCGGAGTTCCGCGATAACTCGGTTCACCCAACCACATCTAGAGAAACAGTGAGATGACCAGAAACCCTCTTGAAGAAATCAAAACAACCTAAGTGCTGAAGAAGAATTTAGAATCGCCACTCATGTCAAAAGAGAACCCGTGAAGGGCTGATGTAAGCCCTAGCAAAAAAACCAGCTCAACCGGGGAAGGAACCCATACAGATGGCAAGGGGTAGATGGGCATTAATTACGCCCAGATTTGTAAGGAAAAGGAAAGATAAGGAATCGACGGTCCCGGTTGAGCCCCATCGATCGATGCCAATGTATGGATGGCGGTCCAGCTCAGTCCTACCAGAAGTCAACTCCAGCAATCACCAAAGGGGAACCTGAGTTCCAACATGCAAAATGGATGTAAAAAGCACCTAGGCAGAAAAAAAGAAAGAATGGGAAGAAGCGTCTAACAGTGGCAGCGTGACAGATGCTGGCACTGTCCCCCTTACAAAGCTCCATTTGTGAAAGCGACCAAGCCTTCCAGCTCAAGCGCCTCAATCCACCCAGAATCAAGGAAAACGCCATCTAATCACCTACGCAGCCTCCACGTGGACACTAGCGCATAGGTGGGACCATCCTGACCATCTAATATGCGTGTGTCCCGCTGGCGTCTGCTACTAACAAATGATGGAGATCTCTTAACGGTTGTACAGCCTAGAAGAGAGGTCTCACACCTACCTATTCGACCGCCTAGTTATCATTAGAGCATAGCTGGAACAATCACGGCCCTCCGAGGCACGTGCCACTGTGGGCACAGTACAGGGGGACAGTGAGGATGGTACCAAGGGCTCACCCTCTAAAGGAGTCTCCTTACCTACCACATCATTGACACTCTATAAATACACCAATTGAAGAAGAGTTAGGGGGCTGGATTTTTCAAAAGAAAAAGGGAGAGAGCTATTTCTACTATAGGAAAACTAGTCTTATGTATGAGGCCGTGTTAGAATGGATCTTGATATTATAAAACGACTGGTCTCCTGGATAGGGACCCCTGTAGGTACAAAAATTTGGATTGCACAGCGGAATGAGATTTTAAAATTTTTATGCAATCATAAACTAACCCATTTGTACAGCATAAACAAAAACAGTAAGAAGAAGATGAAACTATTTCATACCAACGTTTGTAGGCTCCTTCTTCTTTTCGATCTGCGTCCTGATTTGAACCACAAGATCTTCCTGGCTATCTCCCAGGATTGGTAACGGCGTGTGAGCGCGTCACGGTACTCAGGAACAAGAAGGATGAAGAGAAGAAAAAGATTTTTTTTTCCTTTGGTCGCAAATACCTAGAACTCTTTCTAGGGTTTTTATTTTATATATTTTTTCTTTTCTCTTCTTTGGTTCTATACGCTCAAAAATTGACTCTCAATTCTGAACGTATATTGTGTTATTAGTTTCCAAAAACATATTCATATATATATTTTTAATTAAACTAATTAATCAAATCTTTTAAGATATGTGATATCTTTAAATATATTAATTAATTAATTTGATTTAATTTGAATTCAAACTCTTTTAAATTCAAATTTACATATTTAATTTAATGAAAATAAAATAATGAAATTATCTTATCTTCATTCAAAATTAAATATCAATCAACACCCTCCATCCAATGATTAATTACACAATTAAATAATCTAATTATTTAATTAATATAATCATTGATATTCATTAATTAAATAATCTCATTATTCAATTAATTCCCAAATAGACACGTGTTACTTTCGTAACACAATTAATTGGACAATCCAATTATTAACTGTGACCCTTGTTACCTTAATCAATCGGGCTAGCAAGGGAACCCAATGGACCCACAATATTTTGAGCTCCAATAATCCTTAGAAATAAGTAATTAAACTCTTTAATTAATATTTCATGATTATTAACTTCGGTGTTATTCCACTAAAAATCCGAAGCTACATTCTCTCAGCTGTAGATATTTTTACACAAATTTATAGCTATCATTTGTCGATATATACGAATCTCAGCGTAAACGGATCTTAGTGAGAGATTCATATAAATCGTGGCTCAATCCTATATGATCACATCATACAAGGTATCTCCATTCTCATATCACCATATGAATGGTCTAGGATAAGATCATCGAACATTACGGAATGGACCGCAGTTATAGATTAACAACAAATAAAGTACCCAGCTTTATTTGTCGTTTACGGACTCTTTAGATTGCTCGTTTCAAACTGAATCCATCTATATATAACATTCATATGCTTAGTTTGAAATTACATCTGGCAATCTTGGATGTTAAATACACATGTTATATAAAAGTATGAAACAATTTGAATGAATAAACTACTTATTTTATTTATGTTCAATTCACATTTACAAATTACAAGTTTTAGGGCAAAAACCCCAACAATCTCTCACTTGCACTATAGCATGTAAGACATGTCTAGTAAACCTAGACCCTCTAGGTGGCCCGTAAACACTTTAGCCGGTAAGGTCTTCGTAAATGGATCAGCATGATTGTCCTGTGATGCTATCTTGGTCACGGTCACATCTCCTCTCTGCACTATATCTCTTCTAAGATAATATTTCCTCTCTATATGCTTCCCTCTTTTGTAGCTTATTGATTATTTGGAGTTAGCCACAGCACCACTGTTATCACAATAAAGTGTGATGGGCTTATCCAAATCTGGAACAACTTCCAGATCACTCAAGAATTTTCAGAGCCAAACATCCTCTTTAGCAGCTTCACAAGCGGCTACATATTCATCTTCCATGGTGGAGTCAGCAGTATAAGATTGCTTAACACTCCTCCACATAATGGCTCCACCACCAAGGGTGAATACTGATCCATATGTGGATTTTCTAGAATCCTTGTCTTATTGAAAATCAGAATATGTGTATCCTAACGGGATCAAATCCTGTCTAGAATACAATAGTATATAGTTTCTCGTCCTTAGAAGATATTTGAGAAAAGTCTTGAAAGCAACCCAATGATCCAATCCTGGGTTGGACTGGTACGTACTGGCTACTCCCACTGCGAAGCAGATGTCAGGTCTCCTGTATAACATGGCATACATGAAACTGCCTACCGCAGACGCATAGGGAACACGTGTCATATCCTCAACTTCTTGAGATGTCTTAGGACAATGTTCCTTAGACAAGTGAACTCCATGCCCGGAAGGTAAATTACTTTTCTTGGAGTTCTGCATAGAATATCTCATAAGAATCTTGTCGATATACGATGCGTGAGACAATGCTAGGAGTTTGTTCTTACGATCCCTTATGAGTTGGATCTTTAGAACATAACCAGCCTCTCCCAAATCTTTCATTTGGAATTGGCTAGCCAGCCAGCCCTTTACTTCCGATAATACCCCTACATCATTCCCAATGAGTAGGATATCATATACGTATAGGACTAAGAAAACTACTTTCTTGTCAACGATGCGCTTGTAGACACAAGACTCATCAATATTTTGCTCAAAGCCATAGGTTTTGATCGCATCATCAAACCTTATGTTCCAATATCTAGATGCTTGCTTCAGTCCATAAATAGACCTTTGCAACTTGAAAACCTTTTGCTCTTGATATAGAGACACGAATCCCTCTGGTTGCATCATGTCGATGCTCTCATCAAGATTGTCATTCCAGAATGCAGTCTTGATGACCATTTTCCAAATTTCATAATCGAAATAGGCAGCAATGGATAAAAGAATCATAATAGAGTTAAACATGGCTACTGGCGAGAAGGTCTCTTCATAATCGGCCCCCTCTCTCTGGGTATAACCCTTGGCCACTAGCCTTGCCTTGAAGGTCTCTATCTTCCCGTTTACTCCTCTTTTTCTCTTGTAGATCCACTTACACCCTATGAGTTTTATCCCATCTGGTAAGTCTACAAGTTCCCAGACTGAGTTAGAGTACATGGACTTCATCTCGAGATTCATGGCTTTAAGCCATTCATCTTTGTCAAGAACTTCCATTGCATTCTTAAATGTCAATGGATCATCCACAATATTAGTAGAGATGACATCTCATCCCTCACTTATACCCAAATAGAGTTCAGATTGTCTCAGAACCCTCCCACTGCGTCTAGGTGGTAGTGTATCCTGACTATGAATCATCTGACTATCAGATGTCAATGGATCAATAACTCTTGTTGACTGAGCACTAGTCGTACCAAGCTCCATTTCATTTACTACAATCTTACTTTGAGGTTTATAATCACTAATATAGCTATCCTCAAGAAACGTTGCATTTGTCGATACAAATACTTTGTTCTTTTCAAAACTATAGAAGTATCCACATCTGGTCTCCTTGGAATATCCCACAAACAAGCAGACTACAAACTTGGGGTCTAGCTTTCCACTTCTATTCTTCAGCACGTGTGTTGGACACCTCCATATGCAGAAATATCGCAAACTAGCTTTACGACCATTCAATAACTCTAAGAGAGTCTTAGGAACAGATTTGGATGGGACAACATTCAAAATGTAAGCCGCAGTTTGTAACGCATATCCCCAAAAGGAATTTGGTAATTATGAGAAACTAATCATAGATCTCACCATTTTCATTAAGGTTCTATTTCTCCTCTCCGTGACACCATTCTGATGTGGTGTACCAGGAGCTGTGAGTTGGGACACTATCCCAAACTCAACCATAAAGTCTTTAAACTCTTGGTCAAGGTATTCACCTTCACGATCCGATCTTAAAGACTTGATAGTCTTTCCTAACTGGTTCTCAACTTCAGATAGGAATTCTTTAAACTTTTCAAAAGTTTTCAACTTTCGTTGCATTAGATAGACATATTTGTATCTAGAGTACTCATCTATAAAAGTGACATAATACTCATAGCCACCCCTTGCTTTAACATTCATCGATCCACAGACGTCTGAATGTATAAGCTCTAGTGGTTCTTTAGCTCTAAGCTCTTTTCCAGTAAAAGGTCTCTTGATCATTTTACTTTCCAGACAGGATTCGCACACAGATAAAGTGTCAACCTTTAACTCACTTAAAGGTCCGCTTTTAACTAGTCTATCTATCATGTCAAGGTTAATGTGGCCAAGGTTTAGATGCCACAGATACATTTAGTTTTCTGGAGAAATCTTTTGTCGTTTTGTTTTTGGTTTTCAACTTTAAACATTTCAGCGTTGAGCAGTGTAATATGTATTAACAGCCTTAAAACATACAAGTTGTTTCGTTTAATCCTGAACATATATTCAAACCATTCTTTGCAATAATAACAGACTTATTATTAAAAGAAATAGAATATAATTGTTCCAACAACTTTGAAACTGAAATCAAATTTCGAGTAAATCCAGGAATTAAAAATACACTATTCAAAACAATGAAACAACTTCCAAAATGTTGTCTAACTACAACCACTGCTCGGGCTGACACGACATCCCTTAACCCAACACATATAGAGAAGGCTCCCTCCTCAAGCTGTGTTTAAGAATCAGTCCACTGCATAGAAGAACAAACATGGTTAGTGGCCCCCGATCAACTATCCAGGGTGAAGAATTATTTTCCACTAAACACGACACAAGAACAAGTAAATCATATTTACCTTTCGTTTTCTTCTTTTTGGCAACCTCCTCTAGATACTAAGGACAGTTCATGTTCCAGTGTCTAACCTTGTCGCAATGGAAACATTATCCTTTGCCTTGGTCGGTAGAGGCCACCTTCATCTTGCATTGGGCTTTCTTGGGCTTGGACTTACCCTTTGCCTTCCCAGCAGGCCTCTTCCTCTTTTTATTTCTAAAGGAAGATGGTTCGGCAACATTTGCCTTACCGGTCTTACTTTTGATGTTCTTAGTCAAGGACTCAAAAGTAGTGAGCTCATTGAGCAACTGAGTGAGACTGAACTTTAGCTTGCTCATCTCATAGTTACTCTTGAACTGATCGAAACTCTTTGGAAGAGTCGTCAGTATGATGCTCACCTGACTGGGTTCATCAATAGCCCCGCCATTGATCTCTGTCGTGTTAAAATAGGACATCATGTTCAGGACATGTTCCCGAACAGATGCATCATCTTTCATCCGAGCAAGCATTACAGAACGAACAGCTTCGTACCGCTTTTGTTCTGTAGGCTGCCAGAACATAGCCTGCAATGACTCCATTATTTCAAATGCAGTACTTATTGCTTCGTGCTTAGTGACAATCACGTCTATCATACTGGCTAACAGATATATTCGGGCTTTCTCATCTGATAAGACCCATTTTTGATATGCCTCACGAACAGTTCGTACGGCATTGGCAGTAGGAGCTGGAGGACATTCCTCCGTAAGTACAAACTTTAGGTCCTTGGTGACCAAGATTGCATTTATGTTATGTTTCCATTTAGTTAATTTGTCATTGGCAAGGATTTGTAACAGTGCAGATGACATGACTAAAAAACATAAATTAAGAATTCATTCAATCATACATTCAAAACATGTGCGAATGTCCGACATAAAATTAAACATGATGTATGAAAATGTTTAATGAACAAGAACAACCATAAGAAAACAATGTTTCTATGCCACGACAATCCAACATACCAGAAGTAAGTGTCGCCTTAGGGTCAGTCAAATTCTTGCATGTTAGATCGAGACATTCTCAATCAAATGATATACCAGAATAACTTTTATTCCAATATCATTCAACCATCATTGATTTAGTCAGGTTTTTAATTAACCAATTTAATTAAAACCTTGTGAGCGTAACCCATCATTTCAGATCTCATGAGCTTAACTCGATAATTGTCGCCTTAGGGTCGGTCAATCCTGAAATCCCCTCAGAAATCCTATCTGATAGGAAGTCAACCTTGGTATTGATTCTTATGGAAACCCTCCTTAGGAAGGACGAAAGCAAATTCGTCACGAGGCCCCACTCGAATCTCACGGTGTTAAACTAATGATAGAGACTGCGAGATATAATGTTATATATCCCTTTCCCACTCACTATTTTATAATTAGGGTTTTCTATCAATATTAATGCATCTAGATTAAACAAGATTAAATGGCTAATTTCAATCTAAACGTCTAGTGCATTAACCACAAATTATTATAATCCTATTCCAATAACTAATAAACTAATATGATTTTTAACTCTTAAAAATCTAGTTCATAATTGATAATTCTAATCTATGTAAACTATTTACTAAGACTAGAATTATTCATGTGCATTTACCAAGTTTTAACAATTAAAACTAAACACATTATTATGTTCAATTATAATTAGGGCTTAATCTAATTAAACCTAATATTTATAATGGACCCTACTAATATACATAATTAAACATTTTAATAGATTAGTAATCAATGAAAATTATCAAGTTTTTACTCCTAAAAACTAATCCCATTAACTTATAGCCAATTATGTGAATTACTCATTTTAATCAAATTAAAAATAAACACATAATATAGAAGGCTATAATGCATGTATGACATATCAACATACATATGTGTAGGCACACATAATCTAAATGATTTGTATATGCATTGCAATGCTTTTATTATCTCATAATAAAAGCATTTATGAGTTGACAGAGTATAATGGGTTATTTAACTTAAAAATATATATCTAATTACAAATGAAAATACTATATAGCGTGTGTCTATTAACCTAGAGAGGGGGTGAATAGGTTTTAGTTGATTTATTACCAATTACCAACTTTTCGACTTAATCAATATTAATAGTCCTACCCCATATTAGCAATCAACCAATCATAATATAAACAAGCGGAAAACAATAAAAACACAAGGATTGATTTACATGAGAAACCCTCCAACTGGGCAAAACTCACGGGCTATCCTTCTAGCCACATTCGGTCCTCAAATCCACTATTTGAATGAAAGTTTACAACCTAGGTTGACCTCAAGTCACACCTACTTGGCCACTAACCCTTTCACTCTACCCAACGGGCCATTAATAGTGATTCTAGACCATAAGCAAGTGCACTAATCCACTTAGTCACAAAGCTTAACAATCAATGAAGAGGTTAAACAACCTATGTGAATATGTAAAAATATTCTAACATGCAATTAATGCTAGGCAACACTAAATGCTTATCTAAGGATTTAAAGATGTCAATGAGTGCAAATCCTAGATATCAATATCTAAATGCAAATGCATGAAGATTTAGCTAGAAGGGTAAAAACGTCCTAAATGCTAGCTATCAATGAACATACAACCTCAACCAACAAACATAATCACAAACATACTCAAATCATGCTAAACCAAATAAACATGCAATTAATTAACAAATAATTGCTAATCCTAGGTAAACAAGAAC
Source organism: Dipteronia sinensis (assembly GCA_033220585.1). Lineage (NCBI taxonomy): Eukaryota > Viridiplantae > Streptophyta > Magnoliopsida > Sapindales > Sapindaceae > Dipteronia > Dipteronia sinensis. The sequence continues at coordinate 68,333,610 of CM065638.1, read as the reverse complement.
ATAGAGATGAAAAGGAAGTTCTAAGACTTGTTTGATTACCTAGTCAAGAAGAGCATGAAGACCCATGAAGAATAGATGCAAGAATGAAGCTTAGATGCACATGGGTATGAGTTTGGTTGAGTAAAGAGGATTTTTTGGAGCTCTCTCTCTCTCTCTTAGATTTACTTTCTCTCTCTTAGGGATATATTTTCAGAGCTCTAGGTCTAAAAGGTGGAGAAGAAGATGTATTTATAGAGACCAAAAAATGAGCTGGTGTGAAATACCCGAAATGCCCAGTTCGGGTTAAAAAGGTGACATGCAAGGCGACATGAGCAAGTCGCCTTGGAAGTCGCCTAACACACTGTGAGAAAACATGTTGCTTGAGACGACATGTGAGGCGACATCCCCAAGTCGCCTATGAAGTCGCCTTACACACTGTGGAAAAAATCAAGATGTCAGAGGCGACATGTAAGGCGACATCCCCAAGTCGCCTTACACACAAAAGAAAACATGCATGACTAAGGCGACATTGGAGGCGACATTGGAGGCGACATGCACAAGTGGCCTTACATGTCGCCTAACACACTGTGGGAAAAACCTAAGTCTAAGGCGACTTGTCAGGCGACATGCACAAGTGGCCTTGCATGTCGCCTAACCTACTGAGCAGCCTATCAACTCCAAAATGCAAGAAGTGTGTGTGTGCAACCATACATGCATGTCAATACAAATGCATAGAATGTGAGTGTGTACAACTAAAACCTCTTCAAAGAGAATTAAGCAAGTGATATACCTTTGAAGTGCTCTTGAGAGAGATGATGTCCTTGAAGCTTGATCACACCCAATGAAGCCTAATATACCCTTACAAAAATTAATCCTCAATGTGGTTTGTCAACGAAATAAGCCAATCAAAATATGATGAACTTACAACAAAATTTATCCAAGGCATTCCTTGGTCTTCAAGTAATTCTGATATTCTTCAAGTCTTTGAGTTCTTCTTATTTTTGGCTTTTAACCAAGTCCAACTTGATTAAATAATTTTTTTTTTATGTTATGACCCATCTCATGAATCAAGCATAAAGCCCAAGTGTTACTCTAACACTTATTGGAGGCCAAAGGCATGAAAAAAAAAAAAGAAATTTATAGCCCAAAATCTTTTGCAAATTCGGAAACCCTAACGTCGCGAATTTTCAGCCCATAATGCTTTCGCGCATAGTCATCATTCGTGCACGTAGGCTTCCCGCACCAGTACCGCGTGAACAGTACCGTAGAATAGTACCGAACGAACAAAACCGCGTGAAAAGTGCCCATGAACAGTACCGCTTGAACAGTGTCTGAGAACAGTGTTTCTGATTTCGCTCTTTCGCCATTCGTCTTCTTCATCTGATTTCGTCATACATATTTTACAATAAAATACATAGCAGAAAAAATACAGCAAAGAAAAATACAGCAAAAAATAATAAAAATAATAAAAATACATCACGGCATTAATATTACATTAAAAAAAAAATACTACAACCTTTAATAAGAATCCTAAACTCATTGTACCATACAATTAACGATCAACCATGTTTATAAAAAAATAAACATCATACAATCATTATAAAGTGTCTACACATTCTTACATGCAATCAGGAGCAATCGAATTCGATTATACTGTACAAGAATGGCTCTGATACCATTTTGTAGGTACCGGATTTTAGATTGCGCAACGGAATGGGGTTTTAAAATTTTTATACAATCATAAACTAACTCATTTGTACAGTATAAACAAAAACAATATGAAGGAGATGAAACTATTTCATATCAACGTTTGTAGGCTCCTTCTTCTTTTCGATCTGCGTCCTGATTTGAACCACAAGATCTTCCTGGCTATCTTCCAGGATTGGTAACGGCGTGTGAGCGTGTCACGGTAATCAGGAACAAGAAGGATGAAGAGAAGAAAATTTTTTTTTTTCCTTTGGTCGCAAATACCTAGAACTCTTTCTAGGGTTTTTATTTTATATTTTTTTTTCTTTTCTCTTCTTTGGTTCTATACGCTCAAAAATTGACTCTCAATTTTGAACGTATGTTGTGTTATTAGTTTTCAAAACATATATCATATATATATTTAATTAAACTAATTAATCAAATATTTTAAGATATTAGATACCTTTAAAGATATTAATTAATTTATTTGATTTGATTTGAATTCAAACTCTTTTAAGTTCAAATTTAAATATTTAATTTAATGAAAATAAAATAATCAAATTATCTTATCTTCATTCAAAATTAAATATCAATCAATACCCTCCATCCAATGATTAATTACACAATTAAATAATCTAATTATTTAATTAACATAATCATTAATATTCATTAATGAAATAATCTCATTATTTAATTAATTCTCGAATAGACACGTGTCACTTTCGTAACACAATTAATTGGACAATCCAATTAATTAACTGTGACTCTTGTTACCTTAATCAATCGGGCTAGCAAGGGGACCCAATGGACCCACAGTATTTTGAGCTCCAATAATCCTTCGAAATAATTAATTAAACTTTTTAATTAATATTTCATGATTATTAACTTCGGTGTTATTCCACTAAAAACCTAAAGCTGCATTCTCTCAACTGTAGATGTTTTTACACAAACCAATAACTTTCGGTGTCCATCGATTTACATATGGTATAATCCTCCACAATTAGTTCATAATTAGAGTTGGGTCATAATGTCCGTTATACCCCTCTAATTACATCTTTTCCATTAAATACCATTGATTCTCTAGTGAACAATAAATCCTACATTCTTCACGGAATTAGGAAAGCACTCAAATTGTTCAAGCTCTGAATCAACCCTTAAGGGAACTACTATCTACTTCTCGCAAGAAGAAGTGGATTCCACTATTGTGTACAAACATTCCCAGCCACAAGCCAAACCGTGATCCCAACATACGAAGCATATTGATTGGGAATGCAACTCCGACCCTACCCATGGTACATCAAAAATCACATTCTAACTTGAAAGAGTCGATAAGACACTCAGAATTAAGATCACTCATTTATAGCCATCATTTGTCGATATTTATGAATCTCAGCATAAGCGAATCTTAGTGAGAGATTCATATAAATCGTGGCACAGTCCTATATGATCATATCATACAAAATGCCTCCATTCTCATATCACCATATGAATGATCCAGGATAAGATCATTGTATATTACGGAATGGACCGCAGCTGTAGATTAATCACAAATAAAGTACCCTAGCTTTATTTGCAATCTAGGGACTCTTTAGATTGCTCGTTTCAAACTGAATCCATCTGTATATGACATTCATATACTCATGTCGAAATTACATCCAGCAATCTTGGATGTTAAATACACA